>OZ009931.1:11337562-12590483 GCA_963932035.1 Caenorhabditis wallacei | reverse complement strand
AGAGAGAGAGAGAGAGAGAGAGAGAGAGAGAGAGAGAGAGAGAGAGAGAGAGAGAGAGAGAAGAGAGAGAGAGAGAGAGAGAGAGAGAGAGAGAGAGAGAGAGAGAGAGAGAAGAGAGAGAGAGAGAGAGAGAGAGAGAGAGAGAGAGAGAGAGAGAGAGTAATACATTTTTGAAATTATAAATGTTCCTGAGATTTCGATATTAGTTTTTGGAGTGGTTTAGTAATAGGATTAAAATTTAATGAGCAAAAGTGATGAGGGGGATACAGTAAGAAAAGATTGTAAGAGAGGAAAACAGAATCAGTCCGTCACATGACACTTAAAATTAAAGTTCAACGTCTCATTCGGTTCACAGTCGTTTCTGTGTAATTCTTAGCGGTCCTTTCTTTTCTGTGTCTTCTGATTTTCACATTTCTATATTTCTCTCGGACGGTTAGTACCCCTCTATTCTCAATAGCAAGTGTGCTGATGATCTCTTCTACGTAGAATTTATCCAATTTCGACATCAGCCACATGTTTTCGAGGGTAGTCCGCTTCACACTTTTTGCTCCATTGAGATACTCAGTAGTGATTTGAGCGAACACAATCAGATTATTTATCTAAAAATAATTGTTTTTAATCTTTGCTTTTAATATTTTAATTCACTCACCTCAACTTCTTGAGCATTTGTGTAAATGTTTCTGTAAATTTTGTTCCAAAACGGATCCATTTCTTCCTGTTCAACAAAATATTCCGGCATAATTGGTTTCATTTTGGAATCCATAATTTCTCTGTGGAATTGCTGTTTCCATTTGTAGGCGGTGAGAAGTTTTCTGAGAATAACAAAATTGATTTTTTTGAAAGCACTTTATTGAACTTACGATGCTTTCATTATCGAAATCGCTTCTTCCAAAATAATTTTTTTCTCGTTACTGATAATGTTCATATTTTGACAAGAAACAAAAGCAGTCGAAATTTTCTTCAACGTGGCTTCGTTGATAAACAGATTCAAAAGTTTCTTATCTTCAAACTTGGCGAGCTTATTGGTAAGTGATTCCAAAGTTTTTCTTTTCTGTTTCTCTTCAACTTTTACTTTTTTATCCAAAGCTTCATCATCCTTTGATTTTTTTCCTTTCGTAGAATTTTTGGTATCTCTAAAAAATTAAAAAAAATGGCTATGCATAATACTTTAAAACACCACTCACTTTTTTTTGTTTTCCTGCTCCTCATCTGAATCCTGGAAGAAAACGAGTGGCTGGATGAACTTTGTGAATGCCACAAGACATTCATAAGCTAATGCGGAGTCTTCTTTTTTCATATTCATTCCAATTCCTTCATGGAATATTTTCGTTATCTTTTTTCTCAGCTTTTTAGTGCCCGAAACGTCAAGGGGAATGATTACTTCCAGTCTATCGAAAAACATTTCCATCTCATTTTGAAAATTTTGATTAGTGAAAATGAAACAACTTTTTGTAGTGAATTGTTTAATTATTTCCTTCTCCGGAAACCTGCGATCATCTTGGATGAAAACGGCCTCCCAGAGCACACTTTTTAATTTGTTCTCATGTTTCGAAAGTGTGCTCCGGGAGCACATTACGAAGGCGTCCTCCAACGAAGAATTTTCATTACATACAAAAACTTTTATATTCGGGACCCATTCTTCTATAATATGTTTCCATGCCGAGAAGTTTTCCGAATGGCATACTATTAAGAAAGCATTGGAAATTCTGAAATTTGGTTAATGATACTTTCATGGTTACGAAAAAGATGAACTCACCCTTTTCTTGATTTTCTTGATTCGCACACCGATCTTAGAAACCCCGCGATCGATAGAAAATTTTCTTGATTATCATGCAAAATTGCCCCTCGACAATAATTATTTTGTAACTGTAGCCATTTTACGACCTCTCTTTGATTCCTGGAAAATACTTTTGCTTATTGAAACTTTGACAATGTTCTTCAGTTAAATGTGGCTTTCTTAGACGAGCTGTTTTAAATTTAATAGAAAAAAAAATAATTTTATACAAACTCCTTTCATCTACTCTCATAATTGTTTTCCTGTACTTATGGTTCTTTTTTAAAAATTACCGTAAAACCAATATGCCCCTTCCCCTAATAGATTTGCCCCGAAGAAGTAATTCAAAATAGTGTTGCTCCCTCTAATATAATACAACTGATCTCCTTGACACTCTTTTATAAGTGCCAATTTAATAACCATGGCCCTAAAACATTGGAAACTTGCACAAAATTTTAAGAGAAGATTTAAAAAAAAATATATTTTTTCATTTCTTGTGTTAAAAACTTATGATGGTTATCTTTCTATTCAACGACTAATATTATTTTTCAATACTCACTCGCTCAATTTGTCCCACAAGCTTTTGTTCATTTTCCACGGTTTTTGTGAATCTCCATCTCCTGTAGAACTTATGTTTCTAGTTATGATCAGTTCTTCGGCAGATGAACTGGTTGTGTGAACTGGTTGTTGAGTTTGAGCATTCGAATCAATTCTTGGTGTCGAACTAAAACAATCAAATATTATTTCTCTCTAATTCAACTTTTTACCGATGATTTCGAGTAGGACGAGTAGAAGCGACATTGGATCCTGTAGTTGTTGATGTGGCGACTAAATTTGTCTGTAAAAATGAAATTAAAAATGAATGATTCAGATCTAATTTTTTTAAAGACTATGATTAATATATGTCATGTGTGGACGATTTAAGAAATATCAGGAATTTTCTATAGACTCTTTCCATATCTTAGAAAATCACAATATCCACGAATCGTATAAAATCCTGAAATGATCATAACTTTTTTCTTTTTCAACGAATTTCCCTAATTGTTTGCTCATTTGAAAGAGTTTTCAAAAGGCTACCAAAACGACTTTTGGAGTGATGTTCTGCTAGCAAACAATATGGAAAAATTGTAGAAAAAGAAAAATGTTATGCCAACTTCAAAATTCTATACAATTTTTCCACATAGTGATTTCCTAAACTGTATGGAAATATGGAAATGGTCTATAGGGAATTCCTGATAATTCGTGAACCGTATACAAATGACTTTTACCAATCAATGAAAAATATAAACTAGTTTGAGACTTTCTTTTTTTTTTTTTCGTTTTAACTTTCGAATAAGAATATGATTAACGCAAAAAACTGAAAACATTGTATCGAGATTTTTAAATAGAGGAGTTCGCCGTAGAATTTAATGGGGATTAACAGATTTTTTTGTGTCTCGGTTGTCTTCACATACCAAAATTTGAAAAAGAAACTAGAAAAGTGGCATATTTTGTGAAATTTCATTTACGCTTAGAATGATGCCCAAGAATGATTCCCAATAAGATCCGCTCATGACCTCTTTCAGGAAAAATTTAATTTTTTTTTACATTGGAACAACTTTTGGAACAGGAGAACTTAGACGAAATAGGCACCGAAGTTATTAAAAGTGCTGGGACACTCATTATATGAATTATCGTATAGAACCGGTTTGATTTTAGTTTGTGCGGGTGTCAACGCCTTGTTACTAGATTTTCTCGGAGTACGCTTTTTACATTAAAGGAATCCTCATTCGATTTAAGCGTAGCCATAAATACAGTTAATATATACATTTTGCGGTATATTACCAAAGAAGTGTCTGAAAATTTGGAATACTAACCTTTCCAGTTGTGGCCGATATTGCACCCGAGACATTCGAATTTCTTCCTGACTGAACACGAGAGGTTCTTGCAGCAGATCTTAATTCCACATTTTTTAATTTGTTCAGTATTTTTCTGAATTAAATACCTTAGATTAATGGTAGAATGTCTCGGAACAGCGTTGTTGCTTGCTGATTTGGTGCTTGAACGTGTGCGAGCCATGTTTTCTCTGTAAATTAGCATATATTAAGAAATATTCTTTATAAGAAAGAAAGAAAGATTCAAAAAGTTAGGCAGGATATGTTGCTTATATCCGTTTGAATATCCCCTAAAAACAACCAAAATAACCTTGAGAATGAATGGGACAAAGCGATCTGGGCCCGTGGACTTTTCTTCGATCGCAACTCAAAACATATCTCTTTCGTTTTTCAAAAAAATAACTGTTTTGAACGGTAACACTGGAGGGACAGATTGCCAGTTTAAGGGACCTGAAAGATATAGTTTTATCTCGTTTTATGCTTGTTTAGCATTTCAACTGATTTCACGGATGATACAGTCTGTTATGAGGGTTTCACGAGAACCATTCATTGTGAGCGTTGTCATGATGAATGCGATAACAAGTATCTGTTGAAGAAGTGAAAAGTTCCTAGAAGAAAAGTTTGTATTAATCAGATAAGCTTAATTGTTTTTTAATTTTTTGATCTGTGTCACTTTTGAACCAAAATATACAACAACTTTTTCTTAATATCTATCCACATTTGAAATTGTTTCAAATAGAATTTTAATCGAGTTTTTCATGTTTTCTATCTCTTTCCCCACAATTGTCAGCTTAGATTCAGAAAGCACATCATTCCCATATTGAATTTTTCCTCTGCTCTTGTCACACTTCTCCCTTTTCCTCCTATTTCAACTATACATTCTCCATATTTTGTTCAAAACTAATCTTCAGATACATTATATCGGCAAAACTCATCTGTGCAGAAGGTGGCACGAGGGTACACCTTCCCCAACTCCCCTTTTTTTTTTGAGAAATACTCTCACATCAAAACCACTCCCCTTTAGTCTTGCCTCCACCAAAACTTCTATCGCGCGGTGTCTTTTTTTTCCTGAGCCGTGTCGGTTCTCATGCATTCTTCTTCTGCCCGCCTTCAGATTCTTCTCCTCTTGTTTTCTGCTCTCACCTCTCCCTATCTTTCTTTCTCATAAACCTCCAATCTAGCCGGGGGTGAAAGAGAAACGAGAAACGAGAACTAATATACCCCCAGTTGCAGGGTATTAACATGTCGCTGACATCGGGCCAAGAGCTTATTAGTTTTATAATCAATTCTGCTGTTGGAGTTAATGCAACGTCCCGAAGACAGTTCGAGACAGTATTCCGTGATGCACCCCAAGGTGAACCAGATACTCTCATTTGCATATGCATCAGATGGCTGTTCATTAATGGTGACTTCTCCGATTTTTATGAACAAATCAAAGAATTTGTTAAAGGAAGTGAGTTCTTTTTCATTTTACTAATAGCTATTCCCAAAAGTAATTTGATTTCAGTCTTTGAAAATTCAATTTTCTCTCATCATTTATTTTTCAGAAAGCCTTGCCGGGTTTTCCGATAGTCGTCTCATGATCTGCCCGGATCTCATCAGAATCATTGTGGAACACGCTGACAACAAATCAAGAAAGAACAGATTTGCCATAAAAAAGGATGAATTCTGCATTTGTGCCGGTCGAACGGTGCTCATCACAATTCCATTCACTGATGATATGGAGGTTCCAGCGGCTACATTGGCTGAGTATACTGAAGTGCTCTTTGCAAAACCTCATTATGATATTGAGTTTGCTTTTGAAGGTTAGTATATTTCCAAAATTTGCTTTTGGTTTAATCATAAAGAGTATCTTGTTTTATGTATTATAGCAACATGGTTAATCTCCTTTTGAATTTTTTCAATTTCCTCTTGCCGCTATACGATTTTTTTTGAAATCATACTTTTCATAAAATTAAGATTGACATTTTGTGACTGAAAGGGCCAGTTTTTAATCAATCTCAGTTTAAGCACTAATAAATATTGTATTCGTACTTAAACTAACTTAACTTATAAATCATATTGTCATCTTTCTCTCATAAACATTTTCCAGGTAACTATGGAATCAACCGAAATATGGATCTCACCCAAACCCATGTCAAACTGCTCAGCAAACTTCATCCGGGTCTTTTTGCGGAAAAAGGGGTTCCAAAGAAAAAGCGTGAGAGAGTTGGACGTCTTCAGATTCGGATGACTAGAATCTCATGGATGCATAGTGGAGTCTATTACAACGCCATTCTTGAATTATTCAAGTCACTCAGAGCTACTGTAGTTGTTCAGGGAGAGCAACCTACATGTCATGTCAATTTCACGTACCAAGAAGTCTTGGAACACACACGCACTCATCCTGGAAGACATCTCCAGGATGAAAACCCAGTGATGCACTGGGGTAATTTCTCACACAGCAAGAGACGGCAAGAATAATTACCATTTCATGTTTTTGTTTTAATTTTCATCATTTTGAAATCTTTTCACATTAGAAACTCACGTTCTGCTCCTCTTAGAGGATTCCCGGTGACATTCAATGTCCAAAAATCCATGATCAATCTTTTTTAAAATTTATATTGATTTTTTCCTTTTAAATCGCGATGATTTTCTTGCCGAGCTTATTTCCCTTACTTAGAATGAACCTTCAATTACAATAAATTATATACCGATGACCTGAACTGTCGCTTTTATTCTGTCTTCTCATACAGGTCGTGATAATTAATCATTCTATCATGTGGAGGCGTAAGGAGTTCCCATTCTGAACCTCGAATCGCTTACGGTGTGGCTTTTGACGGACGCGAAAACGACAAGAAAAAACGTTCTGACGTTCGATGAACTGAACTGGTGTGATAAACATCGGGTTCTTAACGTTAGTGAAGAGGATGTGTTTCTTTCAATGTAGGTGGTGATAGATAATGTATGGGTGGGTAAAAGAATAAATACAAAATGATCAGTGTTTTTTTTTCTTCATATAAACGAAGAGAAACGATTATTTGATATAAATCGGACGTTTTTTGGGTTGTTTTGTAGAAGACATTCACCTAAACACGTTGGCGTGGAAGAATTCTTGGATATTATCACGAAATGATTCAGATCATTATTATCGCGATTCGGGTTACAGAAGACTTTAATTCACAGATGAAAAAAGACTTTCTCATAAAAAATAAAAGAAATCCAACAATTCCTGTAAATTAAAGCTTATAAGCTTTGATATGTGCTGAATTATAAAGATTACTATTGTAATGGTAAACCCCTTGTTTCAGGAAAGCAGGATTCAAAACTTTTTATAAACTAATGGTTTACCGAAATTTCGATTTCACCTGAAACATGCCAGTAGTTAAGGTACATCTTCCTGTTTTTTTTTTTAAATTGCGTTTATATAATTTTTCCACGGTTTCCAATTTGCAATGCATAAATATATTGATAGTTTCCACAAAATTGACATTTTTTATTATCGTGTATATATGAAACTCTTCCACATTTATATGCTTTGAATTTTTTTTTGGTTTTTAATTTCAATTTAGGCTGCTCTCTGATAATTTTCGAGTTCTTAGCACTCGATTTATAGTTTTAGAATCCTTTTTTTTTTAACTTTGAAAAAAATTGAAATGCTATACATCCCTAATCTTCTTAATTCTATAAGACTCTACTGCGAACTTTAGGACTTTACTGCTAACGTTTAACATTGTCTGAGTTCCATTGATGTTTTAATATTTTTATCTGGTAACACTTTCATAACTATCTCCAATGATAACTCTAGTAAATTGTTGTTTTCAAAGTCCTTGAGCTGTGGTCAATGACAATCTGGCAAGCCGTCTCGTCTCCAACTGTTCTTCCACTGTCCATCTTTGGAAATTCAGCTGGACTATAATAGTTCAAACAGGTGTAGGTGTACAGTCGCGGTTTGACATTCCATAAAATAAATATAGGCTTACAAAAGAGGAGCGTGTGGTTGAGAGTGGAGTAGGAGGTGGTGGTGGCGAAAAGGGATGGACGATTAGAAGCAGAAGGGGGTGGGGTTCACGCTTGGGGGCGATGCGAAACGTGATAAGCAAACACACGTCGGTTTCGTCCACGCGTGTGTTCGGCTCTTTTCCATTTTGTGCACGTCTCTCATCGTTTTTTAATGTTTTCGGGGTCCTTATCCCCTCTCACACAAAACCTTTCTTTATGTTCCGACGTTAAAGCACATTGTTTTGTTTCTTCTATCCGTTTCTCTGTTCATTTGACATACGCAAATCTCACTTATTGCCTTGAAGAACTGTTTTTCAAGTACACTTGGCTTCCACCTGTCTTGATTACAAAAATGCAACGGTGTGTGTGTGTGTGTCCTCAGTGCTTCACTTTTTGTGTTTTTCCCTCCAATTCTTAATTACAACTAGTAGTTTCTTCTTCGTCTTTTTGTGGTAAAAGAACATTCGTCAGTAGTCAAACAACATGTCACGTCACACGTTCTGTACGTGTTTCTTGCCTTCTGCTGTTATTCCATTGATGATGTTGTTTTCTTTTTCCTGGTAACGATAGAAGACTAGATAGGAAGACGAAAAGTGAAGTGGTGGAGACCCCCCTCCTTCTCCACCAACTGACGACAACGGCAATCATCTGCAGCTACAGTAGTTTCGATGACTAGGAGGGTGAAGAAGGAGAGTGAGGGGACGAAAAGGACACGCCAGGTCGGTCCGGTCCAATGACAAAACCGTCGGAATGAGAAAAGGTTACACGTTTTTGTCGTCTTCAAATCCCGCAGTTGGTGACGTTCAGTCATCAGTGAGGGCCTCTCCTCCTCATCCATTTTCTTCGTTTCGTTTTCCACCGCTTTCGGTTCACGTTAATCTTTGACGTTTCAATTCATCCGATTTTGCCCCCAGTTTTCTTTCTTAATTTTCATGTTCATTCTTCATCGCTTCTTCCTCTTTTTCCCGATAGCTTGAAAGACATTGGAATTGTCTACTTTGTCATCCACTTCCATCTCTCGACCCTTTTCCGTGACATGTTTCCAAAATATTAGCAGAAAAAAAGGGCGTGATGGAGACGAGAAATGGACAAATATATGTATGTGGAGGATACAAATATAGATGGATCCACGTTTCGGGGAGGTGTGTCCAATGCTTTTCTAAACTATACTTGGAGACGCTTGGTAGCCGTGTTTGTATTACTAATGTGGATTTTTTGTTAATTTTGCAAAAAAATCTGTTGGACAGGTGAATGAAATTATGAAGAATGTTGCGAAAGTGAAAACAACTTGGTAGGTTGGAAAATAACCATCACCTGATTTTCATACGCCATGAATTCTAAATCCTTTCATATAACAACTATTTTTCCGAATCTTTGCAATTTCCTGGTATCTCGTTTCTACGAACTTCAAAGAGAATTTCATCTCGTTCGATTTTGCGCACGTTTTTCCAATTGTCTCTGAGAGCCGTTACTCTATTCTCGTCTGTTTGTTTTTTCTTCGCAATACACAAACACGCAACTTTCACGTGACATATTATTCCGTTTGCGTGCCTGTCCTCTTTACTCATCCGACAATTATACGGGTGTCGATCTCTTTGTCTCTCTCACGCGGGTTTTAAGGCTATTTTGCAGAACTTTTTTTTTGCTATCCGAATTTACTAGTTTCACGTGTTTTTGCCTATCTCTATATCCCTTTTCTGACTTCCTGTTATCTCTTTAGTTTGGGAGGTCACACCAGTTCATCCATCTCGTGTTCCCGTTCGAATCCATTTGCACGCAATGAGACGATAACGAGACCAAGTTGGGAATGGCGGGAATGGCTTGTTCTGACCCCCCTACCCCCCGCATACCACATTTCGCGCACACACATACAGAGACAAAATTTCGCATCATCTCACACTCACGCACCACACGCACGCACACGCAAACATACACGCACGCAATAATACGAACTGACTGGTCGCGTTAAAAACTGCCCCCCTGCTGGCGCGGGATGAGGGCTTCCCGCAAGCCAACAAGCCAGGGGGTCCGACGACGCAGCGCACGGAAACCAGTGATTTGACGATTACTACGAAAAGACACCCTTCACACCGCCAACTACGACGCCCTGACACATACCGACTGACCGTTCCGTGTGTGTCCTCGTTTCTCATCCGATCCGTTTTCCTCTTCTTTCTCTCTGTCTCTCTTTTTTTACGCCTTCAGAAGATGGAGAGCTTGATGCCGAACGTCCCGCCGTAAGTGAAAGTGAGAAGAAAGGAGAAGAAATAAAAAACAACACTCACATACACGCGTCAGTTGTCGGCCGAACGTGAGAGGGATTGGGTGGCGGTGGTCCATGGATACGTGGCACGACGTGGCTGTCACGTATCGTGTTGCAGACTCACCAACTATCACGTGCAGACATCTCGCTTTTTTCATGAGTTGGTTTATGATGACTGATTACTTACTACTAACTCTGGAGATACTGAAAACAAGAATCAGGAACTCTTCAAGACTACTACTGCCTTTCAGTTTTTTTTGTTCAATATTGTTTTATTTTGAAAATTAATATGCCAAAGTTTCATTATTATTTGTTTCATATTTTACGAGGAAAACAATTTGACGATCAAAAAATCATACTTATTAACTTCCCTTAACTCTTTTGAAATCTGAGTTGTCTTAATGTAGTCTTATGTCACCTAAGTCTAATATACTAATGATTTTCCAAAAAATTTCCCACCTTAAAACAAAAGTTAACTAATTCACTCTTACTTCCTTTTCTCTTCTATTTTTAAATAGAACATGGCCCACACATAAAAAACGGACATGCTCAAAAAGAGGAACCAGACGGGAGCAAGTGACATGTACTTTTGTTTGTTCCAAGACATTTCAGTAGGCCGAAGTATATCAGATTTAGTTGTTTCTCTTAAAACATTTCTTCTCATAAACAAATCACTCAAAGACTGTTTTCCAATTTTTTTCTTGTTCATCGCCCAAAATGACTCATGAGCTCACACCTCCTGTATATTTGCTCATTTCATCTTGACCCCTGATTTTTCACTTTTTTCTGCCCAGCTGTTGTGGTCTATTTCCCGCCATCGTCGTGGGCTCTTGCGCGCTCTTACGGCCAAGAGGCGTGGCTCGGATAGTGCAGTGCTCACTGTGCGCCTTGTGTTTTTGTGCTTACAAACACTGTGTTGCCTTTCTCCGTTCACCCTTTTTCTTTCGAAGCCCAACGTCATTTCTTTGCCCTCACTTTTAGCCCTCCACCATTTTCTCGTTAAAAATTTCCACTTTATTTTTTGACGAAATTGTATTTTTTCAATCTTGTTCTATTAAACTTTTTTCTACATTGTTTCATATTGATTCAACTTCATATCATTTCATTTTCAGGTATTATGACTGAATGTGGACTTTTGATGCCTTTGCCTTTGGAAATCAAAAAAGAAACATCAGAAGATAGAATTCAGGAAGATTCAAAAGAACTTATTCCAAAAATTATATCTCGAGAAACTGAAAATGTCTCACCACAACATCGATCACCTCAAGAAACCACTGATGAGGAGTCGGACTTTCCAATTTCTACAGATATTGATGGAAATGTGAATGGGTTGACAAAAGAATCAATTGTAACTCTTCCTCCAATTATTACGGTATGTTCCTAAACTATCCTGATTATGAATTGTTTCATAACTTTTTTTTGGTAGTAACTTTTGAAAGCGATTTCCATTTTATATCTTTCTGTTATACTTGAAAAACGTCTTGTATTCCCATTGAGTCAGAATCAAACGTGAGAAATCATGTGGATTTCGGAGACATGAGAGCCAAAAACGAGACTGTTTGTCCAGCACACTTGCTCGCGCGACGGTCAGCCACGGACGGTACGAGCATTGAAAAGAGGGGTTGCGGTGGGAGAACGGGAGACAAAAATAGTAACACGCAAATTTGCAGAGAGACTTTTTCCGCGCGAGAGCGCTCTCCGGGCTAGCCATCATGCTTTTTCAATGTTTTCTATCTATCCTAGGCGTATAGAAGCGTATGTTGCAAACAGTCTGAATGTGAAAGGGAGCTAGTGTGAAGTTCCAATAATATTTTTCGATTTGAATGAAATCCAGTTGTAAAGCTGAAAAGTTGTAGAATCAATCATATACACATTAGTATAAACAGATTTGATGTACTAAATTACTCAGATGAAAAATAGGATTGAACTATTTAGTAAAACTCAATTTATTTCGGATCTTCTCTTTTTTTTTACGATTTTCCGGATAGCCAAATGTCATGACTAATAAATAATTCTCCAACAGACTTCTAAAAGTACACTCAAAGTCCGAATGGTCAATTCTATTTTTGTAAGCTCGCGTTTCGATGAAAAAGAGCACACGGGTTGTGCGCGGCGTGCGCCTGCCTACCTGATCGCGCGCGCAAACGAGCGAGCGCCACAACGCGCGTATTCATGATCTTGACATTGGCTCATGTATTTTTGTTTGCCATCAAAATAGCCGAAACGAGACACAGTCAACGTTCGCTTCTATTCTTGGGGTGTGGCTTTTCAAACGCATAAAACGTGCGCCGAAACTGGACTCCCAAATGTTGTATGTCTCCCGTATGTGCTGGCGGGAAAAACGCGGCCCCGATCGTCGGACGGTCAGCGTGAAAATGGGCGCTCGCGACCACTGAGAACGGTCACGCACCGCGCGCCGCCGCCGCTCGACGCAAATAGTACACGAACATCATGATATTCTCGTGTCAATCAGCTCCGAGTCAGTACACTCATTGTAAGAAGGACGGTGCTTTGCACTATTGAAAAAGCCAGACAATATGTTTTTCGGACGTTTTTTTCCCGAAATTCATGAATAGGGGTCAATCAGTTCACATAAAACCTAACTCATCAGGAAATGAAATGTTTTTTCAGGTGAAATGTGGAACCTTAACTGCAAAGATGGTGACAAAACTCTTCACTTGTCCAGGAATTCATCAAAATTGTATTTTAATAGATGGGGAAACGGAATACATTAGTCCTAAAGAATTCACAGTTCGAGCTAACAAAGATAAGCAAAAGGACTGGAAGGGAAGTATTAGAATTGGAAAATCCAACCTTCGTACACTTATGGAAATGCGGTCGTTGGATTTTCATGACCATCCAAATCAATGTTCTGCCAAGTGTCAAAGTAGAAACTATATCACTCCGAAGGACCCAACTGCTGATCCATCGTTAGTTTTCAGAACAATTTCAGTCAACATAATAATCATTTCAGAGGGCGAAGAAGGTCCAGTACTACAAAACTGATACCACAAAACATGTTCTCTCATATTCCTGCAGTATTCCCAAACACCTCAACTAGTTTGTTCACAGTACCCAAAAAAGAGCCACATTTGCCAGAAGGCCAACCAACATTAGGTGAGTCATATTACAATCTATACATCTTGGCATATACAAACTCGTAGCAATTAGATGTGTCATAATATTGCTAATTCAGGTACTCTATTCAAAAACCCAACATTCTCTCGATTTGTGGCAATCAGTCAGAATATGAAGAATAATAACTTCTCAACTCCATCCACTACACAAGCGCCACTTCCAATGTTCCAAACAACTAATACAAAGGAGGAGGTAACTAGTGTGGATGATATGACCACACAGCTTTTGCAACAACAACAACAGCAACAACGGGTGGCGACAAATACACTTTTACAAACTGTTCCACCTCAGCCATCAACTATATGGAATCTTGAGAATAGATATCAGGGCAATATGGAACAGAATCCACAGGAAGTATTAGCAGAAATGATAAGCGCTGGTCTTGGAGATAATATAATTGATATGATTGTTAATAAAATTAACAATATGAGAGATAAAATCAAAGGGATCCCTAGTTGTCCTAACAGTGAGTTTTCTTTTCTGAATCTTCCATCGAATTATATTTTTTTCTTCAGTTTTGCTAAAGATGTTGTGTAGTTTGAATGCAGCCGACATTTTCTGCAATACATTGCAAGCCGTGGAGAGTATACAAGCTGAAATCAGAAAAGAAGAACATCTTCTATTGAAAGGACAATCTCAAGTGCACCGTCTATCATCTGATTTTTCTTCTTTGGAAGATGAAGTGCCTGGCAGAAAGCGTTCGTTAGATATTGCTGATCTCATGAATCAACCACAAGCTAAACGACAGTCTCTTACAACTTCAATGGTGAGTTTTTGCTTTTTTTTTTTGAAATTCCAATTTTGTAATATCTATATTTCAGCTGGAAGACGGAACTGAACAACCAAATATTCAACATTTGCTAACACCAATCAAGCCAATTGTACAAGTTCCAAAACCAATCAGTCCTCAGGAAATGTTAATGAATATTGCAAGTAGCATGGGATCGAACATTGAAAGAAATCATGTATTAGCAGCCCTTCAAATGGAAGAACTACGGACAGCCACTGCCCAATAAGATACTCGATTTTTGATATTCGTCATATTTATGATCACAATTATTCGCATTCCAATTCTAAACTGCATTTTAAAAATGTCCCTTATCCCGGAACGTTGAATTCTAGTCCGAATGCCTTATTATATGCAATATTCCAGTCATGATTTTGTTTTAGAAAACTGTGATATCATTCACTAAATTACCAATTTTAATAGCATTTCTTTTTTAAATTATTTAACTGTATCTGTACAAATCGGTTCTTTTTTTTCAGACTTTTGATATCATTAATTTATTGAAAATCACTATTTGTATGAATTCTTACATTTTCCAAATTGTTCATGGGATCATGCTTTATAACTAATTTCTATTTTATTTTTGTCCAACATTTTAAGAACATTATGAATCAGACCTCAATTATGAATTATGACAAGAGGATATGAATTATCTTTGTTTAATAAATTATGTTTCATTGAATGAAAAATGCCTGAAAGCTTTTGAACGGTCAGATGAGAAACATTGGATAAAGTAGAAAGCAAAGCAGAAAAATATACAGATATCAACAAAACGCTTCGAACTTCTATTTTCTTCTGTACTGGGAAAGTGCTGGAAGTTTTCCTTCTGGCAGAGTACGGTAGGGATTTGGAACTTGAGCTCCGGGATAACGCGTTTTGTATTGGTTTACTTGGTCCTAGAAATCAAGAATGTTAGTCTGAAAACAAAGTTCGACAACAATAACTTACCAAAAAATCATCGTATTCTTCAATTTCCAACAATAAATTATTAAGGTAAGTATCGCGATTCGCTGGTTGTGGCTTGGCTCTAAAATTGATCAATTTACAATTTTCTAATTAAAGATGTACCTGAAAACCAATGGTGGGAATGTGAATGGACGAGGAGTTGTGTGTTGACGGATAACGCGGTTTTGGGGATGCTGAATTATTTTTTTACACTTTTTTTGTAAAAAAATAGCTTACATGGATTGGTTGATGGAATTGTGCAACATATCCATATTGTCTTGTTGTAGCAGTATCACTGAGCTGGTAATTACGTGCACCTCGAGCCTAAAAATTAAAGTTTTATTTCGAATTTCAAATTCAAAACTACCAAATTCCTTTTTCTGTCAGTTACCAAATTAGTGGCTGAAACAAAATTTCCATCATCATCAAAAGTTCCACCTATTCTAAATATTAAAACATTAGAAATGAAAATTAAACAACAATAAACCTCTCTTCCGGGACAGGTGGTCCTTCTGGAGTGTTATTGACCTCGAATGGATCTGGAACTGGTGGGAGTGGAGTTGTTGGTCGTGCTGTTGGTGGATCAGGGGTAGTTGGAGATTCAGTAGTGAGCACTCGGATTACTGAAAAAAAGACTTTGAATGGGAAAAATTTTAGTTTTAGAGTTTCCGGAATATCATTTTTGTATTATCTCATTAAAAATTGTATGAAATTGTTAAATTTCTATTTTCATGGGTTATTATCGGATACATTTTTTGACACGTTTGGAATTATAGATATTTACAATTATTTTTGATTTATAGAATTTATTAATTAAAATAAACATGCAGAGGGTTGTAAAGGAACAAATAATCAACCTAATTGAAAAAGACTTACCTTCATCATGAGTCATCGGAAGTGGTGGTAAACCAGATAAGAATTGTTGCCTTTCGGTAGTAAGAATTCTGCTTTCTGCATTTGCCAATCCGCCAAAACCGCCCAGATTCTGATTCCTCAACAATCGAAAGTACAAGTCTAATTGTGAAGGTCCATATAAATTTTGGCACAGTGCCAAGCCTGAATAGATGCTGAGTAGATAGACTATCCTCAGCATAGCGTCTGAAATTCTCATAATGATCACCTAAGCGGATTGGGTGTGGCAATATGGAACAATAAGAGGTCAGATGAATGAGAGCGTGAAACTGCCAAAGATGATAAAAAAGAGATAGAAAGGGGGGAGTTTGAAAAGTGAATGTGTGTGTGTGTGTGTGTATCTACAATCACAATGTTTAATGAATACGTTTTTTCTTATCTCCGCCGTGTTCAAAAGCCAGATCAGGCGTGCCAAGACGCAACAAAAAGCGGTGGGTGAAAGCCTGAGTGAAAGTCTAACTTCCGTCCTTTCGCCTCCGAAAACTTTGCCCAAAAACATGTGCGCCTGACGGTTTCATTTGAAACGAGTCTGAATTTAAAGCGCCAGGATTATCCGGTATTAAGAAGTTACTTAAAACCATTCAGAGAAACTAACTGAAAACCTTGAAAACCAATTCTTCATGAGAAAAAAAAACAATTCGGATGAAAAAATTACTGTTTCAAAACAAAACATAAAATACATTCAAAAAAAGTAGTTCCGAATCCTTATTTAATTGAAGTACACAGTTGGATACAAAAAAAAACTGATGAAGAATTGAGGGGGGAGGAGGGGAAAAATGAGAGGGCCTGTTGCCTCACCCAAGGGTAGATTCACACATGCAGACACATGCCATACACGCAATCAAACTAGCTTTCTCTCTATTGATATACACAACATGAGAAGAATAAAGAATATGTAATATAATAACAAGGGCACTCGCTGACGTAATGATTAGAAAATTATTTCCAAGAAATTTCAATTTTTTATTTTTTGATCTTTTCGGATGGATTTATCATTGGGTTCATTAGTTGGGGAGGCTACGAGAATTCTGTGTCAGGATGAAGTCTCAAAAAGTGTTAGTTACTTGGTCCCTACCTAGTTTCTTGCAAAGCAGGAAATCTATTTTTGCATTTTTTAATTCTTCAAATAGAAACGGAACATCTACAAACTCATTAGGTGATCTACGACCCTTGAATTCAAGCTTCCAGGAAAAATAGAAGTGAAAACAAAAACAAACAGAATTCAAATTAAAGATTGAGATCTCTAAACCTCTAAGACGATTTGGTTTAAGTATTCAACCATACTCGAGTGAAACCGTATTGTCATGACAATAAGCGAATTAAAAGGGCGGAGGATCAAGTGAAAATGTTGAAAAGGGTGGAAAAGAGAATTGAGAGAAAGAGAACGAGGTATTGTACTTGCTATCGGGATATCTTCAAAAAGAAGTGAGAATGACTGGAAGGGGGAAGAAACCGAAGTGTAAAATGAGATGTAGAGAATAGATCGTTGGTGACGATATTATGGGACGAAGAGTTATGAGGTTCGTTCGATGATGACGTCCTTCTCCTCCATCTCCCCCATTTTTCCGTTTCTCTTTCAGTTTTTTTCTCCAGTTCCGAACAAGCGGAAATGTAGCAAGATGCTACCACAGGTTTTTCACTAGGTAAACATATCTTTTCAAGGCGAAAGTGAAAAAAAGAAATGCAAACGAGATGAGGATTTGTGATGAAACAGGAAATTTTTGGCAACATTGTTAAAGAAATGAAACGGTGAATAATGGATAAAAAAGAGAGAGTGTGAGACCATAACAAGAACATTTGTTGTTCAACGAACATTCTACATTCATGAGGTTAATTCGGTTGTAATGATGAAAGATCTTCTGAATGAATTTTCCAAAAAGATGATCTATGAAAATGAGAACTTATTGAGGCTGAGATTGTATTCAGTGAAGAAAAAACTGAAAACATCCATAATGTATTTTTAAAATAAAATTTTGAATCCCAAGAAACTGCATTACTTCATTCATTTTTGCACACAACCTTGCAGAAAAAGTTATTTTTAACCTAACCAAGATAACTCATCAACAGCCCATAAACATTCACATTCATCACTGTTCACCTTCATTTCCTTCATTATCCTTCCAGCCCTCCCCCCGTTCTTCCAAATACTGAAAGATCAAAAGTGAATACAAAGGGATACGCCAGCATCAAATTTCAATGAATATTTATCATATTTAGTGTTTTTCTTGTCCCACTTCTGGAACGGATCTGCACCGAATTTTGTCTGTTAGGCCGTTTTCCGAATTCAATTAGTGCAGAAGAAATGTGTACAAGTTCTTGAAATCCTCTAAAGTTTTTTGTATGGCTTGTTTACTTTGTCTGCGAAAAGAAGGTCATTTTCGTCCGAAAACAATAGTAAATTACAAATTGTGAGAAACTTGCCATCTGGAAAGTTTATCTGCACCTATTTATTCACGCGATCCCTGTATTTTGAAGATCCAGTGAGAAAATTCATTCTCTCATTTTTCATTCTGAAACAAATTTGCACTATCATTGAACTAAATAAAACGACTAGCTGTCATCAATGTGTTCCAAGGCAAGAAGACAAGAAAAAAAAGCATGAAGAGCACGCGGAGCAATTTCGCCAATTTTTCATTCAAATGTCACTCTCCGACTGCTCTTCTGTTAATGACAGTATGCCAATTGCGAGTTCTTTTTTCTCCTCCGTGCTTTTTACATCGCCTAGGTTTTTTTTGCGGAGCCGTCAACTCAGCGAAGAAGGCAATTATCTAAAACAGAGACTTTGTGAACTTAACTGACATTCGTTTACCCTTCCTTCTTTTTTTTACATTTTCCTTCCTTCATTCTTTGATGTGGATGTTTTGCATTTGAAATAAGTACATTCTTTTCACAATTACTGCTTTCAAAACCAATCATCGGAGGATAAATGAACACTTGTCTGGTGAACAAAGAAAAACTAAAGAACATCAAAAATCTCTTTTCTCTCTCGAGTACTGAAAACTTTATGAATTTCATTGTGCAACGATTTCTTGAAACAAGAGAAGACGTTGAAAATCAGTCAAATCAGCTCTGATTTTTGAACTTCTTATTTTTTCTCTGACTTTTTCCCTTCGATTCTTATGAATTCTTCTCAGACTATTCAATTATTTTCAATTATTTGAAAATTCCCACCAAAAATTATAACCTTAACGCCCAGACAATTTTTTATTGTGAGCAATTATCTGTCTGAAGTCAAAATGTCAATGTCGTCTTCCAAATTTCCTTCATTCTTGAAAATATGCTCTAATCGAATTAGTTTCGTGCCACGAGACGGTTGACACCAGAATAGTACTATTTTGAAGATTCAAAAACATTCCGGTCTGCTCACACTGTTTTTCCTACTTCTGGTAAGTTCATCTCGTCGATCCGTGTTTATGCACCAGAAATCGTTTCATAATGTTACATAAAATCCGTCAACAAAAAATTATCGTTCAATATACGGAGTGATTTCTATTCATTGACTATACACAAATTGAAATTCAGTTGGATGAAGCATCATCCCACAAGCTATAGTATGAAAACAGAAATTGTGAGCGTAGATGTAGTTCGTTGTATCTGGAAAACAAATGCAGTTGAGAACGTTTTTCTAACTACAATACATATGCTCTATGTATTCAATTTTCATGATTATTTGTCCAACTTTTTGTGCGATGTACAGTGATCCAGAGAAAATTGAATTTTGATCTTTCAATACCTTCAATCAAGTTTGAGTTTCTTAGTCCGTTCAAACTATGTAACTTGGTCTCTTATAGAAATAATCTTCGTGATCTTTCCATTCCTACCAACCTGCAATTGACAAGGAAGAAGTAATAGTCTCTAGACAAGATCCAATGATCTTGCGGCATGACTAGTGAAATGCGCCCGAAATTCCCACGTTAGAATCCTAGACGCCTTGATTACTTCTCCTTATTCATTGTTCTTCCACATTTCTAATGAAAATGTGTGTCTGTGTTAGCTAACACACTCCAGATATTCTTAGACCCATCTTATTTTATTTGACGACCAATTTCCTTTTTTCGTCGCATTTAACTTCATTTACTCCTTTTCAAAGTTCACTCAAACTCCTTTTCTGATGACTTCAACACGGAGGGCGTGGGAAAGCCTATGATCAAATCTCTCTTCATAAAGTATGTTTTGTGGTCACTCGACTTCCCGAAAAAGATTTCTATTGTACTTAAAATAGCCGTCGACGTTTATTTTTGAATCAACTCCGAAAAATTTGATATAAATACAGAGTAACTCCGACTTCTCCCCTTTTTTCCTAATCTTAAACTTCTAGACCAATTGAGCCTCGTTCGGAGCCTCAATCAAAAATGATGTGAGCCTACATAATTGCATTTCCTATAGCATGTCTTGAAAAATGTAAATGTGCTCCGGAAATTCATTCGCTACTGGTGGGCAGCGTTCTTTTTCCTTTTTCTCCATCATTCGTGCCTTTCCAGACTTTTTTCTGCCTGCTCTTCACTGATTTATTTTTTCCTGCTGCAACAGAATCAGTGATGTGTGTCAAGCCCATCAGGTGTTTTAGACATAAACGCGAACAGACAAATAGTGATGTTATCCAGGGATGGGAGCACATGTTCGTGGTAGAATTTTCATGCAGTCTACTACGGTTGACAAAAAATGTTCGTTGACGTAAGAAATTTAACCCAAAAGATCTTAACACACTAAAAACTAAAACAGTATCCATAAGAAATGAGTTATTCTATTTTCGGGGCGTTTTCTGAACGGATGTCCTTCATTTTTAATATTCTTTTAAACTTTTTTTTGATTTTATGTTTCATGTAGGCGGTTTCGAAATTTAATGAATATTTTAAAAATTTAAAGATACCTAAAATAGAAAAATGGTACCAAAGTTTATGACCACCCACGAGAAACAGCGTATTTATAAAACTGAGCCCGCCCATTTCTCGGCGGTAACCCTTCTTTTTGGTCTTCTCTCTTAACCATTTCTGCAAACTGACAATCCCTCTTATGCATAATCTGAAATGGTGAGTGAAGTGTCAGTTGCTATGAGTTGAGTTGACAAGTAACTTGTTCATGTGCCACTTGAGACCGCCCATGTTTTTTGTCTGCTTACTGATGACGCCTTCCCGAACACTTGACGTTCCAGAAGTGGAGAGCAGAAGGAAGAAAAAAAAATCGGTGTTTCCGATAAACACGTGCGTCGCCGTTCTTTCCACCCTCTCCTTATTTTTCCACCTACCCTTCTTTCTTTTCATTCCCTAATTCAATCATGGAATCGTTCGAGAGTTGCCAGGCTAAGTATTCTTCCTCGTCTCAAGCGTTCAACATTTTCTTCTTCTTTTCATTTCGTTCTGATACCTTTTCTTACCTTATTTCCCATTTTCCCCAAGAAAAGTAAATTTTTAGAGTATTGAATTACACAAAACCGGATAGAAAAAATCACATATTCTAATAATATGATACCTCATTATTTAGTGTCTACTCCACGCCCATTATTTTTTTCTTATTTGACCTAGGTTTACAACAAAAAAATAATTGGGTAAAACTTAGATTGTTTCCATGTATCTCACGTCATTTTCTAGAGTTTGTCACATTTTTATTCATGCTATCTGGCTCTATCCAGAAAACTATTATATCATATCCTATGAATACTACAATATGTTGTTCATCTTGTTGGAAGAGACTCGTTTATAGAAACAATTACCCATTCTAGAACACAACAGATTTGAGGCGAGGTGACTCACTCTCAGAAATGTGTATAGAATACCAATGGGTCATCTAAACTCTTTGGTTTCCATCCTTTTTTGGTTTGCATTTGCAGCCTGCGTGACTCAATGTGTCACGTGTAGAATGAACCATGAAAAACAAAATCAAGTCGTACTTTTATGAGTTTCTCAACAAAAACATTGACGGGGTATCTGATGCCAAACATTAACATCTTCTATTCTCGATTAATTAATTCAAATCCGACATCAAACAAATGCTCATTTAAGCTCACGTGTTGTTGCCTCTCAAAAACATATTTTGTACTTTTACTACTTTTTTCTATAGGCTCCGCCTTTCGATTTCTGGAAAGACTTTCTCACTTTTCTTCAAATCCTTCAATGACCTTTCCACTAAACCGGTTGATTGATGTGCGTTCCTATCTTTTGGGCCGTCACCTCTTCCTTTTCAAAAAGTGAAGATGTCTATTCTTCTGAACTTTTTTCTCGGAAAGGATACTGACAACACAAATAGTGCCCGGGGTCGACAACAAGATTACAAGTGAGCCTCTTTTTCCATATTCAGATAATTGAGCTCAAGTAAACACAGAACTTGGCCAAAGAACTAAGATCCTCGAGTTCTAGTACCAATTTTTGTTTGAACTAACATAAAAAGGAACGAAAATTCCTCTCATTGTTTTAGTTGCTTTTCCGTGTGCATCGACACGAGTCGAGTAACTTTGTGCTGTGTGTATGTGTGTAGAGGCTCCAATTGAGTTATTTAATAGATTAGATTGCAGGGCCCCAAAACAAAAAAAAAACAGTCTTTGTATTTTCTGCTCCTTGAGATTTCTGCTGGTCAATATAAGCAGGAAAAACAAATTTGTGCCGAAATGAAAAATTTGAACGTTAGAGTAAACACATTGCTTGATATATTCCAAGAACTTCAGAAGAAAACTATTTTTGTGTTTCAAACTTATTTTCATCAGATCCATTCCTACAGATCCCTCTTATTTTCTATTATGCTAAACTTGTCAAAAACACATTTATCTATACAGAATTCCTTGTATAAACCATAGACAGTTGACTATTCGCTTCTCAAAGTGTGTTCTTCTAGGAATAAATTCCTAGTGGCCCACTTTTTTGCAGTCTACTGTTTTTTTGCAATTTATGAGTAAGTAACTCGAAATATCTGTTGAAAAACGTGCAAAAAGACAGACGAGATGTGTGATTTTCCTGACGATGCTAATTGACCTTAAGGAACATAATTTTCTGGAATGAATCTACTTAGAATACAACTATTTGCATCAAAAACCTTTAACCTCTGACAAGGAACTTAGAAAAAAGGGGTGATAAGTCACACTTACATCGTCATTAATGAATGCTAATAGTCGAAACGTTCCTAAACTTCCACTTAGTATTCATAGGAAATTCCAATTTTCATTTGCATTTATGTTTTACTCATACATTTTGTACCCACTTGATCTGTTTTTTGTCTTCATTTTTTGGCTTCCATTTCTTTTTGAGTGCTAAATACGAGTCGACTCATCCGGAATACAATAATAAATTCTTGGAGTTTTTTTTTTTGAATGAAGAAGACAACAATAGGAAGAATGTGTATAGATGAGAAGCTGTTTTCAAATGCCTAGACTGGATGTTATTAATTTGTTTGAAAATATATGGAAATGGTGAGAATGTTTTTGGGGATGCATGATAGCAAGTTTTCAACTTCCTAGTGACCAACTTATTTAAAATTCTAAAAAGCCTTGAAGTCGTCATTCTGGTCATCGGGAGCTACGCTGACCGACGCCTACACACTGTAATAGGTGTCAGAATGGTTATCCAATAAAGGTCGTCCGTAAAATTGAATTTGAGCAAAGTTTCAAATGTATCTCTCCAAATTCCGATCCCTTAAATCCAACATTTCCGTCTTTTTCCCTTTTATCCTTTCCGTTTGATCTCATTTTCGAGAACGACACAATTCAATCAAATTATTCTTTTTTCGTACATATCTTTTCTTACATATGTATGTTCACACATTGAAACATTAATTTAGTTTTTGTTTCCTTTTGTCGTCCTTGTCCTTTCTCATCATATCCGTTTTTCTCGGAGATTCCCATTTTTGGCAACGCGGAGGGGGAATACGTTATGAAATGAGCAACTAAAAATATGCTGGCGTATGTTTTCTTGATTTTTTTTCCTTTTTCCGAAAAAAAACCAACTCTCCCATTTATATGAATGTAATAACAATCTGGTTCGTTTTCTTATCCTTGATTCCTGATTTGATTCTAGAAGAAAAAAGTGATGTGGATTGAAAGGAAAAAAACTCATCGCGCGAAAAACTTTCTTTCTAGATTTTTTCATTAAAGATTTCATTTTACGTTTTTATTTCGTCTTCATTCATTTTCTGGAATCACCAGTCACCAACATGAGATAAATAATGAATCTAGACCTACACATGGTTCTTGCTCATTTTCAACTGATACAATGAAGGATTTTTGTTCTAAGAATCAAAAAAAGTTCGAAATATATATATATATATATATAGAAATATAATTTAAAACAGGAAGAAATTCCTGGAATTTTGGAAAAAAATTTTTCGAAAAATTTCATAAATATAACACCAACTGTTATTTTTGCTTTCCTATTTTTGCCTCGATTACAAAATCAAAAAACAAGATTCCGCATTCAAATTTATAGAAAAAAAACCAAACCAACCATACATAGTTTTTTTAGTTTTGTTTTTGATTCTTGTTCCTTTTTTCTTCTCATATGCTAAGTTTTTTGGCGATTCCAGTTACTTAAGACTTTCGATGCCGAATGTTTTTTTTTGGTAATCACTGATCACATGAAATCTGCGATTCGTATAAAAATCTTTGGTTCTAACCATAACTATGAGAGAATTGAAAAAGGGCATCTGTCTCGGAAATATGAACTGTGTGAAAATGAAATTGAAAACAAAACCTTTTCTTTTTCATTTTTCCCCCGTTTTTTTGTTTTTTTCGTGGTATGAGAAAATTCGCGGCGGCCTATATTCTGTTACCTTATTGCTTTTGTCGCCCTGACCAGTCATCTCATTTTCTATCACACTTTCAAAAGGACCACGTTTTTGTGACAGGCGGGACACGCCGATAATTATGACGCGTCGATGAACCGGAAACTGGGAGGAAGCCAGGAAACTGAAAAGCTGAAAACACGGAGGAAAGGCTTTGTTTTCAAGATTCTCCTTATTTTGAGATCAAAAGCGAGCATTTCCCCCAGATTTAAAGTTTGCTCTTAAAGTAACAGTCTGTGATATTTATCATTCTGAGAACATCCGAAATAATATTCCCTTGTGCACCCAATATTTTTTCCAGAATTTTTTCTGGGATCCTAAATTCTCAAACTTTCTACTTGCCTATTCTTTGGTCCAAGTCTACAAAAAGGTTGAATAATGATTTCACGCGACAGAATTCCCCACGGAGGGATGTACCTCCAACTCGTTGGTGCACTAGATATTTGTTACTCGTTTCTTTCAAAAAAGAAACCCATTTTGTCTACCTAACCAGTTGGAGGGCAGTAGAAGGAAAAAAAAACAAACAAAATTTTGGGGAGTTTGGAGAAGAGATGCGCTTCGTTTGTAGCAGTGTCTCTTCTCAATTTGCAGAAGAAAAGCCACTGGAAAAAGAACACTGGTCCTTAGTAATTCTGGAAAATTGACCACAAATCATTTACGTCATTCTTTATTTTTTTTTTTTGGTTGAGTTATATCAGTATTATCGATGTTGAAACGTGCGAAAGTTCAAGTTCAATCCAGGGAGTTCCCTAAACTTGCTCACACTTTTTTGTTTCTGATAAAGTGAAGCAAAACACATGTTGTTCTCATCCTCAAGGGGAGGAAGAAATCGAGCAGTCGTCAAAGAGCAAGAAAAAAAGTTGGATAAGAAACTGATTTCATTTTCCTCATTTTCCTCTGAACATCGTCAATTTCCACTCTTATTTCACAAAGTTTCTGTATTTTGATCGCAGCATTGAGATTAGGCCAGAAAATAAAGTCACACGTTGAAATTGTTCCTGTTTGTGATGAAAAAGAGAACAATTGTCAATCCAAAAATTTTTTTTGAAATATCATATATCGTGACGAAGAGAGGAAAAAATATCTGGAACTAATCTGCTCTCGGTGTGAAAAGTTATTTTTTGTAATGTGATATTGGTAGAAGTGTTCTTTTTTTTTGCTTTTTCAAGTGGGAGGTTGAGTGGATTATTAAAAATGTTCATTTGTACTCTGAATATATTTAGAATTCTGAACCGATGATATATCTGAAACCTGTAGTATCACACCTACGTTTGTTATATTATTTCGTAGTGAACATTATCTTGAAATACCTCCACCCACCAGCTCCTAGATTTCTTTCAGACACTCAGTGTCCAAAAAACAGGGAAGTACACTGAAAAACACTTAGAGGATGAGTTTCTGTTTTCATTGTCCAGTGAAGTCGAATTGAGTAAGTGCCCTTCTATTCACACTTCTGTTTGTCCATCTCCCACTATTTTGCTCATCATTACTCAGTTTTTTTTTCTGCTACTGGTGGTTGGATCACTCATCAAAGAGTGGCAGATGATCGTAGCGAATTTCCGAATTCTTCTTCATTTCTTCTCCCGGGTCCATCGTCCCCCAATTCCTGATGCACGTTTCTTTTTTTCTTCTGCTCCGCGTAAACCGCTTCGTTTTTCCGAATGCACAAACGCCATGCTCTCCATTCAAGGCTCCGCCCTCCCTCTTTTCCTATTTTTCTTAGTAAAAGTGTTATTGTGTGGATGAAAATTGAATGAAATCCTCCAATTCTTTTTTAGTTTTGAACTTTTTGAATTCGTCGAACATTTATTTGCAGAATTTTAGTTCTTCCACTGATTATTTGAAGAACTAAGGATTTCATTTACTATTAAAGATCAAGTGTTCCCTTTTCTAATATAAATTGCTCATTTTGTAAGACTTCTTGTCATCCTTTTTTTGGTTTGAGATGTTCTTTTTTCATGGTGGCTAAACTCATTTCATTTTACTAATATTCTTTGTGTTCTCTTTTTTTCGTACTTCCTTCTTTGAAAATTTACTTTAATGCAACATGTTTCAGACCTCATCTGGCATATCGTATAAAATTTTAGATAAAGTCTAAGACCATGATATCTGATCCAACCAATGCTACCGCTGTGCTTGCACAGTCAGCTGAAGTTATGAAAACCGTTCTGGCTGGAAATGGGACTGCAGATCCATTGGAACAAACTTCGACGCTAATGAGTATCCTTACCACTGAATCATCTCCTCTTCAATGCTTTTCGTGCCATCCGAAGCTATACTTTATCATCTTTGGAATTGTTTTCTTGACCATCATCTGCTCGGGAGTCGTTGGTAACTTATTCATCATCTTTGTTATCCTCATGGATCGTAAGTTGATGAGCTCTTCTGTCAATCAATTCTTACTCAATCTTGCCATTGCTGATCTTGGAAATTTAATATTTTGTTCACCGGATGCTATACTTGTTCTGATTGATCGTGGATGGTTACTCCCTAACTTCGCATGTCATTTGCTTCGATTTCTTCAAGAGTACTTCCTATACGCAAGTGTTCTCCTTCAGGTAAGTAACTTGACAAAACACACGTGAGTTCCTCGAAATAATCATTTTTTTGGGTTTTAATGAATTTCCCACACATTGTGTATTGTGTTCTAACTAAGTATTATTGCTTCGCAACTGTTTTGACGGGGTTGTCAAGCTATATTGCACTCGAGCGTACCCTCATCATTGTCATTTGATGTTGGTCGTTGAAAATTGAAGAGCCGTTCATTCATGAAATTGTGACATTTAATGTTAGAGTTCATTTCATCTTCTAAATTAGACACATTCATTAAAAATTAATTAACTTTTTGAAAACGAATTCATTAAAAAGTTTGTAGGGGGAAAAATGAAGAAAAAAGACCAAAAAAAAACTGAAAATTTTCAGATGGCAATAGGAGTTGAAAGATTTTTGGCAATATGTTCTCCGATGAGAATGCAAAGATTCTCCACGAAGACTACGGTATATCATCCCATAATAAATATTTTCGAAAAAAAAAACTAATTTTCAGATTTCTGTTTTGGCCGGTGTTTGGTGCGTTGCCGCTTGTTTCGCTTCTCCCTACTTTTTATACCAGGGCATCGTTTTCCACAAGTTTTATTTCTGTTTCTGGAAGGGAATCTCACATAAAACTAGGTAGAACCACCGCCCTTTTTTTCTGTTGTCTACTTTTTACTTGCAGAACCTATTTCAAGTACTGCGAACTGATTGTTCTTTATGCGATTCCACTCGTTTTCCTCACCACACTCTATTCCATCATGTGCCGTGTTCTCTGGGGAAAAGAAGGTGGCAATCACAACATTGCTAACCATAGCCAACAAGTAAGTGAAAATTAGGAGAGGACATTATGAAGATATCTTTTTACAGGAAGCCATTCTAAAATTGAGACGTTCAGTAGTCAAAATGCTTATTATCTCAATGCTTCTCTATTTTCTCTGCTACACACCAATTCAAGGTATCACTAAATTTTAGAGAGCTATTTACAAAGCAATAATTATTTTAGTGTTATTCATGATGGAAAAAATACTGGATCACAGTGTACAACTTCCTCAATGGCTTCGTCTATTGCTCAACGTACTTTCAGTAATGAGGTGAGTTCACCCAAACAGCTCACAACAATTGTCTTCTTAGTTCTTACACATTTTTTTCCACACACTTTTCCTCTTCCTTCTAAACGTGCCATTACATTTTTCTTCTGATTTTTTGCCCCGAGGTCAAAAAGCGCTCCAGCCGAAAGTAGAAAAGGGGAAACGCATTTAGCTCTTTTCAAATTGAAAAGAATAATCAAATCCGTTTGCCCGAAACTCGAAAAGAATTGAGTGACCACAAGGCCAATTTTCCAGTTCCTCGACGAATCCCATCGTCTACATCATATGTTGCCGTCACTTCCGCCTACGCCTCCGCGACCGTGCGGCAACGTTCACCGCGTTCTGTTGCTGGCTGTTCCCATCGTTCACTAAATCGGAATATGAATGTGTCAACGAAACAATGACCACAAAACTCTCCCGTTCTCCGTATGTCTCTTTTCGCAGCTCCCGACGTCAAAATTCACGTGCCAATCTTTCGACGCTTCTTTAAATTATTTTTGAACGCCTTTCCCCTCATTTTTTTCTTTCTAAATGTCTGTATTTTTGACTTTTTTACCCATTTCGGGTCAGTTTCTGAAAATTGTATCGTTAAGATGCCAACCCATTCTCTCATTGCGTTGACCTTTCATCTCAGATCATTATGCACCGCTTTAGGCCTCTGATTGATCTCTGAACGCTTGCTTTCGCAAAGTTATGATAATCTCACTTTTCTTCTTAATTATTCAATAAATATTGAAAGAAAAATGAATCAAAAAACTTTTTTGAAAGAGCCAATGAATAAATTAATGGGTGGTAAAACTGGGTTCCCTGTGTAAATCCTTGCAGCGTTTTGAACTAGTAACAATTAAAATATTGGGGTAATAAGCAAATTTGCAAAACTGAAAATGAATTACAGATAAATTGAATTTAGAATTGAAAAAAATTTATAGTTAGGGAAATGTAGTAAATATTTAACTTTGAGATTTTTTTTTGCATGAAGTCATATTGCTAACCTCTCAGCAGTGAAATCTGATTTTAACAAGTTAGAGCTTGCCAAGCTTCTAAATTTACACGATTTATTTTCAATAACAAACAATAATTCTATTAAACAAAATAGAAACACTGAAAACATTAAATCTGTTTCTTTGCTATCCTGATGTAGAAGTAACATTATTGAGGTATCGGTAAGCGTTTCCGTCCCAGTATCCACATGCAACACTATTGAAGAGGTCGGAGAGATTAGTAACGTACCACAATTGAGCAGTAGTATTGCAAAAAATGGTTGTGGAAACTTGTCCCATTCCGTTATCTGTTGCTAGCTATCAAAAAAAAAATTATATTAAAATTTTGCATAAACTTACAGGAGTTCCTGACGGACTTGTATAATCTGATATTATAGCGACATATGAATAGACGTTTATGTTGTTATTTTGGCAGGTGATTGATATGGATTGGTTACACACGAAGTTAGTTTCTGAAGGGACCGCTGTATTTTGAGCAATTGCTTTGACCGGATAACCACAACATCCTGCAAAGGTTGCACCTTAACTTAGTGAGAAGATTCGCACTTACTTTCAGGAGGTGGCGTAGTTGTAGTCGTTGTCGTAGTCGTGGTAGTTGTAGTTGTAGTTGTCGACGTAGAATTTCCAGCTGAAGGTGTTGTAGTATTTGTTGCTGAAGTGGACGTTGACAGCAATTCACTTGTTGTTGGAATAAGCGTTGTAGTACTTGTCAGAACTGGGTCTTCAACCGGCACAGATGGAGCACATCCGTATGCCATTGCAACAAATATAACAGTTAATATACGATGTTTTATTTTCCAGAACATAACAGCAAATGGGAAACAATGCTAAACGGAAGGTTTTATAGTAACATCAAATCCGTTTGGTTCCCGGTTGTAGTTGTTAAATAGTATTCAAATTTCACTTTCGTATTAATTAAGTTTTTGGAAACCGATATTAGTTCTTGAAAAAAGTGAAAATTAATTAAACTTGTTGCGGATCTGACATATTAGCATTCACTATAAAATAAGTTTTGTTAACTACTTGAAATGTCACAATAATGAGAGCCTGTTACTTGTTTCTGTTATTTGTGCCTTTTACTCAAGAATGTGCTCCAACATCTTCTGTTGGTACAACAACTATTGCTCCAAACGTCACTTCGACTACACCGTCTACATCAAACTCCACGACTTCTACGATTGCTACTAGTACAACAACTGCTAATAGTATGTTTCAAAATACAAATGTGTCCGATAAATTTATTTTCAGATTGTTGTGGTTGGCCGCTTGAGGATGCACCAAATGTGAACACTGCTAACCCGTACTACATGATGTGGGATAAATGCAGTCAGCCAGTAGTTTTTAACTGCAGTATTAGTGCTGTGTCGAATTACACTATAGTTGGAATTGCAGTTGACTGGCCTTCTACTCCTTTTAATCTTTCATATGTGGTAATAGTTTGTTATATCTTTCTTACATACGTTAATTATAAAAACAGGCTCATACAGGGTTACGTTTATTTTCAGTTATATCCTGCACCAGGGTTTGTAACTCCCCAGCAGGCGTTAGTAGCAAGCCTTGTATGCAACACCGAAGACCATCTCTGGTACATCAATAATGGAACTAGGGGATATTCACAGTTTGGGTGTGCATTTGGAATGTCGGGTAGTAATTTATTTACCATATCTTAAGGAAGTCTACGCTTATTTGAATATTTTAATAAAGCAGTTTAGTACATTAATTTGTTATTGATTTTCTGCATTTTGAACAAATTATCAAGTAGAAGAAAACAATTTAACCAACAATTTTGGCAGATTTAGCGAGACCATAGAATTTTGAGTTTTTGTTTTTGAGCAGTTCTGCAGGAATTCCATCTTCCACAATTTTTCCCGCATCCATTACAATTATTCTATCATAATCCATAATAGTATGCAGCCTGTGAGCAATTGTGATGATTGTTGAATCCGCAAACTTTTCTCGAATAGTTGCTTGAACCATGGCATCCGTTCGATTGTCAATGCCAGCCGTAGCTTCGTCTAACACCAACACTTTCGATTTTCTTAGTAGAGCACGTGTTAAGCATAATAATTGTCTTTGGCCAACACTGAAAAAACAACTACATTTTGTGTCAAAAACTGAAAATAAACATACCTGAAATTTTCTCCACCTTCTGCAACAGCACTTTCAAGTTTTTGAGGTAATAACTCAACATGAGCTTTCAAATTAGAGTTTTCAAGAGCTTTCCAAAGTTGCTGATCACTGAATTCTCCTTTAGGATCAATGTTAAACCTAAAACAAGATTCTGGAAATTTTTTCGATTTTCGGTTTCCTACCTCAATGTATTCGCGAATAACACGTTTTCTTGAGGAATTATTGTTAATTTCTCTCTTAAATCATGAAGACCAATATGTGAAGTTATTGTTTGATCAATGGAAATATGCCCTTCTGCTGCTTCCACAATACGGAACAAAGCCAATGCAAGGGATGATTTTCCTGGAATAAAAATATGTTATCTGAATAGACTTTTTAAAATCTTACCTGCTCCAGTTCTTCCACAGACTCCAACTTTTTGTCCTGGTAGAATATTAATGCTGATTTGTTTCAACACCAAATCAAGTTCATCACGGTATCGACATGAATAATCTTCAATATTGACTGCTCCACCGGTTGGCCAAGATGATGGTAATCTATATCCCTCCATTCGCCATTCTGCCTGAAAATGAAAATTAATCATTGTTTTGTGTTTTCCAAATAGCGTTACCTCATTTTTAGTTTTACTATACTCATCGATCCTTTCCACTGAAACTACATTGGTTTCAACGTCATTAATAGTTCTGACAAACATATTCAACATAAATGTGATCTGAAATCAAATAGGTTCAATTATTGACTGTCATTTTAAAACTTACGTTCAAACTGTAAGAAACGGAAAGACCCAGCATACCAGCGGTTATTCCAGACTCTTTGCCAAAAATTGCAAGAATAGATGCAGCGAAGATCACAATATTTCCCAAAAGCTCAAGTCTTATTGACAACCAACGATTTGACATTTGTGAGTAGTAATTGCATTTAACATGAGTATTCAGCTAAAAATTCAGATGAAACTAACAATTACAGTTAACACTCACGTGAACATCATTTCTCCTGATAAACTCATCATTCCATTGGAAAGCTCGCACAGTTGAAATTCCTTGGAGAGTTTCAGAAAAGTTTGAGAAAATTGGGGAACGGGTCAATGAAGCGATTCTTTGAAGTTGTCGAGTACTCTTGATTGAGTATTTTAATACAAAATAATAAATTATGTACACTGGAATGATGATAACAATGAACAGCGGAGTTGTGTAGGTTACGATGATTACAGTCTGGAATTATAGGATTTCTTGAAGTTCAAGTCGGCTTTCTCACCTGCATCATATTCATAAAAGATATGACTAAAAATCTGAAAGAACTGCTCAATCGAAGATCCACAACTTCCATGTCTTTAGCAAGTCTGTTGATTATTCTTCCGATTGGAGTCACATCGAAATAAGACAATGGATTTCTCAAAACATTATGGAGAAGAGGTCTGTGGAGATTTTTCGATGCAGCGACACCTCCAAGAAGAAGAAGTGACAGGGAGAAAAACAAGAAGAACACTGAAATAGATAATTTTCAACACTGGAAACATGGAGATGCTTACCTTCAGTTATTCCAAATGCTGCATAAACTCCAAGTCTCGCTCCAACAGACATTGTATCTGGATGACTAAGATCAATATTTGCATCTGACCATGCGGTAAGCCATAAACTTCTAGCCATTGCAAACGAGATGTTCAAGACAACTGCGATGAAATAAGGTAGAACGTATTTGATAAAACCCATAGATTTGAAATAAAGCATGTAAATTCCTGCTTTGACTCTTCCAACTGCAGCCTCTTCTTTTGTTATAAGTGCATCTGGTTTTTTCTTCTGTAATTTATCATTAAGCTTTGCTTTCAAGAAAAAATCCACCTCAACAATGCTAGACTTTGACTTTTTCCTTGAAGCTTTTGATAATTTTGATAATCTCGACATTCTACTACTTGATCCGATTGCCGCAGGTACTTGATCTTCGTTTTCTTCTCCACTGAAACTTTATAATTATATTTTTTCTTTTCTCATTCCTCCCACCTTTCTTCTTCACTTGTTTCTTGTGCCTGTTCATATTCATTATCAACTTCTTGAAGATATTCTCTTGCTTCATCATCAGCCAAAAGTTCATCATATGTTCCACAATGTCTGATTCTGCCCTCTTAAATCAAAAAAACATGTGTTTTCGACTACAAATTTGGATATAAAGCGCACCTTTCATAACAATAATTTTTCCGGATTCTTGCAAAAATGAAGTACAATTTGTCACAAGAATTCTTGTAGTGTGAGACAACATTCCGTTCGGTCCGATTATATTATCAAAGATATGTTTTCCAACATGGGCATCAACTGCAGATAAGGGATCATCCAGGAAATAGACATCTTTACTTTGATAGACAGATCTAGCAAGAGCAATACGTGCTTTTTGGCCTCCGGAAAGGTTGATTCCTTTTTCTCCAATTTCAGTTTCATCTCCATCTGGTAATTGTTTGAAGTCATCACTAAGGGCGCATGCTTCAACCACTTTCTTGTATAAAACCTGGAAATTGAAACAATTTTAAAGAAAAATATTGGAGAAACGAACGTCATTCAAGTCTGCTTGCATCAAAATATTTTTCTTCAAAGATTGATTCAGAATCCATGGCTGCTGGGAAAGATAGGCTACACTTCCTCTGACTCCAACATAACCACATATTTTCTCCATTTCACCAAGAGCTGCTAAGAGAAGACTGGATTTTCCACTTCCAACCGATCCGACAATTGTGACAAGTTCTTTGGAACTAACTAACAATTCAATGTCACTGAGAACACGAGCTTCTGCAGTGTCCCAGGCAAATGAAGCGGTATGAACTTCCACTGTATTAGCATAAAGCTCGCCTCTAATTTCTTTGTCAACAGCTGTTACATCAACTTCTCTTTCACAAAGGAAAGTTCTGATTCTCTTGTTAGAAACCACCAATTGAACAGTTTGAGCCACCAAATCAGCAGCCATCATGAGAGGACCACGAAGCAAATTGAAAAGAGACAACGAAACGAATGCAATATTTGGAGTGAGCACATTTTTCTCGTCAATTAACACGAATACTGTGAATGTTGCAAGAGCCACCTAAAACTTCAAAATAACAGAGTAAAATGAAATAGAACTTACAAAAACTGGTGCTCCAACATTCAAACAATCAGCGAAAGTTTTAAGAAGTGAACTTTGTTTAATCATTTTAAGTTCCTTATCTCGAACTTTTTCAATAGTTTCTTCCATTGCAGTTTCCCATGCAGAAAGTTTCACAACTTTGATCCCATTCAGCACTTCATTTATCAATCGAATTCTTTCATCCTTATACTTCATCATTCTGACTTGCCAACGTTTCGTTACGATTGATACACCAATATTGATGGGTACAATACTGATCTGAATTATAATTAATTTTGAGCTGTTTTTTTCCACATATCTTACCATAACAACAATTCCAGCCCAAACTGCTACTCCAATAGTTTGCCAGAGAAGAACCATACAAACGATAATTTGAAAAGGACTACTCCAGTATTGTTGAAGTTGAGGAGTAATCATTCGGAAACGATCTACGTCAATGGATAACAGGTTAACCATTTCTCCAACTGTTCTTTCTCTTCTAGCAGTATTGGATAGAAGTAGAGATTTCTCATAGACAGCACAACTCAACATTGTCTGAATTTTCGCTCCTATTCTTGTCATGGTGATGAAATAAGTATTCATGAAAAGTGATTTAGCTTGTCCGGCCAAAAACATTCCAATAGCGAGACCAACTCCGTAGACAAGCGGTGCATTGGGAGTTTCAATGAAAGTAATCAAGAAACTGAAATTCAGTAGTAAAAAACAATATCTCAGATGTGAACTCACTTCAAAAACATAGGATTAGCAAACTGCAACAGGTCAGACAAAAACTTGATGAATGATCCTCCAATTAGTTCCCATTTCATAATTTGCCACAAGGTAAAAATTACAGATGGCTGCACAATCACACGATCTATAAAAATTTTTTTTTTATTTCTACAGTTAGTTCTACAATTCCAATTCACAATATAACACTAACCACTATCATCACGATTCACAGCACCATAGTTATTGAAAGTACCCAAAAGTGGAGCTTTCTCGCTTCCAGTTCTTGATCTTTGACGTTTTTCGTCTAGTTTTACTTGCATTTCACGCGCTTCTGAAAATCAAAAATTATTATTTTTTTCTTTTCAGGAATCATACTTTCTGATTGCTTTAACCATTCTGTCTTCCATCTTGCTTTCAAAAACTCTTGATCCATTTGACTATCCAATTCAAAAACATCTTCAGTTTCCAATGTCCTTTTGCTTCCTAAACTAATTAATTGTGAAAACCAGAGCAGGAGTTGACGACTGATGAAATTTGCGTTTTCCTCCGGGCACTTCATATTCTAAAATCCTTTATTTTTCATTTCTTATCTGTTCTCTGGTCTCACCTGATATGATTTTGGCATTGGGAACGGATCAGATACGAAATGAAGTACAAATTCGGCGACCACCAAGGGAAAGTACGTTAAGTACGCGACATAGCGGAAGAAGTCAATTCGCGCAACTAGCTGTAATATAGGAGTTTATGAAGAAATCTGATAGCTTCAAGGTGAAAACCATAAACAATTTGGCAAACTCACTTCTGGTTGGCTCCCTGTCGTCATCCATTGGTAAAATTCTGGTGCAGCAAATACTGCGAAAAGCATCCAAATGCAGAAAAGTGAACCTGAGGAGTGAATTCCAGCACGTCGAACTTCATTTGTAGCAATTAACAGTGCAAGCTAAAAACTCTTCGATTGTTTCGATGAACTTTCTTTTTCGTAAAGTTTCGATAAAAACTATAAATAAACAAACAAAAATCACTTCCAAACATAAAATCCAATTTATGTTTTGTGACAATGTTTTTGACACTTACCAGTGTAAAACTGTGAAAGAAGGGATAAATGAACAGGTCAGCAGTCACGTTTTTGTGTTCGAAAAGGGATTCCCATACCGCCAAAAGGAACACAAATAAACGGTCAACGATCAACAGGCTGGCAACAAACTGCAACAATGCGAGAAGTGTTTAGTTGATCGCTACACTGTACCTACCCATTTTAGACTCATTAGTGTGGACCATGGTAATGGACTCAATCGACTTGTTTTACAATCATGAATTATGACAGGTGTTAGAATCCAGAAGAATATTGATGGAACAACAACGTAGCTATTGGGAAGGTCCACACTTATAGGTGGACCCGTCGAGTTGAGAATTTGGTTAATTTCCATCTAAAAGTATGAAATGAAAGTTAAAAAGTACAAAAGCAAAATTAAGACAGAATGATGATATGAAAGAAAGTATGTACAAGGAGAGAGAGAGAGAACAATTGTTGTGATGCTAATGCTATCAGTAAATTGAGCGTCAAACCTAGTAGTGTGCATGTCATTTCTTCATGATTGTGTCGCTCAACCTGTCAAAGATAAGAGAGGGATAAGGCCCCAAGAAATCTGTGTTAATTATGTGATTTGTGCGGCAGACAGAGCTCTCCCTAACTAAAAAACCAACTACAATGTTGTTGATCTATTGCAATAGACAAAGAGAAAACGATAAGGGGGCATGCAAGATGGATAATGACGTCTAGTCATTATTGGTGTAGATGTATGGAGAAAGATGGAAAGAGCAAAAAAGGTAAGAAGGCGGAGACAAGAATTTCGAATTTGTTCGCACTTTTTCGAATATTTTTCGAGTAATTGTTTTAATTCTAAAAGTTTGAACAAATAATGCAATAAGGCAGATCAATTTGAAAACTTTTTTTCAAATGGATAATGGAAATATACTTATCTAGTCTAAAATTTTTAGTAATACCAAAATACGAAATAAATAATCTGAGAATAAATTCCACAAGAAATGTTTCCTAAAGCAATAAAAGAATATCAAACATTTGAAGATAAAATCTTGAACACCAAGAAAGTCTGAAAAATTACTGATATGAAATAACTAGAAGAAGTGAGAAAAAGGAAATGACACAGCCGTTGAAAAACATCAACACCACCTTTTCTTGTCGTTGATCTCCCGCAAAAATAACACAACTAGATCAAATTGAATCATAAAAGATGAACACTCGATTTCTGTATACGATGATCACTATGATCCGTTTTTGAATAGATGTTAGTGATATTTGATGATTTCTGAGAAGTTTTAGGTGTTTCTCCACCCATTCAGTAGAATTCTCTTTCCGCCTGCGTCTCATTTCGAAAATACTTTTTTTTTATTGTTTGCATTTTGACTGGAGTGCTTACTCTGTGGTTGAGAAATTTTGAACTGATGTTATTAAACACTTGATCTTTATTGTCAACGCAAAAAAAAAAACTGAAAATACGAATAATTACATGAGTAAATGATCAGTTTTTGAATATTTATAGTAGATTTTTTTTGGATTATGGAAATCAAAAAAAGTTCAATGCATTGAAAACATGTGTTAAAGGTATGTAGTTTTAACCAAGAATTAAACAATAACACTTTTGCAGACTCTTAGCCGATTATTCATTTTCGGAATGATATCTTGTTAGTTTTGTAATGTTTTATGTGTGGACCAAATGACTCCAAAAGAATTTTCTGTTTTTTTATTATATTTAATCTTCTATAAATCTTCCGCATCTTTTTGATTCCGAGATCCAAATGTTATCTTATCAAATCACTCCTCTTCATCTCTTTTTCTTCCTTCTCGTTTTTTCTCTTCCTTCTCACTTTCAACCTTTCCAGACACTACTTGATCATGATTTGAACCAGAAAATGAAAGAAATCGAAAGAAGAGGATGAGGATCCGTTCCGAGTGATAAATGGGTCCCTTTCATCAGTGGGGGCGCCTGTTTGATGATAATGCAATGGAGAAGAGTTGGAGTGAAAAAGAAGAAAAATGCACTTGCATTACACTATATCTTCTGTGTTTCTTTCATGTCTTTTATTTTATGACTCTTTATCATGGTCCCAAATTTTCATTTCTTGTTCCGCAAACCATTATTCTGAAATAAAATGTTTGGCAACAATCTCGATTTTTATTGAGCAATATCCTACGGGACATTGAGATCGTTAGGGTTCCCATTACACAAAGCACTACAATTTCTTCTTCCTGAGACCTTCAGATCAGATTTCCGAAAGTTTTGTGATTTTTTGTTTTTCCAAAAAAATATTACTTTGCCGCAACTAATATTTACCTATTTTTCCCCATTTACAGAAAAATGCGGCAATTGATACTATTGTTACTCAGTTTTCATGTGACATATTGTGCATTGGACACAGCGGCAGTTATTGCAATTCAAACTGAAATCAACAAACACAGCGCCGATATTGAAATGATTCTTGATGCAAGTTTAAAAACAAATATTTGAAAATTAGAAATATGTTTTTTGCAGCATGTGAAGAATTTGAATGCTCGTGTTAGTGATCTTGGACGTCCTGGGCCACCAGGAATGAATGGATCTCCCGGATTTCCAGGAGCGAAAGGAGAGAAAGGAGAACGTGCTGAAGACGGTTAGTTGCGTGTGTGGAAAGAAAGAGAAGGAGCCTACGTGTGTGTAGTGATGCACAAAATCTATGGTTCACTTATCAGAAAATTTGTGTTCTTTTGATATTGAAAGTGTATTATAGGAATGAGCGGAAGAGACGGTATGCAGGGTATTCCCGGTGTTAAAGGTGATATGGGTCCAATTGGTCCAACTGGTATGAAAGGAGATAAGGGTTCAATGGTAGGGTACATTTGTAGTTTATTCGTAGTCTATAATGATGATTTAGGGTTTCCCTGGGCAAAAAGGTGATGGAGGAAATTCTGGAACCCCTGGATTGAAAGGAGACACTGGAATCCCTGGAAAAGTTGGAGAGCCTGGATCAACTGGTCAACCAGGATCAAAAGGAGAAAAAGGAATGGAAGGATTACCAGGAACAAATGGTTTACCAGGAGCTCCCGGATGGCCAGGAAGTAAAGGAGAAGATGGACTTCCAGGACGCCCAGGATCACCAGGATTCCCAGGAAAGAAGGGAGATGTTGGAACTGGAGGTGTACCAGGAGTACCTGGAATGATTGGAGAACGTGGATTACCAGGAGCACCAGGCGCACAGGTATTTTGTGACTTCTGTTTTATCAAGTTTATCTATGACTTGTTTTGTCGTTTTAGTTTATTTACACAGACACAAAATCACACGTTTAATATAGCATAAGAGTGGAATAAAGTCACATAAAATCACAAACTTAGTCCGAAATTTAGTCTAAATGCAAAAAAAACTTGAAAACTAATCTTTGAACATGTTCTTGATCATTTCAATACGGTTTGCTATACAGTCTAGGTATATTGACCTTTCCCGTTGTGTAAATATTTTTGCTAAACGTTCACTCTAAATACAATTGTATCCAGAATCAAGATCATTTTTGAAAAAACTTAAATTTTTGAGTAAATATTTGTAAAAAAAACAGCTAACTATAAATCATAATAAACTATAACACATCAGTCACAGTTATTTCGAAAGAAAATGATTTCCAGGGAATGATGGGACCAATTGGGCCCCCAGGACAACTTGGTCTTCCGGGACCAAAAGGAGATACTGGACCAGCTGGGCTTCCAGGAAGTAAAGGAGATCAAGGCAAAGACGGAATTCCAGGCTTACCAGGTAAAAACTATACACAAAATCCCACATTTTCATAATCTTCTTTACTAATGTCCATCTCTGATCGTTTAGTTTCGTCATCATTTAATCCTATTACATTTTGTCAGGTTGGATTGTGAACGACAAAGGATACTGCATCCTGGCGCTCGGCAACTGTCCCCCAGCTTTCACTCAAATTGGAGCATACCAGGTTTGGACGAAATGCCATCAGCTTTTTTTTTCTTTCGAAAGACATCTAGTTTGACGCAAAAGTGCGAAAGCATCTGCGTCACAAGATAGTTTCAAAGTTTCCATCTTTTTTTTTCCGGGCAAAGTAGAAAAAAAAAACATGCATAGCAAGAAACTAACTTTCACTTTCGGAACAAACTTCTTTGTTACTAGAAAGAAATGAAAATTGACTCATTGCGGTTGATGAAACACGTTTGGCATCGAAAAAAGCAAATTGAGATGGTTGGCAAAAAGTTTTACGGTCTACGATCTTCTAATTATTTGAGTTAGAAGGATGGAATTCAATGAAAGTGACAAAAAATTAGTTCAAAATTCAAGTTCCGACACTTGTCGACACCCTTTCACTTTCAGAAACATACATTATAGTCTCGTATGTCAAAAGAAATGTATTCAAATAGTGTTCTTCAGGCGCATGTTGACAATTATCGCTTCGGCGACTATTCATTGGTCAAGTCATCCGGCATTGGCGGAAACGAAGAACAATTCGCGTTGAAAGTTCATGCTTGCTGCCGATAATTAGGAGGTGGTCCTGATGGTTTACAACCAAAAAAAGTGCTACTACATACTCAAAAAGACACCTCATCATTTTCACATATATTCTCAACTACTTGAATAAATGTTTGTTTGGTATTGGTCAGACAAGTATTCCATTCAGAAATGACTAACCTAAGTGCGTTCCGGGGTCATTTCTGTGAATTTGCCAAGCAAAGTTGAAGAGTACTCAAAAAGAAAAAATATTATTACAAACTGTACGGTTCCTATAAAAGTTGTGTACATTGAACCGAATACGTTTTTGGTAACTTCAAAGTGTGTTTTGTCTACTGTAGGAAAATTATCCGTACATTTTATAATTTTAACCTCTTCCAACATTCCAATGTTGAAGTAATGAACTGTAAATATTCCAAAAAACTCAATGACCATGTAATTATCCTCTCAAATACAGTCTAGTAACCTTCCAACCTTGAACTTCCAGACTGCTAGTCATTGAAACCTATAAAACCAAATTTCCCCTATTTCTTTTACAAGTTCTAATCCGATAATTTGTCTTCATTACTCCACTTTTAATTCTGCCATCCCTATTGTCCGCTTCGTTCGGCACAACGTGTTCCATTACTAATGTACATAGGAAAAGCGTAACCGTATCCTTCGTTTCTTTCATTTTCCGAAGGTGACTTGCCAAAAGAAGTGAAATTCGTTAATTGCGGGGCTGTTATAAAAAGAAATGAAAGTGCACGCCGAAAGACACACATTCTCGACAATGGCACCACTTTTTGTCCATTTCTTGGGTATATAAGGAAGTAGCCTTCTAGTGTTCCCCTTGTTTTCTAATGTTCAAATATTCATGTTATTCATGATTTCATATGTTTCCGGAGCCTGGAAATTTTAAAGATTCTGGTCATCTGATCTACCCCAATGTTCTGAATTTTGCACCTGCACTATGTCTTACTATCTATTTTCGCTTTCATACATCATTTGAAATTGAAGAAAAAAAAGTAAATCCCTGCCTGGACTTTTGGTCTGCATGATTTCAAAAAAAGGAAGCTTTAGAAGTATAACGCTTTATCGTCTAAAAAAACTGTCTCACTCATGCTGTGATAATCCGCGTTTTGGATCTAGCCTCCCAGTGTGACTGGTATAAAACCGGGGAACGCGACAAGCGGTTATGCAATTCTTCACACCTTTTTAGCTTACTTTCAATAAATAATCTTCATTTCTGAGACCACTCTTAAGCTTTTTCCACTTTTGAAGATCTTAAGTGTTTTTCTTGTTACCACCTTCTTTCGAGAATCATTTAGCTTCATTCTTCCTTTTTTTGACAAATGTTCAATACGAATTCTAAAATTGAGGCTATGAAAACAACGGAGAAGAAGGCCGAACAGGACTTGGAGCTGGAGGCTCAATCCCTAAGGAGGTGAGCTATAGATACTCCCCACCCAGAATGTTTTTTAAAAATTAGAATTGGATCATTATGACGTCGAAAATTGAAAATGAAAAATATTTTCGATTTTCAGAATCGCGTTTTTTGGTGTCGCAATGTCCACGGTAGCAACATTTGTTTGTATTATTACCGTTCCGTTGGCGTATAATAAAATGCAGCAAATGCAATCAAATATGATTGACCAGGTAAGTTACCACGCTTTTGTTCCCCCGGATATGGTGTCTAATCAACATATTTAAGGTCGACTTCTGCAAGACGAGATCCAATTTGTTTTGGAGAGAGGTCACAAAAACACAGGTGAAAAATATTACAAATTAATTGAATTTTTGGTAATTTGTCGGACAAATTCCGAATTCTAGAACACCGAAAATGATTTATTTCCTCAGACTGAATGATGTCATATTGTTTCAGTATATGGCTAGTGCTCGTGGAATTCGTGTAGCTCGACGTGCGGAAAAACGTTATAGTACAAATTATGACAATCAACGGACGGCATATGATAGATTCTATCATGCTCAGCAACAATATGATACTAGAGATGCGAATAGCAATTATGATAAATCTGCTAGTTATGGGCTATGGAACACTGAGTCCCCTGTTAATGTTAACTATGGAAGCTCTTCCTCATCCTCTTCTTCAGCCGTTTATGGTTACGGTAACAACAACGGAGGCGGTGGCTGCTGTGGATGTGGACAATCTCCTCCAGGACCACCAGGTAGACCAGGTAGCGATGGGTCCCCAGGATTGGATGGAGAAGCAGGAGTACCTGGAAGAGACGGACCGGATGCTCCAAGACCCACCCCCGCACCTAACTTTGTACGTCATTTTGAAATCAAAACAATATGACATTTGCTCTGTCTATACTTTTCAGTTTTAGTTTTTTTCATTCATCAAACGCTTCTTTGACATGACAGGTCTTAATTTTAGGATTGGTGCTTTGAGTGTCCGCCAGGAGAACCAGGACGACCAGGAATTCAAGGACGGAAAGGACCACCAGGACGGCCAGGTGGTAGCGGCCTTCCAGGAGAAAAAGGACTTTCGGGAACACCTGGGTCAATGGGACCAGTCGGGCCAGCAGGGCAACCAGGAAATCCAGGATTACCCGGAGGAAAGGGAATTCCAGGAAAACTTATTGAAGTTGGAGGACTTGAAGGACCACCAGGGTCACCCGGATTGCCAGGACTTCCAGGTCTTCAAGGTGAATGTTTATTCATTCGAATTTTAGGATCACTTTAATTATTTCAGGAAAACCTGGAAACGATGGTTATCCAGGACGTGATGGAGCCCCCGGAGAGCAAGGAGATGAAGGAATTCCGGGTGCACCCGGTAAACCAGGGTCAAAAGGATACCCAGGTCCAGATGGAAATGCAGGCTTTCCAGGTGATTTTTTCCTCTCTATCAGGAAATAGCAAAAATAGGGAAACTAAATTATGAAAGTGTAAACATATTAATCGGGAAACGGCGTCCTTTTCCAATTTCCTCCTCATTCGTCAAATCTCAGCTGGAGGCTAAAGTTTAGAATTCAAGAATATTTCCTTCTAGATTGACGTGTTTTGCAAAAAGAAACCAAGCTATATATGTAGAAATGCAATGAAGTATTGAGTCCGGAAGTGAATAAGGAAATACGACGAGACAAGAAAACATTTGAACAGAAAACCGAGGATCTTCCACCCTCAACTTCCACTTCCGAATAATCTATTGTTATTTTAATTCAGGCGGTTGCGACCACTGCCCTCCCCCGCGAACAGCTCCCGGATACTAACGTCACCAACGACGGCGATCTCTACCAACATTTATCTGTAAAATATCTTTGTGAATCACTACATAATAATTCGTCTCGTTTTTTTCGTTTTTCTCCCACCACTTAATCCCAATAAACTATGTTCCACTTCAATTATTCATATGCGTGTGTCTGAACATGTTCAATGAATTCAATCTACATCACAAAAAACTGAGAGGAGAGAAAAAAAATAACCGAATGCCATTATTTATAAAGCGGGGGCAATGTGCGGGCGACAATACTTTTTCTTGGGATCACTTATCCCAACAAGGTCTTTTAATGTTTACTTTTATGTTTACCACGTAAAAGTTGGTCCGGCTTCTTTTATTTATTTGATGGGTGTCATAACTCTATTCTTTTTTCATAGCTTTCACTCAAAAAGATTAGTTAACGTTAAACGAAACCAGGAAGTCCCTTCGAATTTAAATCTGAGCTTCATTTTCCAAGAAACATTTAGATTTATAACGTGGGTCTTCCAACTTTATTTCGAAAAATTTTAATAAACACCAGATTGAAGATTGGATTTGTCTCTCGAGTGTCGAAGATTCGCGAATATGGGTTCAAAGTATACAAAGTGGTCCCTGTGGCCAAATTAAACACTTTAGAGACCCCCTTAACTAAAATTGTGAACCAAAGTACAAACGAGTTAAAATAAACAAATCCTCTACATAATTTGATTAACAAGTTTCTCCGTCATAAAAACGTGCTCAAGTGTGTTTTCGTTTAATATAAGTTGGAGGCCTAGAATTCGCTAATAAGTGCTCGTTTCTGATATTTACTTCTGAAAAATTGCCTCACTTCCTATTAGTTTATCATGTTTGTTCGCCGGATGCAGATGTTCACGAAACTTCCGTTTTCATCATAATTTACGACATCTAGAATAATTGCGGGGGTCACCTTTTACTGAAAGCAAAATGTCTATGTATTTTTGAGGAGAGTGATTCTTTGAAATGATACCAACTATATGGGATGAGGAAGAAAGGTTTGGTTAGACACAACCACATTGTCTATGAAACACTTTTTGCAAGTTACTAACGCATCCAGTTGTTTGTCGACAAGTGATGTCTGCGAGAACTTTTCCCGAAAAAACTTCAAGGGTTCGATTCTCTAGAATTACGTAAAAACGGAAAAGTTCAAAAATAAACCATTTACTGATCAAATTCACTTATCTTATTCTCCATCATTTTCTTAAAATCGAATAATCGAAAATCAGAAACTTCGAACGTATTTTGAAATTTCTGATTCTTAAAGGAAAGGAATTCCAAGAAAATAAACTCATTTTCGATTACTCATAGTTCTAATTATTTTTAAGGTAACTACCCCGGATTATTCATAGAACATTCCATAGCAGTCTAAATTCGTTTAATTCAATTTTATTAATTCGGTCTACTTGTTGTTTTTTATTTCATTTATTTTGGTTTCCTCTGTCTATTTCCGAATCCTATGAGTGAAGCAAAAAAAATAATCTGATTTGGTACGTCTTGAATAGTTTGACGTGTCGTCAGTCCCTTTAAATATATAAAAACACGGGACCATTTTTTAAAAGTCTTTCATGACGTTTATCCATTTGTACATTTGTTTCCGTGATTCAGTTCCGATTGCCACTTCAGTTTTTTGTGCAAGTCTCAAGACTATTCCTGTAATTGACAAGTTCTTCCGTGAAAAATTGACAAGTATTCATTTATTTTCTATGAATATACCCCGCAACACTGAAACCCATCGTTTTCTTTGAATAAGTGCGCCAGCACCTCCCCACCCACCCTTGCTCCGTGAAAGCTCCGCCCATTTGTGTTGGAGACGTCGAACACGTACGCAATCTTCTATAAAAGGTTTAGAAAAACTCGGAATTCAGCTTGATAAAACTTTTCCAATATTTACTACTAAGTACCATTTCATATAGCGTTTGTAGCAGTATTCAAAAAAAAACTACTACTGATAAGGTGTACGTAAATAATCGTATTGCGCACATCTCCCCCCACTCCGAAATCTACCAGACTCCGCCCCCTTTTTCAATACCCCACGCAAAATCCTTATCTGAAATAGGACTTCACTTCTCGTCCTATATAAATTCGTTGATTTGTCTTCAAATCTTCATTCGTCACAAAGTGAGTTTATTTTGTGTGTGTTTTCTCATTCATTCCTTCATGAATTGTTCATTATTTGATACATTGTGATACATTTTCACATGAATGGCCTAGAACACAAAACGTCATAGCCATTTTAGAAAGTAGTCTTAGCATTAGAGAGTATGAATTGAACCCATAACTCATCAGGATTAACCCCTTGATGTTTTGATGTTCCCTGAAGGAGGCACCAGTCTCCTCCCTCTTTTCTCGAACCATTCTTAATCGCTCAGTTTACTTTACGTTTTTTTTCTCTAATCTAAACGTCTAGAATCTTATTTTTTAAATCTTGGCTTCAGAATTTTGAAGACATCAACATTTATAGGTAAAATGCAATCCATGTGGATCTTCGTTTTATTGGCTTCCACCGCAACTGTCGCTCTTTGCTCTGCATACGAGGACTACGAATCACCTGTGGTACGTGATTGATCTTCCCTTGAATTCTCATTATAATTTTCTTTCAGGACAGCTACGAGTTGGCGGATTACATGTCTAAGGTTTCATTTTGTATCATTTCTTAGAATATCCACGGAATTTCAAATTTAGTGACAATAAAATTTTAATCCTGCGAGATTAGACTTCCAGATTCAAAAATTTGTATAGTTCCTCTTAGGGTTTCACTAATTTTAAAATGAAGCCTAACATTGAACTTTAATCCAATTCTAGCATGCTGCAATTCTGATCCCGCGACGTCTAGTACTAACAAATGAGGAAGCACCACTAGAGAACATCCAGTCGAGAATTCTGAAGAGAAGAGCAATGGTAACTATTAACTAAATAGCACAACCCGCTTGCACCCTCGTAAACTATCTGCACTCTTCTATCTAACCACTTCCCTTTTTGTACCAATTGCTTTTCCTCTCTTACAACTTCTACGTCTACCTCCCTTAATCCTATCAACAAGATCATAACATTTAAAAACTACACGTCGGAATGTAAATGCTGAGACTGATTCTAATTATGATTGCCATATCAATTCTAACACACCACTTTTCAAAAAACTAATCAGTGTGACATAGCCTTTCATTTGGACTAAAACACAAGAAAATCATACCAAAAAAGGAAGATAATGAGCCTTTGAACACTTGAACTGTCTGCGATTATGTCACGCCAATAAAAAAGACAGTTTTTTCGTTTTCAATTTCGAACGAGCCATTATCACTTTTCTCGCTGACTTGAGAATGTTGGTTTTGACTTGGGCTTGCCGTATTTTACCTGGAATTGTGGCCATTTTCAGTTTCGACCAGACACAAGTATGATATTGTTTAGGATAATCTTTCTTAGGATAAGACGCTTAGAGTAGTTGATATGTTTCTAGCTACCTGTTTTATCTCGAAAAGTTTAAAACTTGATTTATAGCCAGAGGACGGATTCACAAAACGCGCTACTTCTTCTGCTGACCGTCTTGCTGCAATTCCTCGTTCCGGGCTCATGATCTCTGGACGTGGATGGATGCCAGGATTTGTTGATCAACCACGTGTTTTCAAACGAGTAAGTGACCCTAGTAACCCGATTTTTATTTTATTTTGATTAATATTCAAAATTTGCAGTCAATCCCTCTTCACAAAATCTTGGTACGACCGATGAACGTTCCCGTCGCATAATCTTCTTCCCTTCTCATTCAACACTTTTACTGGCCTCCAATACGCGAATAATGCATGCAAAAACAAACAATGAATAAGAAAAAACATCTAAATTCTTTCATTGAGTCGATTCTATTTATATTATGAGTAATACGTCATCTCTCTCCAATAAAATGTTGTGTTATCGGTGTTTTCATTTTTTACCGCCTTAATCCAGGTAGCATTTTTTTGTAAAACATTAAGTTAAGACAACTGACAGTTTCTTGTCACAATTGCATAAACGAAAAGGAAACCCGATTTCAAATAGTATCATTTCGCGTCGTTTCAAAAAATGTCTCAGACAGCTGTTCAAGGGTTTCAATGGAATTGTTGAACTTTCGAACGAAGAAATTAAGTTTCAATGATTTTCAGATATTAAACCAGATTTTGAACTCAGGGAACATCGAGAAGATAGTGATGTTATTTTCTATCCACAACCTGACAAATGAGAAATAAAATTGTGATCAACAGATGACACTTTAATACAAATTTCAAGATCTGGAAGAAAACATCAACGTCATTTTTCAAACATCTCTTTTTTTATCTGAAACGTCAAAAACATTGAACGTTCTCAGAATGTAAGTGTTCTAGACTGTCTGTCGATAACATGGAATTAATAAGTAATAGGTGTCAAAAGTCTAGCTTTTTGCTGTTTTTTTTCTGTAAATAATGATGTGATTATACAGAAAAAGTTAGAATTTGGAAATTCAAAAAAAGTGTAATAGCAAGAAATATCAACAGAAAAAAACTCGGTAAATATTTTTACTTCGAACACTTTGTGTTAAAGCGAAGGTATATAAACTTTTTTTTGAAAAATACACATTTTAGAAATATGATTCAGGTTATTACAATAACTGCAATACTGTTCTATGTTTTGTCTAATTCGCCCTGCTGTCATGGTCAAAACTTCACAAACTTAGATTTCAATAAATATTCTGAAAATTTGAAAACTGGCGGAAACTTGATTGCTGATATGTTCAAAATTATAATTGACAAGAAAAGCCTTGTAAGTTCATAGATGCTCATAGTATTCTCATAAACTCGTTGAAGCCTCCTGCAATAAGAGTCATTGTCAATTCCGTCAATTCAACAGAAAAGAATCCGTTTACTGTGACCGTGGTCAGAGGAAAAACCATTTTACATGTTGCGGTATTTGATAGAATTCTGTTGACATTGAATCCTTGTTTTCTTATAGCTTCCTCGAATTCAGCCTCACCAAGGGAAATTACACAATTATTGGTTTACTGCTGATACGTTGTGTGATTCAGATAGATCCATTGAAAATGTATTCAACCATTGGAAGTTATTTCATTTTATATATTTTTAAAGCTTGGGCAACCGGTTATAATGTCAGTGGCTAGTGCAATTCCAAGTGATTTCATGATCCGCGTCAAAGCAGTTGACGACTTTCACTTGAGGTATAAAGTTTTCTTATTTTAAATAAAGCTTTCCTGGTTTTTCAGTAATACTATGTTATCTTCTGTGGCAACACCCTCCGAGCCGCGTCTTCACATGTAAGATAGTAACTTATTTTTAGAAATGTATTTACTTTGCTGTATCACAACATCATCTAGGTACACATTTCCTGAAAATATTGACAAAATTGATATCAGAATTGTATCCGACACTGATGTTTGCGCTCGAATACAAGCCCGAAAAGCAAATGTGAACGTTTTTTAATTAATGTCAAAAAATTATTTCTATTTATAGTGTCCGGCATTTGACCAATCAGGATATCCCGAATTTAGCGATGTCTATTTTTATCAGTCTTTTACAAAATTTGGAGGATTTTCTATTAGAGTAAGTTAGTTGTTCTATCAGCTTTCAAAATAATGTTTTGATCAGAAAAGTGACATGGGAAGTGTTATTCATATAACCTACACAATTGAATCAGATGATTCAGTCTGTGGAACAACTACTGGTATAATATTTTTCATTTACCAGAAGAATGAAAAAGGATATTTTTTAGATTTGAAATTGAATCCATATCGAATCAAGTATTCAAACATAACACTTATTCCAATTCAAGGTTAATTCACTCTACAAATAATTTCGTCAATTTCAAAATTTAGATGAAAGTCTTGAACCAGTTGTACCTGTAATTCTTTATTTAATCGTTCTAATTGGTGTATTCATTTTGAGTGAGTTTGAAAATATGATATATTTTAAATTTCAATTCAGCTTATTTCCAATGCAAATGGCTCAATAGACTTGAAAACAATGAACCAAATATCTTGAATGGAACTGATACAGAAGGGTTGACAATGGTCAACAAATTAGAGTACTTCGAGAACCCAAAAAATATAGTGAGCCACAAACAATATCTGAAATTAAAAGTGGTAAAAGAGTTCAAGTATTTCAAGTGAGAAAAATCATAAATCCAAATTCAAAACTATCAAAGTTCAGTTTTCTATTCTTTCAACTTCTCGGTTCAATTTTACCGCAGCTAACAATTATGTTTCAAAACAACGAATCATCGAAGAAAATGAAAGTGGGAACATGCTATTTGAACTTTTTATGCTCTTCAAATTTCCTCGGTTTTAATTGTTTCAATGGTATTATCAGTTCAAGCAGTTTGATAATAGTAGGTGTGGTCAACCTTATAATCACATTTCGCAAGAAAATCTTCCGATACGATCCACCTTCTCATCCCACTACACATGGACTCCAAAAACTTGATGCTCCAAAAATAGTTTTTCTTCTGGGTGTGATTTCATTGGGAGTTGTAAGGACGATTACAAGCAACTGTAATCATAAGAGCAAATCTCACCTATGTTAGTTGTTTACGTTTTTTCAAATGAGGATTAGAAAACTTCCAGATGTTTACACACATTCATGGACTTGTATATCAGCACTCATGTGGTTTTATGCAAAACGTCACGGAATTCGACGATGGCAACAGATTTTCATGATTGCTGTGTCCTCATTATTTGGATGTTTGGCATTTGTCGAAAACGTAAAAAATTGATTTTTTTATTTTTGAAAAAAACTTGAAAATCTTCAGACTTTCATTTCAAACCATTCATCAAAAATAATCCAAAAACTTGTGTTTCTCACAATATGTGTGATCTCATCGTTAATGATTGCATTTAAATACTATTATGAAGTTTATATAATTTAACATTTCTAGTTTCACTTCTGAATATTTTCAGAGACCTTCCGGACTTCAAGGCCATCAGTGGATTGCATCTCCTTTTCGACGAGCAGAAATTATTCTTTGCGATGAAAACGTTGTCTATCAACCATTACCGGTAAACATTTTTAGTCCTATTGTAGAAACATATAATTTTTATAGTCAAAGAAACTGTTTTCAATATTGTTCATACTTCTGACAATTTTTTGGTGCGTATTTTCATGGTCTTCCATCATTCAATCTTATAATTTCAGGGCTACACTCCCATTATTATTACATAACCTCACTGTTACCAAAGCTCTGCTTCGCATTGGAGAATGTCAAGTTACTTTATATTGTATATTTTATATCATTCAGAAAGTCCGTTTCAAAAGAAACACATTGACTTGTTCATTCATACTAAAATTATCTATTCTTCTCATGATTTTTGTTACTATTATTGTGTTCTGGTGGTATATCGAAACTTACCGGATCCCATATTATGTTCTGGTTAGTCCCAAATTCCAAAAGTTTTCGGTCAAAATCTTTCTTTTAGTGGACACCCGCAAAATCACGGTCATTGAATCATCCATGCATAACTCCTGGAATAGACTGGTCTGATATGGGACACTACGTGATGTCGATGATATTCATAGTGTTCATTGTTTCAATGGATTACATCGATTCCAACATTAGAAATATACCAAAAAAACATATTTTTGTTTTTTGAATGAATATTTTCTTGAAATATTATGGTGATAAATCAATAATTCTCATTTTTTGTCACCTCCGCATTCATAATAGACTCTCTAATTCGGAAATCACCTGCGGTTATCTTGAGTTTTCTAAATCGCATACTAAATTCAAATCCAATATTTAAACTGAAATGAAACATTAATTTTCTTGGAAAAACTTAAACATGTAGAAGTTTCCATTTGAAAGTTGTTCAAATCAGAATTACACTCTTCACCAACAATGTTTCAAGATCCCTAATTATACCAGTTCTGCAAAACTAGTATAATAATTTAAATTATTGGCAAACAAGCAATTTAATTTTCTTGGTCTACTCTAGAACCTCTAATTTAATTGCATGCAATTCTATTTTTGTTGTTAATCGGAAAAGGATGGTTGTTTGTTCTGCTTGCAACCCTATCAAAATTACGGTGTCTGTTTTTCCTGATACACTAGAGCTGAGGAAATTTGACTATTTACAATTTAGCAGTTCATATGTAATTATCACATGCATATTTCAAAATTGCAAACAGGATGTAATAAAATAGCAAGAAAACAATTCGAAAAATGGCTATAATCGTATCCAAATAAAAAATAAACTGTTCTAATTCTCGTTCAAATAAAGTTGTTGATCAGAAAATGCGGAAATCGGAAAGCGGATTTCGGAAGTCGGAAAGCGGATAATATTTGGTTTAATGAAAGATTAGAATGAAAAATAGAATTGCATGCAATTCAATTAGAGGTTTTAGAGTAGATCAAGGAAATTTTATTGCTTGTTCTCAGTAAATTCTGAATTTTTGTTTGCAAATTTTCTCTATTTGTGCCCCCCATTAAAATTTGGACCCATCACGTTCTACTCGAGCAGTCATAACTTTACGACTGGCTGGGAAAATGGCCGTTTTTTCCGAAAAGCTCTGATTTTCATCAACAAAAAACATATCATTCAATTGAAACTTATAGTAACCAATTTAAAGTAAACTTGAAACTTTCATTATCATTTTTTTATACCTCTTTGGTTCGCAGCGACAGTAAATTTTTTTTGGATTCCGAATGAGCAAGAGAAATCTCTCATAAATTCAATGCCAAACTTTGTCTGTATATTGAAAAACGACACCATCATTCTTATATATACAAGCAGGACAAACATGATTCATTTTCTGATCAACAACTTTATTTGTACGAGAATTAGAACACACACAGTTTATTTTTTATTTGGATATGATAATAGCCATTTTTCGAATTGTTTTCTTGCTATTTTATTTCATCCTGTTTGAAATTTCGAAATATGCATGTGATAATTACATATGAACTGCTAAATTGTAAACAGTCAAATTTCCTCAGCTCTAGTTTATCAGGAAAAACAGACACCGTAATTTTGATAGGGTTGCAAGCAGAACAAACAACCATCCTTTTCCGATTAACAACTCTATTTGAACAAGTATAAAACGCTAACAATATTTTTTTTCATTTTTCAGTTTATAACAGAGACATGTTTCAAATTTTTTTTCTGACTATTTTTATTTATTCCACCATATGCGACGAAATCCTTGATCTAAAACTTAATGAAGACTATCTTGGGCTGACAACTAAAGGGGATTTGGTATCAGACCGATATCGAGTAAAATTAGATCCGAAGAATCTTCCACCTGCTATCAGAGTCGCTATTTCTTCGGAAAACGCAACCTTAAAAAATTCTTTGACAGTAACTGTCTATCATGGCAAAACGGTTCATAATATTGAAGTAAGTATGTTTTTGGAAAATTGCCTATGAAGTGAATTAATTTTAAATAATTTTACAGATACCCAGGATCCAATCTCAACAAGGTAGCCGGTTTTCATACTGGTTCGCTTCTGATACATTGTGTGATTGCGATCGGACAACTGAAGAGGTATCAGAATTAATGAATAACAAATGAAAGTTATATTTTTAGCTTAAACTTCCGGTCATGCTGTCAATAGCAAGCTCCCATCCCACAACATTCGATTTGAGGGTCAAGTCTGTTCCAGAGTTTCATATTGGGTATAGAAACAGTACATAATTAGATATACTCAAAAAAAAGAGTTACAGAAAGGAGGCAGTTACTACCAGAGCCAGTCCATCGGAACCACGATATTTTATGTATGAAAACTTTTAAATTGTGTTCTTATATAACCAATATTTCTAGGTATACATTCCCCGATGATGTTGACAAAGTTGAGGTCAAAATTACTTCATCTTCACAATTATGCGGACGAATTATTACGCGACGAGTCGATGTATTTTAATTTTTGATTTCCAATTTATTAATTTACTATATTCAGTGTCCACTTTTCGATTCTTCTGGTTTACTTCATCAAAGTGACATTTATTTCTACCAGTCGTTCACAACTTTTGGAGGTTTTTCGCTGAGAGTAAGTGAAGTGTAACAATAACATTATATGAAAGAAATTTCTTTTTTTTTTAGAAAAGGGACATTGGTCAAAAATTCCACTTGGCGGTTACTGTGATGTCGGATGATTCAGTTTGCGGAACACAATCAAGTAAGATTATTGGAATTTATGCAATTCTAAAAATAACATTCTTTAGACACTTCTGATCATGGTGGTAGTCTAGCGAGAATTAAGGAGGCAACATTTTCAGTAACACCAGTTTTAGGTGATTTTATGAAAAACATTAATGGTTTCAAATTGAGTTTTAAATTACAGAATTAAGTATTTGGAATTGGACACCAATTTTTGTCTATGTTATAATTCTAATAGCTGTAGCAATTTCCAGTGAGTGACGGCTTCAATTTCTTTGAACTAAAATTTTGAACGAATTTTTAGCGTATTACTATATCAGAAGATTGACTGCTCGAGATATTCATCAGCAAGCGGATCATAACGATGCTGTAGTTCATAATATGGAGTTATTTGATCAGGAGGAACCAGTTGTCAGTTATCGCGAATATCAAGGAGAAGGAATCAGAGAATATTTCAAGTGAAATCATTTATTCTTGCCATTTTTAATTATATAATATTATTTCAGCTTTTACTTTTTTCAATTTTTTGGTTCAATTCTACCTGCTCTGACTACTCTGTTCCAACCCTTCAACGGAATGAATCTGGATACTTGTTACTTGAACTACTTATGCTACGTCGACATTTCCATTCTGAACTCTGTAAATGGGATATTAAGTGCCAGTAGTCTCGCTGTTGTTGGTTTATTCAATCTTATCATCGTTTTCCGACGAAGTCTCTACCGTGCTCCGATACCAGAAGAGCAAGCAGCAAATGGAGTTAGAGAACGGAAAGACTCGAAGGTTGCTTGTCTTATTGGTCTCATAACAATGGGGTTTCTATGGTCGATAACTAACAACTGCCCCCATAAAACGACGATACATCTTTGTGAGTTGTAAGGAAACATGTTTTATTTAATAAAAACTCATTCAACAGATGTTTATACTTCGTTGTGGTTGTTCCTCTCGGCATTTATGTGGATCTACTCTAAACGACATGGCGTCAAAAAGTGGCAACAGTATTATATCATTGTAGTTTCATCTGCTTTTGGATTCATTGCAATGTTGGAAAATGTAATTTTGAGAAATCGAAAAGAAAAAACGGCTGAAAACTTTACTTTAGACATTCGAAATGACGCATTCAAAAACCATTATAATCAAAATTTTGTTCTCCATCTGTGCAGTTTCATCTACGGCGTTCTTTTGCTATTTTTATTATTACGATGTATCATTTACTTGAGTGTTCTCGGGATAACATTTTCTTATAGACACCTTCCGGCTTACATGAACAACAATGGATAGCTAGTCCGTTTGCAAATAATGATGATGGTTATCAAGCGGTCAGAGCAGAAAACGAACGTGTATTCAAGCCACTGAAATCGAAGTTAGCACTCATTTCTGCATTAATGGTTTATTCCGTAATATGGTATATATTGAGTTTCAATCCGATCAAGAAAAATTACTTTCAGCTCATTGATAGTCTTTTTGTTCCCCCATTTCCCATTATATTCTATGTGTTTTTGGATTGGGAAAGGACAAGTTCCAATTTACCTGGTTTTCTATATTGTACAAAAATATAGATTTGAAAGAAATACTTTTACAAAACGCTTCATGGTCATGACCACATTCCTAACAATACTCTTTTTTGCCGGCGAAGCATTCAATCGGTACTTGGCAAATTTCCAAGTCACTTACGATATACTAGTATGTCACACTTTGCTTACCAGAAAAATTATTTTCTGTTTTAGGTGACACCAGCAAAGTCTCGTGAGCTAAATACAGGATGCATTATAAACGGAATCGATTGGAACGATATCCGCCAGTATAATTGCGCTCTCAATTGTATTGTATTTATTTTACTTTTGGACATCATAGACTGGAATCTTGAACAAACTCCAAACAACAAAATTTTTGTGTTTTAAATTTATCGAAGATTACTATCACTATTTCATCAATGAATATTTTCTTTACCGCTTTAAGAGTGAGTAATAAGTATGCGCTGTTGGTATTTGCTTGTTATCTAAAGCAAACATACCAAAAATTGCAATGAGAAAAAAAAATAGAATTTTTTAGAAATAAAACATTTTACTTTTGATTGGGACTGAAAATGAAAAACAAGGTTAAGGTGTGAACTAATAATAAAAAACTCTCACATCTTATAGATTACATTCTTTATACATACAGTTCTGGCCATAATTCTATCCGTTTTTGGACTTTTCAGTTAAAAAACGTCAACTTTGGGCCTCTGAGAAAGTGGTCCGAAGTGGTCCGTTTTGTCTAAAATTTTTTGGTATCTTACGTTAACCAAAACACACCCGAGTTTTTCGAAAATTAGCACTGAAACTGTGAATAATTTGGGGTTGCGTTAAGGGAAAGTTTACATATTCTGGACCTTGTTCAATAAAAAAACTGAGTTCAAAAGTTTTAATCCGTTTGCGGTCTTGTAGGCATGAATAATTTTGCGATGTTTTCTCATTTGCGTTTTGACTTTTGTATACGGATCAATTTTCACAGCATTGTTGTTCTAGTTATGAACGCGCATCTCTTACTAGAATCTACTGCAGCCCTTATCAACTAAAGACTCCGTTTCGAACAATTGTATGCCTTCTGAAATCGAATTAAACCAACCGTCTGTTCTTTTGAACAAATTTCCCCCATTTTCTTACCTAACTTTTTGTTATTTAACTGATGGTTCGATTCAAAGGGTAGACCAGGAAGGGTATGCATTGTGTCCTCTATCCCTCCTGAACTACCATTTGAATCGTTAATCAGATCTAAAATATAGTATTCTGAAATTAACCGAAGGAATGAAGAAACCTTCAGAAATACGTGGAAGAAAGTTGATTCTGAAACTAAATATAGAAAAGTCCGCAAACACCATCACGTCAGTTGTGCATTTACACCAGATATTACGCCAATCCAATCTCAATTATTTATTCTTATGTTTTCCGTCTTTTTAGTTAAAAAATTCAATTCCAGAAAAAAATAAATTTTACTGTGCCATTATGTTTACATAAATATCTTTTCATTTAATTTTTAGTTTTTTGCTCTCATGAATACACACGTTTCCAGTCTGTTCAATACTTGCCACACAAATACGAGTGGAGGCTATTGAATTGGAAGAGACACAGACCGAAAACATGGCCACATACAGACACACAGCGGACCATTCTGTTCACACTAATCCTCTCGGATTCGATTTGTGGCCTCGGGCGGACAGATAAATGTCCCCTTCTCTATCCATTCCATAATGTTGTCGTATCTGCTTCTTTTTCATTGCCCTTTCTGCATTTATGAATATCAATTGATCTCGGTTCATATTTCAGGTCACAATACAAGGCTTCAAGGACTATGAATATAGGAAAAATCTTCTTGTTTTCATTTCTGGTGAGTATTATTAGTGTCCACTTCAAAATTTGTGTAAAACCGTTACTTAATTCACAGATCATTATTTTCATTTTTTAGGGCAAATCCGAATGTTGGAGTACTCCAAATTCCAAATTCAAGACCATCGTGGAGTTCCCAATAGTAGATTCCAAGCAAAATCAAAGAGTCTGGGACATCTCATCGATTTGTGCTGCAGATTCATAGAAATGGGAAAGAATGGACTGACTATAAGACGTTCTGAATTTCAATATGCCACAGACAAGAGTTGTTGCTGAAAGAATAATTCGAAGGAAAAAAGAAAATTGGAATGTTAGTCACAATGCCATCTACAGTACCAGTCACCAGGAAGTACCAACGGGAACTTGTGATAGGCGCTGTTACTGTGGCCAACGAGGAAACCCTCACCTCTTCATAACTTTCACTGGAAATCCAAAGTGGAAGGGAATCCAAAGAGTGTGCAAAGCCAAAAAATGTCAATGGTCAGACATTCCTGACACTGTCTACAGAATTTTCAAATTGAAATTTGAACTGTTCATGGAAGACGTCATCGACAAACAACGAAAGCCATCTAAGCACAATGGGAAATTCATTCGTGAACCAGGAATGTTTGGGCCGGTTGTGTGGTACAACTATTCAGTTGAATTCTAAACAAGAGGAATGCCACACTGCCATCTACTGATATGCCACGAAAACGCCATAACAAATGCGGACCAAGTCGACAAAATCATCACCGCCGAAGTTTCAGATATACCAGATTTTTCAGATCCACTCTACGAGAAGGTAATTTTTGATAATAATCTCTAATTACAATTATAACCAATATTTTTTCAGAAAAGGGTGTATTATCAACTCGTGAAGAGTTTGATGGTTCACAGTCCCTGCGGAAATGACCTGCCCGCAATCAAGAGAAGAAGAAACACAAGAAACAATGTTGCGAAGGATTCCCAAAGAAGTTGACCGACAATACAATTCTCTTGGACAACCAAAACAATTTTATCAGAAATGGATTAGCTGTGGTTGCTGGAAGTCAACATGTTGTCGCCCACAACCGTCAACTTCTCACGAAGTATCGGTGCCACATGAACATCGAGATCGTCTCTTCAATCAAGGCAATGAAATATATGTTCAAATATACATCCATAAAAGATGTGATCGTGATCTTCTGGAAGCTAAAAAAAAGACCGTTCGTGGAACTTTCGCTCCAGATTCTATGACTCTTGACAGAAATGTATTTGTTCCAAGAAACATGGATGTGGCTAATGTCCAACAAAGACAAAATAAGCTGATCGATTGATGGATGCTAATGGCGTGAGACTTCCGAAGGACCAGAGAGTGGCGTTGAATGAAACTTCGTATATGCTGGACATGCCAGCAATGACATCATGTGAGACTGCTTGGCGGATTTCCGGATTCCCAATACATCCACGAAAAAGGAAGAGATGTGAAATTCATTAGAAAGGGAGTGTCTGCAAAGCAAATCGAAGGAATTTTGATGGAACGTTCGAAGGGGATAATAACTGCCTGGTTTGAAGACAACCAAAATCCGGACATTCTTCCTGATGGATTTAAGACCACCGACTTAACCCTCACCGATATGCTAAAGTACTAGAAGTTTGAAACCAAGGAGCAGAAGTTCGTTCTAAGAAAAAAAGATTATTCTCGCCGAATTCTTGGAAGAATCCAAGCTCCTCAACCCAGATCTCACTACAACTCGACTATTGTGCCAAAATGTCTGTGGAGCGAAATCTTGGGAGGACTTGAAAACTTTTCGAGAGGAAACATACAGTACTTGTCTCGAAGCTGTAAGAGAACGTGGATTGATGAATGGATATATCGAGTGGGTCTTCGCTATAAAAGAAGTTCACAAATACGCCACTCCAGTCGAAATCCGTCGGTTTTTTGTGAGCATCCTTGTCCATTGTGCTCCAGCGAACCCATATGAACTCTGGGAAAATATTTGGCAACTGATGACCAATGACAACAAGGTTTGGACGCGGGAGCAGAAGAAGGCCAATGCACTCCGCCACATCAACTACCTTCTCGGTCGACATGGCATGGGCTTCCAAGACTTTGAGCTCCAAGACGATTTTATTGAAACGGATTTACCAGAAGACAGAAGTGACACAGACAGCCCAAATGAGAATAAAATGAGTCCAGAAAAGCACAAAGAAATGGCAGATGAGATGCACCAGCTTTTGAATAAAGCTCGGAAGAGATTCGTAGACATAGTGCTCGAGTTGGGAAAGACGAAAAGCCAACAAAAAGGATAGTGTTCGTTGATGGAACAGGAGGAACCGGCAGAAAAAACTCTGCGATAAGACGATCTGCCATAAGCTTGCATTCAAAGGAAAGAAGACTATCTGTGTTTCGCATACGGGTATTGCAGCCAGTCTTCTGCCCAATAACTGTACTGCTCACCGGAAATTTTTTACTTGAAGCACTTGAAGCTTCAATCCAATTGACATGCAAAGTCGACATGAACGGATCGGAAGGTATGTAAAATAGCTTTTCAAAAAATTTTTATTAGATTTTTTTTGGTTTTAACCAAATCCTAATTTTCTTATTTTCAGCTGCTGAGCTCGCAACAGTCGACTGCATCATTTGGGATGAAGTTTGCATGACAGACTACAGGATTATGGATGCCGTGGATACCATGTTCAAGCACATCAAAAACTCTACTCTTCTCTTCCATTCGACGGGGTCATGATGGTCATGGGTGAAGGCTGGCGTCAGATTCTGCCAATTATGGATGGAGTGAAAGGTCACGGAGTAACCCAGTGCATCTTGAAGAGATCGACAATGTGGGATGACGTTGAAAAGTCTCAATTGACTGAGAACAAGAGAGCCCAGAGTGATCCGGGGATGATTGGAGATGGCACCAATTACATTGATGAGAAGGAACAAATGATCTACATTCCTGAAAATCATATTGATGAAGTTATATATACCGTAAAACCTGTATTAGAAGTGCCGGCACCTCTATTTTTCGTGAGGTCTCTTGGGGGGCACTTCAATTAGAGGGGCACTTCAATTAGAGGGGGCACTTCTATTTTTCGCGGGTCGCTGAGAAGGACACTTCTATTATAGGGACATCGTCTTTCAGTTAAAATTTTGTTGTTTTTACTTAACAATTTTTTAACATCAACAATTTTATAAAAAAGCAAAGCAACAAAACATGGAATTGAGTTAAGAAAGAACAAATAGAGGGGGGCACTTCAATTAGAGGGGCACTTCAATTAGAGGGGGCACTTCTATTTTTCGCGGGGTGTCTAGGGGGGCACTTCAATTAGAGGGGCACTTCAATTTCAGGGGCACTTCTAATACAGGTTTTACGGTACCTGGCTGAGTGGATCTTTCCAGATGTCAATGATTTTGCCTCTATGAAGACAGCTGCATTTTACATAAAATAGGGCCGCGATCCGACCCAGCGAATCAATTCTGTATCGACTCGATGGTGACGAGAATTCCTATCAATTGATAATCAAGATAAGAAGAACGGAATGATTGTGGATCCAGCTATTTTTCTTTCGTAAAACCATCCGTATGACCCCAATTCGGTTGAAAGTGGGAGCACAAGTTAACCTCCACAGAAATATTTCGGTGGAAGAAGACGGTTGTACGATGCTCTCGATTATGGAACTGGTAGACGATGTAAGTTTTTTTTTAGTACAATGAGAAGATTTTTTTATATTTAGAAAAACCTTCGAAAACCCAATCCCTAAAAATAAAATGATAATTGATTTTTACAGTTTCTCCAGTGTTACGTGAACAACCGAACTGACGATACAATATGTTCTACTCAGAAAGAGAGCTTAAAAGAAAAGAAAAACTTGCTCCAACACACTTTAATATCCGAAACAGAAGGCGAATGGGAAAAACTACAACTAAAAGCGGAGAAAGAAAATCCAAGGAAAAAATTGTTTGGGCTTAATTGCTGGAGAAACCCAATTGGATACCAAAAGAAAAAAGTTGGCCTGGGAAATGAACTGAAGTAATTAAGAAAGAAGCAATTCATGGAGAAATCCTTGCTTCATCATGGAAACTTTCGGCAAAGCTACAGCCAACAACACCAGTAAGGAATTTCGGAAAATCATTGGCCAGTTCATTGGAAGAAGATTGATTGCAGATGAAGTTGCGTATATTTCTGGAATAGGCAGAAAATATTTTTTTGGATGTTGAATATATTTCATATTTTGAAATAAATTATTTTTATTGCAATCGATTTTTGTTATTAAACTTGGCCAAAAAGAGAATTGTGTTTCAAAAAATGTTTATGAGAGAATTTATTTCTTATTTTTGCCAGCTTGTTTCTTCGCATACGGCGGCTTTGAAAAAACGTAGCATTCTAAAAATAAATCAGAGCTCCCCTTTTGAAATTGATTATCAAAATTGGGGGAACTGCCAGGTTTCAAATGTCGAAGTTGCAAAATTTTGTGATAATTAAACTTGAAACGAAGATAATTAAATCTAAATTTCCGCGCGGGAATTCAAATTTTAGGGGGACTGTTCTAAACGTGAATCAAAGAAACAGCAATCAAAAAACATTTCTTCTGAAAGTTAGTTTATTCAGCGGAATGAGCCGCCGATTTTCCTATTAATTTCAGCTATCATAGACGAAATACTTAATTAAGGAAAAAAAAACGGGACAAAGTTGTTCAAATCAGAATTACACTCTTAACCAAGACTGTTTCAAGATTCCAGTTAATACCGGTACTGCAAAACTGGTATCAATAAGATAACTTATTCGCAAACAAGCAATAAAATTTCCTTGATCTACTGTAAAACCTCTAATTGAATTTTGTGCAATTCTAGTTTCCATTCTTATCTTTCACGAAATGAAATAACCATCAGATAATAAATGTAACATCTTCACATTAAAACAAAGTAATCTTCACATTGAGGTACCATATTTAACAGATAAGCTATTAAAAATCTCAATTATTCTCTTGAAATCTCCACATTCCCACCAAAAGGGCGGAGCTTAGATTTAGGGTCACTCAGGGGACGGAGTCAGACAAAATGACTCCGCCCCCTTTGAATGTTACATAAGAGTACTGTAGATAGTTTCATAATCATTCATTTCAGTTTTACATATTCTTTTTCTCTCTTCCTTTCTTTTTCTCTTCATTTCCTTTTCATGAGCTTAATTTTCCTCTGTTTCAGCTTCCAGTTGAGATGGTGTGCATCGGAACGTGATCGGATGGCGGAAAGCAGCACACGGCAGGTGGAATTTGGAAGGCGGCAAGCGGAAGTTCGAGGCAGGCGGCGGAAAACGAAAGACGGAAGGCGGTTCCTCCCGACTCCCGCCATCCGACTTCCTAAACCCAACTTCCCCTTCAGCCTTCCAACCTTCGCCTTCAGCCTTCCAACTTCCGCCTTCAGCCTTTCAACTTCCGCTTTCCGGCTTTCAATTTACGAGTTCCGCTTGTATTTGGTTTCAGTATTCTGAACAGCTTTGATTACTATGGAATCCGCTTCAAACAATTGTGTGCAATTTGAAATTGAGTTGACCCAACTGTTTGTTCTTTTGAACAAATTTCCCCCATTTCCTTACCTCACTCTTTGTTATTCAACTGATGGCTCGATTCAAAGGGTAGACCAGAAAGGGTATGCATTGTGTCCGCTATCCCTCCTGAACTACCATTTGAATCGTTAATCAGTTCTAAAATATATTATTCTGAAATAAACCGAAAGAATGAAGAAACCTCCAAAAATACGTGGTAAGAATAGGTGATTACGGAACTAAATATACGAAAGTCCGCAAACACCATCACGTCAGTTGTGCATTTACACCAGATGTTACGCCAATTCAAACCCAGTTTCTTATTTTTTGCTTTTCGTCTTTTTGATTAAAAAATTCAATCCCAGAGGAAAATGAGTTCTACTGTGACACTAGGTTTACATAAATATTTTTTTATTTAACTTTTAGTACTTTGTTTACAGGAATACACACGTTTCCAGTCTCTTGTCTTTTCAATAATTGCCTCACAAATACGAGTAGAGACTATTGAATCGGAAGAGACGCAAACCGAAAACATGGTCAGTCTGACCCGCACGCCACATACAGACAGGTAGCGGACCATTCTGTCCACACTAATCCTCTCGGAATCGATTTGTTGCCTAGGGCAGACATATAAACGTTCTTCGCTCTTCATTCTATAATGCTCTAATTTCTTCTTGCTTTTCATTACCCTTTCTGCATTTATGAATACCAATTAATCTCGGTTCATATTTCAGGTCAAAATACAAGACTTCAAGGACGATGAAAATAAGACGAATCTTCTTGTTTTCATTTCTGGTGAGTATTATTAGAACCCACTTCAACATCTGTGTAAAAACGTTACTTAATTCGAAGATCATTATTGTTGTTTTCCAGGGCAAATTCGAACGAACACTGTTTATTTTATGTCCCTCGCTGAGCAAATTAGGTTGAGAAGAATAACGCTTCTGTGATGATCGAGGACACCGTCAGAAAAGTTCCTGATTTTCAGTCCAAGGTTCAAGGATGGTATTAGAGGAGAAGCACGAAGTAAACTATCTCTGACTTCTAATTGGAACAGAAAAGTTGACGAAAAGAAAAATAAATAAATAAACATACTTGTCAAGCGAGAAAAACGGCAAGAACAAAGTGAGTATCCCAAATCTCATGGAACAAGTCAAGAATCACTCGGAATAACTGATAAGGAAAAAAAAACTGTCGACGTCCCATACGCCTCAGAAAACTTTATCATGGATGTAGAAGAAAAAACTTCAATAAGAAACCGGTGTGAGTCGAAGCTGATTCCATGACTAATTTAGTGCCACAAGGATAAGAAACCGCTCTCGGAAGGCACAATGATGGAAACAGGGTGAAAAATGTAAGAAATATTTTTTGAAAAAATAGTAGTTATCTCTTATGTTATTTCAGATTGGATCACTCAAACACATCAGTTTATCGGAGTACACAAAGTTCCAAATTCAAGACCGTCGTGGAGTTCCTCCCAGCAGATTCCAAGGAGAATCAAAGAATCTTGGCCAGCTACATTTCATCGATTTGTGCTGCAGAGTTAGAGAGATGAGAATGAATGCACTGACAGCAAGAATTGCTGAATTTCCATCTGCTACAGACAAGAGTTCTCTCTACTCTAAGATGTTGGAAGAAGGATTCGAAGGAAAAAAGAAAATTGGAATATTGGTGACCATGCCATCTACAGTACCAGGAACCAGCAACGGGAACTTGTGATGAGCGCTGTTACTGTGGCCAACGAGCTCGGAAACCCTTACCGGTTCATCACATCCACTGGAAACCCGAAGTGGAAGGAAATCCAAAGAGTCTGCAAAGCCAAAAAGTGGCAATGGTCAGACATTCCTGACATTGTGAACAGAATTTTCAAATTGAAATTTGAACTGTTCTTGGAAGACGTCATTGGCAAACTACGAAAGTCATCTAAGCACAATGAAAAGTTCATTCGTGAACCAGGAATGTTCGGTCCGGTTGTGTGGTACAACTATTCAGTTGAATTCCAAACACGAGGAATGCCACACTGCCATCTACTGATATGCCTCGAAAACGCCATAACAAATGCTGAACAAGTCGACAAAATCATCACCGCGGAAGTTCCAGATATGCCAGACGTGTTGGACCTTGCATTTTGTCCACCACGGGTACATTTACGAAAAAGGACGAAATGTGAAGTTCATTGGAAAAGGAGTGTCTGCACAGCATATAGAAGGAATAAAAGAAGGAGTTTTGATGGAACGTTCGAAAGGGATGATGGCTGCATGGTTTGAAGGCAACGAGAATTATGAAATTCTTCCTAATGGATTGAAGACCACCGACTTGACTCTCACTGTTATGTTGAGGTACTACTAGTTCGAAACAAAGGATCATGAGTGTGTTTCAAGAAAAAATGACTATTCCCGCCAAATTCTTGGACGAATCCAAGCTCATCAACACAGATGGCTGGAACAATGCTACACGACTTTTGTGCCAGAATGAATGTCTGTGGACCAAAATCTTGGAAGGACTTGAAAAACAATCGATTTGTGCTGCAGAGTTAGAGAAATGAGAATGAATGCACTGACTGAAATACGTGCTGAATTTCCATCTGCCACAGGCTAGATTTGCTGGAAGAAGGAATTGAAGGAAAGAAGAAAATTGGAATGTTGGTCACAATGCCGTCTACAGTACCATGCACCAGGAAGTACCAACGGGAACTTGTGATGAGCGCTGTTACTGTGCCCAACGAGCTCGGAAACCCTTACCGGTTCATCACATTTACTGGAAACCCGAAGTGGAAGGAACCACCACATATGTCTACCGACTGGATAAGATCATCACCGCCGAAGTTTCAGATATGCCAGATTTTTCAGATCCACTCTACGAGAAGGTAATTTTTGATAATAATCTCTAATTACAATTATAACCAATATTTTTTCAGAAAAGGGAGTATTATCAACTCGTGAAGAGTTTGATGGTTCACAGTCCCTGCGGAAATGGCCTGGCCGTAATCAAGAGAAGAAGAAATACGAGGAACAATGTTGCAAAGGATTCCCAAAGAAGCTGACCGACAGCGGGATTATCTCGCACAAACAGTACCCGGACTACAAAAGGACCTCGAAAAACAAGTTCACTTACATCAGAGGTGGATTAGCTGTAGCTGCTGGAAGTGAACATGTTGTCGCCCACAACCGTCAACTTCTCAAGAAGTATCGGTGCCACATGAACATCGAGATCGTCTCTTCAATCAAGACAATGAAATATATGTTCAAGTATATTCATAAGGGATGCGATCGTGATCTTCTGGAAGCTAAGGAGCTAGGGGAAGCTAAGCTGAGGCCGTTTGTGGAACTTTAGCCACATCCATGTTTCTTGGAACGAATACATTTCTGTCAAGAGTCATGGAATCTGGAGCAAATGTCCGAAAGAGACAAAAAGAAGCTGACCGGTTGATGGATGCTAATGGTGTGAGACTTCCGAAGGCCCAGACGGTGGCGCTGAATGAAACTTCGTATATTCTGGACATGTCAGCAATGACATCATGTGAGGCTGCTTGGCGGATTTCCGGATTCTCAATGCACGATTTCTCACACCGCGGATGCATCCACGAAAAAGGAAGAGATTCATTATTCATTAGATTCATTAGAAGAGGAGTGTCTGCACAGCAAATCGAAGGAATTTTGATGGCACGTTCGAAGGGGATGATGGCTGCCTGGTTTGAAGACAACCAGAACTCTGATATTCTTCCTGATGGATTCAAGACCACCGACTTAACCCTCACCGATATGCTAAAGTACTAGAAGTTTGAAACCAAGGAGCAGAAGTTCATTCTAAGAAAAAAAAGATTATTCTTGCCGAATTCTTAGAAGAATCCAAGCTCCTCAACACAGATGGCTGGAACAATGCTACACGACTATTGTACCAAAATGTCTGTGAAGCGAAATTTTGGGAGGACCTGAAAACTTTTCGAGAGGAAACATACAGTACTTGTCTCGAAGCTGCAAGAGAACGTGGATTGATGAATGGATATATCGAGTGGGTCTTCGCTATCAAAGAAATTCACAAATACGCCACTCCAGTCGAAATCCGTCGGTTTTTTGTGAGCATCCTTGTCCATTGTGCTCCAGCGAACCCATATGAACTCTGGGAAAATATTTGGCAACTGATGACCAATGACAACAAGGTTTGGACGCGGGAGCAGAAGAAGGCCAATGCACTCCGCCACATCAACTACCTTCTGGGTCGACATGGCATGGGCTTCCAAGACTTTGAGCTCCAAGACGATTTTATTGAAACGGATTTACCAGAAGACAAAAGTGGCACAGACAGCCCAAATGAGAATAGAATGAGTGCAGAAAAGCACAAAGAAATGGCAGATGAGATGCACCAGCTTTTGAATAAAGCTCGGAAGAGATTCGTAGACATAGTGCTCGAGTTGGGAAAGACGAAAAGCCAACAAAAAGGATAGTGTTCGTTGATGGAACAGGAGGAACCGGCAGAAAAACTCTGCGATAAGACCATCTACCATAAGCTTGCAGTCAAAGGAAAGAAGACTATCTGTGTTTCGCATACGGGTATTGCAGCCAGTCTTCTGCCCAATAACTGTACTGCTCACCGGAAATTTTTTACATGAAGCACTTGAAGCTTCAATCCAATTGACACGCAAAGGCGAAATGAACGGATCGGAAGGTATGTAATAGCTTTTTAAAAATTTTTTATTAGATTTTATTGGTTTCAACCAAATCCTAATTTTCTTATTTTCAGCTGCTGAGCTCGCAACAGTCGACTGCATCATTTGGGATGAAGTTTGCATGACAGACTACAGGATTATGGATGCCGTGCACACCCTGTTCAAGCACATCAAAAACTCTACTCTCCCATTCAGCGGTGTCATGATGGTTATGGGTGAAGGCTGGCGTCAGATTCTGCCAATTATGGATGGAGTGAAAGGTCACGGAGTAACCCAGTGCATCTTGAAGAGATCGACAATGTGGGATGACGTTGAAAAGTCTCAATTGACTGAGAACAAGAGAGCCCAGAGTGATCCGGAGTATGCCAAAAAATTTTTGATGATTGGAGATGGTACCAATTACATTGATGGGAAGGGACAAATGATCTACATTTATGTAGATCATATCGAACGAAGAAGTTATTTACAAAAATTGTACGAGGCGCTCGATTATGGAACTGGTAGACGATGTAAGTTTTTTTTTAGTGCGGTGAAAGGATTTTTTTATATATAAAAAAAACATTCGAAAACCTAATCCCTAAAGAACTAAAATGATAATCAATTTTTACAGCTTCCAAAACTGACGATAAAATATGTTCTGCTCAAAAAGAGAGCTTAAAAGGAAAAAGACTTGCTCCAACACACTCTATTCTCCGAAACAGAAGGCAAATGTGATAAACTACAACGGAAAACGGAGAATACAAATTCAAGGAGAAAGTTGCTGGTGTTAAATTGCTGGAGTAACCCAATTGGATTCCCAAAGAAAAAAGTTGGCTTGGGAAATAACCTGAAGTAATAAAAAAGAAGCAATTCATGGAGAAATCCTTGCTTAGAAAAAAACCTTCGATGAAGTTACAGTCCATGGAAAATAAAGTCGTGTATAAGTTGCACCATAACTTAATATGTGGTTTTACTTTTTTGATATATTTTATGTTTTGCAATAAACTGTTTTATTCCAACTTTCTTATCATTTTGTTAATCAGGTGCATTCTGGAACTAAATCAGCTCAACAATCTGTTTTTCAACCTTTTTCATCTTAAAAGAGTATCCATTATGCTCGATATCCTTCCTGAACGGTTCTGGTTTCAAAACGTCGCAATTGCAAAATGTTGTGCCACCGAATGATTTTTCGAAGATATCCTGATTCCGTTTAATAAAAAGCTAGTGTTATTTTAAACCTCTTTGCGGGCTTGTATACATGAATAATCCGTCGATGTTTTATTCGCGTCATTGGCTGCTGTATTCTGAAAAGCTCTGATGGCTATGGAATCAGCTTTAAATAATTTATAGCATTCTGAAATTGAATTGGCCCAACAGTATGTTCTTTTGAATGAACTTCAATAATTGTCCCAATTTCCTTACCTCAATCTTTGTTATTCAGCTGATGGTTCGATTCAAAGGGTAGACCAGGAAGGGTATGCATTGTGTCCGCTATCCCTCCTGAACTACCATTTGAATCGTTAAACAGTTCTAAACAATAGTATTCAGAAATTGACCGAAGGAATGAAGAAACCTTCAGAAATACGTGGAAAAAATGATGATTCTGAAACTAAATATACGAAAGTCCGCAAACACCATCACGTCAATTGTGCATTAACACCAGATATTACGCCAACCCAGTCTCAATAAATGACCTATTTGACACATACTAAAACCGTTGGGAAAAAAATTGACAGACGGTTACCCAAGTTTTTACTCAAGAAAATTCATTTCCTTACTGAAAAATAATGGAAGGAAAAGAATTGTAAAACCATTGAAAGAACAAAAATAAAACAATTTGATTCAATTAATAAAAATTTATTATAAATATTATTTTAATAAAATTAACCGCAATACTATACCAGAACTCAGCCCTTTCTCGCTTGAACTGTCAACACTTGTTTCCAGTTTCGTTGAATATGCGCGCCGGATCTTGAACTTATAAACCTGAAAACCAATTTCTTATTGAAAAAAATACTTCAATTTTTCTTACGCAATCATCAATTTGAAAGCCGATTCTTCAACTTTTTGTTTGCCTGTCTACTCGGTAACTTTCGCCACTTCTTTTTGCAAGTTTTTGATTTGCTCTTCCATCTTTTTTCAAATTCTTCTATTGTAAATCCTTTTCTCTAACTTTGATCCCAATCTCTTCTTTTTCCTTTAGTTTTGTTCTGTGTTCTGAAATAATTCTGTACTTTGAAAACAAAACTAGGGTGAAAGTATCAATTTTGAAACTATAAAACGTTTCATTGGAACTGTACTTACCTTTCACAACATGAAACAATAATAAAATAATCAAATTAACTAGAAAAAATCAAATAGCACAAGACCACCTACACAAGGAGCCCAAAGAATACATCACCACCACTCTGGAGGGGAGTGGTGAGAATGATTATGTTTCCTGTCGTACCATGGAAAAAGGAGAGGGGACGAGACGCAGACAACAATGCACGCTTCGCCCCGCTCACAATTGCGTATATTTTGAGAGATTTTATACAAGTGCGCTCTGCCGCACACCCGCCAACGTTAATTTGAAACTGTTTGTGGATACAGGAGGTAGGCCATACGATGATGGCCGCTAAGCACGACCGTCGAAAAACGTAAGAGAGGCATCATGACGCTGTTGTGAAAAAATAAAAAACTATTGGGAAAAAAACGGCACAGGTTTTTATAATTTATAATAATTGTTTAGAATCAGAATTATAAAATGCATTTTCCTATAAGTTCTTTACCGATGTTGTATTTGAGCTTTTTGAAGTAGAATGTGTTTATTATGTGAAATTTGTGTACATTTCTCTTTCGTTCAGAAATTTAATTTTTAGCAAGTAATGATTTATTTATTTATTTGGATAAATAAGAGTTTGTTACATTTTCATTAGGGGATCATAAGTTTTATGTCAGATTTCATGCATTGATATTATAGAGAAGCTCAAATCTAAAGAAGCCGTTGAAAAGTGCACTGGGAAATAAAAACGTTAAAATTACTGGAAAAAATTGGAAGAGTCACGGTGAAAGGAACAAGACGGCTTAGAAAGTTGGGTGGACTAGGGAACAACTAGGAGAAAAATCGACAAAAAAAGATGGAGAATTAAGAGAAAAATAACTGAAAATAAGTGAATGAAAAGAGTGTAAACTAAGGAGAATCTCAATAAATCTGTATATTCTTCCAGAAATAAATTTGGAATTCTTTAATGTCCTCGCTGTTAGTTATGAAAACCGTTGCGACTTCTTTTGCATCATTCATGATATCGACTCCATTTCCTTCCGAGAACAAAATATCAAGTGAAATTCTGAAGCCATCGTCTATTGCGTTCCTTCTTGTAGCCCTCGTATGCGATATATTGCCCAGAATAACATCCGGAATTAGTTCTCTATCAACAAAAAGAAGTTGCACGCATTCCATTTCTTGATAAGATCCATGAATCCAGTTTTGAATGAACTGGTGAATTTCGACATCTGAGACATTGCTGTCTCTGACACTGACAGATTTGTATTTCCAATTGTTCAAACCATCAAAAGTAACTTTCTCGAAATCGATAAAATCGTATTTATGTGACATCAGAAAAGTTTTATGAGCCTGGTCCATTAATTCATTTTCTTTAATTATACAATATTTCACCGGTTCCATTGCTCTTCTAATCATTTTCCTTTCATCTAATGAGTAAGGAAATTTTAACTTCAGTCTGCATCGTGTATATGCATTGACCACATCCCTGAATCGATTCAAATTAAAATTGATCAAGCTCCAAGCATTAAATTGGATGAGTGAAATGGAATCCAAATTGAAAATGAACATCAATCGTTTGAACATCTCCGGAAACAGCAACTCGATATCTGTCCACTCACTTAGACGATGATATTCCAATCTGCGATGATAACGAATTTTCACAACGGGAAGCTCCATAGCAAGAAGATCCGTCTTTTTGAAATAGTTCTTATCAAAATCCAACGAAAACTGATCAAACTGATTTGTTGTCTCATCTTCACGAAACATGAGAGTGATACGGCGAAGGGACAAGAAAATTGTGCATGTCACATAATTGAACAATCCAGAGGATTTCACTGATTCAGCAGCTTCTTGAGAGCTAATTGCATATGTCAATCTGAAAAAATACTACTACAAATGATTGATTATTGAATACTCACAACTCGATTTGGTTCATTGTTCTCAACTTTTCAATTGAATGAAGCATTTTGTTGAGCAAGTCTGTAAAAAACCAATTTGAAGCTAATATAGGAGATAGACGGGTAATTCTTCAAGAAAATTTTAATAAGAATTAGGATTGAATCAATAATTATTCAATAATTAATCCGTGATATTTTGGTGTTGGACCGAAAATGATACAATTATTGTCATTTTATGGAAATACTCTTAGATTATCAACAGATAAAACAACGCAAAATTTAAGAATACAAAGAAAATGAACGAGAAAAGGATGACAAAGATTGTAAAAATGGTTTAACATCTAGAAATTTTTAAACTGAAAGCTATTCAATGTTACTCATCCACCGAAAACAAATTTGGTGTGTAAAGTTAAGTGTAATAGACGACCGAAATGAAGAAATAGGGAACTGGTTGAAATCTATTGATCCAAAATTGCATGCGAACGCCAAAAAAAATTGCTTGCGCACAAGTTAAGCGCATTTCCTCATTCGGACACGTCGAAGAAGGCGCGTTTCTCGTGACAGAAAAATGCGATTGAGAATTGACAAAAAACACGAAAATAAATCGATTGAGAGGGAATTTTCTTTGTTCCAATGCAAAATAATGAGTATCAGATTGAAAGAAAACAAGAAAAACGAAAAAAAAAGTTATAGGAAAACGTTAAGAATTCGTCGACCGCCCATCATTTTGCCAGAGAGTTCGCCGGTCATGGAAAAAAAAATTGAATTTGCGGAAAAGCGCCATTGCACAACCCAGAGCGCGAAATTCAAATTTGTTTGACTGAAGCGACTTTCAAAGAATTTAAGTTTTTTCATGTTTCTTTTGTGGATTTTCAGTATAATTGTGTACTTTTGAAGAGAAAACAAAAAAATAATATATACATTTCAATATTTCCACTTATCAATCATTTCTCTTGTTATTATTTATACTGGAAACAGGTGGAAATAATGCATTTTGTTTTCAAATCATTTTTTTTCATAAAATAAATTAAAATGTTTATATTTAAAGCAGCACAATAATACAAATGGTCCGTCTTGAAAAATGCTTCTGTGCATTGATACATTGATTTTAAAAATTGTTTTTTGTTAAGCTAAGTCCCTCTTTTGATCACTATGTTTCCAAATTTTTAAAAAGTGAGCAAAGTTCATGCTAATTTCATATCATATGTGGATCAATGGCGTATTCTAACATTCGTTGTGTTATATTTAACAATCAACAACTATTGTAAAAAAAACCTAACAGAACACATGACCTTATCACGATAATAAAAGTTCAATTTTTTACTATCTTGAACTTTGCTGCCAAGAAACTAAACTGCAATCAAATATTAAACGCTTTCAAAAATGGCAAAGCAAATACTATCAGAATATGTTTTCAATAAATGTATTTAAGAAAGATTGATAAAATTATTTGTGCGATTCGAACATGTCCAAGATGTTCTCCTTTGTAGTTCTAATAACATTAACTATAATCACCATTAGGTGTAATGAGCTTCTTGACTTGAATCTTGATCAACAATACCACAATCTCTCAACGGAAGGAAATTTAGTTGCTAATCTATATCGAGTTGTTCTGGATAAATCAAATCCGGTATTTGTATTGAAATATAATAAAAAACTGAAACATTTTTATTTTATAGCCCCCTGCAATTCGAGTGTCAGTTTCTTCTGAAAAATCATCATTGAAAAACCCATTAACAGTTAATGTAATACACAGTAAAACGATTCATAACATTGCGGTAAGCTTCTTTATCAGTTTTTAGTGACTAGGAAACAAGAATTCTTTTAAACTGATTCAATATTTTTTATAGATTCCCAGGATTCAGTCTCAACAAGAACAACGTTTTGAATACTGGGTTGCTTCTGATACATTATGTGATTATGACGGCACATTAGAAGAGGTTATTTTTTATATTATAATTATCCGATTATAAAATTTTTTTTAGCTTGGCCAACCTGTTCAATTATCAATTTCAAGTTCCCTTCCAAGTTTATTCGGTTTACGCATAGAATCTGTGGATGACTTTCATATTGGGTACAATAAAAATTTTAAAAAATTAAAAAATGTAAACGTTTCCAGAACAAATTCTGTCAAAGCTAGAGCTAGTCCTTCAGAGCCACGATTTTATATGTAAGTAACAAATAGTCGGTAATCAAAAACAACGATTTTTCAGGTATACATTTCCTGAAAATGTTGATAAAGTTGATGTGAGAATCATTTCAAACACAGAAATCTGTGCACGGTTAATGACCCGTCATGCTGATGTATGAGTTTATTATTGTTCTAATATCTATTTCATCCTTATATTTAGTGTCCGTTATTTGATGCATCTGGATTAACAGAGCTCAGTGATGTTTACTTCTATCAATCATTCACAAAGTTTGCTGGATTTTCTCTTAGAGTGGGAAGATTTTACTTTTTCACATTTATTTTTTGTTTGTTTAGAAAAGTGATATTGGTCCGAATTTTCATCTCGCATTCACAGTTAATCCAGATGATTCGGTATGCGGAACAAAGTCAGGTATTTAGTCAGAAGTATAATATTCCCAAAATTCCATTGTAATTAGATTCCATCAACTCAATAGGAAGAATGAAAGATGCAATAATCACTGTCACTCCTGTATCTGGTACTACTTTCGTATCATTCCTCATGTTAATTTCAATTTCAGAAAAGTCAATTTTATCTCTTCTTCCACTTTTTGTTTATGTTATCAGCATTATCATTGTATTGATTTTGAGTAAGCTGTTACCTGATATCCATGAACATGGTTAAACTATTTCAGCTTACTGGAAGTACAAATGGTTGGATCGTTTTGAGAACAATGAGCCAACTATATTTGAAGGGAATAATTCTGAAGGGAATGTGATTGTTGATAAAATTTGGCTTTTTGATCACCCGACGAATATAGTGAGCCACAAAGAATACGAAAAACAGAGATTAGTGAAGGACTCAAAATATTTCAAGTTTGTTTTATTTTGTCTCGACTCTTCTTAATTTATTTCAGTTTTCTATTTTTTCAAATATTTGGATCAGTTCTACCAGCATTAACAACTCTTTTCGAAAATAGACAAATGAGTTCAAACAAAATGGATTTGGATCGTTGTTATCTCAACTATCTGTGTTCATCAGATTTTTTCGATTTCAATTCAGTTAATGCAATGTTGAGTGCAAGCAGTCTTGCTATAATTGCTATCCTCAATTTGATCGTAGTCTTCCGGAAAAGAATTTTTGATTACCAAATTCCTCGTTTCCCATCTACTCATGGCATTGAAGGAAGAGAAGCTCCAAAAGTTGTTTGTTTGCTGGGACTGGTTGCAATGGGGCTTCTATGGACCATCAACAGCAATTGCCCTCATAAGACAACGTTACATTTGTGTAAGTTTAATGAAACCAAGTTATCCAACTGTTGATTTACAGATACGTACACATCCCTTTGGGTGTGCTACTCAACTTGCATGTGGATTTATTCAAAGCGACATGGTGTCAGAAAATGGCAACAATTTTATATAATTGCAGTGTCTTCGGTGTTTGGATTCATTACACTTGTTGAGAATGTAGATATATCTGAAATACTGACAACTGATCATGATATTTACAGATGTTTGCAATGGATAGAGAAGCAGAAATTCTTATTAAATTCTTGTTTTTTGTGGCAGCGGTTTCATCCACGGGATACTTGTGTTTCAACTACTACTACGAAGTTTGTAAAACTAATTTTAAAAAATTGTTCATCCTTAATTACAGAGGCCTTCTGGACTTCAAGATTATCAATGGATCAAGAATCCATTGGAAAAATCACAAGATCTAGTATTGGCTGATACAAATTGTGTTTATCAACCTCTCAATTCTAAAATACTGTACATTGTATTATCGATGTTATATTCAATAGCTAGGTATGTACCATATTACCTACACAACCGATCTGACATGTTTAGTTCATTCACAATGATAACGTTTCCTAATCAGCCAGTTTACACAACATGCCAAATTCTTGGAAAAGGTCAAGTGGCAATATATCTCATCTACTACATTGTCCAAAAAATACGATTTGAAAGAAGCTCTTTCTCATTATCCTACATACTCAAACTCAGTTCTCTCACCGTTGCATGTTTTTTTCTGGAAGGAGTCAGTCGAGTTCTGGCAAATGTTTTTATGACTTTTCAGTTTTTGGTGAGAAACAACTGATGCAATCCTTACTATTTTCGAAAAAAAAAATTTCAGACAACACCTGCAAAATCGCGTGAACTGAATGCAGAATGCATTCTACCTGGAATCGATTTGAATGATATTCGTCATTATAATTGTGCATTTGACCGTTTTCTCTTTATTATTTTAATTGATTTCATAGATTCAAACATCAAAGGTGTTCCCAAGAAAAACATTTTCGTATTTTGAAATTCGATAAATTGTTGCATACATTTTCTCTGATTGTTGACTGTTTGAAATTTAAGGATGAGCAATGTACACTATTTGTTTCTCATTGTTATCATTGAAAAAATAAAATTCCGTTCCTTGTTTACAAATTGTCATAAAATAAAATCTGAAATGTTGAACCTAAGCTTAAAAGAAGCGCTATGTAATAAATGAAGAAGAACATGTGACCTTATTACATAAATAAAATTGTGTACAACTTTAATCATTTTTGTTATTATCACCAACCTAAACTTTATTTGGATAGCGCTTTCTGAATGATATTTTAAAGCAAATATTGAAATACCTGAAAAAAACAACGTTGCATAAAGTATAAAATATGACTACTCGACATTTTGTGCTCCTCCAAAATGTCCAAAATTTTCAATTTTTACGTGTATTTCATCATGTTAAACGCCATTTTTGTAAGACCTGACAAGTTCATTGACTTGAACCTTGATCAACAATACCACAATCTCTCAACGGAAGGAAATCTGGTTGCTAAGCTGTATCGAGTTGTTCTGGATAAGTCAAAACCGGTATTTGTATTAAAATATAATAAAAAATTGAAACATTTTATTTTATAGCCACCTGCAATTCGAGTGTCAGTATCTTCTGTGAAATTATTATCAAGGATTCCTTTAACTGTTACCGTTATACATGGGAAAACGGTGCATCATATTGCTGTATGTGCCGAAGTCCGATTAATTATATTCGTTTTTTTAAGCTCCCACGAGTTCAATCTCAACAAGGAAAACGTTTCGAGTATTGGTTTGCTTCTGATACATTATGTGATTATGATAGCAGAATCGAAGAGGTTATCTTTATAATTATCTGATTAGAAAATCTTTTTTAGCTTGGCCAACCTGTTCAATTATCAATTGCAAGTTCTCTTCCAAGTTTATTTGATTTACACGTAGAATCTGTGAATGATTTTCATATAAGGTAACACAAACGGAACAACTAACTATAATTCCATTTCTTACAGAAACCATTCTTTCAAAGCTGAAGCACGACCTTCTGAACCACGATTTTTCATGTACACAAGGATGGTGTAATTTATCTAGCAAACACTTGTTTCAGGTACACGTTTCCTGACAATGTTGATAAAGTTAATGTTCGAATCACGTCCGACACAGAATTATGTGCGAATTTGATTGCGCGCCGTGCTAATGTAAATCTTGATGAGTAACATATTCAGAACAAATTATATGATTTAGTGTCCGTTATTTGATGTGTCTGGATTATTAGAGCTCAGTGATGTTTACTTCTATCAATCATTTACAAAGTTTTCTGGATTTTCTCTTAGAGTAAGAAGATTTTACTTTTTTACATTTTTTTTTTGTTTAGAAAAGTGATATTGGTCCGAATTTTCATCTCGCTCTCACGGTCAATCCAGACGATTCTCTTTGTGGAACAGAATCAGGTATTTTCTTTTTTAAAACTCTTGAAACTTAGTATATTTTGCAGTTATCTCTAATCAACTCCGCAAAGGAAGAAGACTAAAAGAGGCAACTATTTCTGTGACTCCTGTTTCCGGTATTTCGAACGTTACCTTTTCCCATATTGATTCCAGTTTTAGAGACGTCAGTTTTATCTCTTCTTCCACTTTTTGTGTACATAATCAGCATTGTCATTGTATTGATTTTGAGTAAGCTGTTACCTGATATCCATGAACATGGTTGAACAATTTCAGCTTACTGGAAGTACAAATGGTTGGATCGTTTTGAGAACAATGAACCAAGTATATTTGAAGGAAATGATTCTGAAGGGAATGTGATTGTTGATAAAGTCTGGCTTTTCGATCACCCGACGAATATAGTGAGCCACAAAGAATACGAAAAACAGAGATTAGTGAAGGACTCAAAATACTTCAAGTTTGTTTTATTTTGTTTTGACTCTTTATAATTTATTTTAGTTTTCTATTCTTTCAAATATTCGGATCAGTTCTACCAGCACTGACTACTCTATTTGAAAATAGACAGCTCGATTCAAACAAAATGGACTTGGATCGTTGTTATCTCAACTATCTGTGTTCATCAGATTTTTTTGATTTCAATTCAGTTAATGCAATGTTGAGTGCAAGCAGTCTTGCCATACTTGGTGTTCTCAATTTAATCGTAGTACTCCGGAAACGAATATTCAACTATCGAGTGCCACGATTTCCATCAACACATGGAATTCAAGAAAGAGAAGCTCCAAAAGTGGTTTGCATGTTGGGACTAGTTTCAATGGGTCTCTTGTGGACGATAACAAGTAATTGTCCACATAAAACAACATTGCATTTGTGTAGGTCGTATAAAATGAAGCTTATTATAGTCAATGTTTTACAGACACGTACACATCCCTTTGGGTGTGCTACGCGACTTGCATGTGGATTTATTCAAAGCGACATGGTGTCAGAAAATGGCAACAATATTATATAATTGCAGTGTCTTCTGTGTTTGGATTTATCACACTTGTTGAAAATGTAGATATATTCAAAATACTGACAACTGATCATAATTCTTACAGATGTTCGCAATGGATAAAGAAGCAGAAATCATAATAAGATGTCTATTTCTGTTAACAGCTGTTTTATCTACAGGATACTTCTGTTTCAACTACTATTATGAAGTCTTTGCAGGGAATTTTAATTTTTTTTTCATGGTTTTAGCATTTAGAGACCCTCGGGACTTCAGAAGCACGAATGGATTAAAAATCCTTTGGAAAAATCGCAGGAATTGATATTGGCCGATATAAACAACTTTTATCAACCTCTCAATTCAAAAATAATTTTCATTGTTGTTTCCATGATATTCTCAGTGATAAGGTTATAATATCTCATGGAAAGATTCAATTATATTGTTTCAGTTCTCTAACAATGTTTATCCTTCCAAACCAGCCAGTTTACACGGCATGTCAATTACTTGGAAAAGGTCAAGTCGCAATATATCTCATCTACTACATTATTCAAAAAATACGATTTGAAAGAAGTTCTTTCTCATTACCGTATGAACTGAAACTTGGTTTTCTGACAGTTTCTTGTTTTGTGATTGAAGGAGTTAGTCGTGTTTTGGCAAATTACTATATGACCTATAAGGTTTTGGTAAGTCATTAATCAATCTTCATTCAATTGTTTTTATTATTCTTTAGGTGACACCTGCAAAATCTCGTGAAACAAATTCTGATTGTGTTCTGCCTGGAATTGATTTGAATGATATTCGACATTACAATTGTGCATTTGATTGTTTCCTCTTCATTTTATTGTTTGACTTCATAGATTCGAACATTAAAGGTGTTCCCAAGAAAAATATTTTTGTTTTTTGACTTTTTCCCTAGTGTGCTACATATAACTTTTAGTATGAACCGTTGAGTTTGAAAAATTAAGACTGAGCAATTATTATTTCTTATTCCTCATCTGTTATCTTAAATAAACATTTTTCGCTTAGCGAGTGTTTGTTTGAGTATACATAGTGCCATGTCGTACAAGGAATACAAATTTAAAAACATAAAATAGATGATCACTGGAAAAGAGTGTTTATAACAAAAACATTTTTTTACACGAACGTCACAATTCATTGAATGTGGAAACTCTGAAAGATTTGGATAGTACAACAAAAAACGTATTGGGAGTTATAATGAATAAAGAAGTCACCAGGTCAGGAAAAGTTTACATTCTAGCCATCTGGCTTTGAGAATTTTCAATGAGGAGTAGCGAGATGACGGATGTAACTGGTCCTAAGCCACGGAAAAAAGAATAGTTATTTTGAAACAATTGAATTTAAACAATTTCTATTTGTTATCTATTGTTAAAATTCCAAGCTATTCTGGAAGGAGTAAACGTTTATTTCTTAAATGTCATGTAACGTTGTTACTCATAAAAATGAGGAATAATTTTTACTGTCTTATCAGTTCACCTCCGAGTTTGTATAAAAACCAATTTGAAAACCAGTTTTCAGATTCACAATGAAGTTTCCATTTTCTTTTTTCGTTTTGTTTCTACCTTATTATTCGTTGCAACAAGTGGCAACGATTATAGACTTTGATAGACCATATTCAAACATATCAACCATTGGAGGTCTCATTCCTAATCTTTACGAACTACCGAAACCGAATGGAACAGAGGTGAATATCTTTTTTAAAATTTACTCAAAGGACTGAAGTTATTTAGCGATTCGCTGTGAATGTTTTCGTGTATTCTGAAAAAGTAAGAAAAAGTCAACCGATATCAGTGGTTCTTGTTCGTGGAGCTGCTTCGCTTTCAACAGTAGTAAGTTTTAAAACACAATTTCAAATATAATAAAAAATAATGGTTTTCAGTTACCGAGAATTCAAACTCTCAATGGAGTATCTAAAGAGTATTCGCTTCTTGCTGAAACTTTATGTGAAGATTTGAACAGCGATTTCAAACCCTTGACAGAGGTTTTTCTAGTTTTTTAGCAATGTGTTAAGTTATTTTCATTTTTAGTTCAACGAAACTGTTCGTGTTTCTATATCAAGCAGTTTCCCTGCAACGTTTTCCTTTAAAGTCTCCCGTGTTTACGATTTCGAGTTCAAGTGAGCGGATATTGTTTTTCCCTCTAATTATAACGTTTTTACAGAATGAAAAAATTGGAAATTGTTTTGACACCATCGACTCCAGTTTTTTTCCGATTTAGTTTTCCTCCTCTAGTAAATGAAATTGCAATTAGAGTTACTTCTTATAATGACGTTTGTGGAAGAATCATAATTCAGTCAGCCGACGTACTTTATACATTGTTAATCATTTTAAAATCATTTTATTGTTTCAGTGTCCCGTATTTGATACTGAAGGTCAAGTAGTCCTATACGATTTGTACAACCAGCAAACGTTTACTAAAAGGGCATTTATTATAGTAAAGGTTTGTCATAAAAACAGTGTTACCCGGACCTTTTTTTTTAAGAGAGAAGAGTTTGGTGAACACATTCACGTCATTTTCTCTGTTCTACCAACCGATATTCCTTGCTTGTCAAATTACGGAGAAGTTCCAGTTCAAAGGCACGACGATTATAAAAATTTAACCTTGGAGATCAATTCATATAATCGTAGGTTACTACGATGGAATTTTTTGGAAAATAATTTTCAGCGAACACAACTTCGATTTATGCGGTAATTGCTGTGTATATTGTTGTTATTATCTTATTCGCCTTTATCGGTAATTTGATGGTATTAATATTCAATCAAAACTCGCTCATTTTCAGCGTGGCTGTCTTATTCGAAAAGTAATAATTTTAATCCGGAAGATCAGTCCGTAAATGGAACATATCATTTTTGGAAGTAAGTTATAGAAATGTATTCATAGCAAATAAAAATTTTCATTTAGTTTGTCATTGGCACAACTGTTTGTTATTCTTCCAGTTGCTATGATCGTGATCTCTATCAAATATGCATATTCTGTTACTGTAACTGATACCGACACTTGCAATTTTAATTTCGAATGTGCAATCAATTTAGGATCTTTTCATGCATTTAACCATATGCTAAGCGCTTCAAGCATTGCAGTCGCAGCAGTACTTAACATCATTATTTCTTTCTACATCAAAAGGTTTCGTCGGTTCTTTCCTCTCAACTCATGCATTTTTCTCACTGGTGTTCTGTGGACATTAATGAATATATGCCCTCAAAGACATTCATTTCATCTATGTAAGCTTTCAGAGACTTTACAACTTAACAATATACATTTTCAGTCACGATGAGTGTGATTATGACAGTTCTTGAAGCAAAGTTCTTATTGTTTGGTATGCGAGTCGGAAGAAAGTTGATGAATTATAAGTTTACTGGAAGTTTCATGGCGATTTCAATGTTTTGGGTTATTCTCGACACGGTAAGTGGGCAACTCTCTCCCAAAACATTTTCTACCAAGCAAAAAATTACTTACGTCAAAGTAAAACTATTATACAATTTTCAGAACTTGGAATCCTTTTTCTGGAATATTGTATTCTGTGCCTTAACTGTGACAACTAATTTGATTTTTGCTGTGTATTTCACATACGCTCAAGGAAATCAATTATTCAACGCTTGTTGTGGTCGACAAAATTTTGTAAGCAGAGAATATGCTAGAACGACATCTCAGCAATCGGAACACGTTGAAACAACGGGAGAAATAGAGGCAGATGGGAGACCATCCACATCTGAAAGTTTTCAAGAACTGATTCCTGGAGAAAACAGATCTGACATTTCTGAAAGAAACAGTTCTCGTTCAACGTCTACAACAAGGAATCGTACTACGATAGTTTTTTTTGGCCCAAATCAGATATTATTGAATTTTTTTGCGTTTCTTTCCTTATCAAATATTGTGGCCTGGTTAGTTGAAACCTTTATTCAAATTTAAGAACAATTTACAGGGCAATATATGGATTCTATGCTGCATCCAAATATGATGCTCGACGTCTTACTTTACGAATCCTCCAAACCGACTTTGCTTTATATTTCGTATTTTATTGCTTTAACAAGGTAATCATTTAATCGAAATATCAGTTAATAGGCAACGTTTCAGATCGGAGAGTCTCACTTTTTGCGTTTTTCGTGCCGAAGTTGTGTAAAAACCTGTTGCTTTTGGTTCACCACAATGTTATTCGTTTGTTCCGTTGTTTTTTGGTGGTGGGTATCAACATACCAACTGCCATCTTATGTTCCGGTATTCTTTTTTTTTTTTGAAAATTTTCAATTTATTGAACCATTTTAGTGGTCCCCAGCTGCATCCCGAACTTTGAATTCAAGTTGTCTTTCTGATGCGCTTGGAATGGATTATCAAGACTTACTACATTACACTTCAATGCTCATTTGCTTCTTTTACCCATTGATGATTCATAAAATCGATCAAAATTTAGAATTGACAGACGAACCACTAGTTTTTTAATAAATCTGCATATACTCAAAACTCAATAAATTTTTGTATCTGCATTTTTGCAAAAAATGAATATACCGTAAAAACTGTAATATAACAGCAATAATATCTTGGCATCTATCACTTATTTCTCTTTATAAACAAAATGGATTTATAGGAGAAAAGGTTTTTTATTGATAAAAGTCAGTTTTTGGGCGGTGAACAATGATCCATTGCATCACATTTGAATCTATTCCGTGGAGTGCAAAACGCCCATTGAATTTCATTATAGCTTTTATCAAATCTTTGCACAATGCACGATTTGAGTTTGATGTCACAATGACATCCGGCGGTTCTAAATAAAATTTATGGACGAATCGTCATAAAACTTCAGAACATACGTCCATTGATAACCGCTTTTCTCTGAATTACACCATTCATTTGGCTTCATATTTTGAATGCAATCATTATCTGTTTCACAGGGCATACCACTGAAATTATTGATTGAAATTCAAGTAACTGGAAAATACTTACATTCCGGCTGTTCTGACGAAATGGCCGCCGCGGCAGTCAAAATTTGGATTTTCAGTTGTGTAATCTTGAATACAATCTTGTGAAGCGTAGAAATTAGTTGGAGGAAAACATCGAGTGTCTCCTTAAAAACGGTAGGAATTGTTAAGTTTATAATTTGTTTTCCTTGAAACTCACTCAATTGTGAAGAAATACCAAAAAGAGAAAAAAGAAATAGCAGAACACAGTTGACTTGCATTGTGTTCGATGAAAAAATTCAAAAGAACTGTTTCTCAAAGTGACGCCTACCGTATTTATTAGAAAAATTCTCTGAGTCAGCACGGGTTACTTTTCAACAAAATGATGCGGTTTTGTTTAGCTTATTCTTTTATTCCGTGCTGTGTCACCAAGTCTTCCCTGAAGGAAACAAAACAAGTTGTGACAGTTCAATTTCATTGTTGTTCAAAATTTGGCAAATGGGGAGTATTGTTGAAAGTTATATTAAATTTATTTTCAGTTTGAAATAATTTATGGTTTAGGGAATAATCGAGTTACTGGAAAATTTGTGTAAAATATGGATTTGAATGAAAAAATGTTGATACAATGAAAATTATATTGCGAATAAATAGGAGATGATGAAATACGAAACATTTTTTTAAGCTGATACACTGTGGCATTAAGAACTTGAGATGTATAGACAGAATGCGGCATTTTTGCAAATGACGAACATTTATGATATTTAAAATATTGGTTCTCAGAATCCCTTTTCGTGAATCGTCTTAGGTTTTACATACATAACGTCAATTTAGTCTTGTGATTCTTAACATTTCACAATTTTAAATATTTTTCTAAACGACATTTCAAAATGTTAGTCTGATATGTTAACAAATTAGAGGGTTGCTCAACTCAACCAGCCCCCACTTTATTTCATTTCAAAACTAATTTTCTTCAAAATTAACATGCGAATTCTCTTCTTTCTCTTCCTTCTTTATGACAACTTTCACTGTCGGGAACGTGAGTCTGAAAAATTAGTATGAATAAAAAACAGTTGTTTTAGAAGGACCACCACCGATCGATAGCGGTTTATTCAGTGAAAGAACTTATTATTACGATCTTTACATAAACGAAACCACTTTGTATCTACCCGATCTTGATCCAAAATATAAAACTTTTCAAGCTGTTTATATTACCGGACCATTGAAAATAACAGCCAGAGAACTAACGGTTTTCTTCCAAAGGTTCGATATATTTGAACATGGCATCCGAGTGAATAACACAAACCTGGAGGACCTATCTTTTCTGAAACCATACATAGTCAACCAATTAGATAACTCACGTGAGATTCATTTAATAGTTAATTTTTATGGTTTTCTTTCTTCAGAGAATTCCATCGAAATAACTAATAATCCAAACTTGACTAAAATTGGAATCGATTTCGATGCGTGTAGATTTTGTTCCTATAATATATTGATTTCAAACAACCCAATGCTAGATTTGAAATCCGAATGTGAAATGATTATAAACATATACGCATCTCGAAGAGTTATCACTGATAATTTGGTAGATTGTGGTTGTACTATCAAAGGGAGTTTCAATAAATTCATCACAACAATGGCTCCGAACTGTTGGATGTTATTTGGAAATGTTACGATTGATCAAGACTCCGACTTGTCTATTCTTCAGGTGTAGATAAGCTTATTTAAGTGTTAAGTAACATTCAATTTCAGGAAAAAATGGTTAATGTGACCAAAATCAATGGTGGTCTAACCGTAACTAATACCAATTTTACCAACCTTTCGTTTCTCAGTTCTATCAAATTGATTGAAATCGACGCTTTCAAATTTGAATATCTTGCTAGTATTGTCATCACTAATAACGCTAATCTTGTTTCATTGAATATGACAGCCAAACGTAATGGACTTTATTTGACAATCCGAGACAACCCGAAATTATGTGTGACACCACAAGATTTAGATATATTGTTTTATGGGCTTTCATTAGATTCAAATCTTGATATCAATGTCTGTTATGATGCAGAGACTCCATCATATTGGTGTCAACTTCCGGCTTCTGGATATTTCAGCGTGAGTAGTATCATAGTTTCAATGTCATTTTCCATTTTCAGGAACTTCCTGAAGGTTGTATCAATGTGACTGGTAATCTGATGTTGGACGAGAAATTTGACTTCGACAATTCCTATAAACTATACGATATTGAAATGATATATGGAAGCTTGACAGTCAAGAATACTTCTTTGCGTTATTTGAATATGCTTCCAAAACTATTGAGAATAAGATCAATCAAAGACGGTGTCATTCCACTTCTTGTATATAACAACACCATGCTTAAGCAACTATTCGAATATTTCACAATAAAAGGGATGGAAAGTGGCTTGCCAGCTACTATTACAAATAATATTAATTTGGAAGTATATGAAATCTTATGTTCGTATCTAAAAACGCGTAAGACTGTTGTTGCCACAAACAATAGAGATAATTGTGGTAATATATTCGAATAAAATTCATTTCTCACATCAATTTTCTAGGTGATAACAAAAAACTTCAGAAAAGAAAGTATGATAGAACTCCTTTGAATATTGATGTTTACAAAGGAGTTCCTACATTTTTGCAAGTATCTCATGGAACTGGTGATTCTGAAGATGGAGGTGCCCAAAACAATCCATGGGACAGAAACACAACTGATCCAGAATATTATGAGGAAGAAGAAACAATTGAAACAACGACCGAAAGCGGTTGTCGTGATATTTTCGATTTCACAATGGCATTGGTTTTGATTCAAATTGTCCACTTTTACATGTAAAATTAAAATATTTTTCTGACAATTTTAATAAATATTTTTCTGGATTTTGTTTGACCAGACAACCAGGAAAAATAACTGTGGTTGTACGATCCGGGCAGTAAAAGAAGCGACATTGTCAAGAAAATCTCCACATTGTCAATCTGACGAAATATTTATAGTCATCAACAAATGTTTGAAAGATCTTCACATATCATAACTTCATAACCTTTTCATATGCATGACATTATCTTTATTAAAAACTTTTTGAAATGTTATCTTGATATGTTACTAAATTATAGCATTGAACAAGATTTTTACATAAAGTGGATTTAGTCTTGTGATAGCATTTCACAATTTTAAATATTTTTCTAAACGACGTTTCAAAATTTTAGTCTGATATGTTAACAAATTAGAGGGTTGCTCAACTCAAACATCCCCCTCTTTCTTTCATTTCATAACTTATTTTCTTCAAAATTAACATGCGAGTTCTCTTCTTTCTCTTCCTTCTCTATGACAACTTTCAATGTCGGGAACGTGAGTTCAAAAAACGTGATTTCTGTAAATCAGCGTTTTCAGAAGGTCCACCAGATATCGACAGTGTTTATTTCGAAAGGAATATGTACTATTACGATATTTACATAAATGAAACAACAACTTATCTACCTGTACTTAACCCAATATATGACAAATGTTCAGCTGTTTATATTAGTGGAACATTAAAAGTTACACACCGAGAGTTAACTATGTTCTTCAAACAGTTTCGGTATTTTGCAAACGGAATACGAGTAGAGAACACAAACTTGGAAAATCTCTCTTTTCTGATACCACATTATGTTAAACCTCTGGATGATTCAGGTACGTTAGGTCGAGAGTTTATAATTTTGAATTTTCATTCAGAGTTTTCTATCGAAATAATAGGAAATAAGAATTTGACGCGCCTTGGTATGTATTACCTGATGAATTATCATAGTTACGAAAAAATTTTAATTGCGAACAATCCAATGTTAGATTTGAGAGACGAGTGTGATAAAATTATAATCAAATATGGGACTCTTAGAGTGATCACTGATAATTTGGTAGATTGTGGTTGTACAATCAAAGAGAGCTTCAATAATTTCATTAAAACAATTTCTCCAAATTGTTGGATGTTATTTGGGAATGTGATTATTGATCAAGACTCCGACTTGTCTATTCTTCAGGTATAGATAAGCTTATAAAACTGATAGGGACTAATTCATTTCAGGAAAAAATGGTAAATGTGACCAGAATTAGTGGTGGCCTCTCAGTAATAAACACTAATTTTACCAATCTTTCATTTCTCAGTTCTGTTGAATGGATAGAAACAAATATTCATATAGTCACTCATGTTACTACTAACATTATAATCACGAATAACATTAATCTCATTTCATTGAATATGACAGCCAAACGGGATGGACTTTATCTTGTGATTCGTGACAATCCAAAATTGTGTGTTACACCACAAGAACTTGATATGCTATTCTATGGGTTTTCCGACGATTCCGACTTAGATGTCAGTATATGTTATGATGCAGAAACTCCATCATACTGGTGTCAACTGCCCGATTCTGGATACTTCAGCGTAAAAACTTCAGCGTGAAAAATATCAGCTTTAAACTTTTAGGGACTGCCCGATGGGTGTATCAACGTGACAGGCAATCTGGTGTTGGATGAAAACTTTGATTTTGACAATTCCTATAAATTATACGATGTGAAACATTTATATGGAAGTTTGACAATCAAAAACAGTTATCTTCGATCTCTCAATATGCTTCCACGTCTCGCTTCTATAAGATCAACCAAAGCCAACGTTGTTCCAGTATACATATTCAATAACACCAAACTTATGAAAAGCATCGACACATTAAATATTGAGAGTGGAATGCCTGCTACCATTTTAAACAATTCTAATTTGATAGTGTTGGAAAACACTTGCAAACTTTTAAAAAGTCGGAAGCCTGTGGTAGTACGTGCCAACTTTAAAAACTGCGGCGAGTTTTTTTTTTAAAGAAATTCTGTATCATAATAAATTAAATTTATAGCTGATTTCGTAGAAATTCCGAAAAAAAAGTATGATAGAACTCCTTCGAATTACGACTTTTACAAAGGACTGCCCACATTTTTGGAAGTCTCTCATGGAACTGGCGATTTTGAGTATGGAAATACACAAAACAATCCATGGGAGAGAAATTTAACTTATTATTATGATGAAAATGAACAATTTGAAACAGCAACTGAAAACGGCTACAGTGTTGTTTTTGAATTCAAAATGACATTGGTTTTGATTCAAATTATCCACTTTTATTGAAACATGAAGAATCAAGATATTTTTCTGTCAATTATTTATTTTTAATAAATATTATATTTCTGGATTTTGTACTGATTCATTGGTATCGGTTCTAGTCATTCACTCTTATCGAACATTAATAAATAAAAATTACTTTCATTTTTTTATTTAAGTTTTCAATAAACTGTATTTGTGCCTTCAGTGTTTTTTAGAAAATTGTGAGGGTGTGTTTTTTTTTTCATACATTACGGACCTGAGACAAGAATAAAGTTGAGTGTGATAGCAAATCATGATCATAGCTCTGTTGCTTTCCAATTTTTTACAATGGGCCTTTGTTTCTCTGTGTATCTAAGGATATTGTACTGTATTTTGTTTTATCTATCAGAAAACGTCAGAAAGATGTATCAAACCCAAGAAAGTTGGTTTGGGCAGCCTTACACTCTTTTCAACATAGTTCTGAACGAAATAGGCGGTGTGTTCTGTTCTTCTCAAGGAACATATCACAATTTTTCTTCTCTTCTTCAAAATCGTGATGAACAGAAGAAAATCAATGAACGTAAGTTTATAGGATTTGGTGGGTTCCTTTTGAAATTTCTTCAATGGTTCTTAAAAATGCGTATTACACCTTAGTTCATGTTCAAAAATGATCCAAACGAACTTTTAATTCTGTATTTTTAGTGACCCTTGTTATTGTTTACTGTAACCTCGAACCTTTCCTAATCACATCACATCAATTTTCGATAACCTGTATTTCAATTGAGACGGGTTCCATTTTTCTTCCTATTGTGTTTTTTTTTCTCGCACCTCATCTCTCAAGGTAGCGGATTAAACGCTGTCGGAACTAACCGATTCGGCGACATTGAATAACCTTCGCGCTTATCTGTCGGAACAAAAACCGGGTCTGACTTTATTGATTACAGCAGAACACAGTGTATGTCCTAATTTTTTTTCTCTACGTCAAAGCAAGTTGACACATTTACATACAATCTTTGTCTTTTTTGCAGTCTTTTTTGTATTTTCTGAGATTTTATGTTCTGATCCAGGAACCATTTCCATACTTTTGGAAAGTAAAACTTGAGAAATTGACACATTTTTATTGTTAGTCAGATGGTATTGACTTTTTCGTATTTCGATTTACTATTTCATTCCGTTTTTGTTTGCCCATAAAAAGAGTTTACTGTCCATATTTTGGTAAGAACCTATGAGTTTAACTAGATTTGCACTTTGACTTTTGAGATTAAAATAACAAACCTGCGTGTTTTTCCAGTCATTCAAAAACGGCGACGGAAGTTTCAATTATATATACATTCACGAGGTTTATTTTGAAAAATTACTAAAAAATGGAAATTTGACAATATTTCTTTTAGAAATCCAGAAATGTATGACCTATGATTTTTTGTTTGACGTAGTGTTGTATCGGAATGTTCCATATTTAAGACCAAAGCCATAACTTTATTTCATCATCGGAAAATGGAATTCCTAATGAGCTCACATCAAATAAAAATATCAATCGGAAATATGATTATTAAAAAACTAAAAAAGTCGAATTTTTCAATCAGCCTTTATCCTCGTTTTCATTTTCAAATCCCCGAATTTTCAGAAAGTTCCTAATAAATTTTTTTTCTCTTTTCTTTTTTCTTTTTTAATTTCAATTTTGAAGAAAATGGCAGCGCTATTCAATGAATCGCTGCGTAAGGTCAACGAGCAGCAGCCACCAACCATAATTGAAGAAGTGAGCCCTACACTCTTTCTTGATTAAATTTCTCCTTTTTTTTTGAAACCTTTTTTTTCAGGACGAGTCTCCAAAGCGTGGAAAGAAGCCACCAGATTTGGAGCATTTTAAGATTATAAGTGAGACATGGAGAAGTAGTTCAGACGATTCGGATGATTCACTTTCTTTTGGAAAAGATATTACTACTAGTGAGTTAAAAAAGTACTTTTCGTTTTCGGTAGTTTTAATGTTTTGAAAATTCATTATTTTGAAACTTTCAGTATTTTGTTTTTAAATGAGAAATGAGTAATGAAAAACTAGATTTGAAGTCAATTAAATAGTTAGGTCAACATTGAAAATCTGCTAAATTTTCATTATTTTTCTTGAGTTTTACTAGGTAAATAAGCAAAAAATACCTATTTTTCATCTTGATTTTTGATTTTTCTCAAATCGATAAAGGAAATCTTTGTCATCCATCAACTTTTTTCTAATTATCTCATCTCTCAAATTGAAAATTTAGTACAAAACCAGTATTTTCGAGAGATGACAGTTTCTTCACAAGTACAAAGATATACCTCTCTGACTTTTCCTACTTTCCCCTCTAACTTTTTCATTTCACTCAACTATCCCTTTTTTCAATATCTAACGCCCCGAATCGGAACATGTTTTCTCCACCTATCCTATCTGATATTTGTGACAACAACACTTCTCATTAGTTCTTATCCCCTTTTCACTCCCTCCTTATTTCTAATTTCCACAATTATTTTGGTAGCACGTGGGTGTTTTGCAAACATCAATGATGTTGGCGGTCTGAACTTTTAATTTCAACTCAAGTTTCTCTTTTTTTGATGGTTTTCTCGTTTTTTTTTCTTGTTCGCCCAACCTGTGTTTTTGCTTCTTTACGGATTTACACTCCCACTACAGACACGAGACCTTGTAAGCAAACACATGTTCACACTGAAATTGAAAGGTTCTCGGAAAAATGATATCATTTATTGAATGGAAACGCATCTTTTCGAGCTCATTGAAAAAGAAAGAGTACTCTGCTCGTTGAGGGGTCAAAGATTCAATTGTTTAGTTTGTTTGTTATACTTTTCTCATTTGTAGTACGGGGTGTGTGTAAGGAGTAAAAGAAAAGCAGAAAGAACGGTTTGTTGCAAAATTCATTTTTTAAAAATTGTTTTTGCTAGTGATCATTTGATTTTGTGATTTTCTCTTATTATATTTTGGTATTGTTGAAAACAAGATATCCTTTTTTGAAAAAAAGTGTTAGTCATCCACTATATTGAAAACCATGAAATTCAAAAAGTGTCGCCCCCGCTTTGGTATTGCCGAAATTGAAACATTTTCATACTTTATAGCTCATAGTTATGATTCTAATCCCGCTGTTCACGCCTCATTGTGTTTATTGTTATAAAGGATAAAGTCCGTGAAAAAAAGGCCAACGCAATAAATCTTGTTCCCTTCTGACAAAGTATGTGACGCAAAAAGTCTCACATCCCTGAGATACTCAATTAAACCGTCAATCAAAAAGAGGAGGTCCCGAGCAATCTAATGGATGAAAAAAAAGAAAGAGGACATGGAAAAATTAAGGAGGCAAAGTTCACTAGTTCTTTTTCTAATCGTTCTGAACTAAGGAACCCCTGTATTCAAAAAAATTTTTTGTTCAGTTGTTATTTATTTCTATTATCAATATTGTTTCTTTTGACGGTTTAAGGCACTCTAGCAAACAATGCGACCGGTTTGCCAAGTTTTTTTTTTGAAGAAAAAAAACAGAGAGAGAAACAAAACAAAACAACTTTACTGTCAAGATCTATACGTTTATTTTGTCTTATTGATTTGCACATCCTTTCTTTTTTCGAACACTGACGGTTTTTGGTGAGAACGATTGATGATGAAACACGTGACATGTTTCGTTGTTTCTAACTCCTGAAAAATTTATTTTTGATTTTAAAGAATTATTATATATTGTTAAGGTGTTATGTTGTCAATATTGAAAAGTTTGTTTCTGTTTATTTTTTCTTATTTTACAAAATATATTGTTCCCTTTTTGTTTGGAACATTCCAAAAATTTTATAAACAATCTTTCGTTTTCTTTTTTCTATACTGTCATGAGTCAGAAAATCTATACTAAGTGAAGGAAGATCTATGGTTTTAATTTTTTTTCCTATTGGTTTCACTTAGCAATATGATATCTTCAAGAAAAGTTCAACTTCATTCCCATGGTAATTAAAACTTTGACCCGAACAATAGGGGAACATGTATCATAAATGAACGTCTCAACCACCCGTGCCCGGCTTTTGTTGTTTTTGCGAGCCGATTAAACACTATCACAAGTTTAACTTTGTGGAAAACAGCTGATAAGAGTGTGCACCGCGTCGACCGCTCGCACAAAATTAATGAGCCATTCGATAGAGTATTCCTCGCACACACTTATCACACTCTTCGACCTTTCTCTCCCATTTTTGTTAGTTGGGAAACACTAGACTTTTCAAACGTGACACATTGATATAAATTTTAGCTCGATTCTGTAAATCTGTGGATTTCCGTCCAGCTCGTCGTGATTCATTTCTAACTGGAGATAGCTGCAGTACACTTCCAAACAGCCCTGTTCTGAAGAAAAATCCACCGCTTTCGACGATGGCGTCCGGTGGTTCTCGATTCAAGGTGAGTTTTCATTCAAATATCACAATGAGAATAATCTTTGAATTAGCATAGAACTAGATTTTAACTAGATTTTCTAACTAAACAAAATTAATTTTGTTCCAAACAGAATGAGAGTCCCATAAACGCGCTGATAATTGATCGGGAAATGAAAAATGTAAAAGATGAATCATGTTTGAAGGTAATTTGACCCTACTAGCCAATAGCACCACAACAGTATATATCATTTCACAATTCTACCCATATACCATAACTCAGTTTGTTTCCTAACACTTTCTCCTCTCATGCTAAAATTCTCTCTTTCTTATTCCAATTTTTGATTATTTTCAGGTGGTTCCAGTTGAAACACGGTATAAAAGAGATAGATGGACTTGTGTTGATTATTATGATAATCTCAGGGACCCTTACTTCAGTCCCGGGAAACATGTCGTTACAAAGCCGGCTGCTGTTATCAAAAGTATGCAATCTACACTTCTGGCTGAACACGAATTTCTATTAAAATTGAGTTTTTGATTTTACTTTAATAAATTTCAGAGGAAGAAGTGGTGAACCGAACTAATCGGTCACTATCTGATATTCATCCATCGTCTTCTCCATCTGTAGTTCAACCATCTGCAATTCCAGTTCAAACAAAGCCCGCATCTCATTTGATTACTCCAAATCCAAAACCAGTGTATATAGTTCCGAAGGTATGTTACATTCCAATTAATTTCTCAAACATACGGTCTTTTTTGACAAACAACCACTGATCGTCGCGGGTTATCAATTTTCCATTTGATTTTTTCTCCCAATTTCCCAAACTGATAACAGCATTGAAAAATGTAGTGAATTCTTAATGATTGAAGAAAAAAAAAGGGAAAAAGATCGAAAAAAAGAGCACTTTCTCCCTTGTGACCGTCTCTTTTATTTTCATAGTCTTTACTCGTTTTGTGAGTGTACGTGTCTTACTGATTAATGAAAAAAAATGGGGTTACACAAAATTTAGTGCTCTCATCAAAATGTTAGACAAACAATTCTGTTAGACAAAATTAAATTGGTTTGGGTATAAGTTTCTGTTTGTCAAACCGCTTTTGACGTTCGAAACATTGGAAGCATACTGAAATATAAACTTTTCTTTTATTTTCTTCCCTGAAGTCATAACACAAGATGGGCCCAGCGAAAAACAAAAAAAAACATAAAAACGAAGTGTATCATCAAACATATGGTCAGTAGGAAGTGAGAAGGCAGAAATGTTCTTTAGTATGTTTCCTTCGCATGTTTTCACTTTTTCTGCTCTATTCTTGATCAACTGGCAACACGTGAAGAAGATGGCACGCGGGGAAGTCTCCGACTTTACGATAAAAATAACAGATGAGTACGAATAGACATTCACATGACTTTTCGGTCTTCACACTCTCTCTTTTTCGATATCTTTATCAAAACTTTGTCCTTAACATACACCGGACACTTTCTTCGTCAACCCCAATAAAAAAAAGTGGACAGACATAAAAAAAAGAAGAAAACGGAGAAAAAACGAAGATCCCCCGGTTTAAGTCGAAAACGACTAAAGTTTGATGGTTTCGAGAGGAAGAGACGTGTTGTTGTGTAAACAGATACGTGTGATCAGGAAATCAACAAATGGTTTGTAACAATAGTGACGGACAAAATAAACAATATTCTCAAGCACTTTGAAGTGAAGACACCCGGAAAGTCATGATGACTCCTGGCTCAAGCATAAGACTTTTCTTTTGATTCCAGAAATTTCGACAAACATTTTCAACCAAAACAGTTCAACGAATTTCTAGACAACCAAAAATAGTTCCCACCATGTGCTTGATAAGCTGTTTCAACAAAAGCCCCAGGAGTCGGCTCCAGATGTGTATGTATATATCTCTGTCTCATCCACAACAGATGTGTGTATAAATTTTAAATCGCATTGGCATTGGACTCAAACGGCACGTGAAACAAAATAAACAGAAAGCGAAAACCCCCTTGGAAGTTCGTCGTATCAAACTTGATCCGTTATATCACATGTGAACATTGTTTTGACGTGTTGAAAATTGAAAAGAAAAAAGGGATAGAGAATCAAATAGGTAACATTCCAATCAGGGTGTGAAAATTGACCGCGGGAGGTATCTAAATGGTCTAAATGCGGTAACATCATTTATCAAAAGAAAGGAAAGGTATATTTTTATGAAAAACTGGTAAAAAGGGAGAGGATGGTTGACCACATGATAAATAGATGAATTCCATTTTGACCAAAAGTGTCTGGAGGTTATAGGGACGCCAGAATGTCGGTCAAAATATAACTTTTCAGTGGCATAAGGGAAAAGTAAACGAATCCTTCTTTTCTGATTAAATTGAAACTGACAGAAACGAAAAGTGAAAAAGATACACATGGTTTCTGGTTTTTTTACTACAGTAGTATGTGTGTTCAAGATATTTATATCTAGAATCAGTGTATCATAATACCTAAAAATAGGGTGATGTGTTGATTATTGTAGGTTGCGCCGACAGCCCAAGTCAAAGCGTCGACGATCATCCAACCAACAGTCAATGGCCAAGGTAGGTTCTACAGTAGTCATATGACTCATATCAAAGCATCTGAAAATAGAAAAATCATTGTTTTCAGTCAAAGTAAGCTCGGAAACTCAAATTAGTGCTGCAGCTGAAGGGGAAACTCGCAGGACAAAGAGGTATTTCATTGTTTCAGGTCTCAAGGATGTATTTTTTTTGTTAACACAACCTTTGTCCTGGTTTCTACTAGTTTCTCACTATTTCTCATAGTGTTTCATTTATCTAACTTCAGTTTCAGAGCTCCCCTAGTTAGGGCCAAAACTGTGTAGGTTACTTTTGAAATTTTGATCTGGGTTCTAGATATCTACCGTATCCTTCTTGTCCAAAGTCTCATAGGAGCCTTGTTGACGGTCATTCCTAATGTGGGGTCCGCCTTTCCCATCACCAACTTGTTTTCCCACTCCTCCCATTCTTTCCTTTTTCTTTCGTCTTTCCTCTCTCCTCTTTTTTTCACTATCAACCTCTTGTCCGTTCGTTGGCGGCTCGCCAAGCCACGCCCCCACCTGATCAGAAAAAGTGACTGACTCTTCTCTCTTTGCCTCTCCCTTTCCCTCCTCCTACTCTCCTTCTCTCACCCCGCGCCTCCTATATCGTGTGTCTGTTTGTTTCGAACTCGAGACCAGCTATCAGTCGACCACATAAAAGCGGTCCAACACAAAACTTCAATACTTCATTCATTTTCAACCTACTTTTTGTCTTCCTCCTTTTTATTGCTTCTTCACTAACCATGTGGAATTGTGCAGTTGTTGAATGCGCTGTCAACCATGTCCCAACCTATTCCCCCCATTATGGAATCTCCCGCGGATGCTCACCATCCTCCTCAACCGGATCATGTTACAGTGTCGCCAATAGTCCACCGGCCCATAATGGAAACAACATTGATAACAAGATCGAGCAAGCCATGGTGAGTGTTTTCTTGCGAACATTCAAGAAACGTGCGCTTTCTAATTTCGGCCTACCTGCAAAAGTATTCAACGGTTGTACGGTCTCTGCGCATTTTGGTATTGGTACCAAATTAGTGTTGAACATAATTGAATAGTTGAACAATAAAGGCCAAAAACCGATATGACATTCTGACATGTCGCCGAAAATAGAAAGCTTTCTTGTTCCATTTGTAATTGCCCTCTTCTAATCAGATGACATAATATAGACAGTATCATATGTTCATATTTCAGGATCTTGTCAAAACCCATTTGATGTTTGCCGTTCGTGAGGAAGTGGACGGATTGAGAAGCAAAATTTTTGATTTGGAAAATCATGTTAGACGGTAAGCTTGGATGCAAAGAAGGCTATAAGATTACATTCAAATTTTCAGATTAGAAGCCGAGAATTCAATTTTGAAGAGAACCATTCCAAATGATACGTTGAAGCAGTTACATTTGAAGTTATAAACTTCATTCTACCATCCATTTGTACAGTAGTCTACTAGGCACTTCATTTTTTCACACCCTCACTAGAGTGGTACCATTTTCCCCATTCCTTTCACTGGTCCCTAATTCCCTGTTTCAATTTTCGTGTTTCCCATTTTTCCAAAAAAAAAAAACCCCCCGATTCACTTTGAAGATTCATCTCTTCACCGGTCACCTATTTGAATATTTTTGCCATGTGTATATTATTCGCCAATGAACATTTTTCATCTTGAAACCGCGCTGAGAACAGAGAGTCAAATGAAATTGAAGAAAAAAGAGAATTTCAGACACATATCAGCTGATACAGTGTTTAGTGAACCTATCTTCACGTATTGGGGTAGTAAAATTTTTATAACTCCTAAAAACCAATCACGTTCTTCTTTTTTTTTTCTTCTCCACTATTTTTTAGGTACAGTCTTCGATCTATCGGTCTTCTTCTCCTTCTTTTTAGATAAAAATAAAGGGTCAGCCGTTTTACACTTTTTGACCGCACGTCATAAAATAAAACGAAAGCAAGTAGCTTAGCAGCAAAGAACCAGCACTAGATCTTCAAAAATCAAACAAGAGAACTAGGTTCAAAGTTCATTTTCTTTTTTATTGGAATGTGATTTCTCAAGAAACAATTTCAGATATTTTTTTTCAGATCAAAAGATGTTATATCCGTGAAACATTTCATCTCGACAGATGCTTCTCCTCCCAAAAAATGTGACTTTTTGCTGACGTGCGGTGTTTCATGCTTTTCATGCTCTCCGTTTTCTTTCCAACGTGATTCATCCGACATATATTCCGGAAATTGAAAAATGGAAGAATAGAGTTTGATAGAAACGTCGGATTTAAATTTTGAAAATGAAAAAAATATCATGAGAAAAGCTATCAAAATCCAATTTCCTGAGAGGCGTTACAGGAAAGCCAGCAATTATGAACAGGAAACTACAGTAATCCCAATCTTTTTTTTTCTGGAAATTCATCATTTTTATTCAGTTTCAACTCATCGCGTGGTGAAGGATGGTGAGCTCTGAAAACATCTTGCTCTTGTTCCTATTTCTACCAAATATACTAACTGATCATGTTACCTTTTTCGGAAGATATGCTTGCAATGTGGACTTCGATCAAGAGTACTGTACCTCGGATACATATGTTGGAATGGCTTTCTATTATGGTAACTTGACAAAACGTCTGTTGTCCTTATTTTTGAGTTTAGGTATGCAAGATGGCGGTGGAATAAATAAAAATGGAACATTTTTGAATTCCAAAGTCAAAATTGAGTATTACGATCCAACTGTCCAAGGGAAATTTCCAAGAGGAGATCAAACAGGAAATTATATGTCGTGAGTCACCAATATCCTATTTTCATGCTCTTTTTTCTGATTTCATATTTATTTTCTTTGGAATTCCATCACTATACTCTTCTTATTCTCTTCCCTAAACTTTTTTCTCATCTCTAGACGGTTCCTCTTTATTGCTAACGTGCTACACAGGCCCACCCCGTGTTTTGCAATGTTTTGATCTCTAAAAGTCTAATAACGTCATCTCGTTGTACATTCTAACTGGCGGAGAGTAGTGAAGAAACGAGAGAGAACACGATAAGTCTTTCAAAGAATTATCCTTCATCATTGCAAAGACTTTTTAAATTTACGATAAGGGTTTTCGCGAGAAAGAGAGAAGAAGGGTTAGAAAACTGAATGGACACGTATTCGTACCTTGGTCCATTTTCAAAACATTTGGGGTCAGGAACAGTTCCAGTTTATGGTTAGGCGTGTACCTACCAATAATTGTACCTAAAAATATCTCTTTCTCATTTCAATTTGATGTTAATTGAAATTGAGAGTTGGAATAGAACTTGATCGCTTATCACTTGATCAAAAACTATTGAAATTCATACTGTGTATTTGGAGTAGTTGAGACAAAAAAATCGCATATCAAAAGAGAAAAAATCGGATAATCTTTGAAGACACATTTGCAGAAGTCTTTTGGATGCTATGTTGGTGGATAAACCGAACGATGATCTTTTGGCTATTGTAGGGGTTGAAGCAGATTGTAAACAAATGACTGCTCTAGCACAAGCTTATGATGCTTCTAGTCTTCTTGTGGTAATACACATAAATCAGGGGATGAACATTTAGAACTTGATAATTCTAGAACTGCTTTGATCAAGTTGGAGAATCTCAAATGCCATCAGACACTGCATTGGAAATGTCATCGACTCAAGGGTTAGATAAACTTCTTTAAAATTTATGAGTCATAAGTTTTAGAGCAAAGTACAGAGCATTCGCTCAGCTAGCAACAACAATTGGTTGGACCAATGTTGCTGTCATTAATTTTGTTGAAGATGGACCAACTGATAACACGTATCATGATCAATTATTGGATGCATTGTCATCTGCATCTATTTCAGTAAACTCACCAACTTATTGACCTAGAATCTCATTTGTTCTTTTACAGTTGGATTATGTTAAAAAAGGAGGTTTCTCTGCAAATGCGAACAGTGCAATGTTCACCGGATTGGAGTCTGTAGTTGATATCATTTTGGAAACTTATACAAAAACTAGAAGTAGGAAACTACATACTTCTGAATGAAGCTGTTTCTTTCAGTTTACGTTCTAATTCTCCAATATCCAGCAGTTGGAACATATTTCATGAATGCTCTATCCACAATGGGATTGTTAGAAACCGGAAAGTTTTTTGTTGTAATGATGGGTCCTGTTGATTTTGATTCCGCCAACTACTTCAGTTTCAATACTAATCGAGGTTTATCATAATTTCTAATTTCAAGTTAAATACCAATAATTCAGTGAACACCTTTTTCCAAACGATTGGATATGGAGTATCCGACGCAGATGTCCAAGCCTACTACAGATCATACATGTATTTCTCTGACATTCCACATTATACCAGAAGTGAGTGATATCATTTCGAATCACAAATTTAGTCGTTTGGTTTCTAGACTTCAGTGACGAGTGGACCAAATTCCAAAAGCGAGTTGATAATGACGCTGGTAAATCTTTCTGTCCTCCAATCTGTGATACTGAGTTGGAAGGAATCGAGAACAATGATCCAGTAAGTGTTGAGTCAGCTGACGTCAAAAAAGGGATATAGAGAAATCATATGGCAGGAAATGAGATTTTCAGTGGTCAGAGGACGGATATTGGTATTCGGAGAATCCAGCAATTGTGAACGCCTACGACATGGGAAGATTGTTATCTGAAACAGTGAAAGTTCATGGAGCATCAATTCTAAAAAATCCAACTGAATTAGTACAGACAATGGCAAAACGAGGAGTCACATGTAAAATTTGGCAATTAGAAAACACTATAGTTCCAAATATTTTTTAGCATTACTTGGTTATGTCACCAAGTTTGATACAAATCGAGTGTCTCAAAGAGAGTATATTCTATGGGCACCTCAACAGTCTTCCAGTGCACTTGGTCCGATTTCATTGCCGGATTGGGCAACAATGGGTGCTAGAATGCTTCCAGATGGAAAAGGAAACTATGTAACAAGTGTAACTCATAAAATCTAGTACAAATCAATTTTCAGTCTATTGTCTGGAAAAATCTCACTCAACTTGGCATTTACAATGGAGCACTGCCGAAATCAAAACCTGATTGTGGATTCAACAATGAACTGTGTCCAGCTAGTATTCGTAAGTGTTACGTTTTATTAGAGTAGATTAGCTGGCTAGCAGCTGATTGGCACCGTAACCCAATCCATTGTTGAACAGGTAACCTGTCAGAACTCGAAATCATCTTAATCGCTGTGTGTGTCGTTGCAATTGTCCTTCTGGTTGGTGTTATTGCTTATATTGCCAGGTGTGACCTATTGTTTTTTTGAAATGTTTCTATTATTGTAATGTTTTGAGATGGATCGCCTATGAACGACGACTTGAATCATCTTATTTCTTGGTCAATCGTAAAAATGTTCAATTAGTTGACATGACAAAGTTTGGTTCAAGTAGAGGAGGAAGTATCATGCAAAGTGCACTTAGTATGAGAGTAAGTCATTAATAACTGCGTTCTTTATTAAAACGAATGCCCTTCAGTCTCAATATGACGACGCAGCCCCGGTTGGCGGCCCGACTATGAACTTTTACACTAATGGAATCAGAAAAGCGGCGAGAAGAAATCAAATGCAGAAAAATGAAAAGGGATCATCTGGAAATAGAGACGAATGGCTAGAAATTGTTGATTGGCATCTGGCCAAGTATGATAACACATTGGTCACTGTTCGAAAGATCAACAAGACTCAACTGAAGTTGACAAGAGAGATGAAACAGGAAATTGATTTGGTATGACAAGTGATATCATTTTTTATAATGATTCACGAACAAACATTGTTCATGTTCATTTTCAGCTGATGAACGAGACACATGAAAACTTAAACAGATTCTTCGGACTAATTAATGATAGTGATCTCATCTTTACAATTCATCACTACGGGCCAAGAAAAAGTTTGATGGTAAGACAACAACACCTAATACGTAGTAATTAATAATCAAAAATCTTAAGGACTTGTTGCGAAATGAAGATCTTCGTCTTGATCGAATGTTCAGGGTTTCTTTTGTTGAAGATGTTGTGAAGGGATTACAATTTCTTCATGAGAATTCAAAAATTGGTTACCATGGAAATTTGAAAAGTTCCAATTGTGTTGTGGATGCTTATTGGAGAATCAAACTGAGCAATTATGGAATGGAACAACTGAGAGTTGATGAACCTGAATCAAAACCTGATGGTATTTTAGAAAACATATCATAAAACATCATTTCCTGTTAAGATCTTTTGTGGTTCGCACCGGAAATCATACGTCGGTACGCAGTGAAACACGATTTATCAAAAGTTGAACTTGCGAAAGCGGACATCTACTCATTCTCAATCATTCTTTATGAAATCTATGGTAGACAAGGACCTTTTGGAGATGACCTTCTTGATTCTGATGGTTAGAGAGGATTATTTTTAGTTTTAAAAAAGTATTTTCAGAAATCGTTGAGCAATTGAAATTCCCTGATGGAACTGCTTTGACAAGACCAGATATTCACTTAATCACAAAAGCACCGTATCCTGTTTCTTCTGTTGTTGAAAAGTGATAACCAATTACGAGCATTTATTTAAGAAATGTATTTCAGATGTTGGGCGGAGGATCCTGAAGAACGGCCGAACATCAAAAAAGTTCGAGAACTCCTGAAACCATTGAGCAAGGGATTGTAAGCTAACAAATTTTTATTTTTATTTTCTTCAAATTTATTTTACAGAAAAGGAAACATTGCTGACAACATCATGAATCTCCTTGATCGTTACCGTAACAATCTTGAAGATGTGATCAGAGAGAGAACAGAACAACTTGAAGATGAGAGAAAGAGAAATGAGAACTTGCTTCTTCAACTTCTTCCTAAATCTGTTGCAAACAGTTTGAAGAATGGACAACCTGTGGAAGCTGAGTTCTATGACAGTGTTTCTATTTATTTCTCGGATATTGTCGGTTTCACTTCATTGAGTAGTAAAAGTACTCCATTGCAAATTGTGAACATGCTGAACAACTTGTACACCAATTTCGATACCATTATTGACAAGTTTGATTGCTACAAGGTAATTTTCACAATTTTCTTTACTTTCATAGGTATGCTATTTCAGGTTGAAACTATTGGAGATGCTTATATGTTTGTATCTGGTCTTCCGGAACTCAATAGTTATCTTCATGCTGGAGAAGTCGCTGCTGCAAGTTTAGAATTGTTGGATAGTATTAAGGTGAGTTTCGATGCATGTCAGAACACAATAATTCTAATATTCAGACCTTCACCGTTGCCCATGTACCCGATGAGAAACTCCGTTTGAGAATCGGTAATCACACTGGCCCAGTTGTCACTGGTGTTGTCGGAATCAGAATGCCTCGTTATTGCTTGTTCGGAGACACTGTCATTGTTGCTAATAATATGGAAAGCAGTGGAGAACGTGAGTTTGGTATCTGATTTAAATAAGAGCGTTTAATTTCAGCAATGAGAATTCAAATTTCGAGTGACACCTATGAACTCATTCTGAAATGTGGTGGATTTGTTACTGAGCAAAGAGAAAAGATCGTGTTAAAGAACAAAATGGAAATCATGACTTATTGGATGAATGACTACTCGAAAGATGCCAGACTCTCAAGATTGGTGGCTCATCAAGAGAAACTTCCACATCTTGAGCCACTGATTCATAAGTTCAACAAAGGAGTCCGTTAATTTGATTGATCTATTTTTATTCTTGAAATGAAATAAATCATTTGTTAATATTTCGTTCAAAATTAAATCTGAAAATAATACTTTCAATGATATCTTAATTATGTTTGAAACTTACAATGATTGATTTTAGTCTTCCCTAGGTCTAAAAATAAACTCACCAAAATGTTTTTTTCATAAGTCAAAAAACTGATTCTAATTTTAATTTATATAAAAAAAAGAATAACTATTTTCGGCTAAACAAACCAATGAAAATGTCACATTAATCACTTTTCAATTTGGGCTCTATGACTACAGTCGGCGTATTCTATTTTTGTCCCTTTCCAAAAAAGAAGAAGAATGAAGTGTATCCGTTTGAAGAAGTCAAAAAGAATCCACGCGTTTTTCCATTTTGTGTTTTTCAAATCAATAGGACACAAGCGAGGACCAAAATTATACTCGTGAATCATGCTTTTCCATTGTCTATTCCAACGGAAACTTGCCTATTGAACGTTTCTTGGCTCTCTTTTTTCAATTAGACCTTTCCCTTGTACACCCGCTCTTTCTTTTCTTGGTGTTTTGTGTTTTTCATTATAGCCCTTCCAGATGGCTACTGCGATTCTCAATCTTTCAACGACATCCACTCCAACAATGGTCGGTGGACAGGAATGTGACTTGTGAGTTTCCAACTTTTTTCACGTACATTACGAATTTTTTGAAAGAACTCTCACCATTGCAAAGCTAAACTTCAATGGCACTAATTATCTTGGTCTTGAAGTCAAGTACAACCACTATCTTCCTCCGGGTAGCTCTTGTGAGTACACAACAGAAGTGAACGTCATGAACAAGAGGTTCAACCTCAAACACTATCGTTATAAGAATGATAGATTGTACCTGCCAACTTTTATGAAGTGGGATGATGTGGTTAGTATGATTGACACGGAGACTTCTGTTCATTGCTCAGCTCGTGTTATTGGTTACAAGCGTTTTGAGAACGTTGAACGTCGGATCTGTGATCGCTCTTACCATGGAACCGACAATTTGAGGAATGTGAGAAATGTTGATTTGACTATTTTGGTGGGAAAGTACAAAATTCTCATTAACAAAGATGTAAGAATCCAATAATATCAATAAATTATTAGTATTTTGTTCAGTATCTCATGGCAATGTCCGGATTCTTCTGCGAAGTGCTCCAAAACGCGGATGAGTACTCAAATCACGACGATGTGCATCTAGCGGAGTGTAGAGATGAGGCTTTTGTCACCCTGATTGATATATGTCATCACAAGTTTTGGTGTAATTGTGAGTTGAAACATATGATTTATTCTTAGAATTAGTCTTTAGTCAGACATACGTTTTTTCTTGTTATCTTCATTTCATAAACATTTTTTGAAGATAATCTCAAAGATGATCTCTGGGAAATTGCTCATATCTATCAGTTCCCATTTGTAATTGAGTTCCACAAACGATTCTTCAACTCCGATCCAGAAGCGCCACCATTAAATGCAGACAAAGAGTTTTCAATGGAAAGAACTCTTGATAAGGATCTAAGCAGACTTCTTACTCGTCATGTACGCCACAGTTAATTTTTCTGACTTTTTCATTTTTTCTTGCTATTTTTTTTATTTATTCAAACTTTTTCAATGAAAAATTTAACCACTGTGATAGCGAGGTCGTTGTTTATGTGACGATGAGAATCAGACAATTAATCTGGTGATTTGAAAAGAAAAAACGCATTAAGAGTGATGCATTTCTTTTGGGTAGCCCGGCCTTCACTTCTCTCAACAAACGGAGAGTGGTTGTTCCTCATTAAATCTTCCTCCAGTCATTTATTTTGAATCACACCACTCACTCCACCTTCCAAACAGGAGGAGGCTTCTTTTTCTCAATCATCTCATAAATTTTGCTGCGAGACGGACTTGAGGAGCACAAGTTGGGGGTGATGTTGGAAGGAAACAAAAAAGTAAGAGAGGAGTGAAAAAAACACGTGTCGTGGCGAGCCAAGAGGAAAGACCAAAGTGAAGATAATGAGATCAAAAGAGAAATGAAGATGAGAGGTTTTCCCTTTTCTCTTTGAATGAGATAAGCCGCAGATTGCAAAGGGAAAATGTCTTGAGCGGTCCGCCCGGTTAAATGAAAAGATAGGAAAAAGAAAGACAGCTGTGCCTTGGCTTGACGTAGACTTCGACTGGAAGGTGGAGTTTTGGACTGTGGAGTAGTTACGCATTGCGTCGTTCCAACTGAGCTCTAACTATGCAGACGCTCCGCAATCTGTTATCGATATTCAGAGCAAGGTAAGTCGGTGATTTTCTGAAAAATACAATATGCTTGTCTGACTACTTTCAAATAAGTGAAAATTAGGACAACGGAAATCAATGATATAATAATTTTAAGTTCCATGATAAAGAATTCATTTTCTCAGTCATTTTTAGCACCAAAATAGAGTCAAAACTGTTATGTTACTGTATATATCTTTTCAATTAATCGATGATCTTCTTTTACCTAAATTTGATTGAAAATTATGAAATTTCTGAAAAAAGCTTCATTCAATTGTATCATTTGAGTTATTTTCGTGTTTTTTTTCGAGAATAAACTTTAGCACGAGTTCAATGACAAAGCCATCTCATCTTTCCATGTGAACAGAAAGCTAGTGTTATTTGTTGATGTATCAGCTCTCTGACAAGGCATCTAGTTTACACAACCTCAATGTTATTGTGCTTTCTCAAACTATTTCCTAGAAAATAAAAATAAAAAAATAAATAGTACTTTCATTCCAATAATTGCAGATCACGAAGTCGGGAACGAAGCACTCCTCAACGAGCTGTCACTCAATCAGAAAAGTCGGACAAATCCCGGTCAGTTGTGCTATTGTCGAGATCAAATTGGCTAATACGTCATCATTTGCGTTATATTTTGTTGTTTTTTGTTTCAGGGCAAAAAATGAAGGAACTTCAGCTAAGAAAAGTATTACGGTTAGCAGTAGTGATGTTAGCAAAAACACCAAGTCAAAGTCAAAAGCTAATTCTGATAATGCAACGACCCAAAAATTATTTATGAAACGAGACAAAAACGCATCAGAATGTCTGGCGGAAACAAAAATCGAAAGGAAATCAATGTTAGTTTCGAATTTACTTTGTGTGATGTCTCATTCTTTTTGTCTCACAACTTCCAGATGTCGAGAAAAAACTCACAAGAGCATAGTGCTTCCGCAACCACGATTCTACACTTGTGAACGTATACAGAAAACTGTGAAGGCTCCAGAGTGTCGAGGTCGTCCAGTGAGTTTTTTTTTTCAAATTTCGTATCGAAAAACTAAAAACAACCCTTTCTATTGAATGTTGTATTCTTGATGTCCATTCATAATCCATCTCCCCAGCCGTCCGGTTGAATTCAGCCATCCGTCTGCTATAAACATGTGTTGTTGACCCAAATTGAGTCATAAAATTTATGATCCTTTATTGTTGAACCTCAGACGACAAGCTCTCAGACACCACGGCGACCACCCTCTCGTTTTTCAACGACACCACTCTCTCTCGTATTTCCCGGAATCGAAATTTCATTTTAATTCAGATGAGCAAGAAATCGACGCACTGGTGCTACGTCGCCGCACCAAAGCACATCACACTGCAGCCAGGTCCATCCGGTGAAAGGTCAAGTGGAGTCGGTGATTCTTCTGGTGGAAACGGATTTTCAACTGAGGCAATGATTGAGGAGATATTCGCCCCATTGAGAGACACCATAAAAGAAGGGATTGAAGAGGCACGACATTTATCTTCTTCTCCGGGTATGTTATAAAAAGTTTTAATATATAAATATGTCTATATACAAATGTTCGGATAATATAAACAACGTATCCGTTTATTACTAAATTGAGTCTTTTACAATTTCATAAACCTAAAAACTCTATCAATCTTCCACAGAAAGCAATTTCTTCAGAAAAACTGAAACTGAACCATACCCCTTCTACACGATTGGAACTATGGAAAGCTCAACTTCAGTCAACAACGCCTAGAACACGAGATAGTAGTGCTCCTGCTACAGTTCAACGGTATTACCCATCCAATTATTTTCCCACTTTCCTAGCATGAACCACTTCTTCCAGCTTAACTATCAAACCTCAAACCACTCAACTTAACATTCCTCGCCCCGTCCACACTACTCAGTCCGCTAGTAACGCATTGTAAGTTATCCTAACTGACAGTGACAGTAATCCAAGTGAAATGGATTGACACACAAATTTCGACGAGAAAAGCTAAATGGGAAAAGGCAGGAGAAACTAATTGATACGATTAGTTAAATGTTGTTGACGGTGTAGTGTTTTATACGAAAACCGGAGAAAGTTGTTCCGAATTCGTCGTGTGTATTGCGTGTGAAGAAGAGAAAAAGGAGGGGACCCCCCACAAACTGACTGTTCACTGACCTTCAAACCATTCGTCGGCGCTGTTTTCGTGCCTCGGTTATCAACACTCCTTGCCAACTTCCCTCTTCATTATCATATTTCTTTTGTGTCAAAGTCAACCTTTTTTAGTTGTGAACAGTATTGTTTTTCAGAGCCACAATGGATCATAGAACACTCAAAGATGTTAGTGCTAGAAGAAGATCTGGCACATGGCAGCCTTTCTCTTCAAATACTTGTGAGTATTTTTATTTATCAGACTATAAAAAAATAGAACAGTTTCATCAATACAATGTACTTTTGACCTTCCTAAACAAATAATTTGAAAAGTCGACTAGTTTTTTGTTACAAAAGTATTGCTAGAACAATGTCGTGTAGAAAATTCTAAAAGGATTTCATTCTTGGAAACATATATCAAAAACACCGGAAAGAATCCTAGAATGTTATACTGATTTCTAAAGTAAATAATAAAAAAATACATTTTTTTGTTGTATTTTTCATCCCTATCTCGATAAATTATTTTTTAACCAACTCCTGATGAAATTATTCTGTTAAAACAGTTGGAGAGAATAAAAATCAGCTCCAGTACCATAAAATATAACTTTTTTGTCAAAAATAGTTGTCAACAAGTATCTTTTAATTACATAGCCTTATTTTCCATATTTTTCCATCAATATATGATGATTTTCAGATAATGCGGATCGACCTCCGATAGATTTTGTCACTTCTCCTAGATATGTTCATCAAGAAGCAACAATATTCCGACCGATTGCACATCGACCTAAACCTGACTTCATAAACCACAATGACAATAACAGACGATCTTTTAGAAGGTTCTCTCTTCTTTCCCATCCTCTTCCCTCATTCATTTCATTTCAGAGTAGATTCGATTCTTCGAAGTGATTCAAAAGATAGCAACGGTTCATTGTCAGATCTTCTAATGATGTATCAGGGTATGCAATGAGAGAGAAAGGCAATAACTTCATAAATCAGTCATCTTTTGCAGCTAAAGAACCTAATCGAGAGATGAACGCTTCCATCCGGTCGACGGCTAGCAATTCATCTGCATTCCCATTCTTCTCACCGGAACAGGTTTATCAACACGCTCCCCCCTTCTCTTTCCCAAGAGTGCTACTTATTTTTTATTGAGTAGAAGGCTACCTTGACTATCCAACAGGCTAGTATCATTAATCAACGAACATTTGCAGATAAATCAACAGAAGAATGTACTGACAGCTCTGTCGTCGTCTTCGTCTGGTATTCATGTGACGCCATCTCCTAGCGATTCGGGTATAATTGATTATGAGGTGATAAGATAAGATGAATTGACTTCCAATTTCGAAATGGTTTTGCAGAATCTCATTCGGGATAAGGAATTAGAACTTCAAGAGATTAGAAATACAATGGAACAGAATGAGGAGATTATTATCAAGGTTTCAATTGACAAACCCAAGGGATAGTCATTAAACAAGTTGTACTTTCCAGGTTTATCAAGACAAAGAGCGTGCTTGGAAGACAGAGCTTGAAGGTTTGAAATGTCGGGTCAGTGCAGCTGAAAAGGGTGAAAAAGCTCTTCGAGAGCAGTTGTCTAATTGCCAGAGGCAGAACTCTGCAATGTCTACTTGTATGCGAACTGTTCAGGAGGAGAAGACAAGGTTGATGGCAAAGGTTAGTGAATTCACTTGAAAAACAGTATTCTTTGTCAGACTAAATCATAATTTTATATTAATTTAGTGCATTCAACTCGAAAGAGACATCGACAATCTCCATAATGTTTCTATCCAATCAACCGGATGTCCAAACTGTTCCATTGCTTCAAATGTTGTCAAAGTATGTAATATTTTACAGTTTCTTAGTCACACTCTTTTTCTTTCAACAATGACTCAGCATCATTCTTTTTTTTATTTTATAAAACGTACTCTGCTATTGTCTAAAGAAAACATTAGAGCCAAGAAAGAATTATTTCAGGAAAAAGACCTGCGTCAGGAAGTACAAGATTTGCGGAGAGAGGTGGCGAATTTGAAACAAGTCGTCGACGACGGAAGACATTTCAAGCAATAATAATAATTATAATATTATTCGACTCAACCGGTCTAACGATTCTTAATTCATTTTTTTTATTCGAAGCTTTCTTTTTTCTCTCCAAATTTCTCTCAATCCACATTTCGATTATATAGTATTTTTTTTCTCAATGTTTTTTCTTCAGTGATGAAATAAAATGACTAATTTGACCAGTAGGTGTTTGGACAATTTTCTCGAAAAAAAATGGGGTTGCCGTGTTCTGTTGTCAAATGTCAATACTATAGAGAGATGATGAAAGACAAGTATTTTGTGAAGAGACACAAGAAGATGAAGAGAAAACGGAACAAAACGAGGTATTATCGTCAGCTAGGATTGCTAATCAATGAGCGATCTGTCGTAGAAGACTTCTCTTGATCTTTGGGGATGTTTTTGGTTTTTATTTTCTCAAAATGATTTGTTCACTTTCGAACCATTTAGTTTGAACAATATTATATTTTTTTGTTTTACGCAGTTTCGAAATTTGGTTTATTTTAAACAGTAATTGCACCTGATTTTAATGGACCCCAAAAAACTCTAGAATCCACCCATTATTTTTCTTTTTTCCTTTTTTTTTAATATGAAAACTAACTAAAATTTTTCTTCTAATGTCAAATTCCAACATTTTTTCAACTAAATATAGATAAGAACCTATTTTTTTTCACACTTTCCCGTCTAATCCTCTTTTTTTCGATCATCAATTTCCTTCCCTATCACATCATCCAAACGAGATTCTTAGGCTTTTCCCAAAACAGTTATAATCGCATCAATCCTCGCCCCAAAACACAAGCGATCTGGCAACATCTCGTGCGCTAATTAAAGCAAATGAAAAAATAGATGGATATTTGAAAAGACATCTGGACGAGTTTAAGAAATGAAAAAAGTGCAAACAAATTAGATGTTACATCCCGGCCACTTCCGAAGACATTCATTTCAAATTCCCAATTTTTCCATCCAACAACATTTGATATATATATTTCTCTTGTTGCTTCTCTTTTGCTCTCTTCATTCTCCCAGACTCCACTTTTCTGTTCCTTATTTGGCCTTTTGTTTGTCAATCCTTTTACTAATGCTTTTTGCTCTGCTCCGCTGAGCAAATGATTTGACCTTTCCGACTGTCGGTGGCGGCAAAACACGAATCATTCACACCCGGCGAACGTGTAGACGAGACACCGTAGAGTAATTAACATAACTAGTCGGTTAAAAGTTTGCAAAAAATTTTGGGCGAATCGATACACATCGTCGGAAAACGACGGAAGGATGCGCTGCGCGAGAACTACGTGTCGGTTGATTAATGAGGTCTCTCTCCCTCAATGGAAATGAAAAACGATGTTATCAGAAATGAAATGTGTGGTGTGATGGGTGGTCCCCCGTTCGTTTTATTCTTTCCATTTTCCACACTACCAATATCCTAACCAATTAATTATATTCTATTTTTATCTAAAACCAATAAAAAGCCATTTCGTATGGACCAGCTGATTATTTTCTTATTTGATTACATCTGTTCTTCTCCCTTTCTCACAAGTTTTTTAGTCGATTTCTAAAGTTGGCAAACATCCAAAAACTGCAAATAAAACTCTCGTTTTTATCCAATTTTTCTGTGTGCAAACATAACAGATGTCGCCATTTCAAGGCACCGAACGGGGTGGTATCCATTTCTTTTCAATTTTTTCTAAATATTATGATTAATTAATTAACTTTAGGAATATTGTTTAAATTATTTTAGATAATTTTATTACTGTTGTTCGATCATGAAAGTCCCAATTTTGAGAATTACGAAAAAATACAATATGTTTGATAATTACGTATTCAAAATAACTGGAAGTATAATACTTCATTGTTGAGACATTCTCTGCGTCTATTGCTCTCTTATCGACCACCGCCCGTCGAGCGAAACGGTCAGCAGCAGTCATCTTTTGCTGCCCCGTTTTCTTCTTCTCCTCTCTTCTTTCTTTTTTCTTTTCCCTCTTCCTTCCTCCCATCCTTCTTTTTCTTTTTCTTGTTCATCGCATCTATCCCGAACCAAACACGAGCGAGGGCCGACAAGTGAGTGAAAGAGTGAGAGAGAGAGAAAGAGAAAGAGGGCAGGCAACGAGCAAAAGGAGGTCCCTTCTTTCTTCCCCCAACGGGGGTCTCTATCGGCCATTGTTAACCCCGGCCCCCGTCCGTCCGGCCATCTATTCCAAAACACTATGCAAAGCAACTGAAGTGGTCATTGCAACCTTCACAACACACAAAAGACACCAAAACCTCAATTATTATGCCAAGTTCTGCTCTCAACTTTCATATTTCTCATTTTTAGTTGAAAACTGTTCACTTGTAACATTCAAAACCACCCGAAAAAATCGACCCTCCCGACTAGTAGTCTCAATTTTCTCTCGTTTCACTCTCTATTTCTCTGCTACACGGAGATACACTTGTGTTTGTTGTGAAATCGAAGTCGCATATCCCATCTCGTACATATCTTCGTTCCATTTTTTTTCTGTTCTTTTGATTCTATCCATATCATCTTTTTTTGTTTTTAGACGCAGAAGAAAGGTAGCAAATCCTTGGCCAGAATGGATTTCGCTTTACCAGCACTTCTTGCAATAGAGGACTACGATGAAAATGAGGTGAGATTTTTGGTTCAGATGCTTAGATTTTTCGAAATAAAATAGGACTTCCGGTGACTTTGTGGTCAAAAAAAAAGAGGAAAAGCAATTCTACTGGTGAAACTTTTCTGAAGCATTCTGTCAGACGCCATGCATTTTTAGTAAGGCGATAGAATACAAAATGAAAAATCATCAGAAGTGCACTCGGTGTCACAAAAAAGTATTCAAGATGATTATGAATTTCAGGGTAAACTGGCTGCATCGATTCGATGGTTAATTTCACGGGTTTATGAAGAAAAAAGGGATGTGCCGGATAAATTAAGAGATGGAGTACAACGAGATGAAAATGTAAGTATTTCAATGGTTTTCAGACAACGAACCATTTCATTGGTGTCACAAATTGCATTTTAGTATTTTACTTCGAAAGAATCATTAATTAAGAAATTTCTCCCAATTTGAGTTTAATTGTCGGCACCAAAACCATCCAAAAGCTCGTAAAAAGTCACAAAACGCAAAACTACACTTAAACCAATTCATCAATTATTCAGGGACACTTTCAAATTGACGAAGCGGTCCTTGGAGCTCTCTGTAATGGTTCGTTGTATGCGCAAGCTGCTGCTAAGATATTCAAAGAGTCGGCATTGGTGACGGTGAGTTATTTGACGATGAGCTTCTTTGACACTCATTACAAATTCAGAAAGGACATGGAGCTGTACTCGCAGTGCTCACAGATTACGGAATCGATGTTCTCCATGATGGAAATGAATTGGTCGAGGAGGCGCAGCTGGTCGCTTCAGCTCCATTCAATATGGTTAGTTGACGAGGATTTTAGCTTGTTTTTCTGGGTTTCCTCTTGAAAAACAGACGAAATGAGAACAATAGGAATACTAAACTTGTATTTTTTTCAGTCAGCTCATCTTGCAATAATCGATGCTTTAATGATGGCTCATTTACGAGACGTTATCCCTGTTAGCAGAGTTGTGGAGGCAGTAAGGTGAGTATTACGTAAAATTTGAAACAAAAATAGTTTTAATGAACCCCAAAGTATCAAATTAATTGTGAACTGATACCACTAACCAGTTTCCAAAACTCATTTCCTCATTCCTTAACTTGATAACTTCCTTATGACCAAACGAACTGAACAAAAATCACACTATTTTCAGCCGTCACACAGCAGTAGAACCCAGCGAGAAACCAATCGACAGTGTGGATGCATTGCTATTCTGGATCAATAAAATATGTTTACTTGTCAGAGATGATGTCGAACGGGTAGACTCACATACAAATATTCCTGAGATGGAAGATTTGTATGAGGATATTTCTGATGGACAATGTCTATGTGCACTACTACATTGGTATAGGCCTCAAGAAATGCCTGTTGCTGATATCTCATTCAATGAAGCTGCGACCACTCGAGATTGTCAATATAACTTAATGCTATTACAGTAAGAAGCCACTCCTTTCTTCTGATTATCACTAAATAATTTCTTCAGACAATTCTGCCATCATCATCTTGGAAATGACCCATTCCACTTCGAGATCGAAGACCTACTCTACCTGCGTGACTCACTTCAAATGAATGTGAACGCTTTTCTTGCTGACCTTTTTGTCCAGTTCAAACCGCCAGTTACACCAGAACCAGGTAATAACTATTCACCGCCAAAAAACGAGGTGTGGCATTTCATTCACAATGATTTTTCTAGTGGAAACACCTCGCATCGGACCTTCTCCTCGAAGATTTGTACCTGCTTCTGCTATTCCTGATTTGAGAGCTGCTAATGCTGCTGCGAGATCATCTATGCACAATAGGAATCGACCAAGGATGTATAATCCGCCACCAGCCGCATCTCATTCTCAAGGACCATCAAGATCAGTTAGTCGAATGAGTCAAGACAGTTTATTCTATTCTCGACCGGCTTCGATTGCTCTTCAAAGGAGAAGTATGGATCAAGACTCTGTCACAGACTTTCAAACTATCCGACAGGTAAGAATATTGAATATTCCTGTGGATTAAATTGAAACGGAACATTTTTCAGGGTTTCAAAAACCAAGCCGGCACTGCTCAACTAAACCGGTATGATGGTAGTGTCACCGCCTCCGTTCGTCTCGCAATGGAAGAAAAACGAAGGAAACATGATCAACAGATGGCTCAGATGAAGTAAGTTTTCCCTTTCTTAACATCTGTGTGCTCCAAAGTTCACTTTCATTCCAAACTTTCTTTTCCGAATCACTCTAAGCAAATTCAATTTCAGTTCTGCAAACGAAAACGAGCGATTAGAAAAGAGTAAGGCTGCATTTTTTGCACTTAGAAAGAACGAGAACGACCCGGGAAACAAAGGAAAAGAAGAGTGGTACGACCATTTTGAAGCAAAATTGAGAGCTTTGGAATTGCGAGTTGGATTAGAAGACGGAGAGGAGGGAACTCAATCAGCAAGATTAAATAGGGCATCGTCACAACCTAGTGTTGTTCAAGGTGAGGGGTTTTTTGAACAGTGAAATATAATGAGAACACTTAGAAAATGACAGATTTAAGCTAAACTAAGACAATTTTTGCTTGTCGAAATATATTAATAGAGCTAAATTAACTTTTTTTTATTAGGATTCATGAAAAAAATCTTTCGTGAAACATTTTCTAAACAATTTTCCCGTTCTCATCCAAAATTCCATGTTTTCTGATTTACCGCAGTAACAAAACAAACATTCTAGGAGCCGGTCAACCATATCCAGCAAACTATATGACATTGCCGATGAATGCAGCTGGACAAATGACACAATCATACATTCAACATCCACAAACCCCTCACGATTACTATATGCAGCAGCAATTGCAGCAACAACAGCAGCAGCAAGCTCAGAGCAATTACGCTAATCCATCGCAGGTTTGTTCCTTAATACAGAAATTTTGAGAAAAAAACAATAATTTTTTAGCTCCGAAACAGTTTGAGCAACGGAATGATCAACCACGCGGGAGGCTACATGGTTCAATCAATGTATCCTGGTGATTATCAACAACAGCAAATGCAAATGCAACAAGGGCAGATGCCAGTACAGCCAGTCGGTGCATACACACCAGAGGGATACTTCATTCCACATCATATGCAACCTATTCCAGTGCAACAAGGATATCCACAGGTTTGCTCATTTTTAGAGTAAAATTAAGAAAATTAATGGAGAGTTGATTGTTATTTACTAAAAAGATGATTAATGAGATTTTATTTAAAAGAAATATCAGAAATTATTTCACAATTATTGATTTACCAGCCTACTTCCCCACCTTCGGCGGGGCCGTAGGCTTAACTGTTCGTGGCTTCGCCACTCAATAGTTCTCACGTCAAAAATAGTTTTTTATATCTACAAATATTTTTATGTTGTATACGTTTGCACGTCTGTCAAAGGTGGTAACGTTCTTGCACGCTGCCCAAAAGGTCAAAGGTTCAATTTTTCCCGTGGCAAGAAAAAATGCGGAATTACAAACAAACGTACAAAGTCCACTTGCGTTTTATATATAAGAATGATTGGAGACGTGTCAAAACATTAGTCATTCATTTTTTGACTTTTCTTCCACACATTTTGTTTCAGATGCAACAATCCGGAATTGGTTTTAACGGGATGGCTGGCAATCAACAAGGCTTCAATTTGGAGGGATCACCAGCGCAGATGGGTTACATTCAAACTGCCAATAAGCCGTTAGATATGGAGATGCCTATGCAACAACAACAACCTCAACAGCCTCAATCACAACAACAGATGCTCCCTCCTAACCACAACGCTTTCCATCTTCATTCAAAAAGTGATGATGTAAGTTTTCATTTCAAGACTTGTCAATTCTCATGTTTTATTTTTAGGCAACGCAACTTCAAGCTGACCCTCCATTAGAAATCAATAGAAATTTGACGAACTGGGGGATGACTTATAAACAAGAAATGCCAGCAAGGTCCATCGCATCAAGAAGAACATGGCAAAATGAAACATTTATCAAGAATGAGTTGGATCTTGTTAATAGCAAGGAATCCGTTCCACATATTACTGATGAAACAACAACACAACCGGAAGAAGCAGCAAGACGCTTCCCTGAACTGATGCTGGATAACCATTCTGAGAACTTGGCTCCAGGTCGTGGATTCAGTCGTCACAGTGATGACCTTTCAACCGGAAGAAAATCAGACGACAGTCCAACGGATACACCTGGTCGCACTTTCGATGATGATGAAGGTTCCGGAGAGAATATGGAAAAAATTGTGAGTTTTCGATTTTTCGAAATTTCTTGGATAGGTATTTTTTAGGCGGCCGAGCGACGAATTGCCAAAAAAGCAGCTCTCATCGCAAAAACAATGAAGAGAAAGGAGGAAATTGAGACAAAAGTTGATTTAGCCGAGCAAAGAAATGCGGAGAGAAGACAAGTTGAGAATGAGAAGAAAGAATTGGCATTGAGGAAAAAAGTTGAGAAAGAACAACAACGGTATTAGCAAGAATTAGTGATATTGAGAAAAGAAATGATAATTTTTAGACAAAAAATTTTGGAAGAATACAAACGGAAAAAGTTGGAGAAAGAATTGGGAGCTGAACTATCTGCAAGATCAACCGGAAGAGGACATTCTCAACCTCCATTCATCAGAACAAAATCTCAAATGAGTGAAGTAACGGAATCAAGACAAAATACACCGAGAATGAGAGGACAGTCATCTGTTGAACAAAGGGTTTCAGTCAGCAGTTTGGCTGAGCCAAGTAAGTTTTCCGAACAAAAATTGGAGAGTAAATTGAATTTTGCAGCACACAAACTATTTGCGAAAACTGTGACCAAATCGAACAGAGGGCTCATCAACAACGCTTTGCAGTTTAGTGTTTTTCCGGGTGCAGTGAACAATTCGACAAGACAAGCGGTAAGTTATCGCATATCGTGAAAAAGAATAAGAATTATTTGATGGTTTCGGAACAAAGATTTATTGCTTATTTTTTTGTTTCATTTTCACATTTTCTTACCTAAAAAGTGAAAAATGAAAATTCTTGTCTTTTCAAAAATCTCAAAAAAGAAAAATACTTACCGGCCGCTGGATGTCGAAAATATCAAGAGCTTCAAGTAAAACTGACTTTCAGACAATTACACAAATGGCGTCGTCGAGCTCGAAACATTTCCTGATTCTCTTCCGAGACCAAAAATGCCAATATCGTGGATTGTATACATGGGACGAGGTGGAGTGAAAAACAAACACATTTCTCTGCTTTTTCACTCATTTTATGACTTTTCAGGTCTCTGATACAGCTATCAAAATCTCTGGACAAGGACCACCCAAATGCACTGAAGCTATGATGAATATGATGTTCAAGTAAGAAAATACATTTATGGATAGTATTTTATAAATCTGATTTCAGGTATGACTCTGGTGCGAAAAACTTCTCTCAAATTGCCACAAAACACTTATCTGCCACGATTGACGGATTTGCGATTTTGGACCAGTACTGGCAAAAACCTCGGATTCCACACTCGGGAACTCCGGCTCATAAGAATAATTGAAGAATATTTTTAAAAAATACTTGGTGCTTTGTAGAAAACCAGTTATACGCGCATTTTTCACTTACGTTTTCTTCCCATTTCTTTCTGATTTTTTCCCCTATAATTGTTCAGATTACGAGCTTTGCAAAATTGAAAATTAACCGAATTTTTTAAAAAATTGAAAAAAAAACAACGTTATTTATTTTCTGTGATTCTTGTGTTTCAGTTGTCAAATAATACGTGAGCCAGTTGGTTTTTGGTGTCACGTATTTCAATTTTTCTAGAACTTGTCCTTCCCATGCCTTCATTGATTAAGTGTAATTGTCATTTTGTGCCCATCAAATCCTTTTTTCTCTTTTTCTGGCCAGTTTTACTTACGAATTAAGTCGAATTTTTAAAAGTTTTGATGTTATTGTGTTAAACTGACTGCCGAAGCGAGTTTTCGAAAAAAAAAACATTTACAAAACGTGAATAAATTCAAAAAACTTAGAGCAATTAATGAAGAAAAAGAGAAAACTGAGAAAGCGATTAATGTTTCTAATTCAAAATGTCTCAAGCTACAAAGCTATCGTTTTTGTGTTGCAAAGTTCAATAATCTCCTCCTCTTTTTTCTATTCTTGAAGTTCGCTTTTCGATGATCAAGATGATCGGCGTAAATCGTGGCTTTTGCTTTGTTTGAAAAAAGAAGAAATAATTGACGAAAAAAAGGGCTTTTTGTCTTTTAAGTTGCGCTATGATGACGTGTCGATTGTCTACTTCTTACTTTTGTCTTCACTTTCTTCAAAACCACTGTTGTAAAGCAGCTTACTGTTTGAATGTCTATTATTCTTGCGTAACACGAAGGCGACTTTTTTCTCTCCCTCTGCCCTCCTTTCCTAACCACCTGTGTTGGGTTGACTCATCAACAGGTCTTCTTTGTGAAAGCATTATAAAAACTACTGTGAAGCAGTGCTAAAATTCAAATCGCTCTCGTTCACAATTCACAAAACGACGACACAATGCAGAGTGTTCTAGCAGTTCTTGGTTTCCTAGCCATTTTGGCTGTTGCTGATGCTTGCTTTGCATCTGGAATCTGTGGAGGAGGTTGTGCACCACCACCACCACCAGTGTGTTCCGGAGGATGTGGAGGTGGATATTCGTGTGGAAGATATGGTTGTTTCAGTGCAAAGGCCAGAGGATCCAAGACTCTTTCTTTCAAAAGCGAGGTATGCTTTAATGCTAATCAAAGAAAACTATAAGAACAATGATTTACAGAGAACGATGAGCCCAGATGAGAAGTTCATGAAGTGCTGTGAGGAACGTAACCTTCCAGATGCCTGCCTTTCAAAATGCTCTTTCCGTACCTATACCAAGACTGCTCTCCAAGCCATGTACTTCAAACAAGACTATTGCCCAATGCAAGCTGCTGCTGATATCCAATACTGCGCTGCTCAAGGACAAGATCACACTGAATGCTGTGTTAGAAACGCTGTTGGAACAACTCTTGCCGGAAACAAGGTAAAAAAAACTCAATACTTTACGAACCTCGTTTTCTATTTTCAGTGCTTCACTTTCTGTGATCAACGTCCAGGAAACGTCACTCAACTTGATCTCTCCTACTTGGCTTGCTATGACAGATTTGAGAACATGAAGGCTTGCTTCTGGCAAAAACTCAATGAGCAATCAACTCCAGAGTTTTCTTCTAATATTGATGCTGAGCCAGAATTTTCTGAGCAAGGACCGAACAGACATTTCGCACTCTCTTCTTCTCGCACATTCCAGGCTAAGACCTTTGGACAATAACTTATTTTTGACTCACCTATGAACTGAAACTGATGATTGTAAAAATGGTATTATTATATATTTTATGATTTGTTTGTATTTTAAAACTCTATAAAATGTATTAAATTTTTCAATTTGGTGAAGATATTTATCCCAGAAGTTATAATAGAATACAATTCATGCGAACAAATAAGAGTTTGATTTTCAAAGTCAGGATGAGCAATGAAGGAACATAAAACTCATCTTAGGATGGTCGCGTTGAAGAAAAAAAAAATGAAATCTCACTCGACTGAAAGTTTTTAAAAACGGGATGTTTTTCGAAAATAATTGCACAGAGGTGATCAGACATGACAAACAACATAAAAACCGTGAAGAAAAGAATTAGGTCAAAAAGAGAAGAAACTCACAGATGTACTAAGAGGATTCGTTTACAGATGAAAAACCATTTGATAAGTTGGAAAACTGATTCTAACAGAAGTTTTTGATGCCCTTTGAAAGAAAAGGAGGTATTTTTAGCCTAGAGAGGCTCACATGATGAAAAATCTCGAATTACATTCTGATAGAAGAGAAAGATAACCAGGGATTATGTGCGTAATAATTTGTAGACGGGGAGGAAAGAACAAAAGGTACACATTATCAGAAAAATTGGCAGGACGGCTTAGACTCGAGAGAAAATGGCAAAAAACACGTTCAAATGGGATCTTCGGAAGTGACTGGTCATGGAATTATAATCAGTACAATTGAAACGAACCGTGATGGTCATGGCAGATGAAGTGCTAGTTAATTTGAACAGATAAGGTCAAGCTAATTTTAATGATAGGAAAAAATGAATGTGATGAGAGAAAAAAAAATGAGTGGTGTAAATAAGAAATGATTTTTTTGAATAATAAGCAATTCTGGGAGCGTCTAATTTTTATAATAGACGACGAAGTACGGCATTCCGTTGATATATGGATTTGGAGTATTGATTCTCATGTTTTCCCCTTGGTCATCGGCAATGTATTGACCCTGAAACATTATTTATCAATTATTGCAATACATTTTTTCTAAGACTGAAAATCTTTGAAGTTTAACATAAACTCCAAAGATCGCTTTGCTAAATTTTTTGAAAATAAAATGAAGCAACTCACATCGGGATGATAGACACGAGCGAAGTAATGTCCTTTGTCAGATTTCGGCGAATCAGGTCTGTAGTAAACAACTCCACCCAAAGAATAAATGTTTGGAGCGACTCGGCATCTTGTTTCAAATGGTGAAAAGTCGGCCTCAGTCAAGAAGTTGATATCAAGTGGAATTGCTCTGTTCTCGATGTGCACACTGTTCAAAGACAAAAAGATAATCTTTGGAAGTTTGTAGTAGTGGATCATAGATGTCTTTTCGTTACCCTGAAGATAAGTTTAATTGAGAAATTTTTTAATGAAGTTCCAACTCACGCAGCTGTCGCATTTGTGGGTAATAACTTCTGGGCAGGTGGAGAAATGAATCATGTGTTGGATGGAAGCATAATTAACGTTTTTAGCACATTGAAGCGTCAGTCTACCATTCTGGAATTATAATGGTATAAAATACTTTTGGATGAATTTGAAAAAAAAACCTTGTGTTCAGTTCTTTTGAATTCTCTGCAATAAAGACAAACAGTCTTTTGAGTATAGTCAGCCAATCCAATTTCCGAATCGAAATACGCATTAGCAAACTCTCTGTAAAAATGCGAACAGTTTACAACGGGCTAAGAAACGTTACCTAAAAAACTTTTCCGCATCATCCTGAGTGTCTTTCTCAAATTTCAGCTCTTTGTGTAGCTCAGTAACATGAATATGTGACCAATCAGCAAGATACTGTGCAACCAGAGAGCGTGTGAGATGATCAACATTCTGAAAAGGGGAAAGGTTACAAGATAAATTCATTTCCTTGAACATACGGTTTGGGGAACTTTGTCTCGCACGTATTTCACAAATGGTGGACAAGCCATGAGAACATGGAATGTTGAAATACCGAAGCATTCGTTTCCGTTGTTATGAATGAACTGAAAACGTTTTTAATAGGGCTAACTCGACATATATGGCAGACAGAACAATCGCTAGAAGAAATGGTAAACATTTTTACAGATATCGCACTGCCAGACACCACCGAGCAATGTAGTGGAAAGGCCTCTAATTTAGCTAGTTAGTTTCTAACTTTTTAAAAATTATCTTCCGAAAAATTGCACTTTGTTTTTCAGTCGTTTTGATATGCATTTAAATTCAGTAGTCATTCTAAAAAGGAAAACTACCCTTTTTCTCTTATTTATTCTACTCATTTCCTAGCCACCATGCCCCTTTGTCATTTGATTGATACGCGACGAAAGGTTCGTACCTCCTGTCAACGTATCAGTTGTTCTTCCAAAAAAGTCTACGCAAGATCTGCAACCCGTTTATCAGACTGCGTCTAGAGAATTTTTCTTTTTTTCCAAACATCTTCATAGTAGATATCTTGGATTAGAAGAGGTGGATGGCAAGGCATGTTCCATGTCTTTTGATATACATGTTCTACGCTTTGTGATATCTTTTTACCGAACCCTCAACTATTAAATTCAACCCCAAAATTATCAACTCACGGAAGGTCTAGCTAAGGTGAAGTTCTGAAGAATGGAAGTAGCGAAGTCTTTCGTGAAATACAAATTGATGAATTTCGTGAGTTCGTCCAAATCCTTGCTGTTTCCATACTTGAAATTAGACACTGTAGCACTGTCCTTGAGAGTCTTCAAGTACTCATATAACTGGAAGACGGAAGCGTGGTTCCATCTGTAAAATCACATTTTAAAACATCGAATTTCCTTGATTTTCTTACCCGCGATCATTCCATTGCACCCGTGCAGTCTCTTCTGGAGACATTGTTTCTGGAGTCTCTGAGATAGACATGCGGAACATCTGGCTCTGAAAACAATTGGCTATAAATCAAAAGTCTCTATGAAAACTTACAATTGCTGAGAGAATAGGAGTGTTACTCCGATTGCTGTTGTTTTTGTTGTTGTTGTTCTTGTCGGCTTCAGCTTCTGGTTTACCCTTTTCTCCGGTAACAGTGCGCGGAGTCTTTCTTCGGAAGCTGTTGATTCTTCCAAGACTGAAAAAGATGGATAGACAATGAAACCACTAGGATAAGAGCCAAAACTTACAGTGATTGGAGTGGTGCCTTCTTCTGCAGCTGGCCTTTGTCAGAACCACCTGGCGTAGTCATTCTGAATATGAAAAGTTCATGATTAAAGATTTGAGCTCTTGATAAGAAAAACTAATTATCTTTTTGATCCAACTCATGTCAAAACAACAGATATGTGATGAGATATTCAAGATAAGAAGGTTGTGAAAAGGATACAAAAGCACAGATCTCGAGATAACAAAGAACAAAAGGAACCAAGTTTCGGAAATCATGTGTTCCCTTCTCCAGATTTTTGGAGGGGCCCAGATGTTTCTCTTACAGTAAGAGGCGCCGCCCACAACTAAGAACATCTGTGCGTTTTAGACCGTAGTCATCTGGTGATGAAAGAAAGTACACATGTCCCCCGCCCACCCAAAGAGGGATTGGGGGTGAACTTAGTAGTAAACAAGTTGAAATGACTGCCTACAGTTGAACGAAAATATGTGGACTGGACGGAACATAGGATATTTTGGGCTGGCTTCGGTAGCTTTCCAGCCTGTCATTTCAATAGTCGCTCTGATGAACTTCATAAAGTGACTAGAAGTTTTTTTTCCATCTAATTGCAAACAAAGAAGTTAAACATATCATCTGTTTATCGCTGGGAAAAAGGAAAAAGAATGGTGAGAAATGATAAAAATCTGGGATAGTAAGCAAAGTATATGCGAGAAGCGTGAAAGAAGAAGGACACGTGTCCCCGTTCCCCTTTTGATTTCGGGGCAATAATTCATTCTCTGCAAGATGTAGAGTTTCAGACCAGTGTTGAGCGGAAATTCACATTACGGAAAACGGAAGACGGAAGAAAACGGAAGGATTTCCGCTCAACAGTTTCAGACGTTAACAACCATAAAAGGCATGTGGAACACGCAGCCCCACAGCTGAAGACACGTGTCTCAAAGGATTTTTGAGATCTAATAAGACTCTCGCCGAGAAAGGATAGAAGCAGATGTTAAAAATGAATCGACCATACACATGTCCTTAACGTTTTTTACAATTTGGCCTGAATGGTAAATAAGTTTCGTGAATAACAACAGGTGCTAAATAATATCTTTAACGATGAGTAACATGAAGTCTATGGGGATTTTGAAATTAATCAAAATTATTTATAAAAGAAAGAAATCTTATGAGAAATCAAATCAGAGAGAATGAGAAACAAAATTGATGAGTAATCTTTGTTTTTTTTTTCGATGAAAAAAATCGACCAAAAAATTACGAAATTCAAAAAATTTGCATATGTTCCTAGATTGAAAACGTTTCTTTTTTATTTTTAGTACCTCTCAGCTAGGGTATGGATGTCAAAAATATATAAATGAAGATTTCTGGAGGTCACCATGAGACGTCATCAAGAAGCGAGGTTTGATCGAACGTTTTTTGGAGGTGGTCAGATGCGTTTTTTCGACTTTTCCTCTTTTTGAATGCTGACAATGCAACAAAACGAATGCAAGAAATAAAAACATCTACGGTTTAAAAACGGAAAGGATGATAGAGAGAAAGAGGGAGAAGGAGAGAAAAGGAACTACTCGGCCGACAGTCAATCGTGTTGTGGCAGCTTTTTGTAATCGATAATTCGGTTGGCCACGTCCGGACAAGAGTACAGGGTGCGCCATTGTAAGAGTGCATGTGTGAAACCATAAAGGAAGGGCGCAAGAAGAGAAAATGAGAGATAGAAAGTCGTCGTGCTCTTTACAGGCTATTAGAATGATGGCGACACTATCCCGAAGGAAAAGTGAGGAAATAGTGCATATGAATACAGGGCGAGGGAAAGGGGGGTAGGTACCCTCTCGTTTTTTCTTGCTGTTAGCGAGGGTGTATGGGCGCGTAGAAGAAAAAAGAGAAATGTGAACTGTGGGAAAAAAGAAAAAAAGAAACCACGGAGAAACGTCAAAACATGACAATGGTATAGAAACGGTTTTTGTTACAAAGGAAAGCTTTTTCTAGGAGATGGAGACACTTTCGGTGTGTAATGTTTGAAAAAAAGTTTCTGAACCTTGATGTAAAGTGTCGATTTAAAATGATAGCAAAACAAAGTTCACTGTTTCCCAGTCCGTTTTTTAATTGAGAATAAAGGCTTCTACTTTTAACACGCGCAGTGGTTTTTTGGACGAAAAATTAAAATGATAAAGAAAAAGGGATAGTGCCACCATGTGCAATCACAATTATGTTAATCTCGTCTACATTTCATTATTATCATTAATTCAATAATTATCATAACAAACAAATGATTTTTGGTTGAAAAATCACTACCAGTAATCGAAATTCACTAAAAATATCTTCCAATCGAATGGAAATATCTTCAAGTCAAATCTCATAACTTCTCATCAAAAATTAAAAAAAAAGATTAGAAATTATAACTTCAAATATACCGTAAAACCTGTATTAGAAGTGCCCCTGAAATTGAAGTGCCCCTCTAATTGAAGTGCCCCCCTAGACACCCCGCGAAAAATAGAAGTGCCCCCTCTAATTGAAGTGCCCCTCTAATTGAAGTGCCCCCCTCTATTTGTTCTTTCTTAACTCAATTCCATGTTTTGTTGCTTTGCTTTTTTATAAAATTGTTGATGTTAAAAAATTGTTAAGTAAAAACAACAAAATTTTAACTGAAAGACGATGTCCCTATAATAGAAGTGTCCTTCTCAGCGACCCGCGAAAAATAGAAGTGCCCCCTCTAATTGAAGTGCCCCTCTAATTGAAGTGCCCCCCAAGAGACCTCACGAAAAATAGAGGTGCCGGCACTTCTAATACAGGTTTTACGGTATACTTATTTTCTAATTATTTTCGAAATCACAAAGAAAAAATGAGGTAAAGAGTCAAAAAAGGATGATTCCTTTAGAAAAACACGTAAAAAACAGACGTCGTCATGTACAATTTTTCATTTTTCAATTTACCTGCAAACCCGATAATGTCTCTTTCCGGGAGCAGTCGTCGATGAAGTCTTTGCGTGGAGCGACATATATAATTACGCAAGGGTAACAATGAGATTTGTGTTTTCTTCCTGAATAAAACAATTGTTTATAATTCAATAAGAAACAAGTCAACTAACTTTCTCAAATTAAAAATTACTGCACTGTAATTTCGGGCGTTGAAAAATTACAAACAAGATGGAACTTTTTTGCAGGTGTTCCGTTTGAAATGACTCATGAGGTCTTCTTTGTGACACACTGTGTTTTGATTCAGATACAACGGTGAACTGAACTTTATTAGATTTTTCAAATTAGTATTTTGTAATTACACTGTTTTTTGGTATAGTCAATAAAGTAGACCCAATTTGATGCATTTTATTTATTCAAAAAGGAAATATCGACTCAAAAAGTTGGTTTTAAATATCTAATTATCACATGATTAATAGGATAAAAGAATCACATAAACATAATCACTTTGTTTTTCGAATACTTAAAATAACGAGAAAAATAAATGAGTGAGGAGTAAATTTTTTGTATGAGGATTAGAATTAGAATTTGAGGTGTAAAATAAATATGAATGACGTAATGATTCTCGGGACTAATGAAAATTGTGATTGGAGGAATAATTAGAGGAAAAAAAAGTTAGGATATTGCACGAGAGTGAATTATTTTCTGAAATAGAACGCAAAGTACGGTTTTGCTCCCTTTGGTGTTTTATCAAATCCTGTTTCCGTGATAGAAAATTTGTCGTTGGCAATGTATCCAACCTGAAGTTCTTTCTTAAAGAAGAAAACATTCGAATAAAGGCTTACATTGTTATAATAAACATGAGTGAAATAGTGTCCAACACTTTCAAGTCCTCCTTTTTCGTAATAAATAACTCCGCCAAGTTGATAAATTTTCTTAGTTTCGCTCTCTTCCAATGGTGAAAAATCAACTGATTTTTCGAAGTGAATTCCTTTTGTTATCTTTTTTGTGTGGGAAGTGCTTACAGAAACAAACAAGATTTTTGGTAACTGATAGACCAATTTCCTCTCACATTTATCATGGTTCTGTAAAAAGTTATTTTAAAAAATGGTGTCAACGGGGTGTAACTCACACAAGTTTTGCATATTTTATTGACAGTTGTTGTTTCCGCAGTATGAGCTACCATCTCATGAGTTGAAATTGCCTTCTTGCTTTTCTCTTGTGGTCGTTCCAAAACGAGACGAGCGTACTGAAACGTTTTATTGTGAAAATATTAAAATTAATTGACAAACATCATGAGATGTGACAGAGTCTTCTCCACACTTCAAACATCGACAGCGTTGCTCGTACTTTGCGTTTCCAATGGTATTATCAAAATAACTTGATACGAAGGCTCTGTAACCAAATTATGACAAGAGTAGGGAAATTCACGGACCTGTAGAAGTCCTCAGCATCTTCTTCCTTGTTTTTCTCAAAAACAAGCAGTCTGAGAAGAGGTGTGAGATGGATAACTTTCAGTTGCACCAAGTATTGAGCGACAATCAATTGGACGATATGATCAATATTCTGTTAATACACTTTCAGAAACTAATATCTTCGGGTGAACTAACTGTGATTGGCGTTTTGTCTCTGACATAATCTACAAACGTAGGACAAGCGAGCAAAGCATGGAAATTGGCGATTGCGAAGCACTCACTACCAGGATTGTGAATATTCTATAGGAACAAATTGTATAAAAATAATATTGGAAACCTACAGTAGGTGCTTGCAATGTGAACTTGTTGAGAATAGCTGAAACACATTCGACTGAGAGATAATCGGATACGAATGTCTCATGTCTATCAAAAGCGGCTCCGTATCCATATAAGGATCTGTATTGTCTCACTGCCGGATTCTGTCGAAGTTGGTTGATGTAAACTTCCAAATCATATTTTGATGCATTTTCCCAGCTAAATTCATTCTTGAAATGAAATGAACCAGAACTTCAACTTACCCTACTGTATCCCAATGTCTCTTTGTAATTGATTCTGGACGTTCTCTATCTGGTCTCTCAGAACGCTTGAAACGAAGCATTTCCAGCTGTAATGAGAATGTTATCTAGTTTCAACACTTTTGAGAATAATAAGTGTTGTTCTCATTTTTATGTCAATTTCCATGACGTATTAGGTATATTATGAAATAAGTCTCGAAACGTACCACTCTACCAAATGTTGTCAGTTCTTTTTCCAATCCACTGACCGGTTCACATCCTTGGGCAACTGCATCTTCTTGCTTCACTACTACATCTTTTTGGTTCACTACTGCATCTTCTTGGTACACTTCCGGGTTGATTCGGTCCTCGGGTATATCCTTCTTTGTTCCTTCAGCTGATTTTTTGTTATTGCAGAGAAAGACCCTGCCAAGTATGGCCCATCTGAATGATAAATTTATAAGTAAATACAGTAATTTCCAAACTTACAGTGTTCGTGCTGATCTCTCCTTTGCTCGGTCAGCATTTTCTCCCGTTTCGGGTGTCGCCATTGGACTGGTTTCTGAATCCATATTTTAAAGAAACTGAACTTTGAGAGATGTCGAGAATGGAGTTGTTGTACTATTCTAATGAAATACTCTCCATTATCACAGAAATTAGAATTTATAATTTGACTGCTGGCAGTAGAATATATTATTTCATATCATTCCCTCTGATTCTTTACACTTTTAACGAGACTTTCTAGGAGCAGTAGACTTATAATCCGCTCGCGTGAAACTACCTATATAATTATCCTAGGAAAAGTCAAAAAGGATTATGTTTTCTCTCCTTATTATAGGGTTTGCGGACACGTAAAGCTTCAGTTTCTCTCAATTAATCTGATTTTAACGAATGTAGAGTCATTCAAAATTCAAAAACAAAATCAAAACTATACGAGATATACTTCATTACGAAAAGTATGCTGTAAGAGAAAGTAAACGCAGGTTGCTAAGGGGAAAAAGAGTGATTAGTAGGGATAAAAAATTAGAAGAGGCTGTGACAATTGAAGTCACAAGCTTCTTTCCGAAAAATATATGTATGATGCTAATGAGTCAGATTACTTTTCGCGTCGCTCTTTTGGGAATGATGACGTAAGAAGGAATTGATAATTACGAGGTAAAAGAATACGGATTGTTGATTTTTTGGATTTGAATATCTTCATGATGATATTCTTTCTTAAAAGTGCACCCTTAAAAAAGAGGGGTTGAAGTATAGTTTGATCGGATACGGCTTTGATCGATGGCGTCATCAGAAGTTTGTGTTCAAGGTGAAAAGGTGTGAGCTCATTAGACTCGGACATTTTCAATTGGCATTTTCATAATTCATTTAGGGTTTTCTGAGATTCTATGTACATCAAAGGATGCTAAATGATTGATGACGTTAATAAAATCAAGAAAAATTTTCATATTTTTACCAAGGGAAACGATAAAACACATTTTTTTTTCTGAAAATTGTAGATTCATTTATTTCAAAAAAGTTTTCAGCAACTCTGGAAGTCTATTAATTTCAATTATATTTGAATTGTTTTTTCTTTCCGTCTGAAATTCTGTGAAATAAAAAAATCATTTTCAAAAAAAAATTTTTATTCAAAAAATTTGGGTAATTTAAAAAAAAAAGGGGTCGTTATATCCAACCGGTATCCTATTGCAAACTTGCACAGGGCCAGCATAGATTGAGTGAGGACAAGTGTAGGACATTTAAAGTTCCAGTAAAAGTGATACAAATGTAGAAGGGGGGAAAAAGGGAGTGGAGAATTTATTAAAGGAGATTAAAGGGAAAGTAACATATTATTTCAAATCCACACGAAATTTATTATGGAGGGCGAACAAATAGAAAGTTTTCTAATCAATTGGACGAGAACGTGACAGGTAAAGAGAAACTAGCTATCGCTGATTACCGGGAAAACAAAAAGTAGATTTCAGTGGGTGAATTAGGAAGGATGACATTTTTTGAGATGAATGGGTACTCAAAAAAATCATTAGGACTAGGAAAAGGGGACGCATAGACACAAAGAGATTCAAATTTCTGTCAATAACTTGGGACAAAAAAAGAGTAAAACTGTTAGAATTGGAAAAAATAGAGGGTTGGGAACGTTCCAGTAGGGCAAGAACAATACGGAATTTGGGGAGTTTTGTTAAGAAAAGGGGATATATTCTAGTCATGAATTACACAGAAAAAAGAACATTTCAAAGAACAATTCGATGGATGAGAAGGAGAGAGGGGAAGAAGTTGAAACAAACCGGCAAAAATTTCGAATTCATAAAATATTGACTACAATTTTAGGTTTAGCGTCATTAAAATGACCAAGTGATTGATTTTTGTGAAGAACATTGGTTAGGCTCACAAACTGTCCTTTACAAAAATCAGAAGAAGAAAATGAAAAAGTGTGAAAAAAGGGAAAATCAGGAAAGTACAAAAACACAACAAAATAAGCTCCATGAGGTACGTTTCAAAACAGTCAAAAGTGATCATAGAATCGAGAACAATGGTGTTTTGTGTTGTTTTGCGTTTAAACGAAACGAAAGACTATTAGGCCAAAAGAAACATCTGGAAGCTTTTCGGAAAAGAAAGGCAAGCAGCGAAAAACGTTTCACAAGCGAACACACATGTTTTGGAGCAGTCTTCTGTTAAGCAATATTTTGCAGAAAATGGATAACTTGAAAATTTTCAGGGTTTTTGTTGATTACATACAGTTGGAACACATTTTGATGTGACAATTGTATCAGTGAATATAAGAAATGAAATGAAAAAGAGACAGGAAGAAGGAAAGTCTGGAAAATTAGAAGGAGAAAAAGAGCAAAACAAGAGAGAAAATAAGAAAGAAAGAGAGAGAGAGAGAGAGAGAAAAAGGTGGTGGTGTGAGCGAGTTTCGATTGGTGATGGTGGAAGAAGCGGAGAGAAGAGCTGCACATTGATGGTCTAGTAGCGAGGCGGTAGCTGACCACTGACTGAAAACATTACAATCATCCCGACGACAGTTAGGATAGAGAGGTGGTGCATTGTGTGGAAAAAGACATTGAACCCCCGAAAGCAGTTGACCCCATCTGTGCTTTGGTTACTTTTTCCAATTCAGCTCAACCAAAAAATAGAAAAAATAAAAGAAAAAATAAAGTTTCGAGTGAGTGAACATTGAGATCTAGAAACAATTAAAAGTCGATAGAAATGAGTCGAGAATTTGAGTTAAAGCTAGAAAAAAGTTGAACATTATGTGTATCCATAATATGACTGAATGAGAGAAAAGAAAAAGAGTAATCAATGAAAGGATCTAGAAAAACGTCTAGAATGGTGGTGGCTGCATGTACTCACAGGAGACAGCCGGAACGTATCCTTGAAGAGTTTGAAGAAGGTATGGATTGAATTGTTGAGCTGGTTGAGCAGCTGGAGAATACAACATAGCTCCATTCTTGTCAAGAGCTGCTCTTTTGACTGGCACAGCTCCCTGGAAAAAATTAAGGTTAGTTTGAAGAACATGAAGTGAAGTTTGGTTTTTAAATTGAAAATTTGAAATACTAATTGAACAAAAAATCAAGCGTTGTTGAAAATTGTGCATTAAATTAATGAAACAAAAATTAATTTTGTCTAAACTAAGATTTTTTCAGGTTTCAACTATAAATTAAATAAAAAAAACTCTTAGAAGTGTTAAAACATTTTTGAAAAAATTAATGCAAATAAAGTTCATAACCGAAAAAATAAGGTTTTATATCTCATAACATCAACATGCTTACAAACACTCCATTGATGCACATTAGGCAAAACACTTGCTTATTCCCCATTCTTTTCAAGATATTAAACAACTCTGGTACTAGCAACATTAAGGGTAAAGGAAGACACAATATTAATGCATTTTTGTATCACAGGAGCAAAAAATACGATGAATTAATATGTAATATAAAATAAGCAAGCAGTGATATCCATCCCGTAATTGTTTCGAGTACCAGAATCGTTAGTTTCAAGCACTTAGCTTATTTTGACTTTTTGATGAAAAATTAAAATTTGAAGGATAAGAAAACCAAAATTTTAGAGTCAGAAAATAAGAAAAAATAAAGAGAGAGGGATACCGCGGCCAATGACAGCAGTTGGGTGTGAGCTGCCGTTAAATCGTTGCCGTTTGTGTTGTCCTCTTCCAGTGCTCGTTTCCGTTGCAGACGAAGCAATGGTGACGGCGTTGGCTGTTGTTGAGCAGCGACTGCAGCAGCTGCTGATGAGTTGGCAACGAATGCTGCCGCCGATTGAGCCGAAAGCAGTCCTCCGACGTTGCCAAGCAAGGCGGCGGTTTGTAGCTGCTAAAACAGAGCGCATGTCAGCCAAAGCGAGTCTCATGCGATTTCACACTCGGTTGTCAGAGCTTTTTAATTGGATGTTGAATGGTATTCGTTTGATTTGTTTCCCTTATCGTCATAGAAAATCAAATACTAAAGCATAACCACCCAGAAAAATAAATTCAGAAAATCAGGGGAATTTCTAGAAAAAAAGGTAACACAACAAATCATGGTTAAATCCCAACATAAAAATCATTCCATTCAAAAATCCTCATTCTCAGTTATCAATTTGATATGGTAAGCGCATAGTTTTTGAGTGAAGTCTAAAAACTTAATGAAAGGGGATCACGGGAAGCATAGTAGAGGTGAAGCTTTTGGTGTTTTTTATTTTGTTTTTGAAAGTACTTAATTGATTTAATCACAAAAGCCGGGCAACGTGTGAGAGAGAGATAGAGAATCAAATCAAATGAATAACATTCATTCCATAGACACCGTGTGCAACATTCATCGCTTGTTTTTATTAATTTGCTTTTTTTGAAGTATTAAGAATTTCGGTTCTCATAAAGGATTCATAACGAAAATTAACATGAGACGTGCTTTGAGAAGAAATTTGTGTTGTGCGTGGTAATGAAGGAGCACAGCGGGCGAGCGCAACCGAAAAATGAAAAGGAAAAGGTGGGAAGAGGATTGGGAAGAATTATTAAGAAAACATAGGGTTTTTTTTGGATCAAAAATGAGTTTGTTTATGCTTTTCTTGTAAAATGAGTACAGCACTAAATAAATGATAACATGCAATTTCTCTCTAAGGTGGTTTCCACAAAATAATGAGAACATCCCTATCTCCTCTTCCAACTGAACTTTTTGAAATCGGTGTAGCAATACATGATGCAAGTGCAAAGATAGGATCAAGCTATTCAAAAGAGACATACCTGGTTAACAGCGGCTGCATATGGATCTTGAAGTACTTGTGGGTACATCATTCCATTATAGTATTGTGGGTAGATTGGAGTATTTGGAATCAAATTTACAGCTGCTGCTTGTTGTTGCTATAATTTCAGATATTGATTTGTTTTTTTCTGAAACTATAAGAAACTAACCAAGGCAATCATTGGGTTAACCATTTGGTTTCCTGGCTGATTAAGTTGAGCGGAAAGCAAATTCTTAAGAGCCAAATGATTTCTTCCGTTTATCAAAAGTTGATCCTTGATGTGTTGTGGTGGATGAAGGTACTTGCATTTTGGATTCTCTCGTGTACATCTTCCCTGAAAATTGGTCCCCAATCAGTCATCAATTCTTTTTTTTTCTCCTTTGGGTTTTTTTTGTTTTCCATAAAAAGACAGAAGAGGAAATTGAGTGAAATTCTTTTTTTCAGTCCTCTAGGGACGTGGTCACCAGCTCCATTAAAATTTTTTTGTTGCTCTGACCCTGCTCCCAGAATGTAGCAATTTCGTTTTGCAATTCCAATTTTCCCAATTAGTTTCTACGTTCTGCCCTCTTTTTACCATTTCCCAAGGGAACATTGGCTCAAATTAAAGTGAGCAATTATGATTGCATCACAAACAGTGACTCACGTCCCTTTACTATTTTAGGATATATTTCTTATTTTAGATATAGATATAAGTGTCAAACTTCATAGCTCTTTCTCCCAATCTTATCCACACTACGAATCTCTATTGGATTGTTGTGTATTCAAAAATTATGAGGCCTCGCCATCTTCTTTGCACAAGATTCCTAGTCGAGATATGACATAGTCGTCAGTTTGAAAGTCGAGTTAAAAGAGAGATGGGATGTCCCTCGGCTCGTTTCCACAAGCAATTCAATTGATATCGATGTTTTCCGGTGGTGTTGAGCGAAGGCAGCCAAACCAATTGAGGAACGATGAGCCATTGATGGCTGTGTGTGTGTGTGTCCGTCGAGAAGCCCATTTCCCCCCGGCAAACTACCCTCTCCTTCTATTTCTTTCCCTTCTTCTTATTGGTCCTGCCTCCATCGTCTAACAGTTAATTGTGTTATCCCTCATCCGACCTCCATTTTAATTCCCATGGGTTTCTATGTCGAAACACAACGTCGACAACGGAAAAGAAAAAGGAGAAGAAGAAGAAGAAGATGTTAGATACAAGACAATGAGTCTAACCCCAGGAGTATACCACTCAAAATTCAGAAGTCGGTCGCATAAAACTTTGGATGTCATCTGGTGTATGTCGCATTTGTGAATTGAGAAGTTTAACCCCACTATCCTGAACCTTTTGGAAATCTCAAAACGATACCAACCGGAAGACGTCATTCATCTGTCATTTCGAAAACGTTTTGTTTCAGCATTCGGTTAGTCTCAAGGGAGACGTTCCGAAGTTCACAACGCAATAAAAACTCGCATTACTCAATGCCCCCAAACAGGAATGAATGGCAAATAGAAAAAAAAAAACATGAGACCCCCCTCTACTCAATATTTCAAAGGTCCCGTTATTCCTGATGATATAAACAATTTTGGAGGAAAGCTTGTTGCTTCTTTTTCCAACTTTTCCGACCGGATGAACATAACCACATCATCCGGGAGGCCGTATGTTTATAAACAATACGCGTCTTCGGCTTCGTCTTCCCAAAACTGAATAACGTGTATATTTTGGAAGGCTCATCATATGACGAAAGATTCGAGCAAACTCAAAAAATTGGGCGAGAAGAAGGGCAACAAACCTTTATACTATCGTAACAAGCAGTCACTCGTCCTTGTTGAACGTCGACATTAGGCGGTGGATGAGCAAATTTGCATTCTTGATCCGATCGTGCGCATTGTCCCCGTAGAAATTCGCGACAAACTTCCACCTGCAAAGTTGGAAAATGTCAATTTTGTTCGGCGGTTTTTGTAATTGGCGCGTTGAAAAAGTCCGACAAAAGGGCACGATTTTCTGTAATCCTATTACGAAGTGATCGCTTTTTTCACTTCTCCCCTTGTTTCTCATAATCCGTTTAAGCCCAGAGAAAATGGGCCAGTTGAAGAGATGAATGTCTACTCAGAACACTTTTTTCATCTTTTAGCCTTTAAATGGTTTCGCAATGACCTAGAGAACTTAATTAACTGAAAATTGGTGTGCTCCCTCTCTTTCATCTCGTTTCCTATTTTCTCTTCTACCGTAGAAACTAGGACAGAGAGGAAATTGTGTGGCATTGGGAAATTGAAATTCCGAAAAAAAGTTTCAGTAATCAACTAGATTTTCTATCTCAGTCCCCCGCTGGAAAATAGGAAAATGAATTGTGCTACTGTTTTCTTTCCAAAATTGTTGTTAATCAAACAATTGTGGGAACAATCGCTTCAACACACACACAAATATGTTGGAGCGGAAGGATAAGATGGCACACGCTAACCAAAAGAGCCTCTAGTCATTCAACTCTTTTTCGTTCGGATTCAAAACGTCTTCCGTTTTTCCCGTGGCGTCAAACGCCACATGAGCGCATCTTAATAACGTCTCCTATTACGTTGGGAGAGAGGTCCCCTACTAAGCATTGGACCCCTTTTCAAGAATTCGTATTCATGAGAAAATGAAATATGAAAATTTTCCATATAGTGAAATACACCCACCTGTAACCATCGGCTGTCTTTTACACTAAACACTTGTGATACGAGATTGGCATTGGGTGTGGCGGCAAGCGAAGAAGCTACGGGTGTCGTTCCGGCTGCATTACTGTTCTCGTCAAACATTCTGAAATGAGAAAATGAAAATTAATTTTGAAATTTTGAAAGAAAGTTGAACATTGACGTTAGTCGGGAAGACAACAAAAAGTAAGACTTCCAAATATGGGGCGGGTTGACAAAAAAGAAAAAAGGAAAACTGTTGAGTCACCATTAGTACGAAATTCTCTCTCATTCTCCCTTACTGCCTAGTAGCTTTTTTCTCTGTGCTCCCACTAAATGGATAGTTTTTCAAGTTGAAATGTTTTATGAAACAAACATCCAGTGTATAACACACAAACTCAAAAAAATGATATGAGAAAAAAAAACAGTACTGCTGAATTGGACATGGCCTGAATGCGCGAAACCAGTTTGTGTTTTTACCTGACGTTCAACCCATCGACAATGGAATGAACGGGAATATGGGAGAAGGGATAGAAGATGAGGAATTGAAGAAAAGGGTGTTAGATTAGGTTCATAAATTTCCAGACGTGTATAAAAGGCCTTGAAACGAGACAAGAAATGAAGAACGAAAAAAAAAACAAATAACCAGAGAAAAGTTTTTCGTTGAAATGTTTGCCAGAGACGAGAAAAAAAGGCGTCGGATGATTGCTGAGAATCTTGGAGGAGTCGACTCAGAGAAAAGTCTCCGGAAAAGGAGAAGGGCGCAAACTTTTGAGCAAAATCTTAACGACTTGCCATAAAATAAGTCGTTTCGGTCTTTCTTAAAAGAGTGACTGATATAGTGACGGCAGGGAAGAGGGGGAATTTATATAGTGTTCGAATAGTCTTAAAATCAAGAGTGTCACATCGGTCAATTACTCTTTCCCTCCCCCTTCTAGCGGAAACGTTCAGAAAAAAGGGGAAGGTTGTAATTAAAATTAAACTGAACCATAATAAGCGTGCAGAAGAGTGTACTGTCCACTAGTCTTTTGTTTCTTTTTCTTTGGTTATTTTTCTTGATGAAATTCGATTAGTGTAAGATATAATGAAATTTTGGAGAGAACCAAAAAAAAATAGTCACATGAATTTTTGGAAGAAATCAATTTTCAATGACTGTTGGAGAGAAAAAAGAGGGAGAAGTGTACGGAGAAAGGGGCGTGTAAGAAAAGCCTTAAGAAAAGCTTTCAATGTCAAGAAAGACAGAAAAAAAGGACGTGTGAGTTCGGAAGGAAAGTCTGTTTTTCTTTTCTAAATGGAGGTCTGTTTTGTCTTGTAATGACAGACTAAACAACCAAGAAACAGTGAACAAAGAGAAACCGGTGTTCATGTCTAGGGTCAGAATGAGTTAATAGGTTTTAAACAGACATGATGATGTTCCGGAACATTTTCGGTCGTCCTCCATAATTTCATTAGCCCTATTCCATTTAATCTTGTTTTTCAAAAAATCTGTATATTTTTAACATTTTCAAAAAGAAACAAAAATAAATCGAAGTGTTGTCTTGGTTGCCTGTCGTACGATCTATTATTCCAACCGTGCATCTACTACTTCCCTTTCCCCTGCTGCGCCTCATCAATGTGTTGCTTGAAAAAAACTAGTTTGCCACTACTTCCAGGCATCTCTCTACCTCACTACCTCCAAAAAAGGAGAACTTGAACAATTTGAATTGCGAAAGGAGGATGAAGAGGTGAATGGAACGGTATTATTGCCCTCCTGGTTGACTTCTTCTCCTCCCACTTCAGAATCGTTCCGAATCATTATGATGATGATCAAACGAAATTTTTTTGTGAAAATTTTGCTAAAAGTGACGGGGCACTGCGCAATTCATCATCTCATGTGCGTTTATGCCGACGCCACGGAGCACACCCTCCCAAATACATACGGAAGAGAGACAAACATATACATGAGCTCCAAAAAGGCAAGAAAAGAAGAGAAGAAGAGAAATTGAGAATGGAATATATAGGCTTTTTGGGCACAAAAAAGACACTACACAGCAAAAAAATACAAATAGAATAGCATATATTGAAACGGTGCTCCAATATTTATGCAGTTGGTACTGAGAGGACAAGGAACGGTTTTTTACTCTATAGGATGATTGAATATAACATGTACTAAACATAATAGCTGTGTTTATATATAAGGGAAAAACAAAGGACAAGTCCATTTAGGAAATGAAAAAAATCATTATTTGGTAAATTGAGGGCAATAATTGTACTGTCTATGGGAAATTAGAGAATTAGAATGAGAGCTCGATGCGAAAATACGTTTATGGTGTTGTCGTCTCTATTTCGAATAAATCTAACACATCCCTAAAACTAAAGCTCCGCCTTCCGATGTCATTGTTACAGTAGCCGATGAGGGCAGAGAGCGAAGAGAGAGGGGGCACAACTAGGGACTTAGAGGCGGGGACGTGACACGACGTCTGGGAAGAGGCGGGCATAGAGAAAAAGGGGCGTGGGACGAGTAGCCAACAAGATGAGCAGTGGCTCCAAGAACCCGGAGCTTCAACTAACACACACGCACAGCACCAGCCTTCGATAGACGAACCAACAGGGCGCCATCAGCGCCTCTAAAACGAATGATGGTGGAAGAAGGGAAAGAATTGGCAACGAAGAGGAGGGGCACAACGAAGAAGCAAAAGGAAAAATAAGACGACGACGACGTTGTTTCCTTTTGTGACTAAGAAAAACAGGAGGAAAAAGAGAAAAATGACGTATTGAGCATTGATAGGAAATGAAACTTCCTACGGTACTTTTTCTGAAAACATTGGAAATTTTCGGAATTTTGAAATTGACTTATCAAACAACTCTCCCTTGTTTATTCTACCATGTTCTAACCCTTCAACCGACGTTATTCAAAAAACTGTCAGATTGATATATTACCATTTACCAGTCAGCCGCCAATGCATCAATGTCAAATAACGATAGATCAGTTATTCGAGGTAACTACTACTTTTGGCGCGAAAACGCAGGCGAGACAGAAACGAGTTCTGTGTCACTTTCTGACAGGAGATACACGGTATTTACCACTAAAGGCGTCAGGGTTATCTAAACTAGTGGGATTCGATTTCATGTATGATTCCATGGTCAACCCGAGGGCTCTCGCATGATTTACAATCGGCCACGCCGTCTGGTTTATGATTATAGCTCATTCAACGGAAAATTGTCTTTTTGAATGTGAACCCATTCTCCTAGTAGGACATGTATAATTAACAGGTTATGTCAAACTATCTCTTTTAATTGCAATCTCGAACGGATAGAGAAAAAAGATGATGGTATTCGGCGGTGAGATGATAGAGATTGTTGAACTGTAATGAAGGAAATAAAAAATGCTGATTGAATACCTTCCTCGCCAAAAGTTGATTAGGTCACAACAGCGAAATTGGAAAATGATGATCGGCTTGTCAATAGTCAACCGTTCTATCCGTTTGAATTGATAAAAGATAAAGTTGATTGAAACGGAATGAGAGAATTCGTCGACGACTTGATCATTGTGAAATCATGAAAACCGTGAATGTTTATCAAACTAGTGAATCGAACGAGCCCTCTTCAATCCTCCTCATTTCTCTTCTTCACAGGAAGTGATTCATTGCAGATTGAGAGCTTTGAGAGCGAGAAAAAAAAATGGAAAGAAGGAGCAGAAGAGGAAAACCAGTGGAAGAAAAAGGAGGCAGTAGTGAGTGATGATCCAATGCATGTCAATTTGTCACCCGGACTCCTAAAACCGAGCCTATCTTGAGAAGCCACCACCCCCCAAAAGGCTTGCACTTTGTTTGAAGAGAACCACCAAACGACATGCATTTTAGATAAAGTAGAAGTCATTTGGTGTGACTGAGAGGAACGAACAAGACATATTATTGTCAAATGAAATTTCGAATGCATGGAATAAACCGTCTTTGGGACTCGGAAGAAAATTGGTTCGTAAAGTTGAGTTTTTGGGTAGAACAGGAAAAAAAACACACAAATTAAAAAGGTGTGAAAGTGCTCATAGGTCACATAAACACACACAGTCTCATATGTCGATGAGTACTTGGCGCATTTCTCAAGAACTCCGGAGGCTCTGCCCCCCCCCCCCCCCCCTACCACTATAATTGTCCAACAAATGTGCTGACTGCGAACAAGAGCAAATAGATGAAATCCAATCCTCCTACCATCTCCCCCACAAATTTATTTCACACCATGAGGTCTTCAGCCATCCCGAGACTGTATTGAACTTTTTGATTCTAAACAAAAGCAAGGAAAAAGCTAGCCTAGATGGTTTTTCTAAAATCAACAAAAAATTGGGAAAAAAGTAAGCTCAAAAGGAAAAAAATTGCGTGATAAGGCAATCAAAACGTTTGTCAATACATCAGAGTGAATGACAGAAGTGAGACATATAAGAGCAAAACGAGAAGCATAGAGAAAACGTAGGACTACACAGTTTTCAGTCAAATTGAAGTTTTTTCAGGTTAAATGTGTCTGGAGGTTAGAAGCCAGAAATATTTTTTGAAAGAAGCGAACTCAAAAAGAGATAACAGTAAGTGTAAACAAGAGTCTGACTTATTTCATTCAACTGGTGTATTGGACTGTTTTTTTTTGCTTATTGAGAAATAAGGTGACTCAAACCTTCGATCAAATATCGGCTGTTACAAAGAAATTTTAAAAATAGTTTTGGCTAGAGGAAAAATAAATTGATCGTTTTAGAAAACCGAAAAGAATCAATTTATCAGAATAGATTGATATCAGGAAGTCTGTCGTAAATTAAGGTGTGCTAGTTCGATGATTGAGCACACAATGAAAAATTTTCAGTTTTCGAAGTATTGATAATCATGAAAAATATGTCTATTGGACAATCTGATGTAATGTGAGAAAAAAGAAAACCAAATGAATTCTCAGTTTGAAAGACGTTTCCACCAAAACATTGAACAGCTGGAGGAGGTTTTCTTGGTGTGTACCGCATGGTATAAACATGGTGGTTGGAAAAGGGGGGCGATTCTAGCGGGCAATAATCCAAAATGTAAATACACAGGATATGAATGAATGTATCGAATCAAGGATGATGGAAGAGCGGCGGTCGGTAAGACGGATCAGCATGGACGGAAACGGTATTTTTTCTTCTGCGGTTTTTTTCCTTCGTTTATAAAAAACACAAAGAAAAACTCTTCGCTCATCAGGAACACATTTTCAAAAATGAACATTCGAAAGTTTTCAGAATTTAAAACAAATTTGAAAACGAACTAAGAGCCATATGGAATCAATTGAGTGGGACGGAAGAGATTACACAGAAGCAATTAGGTGAAGGCGAAAAGCAAAAAAAACTAGGCGGATTAGCTCATGAGCGACGGAACGTACCTTCTTGAATAATACTGCCTTTTTTGTCTCCTGGATACAGAACAACCATTACGAGCTAGCATTGTTTCAAGAAAGGAAAAGTCGATAAGTGTGTCAATCACCAGAAGTGGTGGAATGATTGTGGAAAATGAAAAAGAGAAATAAAAAAAGAGGTGGATAGATATATTGCAATTTGATTCGCCTTCTTTGGTTCTCTAGTTCACCTCATCGTTATGACACACTATCTCTATCGTACTTCTCCATTATGTTCTGTCTAAAGAAAATTACAAGAAGAGAGAAAGAAAAGAAAATTGACTGTGGTTATTGGCAACCATTAAGACCGTGACGACGGATGGCTTTGTTTCTTTTTTTTTCTTAAAATGTACAACTATTGTACTTTTTTTGTTCAAGACTTTGTTCCTGCTTCTTTTCTAGGTAAAACTATTGTGTAATAATATTAGTTTTAATATAAAAGCAAGATAGTACAAAGGAAAAATCACGAAATTGGAAAGTTCGTACCAAAGCGCAAAAACTGAAAATTATTGAATGACGTTTCCTAGTTCAAATATAATTTTTATATATTTCAAGTAACCGGATGATTCAAACTGAAAAACGCATATCAAAGTAATAACTGTTTTCAAACAAACAGTCAAACAACGCTAAAAGACTACAGCGATAAACTTTCTTATCACCTCTTTTTCTCTATTGACATTAAATTGAGTGCTTGGAACGGCGATCTACTTTACTCGATGAGAAAAATGAAGAGTTATCAAATCAGGAATGGAAAAGGAAAATAATGAGAAAAAAAAATTTCTAAAAGTGGAAAAATCTTGAGTCAATTGTGTAAGAAAGAGCCATATGGTGGTAGTGGAATGTAAAAGAGACAAACAGAATTGGAAAAGAGGTTGAAGAAAGGATCATTTATATTCCATACGCCATTAAAAGAGGACAGCCGTATGTTGCCAATGGAATGCTCCGTTGGGAGCTTTACTGGTCGGGTTCAGAAGAATAGCATGTCAGACGCCAAGGTCTTTCTCATCACTTTTTTTTTGCCGCTTGAAACGTTAATCAAAATGCAAATGTAGAAAATCGGGTGAAAGGAGGGGGGGAAGTGGTTTGAACATTACCCACACGGTTTTTTTTTCAACGCCTACCTTTTCAATTCTTGGTAGCAGCAGTCTTCAACGACCTTCAGGGTGGGAGGCGAAACCCCCATCAGAAGAAGAGGCAAACGATGAGGGAGGGCGTCTATAGCGTAATAGAAAAATGGAAAACAGTACGGGGCAAAGACGATGCCATTTATCCGTACGCTTTCCCTCAGACGCCATCTTTATTCACCGCATCTGACTTTACCCGATACAGTAAAAGATATTCTTTTTCTTCTGTCGAAATTCGGCATGTTTTTGTTTGTTATTTGAATAGTTAGTGACCGTCACGATGTCAGATGAGGCGAAAGAGGGTGAGATGTTGTAATGATCATCAATGCCTTTTTTCCGACTAACACGTTTCTTAAAGAGTTGTTTTGATCTCGTTTTCTTTTACTTTGGTTTCACTTATTTGACTAAGACACAACTTTTATATATCTCACTTCGAATTATTAGTTAAACTATTCCAGGAACAAAAAAACGAAGATCTCGTCAAAAAAATGTTGTTTGAGATGAGAAGCACTAATGGGATGGCAGGAGTTCGGTTAGTTCTTCATCTCACCTTTTTCCATCAAACAATCCATTGTTTAAAAGATGTAATAAGCGGCTGAGGATGCTTGTCATGTGTAAGAAATCATTGAGGAGTGCTTCCCAAAGTTCTGACAGCTCTAGAAAAGTTCAACCTCCACTGTCCCGAATGAAAACCGAGAAGGGCCACCCGCTCAACAAAAATACTTCATCAATTTGCTTCATTAGGCATTTGATATAAATTGAAAGATGACCACGATCCTCATCTCATCTACAGAAAGCAATTTATAAATTGAGTTGCGATTGTCCAATGTACTACTATTTATTACACACACAGGGACCAATGTACAGCCTCTTTTCTTCTCTCGGATCTCGTTCCAAAGTCACGTCGATCCAATGGGAAAAAGGTGCAAAAAACTCGCGGATTGATGAATGGTCGAGGCCAAGAAGCTGGACTTTTTGTCAGAAAAGAAAAAAGATGCACAGACTGATGAAGAGCCCGCAAAAATAACATTTGGATGAGGGTAAGAAGAGAATGAGCTGTCAGATAAATCTTCGAATTGAAATATTGGAAAGAGGAACTTTCAAAAAAGATATGAGCTTGCTCTAACGAAAGACTTAGATTCTAAATATCTTAGTCGCACCACACCCTGAATAACATATCTACTCTCCGGTTCTTTTTTCAGAATCTTTTTCTTATTTTCGAAAAATACCGTATACACTAAATTGGATCTCTGGAAGCTTCGATATACTTTTGTTTTGTTTCTCGAAATTGGTGACTCCAACAATCCGACGACGCCGAAAAAGAAATATCCAGTTTGGTGCATTGTCTCCAAATTAGAGCCGCGGGTGCGCTCACACAACCCGAAACATGCACAGACATAGAAAAGAAACTCAATTTGGATTGATTACCATCCGTTTGGAAGAAAGGTCATTATTCGATTAATTGTGTCCTCCTCACTCTCTCTTTTCTCCATTTTCCGTCGCAATTTTATACAAGAGGAGTGACACGAGTTGGCATCACGGAAACCCAACTGGACAATAGGGACCAAAATTAGGAAGTGAGTTAGTTGACCGGAATCTAACATAAATCGGAAAAATGGAACTGATCAAAATAATTTTTTTTCGAAAAAAAAGCTTCTGTTTCGAAGGCCACTACGCCCGGGGGCTCACCACCAACAATTATATGTAATTGTTATATGCACCGGACCCAGCCATCCATTCGGTCCCACCACTCTACACGTGAAAAATGTGCTTTTTCTTCTTCTTCTCCTTCTTTGAGCGGCATTATTCCCCTTTTTCCATTGGATAGGTATGAGCCTCAATCTTTCGATTATTGTGGCAACAATGCACTTTCATGCGCGAAATAATGATGAATGGCTTCCGAATTGTTTACATCTCAATTTCATTGGTTCTTAAATGAAACGGCTAAGTGTGCTACAGAATCAGAATAAACAATTGGCGTCTTCCCGGATAAAAGCAATTTTGAAAGCTGTCAAGAAATGGAAGCAATTTTCAGGTTTTTGAGATTTTGATTGAATTCACTGGAAAGCTTTGGAATAATAATGTATAAAAAAAAATAAATAGGAAATTCTGAGAAAAAATTTAGAAATTAGATGACCTAAATGAAGATATAAAAAAGTATAAGCAACAAGTAAGAATCATTAAAAATTGAAAATATTTTTTTTTCAAAAAGAAAAAAGAACTTTCAGCAAATCATTAACAAAGCTTCTGAAGAGACACTAAGCTCTCAAAGGCTTACCTATAAGACATTTGAGACACTGGTATTCCTTCATTCGCAAAAAATTGCTGCTGTTGTTGTTGAGCTGGAAATTGTTGCGATGACGTCATATGGAACGGTAGCAAATGTTGTGGAATCGCCTGAAAATTAAATTGTAGGGATTTCGAAAATGGTTTTTGTAAGCAAAAGAACATGCAAAAAATAATAGATAAGCCGAGTAAAACCAGTTTTGACAACCTTTTTCCCATGTTTTTATGCCTAAATAGTAAGTGCATTATTCAAAATAAATGATTGTCCAGTTCTAGTTCACATACAATATATCTGTTCTATTTTCTCTTTTTCTTTTGTTATACTGCTCTCGGAAACATTGAAAATTGCATAGTTATATATGTTTATGGATTCCGCAAAACCTATGAAAAAGAGACTTTATGGTTTTGCCTATGATGCTTCTTCTATTCTTTTCACTGTTTTCTTCTGAATACATTCGAGGTTTTTACGTGATCATAAAAATTAACGACCCATGTTTAACTGTATTGATATCGTAAAAGGAAGCATCCTCCTCTTCAGAAAAGCATCGTCTCGAACGTTGACCCTCATCAATTCAGAATGATGATACGGGGGACCATCTGTCACCCGGCTGTCCCTGGAGGCGTCGGCGGATGGCAAAAAGGCAAAAAGATGAGGAGGAGATGACTGTAGCCACAATTGGTGTCTTAATAGCCATACCACTTGAAACGGAGGGGTTGAGCCCCATTGAACAGCTCATTTACATGAAAAGAGCAGCGATGACCTCCCATCTCATCTGAAGCGTGCGATACACTTGTCATCCCGACAAAAATCAGCGAAATAACTGCCGCTGGTGAGCGGATTAGGGCAAAATGAGTTCGAGGGACCGTCGGTTTTAGGGGAATGATATTTTGGAACTAAATTTAAAAATTTCGTACAACTGGATCAAAAAGTTAACAAACATTTTGAAATATTGAACTAAAACTGCATATATATCTAAAATAGACAACGTGGAAAATTAGTTAACTTTTTTCAAAATCAGGGTTTCTAAATGGGTAAAATCAGATCTCGTTGTGTTGATTTCTTTCGCAGATAAGTTTATCAATTCAAGATCTGCTGAAATAAAGATGTTCCGAAACAACACACTTATCAACGAAACTTAGTCTCTTAGTTTTTTATGAAATATTCTGTCCACTTGATCATTCTAGATAGGTTCCCCAGCATTGTATCTCATTTCAAATGTATAAACCCCTCTAACCGCTCGATTTGTCTAGACGCGATTCGATTAAAATGCATGGAACGTTTCAAAAATGTGGAACGCCTTCAAAATTTTCGTTTAAGATTGTCCAAATGTTGCCGGGTTTTTCGTAGTAAACGACATCTGTTGCATAATCGGTTTTCACTGACATTTTCATTATTTATTCATTTATTCCATTTATGTTCTTCTAGCGATTCGAACTGAGATATACGGTTTCTCTTTTTCTCTATTTTCGGTTGTTCAACGCCTTCATCGAATTCATAGGATTCGATTTCAAACAAGAATACAATACGAGAAAAGTACAGTTTTTTTTCGTCAGCAGTGTCACATGAAGACATTGTGTCATAGGAGAATAGATGAAGAAAACGAGGACTTTATGTAACTTGTTAGTCATGAGGAAAAAGTGTGACACAGATTGAAATTAAGAGATCTAGAAGTGAAAAGAAGGCAAAACATTCAAAAATCGAGAATTGTTCCTTCAAAGAAGGGTGCAGTGCATAGATAATAAAATTTGAACAGTTAGAGAGAAAGCTGATAAGCGGATCAATAAAAAACAAAAGCAGTCAAGAAAAATGTACGAAAATTTACCTGTATTGTGCCCTTCTCATCTGGTAGAAAGTATATGGTCATAGTTGTTGGGGAGGAAGTGTGAGAAGTGAGAGATGGGAATGAAGCTGATGCTCAACTTGCTCCGAATACTGCTCGGCTCCCGAATCGTCAGTCTAAGTCGAAAAAATTGGTATATAAATAAGTACCATCAATGAAAAGTAGATGAGAAGAGGAGGAGTAAGAAACATATACACACCCACCGTCGATGGTGCGGCAGAATTTTTTTCTTCTTGCCTTCTTTCCCTCCGGCCGTCCTTCTCTTGCAGTGCAAAAGAACGACGACTAGAAAAATAGGACAAGAGGAATGGGAGTAGGATGGAAGAGAAGAGAATAGAGTTTCTGGCTTGGGTTGGGTCACTGAAAGCGGTGTCGATGTTGAAGAGAAAGGAAAGGACAGAAAAAAAAGTTTTGGATGACTAAGGGCACTCCCAAAACATTCGAAAAGAGTACGATGACATTCAGATGTTCAATCACAAACTGGAAACAACTTTACTGGAGCAATCATGTGTGAAAATGTTTCGAGAAAGTGTAATGATTGGGAATGGTTAAATTCAATTGAGAAATATGAACCAGAAGTCTATTCCGCTTGACTACTAACAGCTACCGTAAGCTTTTCTGAACAACGTGCTCTTTCTTGCAAAACTTTGAGAAACCAAAATAAAATAAATTAATTTCAGTTTCTTCACAATGTGATTTGATCCTTTTCGCCACCAAACTGAATAAGACAAAACAAAAATTGCGAAATGCTTTTAATTTCCCGAGGACGCTTCTGCCAGCTTTTGTGATGAATAGGAAAGACGACCTTCGCGTATGGCGCCTCCAGAATAGATAAGAGAAGTGGAGATGTCCTTGGCCCCAGAAGAAAGAAAAAACCTAATTTTGTGCTTGCAACACCATCCCGGAATGAACCCAAAAAAGATGGAATTGGAGAAGAAACAAATGAGAAGAGAATGAAAAAATGTCTGGAGGAATAGGAAACAAGGAAGATCAGTTGCCGAATGGGGACGACTCGTCTTTCTTTGACTCCCACTAATTGCTTCTGGTGTCTTCGTCTAGAAGCAAAGCCATTCCGGGACAAAAAGAAGAAGAAACAAGGGTTCCATGATCTTCTCCAAAAGGGCAAAGGGAGCTGGGGAGCCGAAACCGGGGCTGGTCGGTGGGCGTCCGCCGACGGCTCCTTCTATATGCATGGTACCATATGCACAATTCGAGTTTTATGTCCATTTGAGGACAAGTCACAGAAGATACTCATAAATTTCTTAACAATCGCATGTCGAGAATATTGGATGAGGATTGTTGGCGGTGCACACAGAAGAAAATGAGCCGTCTTGGATTCAGTCGTTAAAAACTGGAAACACTGCTCTTTTCTAGACGGGTCTCCATCCCCAAAATTCTCGATGACTTGCGTTCCTTTCTTTTGAAACCGAGAAAAAATTTGGAGCGGGACCCAAAAAGAAAAGGAAAAGAAGGAGTGGCTGAAGGAGAACGAGTGCATTTTATGAGTGCTGTATAATCGCAGTAGCGGATGACAAATTGCATGCAAAGGTTGGAAAGTATTAGTATGATCGATAGGACAGAAATGAGTAATTCCAAATCGAGCTGAGGGAAGACAAAAGGGCTAAAAAGAAACGAACAGCATGACAGCTCTTTCGAATTTGAAGAAACGTTCACTCTCCAAAAAGCAAGCGCGCCGCAGCGAATTTGAGCAACGGATTAGACCGTTTATTAGCTGATTTGTACGGTCACGATGTTTTGAACAAACGAGCAAGTTGTTGCCAAACAGTTTATCACTGAATGGCCTCTCGGGCCTAACATGGAAATTCGAACAAGAAGATTATGGATGTTTGGTTGACTATTATTGCTGCGAACGACTTTCGAAAAACGCAAGTAGGAGACGGTAATTGTTTGTAAAAGAGGACCAAAGGGTAATCCGGTAGCAGAAAGACGAAATGACATCAAATAGAATGTCGATAGTATCTATTCTGAAATTGATGGGAAATTCGGAATCAACCGACCATTTCCACGAAAAAGGAACAATCGGTTTTTGACCGTACTACTCATAAAATCAAACGAGGACAATAGAATAAATAATGGAGGAGAACCCGATTCATATACAGTACGCACATAGTATTAGTGAATATGGACAAGGTTTTGTTGAATATGACAGACAAGTGAAATGGAATAAATTTAACTGGAAACATTCAAACATTTCAAAACTACCCAATAATGAGGAACGGGACGACACTTCACTTCAAAATAGAAAACCAATATGCCATGAAAAGGTCTCTCTAGAAAATTGATGTCCCTAGAGTATTTCTAATTATACACTTATTTCCGCCAACCAACATTTCCCATTTCCAGAGAAAAACTGATGACGAAATATGCGGAAATGTTTCAATATGGTTTGCGGCGGTTCCCTGACATTTTACAATAAACTTTCAAAATTAAAATGACTAACCAGTGCACTAAAACAAAAACATGCGTCAGATGTATTGAAAGAGAAAAGTACAGTTTCGTATTGTTTGGAATGTTACGTCCTGTGGACATAAGAACTTTTTTGCGCTCCACATCAAAGCAAAATATATTTTGTATTGAGATTTTCAACAAGAGGGATGGAAAAATGAGCAATAAATAAAAAAATGGGCTAAAAATATATCATGAAAAAATTGTTTCACTAAGCAGAACATTTTGAAATTCTAATACTGTCTACACAAAATTATTATGAAATAGTAGAAAATTCTAAAAGATTCTTTTTTCGAATAACGTTTTATTTTTATCGATGAGTAGTACCAATATGTGTGCTATTAAAAAAAAAATTATATTTTGATTTTAAATACCCAAAAAACAAAAAAAACTTGATATGATTCAAATTTCTCGTGATTCTGATATTACAAGTTTGAAAAGTCAACAAAAATGGTGAATAATACCATTGTACGGTTGTACATTTTTGAAGAATGTTTTCAGTGCACAGGTGTAACACAGCTGTAGACCCAAAGTGCATGTTATAGAAATTTTAATTATGAAAGTGAAAAAAATCACTCACCTCGTTTTCACAACTGGACTTTTCAGAAATACAGATTACATTTTTCTTCTTTCTTCTATGTCTCTTCCGATGTCGACGGTATGCTCTTCGCACCATTATCTGAGATGAAGAAATATATGATCATGCTATACATATAATTTTTGATAAGAAGCGAACAAAAAATCAAAAGTCTAAAATGAAAGTTTATTTTTCTCGTGCAGATTAATCAAGACACAACACAAGGGAATTCTAAAAAACCAGAAATTTGAAGCAAAAGTCATAATAGTTATTTTTCGAAAGAGAGCATTCCACGTTGTAAACACTTATGTGATAGATATGTGATAAGCAGAAGTATGTTGGTTGTAAGATGACAACTGGGATAAATGGGAAAAATGAAAATGAGTTATGATAATGGAATATGGGGGTGAATCGGAGAGAGAATACAACGAACTTCACTTATTGAAATCAATAAAAAGAAACGACTGAGACTAAGAGCTATTTTACTAGACACAGAAAATGTTCTTGAATGATTAAACGGAAATATATATTCTGATTGTAAAAACAATTGTTCATTGTGATGGATAAATAATTGTTGATGAAGAACTCTGAAAGAGATTGAAAATAACAGCTAATAACGATGTGTTGCTTATGTCCTGGCTGTTTTCACCACAAAATCTCATTTTGTTCGGCGGGAAAATGTTTTTTCAAAAATGTTGAGAATTTGTTAACATTTTGGTAATATTTTAAAAGTTTCCGAATTCTTGATCTAAAACTTATCACCCCTTTATTCCTAAATACCCAGTGATGTTTTAATTATGACCTTGCCAAAGACCCACTTGAAATATCTCAATCATTTCTCGGCTATCTATTTTCCGCCGCTCATCTGCCCTTTGTCCTCGGCAACAAAAAACCGGTCTAGCTCTTTTCCTCTATTATTCTGATCTTCAGTTTTTGTTTCATTTTCCTTTTCAAATCTCGTCCAGTTTGTAATACTATATTCGGCAGACAACTTATGAGTTTGCTCCAAAAAAGGGTCAAATTGTCATTTTTGCACTTGAACATGTAACACTATTTCTCACCAAGTGCACATCAAATCTCCCACTTTTGGCTCGTAATTCGCAGTCTTTTCGGAACAGTTTTCTGTTGTGACGACGCGTGAGCCCCCTGTTCTCGCACCTTTCGAGTGCTTTCGTCAACATGGACCGAGATTCGGGATGAGTTTGGTGGAGGAGAGTGTTGGGCGGAGAGTCTTTCACTCATTTCATTCATTTTTCTGTTTGATTGCTTCTTTATTTGGTCATCAGTGCCTTTCTGAAACTCCTGGGAACCAAAGACAAATAGGGTTGTCAGGTCAGCTGGTGATCGGTATTCAAATGATGCTCACGCAGCCATGAGCTAATTTACATGAACTAACAATGCTCTCTGTATAAATAGTGTTCCCTTTGTGTTATCCCGCTCTTTTCTCATTTATCTCTTCATTTCCGTCAATTCACTTTTGTTTCAGGAGATCATGAGGTTATTATATCTCCTTGTGGTGTTAACTGTCATTGTATCAGCTAGATTTTTTGATGTGTGTCCTGGAAGAAGACAGTCTATTGGAGGTGAGTTGTTTTTGGTAGCTTGCAACCTAAATTTGAGATTTCAGCCTGTCTGGTTGGTTTATGTCCCGCTGGATCCGAGTGTATTAATTCTTATTGCTGTGAGTCTCAATTAAAATTGCCGAACTCTTTTCTTTTTGTTTAAGGTAAAAACAAAAAAGGTGGTTCTACATCTCCTCTAGACTTAGCTGAAATAGAAGCGGAGGAAACTTCTGAATATCCATCATGTCCTAATGGAGGAAAATCAATTGGAGAGTGCATATCAAATTCCTGTCCATTGGGATACCACTGTAGTGCTGGATTATGTTGTGGTAAGAACAACTAAAGTGAGCATTTTTTTTCAGTGGGGTTTTACAGATGCTGAAACAGTTGGTCTTAAAAAGTGGTCTTTAAAGTGTAAGTTGATATATACACTTTGTCGAAAGCTATTCTGATATTTTTAGCAAGAAAAGAGGAAGAAGTTCCAATGAAATCATCTCCAATCAGTCTTATTACGGTAGCTCCTGACGAGAGTTCTGAGAATGAGGCAAAGAAGAAAATGAAAGAAAGTGAGGAGGAGGCTGAGGAGCATAACAGTACATTTGCACCGGATGTGAGCGAGAATTGTTGTTTGGAAAAACAAGTTGAAATTTATCAGAAGGAGATTGTCGACGAAGAAGATTCCGAGTTGGAGGAAGAGGAGAAGACAACTACATCATCTACTACAACAACTACAACAACAACAACAGAGGAGCCATCAACAACTACAGAATACAAAAGAAAGTTGAAGAGAGTGAAGTATACTATTTGTCACATGGGATTCTTTAGAAAAGTATTGTTTTCAGATCAAAACGACCAAAGACTACACCAAGAACAACTACAACCAGTACAACTACCGAAGCCACAACTACTGAAGAGATGACAACTACAACAGAAGAAGAAATCGCTGAACTGGAGACTCAAACTCCGATTGTTGAAGAAGTCACCGAGCCACATTTCGTTTGTCCAGTTGGTGCTCCAATTGGAGGTTTTTGTTAACCCACGACCATCTCAATGGAACTTTTCTTGTTTTCAGAATGCATTGCAAACAAATGTCCAGAAGGTCATGGATGTGTTGAAGGTCAATGTTGTATATTAACACCTCAAATCAACTGTACTGACACATTAGCCGGATGTCTTTCACATCTTTGCGACAGAAAAGGTTACCGACAGTTTATGACTAATAACTGCGCCAAAACTTGTGCAAGATGTCATTTGGTGAACATTGTAAGTTGGTTGGTTGACTAGTAACCAAGTCATACTATCTACAGACACCAAGTGAGATTCATGACTGTCGGGATCGACGATCTGATTGTGAAGAGTGGGCAGCTGAGGGATTCTGTGAGAGTTCTTTGTACACTACACGACAAAAACTGAAGTTCTGCGGGAAGAGTTGTAAACTCTGTTAATATTCCTAATTGTTCTAATAATTAAATCAAGAGCGAAGTTATTGCTCGTATTTGTAAATTTCGATGAAATAAAGATATTCATTAATTCTACCTGTAGTTTTTTTCCAAATAAGGTTTTGTCATGCCTTGGTGTAAAGGACATTTATAGAAATTAATATAAGAAAGAAACCGGTGACTATTTTGAAAATCAGACATTAGCATGCACATCTAACCTATAAGGGAGAGAAAAGCAATACTTACATATGTGGTGGGCTCCCAAAAAAAATAAGGAAACGAATTACAAAAGTTCCTGTATTCCGTTTTACAAAATTGATAGCTATTAGGTTGGCGACTAATTTTCCGAAAATTTCGGAGGCTCATGATTAACTGATTTTTTCTGGATGTTGAACTTATTTCTTGAAGCGCACTTTCTACTATCAAAGGGCCTTTCACAACAGCTCATTGCTCATTCAAACTTATATTCCCTCCTCTTTTTGTTGGAGAGATACATCTCACGAATTAGGCCCTATTTTCTCAGATTTTCCCTATGATCTTTTGTTTTATCATTTTCTAGTAGAAGAACCTCCGATATCCAAATCAAAATGATGGATATATACATGAGACTTGTCCTTTGTGCATCTACAACTAATATTTCGGTTGAAGATTTTTTATACCGCGGGATCAGTTTGATCAATCAATATTGCGGATAGAAAAAATGACATTTGGAAGGGGTCAGCTGCATCTCACTAAGATCCTTGACTTACTATTCATCCCGGGCAAAATGTAGATATAGAGAGGGGTTACAAATGTAACAATCGGGGATTATTTGGAATCAATTGGAAAGGTAGAAAAATTAGGTGTTTTGCATCTCATATTTTTAGATGATATTGTATGTGTCTCCGAGTAGACATGAAACTGGTGCCCCTAATTTTTTCCAAAATCAAAGCGTTTCTGGGCAATACAATTATTTTTGATAGAAAGTGGGTACACTACCCCAATTATGTCCAAAGGTTCTAGTTAATTGGTTAGCGTTTATAAGCGGAGGTTCCAGCAAAACCCAAAATCCATGTTATGAATGTTATGGTCTATGTGTAGTGGAATTGAACAATGGAAGTTGTCTATTGAAAGCATAAAGATGACAACTAATACCTAGACTACTCATACGCACAAACTCATCTGAAATTTAATTTTCAGTTATCCACTAGAAGAAAAAGTATTTTCCCCACAACATTGTGATAGGTTAATGTCACGAGAGTAACTATTTTCTAATTGTTGCGAGTCGAGTCAATTCTTCTCCCGTTTACAGTGAACAAAGTGGGCTTAGTACTTCTCAATTATAAGCATTTTGGACCCCCTAAACAACTCCATGTTAATGAGAAATTCGAATCAAAAGTTGATACCGAAATGGAGTTCATGAACTTTTCGCTTTGCTGTTCGCAGGCACGTGGAGCAATGATGCCATCATTTTGTCAAAGTGACGGCAAGGGGTCATGGGTACTAAGAGACACTACTTTCATGAGTTTATATTATTCCACTTCAAGAAAAATTATATCAAAGAATGCCCTAAAATTTTCGGAAAATTAGTCGCCAGCCTAATATAAAAATATTTTGTTCAATAGGAAATGGTCAGAACAGGGGGTGTGGAATTGGGTCACAATACTACATCAGTAGAAAGCTGAAGTGATGGTGAACCCAAAACTGAAATCAGTTTTTGCCGAACTCTTTTCATTTTCGAGAAATTTCAGTTTTCGTACCTTTTCAGTGCTAAATTGGCATTTTTTGACAAGATATAAGTCCCGTCAAACTGAATTTTGTGGGATAAAATTTTGTGGGGGTACTTTTTGGATGCATATAAACATTCTTACAAAGTTTGGAGAAAAAATTTTTTTTCGAAAAATTTAGAAAAATTTCGTGACCAAGTCCATGGAAAATTTTTTCACTCAAAACTTTTTTTCCAAAATTTTTTGATAGAAGTTTCTATTACTTATGGATTACGGTAGAGGAAGTCTTGAGAGTTCGTTTTATGCTTTTTCATCCATAATTTTATAAGCTTTTCCACTATTAGAAGCCTCAAATAGAGCAAAATACAGTGAATATTTGGTGACAAAAACTCTTGAGAATTTGTGAAAAAAGTTTTTTTCTCATTTGTTTCCAAACAGTTATTTATGTCCCAAACAAGTAGAAAAATGCATTCAAAGCTCAAAAACATGCTGAAATTCGATTTACCGGACTTTTCAAGAAATAAAAAACAAAAAACGGGTGTGGGAATAGAACACACAGCATTATGGACGCCAGTCATAATCGTTAACCCCTCGACCACCGGACCACATTTTTCGTGGCAACCGGCACGCGTAGACAAATGAGACAGTTCAAATTCCTTGCGAGTGAGGAGTTTAGTGCATAAACAACAGGTTTCAGTACTAAAATTTCAGATCGAAATTTCTCAATTTTAGAAAGCGTTCGGCAAAAACTGAAAACTGTTCTGAAATCGGGATGACCTCAGCTTTCTACACGTATATTATTGTTACCCAACTCCACACCCCTTATTCTGACCATTTCCTATTCAGTTTCATGTTTGTTTGTTCATCTGAAAAGATCTGAAAAGAAAGAATAAGAAAAGGCAAAATCTCCGATTCCCTTGTCGTTTTATCATTCAGTTCCCACGCGTTCTCTTCCTCCAGCTTTTATCGATTTTTGCCTTGACGCGTCTTGTATTGAAAACAACTGTACACTTTTCTCTTCTATTCATCTAACTGTTGCCTACATTTCGCTAGAAAAACGCTGCGGTAAGCTTATTACTCTTTTTTTTGCTTAGACAATGACTTAGAAAGTGTTTATTAAAAATTTTTTGTTTTAAGGAATGCGATTTCAGACAAATTACTCGAACAACATGAGACGTAGAAGACAGACTTGACAAAAATATATATTAAGACTCGGGTTGAAGCCAACTTTTGAAAATAAAACTTTCAAATAAAGAAGAGCGAGAGAGAGAGAGAGAGAAAGAGAGAAAGAGAAAGAGATTGAGAATGGACCAAGAGGAAAAGAGAGAAGAGAAGAGTTCATCAAGTTAAATTGGAATAATTAGAGAAATTGACAGAGAATAATAGTAGACGAATTATTGACGAGTGCCTTGAACTGGCGTTGGTCGCATCCGGTTGTTCATTTGTTGATTATCGCGAGCTTGCTGAAAACAGTATTCCATCAGAAAAATCAATAAGCAATAACAACTTACACGAATATTATAGCTATTTTGTCTGGGCGGTCCAGCCGCTTGTCCTCCATTCCAGTTACCATTGGAATGTCCAGCATTGCCAAAGTAGTTAGAGTTGGAGTTCGACCAAATCATATCGGGTTGTGCTGAATGCCCAATTGACGCCGAGAGGCCTGGGGGCCGACCAATCGGTCCACGATTACCATTGAAAAAGAAAGCAACATTGTCTTGATGAGATCCTCCATTTGTTGGTGGTGGCATCCTAGAATCAATTATAATTACAATCAATATGAAAAATCAAAGAAAATTTAACATACCTCATCATATTTGGTGGTGGTTGAGGAAAACTTTGAGGTGGTGGTGGGAATGGTCCTGAAGAGTTGTTCATTCCACCCATTGGGTGAGATGGTCCAGATTGTGGTGGTGGTTGTTGGGGACGATTCATATTAGAATTGAACACATTTCCTTGTCTTTGACTTCCAACTGCTAAATTTGCAGGTGGCAGTGTGGTCCGGTCAAAGAAAGGGGCCTGTCCGTTAGACAAACCATTCGGCAGTCCACCGAACGGTGGCCGATGCTGCAAGCACATGGGTTTGTTCATCTTCAAAAAGAAACATGCAATTAGGATCAACTCAATAGATTAGTAATCAACTTTTACTTACCTCATTAGTATTTTGACAATTACTGAAGAATCCATAGGATCCATTAGAACTGTAGTTTGCTGGCGGAGTACCAGCAAGTGAATTAATATCAAAGTGTCCACCATTCCAGATTCTTTGGTGCTGAGCAGCAACGGCAGCCGCTGCAGCAGCCGCTTGTTGATTTGGCATACGTCCTAGAAGACCGTTCTCCGGAGAGCCGTATCCATTTTGGCGTTTCATATTCGAGAAGTTCATCATGTTAAGATAACTCATTGGAGGCGAAGGAGCAGCGTTTGGATAAAGAAGAGTTGCATCAGTGTTGAAAAGCGGTTGGAAAGACGAATAATGATTTGAGAATGGTGCCAAGGTGATGTTGTTATTATTATTGGCATTGTTCGGTCGGCAAGTGAACAACTCATTACAGTCTTGAACTTGTTTTGCCGGCATTGCAAATTGACCCATTCCATCGATGGACTGTCTCAAATCAGTCAATACTTTCCGACGATTATTGGAACCATCATCAGTGGCCTCATTCTCAGCGGTAAGCATTTTTTGAATTGCAGCACGGTCCGACATGATTGGAGTCTGCTGAAGGAAAAATATATTGATCGTTAGCTTAATGAAACTTAGACTTACATGTAATCTGGGGTCAAACGTGAAATCATAACCAGTAATATCCACAGACTTTCCGATTGGTTTTGGGAATTCGACTTCCCCCTTTTTCTTTGGAGGTTGAGCTTTTTTCGGGATAGTTGCGACTTCAGGAGTCAATGCATCCCAGCAACCCTTTGAATCTTCTTCCGGTTTCTTTGGAACATCCGTGGTGGACTTAGCTGCAGCTATCTTTTCTTTTGTCTCAACGCTTTGTGGGCTAAGCAGGCCATTAGCAGGAAGATCGTCGGTTTCTAGAAGAAAAATTATGAAGTAAAGTTATACATGAGACAATTGTACCCTTTCTGAGTGCTTTTGGCACGAACAATCGTGTTCCTTGTTTTGGATCTTTCGGCTTTGCTTTACCATTCTTATCTGCTTCCTGGTTTTCAGTCGGTTGGTTTTTGATTGATGGAGATTTCTCAGGAATTTTATTTTTCTTATTATTTTTACTCTTCACTTCCTCGAAGCCATCCAAATTCTCCATTTCATCTGCCCAACTCTCAATATTGACATCTTTCATGTCTTCAATATTGAACTTCTTTATATCACCGTTCTCCTTTGTTTTGCCATCACCCTTCTTATTTTGTCCATTCACCGGTTTCTTGTTATCCTCGGAGTGCTGAACATGAAAATATTTTTGTTTGTCGAGATTCACCATGATAATAATTGTTATTTTGGTAGTTTTTGGTTGTAAATAAGAAAGAATTAGATCAAAACTCAAAAGATATAAGTTTCTAATGCATGCTCGGATACCTTCAGAAAACGGTTCGGACCCCAACGGGAGCCCTTTTGTGGGAAATAGTTCTTCTGAAATGGTTTTTACCGTACCAACTCAAATATAGATCTTAGCAATGATTAAAACAAGTAAATTCGTAACTTACATGAGATGACACTGTGCTGCGATGAGAATCTTTACGTTCTCTATTATGACTCTCGGAGGTTTTTCCATTATTTTGATTGTTTCGGTTGTTACCATTTTGGCCTTTATAACCATTCTGGTATCCATTTTGACCGTATCCTTTATTGGACTTAGAATCATTGTCTGAAAGTAACGAATTTACCACCAGGCTACCACCTTTTGATATTTACCATCTTGGTCTTGATTTCCATTTCCATGTCGATGCAACTTGATTTTTGGACCATTTTCCGTATTGATCAATCTTCTCACGTCATTTGACATTGCCTGTTTGCGAGCCCGAATAGCAGCTCGTGTGAATTCAGTATCACTTGATTTACGAGTTGACTCCTTATTAACTTTAATTGTCGCAGAGTCATGAACTTTCGGGAAGTGTTGTTCGATTGCTTGCTGCATCACTCTTGGCATCATTGATTTTTCCTTAAACAATTTTTTTTATTTTCCGAAACTCGTTTATATGTAAAACATACCTTTTCTCTCTCCAAAGATTCCCGCTCTTCCTTTCTCTTAGCCCATACATTCTCTTGTGGAAGAGGTGCTGGAAGCATTTCTTCAACTAATGGCTTTTCCGTCGGTGGAGGACTCTCGGAGTTAATTGGAGCAGGTGCGGGAGCAGGTCCAGCATTTGGTGGTGCGATAGTTTGTTTCTCTTTGAGGTCATCTTTGATGTCGACCACCTGCTTTTTCTTGTTCTTGAACTCATTATTCATCTTGTTTTTCTTGACATCCCAGACGTTTTCAACCTGCTTTGGATCAGACGAGTCGTCACCATTATCTCGAAGATCTTTGATGTCCTTTTTGAAACTCTTTTGGTCTTTCCGAGTTTTCTTCTCTTTCTTCTCAGCCTTAACAGGTGGAGGTGGTGTCGGTGACCTAGTGATTGCTTCCAGTCCTTGTTCACTTCGTTCCGATTCAGGAGTGTCCAATGACTTGTTTTCTCCTCCTCGTTTTACGATGCAAACTGACGGTTTGTCGAGACGGGTCATTTGGACCTCTGGAATTGATTAAGCTAATATTGAAGTGACTGGCTCAAATTATTATTTTCGAATTCACTGGAAAACTAATAAGAACTTTCTAGAGAAACGACTTGAAAAACCAAAAAACCAAATGTCAAATCTCCAAATCCAAAAAGGAAATGAAAGAGGAAATGAAGAGAAGACCTCCTCCTCAAAAAAGGAGGCGGTCCGAAAGATTGATTACTGTGAAATGAAAAGAGCTCTCACCATCTTCGTCGTCGCTTATATCCTGAAGCAGCAGCTGTTCGGTCGCTCTTCTCAAGATACGAATTTCGTTCGTCTAAAAAGAGTCATTTCGTTTTCTTCATTTTCTCTGTTCTTAATGGCGCATCCTTCCCCTTTCGCCTTTTCAAAAAGACGAAACGAGTGCCTCATTTAACCGATGAGGATACTCTCATTTCCTCCTCTTTTTTCTTCAGATTTCATCTACACCAACCGCCATGCCTCCCCAAAAAACTGGCACTTACCCGATATTGGGGTCCGTCGTTCCTCATGTAGGATCGATAGTCCATATCCGTATCCTTATCCGGCCCATAGCTGTCAGTCTGGCTTGGCGAGCCGTTCGACGACCAGCCGCCTTCCTCCGGTGAATAGTTTCGGTCACGGTCTTGTGAGTCGAACCCTTCGTCGTCGCCTAAATATAAAAACATGTTTTTCTCATTTCTGTGCAAAGTGGGGTGAATAGAAAATGAAAAATAGATAGTAAGAGGCCCCAATGAGAAGTAATGAAACGACGAGAATTTTTGTGAGCGAGAACTGATCGGTGTTAAGAATAGAAAATAAAGGAGTAGGGGCGACTAATAAGGCATGTCACAGAATGTTGGACCAAACGAGAAATAAGTAAAATGTGCTGCTTTTGGGAGAGTTGATAGGCAAAGACAATCACAAAATCTAGAGGTTTTTGTTTTAGACTAATCTAAGCGACCAGCACAACACTTCCTGCCGTACACAGTATCGTTTTTGGCTCAAAGTATTGTTTGATGTGGACCAACTCGGGATGTCGGCAACGTACGTCTTGACTTCCCGCTGAACAAACTCATCATCACCGCATCACTCGGTTTTAAAAACTAAATGAAGGGGGGAGATGTTTCCCTATTCAAACTTACTGATACGGTTATATTTTGAGGAGGAAATAGGTTTCGCGACAGATTTCGCATTGAATGAGTCGGATGAATTAATATTAGATCCCAAAAATCGGGAGGGAACGCCTCCCTCGAAATGGTCTCCGTTCGACATGTCGTGGTATTTATCGGCAAGTGAAGACAATGATGGATCCCACTTATCTGAAAGAAAAAAACAATGTAAAAGAAAAAACAAGTTTTGAAAAGTTATACGATTGAAAATACTAGGAAATATATTTATAGACCCCACGGGGGGTCCTCTCAGAATAAAACTTGATTTCACTGCCCAAAATGGTCAATTTCTAACCTCTTTACGAATTGACTTTCAGTTTTGCTACTCCACCCCCCGAAGTGAACTTTTTTATCAGGAAATAGGTTTCTCTACTTTTGATTTAGACCTTCTGATAAACTCTGTATCGAAAATTCATATTCATTAAATAAAATTGTCGTATAGTCATTATTCAAATAAAATATTTTTCGTATAGTCAAAATAAACGAAAAAAGAAAATACTCTATTCTCCAAAATTTTCACCACTCAGACATGTCGAGTCGCATAATATGACTATATAAAATTTGAGGCAATATCATGTTTTGTTGGTATACTGTAACACACGCCAACCAACTGGAAACTGACTAATGAGGGATTCTCATAGTTTTTCATTTTGCTCAAATGTTCATCCAAGCAAAAAATGAACCGCCCGCGTGATTGAACACGTTTTAGTACTAGGCATACTGTGATAGAAAAGATGAGAATGGCGATGAGCGATAGTCGCCGAAATAGGGTAGACCCTCATCAATTTCTGATAAAAATTATCACCGAACAGTTCTTTTTGGTTGGACTGTCTCGTTTTCACAAGGTCACTGATTTCTCGGCATATTCTCGTTATCATTTTCATAGCTACAATAAAGTCTCTTCAATTAGGTGACTATCGATTCGAAAGTGGGTTGCCCAAGTATTCACTTGTTTTCTCAATTTTTTATTATTTTCGAGTGATCACTACTACTTGTAATTGTCTGTTCCAAGCGGCACAAACAAGACCCGCGTATATTAAAAACAAACGTACTAATTTTGTCAGATTCGTGGAGAGGTGGTGCCAGTGAGGGGAATTCTCTAGCCTGGCTGTTGTTCGCTTGTTGCTCGGCGTTGGCGGCGACGAGCCACGATGGTCGTAAGTCGTTGGTTGGCTGCGGTGGTGCCACTGCAACCGGTTGAGTCGTTGGGGTCTGCGGGGTTTCGGCGGCTCCGTTTGGGTTGTCAGACTTGCTCCATCCAGTACCTCCTACAAAAGAAAGATGGATTAGAATGAAAGAGAGAACCTCGGGAGTGGGTGGTGTGAGTGATGGGAGTCCAGACGGAAAAGGATATATGAAGGACACACAAGTAAGGGAATAGGCGTTGTGAGGTGAAGAAAAATGAGCAACTTTCAAATCTCCTTGGCTTCTCGATTCTCAGAACTTCCATGGAAACCGAATTCAGGTCACAAGAGAAAATGTGACTTTTGTTTCACTTCACCAGTTTAGTACTACTTCTCATTCGCTCTCAAAACGAATCGCGTGTAGTAACTGGAGCATGAGTCTATTCGAATTATAACAAAAATCTATGATAAGTATGTCATGTGGATATGTGTATTACTAGTCTCAAAACTTTTTCACTTCTACTTTATGTCAAAATTTTAGTATCAATTTTTGAAACCGACGTCAGTTGAAATTACTATCAATTTTGTCTTTCAACATAGTCATCAAACAGAAAAAAACAGAAAGGATGGAGAAGAGAAATCGAGAAAAGACGTCTCTCATTTTGAATCAAATAGCCTCTCATTTCAAATCAAGATGGATAAGAAGTGTCTCAATTTCCTATTCTCTGTGCACTTCTTCACTTCTGCTTTTTGTAATTAGCTTCAATTTTGCGGGAGAGGGTTCGGCCCCCTCTTTCTCTCTTGATGTTCCCACTTTTCATTCGTATAGTATATCTCTTCTTGTTTAATGCACAAAAAAATAAGTTTTCAGATGAACGCTCTAGCCGTCGGAAATGGACCCTACTACTCAATATTTCCGGCCATTGCTTCACCAAACAAAACGACATTAAAAACAGAAGGAATTGAAGGTTAGTTCATGTTTTTGGTAGAATTGAACAAAATTTGTTTCCATATTGTTTAGATTTTAAAATAGCATATATCACATGACAATACCATCACTTGAGAGGCGCCAATTATTTTTTTGCGTTAACTTTTTAATTGAATTCTATAAAATTGGTATATCAAGAAAAAGTAAAAACGGGGTGTATAAAGTTGTAGGAGAGCTATTCTTGTTTCTAACAAAGTAGGCTTAGAGAAAAATAGATAATTGGATAGGCGAAAAGACGCATTCGTTTCTTCTCTCGCTCTCAAAGCAGAAGGAAGCTCATAAATTAAAAAAAAGGTGCTCTGGATAATAAAAGGTGTGCGGCGCCATCATTTGAATCACTTTCTTACCTTGAGGAACAACAGGTGTAGTCGGATCCTGTCCATTATTCTCGGCTCTTAATGACGGCAAAGACGCTGGCGGGGGCATACGACGGAACACATTTGCAGCTTTTCCAACACTTTGCATGCCATTACGGCTCGGGTCTGTAATTAGAGTTAGGGGTTTTCATCTGTTAGAGTTTTTTAAAAACTATATTTAGTTTCTATGTGGGGATAGGTCAGTAAACATCGAACACTCCATGGACTATTTTAGAGACTATTTTGTAATTGAACATCTGATTGTAGGTGTCAATTAAACATTTTAATCTACTTTTTGTTGAAGATTCCAAATTTTTTTTTTCGAAATAATAAATCATCAAACGTTCACGTGAGAGCTTATTTTTATGAAAAAAATTCGGAATTTCCTGCCTTGAAAAATCTCAAATTCCTATTTTTGGATTTTATATATGAACTTAAAAAGTCATATCATAATTTCTCTTTTGGATAACTCTCAGAGCTAATTAATGGAAAATATATCGTTTTTAACTCACTTTCTTCAAACATTTTCATAAAAGTTGGCAGTAAAAAACTGAGAAATTTTCAATTTTCCCTTACAACTAGACACACTGCCTTCTGATATCAAAAACATCTGCTGCTTAGTTTGAATAACAGAACAATGATCTTCCAAATGCTCCCATTAAATTATTTTTTTATATTAATATTTTCTTCTTCCCCAATTTCAAATGATATCATATACCATTACCCCGTTGCCCGGGGGCGGCACGTCCAGAGAAGAGGTTGTTCACAGATACTCCTTTTTGCTTATTGGTGCCCTGGGCACCTCGATTCTGAGACGACATGCGATCTGAAAAAGAAAGAAAAATTAATTTATGTAAATAATTAACTGGGATCAAGAATTCACAGAAACTCTACGTTCTTGAACTTTTGCAATAATTTTGTTTCCTTTTAGTTTTAGTCTATGTAAAGAATACTAATAAAAAAAAAGAACGTGAAAAATAAGAGATCTAAAAAAGAGAAGTAATGAGCAGTAGATGTCTTTGTTCAAAAGATTGAACAAAAATTCAATTTTCTTAGACTCCTCCCATTTTGTTATGTCATTCAATTTGGTTGCATACCAATTAATGAGAAAAATGAAATGAAAATGCATGAAAAAAGAATTCCATTTGAAATTTTTTGAAAGGATTTGCCCTTTGGAAATCCTATGTAATAAGGGGTTTCTTCTAGAAAATTATATTTTGTGTTTCGGTAACCGGAAAATTAAAATTTTCTGGTTATAAGAATGAGAATCTTATGACAATCGTATAGATATGGCATTAACTCAACAATAACAATATATATATCTCATTAAATCTCAAAACAGTAGACGAAATCTCAGTGGAGATCGGTTCAGTCTATGTGCTCAATTTTATAGTTTTTTATGGGGTTATTCATGAAAAATAAAATTGCATTTAAATGCAAAAAATGCCACTTTAATGTTATTCGAGAGTGCATTTAAAAGCAAAAAAATGCATTTTAATTCATTACTGCGTTGAATTAAAATGCATTTCGGTGTCGAATATTACCACCGAGAAAGTCTGTGCGCCTTTAATGTGTCGATTCACGAGGTCCTCAACTTTTTGAAGGAAATCTCACTTTTGAGTGAAAAATTCATAATTGCGGGAAGAATGGAAGTTAATTTAATCTAAATAATATTTTTCAGCGATTCGTGTTGTTTTCCTGTGATAATTTTTTTCCATCTCATCTCACCATAGTTTCTCGAGTTGTGGGTCATGCAACTTTGGCATTGAATCTCAATTTCAGGAAGAAAAAACCACAAATTGAGGACCTCGTGAATCGACACATTAAAGGCGCACAGACTTTCTCGGTGGCAATATTCGACACCGAAATGCATTTTAATTCAACTCAGTAATGAATTAAAATGCATTTTTTTGCATTAAAATGCAATCTTGAATAACATTAAAGTGGCATTTTTTGCATTTAAATGCAATTTTATTTTTCATGAATAACCCCATTATAGAAAAATATAAAACACTAAAACAATTCAGGAAACGGTAATAAAAATAATTTAGGAATTAGAAAAACTAAACAGGATCCGTTCTGACCCTAATATTTTGGAATTTCCTAAAATTTTTACCAGACACTCATATGGGTCTGAAACTTACCCAAAAAAAATTTTATCCAATACTGGGCACTTTGAGCCGAGTTATGCCTCTTCAAAGTTGAAATCCGTTGATTTTGGCTAGGAATTGGGGGGGTCTGCGAAGACGAATTTCAACCATTTTTCGGCATTTCTTTGAAATTTTGATGATTATATAGGCTTTAAAATACGCCCAAGAATAACCACACAAATTTTTAGACAAAATTTTTTTTCGTTAAAAGTTGAAATTTTTGATGATCATCAGGTGGGCAAAAATTTTCGCAAAAAAAATTTTTTTCAAAAAAGGTTCTGAATTGTCTTTAGTTTAGTTCTCCAAGTTGATGGAACTATTATGTGAAATTTTTGATGCTCTGTGAGGATTTTTTTGGTCGAAATTTGTAATAATCTGTAGCTTTCCGAAGACTTATCGCACCCCAAAATCATATTTTTCGAATAAAAGGACGCGCTAACAGTAACATAATCGAACCCAAACACCTATTGTTTCCAGAAAAACAATCATATATGATTTTCTCCGTTTGAAAAATAGTTTTTCGGTACGAGGTTATATCAACCAAAATGGGGGTTTTGAAAGTTGCTGATTTTGAAAAAAAATAAATTTTGGGGGAAACTCGCATGTGATATTTGCAAACCGGAACCTATCAAAAATTTCATGAATCACGTTTTTATATCATTTCGAAGAGATTTACGTACTCTAGTAAAAAAAAACAAAAAAAGTTTCACCAAAGGTTCGAACCCCATAGCTCCACTTGCTACCAGCGCCCACAACCACTCGGCCACCGAAGAGTTGAAAACGACTGCTGTCAAAGGCCTTCATGTTTTTGCCTCTGACTTCTATAGGAATGAGGAAATTTATGTGCTAAAAATGGACGGGACACACGAAAATTTTGAAGGCTCATAACTCGGCTCAAAGTCGCCAGTATTAGAAAAAATTGTTTTTGGGTAGCTTTTAGACTGAAATCAACACCTGACAAAATTTTTAGAAAATTCCAAAATATTAGGGTAAAAACGGATCCTGTTAAGGAAGCTTAGTTTCTGAAGTGAGCACTAGGAATTTCTTCATTTCACGAGTTGTTCAGTTTTCTCTATGATAAATATATGCTAGGTTGATATTTTAATTTAATTTTTTTTTTTGAAGTTTCAGTTAATGTCAGAATTATGAAAACTTACGCAATCAAATAAAGAAACATAGACGTTGATCCAATAAAAAACTCCAGCTCTTTGGGTTGAAAAATGTTGCCAATAAAAATCAACCTGAAAATTTTTACAATATTCATTAGAGAAAAAACGTTCGAGTATTAAGAAAAAAAAACAAGTAAATAGTCATTATCATGAATGGAATGGGTAATGAGATTGATAGTAGTGTTGACTGTAGTGACCGACGGGGGCGTAAATGAGTTTTTTTGGGGCTGTTTCTGGTGATAACGTTCTGTTTCGGTCAGTTTATTTATTATCAGTACAAGCAATGACGAATGACCTATTTTGTGAGATATTATTGATTTGTTCTTTTTTGGGGGGCTACCTACTAATTATTGTGGCTGTCCAATTCAATGAAAAAGAAAAAACAAGAGGAAAACAAAAACAAAAAACAATTTGTTTTTTTCTTTTCTTTTTCGGTTGGTTCTCGTCTATTCTATATATTTTTGTATATAATGTTGATTGAAGAAAAGTTCAGAAGCAAATTTTCAGAAAGGAATGTTAGAAAAATGCGAAATTCAAAAATGGAGGCATCGTCTCGGTTTATTGAATAGTGTAGCCCAAAATTTAAGAGGGGTCGAGACGAAAAGAAGATTTTCTATTTCTAAAACGAGCGTAAAAGGAGTGGCCAAAAGTAGTTTTGCGTGTGTGTCCCTGTGTGTATGTGGATGGGGGATAAGAGACGGGAGGGCCGAAAGTGGATGTGTGCGCCAGGGCCAAGTTATGAGAAAAATGAGATTATGGATGAGTGCAGTAAGTTGGTTCACAAGAACTTCGGTAATGGAAGGTTTCGAATATTCTATCATTATTTTTCAAAACGTTTCAAAATGTCATGAGAGAGTTTCACATTGTCTAGGGAAAATTTTCAAACTTTTCTTCGAGAATCAATAGAAAACTGTGAAAAATATCGAGAGTGAAGATATTAGACCATATCAAAACTGCTACCACCGACGTCGTAAGTACACATAATACCCAGATTTTTTTCCAGCGTGATCCATCATCAAATTTGCATAAGTCGGGTGGTTTGGCAACGGATTAACTGTGCGAGACGTAGGCCGTGGGAACTGTTCCGATAAACTGTGGAATAAGCGATACTGTCATATGATACCATAATTTATGCAGGGAGAATGATAATATTTGATGGTATGGTTTCACGAATGGGATTTTTAACGTGAAAATTTCCGATTTCAACGATTGAAGAATCCAACACAATTTTTGTCAAGTTTTATCAGAGGAATCAGCACCAAAACATTTTTGTAAACATTCTGCGGTTAAAGTGGTTTTTTCAATCAAAATTATGAGAAAGCGGATGAAGTTTTGAGAAAAAAGTTTTCAAAGAAAACTGTGAACTGTCAATCTCGAAAGAAAAACGAAGTAATGGTGCCTATTCAACTTGTTAGGTTAAGATAACAATCATCAATGGTGGAAAGGTTGACCAAAGATGAATGGATCGGATATCATGCAATTCGGAAGACAAAATGGTTCATGAGTTATGGCATTCCAGCGAACCCTGGACTGTTCGGTTTTGTTTGAAAGGGTTTGTTTTGTTTCATGAGAATTGATGGGACTTTGGGATGTGGGGCCTTGGAGGAGGGAACGAGTTGGAGAAAGAAGAGACTAGCCGATTGGAGTATACAGCAAGAGGGTCACACTGCCCCCTCCCATGGTCTCTGCGTCTCTTGATACTCATTGCACACACACTTACACACATACACACACGCCGGAGGGGGGAAGACCGGGGGGTTTAGAGAGAGAAAAAGAGAGAGAGAGAGAGAGAGAGAGAGAGAGAGAGAGAGAGAGAGAGAGAAGAAGAAGAGACAGAAGAAAGAGAGTCTGGTGACGCGACAGATCGATACTTCATAACGACCACCCGGCTAAGTGTGTTCGGTCCGAACAGCCGTCCTCAATTGCAGTTGAATAGGCTCTTCTTCCCCCCAAACGTCGCCAATTGTCCCTCAGAACCACGCCCCGGAAGGGTCTGTTCCGCAAGCTGTTCAGTTTCTGTCTCACTTTAGTACATGACTTAACCCGTTCGCCTCAAAGCTTTCTCTCTTTTCTTGTCAACTCGACCCTAAACGGCACATAATGGTTGCGCATACCGAATTTAGGGAGATTGAGATAGAATGAGCCTGAACAGGATACCAAAGTGGGGTGCCCGGCGTTGTTTGGTGAGTAATACAATTTGAACATCTGGACCTGGACGAAAATTGCTCGCCCTTCTTTCGCTTCAATGAGTTTTTCATGGTCACAAAAAACAGGGAGAGGTCCGAGGAGATTTGATAGGCTTCTTCTTCTATCTCTTGTGTAATTAGAATCGCTACGCAAGAAACACTTATAAGCAGAGCACATGATTTGAAACACTATATTGGCTTCACTAGCAGACCAATAAAGTGGTCAGTTTTAAGATGAGACAAAAGAGAAACTATTGAGAACACTATCCCATTGGGATTTGAAAAAGAATAAATGGTTGTGTGTGTCTTTTTCGTTGAGAGCATAAAGGGAGAAAGAAGAAAAAAAGAAAAGAAGTTTGGGTGGCATCTCGTGTAAATAGCCCTGGCCACATACACATCTTACAAGCCTAAGATAGTTACGAAAAAGGGAAAAAAGGGAGAAGAATTCGGATCATCCTCCGGAGGCTATAGTGTTCTGAACAAGAAACCGCAGAGAGCACAGACTTTGTTGTTGTTTTCGTGGTGGTTCTTGCTTCTCCTCTATTTTCTTTCCAAAAAATGATATAGCAGCTATTTATGCACATTCTTACATTAGTCAAAAAAAGAGAAGATGCGAATGACGTATGAAGGGATGGACAGAGAAAAATAATATCATTTCAATATTCATGAAATTAATTAGGTTCTTCGTAATCTTCTATATCAAAAGAAGAAGAAATGTTCTTGCCATTAGTCACAAAGCTAGAATTCACTTTCCGTTCTCGAAAAGACAACAAGAAAACGAGCCAAAGAGCCGATCATCTTTCAAACTCTTTCCTCTGTTTGCGGCTGGTCGGAGAAAAGGGCGCAGCAATTGTCGAGACGATGGTTGGTAAAGTAGATGAATAGGTTGGTTAAAAAGGGGAGAGAGGGGAAAACCCATTGAGGTTAGTGAGAATCGAAGAAAATTGAGAAAAAAAGGTTTGTCAATTGACACGTGTTCAGTGAACGAAACAACAGCTGAAGGATCGAATGTTGGCAGGTGTTCAAGTGAGCACGCGCCATCTCATTGCCGCTTCCAGATGTTTTCGTTTCTCCCCCTATCTTCTATTTCGATCTACAAAATCAATTGAGGTGTTCAGACAACGATCTAGGCAGTTGGAAATTCAGAATAGGCAACCTTGACACGTAACGAATAGCGCATGACTAGAAATGTCCTTTTTCAAATAAGAATAAATCACTAGTTCCGTGATGATTGCAAATCTCTACGAATGTAGTTCCATTGGTAATCCTGAATGACCAAAAAAAGAGTGAAAGCTTTAAAAGGGCATTTCAAGGACGATGACGATGGCCGAAGAGGGAGAAGCAGTGCTCTTGGAATGAACTTTCTCGTAGAATTGAAAATAACATGCATTCATCGGCTTCTTTTTTCCAGACTACTACGAATTTCCGTTTTGAATAATAAAGGATGAAATATGAGTTGGAAAAAAGTTCAAATTATGATTCATCTGAGAATTTTCTTAAATAATTATAATCTCGTGATTCTAGAGCAAAAGTACATATCAGTCTCATACTAATATTGAAATTTGAAACCGTTAATTAAAAATATAACGGAAAGGGTCAATGAAATCAGATCATTAGCTATTTTAATCCTTATGACCTATTTTTCAGTTGAATCATACTACAATATTCACGGAAAAATTGAATAATTCGAAGAATTTCTAGTCTTTTCATTGTCAGTGCAAACAAAAAACTTCCGCTGTATTGGACTTAAATTATATAAAAATGTCTATTGAAAATTTCTAATTCAGGTTCATCTCCGTGTTGATTACTTGTCAAGTTGGATCCAGTTGAATTAAAACTTTATCTTCTTAAATAATCTGAAAAAATCTGTCTGAAAATCCATGTTCACTGCTCATTTAATCCTTCGAAATGGTGTGACATATCTATTCTTATGACTAATACTAGCAATATCCGATATCCCAAGGGAGCCAATTCATCATCACAATTACAATATCCTTATGCTCGCTTCCATGATGAATGTCCTCCCATGCGGCCTCTGTCGCAGTGTTGCCATTCGTGAATTCTTGTAAATCTTCATTACCATAATATATTTGCTCAATAGGCTCTTCTATTTGCCTCAGTTATGATATGTAAACAAGAAAACATTAGATGACACAAAAAATCATTTATTGATTCTGTTGGAAACAAAAGTGAAAAATAAAAAATATCCGAAAAGTTTCAAAAGGTTGTAAATATGTTTATCCAAAAATTCTTTGCAAAATTGATCGTCGAAATTTATCCAAAATTTAATTTTTTATCGAAATGATCCAAAAATGTGTTTTTTTAAACTTTAAACATCGAAAGTTATCCAAAAAATGTATCCAAAATTGTTTCAAAATTTTGAAAAATTTATGAACTGAGAGGCGAGCCTGGCAAGAATGGAACAAAAAGGATATTTCCAACCACCAGGATTCCTCCATATGTCAAAGGCGTCGGGCGAAGGAGTGCCACTACCAAAGACGGAGTTACCCACCACAGCCTCACGGCAAAGCTGAGCAACCAACTTCAGAGCGAAATTTGGAAGCTCTCAGTTCATATAGAAATGACAAGATGAAATGTTAATAGAAAATAGAGTGAAGTGGGGAAAATATCAAAGAAGAACATAAACCCAGGGAGAAACGCGACAAGTTAGCTAAACATTCGGACCCGTTAAACACCTAAAATTAAAATACTGAAAATGGGCTGAAAAGTCAAGCAAGATTTAGAAACAAAGTCATACACAAATAATCAGAAACAAGCTGTTTTGAATCAGAAAATTTCAAAATACAGCATATTTGCACATTATTAAATTCGTCAAAAGCAGTTTTGAAATATTACAACATCAAGTTAAACAGGTTGCGAAATTTATAGAAATTAGCTATTTCGCAATAAGGACTGGACAAAATGAAAAACAACTAAAATGAATGAAGGAAATCCCTAAAATCAAAAAGAAACTTAGTTATTACTAAATACAAAAATATCTCATGCTGACGCGACAAATAATGGGAAAAATGTTATAGCTAAGCTTCAACGAATATGTGCTAGTTCAATAGATTCAGAAAAGTGAATTTGATAGAAAATGCAAAATTAGCTGAAATAACTTATTAGGAAAAGAACTGGAAAACTCAATCTGCAGTTTTTCGTGAATAAGAAGCTTAAGTAAAGTGCCAATTATTTGGAGTGGGATAGAAAACGTAAAACACTGCAAAAGTATTGACAACCCTGATAAGTTTGACAACATCAATGTGCTCAACCTAATCACCAATTTAAACCCACATTTTTACAAAATTACTAAGCTCATGCCGACACTTGTGAAAAATATTCGCTTCCATTAGCTTGAAACACTGATTACTCATTAAACAACAATAGGAAGGTGGAAAAATAGGAAGCATTAAGTGGGTTTATTGTTAAATGCAGAATTACTGAACCACAAAGTTTGGCAACTATTACGAAACTAAAACTGGGTTGAATTCCAACCAATAAACGGACGGACAAGGCTTTCTTTATTTCAAAGCCTTCTAGTGCTAGTGCACAGTTCAATTTTTTGATTGAAAATCATGCGCAAAATAAAACAAGCGGAATGTTTGAGCCGTTAAAAAGGCAAGAACAACTTAGTAAAAAATTGACAATACGCTAGAACTGAAACTGTGCGACAGGGGAAAATTTTGCAGCATTCGGGTTGAACCTTATTTATAAAAATAACAGTCAAAACAATTATTTGCGGTACGCCAACAAATTGAGATAAAAGGTTACTTAGAAAAACAATTGGCACAATGACAATTAAAAACTCAGGTTCTGCAGAAAGGAATCAAAGGGAATCAGTATAAATTTTAAAAAAGCGGGAACACCATGTTGAAAAATAATATCTGACACCGCCCGGACAAAATCAGAACTAACCATAACATTAAAAGGAGAGTTAAAGAGAAAACTAGAAAAAGTGGAAAAAACAATAAAAGCACTGCTCGAAAGATAGCGGAACTGTTATAGGATACACATCGACAAAAATCAAAAAAAAATAAAACTCGCACCTAGCAGTAATCTTTTAGAAGAGGAGCAGCGATATCTCAAAACAACGAAAATAGAAAAACTGGAACAAAAGTGCAAATGAGCATTGGGCTTGCACAAAATTTGGGTTTACGGAATAGAAGAACAAAACAGGAAACCACAAGCTGAAACAAATCGGAAAAAGGGAAGTTATGGGGATAAATTGCTAAAAACATACATAAAACACTGGAAAAAACAGAAAATGAAGAACACTACCAAATGATTATAATTTTGAGTTTTGAGAATAACGCGAGAACCGCTAGAGTTGGTATGAATGAAGCTTCCTTAACACTGTCTTATGAGTTTGAATTGATTGAGAGATTGAAATGGTTTCAAGAGAGATGCCGAATGGCTATTGGAATTTGAATTTGAGTTTTGAGAATGACGCTAGAACCGCTAGAGTTGATATGGATGAAGTATCCTTACCACTGTCTTATGAGTTTGAATTGATTGAGATATTGAAATGGTTTCAAGAGAGATGCCGAATGGCTATTGGAATTTGAATTTGAATTTGAATTTGAGTTTTGAGAATGACGCGAGAACCGCTAGAGTTGGTATGAATGAAGTATCCTTAACACTGTCTTATGAGTTTGAATTGATTGAGAGATTGAAATGGTTTCAAGAGAGATGCCGAATGGCTATTGGAATTTGAATTTGAGTTTTGAAAATAACGCTAGAACCGCTAGAGTTGATATGGATGAAGTATCCTTACCACTGTCTTATGAGTTTGAATTGATTGAGATATTGAAATGGTTTCAAGAGAGATGCCGAATGGCTATTGGAATTTGAATTTGAGTTTTGAAAATAACGCTAGAACCGCTAGAGTTGATATGAATGAAGTATCCTTAACACTGTCTTATGAGTTTGAATTGATTGAGAGATTGAAATGGTTTCAAGAGAGATGCCGAATGGCTATTGGAATTTGAATTTGAGTTTTGAGAATAACGCGAGAATCGCTAGAGTTGGTATGAATGAACTTAACACTGTCTTATGGGTTTGAATTGATTGAGATATTGAAATGGTTTCAAGAGAGATGCCGAATGGCTTTTGGAATTTGAATTTGAGTTTTGAGAATAACGCGAGAACCGCTAGAGTTGGTATGAATGAACTTAACACTGTCTTATGAGTTTGAATTGATTGAGATATTGAAATGGTTTCAAGAGAGATGCCGAATGGCTATTGGAATTTGAATTTGAGTTTTGAGAATAACGCTAGAACCGCTAGAGTTGATATGAATGAAGTATCCTTAACACTGTCTTATGAGTTTGAATTGATTGAGATATTGAAATGGTTTCAAGAGAGATGCCGAATGGCTTTTGGAATTTGAATTTGAGTTTTGAGAATGACGCGAGAACCGCTAGAGTTGGTATGAATGAACTTAACACTGTCTTATGAGTTTGAATTGATTGAGATATTGAAATATTTTCAAGAGAGATGCCGAATGGCTTTTGGAATTTGAATTTGAGTTTTGAGAATGACGCGAGAACCGCTAGAGTTGGTATGAATGAAGTTTCCTTAACACTGTCTTATGAGTTTGAATTGATTGAGATATTGAAATGGTTTCAAGAGAGATGCCGAATGGCTTTTGGAATTTGAATTTGAATTTGAATTTGAGTTTTGAGAATAACGCGAGAACCGCTAGAGTTGGTATGAATGAACTTAACACTGTCTTATGAGTTTGAATTGATTGAGATATTGAAATGGTTTCAAGAGAGATGCCAAATGGCTTTTGGAATTTGAATTTGAGTTTTGAGAATGACGCGAGAACCGCTAGAGTTGGTATGAATGAACTTAACACTGTCTTATGAGTTTGAATTGATTGAGATATTGAAATGGTTTCAAGAGAGATGCCGAATGGCTTTTGGAATTTGAATTTGAGTTTTGAGAATAACGCGAGAACCGCTAGAGTTGATATGAATGAAGTTTCCTTAACACTGTCTTATGAGTTTGAATTGATTGAGATATTGAAATGGTTTCAAGAGAGATGCCGAATGGCTTTTGGAATTTGAATTTGAGTTTTGAGAATGACGCGAGAACCGCTAGAGTTGGTATGAATGAAGTTTCCTTAACACTGTCTTATGGGTTTGAATTGATTGAGATATTGAAATGGTTTCAAGAGAGATGCCGAATGGCTTTTGGAATTTGAATTTGAGTTTTGAGAATGACGCGAGAACCGCTAGAGTTGGTATGAATGAAGTATCCTTAACACTGTCTTATGGGTTTGAATTGATCGAGAGATTGAAATGGTTTCAAGAGAGATGCCGAATGGCTATTGGAATTTGAATTTGAATTTGAATTTGAGTTTCGAGAATAATGCGAGAACCGCTAGAGTTGGTATGAATGAACTTAACACTGTCTTATGAGTTTGAATTGATTGAGATATTGAAATGGTTTCAAGAGAGATGCCGAATGGCTTTTGGAATTTGAATTTGAGTTTTGAGAATAACGCGAGAACCGCTAGAGTTGATATGAATGAAGTTTCCTTAACACTGTCTTATGAGTTTGAATTGATTGAGATATTGAAATGGTTTCAAGAGAGATGCCGAATGGCTATTGGAATTTGAATTTGAGTTTTGAGAATGACGCGAGAACCGCTAGAGTTGATATGAATGAAGTTTCCTTAACACTGTCTTATGAGTTTGAATTGATTGAGATATTGAAATGTTTTCAAGAGAGATGCCGAATGGCTATTGGAATTTGAATTTGAATTTGAATTTGAGTTTCGAGAATAACGCGAGAACCGCTAGAGTTGGTATGAATGAACTTAACACTGTCTTATGAGTTTGAATTGATTGAGATATTGAAATATTTTCAAGAGAGATGCCGAATGGCTTTTGGAATTTGAATTTGAGTTTTGAGAATAACGCGAGAACCGCTAGAGTTGGTATGAATGAACTTAACATTGTCTTATGAGTTTGAATTGATTGAGATATTGAAATGGTTTCAAGAGAGATGCCGAATGGTTATTGGAATTTGAATTTGAGTTTTGAGAATGACGCGAGAACCGCTAGAGTTGGTATGAATGAAGTTTCCTTAACACTGTCTTATGAGTTTGAATTGATTGAGATATTGAAATGGTTTCAAGAGAGATGCCGAATGGCTATTGGAATTTGAATTTGAGTTTTGAGAATAACGCGAGAACCGCTAGAGTTGGTATGAATGAACTTAACACTGTCTTATGAGTTTGAATTGATTGAGATATTGAAATGGTTTCAAGAGAGATGCCGAATGGCTATTGGAATTTGAATTTGAGTTTTGAGAATAACGCTAGAACCGCTAGAGTTGATATGAATGAAGTATCCTTAACACTGTCTTATGAGTTTGAATTGATTGAGATATTGAAATGGTTTCAAGAGAGATGCCGAATGGCTTTTGGAATTTGAATTTGAGTTTTGAGAATGACGCGAGAACCGCTAGAGTTGGTATGAATGAACTTAACACTGTCTTATGAGTTTGAATTGATTGAGATATTGAAATATTTTCAAGAGAGATGCCGAATGGCTTTTGGAATTTGAATTTGAGTTTTGAGAATAACGCGAGAACCGCTAGAGTTGGTATGAATGAACTTAACATTGTCTTATGAGTTTGAATTGATTGAGATATTGAAATGGTTTCAAGAGAGATGCCGAATGGTTATTGGAATTTGAATTTGAGTTTTGAGAATGACGCGAGAACCGCTAGAGTTGGTATGAATGAAGTTTCCTTAACACTGTCTTATGAGTTTGAATTGATTGAGATATTGAAATGGTTTCAAGAGAGATGCCGAATGGCTATTGGAATTTGAATTTGAGTTTTGAGAATAACGCGAGAACCGCTAGAGTTGGTATGAATGAACTTAACACTGTCTTATGAGTTTGAATTGATTGAGATATTGAAATGGTTTCAAGAGAGATGCCAAATGGCTTTTGGAATTTGAATTTGAGTTTTGAGAATAACGCGAGAACCGCTAGAGTTGGTATGAATGAACTTAACACTGTCTTATGAGTTTGAATTGATTGAGATATTGAAATGGTTTCAAGAGAGATGCCGAATGGCTTTTGGAATTTGAATTTGAGTTTTGAGAATAACGCGAGAACCGCTAGAGTTGATATGAATGAAGTTTCCTTAACACTGTCTTATGAGTTTCAATTGATTGAGATATTGAAATGGTTTCAAGAGAGATGCCAAATGGCTTTTGGAATTTGAATTTGAGTTTTGAGAATGACGCGAGAACCGCTAGAGTTGGTATGAATGAACTTAACATTGTCTTATGAGTTTGAATTGATTGAGATATTGAAATGGTTTCAAGAGAGATGCCGAATGGCTTTTGGAATTTGAATTTGAGTTTCGAGAATAACGCGAGAACCGCTAGAGTTGGTATGAATGAAGTTTCCTTAACACTGTCTTATGGGTTTGAATTGATCGAGAGATTGAAATGGTTTCAAGAGAGATGCCGAATGGCTATTGGAATTTGAATTTGAATTTGAATTTGAGTTTCGAGAATAATGCGAGAACCGCTAGAGTTGGTATGAATGAACTTAACACTGTCTTATGAGTTTGAATTGATTGAGATATTGAAATGGTTTCAAGAGAGATGCCGAATGGCTTTTGGAATTTGAATTTGAGTTTTGAGAATAACGCGAGAACCGCTAGAGTTGGTATGAATGAACTTAACATTGTCTTATGAGTTTGAATTGATTGAGATATTGAAATGGTTTCAAGAGAGATGCCGAATGGCTTTTGGAATTTGAATTTGAGTTTTGAGAATAACGCGAGAACCGCTAGAGTTGGTATGAATGAACTTAACATTGTCTTATGAGTTTGAATTGATTGAGATATTGAAATGGTTTCAAGAGAGATGCCGAATGGCTTTTGGAATTTGAATTTGAATTTGAATTTGAGTTTTGAGAATAACGCGAGAACCGCTAGAGTTGGTATGAATGAACTTAACACTGTCTTATGAGTTTGAATTGATTGAGATATTGAAATGGTTTCAAGAGAGATGCCAAATGGCTTTTGGAATTTGAATTTGAGTTTTGAGAATGACGCGAGAACCGCTAGAGTTGATATGAATGAAGTTTCCTTAACACTGTCTTATGGGTTTGAATTGATCGAGAGATTGAAATGGTTTCAAGAGAGATGCCGAATGGCTATTGGAATTTGAATTTGAATTTGAATTTGAGTTTCGAGAATAATGCGAGAACCGCTAGAGTTGGTATGAATGAACTTAACACTGTCTTATGAGTTTGAATTGATTGAGATATTGAAATGGTTTCAAGAGAGATGCCGAATGGCTATTGGAATTTGAATTTGAATTTGAGTTTGAGTTTTGAGAATAACGCGAGAACCGCTAGAGTTGGTATGAATGAACTTAACACTGTCTTATGAGTTTGAATTGATTGAGATATTGAAATGGTTTCAAGAGAGATGCCAAATGGCTTTTGGAATTTGAATTTGAGTTTTGAGAATGACGCGAGAACCGCTAGAGTTGATATGAATGAAGTTTCCTTAACACTGTCTTATGGGTTTGAATTGATCGAGAGATTGAAATGGTTTCAAGAGAGATGCCGAATGGCTATTGGAATTTGAATTTGAATTTGAATTTGAGTTTCGAGAATAATGCGAGAACCGCTAGAGTTGGTATGAATGAACTTAACACTGTCTTATGAGTTTGAATTGATTGAGATATTGAAATGGTTTCAAGAGAGATGCCGAATGGCTTTTGGAATTTGAATTTGAGTTTTGAGAATAACGCGAGAACCGCTAGAGTTGGTATGAATGAACTTAACATTGTCTTATGAGTTTGAATTGATTGAGATATTGAAATGGTTTCAAGAGAGATGCCGAATGGCTTTTGGAATTTGAATTTGAATTTGAATTTGAGTTTTGAGAATAACGCGAGAACCGCTAGAGTTGGTATGAATGAACTTAACACTGTCTTATGAGTTTGAATTGATTGAGATATTGAAATGGTTTCAAGAGAGATGCCAAATGGCTTTTGGAATTTGAATTTGAGTTTTGAGAATGACGCGAGAACCGCTAGAGTTGATATGAATGAAGTTTCCTTAACACTGTCTTATGGGTTTGAATTGATCGAGAGATTGAAATGGTTTCAAGAGAGATGCCGAATGGCTATTGGAATTTGAATTTGAATTTGAATTTGAGTTTCGAGAATAATGCGAGAACCGCTAGAGTTGGTATGAATGAACTTAACACTGTCTTATGAGTTTGAATTGATTGAGATATTGAAATGGTTTCAAGAGAGATGCCGAATGGCTATTGGAATTTGAATTTGAATTTGAGTTTGAGTTTTGAGAATAACGCGAGAACCGCTAGAGTTGGTATGAATGAACTTAACACTGTCTTATGGGTTTGAATTGATTGAGATATTGAAATGGTTTCAAGAGAGATGCCGAATGGCTTTTGGAATTTGAATTTGAGTTTTGAGAATAACGCGAGAACCGCTAGAGTTGATATGAATGAAGTTTCCTTAACACTGTCTTATGGGTTTGAATTGATCGAGAGATTGAAATGGTTTCAAGAGAGATGCCGAATGGCTATTGGAATTTGAATTTGAATTTGAATTTGAGTTTTGAGAATAACGCGAGAACCGCTAGAGTTGATATGAATGAAGTTTCCTTAACACTGTCTTATGAGTTTGAATTGATTGAGATATTGAAATGGTTTCAAGAGAGATGCCGAATGGCTATTGGAATTTGAATTTGAATTTGAATTTGAGTTTTGAGAATGACGCGAGAACCGCTAGAGTTGGTATGAATGAAGTATCCTTAACACTGTCTTATGAGTTTGAATTGATTGAGATATTGAAATGGTTTCAAGAGAGATGCCAAATGGCTATTGGAATTTGAATTTGAGTTTTGAGAATGACGCGAGAACCGCTAGAGTTGGTATGAATGAACTTAACACTGTCTTATGAGTTTGAATTGATTGAGATATTGAAATGGTTTCAAGAGAGATGCCAAATGGCTATTGGAATTTGAATTTGAGTTTTGAGAATGACGCGAGAACCGCTAGAGTTGGTATGAATGAACTTAACATTGTCTTATGAGTTTGAATTGATTGAGATATTGAAATGGTTTCAAGAGAGATGCCGAATGGCTATTGGAATTTGAATTTGAGTTTTGAGAATAACGCGAGAACCGCTAGAGTTGGTATGAATGAAGTATCCTTAACACTGTCTTATGAGTTTGAATTGATTGAGATATTGAAATGGTTTCAAGAGAGATGCCAAATGGCTATTGGAATTTGAATTTGAGTTTTGAGAATGACGCGAGAACCGCTAGAGTTGGTATGAATGAACTTAACACTGTCTTATGAGTTTGAATTGATTGAGATATTGAAATGGTTTCAAGAGAGATGCCAAATGGCTATTGGAATTTGAATTTGAGTTTTGAGAATGACGCGAGAACCGCTAGAGTTGGTATGAATGAACTTAACACTGTCTTATGAGTTTGAATTGATTGAGATATTGAAATGGTTTCAAGAGAGATGCCGAATGGCTTTTGGAATTTGAATTTGAGTTTTGAGAATAACGCGAGAACCGCTAGAGTTGGTATGAATGAAGTTTCCTTAACACTGTCTTATGAGTTTGAATTGATTGAGATATTGAAATGGTTTCAAGAGAGATGCCAAATGGCTATTGGAATTTGAATTTGAGTTTTGAGAATGACGCGAGAACCGCTAGAGTTGGTATGAATGAAGTATCCTTAACACTGTCTTATGAGTTTGAATTGATTGAGATATTGAAATGGTTTCAAGAGAGATGCCGAATGGCTTTTGGAATTTTAATTTGAATTTGAATTTGAGTTTTGAGAATAACGCGAGAACCGCTAGAGTTGGTATGAATGAAGTTTCCTTAACACTGTCTTATGAGTTTGAATTGATTGAGATATTGAAATGGTTTCAAGAGAGATGCCAAATGGCTATTGGAATTTGAATTTGAGTTTTGAGAATGACGCGAGAACCGCTAGAGTTGGTATGAATGAACTTAACATTGTCTTATGAGTTTGAATTGATTGAGATATTGAAATGGTTTCAAGAGAGATGCCGAATGGCTTTTGGAATTTTAATTTGAATTTGAATTTGAGTTTTGAGAATAACGCGAGAACCGCTAGAGTTGGTATGAATGAACTTAACACTGTCTTATGAGTTTGAATTGATCGAGATATTGAAATGGTTTCAAGAGAGATGCCAAATGGCTATTGGAATTTGAATTTGAGTTTTGAGAATGACGCGAGAACCGCTAGAGTTGGTATGAATGAACTTAACATTGTCTTATGAGTTTGAATTGATTGAGATATTGAAATGGTTTCAAGAGAGATGCCGAATGGCTTTTGGAATTTGAATTTGAATTTGAATTTGAGTTTTGAGAATGACGCGAGAACCGCTAGAGTTGGTATGAATGAAGTATCCTTAACACTGTCTTATGAGTTTGAATTGATTGAGATATTGAAATGGTTTCAAGAGAGATGCCAAATGGCTATTGGAATTTGAATTTGAGTTTTGAGAATGACGCGAGAACCGCTAGAGTTGGTATGAATGAACTTAACACTGTCTTATGAGTTTGAATTGATCGAGATATTGAAATGGTTTCAAGAGAGATGCCGAATGGCTATTGGAATTTGAATTTGAGTTTTGAGAATAACGCGAGAACCGCTAGAGTTGGTATGAATGAACTTAACATTGTCTTATGAGTTTGAATTGATTGAGATATTGAAATGGTTTCAAGAGAGATGCCGAATGGCTATTGGAATTTGAATTTGAATTTGACTGTCGAGAATAATGCGAGAACCGCTAGAGTTGGTATGAATGAACTTAACATTGTCTTATGAGTTTGAATTGATTGAGATATTGAAATGGTTTCAAGAGAGATGCCGAATGGCTATTGGAATTTGAATTTGAGTTTTGAGAATGACGCGAGAACCGCTAGAGTTGGTATGAATGAAGTATCCTTAACAGTGTCTTATGAGTTTGAATTGATTGAGATATTGAAATGGTTTCAAGAGAGATGCCAAATGGCTATTGGAATTTGAATTTGAGTTTTGAGAATGACGCGAGAACCGCTAGAGTTGGTATGAATGAACTTAACACTGTCTTATGAGTTTGAATTGATCGAGATATTGAAATGGTTTCAAGAGAGATGCCGAATGGCTATTGGAATTTGAATTTGAGTTTTGAGAATAACGCGAGAACCGCTAGAGTTGGTATGAATGAACTTAACATTGTCTTATGAGTTTGAATTGATTGAGATATTGAAATGGTTTCAAGAGAGATGCCGAATGGCTATTGGAATTTGAATTTGAATTTGAGTTTCGAGAATAATGCGAGAACCGCTAGAGTTGGTATGAATGAACTTAACACTGTCTTATGAGTTTGAATTGATCGAGATATTGAAATATTTTCAAGAGAGATGCCGAATGGCTTTTGGAATTTGAATTTGAGTTTTGAGAATAACGCGAGAACCGCTAGAGTTGGTATGAATGAAGTATCCTTAACAGTGTCTTATGAGTTTGAATTGATTGAGATATTGAAATGGTTTCAAGAGAGATGCCAAATGGCTATTGGAATTTGAATTTGAGTTTTGAGAATGACGCGAGAACCGCTAGAGTTGGTATGAATGAACTTAACACTGTCTTATGAGTTTGAATTGATTGAGATATTGAAATGGTTTCAAGAGAGATGCCGAATGGCTTTTGGAATTTGAATTTGAGTTTTGAGAATAACGCGAGAACCGCTAGAATTTATATGAATGAAGTTTCCTTAACACTGTCTTATGGGTTTGAATTGATCGAGAGATTGAAATGGTTTCAAGAGAGATGCCAAATGGCTTTTGGAATTTGAATTTGAGTTTTGAGAATAACGCGAGAACCGCTAGAGTTGATATGAATGAACTTAACATTGTCTTATGAGTTTGAATTGATTGAGATATTGAAATGGTTTCAAGAGAGATGCCGAATGGTTATTGGAATTTGAATTTGAGTTTTGAGAATAACGCGAGAACCGCTAGAATTTATATGAATGAAGTTTCCTTAACACTGTCTTATGGGTTTGAATTGATCGAGAGATTGAAATGGTTTCAAGAGAGATGCCAAATGGCTTTTGGAATTTGAATTTGAGTTTTGAGAATAACGCGAGAACCGCTAGAGTTGGTATGAATGAACTTAACACTGTCTTATGAGTTTGAATTGATTGAGATATTGAAATGGTTTCAAGAGAGATGCCAAATGGCTTTTGGAATTTGAATTTGAGTTTTGAGAATAACGCGAGAACCGCTAGAGTTGGTATGAATGAACTTAACATTGTCTTATGAGTTTGAATTGATTGAGATATTGAAATGGTTTCAAGAGAGATGCCGAATGGTTATTGGAATTTGAATTTGAGTTTTGAGAATGACGCGAGAACCGCTAGAGTTGGTATGAATGAACTTAACACTGTCTTATGAGTTTGAATTGATTGAGATATTGAAATGGTTTCAAGAGAGATGCCGAATGGCTTTTGGAATTTGAATTTGAGTTTTGAGAATAACGCGAGAACCGCTAGAGTTTATATGAATGAAGTTTCCTTAACACTGTCTTATGAGTTTGAATTGATTGAGATATTGAAATGTTTTCAAGAGAGATGCCGAATGGCTATTGGAATTTGAATTTGAATTTGAATTTGAGTTTTGAGAATAACGCGAGAACCGCTAGAGTTGGTATGAATGAACTTAACATTGTCTTATGAGTTTGAATTGATTGAGATATTGAAATGGTTTCAAGAGAGATGCCGAATGGCTTTTGGAATTTGAATTTGAGTTTTGAGAATAACGCGAGAACCGCTAGAGTTGGTATGAATGAACTTAACACTGTCTTATGAGTTTGAATTGATTGAGATATTGAAATGTTTTCAAGAGAGATGCCGAATGGTTATTGGAATTTGAATTTGAGTTTTGAGAATAACGCGAGAACCGCTAGAGTTGGTATAAATGAAGTTTCCTTAACACTGTCTTATGAGTTTGAATTGATTGAGATATTGAAATGGTTTCAAGAGAGATGCCAAATGGCTATTGGAATTTGAATTTGAGTTTTGAGAATAACGCGAGAACCGCTAGAGTTGATATGAATGAAGTTTCCTTAACACTGTCTTATGGGTTTGAATTGATCGAGAGATTGAAATGGTTTCAAGAGAGATGCCGAATGGCTTTTGGAATTTGAGTTTGAGTTTTGAGAATAACGCGAGAACCGCTTGAGTTGGTATGAATGAAGTATCCTTAACACTGTCTTATGAGTTTGAATTGATTGAGATATTGAAATGTTTTCAAGAGAGATGCCGAATGGCTATTGGAATTTGAGTTTGAATTTGAGTTTGAGTTTTGAGAATAACGCGAGAACCGCTTGAGTTGGTTTGAATGAAGTATCCTTAACACTGTCTTATGAGTTTGAATTGATTGAGAGATTGAAATGTTTTCAAGAGAGATGCCGAATGGCTATTGGAATTTGAATTTGAGTTTTGAGAATAACGCGAGAACCGCTAGAGTTGGTATGAATGAAGTTTCCTTAACACTGTCTTATGAGTTTGAATTGATCGAGATATTGAAATGGTTTCAAGAGAGATGCCGAATGGCTTTTGGAATTTGAATTTGTATTTGAATTTGAGTTTTGAGAATAACGCGAGAACCGCTAGAGTTGGTATGAATGAAGTATCCTTAACAGTGTCTTATGAGTTTGAATTGATTGAGATATTGAAATGGTTTCAAGAGAGATGCCAAATGGCTATTGGAATTTGAATTTGAGTTTTGAGAATGACGCGAGAACCGCTAGAGTTGGTATGAATGAACTTAACACTGTCTTATGAGTTTGAATTGATTGAGATATTGAAATGTTTTCAAGAGAGATGCCGAATGGCTTTTGGAATTTGAATTTGTATTTGAATTTGAGTTTTGAGAATAACGCGAGAACCGCTAGAGTTGGTATGAATGAAGTATCCTTAACACTGTCTTATGAGTTTGAATTGATTGAGATATTGAAATGGTTTCAAGAGAGATGCCAAATGGCTATTGGAATTTGAATTTGAGTTTTGAGAATAACGCGAGAACCGCTTGAGTTGGTATGAATGAAGTATCCTTAACACTGTCTTATGAGTTTGAATTGATTGAGATATTGAAATGGTTTCAAGAGAGATGCCGAATGGCTTTTGGAATTTGAATTTGAGTTTTGAGAATAACGCGAGAACCGCTAGAGTTGGTATGAATGAAGTATCCTTAACACTGTCTTATGAGTTTGAATTGATTGAGATATTGAAATGGTTTCAAGAGAGATGCCGAATGGCTTTTGGAATTTGAATTTGAGTTTTGAGAATGACGCGAGAACCGCTAGAGTTGGTATGAATGAAGTTTCCTTAACACTGTCTTATGAGTTTGAATTGATTGAGATATTGAAATGGTTTCAAGAGAGATGCCGAATGGCTATTGGAATTTGAATTTGAATTTGAGTTTGAGTTTTGAGAATAACGCGAGAACCGCTAGAGTTGGTATGAATGAAGTATCCTTAACACTGTCTTATGAGTTTGAATTGATTGAGATATTGAAATGGTTTCAAGAGAGATGCCGAATGGCTATTGGAATTTGAATTTGAATTTGAATTTGAGTTTTGAGAATAACGCGAGAACCGCTAGAGTTGGTATGAATGAAGTTTCCTTAACACTGTCTTATGAGTTTGAATTGATTGAGATATTGAAATGGTTTCAAGAGAGATGCCGAATGGCTATTGGAATTTGAATTTGAATTTGAATTTGAGTTTTGAGAATAACGCGAGAACCGCTAGAGTTGGTATGAATGAAGTATCCTTAACACTGTCTTATGAGTTTGAATTGATTGAGATATTGAAATGGTTTCAAGAGAGATGCCGAATGGCTTTTGGAATTTGAATTTGAATTTGAGTTTGAGTTTTGAGAATAACGCGAGAACCGCTAGAGTTGGTATGAATGAAGTTTCCTTAACACTGTCTTATGAGTTTGAATTGATTGAGATATTGAAATGTTTTCAAGAGAGATGCCGAATGGCTATTGGAATTTGAATTTGAATTTGAATTTGAGTTTTGAGAATAACGCGAGAACCGCTAGAGTTGGTATGAATGAAGTTTCCTTAACACTGTCTTATGAGTTTGAATTGATTGAGATATTGAAATGGTTTCAAGAGAGATGCCGAATGGCTATTGGAATTTGAATTTGAATTTGAATTTGAGTTTTGAGAATAACGCGAGAACCGCTAGAGTTGGTATGAATGAAGTATCCTTAACACTGTCTTATGAGTTTGAATTGATTGAGATATTGAAATGGTTTCAAGAGAGATGCCGAATGGCTATTGGAATTTGAATTTGAATTTGAGTTTGAGTTTTGAGAATAACGCGAGAACCGCTAGAGTTGGTATGAATGAAGTATCCTTAACACTGTCTTATGAGTTTGAATTGATTGAGATATTGAAATGGTTTCAAGAGAGATGCCGAATGGCAATTGGAATTTGAATTTGAATTTGAATTTGAGTTTTGAGAATAACGCGAGAACCGCTAGAGTTGGTATGAATGAAGTTTCCTTAACACTGTCTTATGAGTTTGAATTGATTGAGATATTGAAATGGTTTCAAGAGAGATGCCGAATGGCTATTGGAATTTGAATTTGAATTTGAATTTGAGTTTTGAGAATAACGCGAGAACCGCTAGAGTTGGTATGAATGAAGTATCCTTAACACTGTCTTATGAGTTTGAATTGATTGAGATATTGAAATGGTTTCAAGAGAGATGCCGAATGGCTTTTGGAATTTGAATTTGAATTTGAGTTTGAGTTTTGAGAATAACGCGAGAACCGCTTGAGTTGGTATGAATGAAGTTTCCTTAACACTGTCTTATGGGTTTGAATTGATTGAGATATTGAAATATTTTCAAGAGAGATGCCGAATGGCTATTGGAATTTGAATTTGAATTTGAGTTTTGAGAATAACGCGAAAACCGCTAGAGTTGGTATGAATGAACAACACTGTCTTATGAGTTTGAATTGATTGAGATATTGAAATGGTTTCAAGAGAGATGCCGAATGGCTATTGGAATTTGAATTTGAATTTGAGTTTGAGTTTTGAGAATAACGCGAAAACCGCTAGAGTTGGTATGAATGAACTTAACACTGTCCTATGAGTTTGAATTGATTGAGATATTGAAATGGTTTCAAGAGAGATGCCGAATGGCTATTGGAATTTGAATTTGAATTTGAATTTGAGTTTTGAGAATGACGCGAGAACCGCTAGAGTTGGTATGAATGAAGTATCCTTAACACTGTCTTATGGGTTTGAATTGATTGAGATATTGAAATATTTTCAAGAGAGATGCCGAATGGCTTTTGGAATTCGAATTTGAGTTTTGAGAATGACGCGAGAACCGCTAGAGTTGGTATGAATGAAGTATCCTTAACACTGTCTTATGGGTTTGAATTGATTGAGATATTGAAATGGTTTCAAGAGAGATGCCGAATGGCTATTTGAATTTGAGTTTGAGTTTTGAGAAAGACGCGAGAACCGCTAGAGTTGGTATGAATGAAGTATCCTTAACACTGTCTTATGGGTTTGAATTGATTGAGATATTGAAATATTTTCAAGAGAGATGCCGAATGGCTATTTGAATTTGAGTTTTGAGAATAACGCGAGAACCGCTAGAGTTGGTATGAATGAAGTATCCTTAACACTGTCTTACGCTTTCGGATTTTGTGCTAAAAAATCTTCTGGGTATATTCTGTTAGTCTGTTCTCAGTAAATTAAATCTGAAATCTGAAAGAGGAGATACAATTGGTTACAAGGTTTTTTTCAAATATCATACATAAACACAATGAAAAAACTGCTCTTGGAAGACGGATCGGTTTCGATTGATTTTGCGATTCTAAAAGGCCCATTGAGGAAATCATGAAAAGTAATAAAGATCTGTAAGAACTGATGGGAGTATATTAGCTTTACCTGGTGAAGCCTGACAGCAATGAGTCATATGAATGCACTAGTTAAAGGAGAATGAGTCGGAGGATTTCGTAATACTTGAGCGCGTCGTGTGTGCTTGATGATCTCTGATTTCGCAATAATTTCGAAATACCTATTGAAAATTTAAGAGAAGAGAATCAAAAAACACCGACTTTAGACGTTACCAAGATTTATTTTGCTTTTTGGTTTACCGAAAAAAGAGAATTTGATAATCTTACAATTCAAGTTTCAGTTAAGCTGAAAGGAAAGCAACAACCCCGTTGGTCTTTTTTTTTCTGACAATGCAACACACAGTTTGTAAAAACAGAAAATAAAGTGAGAGGAAGAGAGAAAAGTCATAATATTCCGATAGATGGTATTTGAGTTCAATTTTGAGTCACGCGAAAATCCGGTAGAGCTATCCGGATGAGTTGTACATTAGCGTCTTCGCGTTTTGGGCAAATAAGAAGTCAAAGTGAGATTTTGAATGTTTAGAGTGAGTGGGCAGTTTCTAATCACATCGTTACTATAATCCCTTTTGACACCTGAAAGCGAGCGACTTTTCTAACTGGATGAGTTCAAAGATGAGCTGGAATTGAAGGTTAGGTTTACACGGAGCCCTTAGATGGGTCGCCATAGAATAGAGAAGATGAAAATGCAGGACGCAAACCTAACGAACCTCAACCAGGAACTTTTTTAGAGAATTGAATCCAGTCTGCTTTAAGGAGGAAGAGGAAGGAGGTAAGTCAAACCAAGGAGTTACAGTCATTTTCACGATACACATGAGTCCCTGGTGGAAGCAGTCCAATAATCTCAGTTGAGAAGAACCTCAGAAATGGGAACATCTAGTCTTTTCGCAATGCTTTGAACCCGTTTTCAACCGTATGAAGACCATAGAAGGGGTGCCGAGGATGAAAGAAAAGCGCCTGGAACCATCTCACCAAATCCGAGTCGTGTCGTATCCTGGAATCGAACCATTTGTTGGATTGTAGAATAATATGATGAGGACGAGGGAAATGATTGGGGAAGGTGGGGTGAGGGAGAGAGAAATGACGGCTGACACTTGGCCAAGGGGTGTATTTATATGCGTCTCTCACTCTTTTGCTGAGACTTCGGGAAGGTTCTACAAGATACTAGGCGGCGCAAGAGGGTGCTAGACATCTCTCACTAGTAATAGTGTGGACTAGACACTTAATGTCTCTTGCGACGCGTGTCATGCGATGCGGTCCAACACACGGCTAGAGAAACTATCGATTGTGGCTTGTAGAGACGCCGACGTCGAAGCCGGCAGTTGAAGAGAGTGCTGCGACGCGTCCGCGGCGCGGTTGGCCAGAGTCAGACGGAAAAGTCTGTGTGATGTTTTCGAAAAGATTCGTTGGGCGCATTGGGAAATCGAGTCAACATACGTCACTCGCTCGTTTCGAAAATTTTCGTCGTGTGTGTGTATGTGTGCGTAGAAACGATTTGAAGAGAAAGAAAGGAATGGGTGGGCAAACGATTTGGTTACAAAGGAAGGGAAATGGAAACTAGTAAGAATTTTTTTGTGAAGGGAATCGTAAATAGGAAGTAAACTGCAAGGTAAACAATGAATAGAATGTTTGAGAAGAAATTGAAGAATTTTTTGGGGTTTTGATAAAAAATGAAAATATGATTTTGATGGAATAATAAAATAGTCTTATCATTGGAGAAAATTTTTTTTCTAAACGAGTTTTTACAGCTATAAATTCAGGGATTCAATAATTCATAATTGAAAAAACTCTTTTATATATGAATTTGAAAACAGGATGTTTATGAAAAAAGTATTTATTAGATCTCCACATGAATAACCTTAACAGGGCAAATAGCGAACACACGACAGACCCTTATCGTAACTTTTTGCATGGAGTTGAACTTTCTTCAGTGAACTCCATTTGTCTTTTAATCGAAATTTCGGAAGCTCCCCTGAAATTGAAATTAAGTTTACATCCTTATTTTTTCGTTAATCTCACATTTGAGTAGTTTTTGGATACTTTACAGACATTTCCAGTTCCCATGCCTCATTGGCTGATAACACACTGTTAGAGAATTCGACCATTTCATCAATCATCTTCATCAGTCTGCCAGTGTCTTCTTTGATTTTGCGAATTTTGTCCGATAACTCAGCTAGTGATGCTTCCATGATTCTATAAAATTAAGAAGTATTAGATTACAAAAAGGAAAAGATAGAGATAGATTATCAATATTTCATATTCGCTATTTCAGTTTTTTCACAGTGTGGTAGCATGTGATAAAACCCGCTGAAATAAGAGGTGGTGTTGATAGCGATTTGAAGCGTTTTTTTAATCACCATCGCATGCACTTTTATGACATTGCAACTGTAGGTTTGCAAAAGAAAAAAAAATCGATAGAAAAAAAAACAAGCCTAAACCTTACAATCTATTGACAAGCTTATGATAGAGGAAATCGACAATTTCAAAAGCTTTTAGTAGATTTAATCAAAAATGTTGTTGAGATAAAACTGACAAAATGAATTCTTCTGCCTCGTGCTCTGGAGAAAACTTTCTTTTTCTTGTTGAAAACCCGTGTTCCCCATAGAAACGAAAAATAATTGTGGTTTATCTTAGTCATACTGACAATTTACTTTTTTGTTATGGGTATGTGTTAAAAATGTTTATGTGGCCTTTCCTTAAAAACTTTTTCACTTGTTGACTCTAGCAATAAACTTAGATTAAGAAAATATCTTATCCCATGTGACTCATGTCTTAGTCTGCTACATCCTCTTCCTCGTTAAGGTGATATCATTAACCTTATGCAAGCAAAAATCAACACACAAAATGCTTAAAATATCCAAATGACGTTAGTCTGTCATGTTGATGTTGATGTGTAGACTTAGTGCAGCATGGAAGAAGAAAACACAATGAAATCATTATTTTGATGTTAATTTGAATTACGTCACACATCAAACTTAGTTTTTCATCTTCGTGGGAACATATTTATTCACAACGCATACGGGACAGAAAAAAGAAAAAGTTTGATATTTGAGGTCATGATATTTAGAGGTGATTAATGATTTCTAAAAATGGGAGGAGGTAACAAATAAAATCAAAGCGAATGAAAAGTTGAGATCATTCGTTAGAAGTAATAAATTTAAAAAAGTTTTCAATTTTTAAAGTTTTAAGATAAATCATTCAAGTATACCCAGATCGACCAGAATAGCAAATGTTCAGAAGAGAGAGATTTCTAACATCGCTCATTTTCTTGGCGCAATGTTTGATGTTACATTTGAACGAACAGATGAATAAGAGGGTTTACTTTTTCCATACAATAATTCGAGTAATTCGTTGTGTTGTTTCATGTTTGAATCTGATGAGTTCAACTGTGATGGCCAAAATGAAGGAATCGCAGCTGCTGACACCGATCGCACAGATGCTGGTTGAGGTTGAGGTGGAAGAGGTGTTGGTCTTATTGGTATTGGTCTCACTATTGCCGGTGGTGATTGCACTGGCAAGGAACATGGGACCGTAGTTGTTGTATTAGTTACCAGTGGTTTCATTGGCACAGGTGCCAACTCAAATGGTTGAGTCATTGTAGGCCAGAAAGGTGGTATTGTAGCTACTGGCTTCACTGGTTCTGGTAACGCTCGAGATACCAAAAGTTGCAATAAAATAGTAGTTGCATCAAATACTGGTGGTGGGTTCACAATTGGTGCAGGTGGATCTTTGAATGGCAAAGAAGTTGATAAAACTGACACTGCAAGACCATCATTGAAATCTGGTGGAAATGGCTTTCGAAATGTCTCGGAATCATCATCCATCGTTTCTGAAAATTTATTTGGTTTTGGATAAAAACTACAAATCTCATAAAACTTACTGAACTTCTTCTCAGCCGTTTCTGAGTTAGGTAGTAATCTACGTTTCATTGTTATCGGATTGCTTTTCATTAATATCGCAGTCTCTGAATATTTTAAAAAGTTAGACAATCACGTGTACTTCAAGAAATAATAACACGGAAGTTTATCATAGGTAGGAGGGCATGTGCACGACCGAATCAAAACAAGAAGTCTGAGAAATGAAGGTGGTGAGGGAGGATCAACGAGAGTATACTACACAGATATACCCGAAAAGATTTTTGATCGGAGGATTAATTTTGCAGACTGGAGAAAGGGCGTTTAATCATAACTTATAATTAGAAACTCATGATAATACAAAATAGTGTTTTGGGGGGATGTAAGCACGTTGATTAATGTCAACTACATTGTCCTTTTAGATATATATGACTACACTGAAAGAATTGTTGATCACTATTCTCACAAGTTGGTCTTTGGCCATCGAAAAATTGAAGCTTCATAATAATCAAAGTTGGAAATACATATTCAATGAATTTAGAAGACAAAAATTGCAAAATACAAAACGGAATACCGGAACTTCTCGCAAACTTCCAACCAGCAAATGAAATTATCGTTATCATTATTAATGTTCGTTATCAGTTTTTTTCAAGTTCTTTGATTAAAAAAGAAGACATGTCGAACGATCACGAGAGAAAATATGAACCTACAACGATTTTCAAACAATTCGTGAACCAGTCTCATCTATGTCGGAACAAGTCACTATTGAAAAAACTTCTCATCGAGACTACCAATATTCAATAAATTTTGTGTCCGGATTTTTCTTTCTGTTTATTTGTATGTTCCAATTCATTTTTGGTAGGAAATGTTTTTGCATATAAAAAATAATGGGGAGGTGAATGGTTGAATGCCTTTTATTCGGAGACAGTCTGGAGAAAATGCCATGTAATAAATCTATCTTTTTTGATACTCATCTACAATTGTTTATAACTATTGTGTTTTGATTTAGAAAGGTTGAGTGAACGTAAACTTTGTTTCATTAGTATTTAGAAGTTCGAAAGAGCAACTTTTCGTTTTCTTATTTGATCTAGCGATTAGTAGATCAGCAAGTTTCAGAAAGATCTAACCAAAAATAAAACGAAAAAGAGACAATCATGAACAAATTTGAACAAGATTCTTAAAATTCCAAACTATTAAACTTTGACAATTAGCTAATCAAATCAAAAATCGTATGAACTCCTATGTAGGAGAACATTGTAGTCACTTTTTTCAAAAATGCCTAGAAAAGTTGTTTTTTCCGTTAGAAAAAAGTACTTGAAACGGTGACCACAGAAACACCATGCCAACATATGATTGATTTCAAGAACATTATTCGAAAAACAGAAAATGAAAGTTTTCAAATTTATTTTTGTCAGAATGTGATTTAATATTTATTTTTAGTATAATAAGATGTCAGTTCGAATTTATGTCCACATAAATTTTGAAAATTTATTTTTGTTCTTTACTCACGCAAAAGGCTACATGACAATTTTCAATTTAAGTTTAATTATATCGTGCACTTTTTCATTACTCAATTCCCCAGTGCAGAACAATTCATCTCCCATTATTGCCCTCATTTATTATTCTCTCTTATTTAAACCATGTGTTAGTCTTTACTGAAATGCCATATTGTTTCAAAATTCCCTCGTCTTCAATTTGACTCCACCCATATTTCTTTTTTTGTTGTTTAGTTGAATTTGTCCAAAATTTATGACATTTTTGATCAAAAACATGTTTGCTTTCTCAGGTCTCTATAAACGTCATGGGTTTGCCTCATTTTGAGTTTTTACATAAATGGGAATGTCTCTTGAAAAAATGTCAAAAGCGATAGAGGACTGGAAGCATCGTTTAGTATAGAATAGTAACCACAGTAATGTCATGACAGCAAAGGTTTCTTTTTTTGCGCAGTCTCTTTTATTTCATAATACCAATATCTCATTCAGTTTACATATTTTTTCTGCTTTTTTGTTTATATATACATATCTTTGTATCTTTACAATATTTCTTCTTTTTTCTCAAAAAATAATTGTTTTTTCGTGAATCATCAAAGAATAAACAATAAAATAGGCCGCCATTCGTTTCATTGGCTCTCATTGCGCCCTGTCCCCATTTATTGAAAAAACACACACATCTGTCCTTCCCTCACTCGTTCCCCCTTTTCAACCAAACCATTTCAGCGCTCACCACGATTCGCTGTTTTTTGTTGTGTCAGTGTGAGCTTTTTCTCGTTTCTTTTCACCCTCGCTCTTCTCTACACTATTTGCATTCCAACACACCGCTCTCCATTTATATGCATTCGTTCTAGGTGGTGTGCCCTCGTTCTCCACTTTCATACTTCTCGCTGTTCTTTTCGCAGCCCTTTTTTGTTCATATCAAGAGTTGTGATCAATATGAGTCGGCTTCCTACTATTCCCGGAACCGATGTGATTGACTTCGAAAGGATGGTAAATTTGAATTCAAAATGCATTATTCTATATTCCCCTATTAAAAACTTTCAGATGAATGCTGGTCGCGAAGACCTTTTTCAGAGTGCATTGAACTCTGCCAAAAGCGCACATGAGTTATCCGCTGAACAAATAAAGGAAATCGAGCAAGCTGGAAAAAGTAAAAACATCACTCCTGTCTTCCCAGTATCCATAACTCTTACTTCTGGTGAAGAGCTCAAGACACTCTATGGATCGCCATTCCCACTTCATCTTTTGCATCTCAAGACAGTATACACCTGTGATTACTGCATGGAATTCTTCCAAGGCAAAGATACATTGAAACTTCATTACGATAGAAGATGTCCCAGAAAACCTCGAGGACTTCTTGTTTATCAACTAGGCAATGTTTCTGTATACGAAGTCAACGGTAACACCCAAAAGTGAGTAATGTAGTCAGGTGAAAAAAAATAATCACAAAATCTGTTCAGAGCATATTGTCGAAATATTTGCCTTTTATCTCGTTTGTTTCTGGAAAGCAAGACAGTATTCTATGATACCGAACATTTCATGTTCTATGTGCTAACACTGTCCACCGCTAACGGGGAGAAGTTTATTGGATATTTCAGCAGGGTATTGACATACGGAACAATAACTTAAGAAGTCATTATTTATTTGCAGGAAATGTACCATCCTCCATCATTCTCCATGATGTGCCTCATGGTCTTGCCAATTCATCAAGGAAATGGATACGGCAGACTTCTCATTGAATTAAGTGAGTGCCAATAATCTTTTCGTATTTGTGTTTGAGAAATTGTAGGTTATGAAATGGCGAAGAAGCAGAATCTCACATTGAGCCCAGAAACCCCGTTATCAGAAGAAGGAAAACACGCTCACGAGCAGTTTTGGATTTGGACTTTGTGTGATTTCTTTAACAAAAATAACAACACGGCGGAAAGCCCAATAAAAGGTAATTACAATTAACTTGATAATTAAAGACGATGAAATTGCAGAGATCAGCGAGAAATCCGGAATTCGCAGCGACGATTTGTTGGAAACGTTGAAACAGTTGAAATGGATTCAGCTTCCAATTCCGAAGAATCTCAAAAATTTGAAATACAACGTCGACAAAAAGTTTATTGCCAAAACTCTGAAAGCCGAGGAGCAACGTGTGAGACAAGGAAGAGTTCATTTTGATGCGGACTGCTTCACTGTAAGTTGGTAGACGATTGAGATCATATCCTAAACAATTTTGAATTTTTCAGTGGGTCCCTAAGCGTATCACACCACAGATGAATGGGTTCGACGTTGGATTGGAGAGAGATTCTGAAGTTTCGGATGATGAAGAGCCTGAACAACCTCCAGTTCCTAGCAAAAAAGTTCGAAAGACAGCAAAGCCTGTTCCGACCGCAAGTGAAAGAGAACAAAGATCACGGAAATGCAAGAAGCCAAGAAACGAAAAATACTGAACACGTATTCATTGATTCTCCATTTTGTTTTATTATTTTCCACCTGAAAACTTATTTTTCTTGACTTATTTGTACCCGGGAACATTTATTGTAACCACACTCTCTTGATACGATAAACCATTGAGCACAATATAAACATTGTTTTTAATTCGATCAAAAACATGTTAATCCAGCATATAGTTTATTAAAGCATAAATCCATCAATTTAAGACACAGCAAACTGATTACCCCAAAAAATTAAACACAAATCAACAAGTCCCGTGTGTCGTTAGTATAATAATAACTTTCTTTTCATCATTATGTTCATCTGTTTGAATTGTGAAAAAAAAGAATTAAGAATGACACAGACAATCAATAAATAACATTTAAACAAAAAAAAACCAATTTTGAATACAAACAATTTTCACCATCCTTCGTTCTCATCATCCTCGTAGTCGTTCTTCTTGGCAGCTTCAACAGTCACCTCTTGCTTTTCGATCTTCTTTTGTAATTCAGTGATTTGATTGGATTGCCAGTCAATAACCATTTGTGATTCTTGCAATTTTCTCTCAAGATCATCGATTCTTTTCTCATTTTGGTTCCATAATTTCGAGTTTAATTGTTTTTCAGAGTCTAACTCATTCTTTGTCTTCTCCAATGTTATTTCAGCTATCTCACAATTCGATTTAGCTCTTTTGAGCTGTTGATCCAGATTATTTGTATAACATGTCAAAGAATTAATTTGTTTCTGGAATCCTGTTGCTTGGAAACTCAGTTTCTGATAAAGCTCAAGTAGTTTTTCATAGTCTTCCTGAGTTGGGCCATTGTTGATTCCTGAAAACTACTTCTAGATTAAAAAGTCAACTGTGAAACAGATAAAATTAGAAAGAAACCAGTTTGCAAATGTATAGAAGCCTATTTTTGTATGCATCGCTCATAATCGCATCAAAAACACACCTTGGCTGTTGCAAGGGTCGTTCTTATCCTTCATTGCAACATCACTTTCGGCCCTGTGCCCGTATGTTAGAATATCGCTTAACGAATTTTTACGCTCTGCTTCGTCGTCGCTGCTTTCATATTCACTGCTTTCACTGTCACTCGAAACAAAATTGTCAAGTGGTTCTGAAAAAATGGTTTCCGAAACTCATAAAAACGATTTTACAAAAAAAGCACCGTAATTTTCAGCAGCAATTTCAGCAGCCATTTGTCTCCCAAAGCGTTTCATTCCTCTGCAGGCGTGCAGATAGCCGTTTTGAGTCCGTCTGTTTTTCTTTTCATTTTTTCTTTCAGGAGCACTCTTATTTTCAGAAGCGATTGGAATTTGTCTTCCAAAACGTTTAACTTGACCGACGGTGTCCAGAGCATTGCTTGTTACTGGAGCCAATTTCACTGCATTGGTCGAACGGAGTTTTTCCTGTTTACTGTGATAATCCGAGCGAATGGAAGTTTCAGTCTGACGCTCATCTTCACGTCGATTGCGTCCATGCTCGTCTTTATCGCCATATCTTGCCGGTTGGCTTTGACGGGAATAATTGTGGTTTTCTAAAAAAAATTTATCAATAATAACAATTGTTAAGACATTTAAAACTTTTAAGCAAATAAAGGTTAACTTTTTTCTAACCTTCTTTTTCTCCCCGTGAATGACGAAGTGCAGTTGCACCAAAATCACTTTCGTTGCTTGCACTATAAACAATTGGAATCTGCCTTCCAAAACTTTTCTTTTTGGTGCTTTCATTGCTTCGATCTTTATTGCCGTCAACTGTTTCTGCATAGTAATTTTCTTGACGGCTGGAGCTATTTGTACGATAATCTTGTTGACTACCCCTATTATAATCTTGATCTACTCGTTTGTATTCCGGATGGTTATGACCGTAGGGCTCATTTTTTCCATTACGAAAACGATCATAGTTTGGATAATAATTGTCATCCTGGTAAGGTTTTCTTCGGATTTGGTATTCTTCGAAATTGTCATCTGGTGGTCGATGAGAATAGGTGGAATGTGCCATGTTACCCTGTAAATGATACAATTAATATAACTTTGCTTGAAAACTCAAGTATGAAGAAATATATAAGAATGAGGAGGAGAATGGATAACAGTAGTCACTAGAGGAGGGATGACGCAACAAATGAGTGAGCAGACTGATGATGGACGCATTTTATCGATCGACGCACTAATAGTAACTAAAATGCGTTGACAGACGATCCTAGCTGACCTCTACGCGCACACCGGATTAGACACTTAAGACACAGCGAGTGAACGCTTTACGATTAGGCAACGTATGCATGTCGATCTGGTGCAAGATATAAGATTAAAAAGAAATATGAATTGAACAGGAAAAAACGAATATGAAGATGTAAAATATACTCCTAATTTCACATTTGTAAGCAATTCATTTCTAATTTGTATCCCAAAGCACTTAAACCAGGAAGAAAAATCGAGAAATGAAAGAAGTAAAGGAAATAGGTAAGACGAACAGCGGAAACAAAACAAGAGGAATGAAATCGATAAGTGCCAAATCATCATTCCGAGAAAGAAGAGAAGGAGCGGAGCGCGTTCAGCATACGAACGTTTGATACTCAGTCAACAGCTCCCCTACTTTGCATATTATCTATGGCGCACACTTGCTACAGTCTTTTTCCAAGGCTATTTCTCACATGAAAGTTGATGATAAATAAAACTAGAAGATGAGCAAAGAATAAAAAAATATGAATTGGATGGGCCTATAGATGGATTCTGAACATAACATTATCATGCACTGTCTGCCTAAGATAAATCTTAAATTACGAAAGATGTAAAAGGCTTCTTATTTTGGTTATGAGACCGTGAATAACACTTTAGAACAGAAACTAAATTAGTAATAAATTAAAATTAGTAATTTCTGATGGAATGAAGTTTTTTTCTTAGAATGCTCACCAAAAAAACCTGTTTAGTCAGTGTCAGAAAGCATAACATTATAGGTACCATTGACCTCACTTGTGAAAGATGTTACTGAAGAAAAAAAAAACATAAATCATAGAAAAAGTCTTTATTTTGTTAATTCAAAAGTTTCTTGTGTGTTACTGGAAAGCACAAAAACTTGGACATGGTGGGTAGATACTTTTACAACAGATCGAGACGATTGAAAAATTGTTTGAGAAATGGAACAAAAACGGACGTTGCTTTATTTCTTGGGTTCCGAGTTTTCAGTTGCTTGTTCAGATGTTTGCTCCGAGGATTGTTCGGATGTCGTTCCAGATGACGTTCCAGGTGTTTGTTCATCTGCTTCCGACTTCAATTTTTCAGCACGACGATCCAAACATTCTTTTCTGACAAGCGCGTACATGCCGAACGATTGGAGAACGTTACGAGTGAGAAGGTACAGCTTGGTGAAGTTCTTTTGTTGTACCTCTGAAAAATTGAAATTGAAACGTTGTCAGAAGGTAAAATAGGTAATCACCTTTCTCATTTTCAACTAGCTTTTCATAGTTTTTTAGTTCTTTGGACTTGAGTACTGCAGCAATCGCTTTCTGTTTGTCAATCTTACAGACAGACATTTTCTGGAAGTAGTCATCGAGCTGCTCGAACGTCTGTGCCAAATGTTCCTCTTCTGAAAAAAAAGATTTGAATTAAACAATTATCATTGAATTGTAACAATAGACTTACTTGAAACGAGGTCCTTGACGACCATAATTCTCGGATATCTGGGGATCAGACTGGGGTTAGCCTTCTCATGCATTGCAAGACTCAACAATAGCTTACAGTCCAATTCCAAGGTAGTCAGTTGACTACTGTGAACCTCTCTTTGGAGAATCATTAGTTCTGAAATAAAGATTCTTGATAAACTTGAGATGTGTTCCACTTACTGTGCAAGTAGCTTGACAAATCAGTGTATGCCATATGGGCATCTTCTAGAACAAGTCTTGTCAAGTGTCTGTGGATTTGACAAGCAGCGATAGTAGCTAAAAATTATTATTATTTGATCTTCACTGAAAACCATTAAAACTCACTATCCGATAGACGGGTTCTACGACGGAGATCGCATGGTCTGTCAAGAACTTCACACTTGACAGCTTGATCAGTGAAGTCCTTGTACAACTCGTCAGTATAATTGATGAACATTTCCGACAGCAACTGGAACTCAGTGAATTGAATATCACGAACACCTTTGGATTTGATTTCTGGAAGATTCTCCTTCTTCATCTTGACGAGCATTGCGATCAATGCAGCCTTGTCGTCAACGTCAATTTTGGTGTTGTTATAAATGGTTAGAACCACTCGACAGAGACTGAGTTGACGATGTTGAGCTCCTGCAAGTACATTATCTCTACAATTGTTTGATTGGTGATAATACCTTTCAAGAACACAAGATAGAACTCAGCGAAATCAGTGGTCCGTCTGTCATATTTTCTCTCGACGTTTCCAGCAGCAATCAAACGACGTCCTGAAATTGAGAATAGGAATTTTGAATAAGGAAGGGCCTCTTACTCTTTTCCATATTAGCCTCCGCCTTGTCGATCAGCTTTCCAGTTACGTTATAAGCGTTGTAGTAGTACGAAGCCAAGCCACGAAGGTATGGCATCAGTTCGGCTGGTTTCGATTTGAACATCTCCTTTGCTCGTCCGGCATACCTTTGGTCCGACATTTGCTTGACGTAGTGTCTTTGTGAGTCTTCCATCATATTGTAGATTTTCATCTTTCCATTCATTGCGTTGATAATCTTGGTGAAGTTCGAACAGACCGGAACGAACTTCTGACAATGTTCGGTCGATGATATAATGAGATTATTGAAGCATTTCAATTGTTCACCTGAAAGAAAGCATTGTTTGAGTGACTAACAAATGTTATAATCAACCTCTTATGGCTTTTTCTATGAAAAGCGCCGCAATCCCAGGAACTGGAGAATCGTCCATAATTTGTTTCTGAATTCGCTCTCCCTCTGGATCATTTCTTGGGCGGCGCATCAGAAGTTCCCGAATATCGGGGACATCATCCGGTTGGCTAGAAGACGAAGCCATAATAATATTACCCTGAAAAACAAAAAATGTGGAAAACGAAGAAAAATTAAACGAAGCATCGAAAAGATACCGTAGGAGAAAAATCCAGAAAACCAAAAAAAAAACACGAATACGAATGGGGATTACACTTTGGGCTAGAACCAGAGAAACAGAAAAGCGAAAGACAGCAAACTAAGAGAAGTGCACGCAGATTGAAGAGAGTGCAGGAATGCGAGAGAACAACGAGAGGAAGATTGCGACGCAAAACTAAAACATACAAGTTTGTAACAGAAAACGAATATCTGAAGCAGCGAGATATGGCTCACGTCGGGAACTATTCTCGTATCAGGCAAATCGAACACAATAAAAACGCAGGATGTGGTTAATCGATGGAAAAGAGAAACTAATAAGAACACTATCGAGAGAAACAGAGAAGAAGGTTATGCGGACGACGAATGAGACAAATGGCAGTCAGTCGTTCTTCTAACACACAGAAAAAAAATAGTGAGAGATGAGAAGAGGGTTAGAGAATCAGAAAACCTGTCATACGGGCCCGTATTCGACTGAAGAGCAGATGGAAGGCCCTCTGCACTGGGACCAAACACAGAGACACACAAATTGCGCGCGCAATGAGTGTGCCTCGATTCAAAAAAGGGCCACGTTGAGAACGTTCAAGAGACGCGCTCACTGCAAGAGACGAAGAGTAGAAGGCTATGTTGGAGGACGAATGCCGTCACACACACTCACCACATTACACAACACAAAAAAGAGAATGTATGTATCCGAACAAAATTTCCAAAGACTTTGTTTGTTGTTTGTTGTTGTATTAACACAAGTTTTAACAATCTAATTAGTTTATTTGACGAAAGAGTAATTATACTGTGGTGAAGTATTAAGAGGAAAAAAAGGAGGACATAAAAGAAAAAGATTTAATGTGACCAGGTGTGTTACAGTATGAAGACCTCGGCCCTGAAGCTGCTCCTCTGCCTCTTTTTATCTGTCTGTCGATGGGAGGCTTGTACTGGAATGTCGGAGGCGTCGGATGATGACGGGATCCCATTGAGTCACTTCCTCTTTGGCGGCTTTCTGTAAAAAAACTATTAGAAACTGTGAGCATTAGCAACGCGGAGAGTGTAGCTCGTCTGTCCGGGACAGATATGAGAAGTTTAGTATTATTTGATCTTAGAGGAATTCTTGTCATAACTACAATGGATAATATATCCCTTACAATCTGTAGAATTACTGAAAAACCGAGGAATTGTTTGGATGTAGAGACAGTATAACCCAGTGTTCAGCAACGCTTGAAAAGGCCTTTTTTGAAGTAGAAAAATGGAAACCATAATGAAAAATACAAAATAATTTTTGGTGTAAGGAGACATACATTGCTAGCAATTCAGATATGGATGTGATGAATGAGTTTGACATCTAGACAAAAGAAAACAACGTTGGCTACGGAATGAAAGAGGTTTCTTATGATTATACTCCACACTGAGCTCAATGACGTAAACGTAACAAAATAATCTCATTAAATCATACACGAAAAATAAGTTATTATAAAAGTTGGACTTCAAAGGAATCAGCTAACCTAGGAAACTTTGCACTGTTATTTTATAAAATCTGGAACATTGTGCTTTTAACGAGTTTTAGCCATAATGTAGCAATATCTATGCTCCTTTTCCATGGTGGTTGGTTCAAATTTTCCAAAGCTCAAATTAATGTTACATCTTTTGTTTTTAAATGATTTGATTAATAACCAAAATACCGTTTGAGTAAGTACATTCAGAAGTTATCGCCTAACAAGATTTTTAAGATGGACAAAAATGAGTGAATCAAGCTTTTTTTGTTACATTTATTTTCATTAAAAGAAAACAATTAGCAGAAAAGATTTCTTGAGTTTCCGATAAATATTCACACACTTTCCAACTTAATTTCATATTAGCTAAACATCTTCACGTTTTCTAATATTAGGTATACCATTAGAATGTATAATAATAACATTACTGTGTTTTGTTAAACCATATCAATTTACATATGACACTATAATAAGGAAACATATCTACCGTAAATACTGTAATAGAACAGCATGCTCTTCTATTGTTTGGGAGGGTCTAGGGGTGCTGTTGTATTACAGGTGCTGTTCTATTTTCTATTTTTCAAGTCAAAAAACGACAACTTTCAAACAAAAAAACAAAAAGGTTTAACAAAAGTAAACAAAGTCAATCAAAAATCAAGAGATGCGTCGCTGTAGCCAGCCCCTCGGCAAATTTTGTTTTATGTATTACGAGTTTCTTCTTGGAGATCGACATGAGCGACACTTTTTTTTACTTCTTAGTGAATATTTTGGGGTGATGTTGCATTAGAGGATGATGTTCTATTAGAGGGTGCTGTTCTATTTTTAAATAGGTGTCTATTGGTGATGTAATATTACAGGTGCTGTTTTATCACAGGTGCTGTTATATTACAGCTTTTACGGTATCTCCTTCAAATGGAACACAAACCTTTCTAGTTTCAAGAAATTTATTAACAGTTCTGAGATAAGGGAATAGTCAAAACATAGCATTTATTTTGAATAATGAAGATAATGTTCATCCATAATGATTCCTCCACGATAAAAGTTACCGACCTAGCGTTTCCTTTTTTTAGTCTGATTATTCCTATCGAAGATGCCTAACCAGGCAAAGATCCAATAACGCCAATTTGATGGACGGGTACCTTATGTTCCTTACATACGTCTTTTTTCTACATATCTTCCACCTGTTTACAAATACGCAATCATCAATATGCCTTCTTGTTAATTTCAACAAATGCTTTTACTAAAATTTTTGTAAAAAAAAAAGCCCTTTTTTCCAACTTCTATAAGAATTTTTTTCTGATTACTGATGCCAATCACTTTCCCTTTTTCCAATCACTTGCTGGCGCTATTGTATATTTCTGTGTTTGATCGCTCACATAAAAAAATTTAATGACTGGAATGTCTCTTTCTCTCTCAAGATAACACACTTTGCTTTATAACATTTATAATTCGCATTAAAATGTTTGAAATACTAAAACAAAAATTCTTAATGTCAGTGCTGAGTTGTCAATTTCAAAATGTTAACATTAATTTTGATGCTGTATACAGATCATTGTATTGATAAATTTTCATGAGACATCAAGGAACCGTCGATCACGTGTTATTTGTGGCGTGTCTTATGTAATTGCTTACAGTAACAAATAGAGCATTCTAGAACAATTTATTATCAGCAATTATGAAATAAGAACAAAAAACAATGACCCATGGTACAAAGTTCGTAAGAATGAAAACAATATTTTTAGTTCAACTTGAGTGACATCAATATATGAAACGGTTATTAGAATGAGTGAAAACGTTTTTCAACCGCTACGTTAGAAATAACTTTGATAATAGAAAACATGAAAATGCAGATCAAGGTTGAATATCTCGATTCTAATGACTAAGACAAATCTAATCATGGTTTCTGGCATTTTTGAAAAGCATTATTCAAAAACGCACCCATTAATCTTTGTTGCTCAATTAATCTTAGGAAACTGGGAGTTAATGCTTCAAATGGTGTTATTTCTCCCGGAGCAGCTGCTAACAGAGGGTTATATGGTAATGGTTGATGTGAAAGTGTATTCGTCATTGTTGTTAAAGTTGGACCCTGGAAAAAAGAAGTTTAAGAAATGGTATTATTGAACTTCTTACTATTGAAAACGGGACTGATGTTGGGAAACCAGAAAGATCGGTCTCACTATTTATCATTGGTACATTCCACATGCCAACATGAGGAATTGATGCCTGCTTAACTTTTGTGACATTATTAGAATTATTGTTCGGCGATTTGCTCTTTTTTCGAAAAGACCACTTTCCATTTTCAGCCGCCTCTTTAAAGCTTGCATCTAGGGTATCTTCGATTTTTAGCTCCACTTTGGTAACAGTTGGTTCAACAGAAGGGGCGATTGATTCTGGAGTAGTTACTTCTATTTTTGGTATGAGAAATGGCTCCGGTTTTTCAACAGGGAGAACAGAAATCACAGTTGCTGGCACAGTTGGAAGAGATAATGTGAATGAAGGTGATGATAGTGCTGGAGGAGTCAATTGAGTTGTAGTAACCACTCGATCTTGAATCAATGGATTCAAAACTTTAGTCATGTCCATACATGATGGTCTTTCGACAGGCGGCGTGTCGTCTACTTTCACATCCACCGCCAGACTTGTTGACGGCTGTGGTTTAGTAGTTGCGTTAACGGTTTCGTCATCATCGCTGTGAATGGTGATAATCTCTGGTATCTTTTTCTCGTTTGGCTTCCACGTCAGAAATAGTCTTCCGGGATGATGAGAAAATGGAGCAAAGAAAGCGACGACTTTCTCAACTTTTATAACATCAAACGACACTTTCTGTTTGAATCGACCGTATATATGACAGTATACTGACATTATTTTTTCCCACACCTGAAAATAATTTTTATAGACTAAATTTTTCTCACGATAAAACAAACCTGCAGTTTTAGACTGTCACAATGTTGTTGAAGCTCTTCTCCTTGAACTGTCATTGTGTTGATATCTTTCCAACAATCCCAACACATACTTTTCAGGTTTTCTCTTACAATCCTCTGGTTCAATCGGCTTTTCGAAGAAGCAAAATTTGTTTTGTCTTTTGAAGAGTTCAAACTATACTTATCATTGGTTAACTTGTCATATTGATCCCTCAACTCTGCTAGTTTTTCCTTATGTTGATTCGGAGAACTTGGTCTATGTTCGAAAAGCATGGTTTGTTGCACTTTTTCTCGGTACTCATTCAGAAAAATGTTCAATTCAGGAAGTCCAAACTCATTTTTCAAATTGGGTCCAGTGAAGTATTTTCTCAGAATGCTTTCTACATCGGCAACAGCTTGTTGGACTTGCCCTTCAACACTTGGTAAACTAAAATCTTTTAGCAACTCTTTGAGTCTATTCTTAACAGCAATAAGATCATTGTATAATGCTCGACAAGTGGATATTTCATCTCGATTCCTCTTTGTATATTCTCTTGAATTCTTGCTACTTTCTCGCTTACGATGCTCTTCTGACATTGGTTCAGCTCTTTTGTGACATGATCTTTGCTTTCTCGGATTGAATAATCGCGTACGATCAAAGGCAGATATGTCAATGCCTTCAACTGCTTTTATTAGAGTTTTCAAGTCCTGAAAAAAAAAAACTCTTTCGATCCTAAATCAATTATGGACTTACCATCGAGCTATATTTCCGTGGTTCTCTTGGTGTTTCAGAAGAAATACTGATAATAGAAGTTGCAGAACCTGACCTTTCTCTTCTATTTGCCATAATATCAATATGTTCCTCATTAGAAAGCATATCTGTAGATTATAAGTTGATTTAAAGAGGAAGTAACGGAAGGGACGAGAAACGGAAGAAAAAGAGATAAATGAGAAAGTGAGAGAAAAGAATTACGAGAACAGAACGTTGAGATGGGCTGATAAGAAAAATCAGTTTACTTATATTAACTGAAGGACGAAAACAAAAAATGACAAATAACAGCGGAAGAAATGACAATGACATATGACAGTATTTCGAAACTTTGGGAGTTGTCATGCGTCATCCATAGGCGGATGAGTCAGTTTTTACCGAAACACGAATTGATACCGGTAAAGTGACGAACACGGAAAAGGACTGTCATTCAATGACGAAGAAAGGTCGAGAATGAGAGAGTTTGAAGATATCAAAAATATCTCTTCTATTTGCCACTGTATCAATTGAAAGCATCACAGAAACAACAACTACGAACACATTTAGAGAAAGGATGGGATTTTATACTGATATTGAGGAAAATATATAATTTCCTAAACATAAAGTAAGGGAAAGAAGAGGAGTTGAGGCATAAAACGTGCCCATTGTTTCGTCACAAAACATGAAATACAACACAGATAAAAATATAGAGGGAAAGGATATATAGTTAGTCACATGCAAATGAGGTTATTGGTTTCTGTTGCTCTATCCATTGTTACCTATTTACCATAACGATGTGTCATTAAAGGAGAAGAAAGTTCTTGGCGACAGTGAGTCAGTCATTGACTCAGCAAAAGTTCACATTCCAGGCGCATTCTCTTTTTGAGTAAAAAGCACTTTTAATTGTTTCATTTGTCTATAATAGAAGAGTGACAGAAAGTGAAGTTACGAATACGTTTTGTTGATAACAGTTTATTTGCGAAGACTGCACTGATAATATTTTTACTGATAAGGTGTTGTAAAATGAGTGAACAAAGTATTTATATAGATGGATTAGAGATGGTTGAATGTGATTGAACTAATATTTTGAATATTGAGCAAGTATTTCAGGGGAAAACTCGTTTCTCAACACATCACGACTTTATTATCTATTTTGTACTACATATTATCACGGAACACATTAGGATATGCAACAGAGAACAGTGTATCTTAAAATATTTTAGAATATCATGTATTTAGTTTTACCTCAGCTCAGTCTTTACTCATGCAATTGAACATATAGATGTTCTTAAGATAATAAAAATGACGCAAGAAAAAAAAGCGAATTATGATCTATAGTCATCAAAAAATGATCATTCCACGAAATTTTTTATCACCATTTTTCTTGCAAGACATTTATATTTCTGAAGTTGATAATCAAAATTTGAGCAACAGCAAATTTCAACGAAAAAATAATAATTTGAAACGTACATGTTGAAATATTTTTAACTTGAGAAAGTACAGTAGCAATGAGTAAAAATGTATTGAAAAGAAGTCAATTGACTATCACGTGAACAATGCAAATTGGTTGATGTTAAAAACGACGAAGGGTTTTTTGAATAAAAAGCTCTTTGTAATGATCCTAATTAACTCTACGTTTGATCGGTGAAAATTGTATTTAGAGATGTAAAAAATTAATAATACTGTGTCGTTAGCTCAAAGTATTCTCCACCGTCTTGTCGCGTTAAAAGTCCCGCTTAACTAGATTCTTGAAATCACATATGTCCGGGAAAGTTAATCCATATAGAGACATTGCTCACTCTTACTTTGTTGCGGATGTCCAAACAAGATTCAGAGATTAAGATTCGGATGTCCAAACAAGATAGCAATGCTAACCGTCGAATTTATAAAACATGTTCAAAATATTCTTTTTTGAGAATTCAAAAAAAGTTATTGAGATTCGAAAGCTATATAAACCAGCCGTATATCTTATCAAATCGAATTCTGAACATTCATTTATAAGACACGCCCATTCGTTAAATACAATTTGACGAAGGTACAAAAAATGATTGTCATTCTGATTCATTTCATAATACTGTATCACCAATGAATCACAGTAATAAGAAACATCAAATTCAAGAACACTACATTTCAAAAGTTATTTCAAAATAAAGTTTTTTAAAACAATGTTGTTTTGAATAACAAATGGATTGATGGTGTACTGCTCATGATACGATGATAACTGTTAAAATGCAAAAACATAGGTGTTGTCTTGTCTAAGATGTAGTTAGTTTTTTGACAGATAAACTTACCCTTTTTTTGAATATAAACAAAATTGTTCAATTGCAATTCTAAAATGTTAATGAGTAGCTGAAGGAATCTTAAAATCTAATGCTGAAAAGTAAAAGTTTAAACGAATGAAGACGGTTCTATTTATTCGAGTTCAATTAGGCGGAGTCATAATATTTAGGTATCTTAAGAAAATTCGCTTTTCGGGTTTCATGTATGTATTCTTTTGGGTTGATTAGAGAATTTCTGAGCTATCTGTCATTTTTTTAGAATTTTAAGAATTGACAATTTCGAACATCGAAATTAACTGTTACAGAATGTAGCATAATAAACCACATAATTCATGAAAAGAAAACTGTAGTGAATTGCTCATATTTGTATTTGATATTCTACATAAATTAAAAAAGAATGAATTAAACTAATCTGAAAGACAAACTCTGAATAATCCGGAAGGCGCCTAGCTATAAAGAACCGGAAATACAATATGATAAAAAGGTGCCAAAAAGGTAAAATGACGTCTTCTATTATACTATTTATTCTTTTTCAAAATGTCGATTGAGTATTGTTATCAATTTGAACTTTAGCTATTATATAAAGCAATTTGCTGATATAAGTAAAACAATTTTTTCATTATTCCTAATGGAAATAATTAATTAGGAAGAATGGTTTAAAGTTTGATGCAAATGCCAAGGATGACTAACTTCTCAGCAATCTACGTTTGCTACGGAAATTCTTCGAAAACTATTCGAATAGTTCAGTAATTTTCTGTTAGACTCCATGTGACCCATAAAAGAAGAGGAGAAGTCAATCTTAAGCATTTATTTCACACAATTATTTCGAAAAAGTCCTTTCGAAATACAAAATAACGAAACATTTCGAAAGAAGTCGTGTGTTGTTGAGTAATCAGTGGAACCTGATGAAAGAGATCGATTGCAAAAAGCAGAATATTATGAAAAAGGAAAAAAGAATTTCAGAAAACTGAAAAAAAAGGTATGAAGAGATAGCAATGACACAAATAAAACGAAAAAAAGCGAAATCTGTGATCAATTATTGTCTCCACGACTGTTGGCCATCGTTGTAGGCACCACTCCAGAACTCCATTTGTGGTTGGTTCGTGGCTTGACCTCCCATCGAACGACGGTCACTATGGTTACGTGAACCCCCGTTATATCCGTTGTATCCTCCGTTTCCATATCTATTTCTGTTCTCACGAGACGATGAGCCATTTCCAAAACTGTTAGATTGGCGTGGTGTTCCGTTATTGCTGTAGTTGTCGTACATATTATTTTGAGGTGAAAATGTTGGGTTCGCGTAGAAATATTGACCCGGTTGTTGGACATTTGAACGAGATTGATCGTTGGATGGACGTCTGTGCTTATACCCTTGCTTCATCTCATTTTCCGAGTCTTTACGGAAGGAACATCCATCATTTCTCCAAGTTTGAAGATCACATTTTACACGATTCCGGTTGTTCTGTCTATAAGAATTTTATGTGTTTCTGAACACTCTGGTGGTGTTAACTAACTTTTTGGAGAAACCGCCGAAACTTTTGCGACCTGGTTTTCCTTGTTCGTGACATTCATTTGGTTTGTTTTGTTGGGTCACATCCGGTTGCCATTTAGTTTCTTCCTTTTTGATAACAGAAGATACATTTCTGAACATGTGATTGTGTAATAAAAATAAAAAGAGCAGAAGATCGAGACTCACTCTTTTTGAACCATTTCTGGCTCCACTTTCTTTTCTATTTTGACCGGTTCTGATTGTTTCGATGTTCCTTCAAGCTCCATCAGCTCCAATGCACGAACAACGCGACCATAGTTGGGATCAACTGGAGTGTTTGACCCATAAGTGAAATCCTCATCAGTCACTGAAAAATAATGAAACGTGATGATAATTAAAGGAAATGAACCTACTTTTAGCGAGAACTGATTCGAGATAGGTATCACGAACAATATATGAGAGTTGCATTGCAGATTCCTTTTGTCTTTTCAAATGTTCTTCACTTCGGATAATGGCACCCTCATCAGCGCTTACTTCTTTTTTGGTGGGATAGACAAAATCCTCATCTTTCACTGGAATGAAAATGGGATAAGATAGATTTTTTAAAAAACTAGGAAACGCTTACTGTTTTTGAACATTGTTTCCATGAGCGCAGCAGTTGAATTCATATAAACCAAAGAATTCTTTGGGTCAAAATCATCATTTTTCGATTCCATGTCAACCTGCAATTCACTGGTATCAGGTGAAGATTGAAAGAGAAAAAAGGAACTTCTCTCGATCCTAAAAAGGCAAAAGGGGCACCTACGAAACAAGGGGCACAGAAAAAAAGTGAAATGGGCAGAAAACGAGAGAAAGAGCGAGAACAAGAGCCAGAATTGGGGTCTTGAAACAGAGACGACGACGGCTAGGAGAATGGTGTGCCGGTCTTCGCACACAACTAAAGTCTGGGTGAGACGAAGAAGAATGGGAGAGACCGAGAATGAGTCGTGCAATATCCGACGTCGCCTAACAGCTGCCAAACTGGACGTAACAGTGCGCATTTATGATTTGGCACCTGTTACTCGAAATCGAAAAAGAACACATGTTGTTTTACGATTGCGCAGTAATAATTTGGGTTATTTTGAAAAAGAGAGGCAGCGACAGCATGGGAAGGAAATATATATATGGTTATGAGCAACAGCACAGTCATTATAGGTGAAGAACAAAAGGGCACCGACACAGGAAGCAAATATGGGACATTTATGAATTAGTAAAGCTCCATTGGTTGTGAAAGTGAAGTTCTAATCATGTTACTACGGTAATTAAATTGAAAGCTAGAGTAAACTCTAAAATTCTGGACAAGAAATAATTAAAACTCTAGACTTTATTATTATGATGTTGACCCTTTTTAGAAATTAAGATATTTGAAAACCTACAAAGTGTTCATTCTCAGTCCCAAGTGCTATACTAGTATTCATTGCTTGACAAAGTTCTTCTTGTCTTTTTCTTCCCAGTTAATGTATTTTTGACGTCTCTTCACCACCCTATTTGTCTCTGTTTCTCATCTCATTATTCTCTTTGCAATGCATTGTACTCTTCTAATGTGACCTCTTCGCTACACCACGCTGTGCGCGTCAGTCTGCAAACACAGCAACGCACAAATGCAGACACCCTCTATCGACGCGCATTCATTCTTTCACCATTTTCGTTTTCCAATAATTGTTATTGATTGTTGTTCGCATCTTTTCGTATATTTTCGACTTATTTTTGTTCCTTTTTATCACTTAATATTTATTAACTTGTAGGTGACCTAAATCAATCATCATGGACAGTGTATTCTTATTGGAACAGCGAAAAAACAACGAAATCAATCTGGAACATATCGATGATGAAATGAGAATGGAGCAGGTCCGCCAGGCGGCATCCAAAGCGAAATGGATATCTTTTGGGCAAGCACTCAGACGCCATTTGCTTGTTTGTTTCAGTTTTATGAATAAAAACTATTGAATTCATTATTTTAAGGAGAAACGCAACACTATCGACGCTGATGGCCGCCTTGACGTGCTTCACGGGATCGACTTCATAAGAACTAATATGCCAATCGATGAGACGTGGCCAATGGAAGAGAGAGTCAAGATAATGTCTGAAAGTTTAGGGTAAGATGACACTGTAAATATACTTTATAGAAACTGTTTCTTTAGATGTAACTACACAAAAACATCACGTGGATGGATGATCACCCGACCAGAAGTGCTTAATATGGATCTAACAGTTACTGATGACAAAGTGACCACTGTTGTCATCAGTTTGTGGGAAGAGCCTTCGTTTTACTCTCCGGATGCGACAAATTTGCTTCTGGAGGATAAGTGGACAGAACTTCGGGATCGTGTAGCTGAAACACTTCTGACCTATGATAAAGACTTGACTAGGTAACTGAAGAAAGATTTAAATCTTAAAAAATAAAATTTTCAGAACCGATCGTCTTAAATGTAAAACCGCAATGAAAATGCTCGAAAAGTTATTCAATCATTATTCCAGTGACAATAAGCTTGTCTTAGTTCAAAGATCCAACTATGGGTGAGATATATTCTTGGTTAAACTAATTTGATAATTATTTTTCAGTTACTATCTTCCATCTGAGGATTTGAGACAAGGTCGTATCTACTACACAGTGGATCCACACTACCGCTCTGTGCGGGCCAAGAAACAAATTTTCTCTATGACAGATGAAGATTATGATGCACTTCCGTACTTTGAATTCCGTTTTCAAAAGCATGAAACAACGTGTCAACTTCCGGAGTTGGCCCCGATGTAAGTTGATCAAAACATTGAATATAATAAATTGAATGTATTGCAGGAATGCATGGTCGGAGACTGAAGAAGCAAATGCGGTGATTGTCTTGAAATTCTCAAAAGGAGTGTTGGTGTCGGAAGATACTAGAAAGAAGTTGGTGGAATTCTGCGCAATGGCTCCTGCCATCCTACACTACACAAACAGCTATCGCTACTTGACTGGAGAAATGTTATTCGAGGGTGGTGTCAAGATGATTACTCAATTTAATGATGGAAACGCTCAACATTTCTATGACGTGGAAAAAGCCTCGTTCCATGATGGAGGAGATTCTGTCATCAATGAGGTTTATCTCAAAAGATTGCAAGATTTCCATTTGGTAAGACATTGGATAAGTTAGATACTGAAAAACGTCATTTCTTCAGGTGATCGCGCTTCTCCGCGCCGAATCGATGCACATGAATTTGTGGGAATCTATCTTGGCTTCATGCTATGAGAAACAAGGTATCCCAGAACACAAAGTCGATGCCATCAAAATGCATATTGTGCTGTCTCGAAAATTGATCACAATCGGTTTCGCTACCAAATATGCACCTATCGAGGGTTAGTTTTAGAAAACAACTTTCGATATATTGATGATTTTGTTTCAGTTTATATCAGCGAAAGTGGAACCGGTGAAGCCAAAGTGGAAGTTGTCAATGCTCTCACGAAGCAGAAAATTGCTGATCGTATCAATGAGATTTCAACACGCAAATTGAATGAGTAAGTTTTCCCTGATGATACCATAACTAAATTCATAATCTCAAATTCCAATACGAAGAGTGAGAAAATGCATCTGAATTGAATGAATTGAATTGAATTGAAACCTGCTCTTTATTTATTCAACACTAATTTTCTTTCAGGACCTGGAGTATTCCTATCATGTTGACTTATATAGTGTCCGGCGATGACTGCAAATTGGCCAAGATTACAGTCCCACTGCGTAAGGAAAACCCCGAAACTCGTGCCCCATCTCCACAACTTCTCTCCATCAAGCGTTCCTAATTGTTACTGGTTGATATATCTACGGTTTTGTGAATCAAAGAGCTTGACTTATTATAATCTAATGACTGATTTTGTATTATGATCTAATGACTAATTTCTGGTTATTATACGTCTGAATTCAATATTGAAATTTTAATTTGTTTTGTAGATCTCTTTCAAATTTTTCGTTGTGTTTCTCAGAATGAAATTGAAAAAGTGCTAACCACGTATAAAAACATTATTCATTACGAAAACTATACATTATAAATTTGATAGCCAAATAAGTTTGAACCATGAGATCACAAATTCAGAACGCAATATGTTTGAGAATGTGGTTTGGATATAATTATGTATGAGTGTGTAGAAGTATGTACATTTATGAGTGAGTATGATATTCGTATCCCGTTTCCAATTCTGAGTTCACCACTTTTCGCCGTAACCTTGATGACAATTCAATATTGCTCTCACGCACCTGAAGGCTGAATAAAGTTGAGTAAATTGAGAAATAGATTACGTTGTATACCTTTCCAAGATGAAAAGTTTCCTTGATACTCTGACGGAATCTAGTTGAAAGGAACGCATAGAGGAATGGGTCAACAGCGGCATTAAAGAACAAAAGAAGGAAACTGATAGGTTGAAGAACACTTTGTAAGCAGTTCAAACATCTTGGTGCTGAAAGAAATAAATTGGGTCAATGCTATAAAAATGAATGTGTTTACCCATTGGATCTCTCCAAACAGTCCACATAAAATATACATATCTTGGAAGAGAGAAGAATGCAAATGCCACTACTATTCCGACAGCCAAACGACCGACCTGAAAAAATCCCTTTTCCAAGAAAGCGTTTTTTTTTTTCAAATTTGTAATGGTTTTGGTTTAACATGTGGCAGGAAGGGTGTCAAAACTAAATAAAAAGAGAGTGGTCGTTTTGTTGAATACACTGAATCCAAACAAAAACTGTGAACATATGTTCTGAAACTCTTTTCTTTAAACAAACCTTTCGCCGTTTTTCAACAGAGACTCCTCCGGTTGAGGCTTCCGAACGCCAACTTGATCTTGGAAGGAGCTTGTTAGCAGATTGCTTTGTGATAGTTGCAGCCTTGCTAACAACAAGTCCAATAGTGGCGTAGATGCAAAGAAGAATGACGAGAGGAACGGCATACCTTAAAATAACAAAATAATCCTTTGATAGAAAATTTCAATTTCCTACCAGACGATGAAGTTGATCGTAGCTACTAATTTAAGAAGATTGAAACCATAAATTTCAACATGACGTCTGGTGCAGATCTGAATTATTATTGTTTTCATGATTGATAATAGATTATTATCACATACAGTATAAGTCTCATTTCCGTCAGAGATTTCTAAGAATTGACTAGCAATAACATATGGCGTATTCATGACGGCACTAGCTGAAAAGTAAAACACTTGTTCTCTGAACTAATTCCTAATTGTCTTACTCAGCCAGACCACAGCAGAGGAAGTGATGAGCACTTTCTGTGAAAATGCTCTTCTAACCCGAAGTGGACGTAGAACCGCAATCAACCTTTCCACCGAAACAAGTACCTAGAACATTTCATTTAAGATGTTTACGTCATTGATGATCCTACCAAAATTCCAGCCGAGACATTTGGGATAAAGTGTAGTACGTAGATGTATGAATAGCAAAGAACCTTGCCAAACGGCCACCGACCATGTCCTTGGAACACAAAATTTACTGCATTTTGAAGAACACAAAAGATACCAACAAAGAGGTCGGCAACCTAAATAGAGTTCCTACTGAATGAATCTATTTTGATGAGGATACCGTGAGATTGGCTAGGAAGAAATTTGGAACACTCCGAACTTTTTTCTGCGAGAAGAACACGAGCAGAATTATCAGATTTCCTGAAAAATGAACTTAATTTTGTTTCCAATTTCTAATTTTAGTGATTGTCTTGTGCTTTCTAGTTTTCAAGACCAATGAATCAAAAATGATTCGGTTTCACTATTTGTTCATGTCGTTTGTTTGCCTCCGATCAATCGTCTTAATGAGAAAATCAAATTGAATTTTCGTCAAATTCACGAGAGAAAGTGTGAAATGAAAAACACAGACTGAAGATGATCAGATGATTTTCTAGGTACTTACCGATGATAGTGGCAAGAAAAACGAAAAGATAGGATACACAGAGAAGGAAGTGTACCACTGGATGGTTAAGAGGTGAGTCGCTTTCCATTCGTTCTGAAATTATTAAAAATCGGTTTCTATATAAGGAGGTCACTACAAAGTACGCGAGCAGGTGGTAATGAGAAAGAAAATGTGACTGAATGTTTCCAGTCGCATCGTTGTGACGTAGAGGCGGAGCTAAGAGCCACAAAAGAGAAAAAAAGAAATAATGATTCAGAAAAGAAAGAATGAAAATGATATAGAATTTCGATCTTGAAGGAGTTGAATGAAATGCAATAAGAATTGAAGAAAAAGAAAAACTTCAGAATGAAAAGTTGCAAGGATAAGAGGAGAAGATCAAAGACGTGCGGAAAGTTGAAGAGCTTGAAGTGTGGCTGGCGCGGTCGAAAGTTCACGAAACACATCGTCTTATTTTCTTTTCTACGAGACACGAAACGGACGTTTTTCATTCGAAACGACTTCTAAGACGGGAAACATAGATCAGGAATTGAGTACCCGGAATTTTTGAGAAATTGAAAATGTAACGTGTGGATCAGGAAGAGGAAACGTTTCAAAGGGGCTTCTTCTTTTTGAGTCGGAGACACCCACCCCAGAAAACACATCATTCTATGAATAGAATAGCAGGTGGAATGTCTTCAGTTTTAAGGTTAGGATGTCGTTTGAAAAAGTATTTTTTATGACAATATGCACATAAAGTGGGCGGAACAAAAAATCATTTTTTGGAGGGAAATGCTCAAAGATCTTCATGAAACATTTAGTTATTATTTTAAAAGTGTTCAGATAATCTTCATAAGATCATCCAGGCTAATCTATAAAACCTTATTGGGAGGTGCACATTGATGCTGTTTATTTTTGTAATATTAAAGAACGAAAAGATTATATGATGTTTTGGATATCTTCTTCTGAAACTAAAAAAAATTAAGAACAGAACACATTGTTAAAAGAAGAAGAGCCCAGGAAATAAAATAATACCCTTGTTTTCGCGTATAGTTCTACTACAAAACTTGTCTTCCTCATTGAAATACCGAGTAATGTTATTCAAATATCTGTCACAATTCTGAAAACAATTTTTGCAACACGGGCCGATGTAGTCTGCACTCTCATCCAGTAATTGGGCGGCACCATCTTAATAAGAGGAAGAAGATGAATAATCAAGCGGAATTGATGACCACTGGTACTTCCTACTAGACATGTAGAATACGAACAGAATGAGCAGAAACCAGTGTGAAAAATGTTAATATCCGGAGTATAGGCACACGTGTTGCACGCCGCCTTTACGTCATCTGGGTGCCAGCAGTTGGAACTCGGAGCGAGAAATAAATGGACTAATAGTTTTGTTGAGGAGAAGAAGAAAAAAGTGGGAGCAAGGGCGTTTCATCCTGTTTATTTCTATCTAGTCTCAACCGGGGGGTGTCTATGAGAAGAGTAGAAATGACAGACCCGAGATAAAAAGGGAAGAAGTGTAAAGTTTTATGGGACATTTGCCAATTAAAGCGAAAAACGTGTGCAATTGAGGTACTGGCTCGCAGGGTTTTTCGGGAGACAGACGGAAGAGGAAAAAAGGATGAAGAAGAAAAAGAAGAAGGGACAGAAAAGTGCCGAGCAAATAGACAGTTGCAACTGAATGTATCAATGAAAAGAATTGACTTGGTTTGTACAAATGGACCGTTTTTCGCACTGGAAAAACACAACAATAGAGTCAATGAGTGAGAGTGACCTGCGGTCAACGAATACTTTTTGATTGAGTGACCCCGTGAGTGAAATAAATCAAACCCTCTATTTTTTTTTCTTTTTTGGTCTGCTTCCCGTTCTTTTTCCGGTAAATAAATACATGGAAGGTGTAAATTCAATAATCAAGAACAGAAAAGGGACATGGGAACTTGGAACAGGTGAAGACAGTAGTGAGACAGGGAACTCAATTTGTACGGTCATTGAAAGTTCTATTTTTTGGTCTGGGAAAGAGAGTTGAAGTCTTGTGAGCAGAAATGTTACATGCTGTGTATGATCAATAAATTAGAATTTTCTCAAAAATCGAAAACATATGATACATAAACTGAGCTTAACTATTAGTTAGAAACTTAGAAATGTCAATTTCTAGATGTTTGAAATTGCATAAATAATCTGAAGATTGTTTTGTTTAAAGTTTAGAGAATTGAAATTACAGAGACTACGGTAGTTTGAGGAACACTATGCCTGAAACTAGCTCTGAAATATTATGACGTCTACAAAAAGATGAATCTACTAATACCATAAATTATTCTGAAAAACACACAATGATCAAAAATGCTCTTTTATTCTCTCTTCCCCATTTTTATTTTTTCAGATATCAAAAACACGTATTCATCGACAAGTCTTTCAATAAATTATTCATTTGTGGTTTTGGTCCTCCCATCGCCGGATTTTTTCATATGTCGAAAAAATGAAATATAAGAAAAAGAGACAAAAATCATAGGCTAGTCTAATGAATAACCAGAGACTGGGTCTGGTCAAAATGACACGACACAAAAGCCCGGAAAAGTTCAAAGACCGATCCTTTGATCATCTGGTGTAATTACAGAAGAAAAGGTTCAACATGTGTGTGCAAGTGCTTTCACAACACTCCAGCAAACATTGTTCAACACCTCCAATTATGAGCCAAGACGTTGTTGCTGGAGAAAAATTTCATGTGAATAGACTAGCGTTTATAAAGAGAGAAAGAGTTCTGATTCCTTTGACACAACAGGAAAGCATTTAAAAGAAGGGAGAAAAAGCTCAAAAGATGTTCGTTTGTCATCATGTTTTTCAAAGAAGCCAATGGTTTCGTTTTCTCTGTTTTTTTCGTGGGACGACGATTAACCATTTCGAACAATCTGTTTTTCTCAGAATTCACTAATTAGGTTTTCGCGTTTTTGTACCGGTTGACTCAAAAAAGGAAACATCAGAGGAAAAAAAAAGTAGAAAAGATATAAACACCGAAAAAAGTAGAGAAAAGCGGAAGATCAAATTTCACGGCTTTGTGAACTTTTTGAGAGAAAAAACTGTTCTTTCCATTTTTATACTTTCTCCATTTTTTTCATGACTTTTGAGCACAGAAAGTGAGATTTCAATAAGATCTGAAGCGTAAAAGCGAATGGGTTTGACTCTAGTTTAAGAAAAGAAAAAATCTGAATATCTTAAAGTGCACGTACGTCGTAAAGCTACACATTTTCAATTAAATACGTTTTATGGCTAACGATGAGCAAAAACCTTTGTAATGAAGCCGAAATCAAGTTTTACAATATACAATCGCTGATGCAATACCACAAGACCAAGAAGGGTAAAGAAACAAAATTGGGGAAAGGAAAAAGAAAAGGTCGACAAGAGAATTTCACCCACGGTTTAGAATTTCAGAATGCTCACTGGCTGGACGACTAATGAAGGAATGCGAATTGTGAATTGTCTGGAACTGTGAACTTGTTTTTCATCATGTTCCACTTTTTCCCGCATTTCTTTTCATCGAGTGTGTCTGGTGGATATCACTGAATAGATCATGAGTATGGAAAATGAAGAAAATATGTTTTTCGGTCATTCCCTTTTTTCGGGAACTCTAAATTTCACTTGCAAACATCATAATTCCAATTGAAACTAACATTGAAAACAAAAGCTGTCATATATTAAACATCCATATATTTCCTATATTTATAGAATCTACAAAGAAAGTAGAAAAAAGTATGGGGCACAGGAAGCACGGAGTCAGTGTAGAGCAACAAAAAGGTAAACGTAAGCACCGTTGAATTCAGGAAAATTGCAAAGTTCCGGGCAGAGAAAGAAAGAGAAGAGATCATTGAAATGTGCCTTTGGAAGAAAATGAAAGAAATGTCAAACAAGAAATGACAACTGTTATTGCAGCAATTAAATCTCTGTGCTTGTGCAAAATAGGGTTTTATGAAATCGCAATCACAAATTGTGATTCATTTTCGGAAGCCATCTGGGTGGTGGAAAATAAAAGAAAACATAAATTTTTCAAAAAATGAATAATAAACCGCGTAACTGTAATAGATAAGCCAAGCTTTAGAGTGTAGGATTTTGAATTTTTCAGAAAAATTTGAAATCCTGAAAGCTAAGAATATAATACCTCCCTCTTTCTGTGCTATCATGAAATAAAAGAAGCGACATCAGACATTTTGATTTGAGAAAGGGGGTGACGTGATTGTGGAAGGGTTCAAATTAAACACGGGTAACAAATGACACACACAATGAAACATGAGCGTTTTTAAGCTGTTGGTGTGGAAAAATCCCATGTCTTTCTCGCCGCTCTTGACCGCACTCCTCTCCTATAGCTGCTTTGAAATGTTGTTGTTTGGCATTTCTTGAACTGCTACTACATTTTATTCAAGATAAAGACTCTTCGGAAAGTGTAATAGGGATGTACGTCAAAAAACGTTCCCTATACTTTTCACTCGCTAATTTCAAATAAGACGAATGACATGTTTACATGTTGGAGACGTACTTGTGAACTTTCGATGGTGTGAAAAATATTGTGGAGAGAAATGAAGAAGATTGTTTTTAATTGACTATTTTTAAATGGTGTTCGAATTCTTAGAATTCTGGAAAATTACCATTTGTTTTCAGAATATATTGAGAAAATAAGTCGACAGAATTGAGAAAGAATAGTAATAGTAATATCTAATCATTGAAAAGGAACAAAACTTGTTTTTGTCACTCAACGTATTTCTAGATTAATAGAAAACCATAATCTCGTAGACACAAAACAGACACATGGAACCCGAAATGAGAGGAAAATTGAGGAAGTCGAGACAAAAAACAAGAATAGATCTGATTTCGACAATAAGAAGGTCAGTCAAAACATGTGTCTTGGAATTTGATTTGATTCTTCAAATCCGTCTTTTCTCGAATTCAATGTCCTGTGCTCCCATTCTGACGGATCTGCTTACAACCACGGATGTCCGTCATTGCATACTAGAATGTTTTACACATGCTTCCATAAAAAGGGATTTATTTTGAGAGGGTGCATGTGCCTTGGGTTCAACAGGAAACAATTTCTCTGCAAACGAAGGGTTTAGTTACCATTGGTTCTATTTATCGGGTTATGTCCTTTAGAAAAAAAATGAAATGGATAGAGTGAGGCCAATGTTTGGTTCTCAAGGAGAGAAATCAAATAATGAGAGCAGTAGATTGGAATTGAACTTCTTGTTGTTGGAGTAGGAATTGTTTTCATTTACTAAATGAGGTATTAGATTTCGAAATATTCGGCAAAAAAATGCTTGGAATGAGCTCATCACCTTTTTTATTTGCTTTGCATTTCTAAAATAAGCGTTTCAGTGATGCTTGTTTATGAAAGTATGAAGGATAGAGAGAAAGAGAGCATTTTTCAAAAAAAAAAAACAGGCATAAAAGTGTATGTGAAAGCTTTTTCAAAAATCTTAAGATCACGTGATGTTCTTTGTTCGGCCTTTTGTGGATCGAATTGAATATGTCGACAAAGCGAAATATCTATTTGTTGCAAAAAAAGGGAAAATTTTCCGAGGTGTGAAAAGCCATTCTTCAAAAGGACTACGAAGATGAGAATAAGAAAAAAAATCGAGGGGAAGATGAGGAAAATGCCTCCGTTTCAACAGTCAGTCAATTCAATGAGTTGCCCTCCTCAAACGTTTTCATATTTGTTCGGTCGTACCTCGGAATCATGAAACACTTGTCCGAATGGTTTTTGAAAAGATAGATGAAGGGAGTGAAGAAAGGGCGAGAAAAAGGACGACGTAGTAAAGCGTTTTCTCGAGATTAAAACTTTTTTCTTATGAAAAAGGTCATACACTTTTGTGTATGTAGGTACTTTTGTGTGCAAAGGTATGTTTGGATGTTGCTGAAGGCAGCGGTTGAAAGAAGGTCTAATAATTGCTATTTTTGTTTCAGAAGTTTTGGACTTTTTGTCAAAATGGGTTCAGAAAACCAAGGAGAACTTGACAAAACGAAAGAAGATTGGTTCCGGGACAAGTTGTTCAAGACTACTCATCATGGGTCTGGAAAAAAAACAAGTCATCAAGTTTCTCTTTTCACAAGAAGGAAGAAAAAGCCAATTTATTTAACGACTGCGAAATCAACCTAATTTGAAAAAAAGTTTTTTCAACACGAAAAAAACAGGAACAATTTTTTCGTATAGTTTGCGTTTAAAGAGTTTTTAGCTAGATTTTCAGATAATCCACAAGATCAACCATAGTTCGAGCTTCTCAGAGCACATAAAGAAATTGGATAGTGTCGCGTTCAACGCCCCTTCGTAGAATAGCGAACTCCAATAAGAAAAAAAAACGAAACGAAGCAATGTTTGACCAACAAGTTGCCATGACTAGACGATGGATAGATATGTACGGTCTTTGGTTTTGGTGTTGTGTCGCTGACCTTTTGATATACTCAAGTACTACTTTCAAGTTTCTCGCTGCAGCCATTTCTATAATTCTTTTATTTTTCTAGTGTGAATACGAATCATTGACGAAAAACGACAAAAAACACGGAACTTGTAGTTAGACGTTGAAGTTTATTTTCATTTTCAATGAGAAAATTTTTCTGATCTTTTTGGTCGAAAGAATTGGAGAAAACTGCGTTTAGTGATGGGTACAAGTAGACATATTGACAAAAAAACGAACAGTTTGGATAAAGAGAAAACTGATTCAGCAAAATCCTCAGCTGTATTGTATTTCGCGGCTTTTGTCTATCTTATGTTCCGCCAAAAAGTACCAGGTGTTTACCGACATCTCACAGCTTTTTTCTCTCTTTTTACCTCATGTCATCAGTTTTTTCTGTATTTGCGCTGGTCTTTTTCAATCATTAGATGTACATAATAATGTGATTTTACTTGTCTTCACCCCATCCCTTTTGTTTGGTTGATCGCTTAGAAGATGTTTGAAATTTAGCGTGAGAACCCCAAACGAGATCAGATTTTAGGAGGAACGAAAATATGAGCTGTGAAAAGCGAACTGTGAGAAGAAGTCGGCGAAAAAAACACAAAACACACGATCAGTAGATGCCTAAAGTTGAGAACTGAATTTAGTCAGATATAAAGAGGAAAGGTATCAGGTGACTGAAAATACGATGCTGAACCAATGAATCCAAACAACCAAATGGAAGGTGGATGAAAAGTTTCAATACATGGTTTTTGGCGTTTTTGAAACTTGAGAAGTGCCAAGGGATTTCCCGATACGGATTGATGTCTTCACATCCACGTGGAATGGGTATCGGGGACTATTTCGTTGTTCTCTGAAATAAAAAACTTTCGTTACCTCAGAAGCCAAGATCGATTGTCTAACAAGAAAATAATAGATCGGTATTTAAGAACCTCTGAAAAACATCCAACAAAAACAAAGTGGCTTTAGAAAATGAAAATGAATAGAAATAACGATAACAGAACGGATAGGCAGAAAAATGATGTTTTTCTTACTTCTTATTATGACATGTAGGAGTCAAGACATTTCTTATTAGCGTCAAATAGACACCTTTTATGTTTTACAGAAAAAAATGAACATCCATTCTTTCTGAATTGGATATAAAGAGCAATAATAAATATGAAGAAAAAAATAGTTGTGAGAGATCTATAGTTTTCAAATTCCTCATCTGAATGATATTGTAGTTGGATGAAAAGTCATATCCTTTTTCTGCAAAAATATGTACAATTGAACTGATATTCAAAAACAGAATTGTTTGATCGCACCATGCAGTACATTATTTTCCAGTGTTCCTATTCAAAATTTATTTTTTCGCAATTTCCAAACTTCGATTTATGACAATTTTTTCACAACAAATATTGAACTTTTTTTGCGAAAATTGATATTGTAAAATATTGAAATCTCCACAAAGTAACAAACGGGAACCTGTCATACATTATAAAAAAAAACATTTTTAACACACAGTAAACTTGACCGGGTGACAAAGAAGCTTACTTGTTGCGTGTTGATGCATAAGTTGTGAGTTACGCTTTACAGAAGAATAGGACAATTCTTTGTTTCGCGATAAAACCAAAAATTGAACCCCGGTAAAATCGAAATTTGATTTCTCGCTAAAACAGCATTTCAGTTTCCGACAACGTTCCAAAAGCTTTGAAAATGTTTTACAAGTCACTGAGTATCAAAAAACCATTCATTAAAAAAAGTGAATAGAAAGAAAAAGACACAGTTTCAACCAAATAAATGAATTAATATTTGAAGAGAAATATAATTAAAAAAATTATCTTAGATTTTAGGTTTTTTAACATCCAAACCATCTTGCTCCATTTGTCTCTTTCTGTCTTGAGTTTCCAAAGCATTTTTTCCGATGCGGTTTTTCAGTGACATTGCTGCTTCTGCTACTGAACGCTTACAATTGTTCTTGTCAGTCATTGTCCTGAGGATTAAAAAGGTGATATTCGCAATGAAGCGTCCAAAGTAAAAAAAAAGGGAGAAAAGTGAAACTTGTGTCCAACGTAAAGGTGATGTGTTGTTTTTTCGAATATTAATTACTAGCTCTTAAAAAATTATCAATAAATTAAAGTTCTGCCCAAGAAACACCAATAATAAACTGTGTAAGCAATTGTAACATGAAATGAAACAGAATAATTAAATGCATAAATAAAGTGAAGCTTTCATCATTAATTTGGACATTTTCACTTGTTTGTCTCTTTTCTACTTCGGACACTACACAGAACTCAAAAACGACAACAAAAAATAAAATTGTTTGAAAAAGTTTCAAAACTCACTCTAGAATGTTATATTCGTCTTTTTCATGAAACTCTTTCAGAACTTCTTTTCCCATATCAGTTGTAAATTTTTCTAGACACTGCAGAAGTTTACATTTCATCAATTTACACTTGACATTATTAGCACATCTCACGAAGCTCATAATAATTTCCAAATTCAAGTGAGAGCTTTTCACAAAAAAATGAGTTGCGAGGAATTCAAAAAAAGTTAAGAATTCAATTCTCAAAGTTTCCTCCATCTTCTTCAATAAGCATAACATTAACTCCTCGTTCTCGACAATTAAATTAAATAGATCTGTTGACAGGCTTCTTGAATACTTATCCAACACGTTAAAACAAATATAGTTTTGAGATTCTATAATTGCTTTGGTTGCTTGGATGCAAGCTTGGTTGTTGAGTTCAATTGAAATGTCTTGAATATCTTTGTGATTATCGGACAAATTATAAAACATAGCTTTTCTTTGCCAGTATTGCATTGTCGAATCAGCAAGATATAATGATAACCTAGCAATATTATACTTTGTTTTCTGATTGCACGTATCAGAACATTTATATCTGAAAGAGAATATATACAGTACCGTTCAAAAATTTATAGAAAAAAGTATTTTTCAGTTGATTTTAGGCCATTTCGGCCAGTTTCAGGCTTCTGGAGCTCGGATCTCATGCTTCCGATCACTCTGAAAATTTTTGTGGGTATAAAAAAACCCTAAATTAACAACTTTCCATTCACAGAATTTTTTGAAAATGCCTAGTTTTTCAGCTATGCGGCGTTTTCTGACGCATACCCTTTTTTGACCCGTTTTTGGCCAATTTTGCACTGAAACCGTGAAAAAAACAGCCTTCAGAAAACGCAGCATAGGTGAAAAACTAGGCATTTTTAAAAAATTCTGTGAACGCGAAGTTGTTAATTTAGGTTTCTGTTATACCCACAAAACTTTTCAGAGTGATCGGAAGCATGAGATCCGAGCTCCAGAAGCCTGAAACTGGCCGAAATGGCCTAAAATCAACTGAAAAATATTTTTTTCTATAAATTTTTGAACGGTACTGTACTGCTTAATTAATGAATAAACTTACATTGTCCCGAGCACATCTCTCATTGAATGTCGTAGTGCTGGTTTCTTCGGAAATTTTTTGGCAACACTCAACATGATGTTTACCATTCTTTCAATAATTTCGACAGGAAGATTTAATCGCATATGCAATAAAACATTTTCAAATTTGTCACAATTGGCGGAAGAAAGAAGATAAAAGTCGAGTATGTCCAAACACGATGTCAAATCTCCGCGACTTAATATTCTGGTTTGTCCAATGAACGGTTGATACCGTTCAAAATTCTCTCTTGAATAGTCCGCTGGAATAGAATCTGCAACATAACAAACGTCTTGATGATATTTTTGAAAGCAAGAACTTACAACGTACGATTAGCGTTTTTAACTTATTGAATTTATCAACAATATTTTGACAATCAGAAAAATTGGCGTCACTATCCACAAATTCTAGATTTGGTAAACAATTTATGTCCGACTGCTCAACAAATTCAAGGAATTTTTTAGTTGAACTGAAAAGTTTCCAAGTTAGATTTGAATTATTGTATTGATATTAGTAAGGTATCAACATGCGCTCTTATCGCGAAACGTGCTGAATTCGACCGAGAGTACTGGAAAGTTCGAAATTCTTGCACTGGATAGATTTCTAAGTGTTTCTTGTCGATAAATAATTTTTATTTATTTATTTTTGTTTTGTGTCGTCGGAATTTGAATTTCAGCTTAATTGCGATGAGGGCGCATGTTGAAGACTCATGCAGCGCTAATATACAGTACCGTGCAAAAGTATATGAACCGGGCCGTTTGTTGCCGATTGGATCATCCGAAGTTGAGGTACGGTAAAAATCGGCCCGGTTCATATACTTTCGCCACTGTACAGTGCGTATTATTGGACGCACTGTATACGGAATCGATTACAAAGATGTCATATTTTGGCTTTCTGAGAATATAGATACCATTGAAAATAAATAACATCAGACAATGTAAAAAACAATTATAATTATCGATTCTAATAGCACTTTGAATAGAAATGTAGAACTTACACTTCCCCCCTCACATCTAAGGATTTTAGTTTAGAGAGCTTAGCAATTTCCAAAAAGTTGGAAAATTCACACCGGAGATGAGCCAATGAAAGTTTTTCCAAATTGGATAACTTGGATATTCCGTTGATTTTTGTAACAGTTGTCTGAGATATATCCAACTCTTCCAATAAAAGGTACGAGTTACATAATTTCAAAAAGTCTTTTTCATATAGCGAACATTCGAACAAATTTAAGAGACAATGTCTGAAATCTTCGAGCAAACGATGTCACACATCGGCCAAACTGTTAGGATTCATCTGATATTCAGTGTATGGGTACCCTATGTTAGTCTAAGAACAAAACCACTTTATTTATCCGGATTCCTCCTTCCACAGGAGAGGTGACGTCTTCGGAAGGCAAAAAGTCAAAATCGTTAGTTTTGAAGATAGAGTCCCGATCTCTTCAGAAATGAATTCAGGACACTTTAATGTCCATTTTTGTAGTACATGACTAGTTTTCATCTCTTTCCGTTCAAAAGTTATATTCACTTTTCAAGTGAATTTTCAGTTTTTCGAGATTTCTGAAAAACTAAAGTATATTTGTCCGGCGAGATAAGTTCATATTATGGAACATCAAAACCCAATACATGATAACAACATAGAATGAAGTTGGGATTTTAGTGTCGAAGAGAGATTTTGCATCATTTCCATCATGTACCATTAAATTGCATGGAAAACTTTTTTGTACGAGAGAAATTCAAACAAACTTTGGTACGAAAATTTCAAAAAATGAGTTACAAACAATGTTTCCTTGTGTTTACGATAATTTCGATCAAAATTCGTTTTCGTTTTGTCGATTTCATGTGTTTTCACAAAAACTTTTTCAATTACCTTATATGGACAAAATAATCTTTTTTAAGTCATTTCTACGGGTCAAAATAAATTTGTTGGGCGTCTCACATCTGGATACATGAAATCCGATAATAATTGGAATTTTTGAATTTTTGAAAATTTTCATAATTTTTCATGTGGTCCCCCCTATGAAAATTTTGAAAAATTTCGATTTTTCAAAAAGTTATGGAAAATGTTTTTTTGGATGCAAAACAGCTAATTTCGTATAGGAATTGATTCAAAACTCACTCATAGTTCATAATTTTTCAATTATCTGTAACTACGAGCTTGAAAATATTTCAATCGCTAACTTCATATGAAAACTTTCGAACTAAAAATAATAGTGAGGAGAAAACTGATTCAAATGTATGAAACTGTCTGACTAAAATGTTTTCTCAACATTCTAGCTATTCCACATTTGAAAAACGAACTTTAAATGTGCGCTCCAACTATTTGGTGGTATATGGTGGAAATGATAAAAAATCTCTCTTCGACACTAAAATCCAAATCCCATTCCTTGATTTTATTATGTATTGGGCCATGGTGACTCAAAATATCAGACAATCTCGCCGGACAAATATACTAAAATTTTTGGGAAATCTCGAAAAAGTGAAAATTCAGTTGAAAATATGAATTTTCCGTATGAACGAGAAGAGATGGAAACTAATCATGTACTACGAAAATGATCACTAAGATGTCCTATATTAATTTCTGAAGAGATTAGGACTCTATCTTCAAAATTGACGACTTTGACTTTTTGTCTTCAGATGACGTCACCTCCCCTGTGAAAGGAGGAATCCAGATAAATAAAGTGGGTTTGTTCTAAGACTAACATAGGGTACCCATATACTGAAAACCAGACGGATCCTAACAGTTTGACCGATGTGTGACATCGCCTTCAGGCCAATACTCGATAATCTCAGAAATTGTCTCTTAAAGAGGTCAACCTAATACATATTTTATAAAATATCAATTACCGGCTATTATGTTTTTTGCCACTTGATAGGCGGCTAGGTCTTGAAGATCAGGAACTTCATCAGACAAAAAAAAGGGGTCCATTGTTATTCATCAAATGTGACCGAAACAACAACAACAACAAGGATCCTGAAAATATTATTGTGAAAAACATTTAAAACTGAAATTATATCAAAACGCTGTCATTTTAAGAGGGAGAGAGATGAAAGGCAACCACTGAAGCAGTCACCGTGATGGTAAAGGGTTGGCGAGGAGGAAAAACCGAACACGTATGGCCAGCACATACGTGTTAGGCATAAAGAGGAGAGATTGGAGTGACAGAGAAATGTTACTGAGGAAAACGAATAATGGGCGTTGAAAAAACGACTGTATTTCTATTCGTGCTACCAAAACCGTATCATACACTCATTGAAATAAAGTCAAATGATAGATATAAAACACCATGTCATATAAGCAATTTGAAATGCGAGGAGAATAGGTTAAGTCAATTTAGGCGCACCGATTATGCTAGCGGCCTGTGCCTTGTCCCAAAAAATACTTGGAGTGTCGTTTCGCCCGGTGTTTAGTGGAGCGCACTTTTTCGTCCCACCACAATAGTCTTCCACTTTGATTGAATTAATTTTTTCCGAGAATAAGGTATTTATTAAAGAAAAAGCGAAAAATAAGAAAAATAATGTGAGAGAGAAAAATAAAGTTATTCACGACAGAAGGACGTTTTTAAACATTTGTGCTTTTTCATGACTTCAGAAAAAAGTATAAAAATGAATCAATAACTGAGAATGAGAATGGAAATAGATAATGAGATCAAAATAATATGAGGCTGAAACCCCGTTCGTAGGAGTATCACAGTGAAAATGTATTTAAATATAATCTGAAAGAGTTTCGTCGACGAAGGTTTGAAATATTGGTAACCATTGAGTTGCTTCTATACAATCGACTGATCCGTCTTTAGATGATGCAGCTAGAAGAGATTCATATCCTCGAGTGTGACGGTTTTCTTGGTAGCCGTTCACAAACGAAACAAAGGCGTCAATGGTTTTTGGCAGTTCGTGGCTTTTAACTTTTGACCAACTCTTGTCAATTTGGAGGAAGAGGAATATAAGGAGCGAAGCTGCGCTTTTTTGAACTTCTACAACGCCGCATGTGAAACATTCTCTGAAATTGACAAAATTATTCACGGAAATACGAACATCGGAAATTCATGTGATTAATCCCTCTTTTAAAACTCCACTCACATTATTATTCGCATCTTTTTCTTATTCTCGAACATATATTCAATATACTTTTGATCCATTTTTTCCAGAAGGCTTTCCAAAGTTTTTAGATATTTGGAAGCTGGAGAGTTTTCAGACAGGCTAACATAATTCATTTCTTCCAGGAACTTTCCAATACATCGCCACATGAAACGTTGATCCAATTGCGGAGAATCGTGACACAAATAGCAGATAAACTTTATAAGCGGAGCAGATTGTTCAGTTTTACAAAACTTTTCTTTGCCAATTAAAGATAATACGTTCTTTTTAAACGTGTCGTTTTGAAACATGAACTCTTTTGCGTTCTCCGACATGTCTTCTTGTAGAATCAACATCTTTTCGAAACCAATTGATGCATATGTTCCAAAATTCTCTTTCGTCATATATACCAAAGCGAGTTCGTGAAGTTCACGCCGTTCCTCTACAGTGCAATCAATAATGAATTCTTTATGAATTGAAGACCAAGCTGATGCAGCAACACTGTCATTTTGTTCACCAGCAAGTGTATTGATAAGTGTTTTGACCATAAATGATTGTTCAATGTTTGTAAGCCTGGACCAAAATGAATCACTGAAGTCTTTTAAGGTAGAAACGAAAGAAAAGTTTCACTTACCTGTAAAATTCTGCAAACCTTTCTGATAGAAGCCGTCTTATTGGATCATAGGATATGAATTCATATAAAGACTTCCTGATAAATTTCCGATAGACGTGTATAGTCTGCGGATATTTTAAATAATGGCTGAAAAATATTTCAGGCTTCAGATTCTTGAGAGTTGCAAAAGCGAAATGTGGATCGAAATATTTGTAACTATTAAACACCTCAAGAAGGAGTCTCGGTGACTCGAAGTCCAGTATAACGTTGTCGAGCTTGTCTATATATTTTACTATCTGCTCGTTACAATTTTTTGGATGTGTTATATCTGAAATTATAAAAAATTATTCAAATATAACGTATCGTTTAGTATAATTGTAACTACTCACATGATGCATGCACCCATTTAAGTTTTGGATGGCTTTCAACAATTTTTGAAACCGACTCGATTCGAACAACGTTTCTAGTAATAACTAGCACCTCCAAATTCATTAGAACGCTGTCAGCGTCAGCGTATAACTGAGCAAATGAGCATTCAAAATTTCTGAAATTAGATTTTATATTTTTGAACGATCCAAAGAACGCTCACGGTTTCGCCCAAAAATCCAACTTCTTCAACTTCTCCAGTTTAAACAAATCTTGGATTTGTTCCACTTTTTCAAATGACGAGTTGTGAAAAATTAATGTTTCCAGATTTGTAAGCGACGAAATTCCATTCAACGTTGGCAGATAACAATGCGAAATGTCGAGAGATGTGAGTTTCGGGAAATGTGAGCATATTTCTCCAAAATCTCTGTTTAGATATTGGTATTTGTAGAGATTCAATGACATAACTGATGCGAATTTTTCGGCAACCTATAAATGTGCATGAGTACTCTGAATTGCACTAAATCAGCAATGAACTCACTTTTTTTGGCCAGTTTTCTTCGAAGCTCAAACCACGTCCATTGAAAGTGAAATGGTAGATATCATCTCGATTAGAATCATTAACCATTTCGTCCAGAAGTTGCGAGATATTGACTTTAGGATGGTGCTTTTCTGTTAAAAACATGTTTTTTGCACAAATCAATCGCCTATTTTAAAATAATAAATGAAATTTACCAGAAATACGTGGATTCATAGCCATAACGTAGTCTGTATCACAAATTTTGTACAAACAAAGCCTTTGAAAATTGAATTGTTTGATGAACGGCAAATGGGCGTGATCGAATTGTTTGCAATTGATTGAAACTGTTGTGTAAGGCGATTTTTCTAAGGCAGAGACAGGAAAATTGTGGTTGGCAAACGGAAATCCACAACTGAGATAAAGTATTTTCTCGTCTTTTTCCTCAAAAATTGAGTACTGACAGGTTTGATGTGCACCTGGAATATATTAAAAGTTAACTATAATATATATTTTAGTAATTAAAGAGTCTTATATAGCACTTGTTCAATAAAAACTTTTTCAATAAAAACTTTGAGAAAAGACCTAATAAGATAGGTAATGTGATAATGAAAACAAACCTGGGTCGAACGGTTCAATTTCGTCAAACTCGCTGACGAATTCGTCTCCAAAGGTCATGAAATCCGAATCGAAATGAGCGATAACGCTTCTTTTTTCTGGTTTAGCCAAATCCATAATTATCTGGAATCCTAAAGGATTTGATAAGTTTAATGTGCAGAACAATAGAAAAACGGAAGAAATTGAGCTGTATCTTTCAATGATATAGTCGGTATAAGAAAAAATAATATAAGAAACGTAAAAAATGAACATAACGTATGAATCAAAAAAGACATCTGATTGGTAATTTGTAGGATTGTTACAGATAGAATAGTTTTGTCATTTTTGACTATTACCAAACTTTTTCCTAATCTCTTGCTTTAGTTTTCAAAATTAAAATAAAAGAAAATATAAGGAGAAAAAAGGTAAATATTAATGCAATTTAAAAAAGCGAAAAAAGCAAAAGGAACTTATAAGTAACGAAAAAGAAAAAAAAATCACATTCAAATTTTGAAATCAGAAAAAAAAAACCAATACGGTGCAAAGCAGTGGTTGAGGATAAAGTTAGAACAATGGCATCCAACTGGTGTGCACATGAGTATAATATATACAGTGCTGGCCATAATTCTATCCGTTCTTTGGACTTTTCAGTTGAAGGGCCTCTGAAAAAGTGGTCCAGAGTTGTCCCGTCTGAAATTTTTTGGGCATTTTGAGCATACATGAAACTTTGTTTTTGTAGTTGAAAAAAATTTCGATACGAATTCTAGCTGACGAGATATCCCAAGTGACTTATCGCAACACCAATTTTTTCCACATTTTCAGTGCTTATTCTCAAAAAACTCGGATGTGTTTTGGTTAAGGTAAAACAACTCATCAGCGAGAATTCGTACCCAAAAGTTGTCAAATACAAAAACGACGTTCTATGTATGGTTGAAACACCAAAAAAACTATAGACAAGACGGACATCTCTGGACCACTTTTTCAGAGGCCCAAAGTTGACGTTTTTCAACTGAAAAGTCCAAAAACTGATAGAATTATGGCCAACACTGTATTTTATACTTTTTGTCAACATTCATGTTCAATCAGATATATTGTATTCGTGAGCTACTCTACTAAAATATCATGCTTTTAAGTGAAGAAGTGCAAGAGGTGGTTCAGGCTCTAGATTATTATAATGTTTCTCAAAAACCAAATGAAACAAAACTTAAAATATTAGATAGTGAAAAAAAGAATTTTAAACTTGCCAACTCAAAAAAAATTGAAAACGTATTAGGAATATCAACAACGAAACAGATAAAGAAAATAATTTATACCTCGAATACTTGAAGAATCATGAGTGAGAGTGTAGTTTAGACGACGTGTACTTATAAGAAAGAGCAGGTGAATCAAAAGAGTATGTAGGTTGATAAAAATATCCCGTCTCTAGTGAGAGGGATTAGCTTTAGGAAAGGAGCTGACATGTAATGCTTCCAAAGTGTTACCCCTGGAATTGGCTGACTATGGGGGCAAAAAGTCGGCCACCCTAAAAGAAAAATTTTGTCTTAGGCGATTTATGTCCAAAAATTTTTTACTCGAGTTATTCGGATTTTTCTAATTTTTGATAAAAAAATTTTCAAAACGGCATAACTTTGTTCATTTTAAACTTTTTTACACAATCTAAAAACCAAATTGAAGATCATATTGAGGTGCTATTTTTACCTGTTGACAACTTTTTTGTAACTTGATGTCTGACATATGAAAAAAGGGGTCAAATAGGGGGTCAAAAAAATTTTCGAGGCGAAATTTTTTTATTTCATTTTTAAAAAATTTGCCGTAAAAAATGAGTCCGGCACTCAAATTTTCAGGGTATGTTTCTTCGCCAAATTTCGAGAAAAATATTTTTTTTTGACTAAAATTATCAATTTTTCATGTTTTTTCCACTTTTTTGCTGAATTTTTGAGCAATATACCTGATCAAATGTTCGAAACAGTGTATATTATACACGAAACTGTATTTAAAAACTATTTCAACACGATTTCAAGGTAAGTTTTTGCAAAAATATTCAAAAACAGTACCGGACAAAATTTAATCATATTTCTTATTTTATATTTGGTAACTCGAAAACTAAAATAGCTGAAACTTCTTTCGGGTTGTTTTTGGTGTTTGGGACGTATGTCAACAAAGAAACGGACCATCAGTAACCATAATTGCAGCGCAATCACTTATTTCCAAGTTTTGATCATATTGCTGATTTTCACTTTTTTCAAATTCTCAATTTTTTTTCATTTTTTCTAATATTCGATGATAACTTTTTGAAATACAGACGGATAAACATAAAAACAGCGAAAGTATCGACTATGGTACACAAAATGGGGGAGCCAATAGAGTACATAATGGTTCGAAGCTGCCACATTTTCTGACGCTGAATTTGTATCACATAGTCTATATTTTTAGTGTTTTTATGTTAATCTGTCTGTATTTTAAAAAGTTATCATCGAATATTAGAAAAAATGAAAAAAATCTGAGAATTTGAAAAAAGTGAAAATCAGCAATATGATCAAAACTTGGAAATCAGTGAATGCGCTGCAATTATGATTAATGATGAACCGTTTCTTTTTGACATACGTCCCAAACACCAAAAACAACCCGAAAGAAGTTTCAGCTATTTCAATTTTCGAGTTACCAAAAATAAAATAAGAAATATGATCACATTTTGTCCGGTACTGTTTTTGAATATTTTTGCAAAAACCTACCTTGAAATCGTGTTGAAATAGTTTTTAAATACAGTTTCGTGTATAATATACACTGTTTCCAACATTTGATCAGGTATATTGCTCAAAAATTCAACAAAAAAGTGGAAAAAACATGAAAAATTGATGATTTTAGTGAAAAAAAAATATTTTTCTCAAAATTTGGCGAAGAAACATACCTTGAAAATTTGAGTACCGGACTCATTTTTCACGGCAAACTTTTTAAAAATGAAATAAAAAAATTTCGCCTCGAAAATTTTTTTGACCCCCTATTTGACCCCTTTTTTCATATGTCAGACATTAAGTTACAAAAAAGTTGTCAACAGGTAAAAATAGCACCTCAATATGATCTTCAATTTGGTTTTTAGATTGTGTAAAAAAGTTTAAAATGAACAAAGTCATGCCGTTTTGAAAATTTTTTTATCGAAAATTAGAAAAACCCGAATAACTCGAGTAAAAAAATTTTGGACATAAATCGCCTAAGACAAAATTTTTCTTTTAGGGTGGCCGACTTTTTGCCCCCATAGTCAGCCAATTCCAGGGGTAACACTTTGGAAGCATTACATGTGAGGGCTTATCGCGTACTAGACCCTTCAACATTTTAAGGTGATGAAGTTTTGTTTTTAGTCAGTTAGTTAAGTAGTCTATCCGTTTTTCGCTCACGGGGTGCGAGGGCGTACCACAATACACCACACCTTTTCGACCATTCAATTAAGCTTTTTCCATTCAAAACAAAGGTTACTTTGCTCACCGAATCATTCAATCATTATTATATATTAAAATATTAATAGGCCATGTCCGCTTGTCACTTTACAGGTGAGGAATTGCCAAATCCACAGATTAAGATCAGTGACCTTTCAAACGGATGAGAAGAACACTGTATGGCTATGCCAAGTATAATAAGATTACCGCATAAACGTTTATGAGCGTGTCATATTATTGGTAAAGATGGGAACAAAAATTACAGGCTTGCCGCATTCCGGAAGAAGGTTGGCCTAAATATCTCAGAAAATAACATTTTTATGATTTCAATCAGAAAACACTCGTACAGAGAAAAAACTCATTTAAAACTTAACTTACTTTCCAAATAAAAGCGGAAACGCATGAGAAATATTACATTGAAAGAGATAAATCAATTAATTTAGGCCTCGAAATTTCGGAATATATTATAATATATATCATGCGCTGGTGTGTTAGTTAGACGACGTGTACTTATTAGAAAGAGCATATGAACTAAGAGAGTGTGAAGACGGCTCATAGAAACCAGCCGTATCCAACGAGAGAAAGAGCTTTTCTGGAGGTAGCAGAGAGTTTATCTTGTGGAAAGCGCATTCTGTTGCTGGCTATAGAAATTCCACCCGATGATGTGGGTTGATTCGTAGGTGGGAATATGATTTTTCAGCAATTCGAGCATGTAGAAAATAACTGAGAAGATTAAAGAAGAGATAAGAGCATGCCAAAATCGGATATTAAGACTCGTGACCTTTCAACGGATGAGGAGAAAACTGTATGACTATGTCAAGTAAGCAAGTCAGGTATAATGGGATTACCGTATAAACGTTTATGAGGGTGTCACATTATTGGTAAAGATGGAAACTTAAGATTGCAGGCTTACCATATTCAGGAAGGTTGGCCTACAAATATCTCAGAAAATAACATTTTTATGATTTCAATCAGCAAACACTTGTACAGAGGAAAAACTCATTTAAAATGTAACTTATTGGTCAAATAAAAGCGGAAATATATGAAAAATATCACATTGAAAGAGATAAATCAATTAATTTAGGCCTCAAAATTTCGGAATATATTATAATATATATCCTGTGCTGGTGTGTTGGTTAGACGACGTGTACTTATTAGAAAGAGCATGCGAACTTGGAGAGTATTAAGACGGCTCATAGATACCTGCCGTCTCCAACGAGAGAAAGAGTTTATATGGAGGTAGCAGAGATTATTTCACTGCCAAAAGCGCACTCTGTTGATGGCTATAGAAATTCCACCCGATGATGTGGGTTGATTCGTAGGTGGGAATATGATATTTCACCAATTCGAGCATGTAGAAAACAACTGAGAAGATTAAAGAAGAGATAAGAGCATGCGAAAACCAGATATTAAGACTCGTAACCTTTCAACGGATGAGGAGAACACTGTATGACTATGTCAAGTAAGCAAGTCAGGTATAACAAGATTACCACATAAAAGTTAATGAGGGTGTCACATTATTGGTAAAGATGGAAACTTAAGATTGCAGGCTTACCGTATTCAGGAAGAAAGGTGGCCCAAAACAGTTAAAACCCACTTTTAAGATATCATTCAAAACACATTCACAGTGGGAGAAAAATCACACTTTTAACTTACCGATCAAAATAGTGGAAAACGATATGTATCACAGGGGAAAAAATGAATCAATTTTTGGGCCTAAAAATTTCGAAATATTTTAGCATGCCCCGTGTTTTGGTTAGACGGCGAGAACTAGTTTCAAAGAGCATATGAACTAAGAGAGTGTGAAGACGGCTAATAGAAACCAGCCTTATCCAACGAGGGAAAGAGTTTTTATGGAGGTAACAGAGATTATTTCACTGCCAAAAGCGCATTCTGCTGTTGGCTATAGAAATGCCGCATATGATGTGGGTCGATTCAAAGGGCGAAAAATGATTTTTCAGCAATTCGAGCATGTAGAAAATAACTGAGAAGAGGAAAGAAGAGATCAGAGCATGCCAAAACCAGATATTAAGACTCTTGACCTTTCAAGGAAAGAAAAGAACACTGTATGACTGTGTCAAGTAAGCAAATCAGGTATAATGAGATTACGGTGTGAAAATTTATGAGCTTCAAAAATGATTCGTAAAGATGAAACAAAAGATTTGAGGCTTGCCGTATTCAGAAAGAACGGTGACTTAAAAGCAGCTGGAATCCACTTCTACGATATCAATCAACACACATTCACACTGAGGGAAAAGTCACACTTTTAACTTACCGATCAAAATAGTGAAAAACGATATATCAAAGGGGGAAAGATGAATATATTTTTTGGGCCTAAAAAAATTCGGAATATTTTAGCATGCCCCGTGTTTTGGTTAGACGGCGAGAACTGGTTTCAAAGAGCATATGAACTAAGAGAGTGTGAAGACGGCTCATAGAAACCAGCCGTATCCAACGAGGGAAAGAGCTTATATGGAGGTAGCAGAGATTATTTCACTGCCAAAAGCGCATTATGCTGTTAACTATAGAAAGGCCACGTACGATATGAATCGGTTTGAGGAAAAGTGAATTATCAGGAATTCCAGTGTGTCAAATATAAACAGGGCATCAATTACATTGGAACTATCGGCCAGATCCTGGATCCTTTTGGCGAGGGGTTGTATGATCAAAAATGGAAACAAACAAATATGTAGAACGAAGGAAATTGAACAAGGAAAGTTGAAAGTTTCTGAAATAAGGAAGTAATTTTTTTGTCATTCTAAAGCGACTCAGTGTATTCCGCCTTTTTTGACAGGATTTCTCCCACATATTCGTTGAGAAGGTGATATTTTTTCACAATCTCATTTTACGGAGCTATTTCCAATGAAATTAGAGCAGCCAATCACAATTCTTTCGGATCGTCCCTCGGTGAGTGCCCTAATTTGGACATTAATCGGAGTAACTTTCAAAAATTCACACATTGTCATAAAACAAGGGCATTTTCACTAACAGGTGTATACTTTAGAATTCATCGTGTCAACATTTCAAGTTGTGCAACAAAACATCACAAACGTCATCCTGGGAGAATGGATGATTGTTTTTTTTTCATTTCTCTATTTCTCATTTTCTCTTGTTATCTACAGATCTGGTTCATCATGTGTCACATCCAAAGGGTCTTGAAAAGTTTTCTTTTCTCATTCTGTAAGCCTTTCAAATTAATTTTAAGATATGAATTTGTTATCCTTTTTTGTTTTGCAGATGTACGAAAACCTTTACACCTCAGGTCTATAAGTTAATATGTGCAATGTGTCAGTGAAATTTTCAAAGTTTTCATTAGTTTTTCATTGAATCAACACCTGCTCTCTGAATTTCAACACCCTTCTAATTCATCACAAGCCACATTAAAAAGTATTGAAAATTGTCTTTTCCAATTTCAGTAAGTCTTTGAAGTCTATTTGAACAGCTGTCAATATGAAACTTCAACTTTGTTTTGAAATGTTGTATGAAAACAATTTTATTCTTAAAATATTGCGTACGTATATTCTTTACAACTACCAAGCTGACTTCCAACAGCTCAACAGCTAAAACAACTGACATTCAAATATGATCCACATCAATTGGACCTGTCCAATCATGTTGTTCGATAATAATTATAGTGTCTATATCTCCACTTGCTGTCTCACGTTCAACACATCTCTATCTGACCTTTATTTGGAAGAGAGGGGCCTTCCTCATTGTGTTCATCTGTTGTCACCATCGCACCAACCGTCGTTGTGCCTGCGTCTCTTCTAGTGTACAGTCTTTCGGTTTGTTCACCAAAACAAGGTTTGAGGGGCCGTTCGAGTCATTTTAGATGAATTCTGCCATTGTCGTTGCTATCTTCAGTTTTTCTTTTTTTTTCTTAAGTTTTAGTCGCTCAGACAATAGTAAAGTCAGAAACAGTTGTTTAGAACTAACCAAACGTGAAACCTAGAGTCATTTCCTGATAAGAAAACCATTTTTACCAATAAATTTGAGGTCGGTGAGTTTTTTGTTAATGTCATTGATGATCAATATCACTTTCTAGTATAGTCATCATTTGCTCTTCTAGTTTTCCATTCTCATGCTATTCAAACGATTTTCTATGAGAATACTCGACCAGCTACCCAATTTTCCGGTCAGTTCACCTGTTTTGATTATCCCACGACTCTTCTTTCTATTTATTCAAGTGCGCATCCTAGCGATTGTTCTCTTTCGATTCAATCCATCGTTCTTCGTTTTCTCACTTGACATACATAGTTTGCAGAAGGTTTTATTGTCAGATTAGAAGAAAATAGGAACAATACAAAAAAGTGTTTGAATTTTGGATCATGGAAATAGAAACTTTTCGGATTCTTCTACCTTCTTTCTTAAATCGCGAAAGTATGTGGGTATACATTTTTTGTGTGTGTGTGTGTACGTCCGTCGCGCAACTTTCCGAGCTTCCTACTGAACCGATTTACTTCGTTCCTGGACTAAACGATCAGAAAAGTTGGCCGCATGACGCGCGACTTTTAAGATTCCCAAAATTCAAATTTTGAAGACCAGTTTTCCAGGAAAAAGACCTATTTTAGTACTTTTCATTTCTAAAATTCGAGAAATAAATACACGTTTTGTTGCGTGGTCAACTATGGAGGGGATGTGAAATATAATTTTTTGATTGGATTTCATTTTCTGTTGGAAATTACAAATCTCAACACGTGGCGCAGCCACGTCTAGCCTGGGCGCCCGAACGAGCGTAGCGAGTTCTGGCGACCGGGCTAGTTATATATTTATAAATTTCATTTTCCTTCCGCTTTTCTCACTGTTTTTTTTCAATTTTAAACACAGCTGATATGTTTGTAGAAAACATTTTGATAGGCATTGTTGACTTTTGAATATTTCGAAACATAGTAGAGAAAACTTTAGTGATTCATACCTCTCTGTTCCAGTTTAAAAAGAAAAGAAAGTGAAAAACAGTTGAAACCGCTGCTTATCTCAATTTCTTTGAATCTTCTTAGTTATTGTAATGCCATTGAAATGAAGAAAATGAAGAAGAAGAGGATGTCTTCTATTTCTTCTTCGTCTTAAGTTTCCATTCAAAAAACCAGATCCAATTGGCTGGCAACAGACTGACACGTTGGAGAAAAATTTTTTGCCAGAGGTGGGTGTCTGCTTATACACACACGGAGAACACCCTTTTCTATTCCACAAAGTAACCTTCCGCATTACTCCGTCTCTCTTTTCCATCTCTTTTCTCACAATGTGCCCCGCGTCTCTTATTCTGAGAGACGGGGAGTTCTTGTAATTCTTCTCTCTTCTATCCTATCCGTTTTTCTTTGAATGTCTGCGTCTTTTGTCTAGTTTCTTCATATGTTTTACTATTTCGCTACGGTCGAATGTCAACATTCTCCAGTCACTCGGCAGTCTCTAGTTTCCTTACGCACCCGCAACTACTCTTTTCTGCGTCTCATGTTCCCTATGAATTTATGCAGTACTTACTTCGTCATCGGTTTTCTTTTTTTTCCCTCCTTTTTTGGAACAAAACCGTTGTGTTTAGTTTTTCGGGAAAAACAAATGAAATATTGCTTTTCTTTTTTATTTGGAAAATGTTTGATTCACATCATATACAATTTGTCAACAGCATGTGTCAAACTATTTGCCAAACTTTTCGTTTTTCGTAGTCTTTTGTAACCTTACTCACCGAAGAACATGTGTGTTGTACTTTTGTAGTCTAAGAGCACTAAACCACAAAGCATTTTGGCTCATCCCAGAAGTGCATGAAACTTTTCTACTTCTCAGCAAGAAAGTTCTTTGAAAACTTGAAATTTCAGTTTTCGATACAATTCATCTCAAAGAAAGAAACATTATTCTCGAAGCTTCTAATTAGAAGAAGTGAGAAACCAGTCCTCTCACCATTATTGTCTATTCTTTCACGAAAACAACAATTCGTTTCCTCTTTCTTTTTCTGATTTTATTTATGGTCTTATCAAGGTTTGAGTCAACTCGTTTCGGAAATCTGCTCATGATGCATATTATACGTCATTTCATGCACGTGTGTACATAGTTAGTCATATTCTCAAGAACACTGAAGAAGTTTTGACAACTGATGTATTTCTAATTGATTCAAACTCACGATTAGTTCATTCTGTCCATTTAACAACATGTCCTAATAGTTGACAATGAATTTCCAATTTTTTGATCAAACCTTATCAGTCCAGATGGCAAAATGTCCTCTTTGCCGACTAACACCCTTCAATCTTTTTTCAATTTTTCCCCTTGCTTAAAATGTTTCCGTTATTGATTTTTGTCTCATTTCTGATTAATTTTTCATTTGAAATACTATTGTTATTTTCAGAAGTAGCCATGGCAAGCACGCCAGGTGTGCTTGTCGACGACAATGTATTGGAAGTATTGCAAAAAGCGAAACTGGACAATTTCATTAACAAATTCGTATTCCACTTCAATGTCCGACGTTTCGATCATTTTTCACATGTACGGGATAAAGATATGCAGGATATTGGAATGGAGCAGCAACAAATCAGACAGCTTCGTGAGCAGATTCTCAAAATGTCCAGAGAAATGTGGAATCGAAGTGAACCGAAAGAAGTTTTTGTTGCTGCCGATCAATCGACCGCTCAGAGTACTATTGATGAAAAGGCGTTGATTCCAAATGATCAAGTAAGATTCTTTGACTCAAAATACTTATTTTCTAACTCAAAATATTTTTTTCAGATCAGATTATACGAGCAACTTGGTGAAGGATCGTTCGCAGTTGTAAAGCGTGGTACCTGGGTCCAGCCGAATGGCCAACATATCAATGTCGCCGTTAAAATTCTTCGCGACATCTCACCAAACATAATGGACGATTTAAGAGTGAGTCATACCCTTGAAACTATTTTAAGTGCCCCCATATTCCAGGTGGAAGCCAGTCACTTACTCAAGCTGCAACACCCATCGCTAATTCGCCTTTATGGAATTGTTCGTCAACCAGCAATGATGGTTTGTTTGCATGACGATTAGATCTCCAATTTCATTTATAAACTTTAGGTGTTTGAACTCTGCGAAGGAGGTTCATTGTTGGAGCGACTACGCGACGACAAGAAACCGATTCCGTTGGTTTCACGTCTTCATGACTATTGTATCCAGATTGCTAAGGCTCTGCAGTTTTTGGAATCAAAACATTGTGTTCATAGAGATGTTGCGGCTAGAAATATTCTTCTCGCAAAGGACGAGAAGGTAGATTTTTACTATTTCTGGTTCCCATTATTATTATTGAAATAAATTTCAGACTGTCAAAATTTGTGATTTCGGTCTTATGCGAGCACTCAAGGAAAATGAGCAAATGTACACAATGGCACCACAAAAGAAGGTTCCATTTGCATGGTGTCCACCAGAAGCTCTTCGTCATCGTAAATTCTCTCATGCTTCCGATGTCTGGTCTTATGGAGTAACTATCTGGGAATTGTTCACATTTGGTGAAGAACCATGGGTTGGATGTCGTGCAATTGATGTACTCAAGAATATTGATGCTGGAGAGCGACTTGAAAAGCCCAAATATTGCTCTGAAAGAATCTATCAAATCATGAAGGATTGTTGGAAATTCAATCCGGCTGAGAGATGCAAATTTGGTGCTATTCGAGAAGACTTGAAGGCCGCCATGTTTCTTGATGCAATCGCCAGAGAGACGTATAACTCAATTCAACCGGGTACACTTCAATTGGTGAAAGGAGATGAAGTTGTCGTTATCGAGAACACGTTAGTTGTTTTTTTTCTAATGCTCCAACTCTTGAAAAACAATAGACTTTTTGTTCCAGTGGCATCCAAGACTGGTTTGGACAGAACAAGAAAAACCAACAATTCGGAACATTTCCGAGATCGGTGGTTTTTGCTCAAACAAACCACGCGGTGGCGGCGGCGACGGCTGTGACTCCACAGGTGAGTAATGATGTTCTGAATATGATCAATATGCAAATTTATAGAAGGTTCCGACTGCGCCAACGATCAGAGTCCAACCACAACAACCGATTCCAATGCCGATCGCTTCGAAACCATTGAACAATAATACAAAGGCGTCATTGAACGATCGATCATCTAGAATTTCAATGCCAGTTGCAGGTGAGTATATTTTCAATTTCTCTGAAAATTCTCTGAAAAAGTTACCCTCTCTGTCCTTTCCCATCCTCATGTTCCCTCTGTTCAGGCTCGTTCATCCATACCGGTCACGGTGATCCCTTGGGAGGCCAATCCTGGGGTAACCCCTCTACAATTGATGATATGTATCTGAAAAATCCCGTGAAAGGGGCTCCTTTGTCAAGGTTTGTCGTCAATAATGTATTCCCTCTTTGTTACCTGACCGCTTGTTTTTTAGTATGTCCAATGGCGCTCAAGTTATCGCTAGTAAAGAGTTGCTGACCAACGGAGGCAGAAATATTCATACACCTGGTAAGTTTTGTTTTTCGAACAACAACAACATTCCTATGTTATAGTAGTGATACCACATCTAACTTTTACTTTTTCTTCTGTTAGCTTTGAATATATTGAGAAAGTTAGTGTTTACATTTAATATCAAAACTTGAATCAATCTCTTGTGCTTTGTCGATATGTTTGTTAACATTACCCTTATGTCAGTTGCTCCATCCTCAAACGCTGCAATGTCCAAAATTCGTGGCCTCTCCCTTGACTTACCGGAATACGATGATTTCGATCGGGCTTTCGATGACGGATTTTCACCTTCGAAAATTGAATTGCCCCGTTTCGGTATGTTTTCTCTGCAAATCACGCTAATATTTTTTGTGTACTAACTATTAGGTTGAACCGAAAGTTTCCTTTTATTCTGGTGGTCATTTTGTAAGCACAGATTTCTGAAGCTTAGCGATGTTTAAAAGAGCTGTGTTTTCTCTCTTAGGTAGTCTAATTCAATGTCTATCATGCCACTTTTTATTGGGTGTTTACCACTATCCATGTCGGAGAACAGTGCTCTCTTTTGCCCACTCTCAAGCGCATTAACAAAACATAGTTTTGTTTTCATTCCTGTCTGACCTCCGGATTCCCGACATTCAAAAGAATATGATGTAAACTAATAAAGGAAGGGTCTCTAGTTCACACACAAATAAAATTTTGTTCAAAAAATTCGAAGCTGAGGAGTTCAGTTTAGAATAAAAAACTCGCCCTGAGTGATTGAGTGAGTTGAACCTTGATTCATTACAAACCGTGGAGGAAGAGGACCCATTCAAAACTACTTGTGAAATGTTTAAGACACTGTCCTGTAGCCAAACACGTATTGTAGATAGAATGAAGTCAATTGACAAAGTCAGAGAATTCAGGCTTTGAATACGTCATGTTTTGAAAGAAAACAATATATGGGGCGAAGTGAACATGAGGATGTTTCTTCTTTCTTCTCGCCGCTCGTGCAATTGACTGAATGATCTAATCATTGCAGTTGAGAAGTAGATACATTAGCCTAACATTATACAAAAGGTCCGATGGATTGAATAAGAAGAGCTAGCTCTAGATGTTCAAAAACCTAAACTAAGCGTGCAATAGTGATACCTTTTGTTTGGTGATTTGTGAAAGGAATTGAATATTGGGAGCTCCAAGATGAATGCGCGTTCATGAAACCCGTACCATATACTGCTCAGATAATAAGATTGAAGCTTGAAGTCAAGTCGAAAAGAGACAAAAAAGTTTTAGCTTTCTTTTTACGTTATGTCTCTAGACGACATGTTGAGAGGGTGACCAGTCAAAAATTTATTGTCTATGGCTGAACTATTCTACCACACTTAAAGTGTTCTATGGACGTTACCTTATCTGCGCACTAACTATTCGGGACGCTTCCACTGCATCTTGGCAGATGAAATTTCAAATAAAAAATGATACCAAAACAAAGACACCTTTGTTTCTCAATTCGCGTCCTTCTTCCTAATAGACCGATATATTCGAGAAACTATCAGTTTGTTGTGGGTACGTCAACAATGCTCTAGGACACTTTTATCATCAACCTAACCTTCTCTGCTTCGAGAAAATTCTCGATATTTTTTTCATGAAAATAAAAAGAAACTTTCGGTTCAACCTAATACCTGAAATTTCTTTTGTTAATGATTGAAATAGCTTCAGGAAACGACACGATTATCAGCAATGAAGCGAAGTTTAGAGCCGATGACTTGTCGAATTTCATCGCTGCACCAAAACCAACTAACCCGACATTTGATATCCGAGGAAACGTGCTCAAGCCAACTCCAATCGAAAATGTTCAAGTGCCAGCTAGCACGGCTCGACCGCCAATTCTAGTGGCTCCAACAAGTTCTGGTGTGGTCACTATGCAGTTGCCGGACAAATTCACGACTTCTCAACCACACAGCTCTGTTCCAGTGATCGATCCGTCTCGGAATCAAGTAAGTTTCTTAATTTTTCAGTTTTCCAAGTAAGTATTTTGTTTCAGACAAGAAATGTGAACTCGACTGGTTCTCGAATGGACATCAATCCGATTGTTCCAACTGTGCAACAACCAAGAACTAATATTCCAAGCAATTTGATTCCAGAGCTCCAACATCGTTTGAATTCTGACATTGGAAACCAGATGCGTCCTCGACCGGCTTCTTCAATTGGAATCCAAAATATCGCACTGGACTCTTATAACCCTCAAGTTCATCGTCCATTTTCGGTTGTCAATGTGCCAACGGCTCCAATAGTTCAAACACCGACAACAATTCCATGCTTGGTCCCAACTCCAGCTCCGATTCCACAACATGCATCAACATCAGCTCCGAAATTGAGTGCCAGTCAGCAGCAAAACCCACTTCAGAAGGCTTTGACAGATGAATTAAAAGGAAATTTGAGTAGAAGACCAACGAATGTCGGTTCAAATGGAAACGGAGTGCCAACTCAGAGAAACAGTGTATCTCAAGTTAGCCAACCAATCAGTCAGCCGATGAGCCAACCAGCTCTCCAGCCTACAAAATTGCCGTCGAATTCTGTCCCGAAAACAAGTCAGCCACAACAAGTGAGACTTCCACCACAAACTACAATTGCTCCAACGCCAGTGGCACATGCACCCGCTCCAGCAATTACTACAGCTCCACCTGCTCAAGCAGTGCCTCGTCCAACACCAGTTGCCTCGGCTCCAGTGAAGAAAACATCGTCACCGCTTCCGTCAGTTGTTGCAATAACTTCATCTTCTGCTACATCAACTACAAATGGAACATCATCTGGTCAAGGAGTCGTGATTCGAAGACAGACGCAAACAGTTCACTTGTCAGATGAGGAGAGAAGATCCAGAATCATCCAAGATGTTAACTCTGCGTTGCCTGCTCCCAGTGCACTTCTATATGGATCGAGTTCGACCTCTTCGTTGCCAATCGCGGCTCCATCAACATCTTCTGCCACACCAGTGACAGCTGTTCGAGATCGACCAGCCCAAGTAGCCGTATCTCAACCTTCTGTGACTATGCCACCAAAGAAAAGATCAGAACCGATCTTGTCAACTGAAGTTCTTCAGCCAACTCGTCTCCCATCTGCAGCTGCTTCGGTTGCAAAACCAGCTGCTCAACCAGTTCCTCAGCCAGTTCGCAATCCATCGCCACCAGTGATTAACAATGGGCAGTCGATTATTACTGATAAGAAAGCCGGTATCCAGAGTCAGAGCACCAATGTTCCCTTGTATAACATCACCAACTCATCCAGCTTGTATCCACAATTGAATACTCAACCAAATTATGGTAATGGTTACACGCCGTATGGTTACGGAATGCAGTATAATCCAGGTAAGAGTTTCAGTTTATAAATCCAAAACATTATCCTATTGTTTCAGGTGCATACCCGGGCTACTCTGGTTATACTCCATACAACCCATACATGAGTGGAATGGGTCAGTTGGCTCTTACCAACAGTGCTGTGAATGCTTTGCCGCCCCTTCACCCATCGGAAAATCGTCACTCTGGAACCGCTCAGCAACTTGACGAGACTGGAATTAGAGAACTTTTGGGATCACAGAACAGAGAGCCAGTTGTTCAAGCGGCGGCTCCACAAGCTACTCCGAGGACTGCTCCTTCAACTGCAACGTCATCTCAAAACTCCGCCAGAAGCAGTGACTTGAATATTGCTGAGAGAATGGAGGTGTTGTACAAGGAAGCAGATTTCACCGAGTGAGTATTTATAATATAATGACAATCTTTGAGTCTAAAAATTTATAGGCGTGGAAATTGTGATACGATGGTGACACATTGTAATGGAGATTTTGAGTTGGCGCTGAAAGTTCTAAAGCAAAACCACTTGATGCAGATGGGATTGGCTCAAAATCCAGATCAAGCACGTCGAGCTCTGGAATCTCGCAATTATGATCTCTCCGCTGCCGCAAATGTGCTTCTAGGCTAATTTTGTTTCCCCCCAGATTGATTTTATTTGTATCATACTACGGATTTCTTATTGCCTTATTCTAGGTGTTTCTAGAACTATCGTTGTATTATATTATTTATATAGTTGTATATTTTTCAAGAACAAACTGACCTGCGATAAAATTATGTGAAAAAGCAAAATATTTTTAGTCAATTACCAATATAGGCTTTACAAATTTTTCCCTTCCCGGCTTAATTTCCCCCTTATTACTCGTCTCCCTGTGTTTGTATTTAGTGAACACCCATCCGTCATATTTATCCCCCCAATGAAAGAAAAACCGCCTCATCCGTTTCCCGTCTCAGTTGACCTTTGTCCCTCTAGTACAATTCGTACTTCTTTGCCATTCTCCTATTCTTTTTTGATTGCGAATAAGAATTTGTGATTTATATTTATACTTGAAAGTAAATATATACAGTATACAAAAAAAATAAGCAAATTGATGCTGTGAAAAGTTCAAATATTTATAAAGTGCCATTTTTTGTGACCAAAAAAGTAGCCGATGTGTAAAGAGAGTGTTTTTAGATGAATTGTGACCTTACACAGGAAACGGGCGAAAATGGGATGTGTAAAACCGTAGAAGTGAATTATTTCTGAGAAATTTCTCTTTGTTGAGCAATCAAAGACGGACGATTGTTGACAGCTTGAGTGATTCCTCCAGATGAACGAGATTGCATAAACATTCGTGGTTGTTGGTGAGATGGCTGAATTTGTTGTGGCTGTTGTGGTGCTTGATGACTGTAGATTGGTTTCGATTGTTGTGGTGGCATTGGTGGACGAGTAGAATAGTTGATCTGAAGATATTGGGCTAAATGTTGGACATATAGTGCATTTTTTAATGTATGAACCCATAAATCATAAAAGTGAAGTTTCCAGCGTTCAAGGGCAAAGACATTGAACAAATAGTGGGGGTAAATTACGAATGGTACGGTAGTCATCTTCGAAGTTTATAATATTCTCACCTTATAATTATTGTTATTGTTCAATTCCACTTTCTTAATCTCTGGATGACTTGTTTGTGCCTCCTCAACTTCCTCAGAGTTCTCCTCCGGAACAGTCATTGGTCTGAAAAAGTATATTATACTACCTACAACTGTGACATTTTTTACCGATTGAACAAATCCGAGCTCAATTGTGGCCTTTTTGGACCTTGTGGTTTAAGTTGAATACCATACATGGCTCCATTCTCACGGATGGTCTAAAAATCAATTGAGGGAGTCGCCTAAATGTTTCGAAACTCACTCTGTAGAACCCCTGTCTTCCGCGAGTGGCCACAAATTGCATTCCTTGACACTTTGGTCGTGGAATCTCCAGTCTCCCAAGTTCACACAAGTTATCACGAATTGCAGTCATGATTCTGAAAATAAATAAAAATAAGTTAGGTATTGACGAAATGAAGGAAAAAAAAACGAGAGGAGAGCAAAAACGAGTCCGACTTATCAGAGCAAATGATGACATTGACATATGAAGAAAAACGGAGCGTGGAATTGATAAGAAAGTTAGAATAGGAATTGAGAACATGTCGAACTGGCTCAATGTGGAATGAATGGGTGGAAAGGGCAGAAAAGCAAATGGAACGTTTAGCCATAAAATGTGGTAGTTTGAATACGTGAATTCATACTAAGAAAATCTATGCGTAAGCGAAAAGGTGTGGTTTTTGGCAATCTTTCTTTCTTGACTCGAGTTGACACCGGGTGGGAAGACTATGAAAAAGCCGTCCTTCTAAGGCAGTTGAGCAAATACCACTCGTTCAACCAACCTTAGCGACCCGCTTCTCTACTAACAATCATGGATAGACTTGCCAATGAATGCATCTCCCAATGAATAAAAAGAAATTGTGAAAAGGAAAAATGTGTCCATTTGACAGTTCTCGTTTAGCTTGTGACAGCTTTGTGTTTGTGCCTTTCCCCCCATATGTGGCAATATTTGTTGGGAGCGCTTGTCCCAATTTGGCAGTATTATCAGGAAAAAACGCGAGAGAAACGAAGTGTTGGCAAACGGAAAAGAAAAAAGTTTGGAAATTTGTAAGAGAAGCCGGAGTTTTAGAATAAGTAAAGAAACGGAAATGAGAAAGACTCCCGTCTTCTTTTTCTTCAACTTCTTCTTCAACTTCTTCTCCTACAATTCTTCTTCTATTCATTTCATTCTTGCGGCCCCTTACTGTCTGTCAATTAGCATAAAAGACCTTCTCTCTCTCTTCGTCTTCTCGACCAGGCACAGTGGGATGGCGACGGATTACGGGGGCCATTGCCTCGAAAAGTTGCGAATTGAATTGAAAACGGGAGACACGAGGAATAATCAAAGCAATTCAATGTGACAAGTCAACGACTTTCTCTAGAAAATGAAAAACAAAATACCCATTTTTCACTTGCACAAGGGTCACACTTTCTCGGAGAAGGAAGGGGTGTTTTGAAAACGAACTACTAAGACCACCCTGTGGTGCATGTGGACACACTTATTTCAAAATTGGAAGGACGGCTGCTAAAGAAGATTTGTAAACATTTAGACGATTAGCGCTAAAGTACATATGTAAAAAGGTACGTTGGGTCACATTGACCCCAACAAAACGAAATGGAAAAGTTGGAAAGTTGCGGATTAATCCGGTACAATTTTGTACTTTTCACTGTCTACCTCAATCATCTAAAAAGAGTCTGCTGAGGTTTTCTCATCTCATTTTCTTTTCTTCCCAACTACAAAAACCGCACTTTTTTTTTTGAAAAAGACAAGTTCTTCTGTGTGTCTATATCCATTTGTCGGTTTACGGTTTAATGAAACGTATCGGTTGGTGTGAAAAAGATGAAGAAGAAGATGAAAAGGAAGAAGAAAAAGGAGAAGAGGAAGGAAGAAGCTTCTTCTATTTGCAGGTGAAATGATTTGAGAGATGGTTTAGTAGGTGAGAAAAACGCATCTTTACAAACATTTATACATTATATATCCATCCATCACATAGTATAGATGTACAACCGTATATGCAGTGTTGGTAAGTGGTGTGAACATGAGAGAGTTCGAAATACGAGGTTGAAGCGGGGCGGACACGGGAGGAGGCAAACAAGATATATGTACGATTACGGCAAACGATTTGTTTTGGTTTCAAGTAAATGCAACTCAATTTCAAAGAACACTTGATGAATACGTTTTTGAGAAGATGGATGGATTCGGGTACAAGGAACCAAGGCTATCGGAAGAACAACGAGAGGAAGATACAAATGAATTGTAGAACAGTTTTTTAGAATCATTTTGGGATACTGTAGACGACTTCTTGAGAATTGAAGTTAACAAGTATCAATTTCAAAGAATGATATTAATCATCAGATTTGTACACAAACAAAAATTCAATAACATTTAGATAAACTTTTTGAGGCGTCTCATGCTCTTATTTAGCCTAAAACAAATGCGTGAAAATCGTATAGAAAAAGTGAGATTTTTCATACTGTAAGAAAAACCTAGACGGAAGCAAAACTACCTGTAAGAAATGTGGGAACACGGGGTGAATGAAAAGTGGTTTGTGGGCAGGAGCTTCACCGTTTTTCTCCCCCTCCACCTCTCCCCCAATCACTGTGTTTATGTGCTTGTAAAGAAGCATGTGCACCACCAACAGGGTGATGCTCTTCTTTTCCTCACCGGCACAAAATCTTGTACTACGTGTCGGGAGCGGTAGCTGCTTTCGAGTGGTCATGGCCGGGCGGCAAGTTGAAAAGACATTGGAATTCTCACTTGTGTGTGCGGAAGTTAGTGTGCTCATGGAAAAGCAGATTTTTGAGCACCTATCTTGTTTTATCAGTTGTGGTGGCAAGGTTGATGAGAAAGTGTTTTAATCTCAGACAAGATTTCTATTCTTTCTCACCGACACTTACGGTGGGAAATTGACAGTACATTCAGATTTCTAGAAAAGAAAAGAAATTGACAGTTCTGTCTTTCAGCACCATTTTATCAGCCATTTTGAAACTGAACTACCTAAAAGGTCAACACATTTTACATTGTCCAAACATCGTAAAGATAGTCTAAAAATTGCCGAAAAAAATGTGATGCGCGTAATAAAATGGTATCACTCAAAAACTGTTTTGAAGTGGTAGAAGAAAAAAAGTAGTGAAAACAGTAGGTCAGACACATGAGACACAAAAGTGTTGGATCAAAAATCTGAGCAAATAATAGTGATGAGATTTGTTCTATTGAACTTACTTGAGAAGATGGAAAGCGGTAGCTACTAAAGAAATGATGAATCGAAAGACGAATAGGTAAGATAGGAGGAGAAGGCAGATTGGATTAGCAAATTGGGTCTTCTCGCGTTCTAACCGAATGACCGGTACACGCATAACTTTTCGAGGCTTTTCTAGTGACCACATGACCATTTAAAGAGATTATAAAACTCTAAAACTGAAGCACCCATCAAAACTTGGTTAGTCATGTTTGGTTCAGAAAAAAGATAATTGGTGTGGATAATGGATGTGTGTGTGTTTGTGTGGAACAGGAACTGACTGTCGGTCCTGAACGAGATCTTGTTGGTGGCTAAAAGGTTGTTTTGGTGGGATTAGGTCACGATGAAAAGCTTGTCATCATTGTCTTTACAAGAATGAGAAGACAAACGGCGCTAATAAAAAAGAAAGTGGTTTTCGTTTCTCACAAAAAAGAACGATTCTGATTCAGCACAAAAGTGGTTCGGTAAGTAAAAATGCATGAATAAGGGAAACGACAAGTGGACAGCATTGATATGAGAATGAATAAGGGAAAAAGATATACACAAGTGGATTGCGATTGGCGGAACGATTGGCTCTTGAGGCATGAAGCGAAACTGAAGAGAGACCGAAAAGCACTCAAAAAGGTAAACCGAAAGGGTTAATAAGAGCGATTATAGTCCTAGGCCATCTCGCTTTCGTTTCACTTTTTTACACACTGATCACCATTCCATTGTATAGTATTGTGAAGAAGAAGAATAACTAAAAAGGAAATTGCGACAAAATGGTTTACTCTTGACGTTTTTTTATGGAGTTTGACTCTATTCAACCAGGGGTTAGTTTGACGGAGGGAGGGGAGAAAAAGTATAATGTGAAAGGAGGGAAGTGAAAGAAAACGACGTATTGTTTGTGGGCAGACTTTTTTTGGATGGCAATTACAACCATGTATGTACCATTCTGGAAAACACTGGAAAACATTGGATACCGGTCACAAGAGAATGTCGGGAGAAAAAGAAAAATGGGGTAAAACAATAGAACATATATTATTAAATATCATCGTCACACGTTGGAAAGCACTCTCCAACACCTGGTTCAGCAAGATGCGGTATGACACGAGCCTCTTTAGGAAAGTTTCTTCCACTACTTCGTTCAAAGTTGCCCAAGGTTTCTCGAATTCTGTCACAAGTGGTGTTTTTGAAAGGTCGATACACCCATCCGTCCATTCCATTCCCACATAAGGTAACGTTGATGTTTTTCTGAAAATTGAAGTTTGTTACACTTTTTCAGAATAAATTAACATACCGGAAAAGGACTTTCCCATCCTTTCGCTCCAACTTCATTACTTTTCCAGCCATGAAACATGAAATCACGATCACAAAACCTATCAGTTGTCAAAAATCCGTCTCTAACCCATCCATGAGCTCTTCGATAAATCCTCACTTTTCCTGGCCATAGGCGTGTCGCACCTAAAAACAAAAAGGGAAAAAGTGACCCCGCCCTTATTGACATCAATATTTACCGAGAGCCAATTTGCAACAAGTGACGTATGCCATATATGTGTCATAGCCTGTTGAATTGTGCCAGTACTTATCACAATTCTTGATTTCTTGAGTAGCATATGGAATGACTGTTTTTAAAATGTGGATTTGAAGAACACCATTATCAGCACCGTTCCAGTTCGATGGTTGGGTGAATTCCCAGTCTCCCCACTTTTGAAGGAAATTCTTAGCGAACATTGTATTTCGAACCTGGTAAAAATAAAAGTGATCTTATGATTTCCACTTTCATGTTAATGTTTTCTAATTAATTTGAAGAGAATAACAAACAATGTAATTTCCGCTGGCGATTTCCCAATTGAAGAAACGCTCGTAGAAAATTATATCAACGCGATTATCAATCCATTCTTCGACGCAATGATTCGGATTAGCAATTCCTGGAATGATTAGTTTATCCGGTATCTCATTTAGTTGTGAGTACCTGTGTCCGCATCCAAAACAAGCATCCAGTCAGAATCACGGAGGTAAGCCGCCGCGGCACAGTGCTTTTTGAAAAACAACTAAAATTGATGGATTCATTGTTCTATTCATTCAATGTCAATAAATACCTGTTTGTTTTTACCGCATTCAGCTTTTACTCTCTCATCATTGTCAAGATCAACCATGGCAACTGTGTAGTTAGTGCCTTTCAAATAACATTGAAGTGATTCTTGTGCCACTTTGTAATGACTGAAAGGAATGTTATTGGAGAAAGGTCAACATTGAAAAGAAAAAAACACTTACGTTTCCATACTGCTTTTGACAAAGGCAACAAAAATAACTACTTTTCCATAAAGTGGAGGACAAGCACCCATGTTCTGACGTGGTGGATATTTTGTTCGGGGTCTGAAAATGATTTACTTTTGAAAACACCGAAATACAATTTTCAAAAAAATATTCTTAAAGTTTTAAAAAGTATTTTGTCTTTCGACTTTTCCTCTTTTTGTAATATCGGGCTAGTGATGCCTCGGCTCACAGGCCGACCTATGCATGCCTATCACCCAACTGCCCCGCTCGAGACAATTGGGAAGGCCCCGAAAACAGACAGAAACGAACACCGTTATATAGGGACCCCTATCCACGCAGCCGACATCCTACGAGTTACGCCATTCACTATGTCTTGTACGTGGCAAAGATAGAGTGTGCAGAACAAAGAGACGCAGTATTTTCTGGATATCGAGGCAAATGCTAATGAGATCTTTCTTCTTTTTGGTAGTATAAATGATCTCATTGCCGAATAATTTCTCATATTTTTGCTCTTTGTAGCCATTTCAATTTGTGGGTGTTTGAATGGACTATGTATATCCAAGATTGTTTATTTTGAGAAGATACTAAATTTTAGTTCAAACATAATTTATTTATTTTCAAACTGTTTCTTTTCCCTCAACTCAGTATTATTTCAATTATAGTTGTTAGTATGTTCAGTTTTTGGGAGCCAATCTTTTTTTTTCGAAAAAAATGTTTTTCAACCTCTTTTTTTTAAATTGAAATTTTAAATTATTTTCTTAATAACTCCAGTTGAAAATGAAACCTTACCCTGGATGAAACAATGTTGGATCTTTCAGTATTTTTACTTTCGACACTGGATGGATTTCATGAACTGCTTGCTGTAATCACGAAATTTTCATTTCAAACTCCTCAAACTCATATAACTCACATGAAAATCGGGACTATACGTTACCCCCACATCATCAAATGTGTACTTGGAATATAGAAATATTGCAGTCACTATCACGATTACTATCACAAGTAGTATCTGCAGGTGCTTCATCTGAAATGAAGGGAACGTTGGATGAATAGAAATGTTCAGAAATTTCTCACTATTAAACCTTATAAAAGGTTCAAAACGTTCTAATCGCGGTTATGACACTATTAAATAAAAACGCAATAAGGTCACGAAATCAAGAAAACAAGCTTCAAATGGACAAAAAGTTCTTTATTTTTGAAGAAACTGAAAGAAGTAAGATTACAATTACTCAGATAGGAAAGATGAACCCAGACTACTCTTTTTGGTTTTGCGTGCTGATGTTCGGAAGAAGAAAAGCAAATTTGTTTGAGTGGGAGATTAGAACTGCAAAAAAAGCAATAGGATTACTACTATTCACTTTTTTTCGTGTTTTGTTTAGTGTCCAGAAAAAAGACATTTGAGAAACTTGATTGAAAAAAACACTTCAGGTACCCTCTAGACATAAAAAAAAACGATTTTTTCTGTCTATTCAAATACTAGGTTTTTTTATTAACGGAATAAAGACATGCATTCGAAATTGAATCTCTGAATTTAACTAACATGTCTGTCAATTGACAAGAAAAAGTAAAGTAAAGTGAAAACGACAAATGTAAAAATGAAAGGTGTTTGTTATAATCAGCAACTGATATCTTGTTGTAACAATAGTTGAAAACCTGTCTAACACAATTAACACAGAGGAGGGTCGAAATCTAAAAGTGTATGTGATTGGTATGAACTCTCAACTTCGACATGTCTCTTTTCCACTTCATCTTCTTTTCCGTCATTTCACTTTTCATCTCTTAGGATTGAATAGCCGAGAACCGCATTTCGACCTATTGACACTGTCTTGTCCAATTGGGTCATCATACAACAGAGTACGCGGGTACACGCTTGCAAAAGAACGGAAAAAGAAAAAGGTTCTCTGGAAAGGAAGGTCAAGTTGAAATATGAGAAATTGCAATAACGGAAATAAAATCATTCATTTGACGCCCGGTTATAAAACACTTTTAATGATATCGCTCCACTTACTTTCCGTGTCAAGTTGAATGTTTTCATGACTGAAGACGACCAACAACCAACCCGGTGTGAAGACATTCAAAATGCAAGCGATTTTCTATGGCTCCCCCCAAATGCTTTGTGGTCACTCAAGACGATGTAAATATTTCATAAACCCATTCATTTCACTCATTTTTCAAGAAAGGTGTATACAAATAATACAAAAATTTATCGTAGATGGCTTGAGAAGAGACCTCGTGTGTTTTGTGTGAAGATTTAGATTCTGCTAGTTCCGTTTTGGGCAAAGTGTCCGAGAAGCATGCGAGAGATGACGATGCGTTGAATCTGAGAGGTTCCCTCGTAGATTTGATAGATCTTGGCGTCACGCATCAGCTTCTCGACTGGATACTCCGAGTTGAATCCGTTTCCTCCAAAGATCTGAAATATTGAATGTTTCGTACTGAACGTTCAATAGAAATTAGTTTACCTGGACAGCGTTGGTGGCAGCCTGGTTGGCAGTGTCAGCAGCAAAGCACTTGGCAATAGAAGCATTGTACGAGGAGCGGACCTTGTTGTCGACATCAGTGGCAGACTTGTAAGTGATGAGACGGGCAAGCTCCAAGTTGACAGCCATATCGGCGAGCATGAATTGGACGGCTTGGTGCTGAAATTAATACACTAAGTAACTTTCAACTAATTAGGTATGAACTTACGTTAGCAATCTCAGTTCCAAAGGCCTTTCTCTGGAGAGCGTACTTGGCAGACTCGTCCAAACATCTCCATGAGAGTCCGAGAGCTCCAGCGGCGACTCCTGGTCTGGTCATGTCGAAAGCTCCCATGGCAACCTTAAATCCGGCTCCTGGAGCTCCCAAGACATTTTCAGCTGGCACACGAACATCCTCAAAAGTGATGGTACGGGTGTCGGAACATCTCTGTCCCATATTCTTCTCCTTCTTTCCACGAGTGATTCCTGGAGTGTCTCCATCAACGATGAAAGCAGTGAATGCCTTTCCGGCTGGAGTTTTTGGATCAGAATCCGAGCGAGCAAGAACGAAAAACCACTTGGCGTGTCCTCCTCCAGTGATCCAAGCTTTCGATCCGTTGATGATGTACTCATTTCCCTTCTTCTCACATTTGGTCTTCACTCCATTGACATCAGATCCAGCTCCTGGTTCAGTGACACAATAGGAAGCAATGATTGGTTCAGCGGCAAGAGCTCCGAGGTACTTCTTCTTCTGTTCCTCGTTTCCAGCAATGTAAACTGGAGCGATGGCAAGAGATGGTCCCATGATACCGAGTTGAAGTCCAGTACATCCATAAGAAAGAGCCTCAACAATGAGAGCAGTCTCAAGAGTAGTCATTCCTGGTCCTCCGTACTTCTCTGGAATCTGTGGGTTCATCAATCCAAGACTGTGAGCCTGGCGAACGATCTCCCATGGGAATTCTCCACTCTCATCAAACTTGGCTGCATTTGGAACGAGAACATCTTTAGAGAACTTCAAAGCGGCAGCTTGAATTTCTTTTTGAGTTTCGCTCAAATCTGAAAATCAGAGATTAGAAGACAAAATATAAGTATTTGGCTTACCAAAAGAGATTTGACGAGATTGCGTGGCAAGGACGCTAGTAGCCGAGCGAGAAAGTCCAAGAGAAGACGTAGCAAGACGAGAAAGCATGTTGATTAACCTGGAACAGTTGGATTAGCACAAATAAAAACAAATTAACAAGAGGTCAAAGATATAGAAACGGGAGTTAACCGTAAAAAAAAGAAAATAAATAAATACATGAGCAATATAAAATAATCAGTTTTTTTCTTTCAATCATTTACAATTACAATGTATACCAGTGTTTGTACAAAACTGTGATCAATTTCAAATCGGGAAAATTTATGGCCGTCTAGTATCCACCGTTTTGAGCAACCCGAGCGAGCAATTGACGAGCAATGACCATGCGTTGGATTTGGGAGGTTCCCTCGTAGATTTGGAAGATCTTGGCATCACGCATCAATTTCTCAGCTGGGTACTCAGTGTTGAATCCGGCACCTCCGAAGACTTGGACAGCATTGGTGGCGGCTTGGTTGACGGCGTCAGAGGCAAACAATTTGGCGATGGACGCATAATAAGATCCTGGGCGTCCGGCGTCAACCTGGAAAGAGACGAGTTAAATAAATTGGTGCTAATCTTGAATTCAAACCTCTGCTCCACTCTTGTAAGTCATCAATCTGGCGAGCTCGGCATTGATTGCCATTTCGGCAAGAAGGAAAGACACTCCTTGATGGTTGGCAATTTGCGTTCCAAACGCCTTTCTCTCGAGAGAATATTGAGTGGCGACGTCCAAACAGCGGTAGGCGACACCAGTGGCGAGAGCAGCAACCGTCGGACGAGTCTTGTCGAAAGTCTTCATGGCTACCTTGAATCCTTCTCCTGGAGCTCCAACAACGTTGGCAGCTGGAACACGGACGTCTTCGAAGGTGAGACCACGGGTATCAGAGCATCGCTGTCCCATGTTGATCTCCTTTCTTCCTCTGGTAAGTCCTGGGGTATCCCCTTCGACAACGAAGGCGGTGAAAGCTTTTCCAGCTGGGGTTTTTGGGTTAGGGTCCGAACGGGCAAGCACGAAGTACCTAAAACATTATTTTTCTAGACATCGCACTTTGTCCTCTCCGCTATAAGTACATGTTCTGATAACAAAAACTAGGTATTTATCTCTTTCTTTCTCTCTTTTTCCCATCTCACATCACGTTATGTTCGCGTCTTTCAACGGTACAAAGTCCATTTGTCTCTGTGTCGGAGACCAATTATTATCGGAACTAGGACCCCTGCGTGTAGCCTCTCCGACTTTACAACAAATCGTGACGTATTTCTGCACCACGTGTATCTTTCGGAAGTTTGAAGTACGTAACTCACCAGTTAGCATGTCCAGCATTGGTAATCCACATCTTTGATCCGTTGAGAATGTATTCGTCACCCTTCTTCTCGCATTTGGTCTTAATTCCGGCAACATCAGATCCAGCTCCTGGCTCTGTGACTGCATATGACTGAAAATGGGATATTGTTGAAAGACATATTACCCTGAATAACTTACAGCAACAAATGGGTTATCAATCATTCGTCCCAAGAATCTCTTCTTGATATCGTCATTGGCGCACAAGATGAGTGGTGTAAGAGCAAGATCATTGGCCATAACAGCAGTAGCAATTCCCGAGCATCCATAAGCCATCTCTTCACTGATAATACAGTTAGAGACCATATCGACGCCAAGTCCTCCATAAGCTTCTGGAATGTCAGCAGTGAGGTATCCTTGAGCATGAGCCTTCTTGATGATTGGCCATGGGTACTCCATGGTTTTATCGTATTCAGCGGCAACTGGGATGACCTCATCAGCGACAAACTTGCGAACGTTGGCACGGAATTCTGCTTGATCTGCGGTCAAATTGAAGTCGATACCCGTCGACATGGCTTTGTTGGTAGTGCTGAACATGCGAGTGCATTTCGACAAGTTTCTGGACAGCATCTTCTGAAAATTGAGAAAACGTTTAGTACAATCGAGATCGGATCGATAATGAGTTACGGCAGACGGAAAAAATAAATAGGTGGAGTGGAACACAAAACAAGAAAGAGATTGTGTGTGTGGCGTCCGACTGCTATCATCAACTGGAGAGAAAAATGTGTTGTGAAGGTAGAGGCCGTTGGCCCATTGGGCGGAGACAATTCGTCTTGTTGTTTGGGTATGGATAAGAAAAACGAGGGTTGATAAGAATGGCAATTGCGGCCAACGTCCACACCACGTTTTCTAATAGTATTCCAGAGCATGTAAAGTGCAGAAAATCAATAACCAATTCAAAAAAGGGGGTTAAAGGAGAGAAAGAAAAAACGACCATTCATCAGACTGCAATCGAGTACGAATGAACGAGAGGACAGGTAGGACCGCTAATCTCGATGGTCCGCAGACTGTCGTCAATTACTGTGCACTCAGTGTATACGTGGCAGACGAGAGGGAGAGACGCAGCAACAAAAGACTGGTTATTCGTTTCTTCAGTACACTGTAGTCACTACAAAGTCCAAAGTACACGTTGGCCCACCTGTAGGAGGTTGGGAAACGTGGTTTTCGAAGGAAGGCAGATGGAAAACATGAATAACAGCTGAAAAAGGCTTAAGAAAAATGAATATTTCTTTTCCTACGTAATCAGTGGTATATTACAAATCGCAGATAAAAGAAAAACTAAAAACTTTTAGAGAATTTTCGCGAGCGTAAAAAATATAACAAGGCTAATTAGTAGGAGTAGAGAATGAGCAATTGTTTTCAATTTTCAAAGGTTTGAAATTCATACTAATGAGCAAATCTGCTAATTGAAACAAATGAAACGAATTCCTTGAAGACTAGTCATAATGAGAATTTTCCCGTTTCTAATTAAATTTTACTGAGACATTTCGTTTTTTAATAATACAATCTTCAAATCATCGAGTAAACCCTAATTTAGAACAATTTGGCATGGGTTCTAATTTTTAATATACTCATTATAAGTGATTCATACATTACCTTAATCATTCTGACTTTTCAAGATGATAAATCGGGCATAAACCTTAATTTAAATCCTCTGGGAAGCATAAAGTGTGAAGCCTAATGTGTTCTCGTTCTGTTTTGTTAATCTAAACAAATTTGGTAAAGGGAGGGTCACCGCGCAAGGTGTAGATTTACGAGCGCAGCGAGGGCCGGGTCTCGACGGGAAACCTCTTCCGTCTCTCCGCCGACAGCTAACCCCCCGTATATCGCTACGTGGTTGCCGGTGTTCACTCCATTTTCATCGACCATTTACGGTCAAATTTCATTACTTTCAGCTCGTTATGCGTCATTCTTTCTCCGTTTTTTTGCTTCTTTAGTCACTTCCGGCGGAAAGGAAAATCGATGCGAGGATGGGCACCAGATGCGTCACAAATGTTGCATTCTTTCTCTCTCGCGCCGTTCTCTTATTGATTTTTTGCGTTCCACGAGGCAGTGACCGCATCTGTTGTCCGAAATGCAACTAATACTTACTCATCTTTTTTTCGAGCTTCACTTTTCTTCGATATTTCATGTATATATATTTTTTGTTTTTCAGGGAAAAATGTCGGACTTTGGTAATCCGTTGAAGAAGTTCAAGCTCGTTTTCCTTGGGGAGCAGAGTGGTATGTGTTTTTATTCTATTAGAAAAATAAACTAATTAATAATTTTCAGTCGGAAAGACCTCTCTTATCACTCGTTTCATGTACGACTCTTTTGACAATACTTACCAGGCAACAATTGGAATTGACTTCTTGAGTAAGACCATGTACTTGGAAGACAGAACTGTGAGTTTGAAACTCGAGGAGAAACGAAGCTTATTCTATATAATTCAGGTCCGTCTTCAACTCTGGGACACTGCTGGACAAGAACGTTTCCGTTCTCTCATTCCATCGTACATCCGTGATTCAACTGTGGCTGTTGTCGTTTACGATATCACTAGTGAGTTCGCTTTTGAAATTTAGATTATTTCAAGCGAGTACTTGCCCGTGCTAGTTTCCTGCAGCTTTTCTATGAATGATTTTCCAAAAGTTATGAAATACAGCAGAGAAAAATGTGTTCGCGCGTAAAACGGCATCTGAACGCTATCAGCTATCAACAGTGACTGTATTTCAGACTCCAACTCATTCCACCAGACTTCCAAATGGATCGACGACGTTAGAACCGAGCGTGGAAGCGATGTCATCATCATGCTGGTTGGAAATAAGACCGATCTTTCCGATAAGAGGTTCGTTGCGCAGTTTTATTCCGTTGACCTCACTACATAATAAAGAGAAGAAACTAAAGAAAAAACAACTTTTTTCAGACAAGTCACCACTGACGAGGGAGAGAGAAAGGCCAAAGAGTTGAACGTCATGTTTATTGAGACCTCGGCTAAGGCTGGATACAATGTCAAGCAACTCTTCCGTCGTATTGCTGGAGCTCTTCCAGGAATTATCAAGGACGATCCAGTCGAGCCACGTAAGTTTTTGAGCCCAAAATTACAGACGTTCATTCAATTGGTTTACAGCAAATGTCGTCACCATGGACCCAATTCGCCAGCGTCAAATCGTCACCGACGAAGGATCGTGCTGGTGCTAAAAAAAGCTATATACACCCCGAGAAATGTCAAAAATTGGTTGTGAGACTGCAATCTCAACGCATAATTTATTTAAAGTACCCGTTTTCCGTATTCTGTCATCATAATACCCATTTCGACTATCGTGTCCGATGGAATTCATTAAATCACACATTTCTATTTTTGGTAACTGTCTTTTCTCTCCTCATTACTATCGCATCCATTCTTTTCTCTATCGCCAGTAAGTGAATAAGATTGATATCGGCAAAAACTGGGAAACAATATCGATTTCTTTCTGCTGTGTGAAATTTTAAATTGTTTTTTCTTTGGTATGTTTTTTTTCCGACAGGCAGCTAATTTATTTTATTTGTGTCGTAAATCTTAAAAATTGGTCCTCTTTTTCTTTGTAAAATAATAAATTATTATCAGATGGCTTTGTTCGCTTTGCTTATTGTGAGAGTGTGATATGATGATTTGTTAATCAGTTTTCATTCAACTTTCTTTCCTTTTTCTCTTGGTTTTCGAATAAATCTTCTCCGCTTTTGGTGTTAGAAAACGAGCAGCAGATCACGAGGAAACGTTGTGGAAGAAAGGAAGTAAGACGGAAAGAAACCAAGTTTTAATCAAATATTGACTTTGTGCTTTTCGGTTAAGAATTGGCTCAGCTATCCAGAAAAGCAACAAAAAAGAGTGGAAAAACAAAAAAGTTTTTTTTGTTAAATTTCATTAGTGAAACCAGAAAATGAAACAAAATTGCCTTTTTTGTTCAGTTATTTAGAGCTTGGTTGATTTGAGTGCTGATTGTTCCTGTATCAGTAAAATCATCCCATTTAAGAAGTGTATCGCATAAAGTGTTCAATCCATCTACACTTTTCAGTTTCAATCCAACAATAATTACCTGAAAGTTATAACATTTTGGGAGCGATAAGAGAAAATTATTCTCACTTTTCCATTAGCTCTCAAAGTTTTCGAATAATTTGTCGACGCCGTTATTTCATCGGCTGTACTAAAATAAATTTGTTGCGAAATTCAATAAGGCTCAAAATAACTTACGCTCCACTGGTGAAAATAACAGAATTCATTTTTCCAAACGTTTTCAATGGTTGTGCACGCTTTACAGCCAGGGTGAATGCCCTGAAGATTTTAATTAGAAAATGAGAAAACATGAAAAGGGAATACTAACGAAACAATTGTTGGCTGATCTGTGAATGGAGACAGACTATCCGTGATTCCAACAAATTCATTTTTGTCTTGAAGATCTCCAAAGCTGAAAACACATAAAATTGGATGGAGGGATATAAAATATAAATACTTGATTGGATCTAAATTCTTTGTCAAAGTATCGAATCCCATCACCGATGTTCTTTCAAAGTGGTTCCAATTTTTGATAAGATCAGTTTCCACTAATGTTTTTTGATTGGTTAGCTGAAATTGAACATATCTTTCAGGCACCAATAATTGAAAAAGATACCGCATCTCCGAATGCTTCCAATAAAAGTAAAATATTTGCAGTTTTTGGAGAACAGTCTGGACATGGATCCGGCACTGGAAACAACTTATTAGGTAGAATTCATTGGAATGAATTACTTGGAGTAGTGATGACTGGAGTTTGGGTTGTTGCAGTGGTTGTCCCAGTGGTCGGAACTGGTGTAGTAGTGGGACCACTAGTTGCTGGCATTGCAGTTGTCGTTGCAATTGGAGCTCTGGTTGTTGGAGAGCAAAGTAAACTATTAATCTAAACTTCCCTCTCCTTTTTCATGTTTTTCTACGAAATTCATCTAACCTGGTCAATGATGTCAGTGGTTGTATTTTTTGAATAAATCACATTTCCTGAAAGTTGTTTCAAAACGGTCTGATCGGCGTTACCAATTGCCACAACAATCAAATTACCACCAATGTGATTTGCAAATTCGATTGCACTTTGAACATCGGAATTGTCACTGAAGGATGATATTGGTTTCTTCTTGATTTGAATAATTTCAACTAACCTAGAATAAGTGAACACAATTGTTGCTTGTTCTCGACCTGTTCGTCTGAAGAATAGATTTTGGGAAAGGTATTTCAAAGATGCCGTCAAGCTTGGAGGCGAGTTTGCAAAATAAAAGTCATCAAATGTCATAACCTCGTTTGCAAATGCTGATGCTGATTGATAAGCAAAAGGATTTTCAATTATTTGGCCACCTTGTGACTGAAAAATCAAAAAATCTCGTTAATATGAAAAATTTGAAAAATTACCGTTGCAAAAACAACAGCTTCTCCTTCCATAAGCTCTGGAGAAATGGGCCAAGTCTTGATGAGCTTAGAAATTGTTCGAACTTGCTATAACTTCAAAAATTATTAAAATTTTACAATTGATACTTACAGTCTGGAACTCATCAGCGCTTCCCACATCATTATTGTTGTCCATCAAAATAGTCACATCTGTTTTGCAAGAATTGTCTGGGACACCAGTGGTTCTGAAAATAAATAAATGGTCAGGAAAAATCTTTTTTGCTTACGTTGGAGCAGAAGTTGATGGTGTCAAAGTGCCGAACATGTATTGTGTGAGTTGTTGAGCAATATCAGAAGTCAGATTGAAATCTGGAACTCCAAAGAAATGATTTTGGTTAGTGGACAGTAATCCCAATTGTTTTCCACCGGTCAATGAATTCAAAGTAACAGTGATCAGCTGCTTTGGAAGTGTGTTGATGATGTATGCATACTGAGTGGCAGATTCAATATCAATCAAGTCTCTGAATAATTGGGAAATTGTTACAACTATCATTTAAGCTCACTCTGAAGCAGAGATGAAGATAACTGTTTGATTGACTGGACGAAAACCATGAATACCTCCAGCAGCTCGGATACCACTGTAACCATCAATAATAAACATTTTCCCAGAAAAAAAAACATACTTTGTGATACTAGAATTGAACTTTCCGGAATATAACTGTGCTGAAATAACACTAGTCACTTCATTTACATCAGCTTCATCAAAATCGAGAAGAATATTGAATTCCGTCTAAAGTATAAGATATTGATGATTAACTTAAATCAGCTTACATCAGCATAAGTAGCAAACGCTACTTGTACATCTTCTCTGTCAATCAACCATAATGGAAGAAGAGTATTGTCAATCCATGATTTTACCTGAAAGTCAAAGTTAACAAGGTAACAAATTTAGTTTTGATTACCAAATTGAAATTCTTTGCTGTTAGCATAGCCTTTGAATCATCCAAAAGAATAATGACATCCTTGCTGTAAGGTGTTTTCACAAATGCAGTTGTAGTAGTTCTAGCAGGTTGGGTAACTGGTGGAGTTAGAGTTGTTCCAGTTACTGGAGCACCTGTTGTTGTAGTTTGTCCCGGGTTTCCGGTAACTGGTGGAGCAGTGGGTCCTGTTCCAGTTGGAACTGGATTAGTGGGTGGTGTGATCGTAGATCCAGTGGCAACTGGTACTGTTGTACAAGGGGTGGTTGGTGCACCTGAAGGTCCTACAGTAGTAGTCAGAGCTGAATCGGAAACTGCAGAACAAGTCATTTGGTTTAATGCTGGTGGAGTTTGATCTCAAAAATGAATGATAAACGGATTATTCTGAAACGTAAAATACCGGTTGCAGAGATCATTGTGAATCCTGCCGAAGCATTGACTTTTTGTTGAATATCCGAAATTGAAGGCTTATTTGAGTTTGAATAAGACAATGCATACATAACATCTGCCCATTGGCCAGCGTTTGAGATTCCAAGACTGTAAATTGAAAAAATATGTTCTTGAGAAGAACACTTAATCTTTACATGGTTATAGGTACATTTGATTGAATTGCAAATTGAGAACTACTGGATGGAGGCGATATTGCTTGTCGCATCTGAATTATGTATTATAGAAACAATAATTCAGATGATAACTAGTGTTCCATCAATTACCTGATCTGTGAGGTTTTTGACACTTCCTGAATAGTCATTCACTACAGCAGAATATGGTAACGCCCTGGTTTGAACAGAGAGAAACATTGTGTAACCAGTATCAGGTGAATTGACTGAAAAATATAGTGGAAGTAATTATCATGAAATTACATGAGTGTTGTTGGCATACCTGGTGCCGGCGGTGGGTTGTTGTTTTTTGAAATACCAATTCCCAGCATGATACTTCCTGCTATCAACATTCCAATTGACACTAACACGAGAATACCGGTGAACCATTTTACCCTACTGTCTGCGTCTTCCAACAGGTACCTTTAAGCGAAAAATCTCATCTAAATTTTGAAAAAATCATGAAAATACCATTGAACATTCCTTTTGGGCACTCCTGGAGAAGTATACGCCAGATCATCACCTTCTTCCCATGCCATTGAAATTATTCAGATAGAATAGATGAAATGTTGAAACAAGGAAAAGGTGTAAACCGAACGAAAACTGTTCGAGAGTCGTTGGAAAATTTACCTGACAGGCGGATTAAACTATTACGTTTATCAGTTTTCATAGGATTGGCAATTCGATTAGCGCTCTTATCAGTATTAATTATTTGCCGATGCAAGGATGTTGAACTGAGTTTTGAAGCAAAATTGAAATTAGAACAACACATTGAAATGTTAAATGGGTGTTGCCTTTTTTCCGGAAATATCATCGAATGCAATTTTCATTTACAGCAAAATTCTACACAAAAATACAAAATAATACAAATCTGTACCAATAAATAAAGTCATTCTGAGGTAAAACAATATCACAATCAATTATTCCTTCTTATTCTTCGGTGCCCATTGATCCTTAGTTCCACGGATATAGAGAGCATAGTTGAGAAGGGTTGGCCAGAAGTATTTGAGGAAGACGGCGAAGCGAGCACCCGTACGAGCCATGACATAGTCGGTTTTACGGTCACGAATCGCATTGGCAATTAGGCGGGCACAATGTTCCGGTGTATATCCCTGAAAATATAAAAATGAATTGAATTTCACGAAAGACGTTTTTGTAGAGTCTAATTCGGAGATAACCATCTTTTTCACAAATAAACGTGAGGTTAACAAAAAAGACATAGACCCCAGGTGACCTCTCTTCAAGTTTCGGGCATATTTCAAAAAGAGACCGTTCACAGTGTAACAGTGTCTATTCAATTACCAAGGTGAGTCTAAGGGGGCTGACACTTTTTCGAGTAAAAAGAAAGGTAGTTTTGGTCATTCACTCATTCAACCCCTCTCAAGTTTCTCGAAACATGCCCGTTTCGTCTCGATTGCTATTTTTGGTAATTTCGTTTGGAGTTTTCTCCAATGGTAAGTTCTCAGGTATTATGTTGTTCTATATCGGTTTCTAGCCCAATTCTTCTTCAATCAACCATTCAACTTTTTCAATGCACCGCAAAGACCATTCCAGCTTTTTGCTCCAACCACCCCGCCAACAACGGTAAGTACTAATCATAAAGCGAAACATAAATGATCATTTCAGACCACTACGGTGGAGTTCATCCCTGATCCAGACAAGGAACAAGGTAATTTCCCAATGCCAAACCCAGCCAACTGGCCAGTTGGTCCAGACTGGAATGATCCAAGAAACACTAATGAGCAGCAATTGGTTAGTTCACTCTCGCCATTTTTCCGCCTATCTCACACTATTATTTTAGGGATGGGGAGGCAACGGTCTTATTGGCACCACTTCAACTAAACCGTCTATTGTAATTTCAACGACCACAAATACCACTACTGTAAAACCAACGACCACTAGTGCCGCCATTATTAGTTCAACGATTAGACCAATTATTATGACTAAGAAACCACTACAATCACCGGCAAAGAAACAGGCAGCTAAGAAACGTTTGTTTTAAATAGGATGACAATAGAAAATAGAAGGCAATTACAGGTTCTTCGCCGAAGAAACCAACACCGACTTTGGCTCCTGCCCCCGCTCTTTTGGCAGTAACTCCACAACCAAAAACCAGAATAATGTCGGCTTCCCAGAGAAGAAATGTTAGAAAGTCAAAATCTACTTCTAGAAGAAGAAGTCATTAAACAGCCTGTGTTCATTACTTTTTGTAAATAAAAAATAAATTACCTTCTTCTGATTTTCATCTTCCACTCCAACCGCTTTTCCAGATGGATCGATAGCTCTTGAACCGAATCCAGTGTTGATATATCCAGCGGAGACAACAAGAATATGAAGATTTTTATGCTCGGCACGAAGACAATCAAAATATCCCTGAAGAGCGTGCTTGCTGGCGCTATACGAGCTTCTGTACGGGATCGCAACTTTTCCTTGAACACTGCTTGTCACCACGATACAACCATCCGGGCTTAGCTTTGGCAGAACAGCGTTTGTAACGTGGACGTGTCCAAAGTAGTTGGTATCCATGGCTTGTCTGTGGATAGCCATTGTGGTGTCGGCACAAGATCCGCGATTAGACATGCCAGCGTTGTTGATAAGAATATCAACTCTTGGAATTTCAGCCCATGGTGCTTGATCTGGATCGGTGATGTCGAAATAGCTGAAGAGAACAATTTTAATTTCAAATTGAGTAGTTCTAAAACTCACTAATAGGTTGGCTCGTGTCCATTGAGTGGAAAAGTTTCCTTGAGTTCTTCACAAATCTCCTTCAATTTCTCTGTACTTCTTGCCAGAAGAATCACTTGCGCTCCCCGTTTGTACAACTCAAAAGCGAGACTTTTGCCAAGACCTGAAATTCTATCATCATGCAAACGATGTCGTCATCTTCTGTTTTAAAGCATTTCCAACTTTAAGATTTCCTCAGAAAACAAATAACCTTAAACTGAAGCTCTACGTCAATAGTAATCTACGTCACGGAGCTTACACACACATTGGTCAACAATAAACGTTTTCTAGTGAAATTTACTTTTCTTTTCCCTGGTTTAGTGAATTTTGTACCTTTATTTTGGAATAAAATTATTTACCTGAACTGGCTCCAGTGATCACAACAACTTTGTTTTTGACGTCCAATTTTGGCAGATTATGGGCTCCGGGGATGATTCTGTTGAGCAGCCTGAAAAAAGAGAAAAACAATATTTTGTCTCTGAATTTATGTTACTCACTTGTAAGCAACATATAACGAAAGTGGGACCACCAGAGCCGGCGCCCACTCTTTCAACGCATCCTGGAACTTTCCCGGGAACGACATTCTGGAAAAATCTAGTTTTGATAGCAATCGAAAGAATAATTTAAGAAAAACGAAACGAAGAAATAGGGGCAAGCTGCAAACAAAAAAATGTGTGCTATTTGATAAGAACGATCAAGGTACAACGTACCCCTTGAAACTACGCGTATAAATGAGAGAAAGAGACGCAGTAAACAAGAAGAAAACAAAAGAAACCTTGTTGTTGCCAATGTTGAAGAAAAGTACACCGATTAGCAGATACACAGGAAGGTTTTTATCGATTTTTCCGGAAAGCGATAGTTTTTTTTTAATGAGAATGTTGCAAAAAGAAAAAAGAAAATAGAAATGAATCAGGTGATACGAAACAGAACAGAGAGTAAGAAATGGCAGTGTGATACACCTGCGAGTTTCTTTAAACAAATTAGTGGAATGGATAAGAGAAACGAAATGCGAATAAACAGAAAACAAAACAATATGTGCGTTCTATGGCCACACACAAACACATAAACATGGACTCTCCCGCCGGGGTGTGCCATAGAGCGCAAATGCCTATTTTCACCGTGGGGCCGTGTTGTACACAGGAGAAATAGAAGGTGAATGGCAGGTGTTCACAGAAGATTGGATAAGAAGAGAGATCGAGGATAATAGGAAAACGCAGAAATATGCCATTATCCTAATTGTATGTGATCCCGCAGATACTAGAGTATCAAGATGAGAGAAATAATGGAATATATGAAAAGAGAGTTGAATTATGAACTAAGCTGAAACACATATACTACATTCATCTGGAATGAAAAATGAGATAGTTGGGTTTACCTGGAAAGGTTGAAACTATTTCATGTTCTTTGAGGACATAGAAAACTTTAAAAAATGAATAAAAAGGAGTAAATGAAAATTCAGAGTATAAGTCTGATATTATCACTTTTACTATGATAGTTTTCGGAAAATATATATCGCATTAAACTTCAAGCTCATAAACTCGCCAATATTTTTTAACAGGAACACATCCAAAATTTTAAAGTGAGAGATCTTTTGAATTATAATATTTCAGTAACTTCTCTGAATATCTAAATAACCAAAACTAAACATAAAGTTTTTACATGCTGGGAACTAACATCAAGCCTCATAATACATCACATGCGTAATGCTCATATCTGCTCATGCGTACCAAAAATCGACTTGTGTTTTGAACACGCTCGAATGTTATTATACTAATTAGGAGGGCGTGTATTTCGTGCTCTTTTGCTCCAGGAAAATGCAGTTTTGGTCTTTAAGGGAACTGTTTTTCAATCAATCTAATTCATTATTTGAAATAACGTAAGTTTTTCTCTCATATTGTTTTATTATATTTTCGAAAACAATGAGCAAAGTCAATACTGTTTTTTGGTAAAACATAATCTTTGAGACACTGGTTTTTACCAATTTTTCTTTTGAATAACATCTCTTTATTCTGCTATACTTTTTAAATCCAAGAGTCGAATAACTTTAAACCAATGTTTTCTTTCTGCATTACTCATATTTCTTTGTTTTTCCAATTAGCCCCTTCGTGTCGGTTCTCGTGAAATGAACTGATTTTGAAATATTCTTTTGTTGCTCTGCCTCGCTCGTCATCTTCAAATCACTCATTATTCGTGGAACATTTGTCGCGTGCCGCCCCTTATTCTCCGCGCTTTCTTATTTTCAACCCAAAAATAGTGCACATCTGGTGGCCGGGTTGTTGTTATCTTCGCGCAGAGCTTGCCTGTTTATCGAGAAGCGCGTGGTGTATAACAACGGTTACTGTCAACAGATCGCCTATTTCCCGTGTGTTCACACCGGGACATTTTCTTTTTGGCCCCACATTAGTATAGATTTCAATATCTGTATATTCTACTGATATTACATCGATTTTTGAGCTTTCTCAAACTTTTTTTCTTTATCTTTCCATGATTTTTCATGTGAGAATATCGATAGTGTAAAAGATAATGGAGGTGAAAAGCCAATGAGTTCATTTGTTGAGTGAAAGACTAGAAGTGAAGCAAGTGTAATTATATGAATGTGGGGGTGAGGCGATTGGGTAAGCGATTGTGGAAAAGAGCAAAGGAAAACGCGAACTCAACCAGAAATGATTTATGATGAACACACGATTCTCATCAAAAGAGAAAATAGATTGGGATTCTGGTCCCAATATTTATTCTAGAATAGATTTTTGTTTTTCTGATTTCGAAATTGTTTTTTCTTCCTTCTTTTGTATTCTAGATGCAAATCAAACATCATTTTTGTTATATCTTCTAGAAAAATCTATATCCGCTTCTGGTGTCTTGGTATCAACATATTTTTTTTATATTTCCTATTCTTTTATGCTTATTCTTGATAAAAGCTTAGACTACCGATCCCTTCTCCAAAATATTTTACATAAGCAGTACTGGTTTCAATATGTCACGCATGTCACGTCCCTCGTTCTCTCATAAAACCTTCCAGTTTTTCATTTCATTTAAAACCCAAATATCCGTTCTGACATTACCACTTTCGAAATGAATTTTCTTTCATTTCATCCAAAAAAGGATGCACTTGATTTGAAAATGAGATGAGTTGACATTTTGGAGAACATCTCGATAGAAAAGAAGAAGCGGAAAACGTACGATCGTAAAACTAGGAGGAAGGGATAAAAGAGGGCCATAGTAAGGTTCTACACATTTTCTAATATTCTGCGTTCCAGCGATTTCACGTTTTTGAGAAGTAAGTTAATTTACATACATATAATGTAATGATTTTCCTAGATTTCACATGAATCATTTAGATATGACAAAATGAATCAGAAATTTAATAAAAAAAACTTAAAATATTTGAACTATGTCGTTGTTGTTCTCCCAGACAACACCAATAATCAAATTTCGAAAACTGAATGCATTTTCATTCTTATTCTGACATCACTAATCATAATGACACATAACTTGACATTTTTGTTCGGGAGTGCAGGATAAGATTTTCTGTTTCTGCTTTTCTCACTCGGGCTAACTTTTCGAACCGAGGGTGACAGCTGTTAACTTATCATCGTTTTTGCTGATCTGATTTCATGATACTGACAAGTTCATTTTTTATCTACGCTATCGTTTCGAGTTTATCAACTTTAAAACTGTGAGTATAAATCTTATTTTATTTTGAGAGATTTGCAGTTTAAAATAAGTTAAAACTGATTTCATCATCGATGGTTGTTCCAATCCCTTTTCCAAACCAATCAGCTCAAAAACTAATAAAAAATAACCCTTTCAACCGAATTACACACCAAAATAACCTAGATTTCTGTTTTTTTTTCTTCAATATCTGAGTGGGATGCACTCTAACCAAATTGGAAAACAGAATAAGATGCCATTTTCCTTCCAATATCTCAAATAAGAAGAGATGAAAAGAGAAATTCAATGCACAATGGAACCGCGCGGGTCATAAAATTAGGAAAAGCGAACCGTGATTGTGCCTTGGAGAGTGGTGGCAAAGAGAGAAAGAGTCGGAGCGAAAACAGAGTTTGACGAGTAAAAGAGGAAGCAAGACCACACGGAGTGCGCGGATGGAAACATAGAGATTGACGGAACGGAACACGCGAAAATATGTTCATGAACGCCAAGTCAGAACGGGGGAAAATGCTTGAGCCATGTGCATTATTTCGTCTTCTTCTTCTTCTATCTTTTCCTGTGTCTTTTCCACTTCTTCGTTTTTCACTTCGGAGAAAATGGGAGGGCGAGCGAGAGAACGAGTCACCCGTGGCTGGCCACACATTGAAAAAGGAGAGGGGGCCGTGAGTTGGGGTGGTTGTGTCCCTTTTGCTCGTGCTCCTCCGAATGCTCCTTCGCTTTTCTTCTCAGCGTCTCAGCGACTTTGGTACGTAGATCTCCTCGAATTTCGTAGTGTCTCAACGGGCTCAAACCACTTGCTCACACCCCTTCTCCTGTTGTCTGCCCCCCTATGGCGGCTACTCAATTCTTCTTCACTTCAGTTATTGCATCAACATGCAAATCGACTCCCAAAATTTGGACGGTCCCAACTTTTTCAAGTGCTTCTTTTATGTCCGAAACTCTTAATTCTAGGTCTAGGATCATTTCTTTTGAGTGGTCGCATCTACAGTACCCCTTCTCAGACCACCTAGTGTTCTCAACCATCACGCCTCGGTCTGTTTACTCAAGTCATTGCCATATATAACTTCTTGTTTTCGAGAAATGGTCTAATTTCCGTCAAATCTCTACTAACAAAGGTAATATCAAAGCTATGAATTAGTCTTAAAGATGCAAAAGACCAAGAGTACGCCCACTTTCTTGTTCAAAGACTCTGAATTTAGAAATCGAGCAGGTGATGTTTGCTTCTTGATGCTGTAGCAGCTGAAGATTATACTTTTTGATAAAATTAGATCTAACTTCATTGGTTTAGAGCTCACCCCTTCTCTTCGTCATGCATATTCTGAGCAGGCATAGTGGAAGAACAATTGATGGTTCTGGGAATGTTCCCTGGAAGGAAGTACCCTATTCAAAGGACACATTCCTTCTAGAAAAAGGGGACAGAAACCATCAATTCTGAATGGGACCTCCCTTGAATTTCTTCATGACGCACAATGTTGTCTTTTTTTTGCCTTTTGGTCATCCAATCCATCCTTGCAGAATGTCATCTCATTCCATCTTCGAGATACACCCCTCACTGAAAAATTGATGTTTCTCATTCTCGTATCCCTTATCCGGGAGGCTCCTTCATTCTTTTCTCCACATTTTTCAGAGGTTTTGGTATCTCTCATGGGAGCAGCGCCGGCTGTTCACCAGAATCATTTTAGGCTCCACTTTAACTGCGAAATGTATACAATTTTCCGCAGATTAGATGCTCATTCCAAGTTTGCGTGTCTTCTTCTGTTTCTTCTTTGTTGATTTTCAAGTTTGCACAAGTTTCTCAGAATGTGTTAATCTAGAAGAAGAGAAAAATCAATGGCCAGCAACAACAAAAGAATAAGGCGTCAGACATAGAAAACAGGGCTATGAAATGCATAATTTAATTATCTTGTTGGCAATTGAATCGTATATATGGAGATTCAGTGTCCCATAACCCTAAGTTTTTTTTCTGACCAAATCAGCATCAGTCTCACAAATCTCATTTACGGCTCACGCCGCAAATCCACTCAGAGATAGTTTCAGCATTCTGGCGTTTTGTGCTCTTTTCACCCTACAAAATTTGTATTTGCTCACACACATTTATACACATAAGCGTGCACATGTAAACCACAAAGTTCAGAGTAAACATGGAATTTTTGAAATTTCGGAGAAAATAGGGCTAGTTCAGACAAAAAAAAATCCACTTTCATTTTTAAAAAGCATGAGATTTTTTTGAAACTGAGAAGTTTAGTTTTTCCATTGATGTTTTTGAGAAATGTGCAAATATTTGTAAATGGAGGTCTGTATAATGATTTCATTAAGTTTCCCCAAAATTTCTTTTTTTACACTCGAAAAGTTTTCGATTTCATGAAACCCTTTTTTTCAAAACTTGGCAGCTGTTTTCTTCATACCTCACGTTTCCATGTCAACACCTTTACCTTCTTCAGGGACACCTGTTAATGAGCCACGCCCCCATTCAGCCACTTTTTCTTGAATAGACTCGTTAGCGGCACGCTCGCATGACCGACTTGATCAGTTTTTGAGCTTCTCTACCTCACAATATCTTTCATTCTGCGATCAGCTACCAACGTCACGCCTTCTTTTTCTTCTTTTTTTTTCTTCTTCTACTACTCTTCCATCTTCCCACACTTCCCACACACAAACTCTCTACTAGTCCATAAATTTCAGAGTGATTAGCGGGTTTGTGGCATGTGCTGAAGAGCAGTCGAGCACCGTAGGATGACCGAGGTATGTAATTATAGCCGTTGGCACTTTTTCACACTTCTTGAAACAAACTCAAGAACTTTGATCTTTTCATTTCCCAAAAACTTTTGAAGACTTTTATTTTTTGATAGGATCGGGTTGTGAATGACGACAAGTTACAAATGTCGGATAGCGATCCGTTGAACACCGAGAATGCTGTCGGAGGAGGAGGAGCAGAGGAGGAAAGAGCCGTCTCTCGTGAGTCAATTAGCAAAAAGGGACATGCAGAGTCATATTCTAGTTCTAAATTCGTCTCTTATTTGATTTCCTCTGATGTCAACTAGCATTTCGATCTCATTCAAATAGTAACACGATCCTTTCGACGAGATAAACAACACATGACTTCAACTTTTAATGAACTTTGATGTTCTGAAAAAAACTGTTTTTAGCTATGGATAACCGACAGGAAAAGTTGAACTGTCTCCATGGATTTCTCAGTCTTCGCCGTTTATTTTATCTCATTGGGTATTCTGTCGGACGATATCCACATGCGTATCTCGTTGTTGCGGTAGGCATTGGATTACTGTATTCAGAGAAAAAGTGTATCATTTGTAGCTTTTGATCTCGATTAACTCATTAGGAATGTATAAAATGGTTCTCAAGGATCGAATTCGTGACGGGTACACGCCAACAAACGCTCCTTCTAGATATGAGACTGATGTTCTTCGGTTAGTGGAAATTAGATATCTTTGACATTTATCCTTGATTTCAGCGAGTTTTATAACATTTCCGGGGATCCCGCTATGACTATAATGATACTCATGCCAAAAAATGGAACAACTATGCACGCAAAAGCAAATCTTGACGAGGCTGAAAAGCTATCCAAGTAGGCAAAATGAAGATATTGAACCGGAAATAAAGTTAATAATCTTATTAGATTCTTCCTCAATGAATTCAATGGAACTCGTGACGGACGTGCTCTTCGGTTCTCTGACCTTTGTGAGCCTTACTGTCAGATCAACAAGGTTTTTGAGCTTTATAAGGTGTGTTAATCTGATCCTCTGTCAATAGGTATTTTTGTATTCTAGAATGCTTATGACGATCAGTATAAACTGTTTACAACTGGAAAGCAGATTTCAAAGAGCACAAATCTGTCTTATCCACTGGCCACCATGAGAGGATTTGATATCCATTTGGAGCGTAGTTTATTTGGGGTTGAACTGAACCCAAAATCCGAGGATAATACTACAGATCTATCTTTGGATCTTCCCCCGCATAGAGTCATCACTAATATGAAGCATGTTGAGGTAATCAACAAAAATAACGAATAGTAGAACAAAAATAATTGGTTTTTGAAGGTCATCGTCTTCATTTTCCGAGGGGATAGAGACTCAGCAGAGAAGGAAAAGGATTTGAGTAAATGGGAATTGGATGCTTATGAATGGAGTTTAAATGAATATAAGAGTGATATTGTGGATGTCCAGATTGTGGGAACTGATGTGTTGGATAATGAAATGATGAAGGATGGAAGAAGATTGACACCTTTCTTTGCTGCAGGTACAATTATTATTTATTGTTCCAAAGAGTTTCTTTTTTTTTTAGGATTCGGTTTCGAAATCACTTTTGTGAGTCTTTGTGTCATCCTAACAGCAGTGTATCACAATTGTTTGGATCAGGGAAAATTGTATGTTTCCACTGCTTAACTTTGCTTCAAAACCATAAGCTTTTAGGTTGATCAGTCTTGGAGCAGTTTTATGTCCAATTTTGGCAATCACTTCTACCTATGGAATTGTTTCTATTCTTGGAATGCGTACCAACTCATTCATGCTTGTTATGCCGTTCTTGGTTATGGGAATCGGTATGAAAATGAATATATTTACTTTCTAATTAAGAATTTACAGGAGTTGATTCATGTTTCCTGATGATTCATAGTTGGCAAAAAGAAAGAAGAGCTCAAGAAAGTGGAACAGGAAACCGGTTGGGAATGGTTTATGAGTCTGTCGGTCCATCAATCACAATTACTTCTCTCACTGATTTTCTCTCTTTTGCCATTGGAGCACTTGCCCCAACTCCAGGTTTGTTAAAGAGAATGGTTTATATGTAAATGACATCATTCTATTTTCAGAAACCCGTCTTTTCTGTATTGCCTCCTCTATTGCACTCGCTCTCACATACATCTTACAACTAGTACTCTTCGGTCCCATCTTAGCTATCGCAACTAAATATGAGCATAAAACAACATCTACTAATAATAGCAAATGGAGAAAATGGGTATGAGATTATCCTTTTTTATGTGGGCAGGGTTCAGTTTTTTTAGTTGAAAGCTTGCTGGAAGAGATGCATCAACATCTACTGTAGAATCTTATCCAATAAATTGTTCGCTGTAATTGTGATGTTGGGAACTGCGGTATATTGGTATTTTGCTATTTATGGACTCATGACAATGAAAACTCGTCTGGATGCTGTAAAAATTCTTCCAAAAGATTCTCCACTTCAACGTCCAAATTTGGTTCTTACCAACTTAGTCTGGGCAAACTACCATCCGGTCACTATTTTGGTGAATGCACCATTGGATTTGGAGAACAAACAACAAATGGCTCGTTACTGGAACATGGTAGAAGAGTTTGAAAGCATGCATAACTGCAAAGGAAAAGCTTCAACACTCATTTGGGTCCGTGACTATATAAAATACTTTTATTATGGAGAACCATTTGATTTGTTCGCATTCCTTGGATTAACAACTCCGGAGGTACAAGAGGATATTGACCCATATGAGGCTAATATCACGACAGCTAAACTCCCTGAATTTTTGAAATCTCCATTCTTTAAACACTGGGAGAGTTTCATTCATTACCACTATGAAGAGTGAGTTTCAATTAATCATTTGAGGGAATATTTGATTTATCCCTTTTCCAGAGGAGTTATAAAACTTGATCGGTTTATGATGAACGTAGCTTACGACAACACATCCTCTTGGGACACTCGTATTCAGTTGATGACAGATTGGAGAAAAGTGGCAAATAAGTGAGTGAAACAGCACTCTTATCTTAGGAAGCAATCTATTTTTCAGCTATTCTGACTTGAATATCACTGTTTGGGAGCCAAATGGAATGTTTGTTGATCAGATGCTTAGTTTGGGAAGAACTGCTACACAAACTGGAATTTGGACTCTCGTATGCATGGCAGTAGTTTGTGCTATCTTCATTCCTAATCCATGTAGTATTATCACTGCAACTGTATCAATTGCTTCAATCACAACAGGTAACACCATTAATCTTAACAAGATAACACTCTTTTATTATAGGAGTAATGGGATTCCTTTCCTTATGGTCCTTCGATCTGGACCCAGTTGTCATGGCGGCTGTTTTGATGTCGATCGGCCTTTCTGTTGACTTTATTGCTCACGTCGCGTACCATTTCCAGGTTAGAAACGATTGGCAAATAGGGCTCATCCCCTTGTCAAACTTGTCTATTTTCTATTGTTGTATTAATACTTTGTAGTTGGCTCATCGAAAAGAGATTCGGAACGGAAAAATCAAGAAGATTCCATTGAAAGGATCAACGGAACGTTTAGAACATACCCTTGGAGCTGTGGCATGGCCAATGATCCAGGCTGGAGTGTCCACCATCTGCTGCATTCTTCCGTTGTTATTCCGCGCGGTAAGTTAATCCCAGGAAGAGGGCGATAGAGTAACCGGAAATGTTTGATCAGGTGACACACTGTCCTTAAGACCTCATCCATAATTGACGCAATCCTTAGAAGTGACGTAACTTCCGGAGTAAATAGTTATTCCGTTGTTGCATTTGCTCTTAGTCAACACCTTCTTTAAGAATGTGTGAAGTTCTAGTCGTTCTTTGCATAAGTGATTTTCGAAAACCTTTGAACCTCCTCACATTATGAAAAATACACTTCATCAAGATTCAAACTACACAAATTACATGAAAACCACTTGAAATATTCTACATTCAGAGCTATTCACCATCTGTCTTCGTCGCGGCCATCTTCCTAGTCGTCACATTCGGAATGCTTCATGGCCTCTTGGTAAGAAGAGCGGTTCTTTCGGACCCCCACGCCCATTGGACCCTCAAATTTAATTAAAACCTCAGAACACGTACATGTCCTTTTTCCTTCAGATTCTGCCCACTTTCCTGGCTGCTCTTCCCGAAAGCGTGACCACCGCCAATTGCTATCGCGTTTTCCTCTCATCGTCGTCAGAGCGTAGTTGTCGTTATGTGCCACGACGAGACAGTACAAACAGCATTGAGCTGCAAAAAATTGAGAGGAAAGATTCTCTTCTCAACTAAATATTTTTTTTTCGGTTACTGTATATTTTTAACTATATTTTTCCACTAATTTCCCGTTTGCCAACATTTTCATTTCCTTTTTCTTTCTTCTCTGGTTTTGTTTCAAAACTCGGCTCATCCTGACTTCTTCGCTAGTATCTTGTCGCACAATCTTTAATTTCCTTCATTTCCATGTGCAATTGTGGAATTGCACCTCATCTTCACTCAACTCTTCTCTACACACACACAAAAACGTACACAATTTTCGATTTTCAATTCTTGTCTCCTTTTGACTCTTTGACTCTTTGAAATCTTCAAAAGAAATAACAATAACTACTTCCTTTCAATTCATAGCTAGCACTCTTCTCCTTAGAAAAAAAAGCAATCGTCGATTTCATCAAGAATTTTTTTTCATCTCTTCACCCCTACACATTTTTTCATTCTCTCCACCCCATTCTGTGTCGGTTCTATGAACACGTTTAGGCTTTACCTGACTTCCTCTCTGTGATCTTCTTTTCCCCATTCAAATTCCGGTAGATAACACTCGAATTTTCTCCTGTTATTTTTTAGTTCTGTACCCCTTAATTTTTTCTTTAATTATTATTTTTGTTCGTCTCTTATCTTCCCATTTTTTATATTTTGAACAATGAATATGAAATTTTGCTTTCAGATTTTTAAGACTAGGGATTCATTTTACGATTTTGAAAATAATAACACCGAGAGTTAGAAGCAATTATCAAAATTTTCAGTTTTCCGTATAACTCTTGCTTTGAGAATTGTATTATAATGATTTAACTGATATTGTACTCAGTTTCTAGGTAGACTGATGGAAAAAAACTCGAAAACTTCTTAGAAACGAAATCAGAAACCGATTAACTTAAATACCATTGAAAACTGCCACCGGTAAACTTACAACTAAAAAAAACTAGTCGAATTTCCAAAAATGCTTATATTCGATTTCCACTTCAGAATCGTTTGTGTCAAAATTCTTGAGAGGTCATAACAAACACTTTCGAAACACGTCACGTCTTGACGAGTAGAGCGAAAAATATAATGTAGTGCGAATTTCATCTTGAAAAAAGAAACAAGCATAACGGCTTCACTTAAGACCTCTTAAAACATAAACACAATGGAGTGGAGAATAGGGGGGCGGTGCCTTCTTCTTTACGTAGACGACTGACCCATCACCGCCATATGCGTGTATGAATGAGGGGCACCACAAATGTATTCAGGCGCCGTCGTGTAGAAGAGATTCGTGTGAAACCTCTCTTTTTGCTTATTTCTCACTTTCTTTGCTTTCAAGAGTTTCTTCTAAATTGGTCCAATTTGTACTTAGCGAGTCCTCATTACTCATGAAATGTACTTGTTCCATATTCTATTTCTCTTTTATCCCGTCGATTTCATGTAGCCATCGTGTAAAAACTCAAAATGCGTAACTGATTTAGTCTGACAAACCGAATTACCTAGTGAGCCAAAAAGGTGCTCTCACCTTTCGATTTTCTAATTCAACATGTCAGAAGTGGAGACACTAACGTACTAATACATCAGAAAAGCGTGCGGACTTCTTGAGAGTCAAAAGTCGCTCACAAAATTGGAATCACCAACATTTTCCGGGTTTCATTTCCCCCTTTCTTCCAATCTCAAAACTTTTCAACGCTTCTCAACCATTATTGTCTCAGCTGTCTGCTTTTGGCGCCTCGAAAGTGACATCCGAGAGGGGCGATAATATCTGCGGAAAGGAAAAGTGCGGGAAATGGAGGGAAAATAGGGGAGTCGGATTTCGAACTGATTCAAATTCAACTTTTGTGGTTTTTTAGCTTAATTTGAACCTTTTCCTCATATTCCTTCGAAAACTCTTCTTCCATTAAAATCTTTCTTTTTTTTTACTTGCACTCTACATCCATTCAACCGTCAAAACCAGTCAAGATGCGTCAAAAGTTCTTCCTAATTAATGTCCGCTCTAACCCACTCTACTAGTACATACACCATTCTTATCAGTTATACACAGCTAGTTCATTGGAGCGTACAGACTGATAGTATATATGCATGTGTGCATATTGCCTCGTCATTTGTGAAATAACCGCCCACGTGGTCGTTCCACTATTTTCTATCGGTCGATATGTGTCATTTCATTTGTTTTTTGCGTTAGCTTTCTTTTATTTCTCGAAATTTCGAATCAAAAAACATTAGTCAATACACAATTCGAGAAAAAAAATGTTTCTCTTCAAATTTCCGTAATAGATACCACTTGATCCTCTCAATCTTCTCAATTTTCATAGAGTTTTTTGTCTGTCATCCTTTTCTCACCTAGTACTATTACTACTTAATACCAAGTACCTGTCATTCGTACTGTTGTCTTACTTCCCACTCATTTAGTCTTTTCTCCAACAATCGCTCATTTTGTTTGCTCTGTTTGGATAAGATATGTCCGCCTGTCCCTATTTCTGTACTTTTCTCTACTCGCTATTTCATTTTTATGTTTCTGTTTTCAATTGTTTTCACTATTATCGTTTTATAGTTGTTCATTTTGAAAACATATATTTCGAAATGAGGAAAGAAAAGTAATAGGCTATTTGAAAAATAGTGCTCTGACTATAGTATATGGATAAAAAATAATATGTGTGTACAAATTGGGCTGAAGAACAAAAATAGGAGGAAAACCGGCGAGCAGAAAGAGTGAGGAGAGCGGAGAGGAATGGATTTTTATGGTGGCGCCAATATTCCCTCGATAACACCTCCAGGGGTCTCGGTTACCTACCACTTCACTCATTTCTCGCTATTCTTACTATTTATCTCTTCTCTCACTTTCCGAAATACTCTCGTGAAACATGGGTAGTCGATTTTGAGTTTCTTGTGTTGATCTATTACTTTACTAGTCATTTCTCGATTTTTCTTTGATCATCACTGTTCAATAGAACCTTTTTCTAAGAGTGGCGTGGAAAAAGTTGAGATATCACAACAGAGCGTCATTGAATGTCAATAGAAAAGTTGAAAAGGAGAATAAAAATGAGGAGAGAGGAAAATATTGAAAGAAACAACAAACGTGGAAAAAACAGTCTTTCAAAGAAAGTCGATTTTAGTTTGATCGATTTCCCTCCAAACTTAAAAGTATTAAATTTTTCTTGCAAGTCTTATCTATCAAGAAAACAATTTTGATGATATAGTATAACAGAATACACTCAAGGTGCCCCCCGTGCTTTTAACCCGCATCATAAATTTTATGCTCCTTTTTCGTATCGGCGTCCTCTATTTCTCCCGTTTTGTCTTTTCATTACAATACAAAGTGATGTATTCTCGCCGCTTTTGCTTGTTCTCTTCCCAAAACATATTTTTGCGTTGACCGCACACCTGCGCAGCTAACAGTTCTTACAGTTGTGTTTCCACAACTTCTTTCTCATTTCCCCAATGTTTTATTTTTATATGAATCACTATTAGATCTGACCTTCAGGAAGGTCCACTGAGTCAGAACATCCCAAGTTTGGACATAAGCTTTACTGTTATGACTAACAAAACGGAGCCGAGGAACAGTGTTGTACGGTCGAACGAGCCGATAACAATATTTATATACCATCTAAATGATCATTTACTCAACCTCTTTCCTGTCTCTCTTTGAGAATAAGAGAGAGAGAGAGGGACATTCTCGCTCGCGCACCTTACTCGTTTCTTACCTCCTATTCTTCATTCTCCACTTGGTCACTTATTTGTTTTAGAGGGGGGAGCTCAGGTCCTTTTGCTCGCCATGCATTTGTTTTCCTGTTGATTGTCAAAACCTTTCCGAACATAACCAAAATACACCAAGGACAAAGCTTTTTCGTTCTCTTTTTTTCGGGATTTTCTCACCGCCTCACAGGAAAAAAAATTTTCATCCTCTAAATCCTCTACATTTTCTTTTTAAACGTCTTTCGAGCATGCAGTTGTTCCTGAACCAACATTGTCTCAAAGATTGTCTTCTATTGTTGTCTTTTTCTCCTTACTCAGCACTTTTTTCAACTACTTTCTTGATGATGACTCAAGTCCATATTTTTTATTTCTTCTTTCTCTCCTTTCCTTTTTCTCTCTCTCTTCTTCTCCTTTTCTTCAAACCGTATATATTTCGGAATATTATTACTTACAGTGCAATGATACGTCTTCTCTTTTTTCTGCTCATTCTGGTGACGTTAGCCGTATGTGGAAGACAAAGCAGTAAAGTTGACGATAACACGTATTTTAGTATAACTACGACTGATAAACGTGAGTATAAACAAAACAATGTTTGATACGTACAATTATTATTAATGCGATTCGATGTGAGAAAATAGGATTGAAATATTTAATTTTCAAACGGATTAATCCGAATTTGTTCAAAAAATTTAAAAATTTAACTCTTTTCATATTAATTAGAGAAAACAATAGTAAAAATCAAACTATGGGAAATGTATTCAATGAGATTAGGGTCAAGACTCACAAAATTTCGATTTTCGAACCTTTTCAAAAAGTTCAAATAACGGAAATTTTGAAAACTACCTGACGCAATGTATTGTTCGCCTTCCGGCCACACAATTATTTCTTTCAACTTGACCTTTTTTTAATATCCTTTGGAATGTAAGAAATAATTGGACCAAGGTTTTTCAGCGTCCTACACCTATTGGGATTATGCAGAATGCTATGAATTATGTCAGGTTCCATGCACTCGAACGGTTGTTCATTTCAAAGAACAACAAATTGATATGTACAATTGTGTTGAGCTCAAGATTATTAAGGTAGTTATTTTATTATTTGAGTAATAATTTCCATTTAATTATTCCAGACTTCATTCATCGATAACTTGAAAGGAGGAACATTTAAGAACGCCATCATCATCGTCGTGGTTGTCACTGTCTCTATAATGATTCTCATCGCATGCGGATATTACTGTTGCTGCAACCGAAAAGACGACGATGACAGATACCCAGGAAGAGACGAGTTCAGGTATGTAACAATTTTCAATTCTCAGTGCAACCTATTCTGATTAAGACCCCATTTCAGAGAGCTTGGACCACACGAGGAAAGGAAAGCGTTGAACAAAGGATCATCTGTCATTGAAGTCTAGTCTCAAATAATTCTTGGATTGTTTTTTCTTCTTCACAATTCTCATGTTGCTTTAATCATCAATCTAGTATTACACCTTCTCCAGTCATTGGTGTGTGTATCTCATGACAACTTTTTTGAAACTAATTTTTACATTTTGTACTTTTCCCAATTTTTTTCCTACGGTTCCCTTAGTTTTTCATGAATTTATCTTCTTTTTTTTCTCAAAAATCTGTATTCAGCAGATCCATTTCGTGTATTTTTCCTATCTACGCAAGTTTCTTCCCTGGAAACTTTGAATTTTATTTCATCAACTGGGTAGTTTTATCTTATCCAAATAAATCGTGATTTTGAATTTTTCATTGCATCAGACTATCACGTTATTAATCAATATTTCAGATAAGAACATAATTGTCCTGATAACTCCACTTTTCTTTTCTTTCTCTTTTCCTCTTTCTCTATCTTTTTTTTATGTTCTTATTAGGTTGTAAAACGTTCCTCGGGTAGAAATATAATGCATGAGAGTAATTATTCATGAATAGCTCATTTTTATTTCCTAGGTAAGAATAAAATGCTGCATTTAGAAAATGTCAGACCCATTTTCCACTTTTCATATTCGGGATTCAATAAAACATTCCCCCTTTTTTTCACTGGTTGCCGGGTATCCGACATTTCGAGGGCTGTATTCAAAAACGAGCATTAAATTTTACGACCTTCTCTCGAAGCCCTTGTGAGAGCTCCATTTTCTATTTTCTGTGACTCTCGCTAATAAACATCGGGCCTTCTCAAAATTGACTAGTCCGTACAAAGATTTTTCCTGGCTATGATTCTGGACGATATGCTTTTTACGAAAGCCACTCAACGTCACCATTCTTGTGAAGCAACTGTGGAAATAATGGGTAATGACTAGTACGATTTCACATTAGAGCGTGGTGTGAATGAGCAAAAACGTCATGTTTGGGGGGAAGGGCATCCTTTTAGCAATTGACCCCAAAAAAGCCGTGTCCCAGAACTTGAATTAGTAGTCACTCATCCTTCATTTCGCCTCTTTTTTGCTTTCAAAATCTGGCTGTATAGTCTTTGGGAGAAAACCATGGTTTTCAAATTCTCTCCTGATCGTCATAACGCTGGTTTTGGCCTCCGCCATGGTTAGTAACTTTGTTTGTAACTCTTAGATTTAATCTAGATCTAACTGTTTCGAATTTGAAACATTAAAATAGATTTGTAACAGTACATAAGAGTAGAAACAATTTCAAGTGTGAGACTTAATATAGCCAGGCCAACCGCCTAGCTTCTATTTCAATATGTCAACTTGTTCTTTTCAGGCATCAACATGGGAATTTGCCTCATTCTCACCGGAATTGTTGCTCTTGCCGCAATTCTCGCGTGCATCTTGCTCATGATCTGCATCAAGTTCGCAAGTGATCGCGATGAGCGTCGTGCTGCTCGCAGCAAGGTCGTGGCTGCTGAAGCCGAGAAGGAGGCCACTGGCGATGGAATCTCCGCCATCTCGGGCAACACTGCCGCTACTTCGTACAACAACGACGAACGTGCTGCTCTCACCCAGATTATGGTGGTCGATGAGAATGATATATAACTTCTAGTTATACGTCATTTCTTTTCGACGTCCTCCCTTTCTTCTCCTGTCGCTTCTAATTTATTTGAACTTTTCATGAGTTGTATGTATGTTAACATCTAACGGTTGATAAAAAAGAATGTTCAATAAAGCTGTTAATTCAAAATGTGTTTACTTTGTTACATTAAAAAAGTTGTATGTGCTCAAAATAGAGAATTAAGCAGAATGATATTCGAAAAATTAGAAAAAGAACATCATCTGAAAGCTGAAAACAAACATTTGTAGTGAAAATATATGTATTTTATTTCCTTTCCCAGAAACGTGTTCTTTAATAAGGTTATTCGAGAAAACGATGATATGTTCCTCCAGTGTGCCTAATCAGTAAATATTTAGATCTAACACTTTTTATATGTTGTGCTAGCTGATAGGTTTCTTAAAACTTAAAATGTTTATATGAACTTTAATTGGCAGAGATCCAAAAAAACAACTGTTCTGTTCTTATTTATAACAATAATAATAAAAATACATTTATCAGCAGATATTCTAAAATTAATGTGAGATGTTTCAGATCGATTAAAAAAATTTAAAAACAAAGAGTTTTGTTTATCAATCAATGAAAGTAAGTGTTATCAAAATAATTTGATTCATCTGAAGAATACATTTTCATCGCAAGATCGTATTAATAGTTGTCAGATCATTCATCACTTCATCTCGTTTTATTGATGACCTCCCAAAAATGCAAGATTGCTTCCACACCCTGATTTTTTCATCGTCTGTGTCTCTTTTTTTTTCACTTATTTTCGTTTTACTCTTGTTTTAAATAAAGACAGTTTTCTCTCATTCATTTCCGATTTAGTTTATTTTTTCCACAGATTCTAATTTGAATATCTATCAATCTAAATGCCATCTGTGATTTTTCATATTTCATTCCATAAGAACCCGTCTACCACCCTTATTTCTCGAGCAAGATAAATCGAACAGCTGATGCGGCTCATAGAGCGTATGCTACGCATCACTGCTGCGTCGCAGAAGCCCAACTAGTTCAAATTAGTAAAGTATTCAAACTTAATTCTTCATTGTAAACTCAAATTTAAGATGTTTAATTATTTTGCGAAAACATATCGTGTCATAAATTCTCAACTTCCTGTTTTGTGGTGGAACTTTTTTTTTCATTCAGTAAAATAGATTCATGACATAGAAATTAACTAGAAAATTTTTTTTTACGTATATATTTCTTTTCTGAACTAGAACATGTCATTTTATCACATTTATGGATGCTTTCTGTCATTTTCAAAAAGTGTCCAAATATATCTTCTTCATTCATATTGTACGAATCTTCTTCCTTATCTCATCTTTGGGTGTTTGAAGGGCAAACCATCTGTCCTCGAAATTGAAGAGGACCGTCAACAATGGGTCCATGCGCAACCCAAACCCTTTCTAATTGCCGGAGAGACGACCCGAATAGGATAGTCACGTGTCATCCTCACATATCGATTTTTCCTCCATCTTTTGACTCTTTTCTGAAATCTCTTCTATAATTTTAGACTTTTTCTTTTCTCTTGGTTTTGAAAATATTCAATGAAAAGTGTATTTTTCAGCTGAAATGCCGGCTAGTTCTAAGACTACTTCTTCTAAAACAAAAACCAATGTTCGTCCAGTTGGGAGACCAAAAAAGCAAGCGACACCGCATCCATCTTCTCCTGCTAAATCCCGAGGAAGGCCAAGAAAGGAAAAATCAAAACCTTCCTCAAAGAAAGCTGACCGTACCGTTGGAAGACCAAAGAAGCTGATAAATTTCGTATCATCGAAAAAAGTAAAATCAAATACTGTTCGTTCTGTTGGGAGACCAAGGAAACCATCAACCTCAAAAGGAAACATTTCATCGGTAGCAAGCGTTTCAAATACTCCAAGCCGTTCTCGTGGAAGACCAAAGAAACTGAAAAAATCTGTTTCGTTTGAAAAAGTGAAATCAAATGCTGTTCGTTCTGTTGGGAGACCAAAAAATACATCGACCTCGAATGGAAACATCTCATCTGTCGTGAGTGTTCCGAATAAACCTAGCCGTTCTGTTGGTAGACCCAAAAAACCATCGACTTCGAATGGTGAGAAATCACTAGTAGTAAGTGTTCCAAAAACACCTAGCCGTTCTCGCGGAAGACCAAAGAAGATATCAACACCAAATCGAAAAATTTCACATGTAGTCAGTATTCTAAATACTCCAAGCCGGTCTCTCGGAAGACCAAAGAAACTGAAAAAATCTGTTTCGTTTGAAAAAGTGGAACCACTTCGTTCTGTTGGGAGACCAAGGAAAACATCAATCTCAAATGAAAACAGTTCATCCGTAGTGAGTGTTTCAAATACACCTAGCCGTTCTGTTGGTAGACCAAAAAAACTGACAAGTTCCGTATCATCGAAAAAAGTAAAATCAAATGCTGTTCGTTCTGTTGGGAGACCAAGGAAACCATCAACCTCAAAAGGGAACATTTCACCGGTAGCAAGCGTTTCAAAGACTCCAAGCCGTTCTCGTGGAAAACCAAAGAAACTGAAAAAATCTGTTTCGTTTGAAAAAGTGAAATCAATTGCTATTCGTTCTGTTGGGAGACCAAGGAAAACATCAACCTCCAGTGGAGACATCTCATCTGTCGTGAGTGTTCCGAATACACCTAGCCGTTCTCGTGGAAGACCAAAGAAGATATCAACACCAAATGGAAAAAGCTCACATGTAGCCAGTGTTCCAAATACTCCAAGCCGTTCCGTTGGAAGACCAAAGAAGCTGAAAAGTTCCGTATCATCGAAAAAAGTAAAATCAAATGCTGTTCGTTCTGTTGGGAGACCAAGGAAATCATCAAGCTCAAATGCTCCAAGCCGGTCTCGTGGAAGATCAATGAAGAACAAGTCTAGGCCTGTTGGACGTCCAAAGAAAAATGTACCAGTTGCCGTGTCTAATGCAGCAAAACGCTCTCGTGGAAGACCAAGAAAACAATGAAGATCATTATCGTTCAATTATTAATTTCCATTAATTTCGTTTATTTTTTCATGACCAATATTGAAAAGTTTAAATAAACTAATGTAATAGCACATACCTGTTTTTGTTGTGAGAGCTTCTCAAAAAAAAGAGTTATTTGGAATCAAAAATTTTCAGATTGGATGCACTGATATTCAATTTATTTATATTGGAATAGTTTTGAGCTTTTCGGTTATTAGTTCAACGAGTTCATAAAAAAATTGACACCGATTCAAATTTTGAGTTAATGAATTCAGGTTTTTGCAACTTTTTCCTCATCTCCCCTTAATTTTTACACTTTCCTCTTGGCCCAATAAGGCTAACTCCATTTATCATTCACACATGTACAAAGGTTAACGATTTCACTGAAACACGTGTATCGTGCCCAAATTTGTAATTCAATAACCAACAAACAATGTATGGTGAGGATTAGCACAAAAACAAATAAAACACTTTTTTTCAGCAGTCAGTCATAAAAACAAGGCTCTTGTACTTGATAAGTCGATTCAATGTTTTATACCAGTCAATTGAAAAAAACGGTAAGCTCTTTGTTTTTGGGTTTCGACTTTTCTAGAAAAAGTTGAATCTATTTTTGAACTTTCTCATATTTCGTAGTTTTTCATGAAATTTCTTAGTTTCTGAGAAGAATGTTCAGAAAGTATTATTGTTATTACTTGTTTTTTGGTTCGATTGTGGTCTCGAAAAAAACATTACCACATCTTGAAAATCTGAAGCGGTTCCCACAACACTTTAGATCAGAAATTCTCGTTTTACACTTGTCCTCGGTGAAAACCAGCACCTCATCCACGAGGTTCATCGCATGTTTTCCGGAAGTGAGCTGCATATTTTTCACTTGCACATACTTTTTTCTTTCTTTTTTCTTTCCCGCTTTGTCTGTGACAATGAAAAAAAAAAGAAGTTCATTGAAGAAAAAAGGAAGTTTTGGGTGTCCGTAACTCCAGATTTCAACAAAAAATCACCTCCAACTATGAGGATGACACAATTTTTACTTTGTTTAAAATCTCTGAATTTCTCGAAATTTTTGGTACCTCACACATGTTTTCAGTACTAAATTTCAGTAATTTCAGAAATTTTCTGGTCGAGTGGAGAGCTCGTTTCAGAAACGCCTGATATATTTTTTTCCTCTCCTCAGAGTTTTCGAAAAGAAAATCAGAATAAAATCTAGCGCTAGACTGTCACAAAAAGATGTAATTACCATTGAATAAATTAGGAACTCATTTAACGCGTCGTCAACAACCAAAGAGAAAGAATTCCACGAATGTTGTCACGTATGCACTTGAATGTAATTTATGCTCAAAATGGGTATTGTTTAAGGATTCCACGTCCTCCGGATGTTTTTTCTCTGCTGATTCTTTGATTCTGCCTCCTCTGTTCATTTGACCTCTTTGATTTCGAAAAAGCCAATTTGCAGGTTTACGTGTTTTCTTGGAAATTCCTCATTCCTATTCTTTAAATGTCGTGTTAATATCACCTGTAGACACCTTTATTTTCACATGTTTCTCTGTTTTGTTGGGTGTGTTCGGGGTAAGAAATTTGTGACGAAAACCAGAGTGGCATTAGGTTCGCATGGTTGAAAGCGTCCGTTATGAAGATCATGACATGGAGCTCTCAAAAATATCTTTTACTCTCTCCCTCTCTTTCAATATGCTAGAATATTCTACTTTTTGTAGATTTTCGAGTTCTAAAAGTTTAATGATACTACTGGATTGAAATCTTTTTATAGATCATCTCAATAAAAAAATTTGATGAGAAATATTCTGTCAGAAGTGTTTTTCCTATTTTCTTTTTTTTTCTGAAAGTAAAATAACAACTCAAAAATAACTGACGAGGCTAATCAACATAAGAACGCCTTCCTGAATATTTCATCATCAATCCTCTTGTCTTCAAAAAGCCTTTCCCCCGTATTTCTATGTAACACTTAGAACAAATCCTGTTCAAAAATCTGTCGAAAGTTGTTGTGGGCTCTTATTTTCCGAAATCTAGAGCTAATCCATGATTATATCTTTTCATGATTTCTCTTTAGAATGAAACGTGAAAAACATTGGACTAGTCCATCAAACAAAAAATACAAAACAAGTACATTCTCGAGTATCTAATGATTATGTGGTCTCACTTTGTACTTGTTCTTCATCGAAAACAAAGCTTCCGAACATCGAATTTGTAGCGTTGAGTTATTTGTTATTTCCACAACTTTGAGTCTTCCTCACTCTGTAATTAAATACTGGACGTCACCAAAAACTCTTTTTTCCTATTTCTTGGTACATTGTTTTGTCAAGTTTTCCAACTAGATTCTCTTTCCTGTCTTTTTCATTCGTTGACCGATCTTCGGTGTGAACTTAGCTTCCAATCTAACTCTTGGTGTTGAAATTGAAAAGTTAATTCGATCATAAAATTTCTGCGTCATCCGAATGTTTCAGCTTCCTTTTTTGCATCCAAAGGTCAAATGAATTGGGCTATGTTTCGACTTTATTTCAAAACGTCGATCAAAAAGAAAAAAGTATTCATTCCGTCAACCCTCTTGTCAGGAATAAAAAACGAGCTTTCATTCAGAATAGACATTTCCTGCAGTAGTTCCCTGTTCCGGTGTATTTGATGTTAGTGCAATGTGTTTTGAGTATAAAGTACAAAACACTCAAGCCTCCAATTATTATCATATGACTAAATTTTTCGAAATTCACAAATTTCCAAAAAGCGGAAAAAAGCTTTATGTCTAAATCAAAAAATTTTCTGATTTTTTCCGTGAAAATCTCGACATTTTTCCAGCCAAAAGTGGTTCTTGAGAACGAATAAATTTATTTCTTGGTTGAAAATCGAATTTACATATTTCCTATGATAGAGACCAAAAAACGAAAGTGTGGGGAGTCGAAACAAGGCTTCCCCTTTCAATCCACCGATAAATAAGAACGTCACCTTTGACATTTTCACATCACTTTCCTTCGTTCTGTTTCAAATCCTAATTTTCTCAAAAAGTTTACATTCCACTGTTAATCTTCATTTTCTCTCTCAATTGTGACGCATTCGAAGAAAAGAACAAAAGTTTATTGGTTTCTTTCTCCACCCCCTTCCAAATATTATTTTGTGATATTCATTCATATCATCTGTAAGTTCGACAACTCTCAAAACTTTTCCAGTGAAAACTTTTCCCTTTCCAGTAAACCTCATCATTCATCTTTTCATCTTATTTCAATTCCAAACCCATTCTACTGAAAGAATATTGAAAAAAATTTGTGTGTGTGTTGACTTCACTTTCTATTCATTACACAAAAAAACCGAACGCCTCTCACATTTCAATTCAAATTCGGTCATCTGTTTGTTAATACTTCCAATAAAAAAAGGTTGTCCGTTTCTGAGGATGTATTTTGGTTCCTGATATTTTTCAGAGATCAGCAGTTGGTATTTGCAACTTGGTTTTAAAAATAATGATTACCTTATCTGGTTTATAGAAGGTTTCTTGATCACTCAAGCCTAAACATACTTTTTTCTCATTTCGCTCTTTATCTGGTTTTAAAAGACAGAAGAAATTCAAATCATTGAGAGGTACAAATCAAGTTACCCTTTTCTTTCAAAAAAGAAACATTGAACAAGAGTTCTAACACAAAGGGCCTTGCTTTATCGAATTTGTCGGTCGATCTACTTTTTTCTGCAGTTTTTAGATTCACATTTGCCCCCGCATGTTTTATTATCTATTAGATTACTGAACCCTGCTAAGAGATAGAGAGATGACGTGGATTTATGACACCATCTCATTGATTGGACTCACCAACCAACCCATTATTTTTCATCGGTTTGTGAACTCATCTAAATTTTCAATTGGAAGCGGAGCAGAGGCTCTCACCAATTATAACTATTTCATTTCGGCATTTTCTTGAAAATTGCTCTAAATTTAGACTTGTTATTTTCTCTTTTGATCTTGCTTGCTTGCGTAGTGGTTTCCTGAAATGACCATATTTTTCAATGTTGAATTGTTTCTTATGAAGTGTTTGCTTTTATGTTTCTTGGTCTTTCCTATTTTCGCACTTCCTCAATATTTGAATTTTCTGGAAGAAGAAAATCACAATAGACCGGATTTATTTCCTAATTTTCTGATTGCAAGAGTTAACACTAACACAATCATATCATTTATGCATCTCTCAGATAACTTTTAACAAATTCGGAAGTGATTTTTAAACAATGGGATGCCTATATTATCCTGAACATTCCTCTCACGCACTGATCTATCTGTTCCACGAATTAAAATGAAATAGATTTATTGAACAACTTTCTAAGGTATCGACGTCAATAGTTCTGCTTCTGACAGATTCTCCTTTTATTTCTTCCTTTTTTTTACTAGTGTTACAAAATTTTCACTTCCTTCAAGTATCGAAACATTTGAACTAGGAAAGTACCAAAAATCCGAAATAGATGGGAAAAATGTTTCGAATATATGATAAATGAATGAATAATTAAAAGAAAGGAGTGGTAGGCGTGAACGCGACAAGATTTTCTCACTCGGTGAATATGTAATTTTGAGAAATTGTTGCGAGATTCGTTTTTGATGAAACGCGCGTTTATCTTTCTATTCTCATCATTTCCTTCAAATTTTGACATTTCTAGCCAATTTGGTTGGATATAATATGCATTTTAGAAGAAAATCAGCTGCGAAGCGTATTCTAGAGCTTCTCTAGTCTGCCGTTCTCTCTAATCTTAAAAACACTGTTCTGAAAAATTTGTGTTCATTTTGTTTGACGTAACAATTTGTTTCAGTTTCGTAGAATATTTAATTCCTGAATATTTCAAATATTTCATTTCCGCAACACTTATTCATGGAACCACAATTCCTGGAACTTTCTCTTCGCAAATAGAAATTCTTGATCTTCAAAGCTCGAGAGAGCAGCATTCCGGAATGAAAAAGGAGTGCAATGAAGATCCAAAGTTTTAGACGCGCTCATGAAGATTCTATTAATTTCGGATCACACTGAGTGTGTTCAGCCTCAGGCTATCCGGCTACGGTGCTTTGAATGTTTCTCGCCTTTTTTTTCAGCGGTGACGTTTTGACGGGACATCATCACAGAATCTAGAGGTTTTTCCTTATTTGCTTCTTCTCTTTTTTGATGTATGTTAGTTACTACATTCATAGTAGAAGATGAAGATTGATTACCCACATTTTCAGAGGATGGATATTTTTCCTGGATAAGGAACAAGTTGAAGAGAAAAACAACGATACCTAGTTTTGTTGAAAGTTCCTCTCTATCTCTCAAAAAGTCAATCCCTTTGGGATACACTAAAAGTCATTTTGTTTCAAATTTCTTTCCGAATTCGAAAAAAAGAAGATAAACTTGAACTTGTCGATCTCGGAAGTGGGATGTATATTTTTGAAATTATGATGTTTCTCTTGCCTTTTAGTTATTCATACGCTTCCGTTTCTCTCAATATTTATAAATTTCGACGTCTCGGCCATTTTCTAAAATAGTTCTCACGGTAATGCTTTGAAATTCTAGATTCTAAAACCAAAAATACCCGATTTCATAACAAAAACACCTCTTCATTAATTATGCCCCTCTAATGATTTGACATTTCCACCTGCTTTTCCGTTACCATAATATTTTCAGACAAATTCATGTTTCTTAGTGGTGGGTAGAATAATTCTTGGTCGTTTCTTTTTTCTAAGCCCACTCGTGACTGTTTGGATTTCTAAATCCTGGGGAGACGCTCTAATTAGTGCACATCTATTGTGTTTCCCATTTTCTCAGTGTTATTAAATTATTTGCATGCGAAGCAATTCATCATCTTGGCTCTTTTCTTTCGGAAAGACCTTTGAAACCAATGCTCTGGTCGAATGTAATATAATTCATCATTGAGTTTATAATAAGTCTCATAGACGCGTCTGATTGATGTTTGAGAACATTGGGTCGAGAACATATGTGATGGTTCCAAAATATACTTTCGTCCGAAGTTTTCAAGCCTTTTATTCTTAGCTCTTTTTAAACCACTCACCCATCCATATTTTGTTAGAATACCTGCAAACTTCCAAAATGAAAAATACTCATTGCTCAGTAACATTATTTGATAATAATCTGTTCATTTCTCAATTCCAATATCCTAATCCGTATGTTGTCTGTGTTTGGTAGAGCATAATTTTTTATTCTCAAGAATTGTGGAGGCATGAGGGGTGGACAATGACGTTCTGTCAACACATGTCTGTCTACAAGTAAAACGTGACCTTCTCATTTTTTATTAACATCTTTCAAGTTGTTTGGTTGACAGAAATGTTTATCAGATTAGCATCTATAATTGAAGACTTCAACCCATGACGTTGGTTCACTGAGATACCTATCATTTCGATAACATGCGGATTTCTTGATCTATTTTCTTCATTTATTCGTATATGCGTCAGTCAAATATGCTCATTCGACTGTAAATCAGAACGTTCTGAATCACCATTTTTCTTCTTAAATTTCATTTTGAAACTCCGCCTTTATTTGAAAATAAGAGAAGCCCCGAGTGCATTTGACGTGACCTTTATCCTTCATTTTCTTTTTCAGGATCTCATACTTTAAGTTTGATCTATATCGCCAATTATTTTAATATCCCAGCCAATTATAAACTCATTTCTTATTTTTAAATGAACTTTCAAATAGATAAATGCCTTTTTTGTGCTCTGGAAGATCTGTGTAAAAATATTATACTCTCTTAACTACAGAATGAGTACAGATATTTTTATTCCCGGAACTTTCGAGTTCCAGAAAACAGGATTACTTTTTATTGGGTAGTCAAAAGATTAATGTGAAATTCTTTTGATTTCATTAACAATACTATATTTTCAATATGTGTTCTGATTCCGAAAAATAGTGAAATTCCTGCAAATCCTTGAATTTCCTTCCGGAAACTGAAAAATCTGCGTGATGAATTTTTTTTTGAACTTACCGCAGAACGAAACCGAACTATTTTTTTTCTCTGTCGCCGCCCATATTATTCTGCTGGTGTCCTCTTTGAATAAGGGCCATATTAAATCCCACCCCTTCTTCCTTTTCTCTTTTCTTTTTAGTTCTGCTTACTCACTCCTGTTTTCTCTTTTCCCGTTTTTCAGCCGCCTTATTAGCCACCCAACCAGAAATTTTAGAGAGAATAGTTATGAAACTTGGTCCACCGTATCTGAGAAGGCTCATTTCGATGTTCACACAAGCGTGTTTAAATCAGGGAGAAAAGAGGCGTGGTGATGAGGAGGACATATCAAAAAATAGTGAAACACTTTTTTTCTTCTCCCCGACATTTTCAATGCATGCTCAGTTTGGTTTTCCACTCGCTTATTCATACATCATCGTTCAAATCTTTATTGGTCTCATCTTATCTCATTCCTATTCGCTTTTTTTCATATATTCAGGTCTTCTAATTTTCTTTTATCTAAGGATTATATTATTACTTTTTCTGTTTCATGACACCATAGACCAATCACATTTAAGTGTTCAGAATGGGAAATGAAACGGTTTCTGAGACGGTGTCGACTGCACTGTCCGAGTACGAAGAGTCGTTGGCAAGATACGAGAACAATCTCATCAACGTTTCCGCTGTCACCATGACCATTTTTTCGATAACTGCGTTGCTTGTGAATGTCTATCTCTTGAACGTGAGTTCAAATGAATCTCTAGACAACCATCAGAACAAGACCCAAACAAGAAAAAACATATAATTTAAAGAAATCAAAGAACATGAAGAACGTTCTGACAATTAGGTCAAGATTAGTCTTTCAACCTTATTCAATAGAATGATGTTCAAACACTAATCTGTTTTAATCTTCTTTTTTCAGTGTGCAAGATTTCTTCGACGACCCGTTTCGGTGAACTTGAGACTGTGTGTGTTTCTGTTGGCGTGTGATGCATTGTGCTCACTTTGCTACATTTTCACATATCTCATCAACATCTTCTTCAGCCATTTTTCTAATTGTGCCTCACTTTTTCTAGAAGTACGATAGCCTCATGAAAACGCTAAACTCATTAATTTTTTCTAGGCTATTAAAATGTCAACGTTCACTGCATCGGTGGTAACTTTATCTGCATTGGCATTCAATCATTATGTCGGAATTGTCTATCCTCTTCATCGTAATGCGCTCACTCCGAAAACCGTCAAATGGACAATTACATGTGCCTATGCGATTCCATTATTCATTTACGTTTCTATTTTTACCATTTTTCCAGGAGGTTAGCCAATTTTGTAAAAGTTTCTCATTTTCATCATATTACTTTTACAGGACTACGCGCCCCAATACCTTTCGCTTTCTTCAACCGTGATGGTTGTCAGGGAAATGCTATTTATAGTGAGTACAAGTTGTACTGGCCACATTTTCATGATAGCTTTTCAGGAAACAACTTTTTCCGAGCATCACTCGTTTGTCCGTTCATATTCTTCATTGCCATGTTATCGGTCCTCTACTTGCATATTGTGATTCATATGAGAAAAATCTCACGTGATCCCTTGTTGAACAATAACAACAACAGACGAAACAACCGGAAATTGCTCATTACTATCCTTCTTCTTGCTGGATCAGCTTGTGCAGGGTGGCTGCCAACTTCTTTGAATTTCCTTCTTCCGTTGGTGTTCAGTATGCCAAGACGGGCTAGATTATACTTAGGGTAAACACAAATTTTCTCAAAATAATTAGTCTATTTTCTTGTTTCAGAATCTTGGCACAGTTTTTGCATGTTGTAAAACTTTTGGCCGACGCGTTCATTTACGCACGGCGGCTTATTGAGATCAAGTATGCCATATTTGTTTTCAATCAGAAATTGAAATACAGTATTCTTGGCAGACTCCATATTCGTAAGTTCTCACTCAGAAGGACCCACAATTACAAAAAACATTTCAGGAATTGGTGATGAAAAGGAACAATCTTTTGTTCCGCCAGAATTCCAAAAGTATTTGAGTGAAAGCAAGGAAAACAGATCAGTCAGGTCAAAAAGAGTGAAGAGTGAATTCCAAAACTCGGACAGAAAGCGGGTCGGGTCTGAAAGACCAAAAAGATCAGTGAGTAATGTTCCAAGCAAATGCAGTTCGCCAACTGAAACCAAGGTAGATTATTTGCTGTGCCTTCCAAACAAAACTCATTTCCTGGTTATTTCAGCTTCTTTCCGCTCATCAACCTCTCAAAACGTGCAAGTCGGTACCTTCGGTAGTTGTGCAAAACCAATCGGAGAGCCAAAAAAACAACAACTCGGTAATTGTCAAGACGGTGCGGCTTTCTACGGTCTCCAACTTCCATCAGTACTAATATCCATTCATTATTATTTTTCTTTTTCTTTGCCAATTATTTTTTCAACGATACAAGTATTTGTGAATGAATTCTTTTAACTACCTACTTGAAACGCCTACGGACACTGTCTACGTAGATTGTGTTTTTCTCTCTAACAATTGCAACAAAAGAACCGAACCGCCGATCAAGTTCAAGTTGGGTCACAAGGAAATGAGACAGAATAAGTAACAATGAGAGTTTAGAAAACAACGTTTTTTTGGAAAAAAAGAAATGAATGTGCCATTGAGAAAGTGTAAAGGCGCGTGTGTGTAGCCCCTCGCCAGAACCAGTCTGTCTTCAGTCATAATTATAATTTCCAAGCAAAGTTTCATTTCCGAAACGATTCTACAGTCTACAACCATTCTTGTAACTTATACGGCTGCCCCCAACCTTTTTATTATTATTCTTTGATTCGATGATCGACAGGCTTCTGCCATGTTTTCTTTTTTATCTCCTAGTATTTGGAACTAATTCACGACGAATTTTGATGCCTAAAGTGGAAATCAATATGCTTTTAGAAGAGCTTTCATCTCAAGAAGCCAAAGATTTTGTGAAAAAGAAGTCAAATAATCAAACTTCATCTTCGAATTCAGCGAACTCTCCTGATTCTGTGAATAATTCAACATCGTCATCTTCATCTGAAGATTTTGATGAATCAACGACAGATTTGATCAGTTCAGTGGTGTCTGTTCCACCAGAAAGTGTCATCCCTGACTATGACGCCACTGTATCCCCCACCGGCAGTCCCGAAGACTTCAATCAACCGGAAACATCAACGTCATCAGGACCAATGTTGCTCTCCGAGTTTGCAAATCATTTGGCCAAGGGAATTCAACCAAGAATAGAGACAACAACACTACCATTACCAGATTTTCCGACACCAAAGCCAGCCATTTTTGCGACTCCGCCAGATGAGACCTTCCCCTATATGGTCGCAGAGGCAAAAGTATGAGATTTATGGTACAACCGATTGTATAATAATTTTCAGGATTTCATCCGAAGATATTTGTCTCCGGAACAATGGAGGAAACTTCGAATTTTATTAAAAACTATAAAAGAAGTCGGTGGATCAAGAACCGATATTCATAGAGCTGCAACCGTTTTCATATCAAAAGTATACTTATTTTTAATTTCCGATGATCATTTGAATTTTGCAGGTTATATCGAAAGCGGAAATGGCAGAGATCACTGAACGGAAGACTGCACTTTTTGAAACATTCAACAGACGATATTTCAACAGAGTTCATTAAATCACAATTGTTTCGATAAATAATAAACTTATCACAGATAATATATACAACGTTTTTTTTAATGGAATGGAAGACATATTGTGCATCGTAAGACGATAACCGTATTTGATGAATGATTTAAAAATATGTGTCTTGATATTAACACATTGACTAGAAACTAGAATTTTAAAGATGAATTTAAAGATAATTAGACAGTTTTCTTAGTTGCTGGATTTTCAATTCGTTTCAGGAGAATATAAGGGACGACGAGAAGAAGTGCACCCATTGTGTAGCAGTACTTTGCACCAAGTAGCCAGAAGACTGAAATAAATCTTTTTCTACTATGAAATTCATAGTTTTGTTTTCAACTTCGTTGCACTTTCTTTTAAAAAACTAGTTTGAAAATAGACGAAAATAGATTCGTTCCAGAATTTTCAGACATTTCCTCATCAAATATTCTATTTTTACTTTGGGACCTGTTTTAACTGTTTTCAAGGCACTCACATGTAGACGACACAATTGGTCCGAGGGCTCTAGCCAAGCATCCTAGACTTCTGAATATTCCAGCAAGTACACCCTTTTCACTTTGTGGATAGATGACGTGCACTAACGAAGTCAAGCTGGTAACAACGGTGGCGGATGCTGGAATAAATAAAAAATATTTTTCCGCATTCGCTTTGTTCACTTTACCAATTGCATAGAAAAAGAGTCCGGCATAGAGAATCAGTGGTGTTTGTGCGAAAGCAACAAGTAGATATGCGGGGATGATGCAGAACATTCCCATCTCAGCGATACGCTTTTGTCTGAAAAAATTGAATTAAATTATGCGTATACTTGTTTTTCGGGAAAGGCACACTCACCCTTCGATTGGAGTTTTTCGAACATATCTTCCTTGGATAGGGAGCATTAAAAGTCCAGTGAAAAGATACAGTTTTCCTTGCTGCATACTGTAAAATTAAGTTCATTGAAGGTACAGAACTGAAAAACTATACTTGTCAAAGTCAAATCTCAAATGTGTCAGAAAAGGGAGAGTGAATTCCAATCCGGAATACAAGAAGAGGTACAAAAAGTAGATGCATCCAATTCTCTGCATCTCATTCTTTTCTGAAATTGACTTTTCATTAACTGAAAACCATATTCTGTTACGAACTCTCTTGTGGTGCATTAACAGCAGTGAACTGGAACAAATCTTTTGGTGTGATCAATTCTTTCCGAGTTTTCTTGATGTCTTCCAAACTTTTCTGAAACACAAACCACATTTGTGTTTGAAACAAACTACAACTAACTTGTTCTTTGAGATCTAATGTTTCCGGAAGGAAGAACAAGAATGCAAACTCGATGACAGTCAGAACAATGGAGAACATTGCTGGCGAAGAGAATGGTGCATCCTGGAATTATGAATTCTATGATTTTTGAATTTTTAGTATGTGATGTATGTAATATGCATTAAATGAAAAAAAAACATCCTAGGACATAGAAAAAGGTCAGAATTTGTTAATGAATGTTCTAGTATGAATTATTTAGTTTAAAGAGGAAAAGATCAATTTCTCAGAAACCACTGGCTGGAATATAATTCGAAAACATGCACTGATGATAGTAAAAGGATGGATCCTAAAATTTTCTCAGAATGAGAGCATTAATTAATAATGATTCAAATAAAAAACTCATAATTTTTTTGAATTAACTTGAGCCCTTGCAAACTATTTGTTATTTTTCCAAAGAAATTTCATATTTTTGCAATTTTTTGAATCAAAATAAAAAGATACCACAGAAGCAATTGTTGAAAAGTATGCACCAATCATTGGTCCAATCAGGAAACCCAAAGAGTATGAAATTCCGATCATTGCCTAAACAACCTCATTATATTTTCGGACAGATGTTAAAGTTTTACCATTCCCTTTGGATGATCTTCTGGAGTATACACATCAGATACAATTGCAGTCGCCACATTGATATTTCCCTTACTTAATCCTCCCAATATTCTTGACAACACAAAATACGCGAATGTGTCGGCTTTCAACCAATTCTGCAAAAAGCTGATTAAATATTTTGAATGAAGTGAATACGACTTACAACGTAAGATATGAATGTCATGATGCAGCATAAGCTAATAATAGATCTTCTTCCATAAATATCTGACAATGATCCAAGTGTTGGAGAGGAAATGAATTGAAGCAAACTGAACAGTGATCCAAGGAAACCTGCAAAAACATTTTTGAGACAAAAAGCGTCATGAAAAATCATACCTCCAAAAAACACTTTGTCATATCTCTCGCTATGTGGCACACCAATAGCTTCTTGAAATGATTGAAGCCCTTTCACACTAATATCATATAACCAATCCTGAATAAAAACTTGAAATTTTTGAAAACGTTCAGAAAAACTCACCCGATGTCCTTCTTTTGAATAATAATTTAAAATTGTTGGAAATAATGGAAGAATTGATGTAAAAGCTAACATATTGCATATTAATGCAGGTATTAGCAGTTTCATCACTGCTTTTCTGTCCACTGGTCCAATCGCCGTCATTTTCTGAAAATAATTTTAAACAAATTTGTAAAATTCTACAAAAAAAAAGAAAAAGCAAGAGTTTTGGAGTGAAGATTGAAAGAAAAAATGACCGGAATACTAGTTTTTTCAACCTAAAAGTTTGTTCACTTCCTCCTGAACAAATATGTTTACTTCCTCCCACCACAGTCAAATGTCAGCATTCAAATCGTCAAACAATGATGATTAGAACCGTGAAAAAAGTTAGTTCAGACACCCCGAAACGTGGGAGTTTATTTGTATTCTGTCGTAGAGAAGAACTTCTATTTTAAGTTCAAAATTTCACACGAAAAATGGGATTTAGGGATGGCTGAACTGAACGAAATTTGATATTATATAGATATTTAGTGCATCAAAACCCTAAAAGAGCGAGAAAAGGGTGTGAGGGGGGGGGGGGGGGAACGTGAGTTATCAGTGAAAAAATTTGAACAATGAACTGCTCAATTCTCATCGTTTGTCGGTGATCTTCCAACCCAAACGTCACTTCGAGCATTTGTATTCTTGAATAAGTATTATGATTCCTCTACATCTGACACATTTTCTATGCATTGAATCAACAGTGAAAGAATATGAATGGACGCCGTGAAGACGATGATCAGCCAAGGAATCAGACCGGTCCTCAGGTCTACATGAACGGACTGGTAGCAAAGCGACACAAAAGACGTCGGAGAGCGAAAAAGCGATTGAAGTGCGCGGATTTCGGAGAGACACAAAGAAAATAATGGGCGACATATAGGAACGAAATGAGAGACGAGGAGTAAAAGATGGCTGCCCGACTGTCTTCGCTGGCTGCTTCTTGGATGGGATCATCATGGAAAATTGGGCGGCCGAAGAGGAAAAAGACGGATTGAAATTGTTCATTGTGTTCCTCGGCTGGTGGTCAGATGATGAAATGGCGGAACCGTATAATTTGATATCTTTTCGCATGAGGGTTTTTTTTCGAAAGGGAGGGAGAATGACCTCTAATTTCAATTCCGGATTTTCTTTAGAAAATTTTCTCTAAAAACTAACTTTCAAAAAAACGAGAAGAAATTCAAAAGTGTTTGCACCACTTTAAGGTTCATTTTATAATGAAATGACTCTGCGAAGAATCATATGGTTATTTGTTGACACAAAACCGTTTGTTTATTTGTTCAAACACTCGCCATGCTTTCTTGATTAGAAATACCATCTTTTTGTACCATTTTGTACCGGAAAATTATTATTTCGAAAAAACTTTTACTAAATCTAACTTTTCAAATTTTGAAAACAATAAATCGTCAATATTTTTGAAAAAAAAACGAGAAATAATCCGAAAGGAGCAAAAACCAGATCGAAAAATTTGCATATGAACACAAAAACACACGGAAAAGGTGAATGTGGCGGTTGGAAAGATGACGAGCCGCGATAAGAGAGGATGAGTGACCCTGACACTAAGCGGTCCACACATTATACAGCAACGCACTCGAACACGTATGTCACCTTTGTAATCGTTCTACTCGGTATTACTAACTCAAAATAATAGAAAATTTGCATAGAAGAATATTAAACAAGAATTTATTTTTCATATATTATATAAAACTCGTAATCGACTCTGAAAAATTGAAAAAAAAGAGATAGCGTGAAAATATGAAAAATTGCGACTGTGAAACAGAAAAAAAAATATTTTTCTCTTTTTCTTTATATTAATAAAATGAAAAATAATGGAAGAGCTGTGACGAGGTTCAAAAATGCAATAGACGACGGGGCAGATGCTTTTGTTTTCACCGCCAACGCCTCAGAATTCGTCTCTATTATCTCTGAAACGGACGGAATTTCAATAAGGGGAAAAAAAGAAAAGAGCATTCGGTTACCATGAAGCAATAACAAAGAAAAACTGAAGATTGAACCAAGGGATAGTGGAAAGAAAGGAGAAGTCTTGAAAAGAGGTAGAAAAAAGAATGGAGACCTTGTTGTTGATTTGTTGTTCTTTCAATTATTATTTCACTCTTCTGAAATCGATATCTTAAAACGTTTCATTCCAACATACAAACATTTCTGAGAAGGGGACTGAGGTATGGCAAGGAAAAAAGGGATGCAACAAAAAAATGACAGGAAAATAGGACAACATGATAACCGTGATGCTCGTGAGAAAGGGAGGAAGTAATCCGTGATGACTGAAATCAGGCGACATGCTCGACGGAACAAAGTTTTATTTTGGGGGGTGATCGGACGATGAGCAACATGCACAAACCAACTCACGCACCGTTGTCAGGTACAGGTACTCGGTTAGTGAATCTGGAAAGAACAATTGGATAGGAAGTGCACATAGGTGGGAATAAACGACGACTTGGAGAAGGTTAGACCTGAAGGAAAAGACGACACAACTTACAAAGCATGAGCCTTCTCGAGCAATGGACGAAGTTCTCCTTTCTCTTCAATTGCCTTTGTCTCATCATGTCCTCCGACAAACTTTCCACTGATGAACAATTGTGGAACTGTGGTTCTTCCAGAGTACTTTTTGAGAATCTCTTGCATTTCCTCTGTCTGATTAGATCTATCCAGTTCCACAATCTTCATGTCATCAATCTCATAATTGGCAAGGATGACCTTCAGTCTTTTGCTCCATGGGCAGTATGTTTTACTGTACACCATTACCTAAATTTTCTATTATTCTTTTTCAAAATCTAAATTTCCAATGCCTACTTTATGTGTGATGATGTCATTAACAATTTTGTCCTCCAAATCCTTGAGTGTTTTATCTTCCTTTGTCTTGGATAGTTCTCCAGCGACAATCTGCAAAAAAGAACGGTCGTCTTATCATTGCGGATGTTGCTATTAAACCGTTACATCACAATACTTGACCGAGATCTAGACCAGTTGGCGCCCGTATCCGTCTATGATTCAGTATCAACCTAGTTTCTAGACCCAGATAAGTTTGGATGAGCGTGACACTTACCGCGGTCAATGCCATTGTGATTGTGAGTATCCTGAGCATTTTTGAGTCTGAAAATTATATTCGATTGCTTTTCACTCTGATAAAATTCAAGAGAAAATGTTTCGAAAATGCAACAAAATAATAGAAATCGCTCATGTTTGGCCAATGACAATAGTAGAAATAATCAAGGTCAAAAGAAGATACAATCAAGAAAAAAGGATGGAAAAGGGGGGAATAGTACAACTTGATGATATTCGTTTCCCACCTAACCTACTCATATGACATGGACCTATTGGTTAGTTCCTCTTTTTATGTTGCCTCAAAAAAGTGGGCGGGTCAAAACTGAATTCAAGGGAGAAAAAGTGGGCGAGAAAGAAATATAGAATCTCGAGAAATACAGTAAAGAAATTGAGGAGAAGGAACGGAGAAAAAAGGGAGGATCATTTCTTGCGAGTTGATTAGGACGATTACGATTACACAAACAAGAAACACGACGGCATGTTTTTCGGGATTACCCCTACAATTGTTTCGGCGAACGTCTTCAAGTTTGGTCAATCAAGGCCGCATTCCATACTACTTTGATTCGTTAGATGTAGCCGTTATCTAATACACAAACACAAAATAAATAAACGTTTACGTATTTATTGTGACAACACTGATTAGTAAAATAACGAAGAGATGGAATGAGAAGAAGGAACTTAATTTGATAGCGATTTCAGTTCCGCGGTACGTGAAACTGAACAAAAATCAAAAATTGAGAAAAAGAAATGGTGAACATAGATCAGTAGTTCAAGACACAGCTAGATACAAAAAAAGAGAAATAAAAACCAAAAAACAACTGATTTCAAGAGAAAGGCGTGGCAGTAAAAATTGATAAATTTCAATTTCCGATCGGAATATTCACCATCAAAATATGTCCATTGTTTAACATTTTCAGCCGATAATACGTGTACATTGCAAACAATAGTACTGAAACAAAGCGTTGAGTGGAGGACACTGAGAAGAGAAAGGAGAACATAGAAACATTTGATTTTATGGTCATGATAATGTTTCTGAGAAGGAAAACGTCATTGCCTATTATTATGAACAAGTTGTAAGCTTGTTGTTACTGTGGACAGTGTGGGAAATTAGGAATTCATTTTCTTTTTTTATTTCTATATTTCAAATTTCATTATTTTATTGCTTGAACTTTCCTTCAATTGTTTGTTTTCTAGTCATCAAGAATGTTTCTTTGACTCACTAATAAATCAATTTTTCTCTCTAGAAAAAACAACCCAACCCTTGGTTTATGGTCATTTCGAACACATCATAAGGTATCAAAATAACTGTCACTGTCATAAGACGTTCTTTTCTTGGCAACCGTTTTTCGGTATTTTCTTCCTCCTCCTCCTTCTTTTTTAATCACATTTTCTCAGCTGATCAATCAGTTTTCACCATCCGTGAGATGGTTTCTGAACATTTTCATGGAGAATCAAAAGAGAAACATATGTAGGTGCTTGTAAACTTTTCATGGGAAATTGAAGACAAAGGGTGGACAGACGACAATGATAACGATGTAGAAAATGTACTATAGTTGGGGGAAGAAGAGAAAGAAAATGAAGAAGAAGAAGAAAAAAGGAAAGAGTTTGTACATACATAGTAGCCCAAGTTTTAATGAAAAAGGGTCAGGATGTTTTCTTATGCTGCACTTTTCCCATCGGAAGAAGGATATTTCGAAGAAATGGATATGAAAACTAAATAATGTCTAAACCAGTGAAAAATTATGTTAAAATTTATAGATGTCAAGTAGCCCTCGATTCACATTGACATTCATTTGATAGTCTCCTCGTGTCATACAATTGACTGAAATTAGCATCAGAAACACGGGCCATTGCTCTTCTTTCCAAATGGTTCTGTATGAATACGGATCTTATAGTCCTGCACAGACTGAGCTTCATACTGTAGTATTCGACTGATTTTGGGAAGTATAAAACACTGAACCAGTTCGTATCTTCGTCCATCTTCATGAGTAATGTCTCTATAAATAAATCAAAGATTTTGTCTGATGACTGAATAAAAAAATTGAACTGTTAAGAATTTGAGATAAGAAAAGTTTTGTTCGATACTGTTAAACACTACAAAAAATATGTTTCATTCATAACACCTAGATTTTTGTCACAATCTAATTTTTGAAACCTCCTTACCATTTTCCAATTTCACCATGAATCTGAAAATGCCTCTCTGCGGATTGCCAATCCAGACACATGGTGGTTCAATGACGTATGGAGAATTTGAAAGAAGTTGATGCCTGTTATCAACTTTTTTTGGTTTCGCTGGTTCTATTATCAATTTGAAGTCGCCTTCCCGTTTGTTTTTGCCGTAAATCGTTACCTGAATAAGAAATCAATTAAACTGAAATATTTAATTTATTAATAAACTCACCTCAAATGTAACAACTTCAAATTTCCGAATGAACCTACACAACTGAATGTCATGAGTCAATTCCGACGCAAAAATTCTCTCCAACCCGGTTTTTTGTTTATTGAGTTGAACAACGTGTTGGTCATTCCCATCGTAAATTAAATGAAGATCTGAAAAAAGTCACCCATAAATATTAACAAATCGTGTGGTTAAAATGAGAGTAAAAGTGAAAAAAAACCGACCGTGTTTGTTCTGCATCATCGACAGCGAAATAAGATATCGATAGTGATGATAATTGGACTGACTGATTTCCCTTTTTCAAGAATCATACTTTCTCTCCATTTCAAAAAAAAGGACAATTAAGAAAAAAAACAGTGTACACAGTGTAACTTGAATCGATCCGTAGAACACGAGATGGGTTGGGAACAGATAGTAGCTGATAGAAGAGAGTGTTTTGATAAGTGATTGAGAAAAATATGATATGCCCTTTCGTCAATGCTTTTATATACTATAGAAATGAATGATAACTCAAAATAATGATATAATTGTGGGAAAGTGAAGCTGAAATTTTATTTCAATTTTTTTGTCATATTTCATTTCGCTTCGTGGCATTTTAAGAAAATGAAAAAAAAAGATTTATTGTGAACTACAAACTCACAATTAAATCCCACGCTTTTTACACCGGAAAACAACGTATTGCATTATAAAAAAAGGAAGAAGTGTCATAATTTTTAACGTTACCCATTAAATTCGAGTTAACAATAAGAAAAGAAAATGAAGAAGAAAATTAATGATTGAAAATGAGAATGGAGAATGAATTTAGGAGAACACTACAAACCAAGTTAATCCGATAATCTCAGCAAGAGAAAAAATTCAAGAGCGACTAAAAATTCTGAAAGTTGTAATATTATTGTATAGTAGGGTAATAAATTAAAACAAAAAACGAAATAAATTTTTTTTGAAATGCATTTTTCTTGATTTCAATGGTGCTTGTGATGGCTGCTTCATAAATTATCCACGAATACTTCACGTGTTTTCTATCTATTTCTTATTCAAGAAAAAAAATTAGCATAAGGAAAAGCCGTTCGCAAAAAGATTGGTAAAATTGGATTTGCGTGAAAATAATCTTAAAATAAAAGGGTAGTGAATAATAATGTGATGGACTCCCAAAAAGAAAAAAAAATTAAATTTTCTCAAAAAAAAAATTTAGACGATCATTACCGAAGATCGTTTTTGATAGATTAATTGAGCGCCTTCTGTCGTTTCAGATTCCAGCGAGTCACGGAGGGAGATGCTTTTAACAGCTTCGCAGAAAAACACATCAACACAGATATCATCATTCTCGTCTTGTACATGATAAAAGTTGAAAAAATGAGCATCGCCCGGTAAACGAAGTTGGATGACACCTACAAAATTTTGAATTTTTGAAATATTTTCCAGTTTGAAACTATACTCTCATGATACTTGATACCAAATTGGAAGCATTTCTTGAAGTCGTGATCTTTCAAATTGCTAACCCAAGCTCTGGTTGGATCGACAACAAATGCGTTTTTCTTTATGATTTGTTTTGCTTTTTTGTGTCGAAATTCAGGAGGAGTGATAGAAAGGAGGCATTGACCCTCACCCAATAGAACGTCGTGAAATAACACCTAAATTTTTAAATTTATATTTTTAGTCCACATTAGACAACCTTAATCTCCAAACTATCTCCTTCAATCATAGGCCGATTGAAACGAACATGACAAAACATCGAGTTTGGGTTTTTTCTTATGAAATCTGTGGCTTCTAATCCTCGAACAGTTAATGTTTTAGGAACCATGCACTGGAACATAATCGGTTCACCTAAATAAAAAATAACCATAAATATTCAACGAAAAACCAACTTTCAAAGTCCATATTCAATCGATGAAGCCCAAAAAGAGAAATCACAAAAAGCAAGGCAAATGCCAGCAATAAAAAGAGAAAAATCAGAAGAAGCAGAGAGGCAAGACGGAACGGTTGTGAATTTTGATGGAAAAGAGAAAAGCGAAACGATAGCCAATCGTTTCTTGAATTTTGTGCTTTTGGTTTTTGAAAATCATTGTGTCGCCTGGGAAACCACCATCGCGTGTCACATTATAATAAACTTAATAGGTTTTTGGATTTGCAAAGATTTATTTCTTAAGATTTAGGTAAAGCAATTGAATATTGAGAAATGAGTCAAAAAATAAAAATGTTCTACATGGGATGACTACAAAGCCTTAATACACATATATTCAGAACCTATAGAAAAGACCTGTGGGGGAAGGGGGGTTTGAATTAATAAAAAAAGGAACGTGATATTTTATTATCCACCATTATATGTGGAAACTTTTGATTATGTTTTGAAACCAAAAGAAAATAAGGCTGAAACTGGTTGGGATGAGAATGACAATGGTACCTTATCACAATTTATAAGGTAGGTGAAAGGGGGGATTGGGGGGAAGAAGGGGCAATTAAGAAATAAACAGAGGCAAGTATATAATATGGTAGTGATACAAGAGTATGTACAGTTACAGACAAGTTACGATTTGTATGTTTTGATGACGTCTTGAACGGATGCACGGCAGATTGGACAAGTCCCTTTGGAGGTGAGAAGACGACGAGCACACTCATAGCACATACACATGTGACCACAGGTGTAGAGAACTGAGTTCACTTGAGCATCCATACAAATCTATAAGATTATTCAGTCTTTTAGTTACTCTTCCTCTGAAAAACTCACATTGCACTCATCTCCTTCGGCAGAACTTTCTCCGGCTCCGCTAGTTCCAGCTCCATTGCTTGCATGGTAAGAAGCTGGTAGTGGTGGAGGGCTGAATGCTGGTGGCGACATAGGGGCTGCAGAAGTGGTTGGACGAGCTGGTAAGCGCGATGTCGATGCAGATGCAGTAATTGTTGGCTGAAAATTTCATTATGGCTTCGGAAAATCTTTAAAGTTTACTTACTCTAGGACCAACCGGTGGTGGAGTACGTGATTCGAAGCCTCCAAGAAGGAGAAGATCATCAACTGTTGGTCGAGAAGTTGCTGACATCGACGGGGTGCTAGATGACCCTTCAAGTGAGTCACGAACTGAAAATATAATAAATAATTGATTTTTTGAAGTTTCTTAACTTACTATTAACTCTCAATGGGCTATGTGACGCCGGTGGTGGCGGTGGTGGTCTTGCTGGCAATGCCGGAGCAGTAAGAGACGAGGTAGAGACATCTGGCATTCTGGCTGGACGTTTTGGGATAGATAATGGCTGTTCGTTTCTTGAAGAACCTTCTCTGCTATCTCTGCCAACTGGAGAACGGGAACGTGGAATATTAACGATTCCCAGCAGTTTGATAGCAAGAGTTGATCCATAGACATCAAAGTACATATAGAGTTCTAAAGAATTATCCACATGAAGGACCGTACGTGGTCCATTTGAGTCAATCTCAAACTTGACTTCTCCTAAAATAATTATTTGTTTTGTAAAAAATTCGTTCTCAAGTGTTCTAACCAGTGTCAGTTATCCAGAAAGACAAAATACTTTCGGCTTTAGGCTGAAGAGCTATATCCTTAATTCCAACCCAATACTCAGGCATTTCCACCAAGTCAGATGAGTCCTCAGGTAGTTCCGATGGTCGAATTGTGGATGGATCACAACAAGTGACTCCAAACGCGAGACCACCTTCATACATCCTTTGAACTTGCTCAATCTGAAATACGTCACTTTTTTATGAGGTCAGATGGGTAGTGGAAGAAAAAACGGAGAGTAAGTGAAATTGTCAGCTGCTCACTCACCTGAACCATCACTTTCTCGTTATTTTTGATTGGTCTCTCAGTGAATACATATCCTTGTGAATATTCAGCTTGATCACGTGTCGCCTTGTTACGGAATGTGTCGAATGTGATGTGAGTACCCTTGATGTAATGAAAACGGAGTGGATGGATACCTGAAGTTCTGACATAGTTTTCAAAGTGACTTTTTATTTACCTGGCATCACAGTTGCGGTCCGTTGAGTTGATGGAATTGGATTGAAAGATGGTCCGAGAGTACGTGAAACAACAGCGATTACACCATCTGGTCTTGTCTGGCGAAGTGGGACTGGAATACAATCCGCAGGCAATGGTGGTGCTGGAGCGTTACGACGTGGACGGAATTCGTTAGCATCTGAAATTTTGAAATGCACTACTTGTAGCCGAAATAGGGATTCCTTACATAACTGCTTACAAAGTTTTTCAAACGCACTCATTAGATGTCTTGTGATACGGATTTCATAAGAAAGACTAGATTTGAGGAATAGTGTTGCGGCAAGAAGTACTCGTACTTGCAAGTGTTTACAAAAGACAAAACCGTATGGGAAACAATAGTGTAAAACAAAATGTATTGTTTGTTCAACTTTTGCCTAGCCTTGCCTTCACTTGATAAATTTTTGAGGTTGTTGACTATGAATATATATGAACATTAAAAAACTGAATTTGTATAAAAATAGAGTTGTGATATGTTTTGGGAAAGGAAGAGGGAAAAAGTGCCGTCTAAGATGATGAATAAGATAGATCTGAGGGCAGATTGTTTGGCTTTCAAATGATTCATGCATACAAATAGGCGTCATTGCGCTAGAACCGGTCGCGCACTGGAGGCTAGCGGCTCGTTGGCAACGGTCAATAAGCCAAGAAAGGGAATGATGTGATGTCATTTCCTGGTTACACTGCTTTTTCTAAGATGCGCATCTTTGTCTGATTTAGCGTTCTCTTTAAAACTTACCAATAATTTCAACTCCAACTGAATTTCCATAAATATCCAGGATAAGCCACATTGGCTGACGAACATTGATTCCAGTCAAGAACATTCCTTTCTGTGAACCGTTGATTCCATAGAACAAATCTCCTTGTTGATTGACATAGAAATGCAAAATGTTCCCTTCACTTGAATAACGTTCTGGCAGTGCTTTAGCCCAATAGCCTTCTTTTGTGGTCAAGTCGGGGCATGCAAAACTGAAAAAAGATCATTGAATTATCTCAATCGCTCAATGTTAACTTACGTTGGGACGGGAGTATCTCTGTACTGTTCAGGATCTTCGTTTGTCACTCCAAATCTCAACACACCAGACCAGCTGGTTCCAACTTCGCACAAACGAAGACACACGTTTTCATCGACGTCAATTGGTCTGAAAATGATTTTTGTAATGTCTTTAGAAAGCTGTTTCTCACTAACCTATTAGAGAAGGCCAGACCTTTGCAGAAGCTCTCACGACGTTTTGCCAATCGACCATCTGCAGTTTTTTGTTTTCATCAACAATGTCACTATCAAAACTCACTCTTCAAAATAACCACATTGGCTCCATGGATAAAATGGAATTGAAGTGGTGGTCTGGATCCAGGGATTGGTTGATTCATCATATGTCGTGTCTCATCGTCGATTTGACCAAATGTGCTTGCGATATCTGCAAAGAAGTTGAAAGTTGGTTGTCGAAATTTTTCCTCAATGAAAGATGAGATGTCATCAATTCGGGAAAAGAAAGAGCAGGTAGAAAAGATTGGGATTCACATGCGAAACCTATCCGTCTTTTATCTCTCCTAACTGCTTTTTCTCATATCATCATCATCATTTTCTATCTTCTTCTTCTTCTTTCTTACTCAAGAAGATTTTCGAACGTTTTGCTCCTTGCTCCCCCGGGTTATTACACTGTGAAATTTTCGTGGGCCACTCGGAAGTGACGATGATTTTTTTCTGTTTCTGCTGGTTGCAATTTCATGTCAGTTGTGTTGTTGTGAAACTTTTTTCGTGAAACTTTTGAATTCAAAAAGTCATGAATGCGTTTCTTAACAAAAACACAAAATAAAAGTGCATAGCAGTGAAGATGTGAGCAGGAAGATCACATAAAACAGCTGATTTGAGTAAGGAGGAAAAACAAGAGCACACCGAACTTTGAGAACTTGTGTCAGTTTTTATCATGGTTTTGCATGTATCCTGATAGATCACAAGGTGCTGAACATGCGATTAGTTCCGATGATAAATATCAAAGAGTACTAAATTATAGTTTGGTCTGGTTAATTTGGCTAGAAATTTTTTTAATTTTAAGAATATCGAAAGATTCAGCTATTGATTAAACAATACTTATCAAATATGTGAAACTAGACTGATTGTTGTTTTTAAAATTTTTAAATAGCATTTTCTCTTGAGAACTACAAACTATAAAAGTTTTAGTCGTAAAACTACCTCTGACTTGACGATGATATCTGGAGAGACGATTACAAAGTTCATCAACTGATTCACAATTTGAATATGAGCCAACAAAAGGCGACAAACGGGATGAACTCAATCTTGAATATGAAGTTGTTGGAGATGATCGAATTGGACTATGATCAAGTAGCTCTCGATCCTCCGAGTAGCTACTCCGTTCGAATTCGGCTAGTTGAACCATTGAACGGCAGTCAAAATGAAAATAATAGCGGCTAGCTTTAGCTTGCAGAAGATACTGAGTACCAGATGTCTTCTAATGTTTTTTTGAAGTCGAGGGGAATAAGAAGCTTTTTTGAAATGGAGAGAATCAGTGATCTCGTGAATGGTCACCTCAAATAAGTCACAGGACTTTGGTGCTGACTAGAGGATGGTGCCTAGGGGCAGGATCTCATTCGCAAAGGAGCAAAATAAAGAAGAGCTCCTCGACCAAACGTTTTCACTTTTCCCCGTCAGTCACCTCTCTTATCCAACCTCAGAAAAGCCGGCTGTTCGTCTCCGGGAGGTTGTCTTGAGAGGAGGAAAAAAGCATCAGCTTTCAGGAACCAAAACGAATCCGTAAATAGGAAGAGCTCGTGAGCCTATCATAACAACATGTTCAGTTGAGGTGGAGAACCGATGGGAGTGAAGAAGAAGAAATGACAAAGAGTACTTTGTTGACCAAATCCCTCAATTGTTTTGTTTTGACCAAAAGACCATCAGACGATCCTTTTCTCTCCAAGATCGAGTGTTTTGTTTACGAAACCATAGTTAGTGATGATGATAATAATGATAATTCCGAGTTTTTTCATTTTTAAAGGGATTTTTGAAATACTCACCTTTATATGTTTTGGAATTCTCATTTCCCATATCGATGGTCCAGAATCGCCGTCGGTCTGAAACAAAGTGAATATTATTACGGATATATACGAAGGAAAGAGAGAAAGGTCTTGCGAACGGAACGAATATTCAAATGCCTATAAAAAATCAATAAAAACGAGGGAAACTCACTGGGTATCGACACCTAAATGACATCTGTGGGGGAGGATAATAGCGAGAGAAGAGACAAAACGAAAGCGAGTCTTTTTTTTCTGGTGGAACATGTGTTAGCCATCGTCGAATGTTTAAGAATTATTTCAATGAAAAGAAATTGATTTTATTCATTAAAAAGTCGAATTGACATTATTTGTGTTATGATTTAACCTTTTACCTGGTGAATCATCTTTTTTTCCGAATATTTGCCTAGTTTTCAACATAAAAATAGTGATTTATCTACGCAAATAAAACTATCAACATGTTCACAAAAAACTGTTATACATCGCGCGAAAAAGGATGCCAAAGATCTATTAAGGAACAGTAAAACAAGTAAAAAACAATGTCGAGTGTTAGCAACATTACTGCGAACCCGTCGGAGAGAAATGAAGAGATTTTCGGCAGGCCCTCTCGCACATCCCTCATCGTTGTCTCATTGGAGCGCACATGCAACATGCGCCTCACTCCGGTGTGTTGGTCACCCGCTCTTACGTCGTACACAATGAGGTTCCGCAGTAAGAGTGGACGTGTGTGTGTGTGTGTGTGTGTGTTTGCCGAGTACTAATGAAATGATGCGAGAAAGAATAAAAAAGAAGAAGATGAGTGTGTGACGATGATGAAAATAGTTGAAGACGGGTAATTGAAAAATTGCATTTTCTTGATATTAAATTAATTAAAAATGTGTGAAAATAGACTCGTGGTTATTTAGACAAAAGTCTTACAAAGACTGTTTGGTTTCATCATCAAAAAACTAGAAGGTCACTGGAAAATGAATTTTCTAGAAGACGTAGTGTAAATGCGCGTAAAACTGGTCTGAACTGTGCGAAACAAAAAACCCATCGGACGAAAAGAGTGTAATACTGCATAGTAGAAGATTCTAAACGATTTTCAAACTTCCAATGAAAACATTTTTCACAAAAACAATTTTTATGATCCACAAAAAATACTAAATGAAATAAAATTCTAGCTGATAAAAAACAATTGTTGTTGTTCTCATTTTTGCAGAGAACTTATCAAGTTGATAAGAGAAAAATTGAAAGTTAAACAGGAAGACGCGATGCCAAAAAAAGGAAAGAAAAAATTTTGGAAGAAGGCAAGATGTTGAACCAACAAGAAACACGCAAGTGACATTTGACATGCAGCACTGCGCTAAAAGACAGGAAGTCCCTGAAAAAAAGAGGTGCAGAGTTTCCAAAAAAAGACTTTTTCGCATGTTTATTCGAAATCTTTGCATAAAGTTTTACTAAGGAAGAACACATAATGCTTCGGAAACACTGCATGTCTGTGCTCCCGGACAATCGGCGTCGGCAGTGCATGGTGCTCCTTTGGTGTAAATCAATTGGTTCATGTAGTTTCCGCTGAAATTGAAGATTTTTGAGGGACTTATGTTGTTCACTCACGCTGGTCCATATTGACAGACTGAATAAGTGAAAGTGGGACAGTTTTGTACAAAGCATCCAAGTTGAGTGGTGGTTTCCCAAGCCATTTGAGTGTAGTGACCAACTCCTCTGTCCCAAACATCTGATGTCAAGATATTATCAGATCCAACTCCGAAATCTTTGAGTTCTGACCACCAGGCCTTTGAAGACTAAAAATATAATTGTTTTTTTTTCTGTCTCATTCTTGTTCATACTGACATCTTCAGCTGTTTGAATCTTTGGCATGTTATTAACACTAATCATGTACAAGTTTTCTCCGAGTCCTGGCCGTTGTGCTGAGGTTGAGTGCTGATAGACACATCCTTGAGCCCATGTTCTCGCGTTTGCTTCAACTGTGCAATCGTATCTCTGAAAAATGAAAATAGAACAAAAGAACAAAAAATATTGACAAATGTTTCTCGAGTTTCCTCTAGGGACCCCTACCATTTTGATCATTTGTTTGGCAGTTGGTGCAAACGCTCCAGCAGAAATTCCATCGGCTTCAAGTCCCTTAGCAAGGCTGGATCTCAATTTATTGTGGGTGTCTAGGAACATTTGTCTTGCTTGGTCAGATTGATCAGTAACACCAGGGCACATTGTAAAGGTCTCAACGACTGGAGCTGGCGGTGGTTGATAGCAGAGACCATTGTTACAAGTAGAACTTGAATAAGTGGTGCATTCAGCATCACTGGTACAGGCATCTCCTTTCTGGTAAATGATGCCATTAGTGATGTAACCGCTGAAAATGAATTACTAATTTCAGTCATTGCGGTGAGTCCCTACATTTTATTATAGATACAATTGACAGACAGTTTTGTTCCACAAATAGCATAAGCGCATCCAAAAGCTGTTGCTTTTCCGTTAGCCATCTGGAAAAGAGTATTTCTGTTTCTGTTGTGCCTTATAAAGTTACATTAGCAAAACTGAAGAGACTGCTGCTTGTGTATTTGTTATCCGGATCAGTAAGTCCTCCAGTTCTGACTTGCTCCCACCACATGTTCACAGCTTGGGCCGCATTGGCGAGTGGATCAGCAAACGTTCCAGAGAATGTCATGATGTTCTGTCCCCAAGTTGGATCAAATGTTTGGAAGCTGGATGGACATGTGTCAGCCCATTCCTGAGCCTTGGCTTCCATTTCACAGTCCCATCTCTTAAATATTTCTTAATTTTCATCTCATGGTTATTTGTTTATTACCAATTCATACACATTTTTTCCAGTTGACAACATTCCACACTTGTTCGGTTCCAATCCTTTTGCCATGTTCCTTCTTGCATCGTTGTGAGAGTCGAAAAACATTTTCCTTGCTCGATCATTGATTTTGGTGTTTGAGCAACCAAATGCTGCAAGTTCTTTGTGATTATAACTAGATTCCATCTGAAACTTACTTTGTGCAAAAGTGTCACCCACACATGCTAGAATGAGAACAGCCACCAACAACGCCATCTGTGAAAAATGGTCGATAACGAGGCAAACCATATTTATATAAAAGGATTCCGCTCTTGATCATCCGATTTTGACCAAACACTATTCAAGATTAATTCTAACCTTTACTCCACCCCTCTGTTTAGTTGTGCATGTAGTTCAAACGATCGTTTTTGGTACATACATTCATTTTAGTAATCTCGATTTATCGCGGATTTGGCGCCGAATTTCGACACGTGAGGGGTTTAATATTGCACAGTTGAACCTACAAACAGGTTATGTGCACAAGAATAATTTGTGGTTTTTTGTTTCTCTTGGTGTTTCATTCGATTTTTGTACGACCCGAGCCGGATTAACACCAAGTTGCCCTCATAATTTAAACTTCGCCGCGAACCGTTTTCAGTTCATTCGGAACTTTTTTCGGAACTGACCATGAAAAGTGTCGTGATATTTCTGACTTTCTTGTGTACCACTGCGCTAGCTGGTACTTGGACTACCTGGGGAGCATGGGCTGATACATGTGCTGTAAGTCAAGAAAACAAGAAAATAATGAAAACTGTTCTTTCAGAATTGCCCAACAGCAACTTATCGAGGACGTACTCGAGTTTGCATTCCGGGAACGGATATGAGTGGTTGCACGTAATAAGCTGCTTTGAAATTAGCGGAAGAAATATAATTTTTTTAGCGGTAATCGTGTTGAAAAAGAAGTCTGCAATTGTCCATTAGAAGCTGAATGGGGTGAGTGGGAAGATTGGTCAGTCTGCGACAAGGACTGTGGCTTCTGTGGAACTCACACACGTACCAGAGAATGTCAACTTTTGACCGACTGTCCAGCTGTCACTTGCACGTACGTTTCTTAATTGTTTGAAAAGCAAAATAAGGTATTACAGAGGTGATGACACTGAATCCGAACCATGTAGCGACACTGACAAAGTGTGTCTTGCTCCAAGTGTCTCGTGTTGCAATGGATACAAAAAGAAAGTGGACATTCCAACAAAACGATTCTTCTGTGGTCTTTAAAAAAGAATTTTATGAATAAACATTTCAAAAACAATTGTTATTTTTACTCTTTTTTCAGTTAGTAGATTGCTGTAAAGACCATGAGGTTGACAATGTTCAGTTTGAAAATTCACACTCACCTCTGAATTTTTCAAAATCGGATTAATCTTGAGGTTTTCATTGTGCCTAGCCAGCAAAAACAGATTGAATGACTAACCAAGATATAACTTCAAAAAAGTGGGATCACTTTGAACAAGAAAATGAAAACATAATACCAATAGACATAGTTAATTAATTGGGCACTGTAGATATAAATACCTGCGCGTTTCTTGTTAAAAAAAGACGTTGATTTTAAAACTCATCAAAAAAAGTATAATCTTTGACTCTGATACCTGCGCAAAAAATGTGAAGTTTAATTTCTCTTTAAAAATAAATACATACTATTCCAATATCCAATTAAAACACAATTATTGCAAACCAAAAAGTTCAATAAACGATCACTGGTGTCATGCATAACGTAATAAGAGATAATCTAAACTTAAAATTGTTTCGGTGTACGGATTAAACAATGCAAATGGTCCTCTATAAAAGAAACATGTGGTCTCTGGAAAAACTTCATTTGAGAATTTCCCTCCGAAATGAAGTTCATCTTTGTTTTATTCATGATTTCATTTTCTGCTGTTACTGCTTATCGTTTCAAACGCCAAGCTTGTGATTCCACTTATGGTGATTGGTCAGAATGGACTACTTGTGATAGTGATTGTGGATTTTGTGGAACTCAAACGCGTAGCAGAGTATGTGCTCCGATCTCCGGTTGCACAGATGTGACTTGCACGTAAGTATCAGTCAATATCCTTTTTTCGAAGTATAATTTCAGAGGCGATTCAACCGAATCTCAGTCATGTAGCACCACTGATGATATTTGTTTGGCACCAAGTCCGTCATGCTGCCCACATACTCACAAGAAAAAGGCTGACATTTCGGCAAAACGTTTTTATTGTGGACTAGAATAAATGGTTTTTTCTGGCTGTTTCTCATACAAAAAAAAGACATCAGAAACATCAAAGCTTCAAATGTTATCGAAATTTAATGGGTTGTGTTATCGAAAAAATAAACTTTATGTTCGAGAATCTTTGGACATTTATGAGAAAAAAACCGATCACATGAAGATGGAACGGTTCCTGGTATTGAAAAATGTTCAAAGCACAAATTGTTATTTGATTTTAACACGGGGCATATTCATTTAAATATCGAAAGTTACGACTGCATTTTTATGTTGGTGGATCACAAGAATCAGTATTCTTCCATTTTTAATTTATTGTAAACTTTTAAAAAATACATTTCATTTTATTTTCTTATCAATCTCAATATTCCAGATATATTCAACTTGTTGCGTGTCACCATGCAAATTCTATTGATATTAGTTCTAATATGGCGTTACTCAGATGCAATCCCATTTAATTTTGCTCAGTCAGTTTTCTAAAAAAAATTGTATTTCATGTTTAATTTAAAGAACACGAGCAAAGCGTGCTGATTGCTTGTCAAAGTTTGGAGCTTGGTCTGATTGGAGTAAGTGTGCCATGGATTGTGGATATTGTGGATCTCAAACACGAACAAGAACCTGTGATCCAGTTGATGGTTGTTCTGAACCTATTTGCTCGTGAGTGATTTATGATGTGAAAAACTATTGTTTATAATTATTTCCAGTGGTGGTTCCTCTGAGACTCAAGATTGTGGAACAAATTCTGCAGTTTGTTTTTGGCCTGCTCCTTCCTGTTGTAAATCGGAATATAGAAAGACAGTGGATCTTGCTGGAAGACGAGTTTACTGTGGTTTGAAGGATGAAAACGCTTTGACGAAAGCTACTATTTCTCCTACTATTATGTCAACTGAACCGACAACAATCCCCACTACACCGATCACTTCGACTCCAACAACTACAGTTTCTACTCAAGAAACATCTGCAAGCTCAATATCATCTGTTGTTGTATCCACTTCAACTACAACACCATTGACATCTACTCAATCTCCATTTACCCAGTCAACTTTGATCCCCACAGCGAGTTCAGCAATATCTACAATCAGTTCCGTTTCCTCATCGACACAATATCAATCTGAAATTACTACGCCCACAACTATCATTCCATCGGCTTCAATAACTAATGAAAATGTTACCCCGTCTATAATAATTGTCAGTTCCATGTTATCGTCAACGTTATACGGTATTCCTGTTACAACGCCCACAACGGTAATTCCAACAACTCCAACTACAATCAACGGTGTCACTCCATCAACAGTCACAAGAAATTATGGATCATCCGCATCAACACAATACCAAGCTCCTGACACAACACCTTCTACGGTTGTTTCAACAATTCCAAGTATGGGCCCAGATTTCACCCCAACGACAAATGACCTTAGCTCCACTGCACCGACACCGGATCAAACTCCGGATGCAACTCGTACAACAGGTATTGAGACCACTCCAACTACGATTGGTTCTTCTTCCGCGATAACAACAAGCCCAGCTTCCAATCCTATTACAACACCTGCCACTATTGTTCCAACAACTCCAGTTACGAGCAATCCATCAGCAACCACAGTCGATTCTGCTTCTACATTATCAACTCCATATACACCTATCACAACACCAGTTACTAGTGTTCCTTCACCTGAACCATCTCAAACACCATCGATCGCTATTAGTTCAAATCCAGTTACAATAGGAACAAGCTCACAAGTAACTACACCAACTACTCGAATTCTTTCTTCTGGAACAGATTCACCCTCTATTAACTTGTCAACTGAGTTGACTCCACAGTCAACTTTATCTGGGAGTGTAACTCCAACTACTCCGACAATAACAGCATCTCCCCCAATTCCATCTGGTAACCCTACTCAAACGGCATCTACATCGTCAATTGCAATAGAAACTTCTACTACACCAACTCTTGTTACTACGACTTCCATTGTTATTCCAACCGCTACCCCATTTCCGCCTTCCAAATAATTGTTTAAATAATGTGTTTATTGCAAAATGGCAACAGGATGATGAAACAAAGAAACCAATACATACAGAAAACATGAATTAAGAGCACTAATCAAACCCGTATTTTTGAAATGAAGTTTTGTGATGTGATGTGAAAAATAAGTTAAGTAGATACAACGAGAAGTCATAGTTGGAAAAGAGGAGACAGAAAATACACAGTTGAGCAAATTCAGGTGTTTTAGATGAGCCTTTCTTGAGGTGGAAGTTTGATGACGGTTGGCATCTGAAAAAAGAGAATATTATTCTAGTTTAGAGAAAGTTATTTACTCACCGCCATCCGATTTTGTGTGAATTCATGTGAACTTGGGCTATAATGGCCATGCATAGCGTTATTGCCCCGTATCACAAAGAATAAAAGAAGACATCCGAGAATGGCAAATACGGTTACGACAGCAATAATTGGTCCGAACAAATAGCTAATGTTTGACATTGCAGACTCTTTGATCTGAAATATATATACTATTGTAGGTGGAACGTTGAGAAACTATACAAAGTATACATGTGTAGGAGGAGGGAGTAACACTAAAAAATAACAAAAGAAGAAATTGAAAAAGAATACATGGAAATCAATTGTGACAGCTTCATCTTCCTTTTTTCCATTTCTTTAGCATCTCTCTTTATAAACAAATAAGCGAAGTAAGCGTTTGTTTCTTTTCTTTTTCTACTATATGATGGAGAGAAGGGAGAGAGAAATATGGAAAGAAATAAGGAGAATTTGCTTACCCTCTGTGAACACGTCGGTCCCGTATATCCTCTGTCACAAGCACACTCGTATTTTGCCACCTCGCGATTCTTTTCAATCTGAAAAAAATAATGAGTTATAGCTCATTAAAAAACGGAAGCTCACATGAACCACGGGATTCACACATTTTCCGTGTACACAAGTGACACTGGATATGTTGTTTGATGCAATTGAAGACGTGCATGGATTTCTCAGAGAACAACGTGGTCCGATGAATCCTACAATAGAATTTCGTAATGAATATGGATATGTGGATAAATTACCATTTCTACAAGCACATTTGTAACCTCCCATTGTGTTGGAACATTCACCATTAATACAATTGTTAGGGTTTTCGCATTCATTGATGTCAATTGTACAGTTTCTTCCTGAAAATGAAACATGTAAAAATAAGACAAGCGCTGAAACAAATACCTTCATAACCTGTACCATCACAAACACAATCATAGTCATTAATCTTATCTCGACACTTGGCACCATTTTTACAATGACCAAATGCACATTCGTCAATATTAACTTCACATTCAGCTCCCTCGAATCCAATTGCGCAGGTACATTTATAACCGGTCACTTTGTTTTCACAAGTTGCTCCATTCAAACATGGTCCAACTTTGCAATAATCTATTCGTTTCTGCAAAAAAAGTTAATATTTTCAAACTACCAATTGGTAAACTTACATCACAAGAATCTCCTTCATATCCAATATTACAACTGCATGTATGTCGTTCAGGAGATAATTGAATACATTCTCCATGCAAACAATCAGCTTTCAAACAACTTCCCTCAATTTCACATCGAGTTCCCATGAAGAATTTTTGACATTCACAAGAGAATGTATTGTCCTCGTTTGTTTTACAGACACCATCATTATTGCAAGGGAAATCGAGACAAGTGTTGGATGAATATTGACAATGGGATCCTCTCCAGTTATTATCACAGTTACAGACAGTGTTATTCCAAACTGGAGAACATTTTCCTCGCGAGCTACATGTGTTGCTCGAACAATGATTGAGAAGCTTTTCACAGAATCTTCCGGTGTAACCAAGTTCACATTGACAAGCTGGTCCGCTAACAGTCATGACACAGTGTCCACGGTTACAGTCATAATGATTACATTCATTAACATTTCTCTGTTCACATAGTTGTCCAGAATAACCATCCATACAATTACATTCGAATGTGGACTGAAAAAGATTGAGCTATGAATTTAAATGTTTGCAAATACTTACATCTGTTTTTTGCATACATTGTCCGAAATTCTGGCACGGTGTGTCTTTACAATCAGTTGTGAATGTTACATTACAATTGTCACCCATCCATGGTCCATCACACTTGCAAGTGATTTTACCATCATTTTTGACACATTTTCCGCCATTATGGCATTCAGTTCCTTCACATTCATCAGTTGCATGTTCACAATGATCTCCAGTGAAACCATTGTTACAAACACACTTTGCATCATCAATTCCATCCAAACAGTAGCCATTCTTTCCACAGTCCGTGTATTTACAATCATTTATGTTTTCTTCACAATTATCCCCGGTGAATCCAGGTGGGCAGGCACATTTTCTCTGAAAATGTAGTCTTATTGAAAAGAAGCAAACGATTACAGTACCTTATTCCAAATATCATTGCATATTCCCCCATTCAAACATGTTGAGAATAGACCACACTGCTCAGTGGAAATGCATCCAGTTCCAACCTACAAAGTTAAATGCATTCATAAATTTACCGAAAATTGAAAAATACCGATAATTTTTCACTCAAGTTCCATGTTTCCGAGCTAGTTGGGATTTTGGTTTTAGTAAATGACAACTTTGGATAATTGCCAATTTGGAAGTTATCTAAGCAAGCAAAAATAACATCTTGTCCTTGTTCTCCAATGAAAAGTGATCCTTCCGCTTTGCTCTCTGGTGGGAATAATTGAGTTGTTGAAACTAAAAATTGAGTTCATATAAAAAAGGTTTGATATGAAATGTCTTACTGTAGCTCTTCCCATCAATAGTGATTTTGAATGGATTTAAAATGATTTCATGCCATTTTCCATCAGCAATAACTGAGTCAAATTTCTGATTGGAGCTATTGACAAGAGCCAAACGACGTTTAAAAATGTATGCTGAGACAGTAGATGTTCCAATTGTCTGCAAATTTGATTTACATTAATTGGAATAATTAATAACTTACCAATGTGAAAATGTGTCCATTTTGTGAATGTGATCTCAGTAAAAAACTTATTTTAGATAGACTTAATGAAACTTTTGGATCAATGTTGTAAGTCAGCTTGCTGCCATTTGAAATGGTGATTGGGAAAACGCCTGAAACACTTATTATACAAGGTAACCATAGAATAACTTACAGTAGTAGCCATTATCAGAATTTTCGCACTTTGAGCCTTTCACACATTTCGATTCTCTACAGTAATCAACTTTATCGCACAGCTTTCCAGTTGATCCATCTGAGCATTGACAAATGAAATCATTGAAAGTCTCGGAGCATTCTCCATGTTTACAGACATTATTGTTGCATATTGGATCAGATATGGCACCCTGGAAAACTTAGGTTCACATTTTGAAATGTCTTTTTATTTTTACCTCTAAAACATTTTGTGTCTTTTCTAATTTTCCAATTTTCTCAATTGCAAGTGAAGTTGGATGAATGACGACTGATTTATGGTTGATTTGAATGTCTTGCAAATACCCTTTGTAGAATTCAGAATCAGTTGCAACAACATTCGAAGCACCGATTACAATGTCATCCACATAGAATTCTTGTGACATGCGTGAGGTAATTGGTTCGGATGCCTCAGTCAAATCATCAATAATGATCTAAAATCTCCGTTTTGTTATTGAAGGTTGTTACGCAATTCAAAATAATACCTGTTTCCGATTTCTATCCACAGAAATCTGTACATGATGCTCTTCATTATCGTCAACACGGTTTTTACTGCTGAACTCAATTTCCCGACGGCCGCCTGTTCGGTATCGTACTGTAATATGAGATTAATGCTCATTATCTTATTAAACTGCTTGACTCACCCGAAACGAGACCGCCAGCAATTTTCACAACGAGATAATTAGTGAGAACATCTGCGGCATGCTTCTCGCCAATATAGAATAGAACGGCATCGGGTTTTCCGGAACGCATTAGAAAACTCAACTCGATGTGGTTGCGAAGCAGGTGGTTTTCCGTTTCACTTGTGCTAAATGGTCCAGTTGTGCTCTTATTGTCATTCAAAAATGACTCACCTTAAATGCACAATTGATGGCTGATCCAAATGGCCAAATGTTGTTTTAGGAAGGAAATAGGCGCAATTTGGTTTAAGAAACGGTGGTTTACACTTGCAACTTGAACTTTCCCAATGGTCAACACATAATCCATCGTTTTGGCAATAAGCTCTCGAACATTGTTCACTTCTAGTACATCCTTTTCGAATTTCGATTGCTCTTTTACTATCAGTAAAGATAATAAGCTCTCCATCCACACGTACATCAGCCATGCAACCAATAAAGTGATGAGCACCAGAGATCTTTCCAAATCTTGTCAAAAAAACTTCAAGTTGGCCTGTCACAGTTTTCTGAACAAGTTTAAACCCATTCTCGTTGATAACCTCTATCTCGATTTTCTGAAATAAACAAATTATCTTCAAAAACTAAAACACATTCTTACATCATTTTCCCCTTTCACAGAAACAGTGTACCAGTGAGCATCGTTTATTTTCATTGGCAACAAGTGTGTCATGAAATTTCCAGTGACATTGAACACTAAATATCCCGACACCAGTTGAATAGATAAAATCTTCTCGCCAAGAATATCTTCACTACTTGCTAAATGAGTGTGCTCGACTGTAGTTCGGAATGAAAATTCGAGTTCATATGCCATATTCTCGAAAGATGATGTTCTGAAACAATGATTTCTAGAAATTGTGAAAAATCATGAATAGCATACCCCAATGAGAACTTGGAGCCTTGATGAATATACAGACTCTTAGCAGTAAACGTTGCAGATGTAACCATTTCACACTTTTGTCCAAAATGTCCGATTTCACAACCACATTGAGCAGTGATATTGTTATTTTCACTTATTTGGCTACAAGTCTGACCAGCAGGACAAGACACTTTTGAGCATTTCTGAAAAATGAAAAGGTTTCAAAAGAATTATGAATTATGAATCACATTGTGTTTTTGATCGCACTTCCGCCCGAAAAATCCATCCTGACAAACACAAACGGGACCATTTTCAGTGTCAAGGCAGTTCAACGAGTTGACACAATCTTCACAAGTGATCTCCTGAAATTATAATGAAAGTTTGGTGAATAATTTTATTCTGAGTGAAAAACTTACAGATTGTGTGAATTGATCAATTCCAGATGTTGTAAACGCTGGGAATGTTCCTAGCGTTGGGAGTGGTGTAGATGGTTCTTCCAAAGTTTCACAATGAACTCCAGCGAACCCATTCTTGCAATGACAAAAATATTGGCCATCTGAATTGTGATTTTAAAAGTTTTTTGTCTAATCCCAGAGGCTTACCAGCATCTTGACAGGTTCCTCCGTTTTGACAAGGGTTAATTGTGCATCCAGATTTTGGTTCACAAAATGGAGCATCAAAACCTTCTGGACATTCACAGTATGGTTCTCCTTCAATGTCAAATTTGCATGATCCTGAAAGAATTTAAATAAGAAAACTTCCAAATGTCTTTCCTTGTACCTCCATTCTGACAACGAATGTCATTGCAAGTTGGACGGGACCGATAAGAATTACTGATTTCACAATTTGTTCCAGTGAATCCTTCGAGACATTCACAACTTGTTGATGTTAACAAGAATGAACACTTTCCCCCATTTTTGCACTCTGACCCATTAACCAAGCATTCCACCGGCTCGCCACAATAAACGCCAGTCCAATGAGGCAGACAAAAGCAGGTGAACAGATTTTGTCCGTCATCCACACAGTGACCCCCATTAAGACATGGCTGAAGATCGCATGGACGAGCTTTCAACTCTTTACAGTCGGGACCCTGCAATTAAACGATAGAAACGACGTCGAGACAGGGTCGCACGGATTATCACAGGTGTACGTACCATATAACCCGAAGGACATTCGCATTGCGTCGTCCCATTTACGAGTGAACAAACATGAGCCGGGTTATCGCATGTGCAGGCGTTTTGCGGGTTGTTAACCTAAAAAAGGAAATTATGAGAGATGGAAGAAATTATTTCTCATATTCAATTACCCTCTTGATTTCACAAAGTGGTCCTTCGAAACCATCTGGACACTGACACGACAATTCTAATCCGTTGATTGAACATTTTCCATTATTCCGACAATAGTCAGGTGTACATTGTTTCTTTTCTTGAATCTCACAATATTTTCCTAAATTTATGAATAATTCTCTTACTGAAATTTAAAAAAAAACCAACCTGAATATCCTTTCAGGCAAACACAATTGTAACTTCCTGGTACATTCTCACACGAGGCTCCATTTTGACAAAAGTTCTCTTTACACCGATCTTCCTCAATTTCACAATTTTTTCCAGAAAATCCAGGACCACATTCACACTTCGCATCACCCTAAACAATGTTTTTATTCTAATTCATATTATTTCTGTCTGACACTCACATTCTCGTCCACACAAGTGCTGTTATTTTGACAAGTGTGTGTTGCGCAAGAGGACACCGTAGTGTTCTGACAAAAGTACGATCCGTCGGCTCCTTTTGTGCACCTATAAAAAACTAGCAACCGTTTGTTTTCTAATAAGGTCATGTATACATTTCTTCGTCCTCACATTGCGGTGAGCACTTTTGAACATCGGTGACTAATATATCGCAAAGCGAACCCATCCATCCTTCAGCACATTGACAAGTTTCCTCGCCGAATGTACCTTTCAAGCAGTTGCCATGAACACAATGCAGGGAGCAATTATCCTGGCAGAGGAGTCCGCTAAAGCCTTGTGGGCACTCACACTGGAACATTCGAGTTTCATCGTTCACTGTGCAAGTTCCACCGTTGAGACAAGTGTTTCTGCTACAAGCTCTGTCACATAATACTGCAAAAAGAGGGTTGTTATTGACAGCCTGTGGTATTCATCTATCTTAATGATAATGATGGATTACTTCTTTTTAAAGTTGACTAGGAGAGATAGAAGCTTTAAGCTATTCAAGTTCACTCATTATTTTTAAAAATCAGCTTTAGTTCCGTGTTTTTAAAAAAAGAACATGGTGTGATAATATCTTCTAATATAACTGTAAACACCTATCTTCATTTAAGGGTAATTAGAACAATTCTCCGTTTAATCAAACGACAAGGACAAACTAATGACATCACCTATCTTCATTTTGATCTTTATTCGCACTCACTTACCATTTGTAACAAGGGTACAAAATATGAGAAAGTGTTGATATTTCATGAGTGGATCATCCGAGTAGAGAGAAAAGGTTGAATACTAATGGGAAATGGCAGTGGTGGCAGCTAGTCGAATTGTTGAAAAAAGGTCGTTTGCCGCTTGATTGTTGTATACCGGCGCTTGCGAGAGAGAGGACCTAGAGAGCCAGGTGTATTGTCGGATAATAAGCAGGTAATTAGAACGGAAGAGGGAGGGGGGACGAAAAGATGGTGGAATAGGGTGAAAAGAAGGGGGGAGGGAGGGCGTTTTGGCACGACAATCACGGAACGGCAATCCGCCGGTGAACACGAGAGGGTCAACTAGCTGATGATCGCGCACACGCTTTGATGCGAATTTGGCTATGTTTTGGCGGAAAAAGTGAGGAGAGGGGGTCGACTGGATATGCAGACAATTTTCCAATGATGACTAGTTATTCGGCCCTTTTTCACGTTCATCTCTTCTATCCGACACGCATCCAGAAAAAAATAGGAGAAGAGAGAGAGAGAGAAATCGGAAAAAAAGGACAGTGTGTTTGTCCTGTTATGCGGAAAGTAGAGATGAATAAATGTATGTACATTTACAAAAGTATATCCAATTTTGAAAAAAAAAAGCAGAGTTTAGTAGTTCCGTTCCGATTGGTTTTGGATTGACTGTGATGAGAAAATTGAAGTGACAGAGGAGAATGTAATTGAGCAGAGAGGCTTGACAAATGACCGTTTAGAAAAGGGACCAATTCGGAAATAAAATTGAATTGAGGAAAACGAAATGCTATAAAGGCGCTTTCTGAAGTACATTCTTGTTTAAAAATTAATGAAAATGTTTGAGTATTGTGAAATTCACAAAGTCCAGTGTTTTATGACGGATAAAGAAAATAAAAAACATAAACAGACTAGCCAGTCACTCTCCCTACTTATGGTATTATCTGGAGACTTCGTATAAAAATGCGCACAGAGAAAAAATATTTATGTGCATGATACGCGCAACTAGTACATCATATTACCAATACACCTTTTATTTTTTGAATATGCCGCAAATATGGCCGGTCAGTAATGCCAATGTTAGTCAATAAAAAATCGTACCAAGACAAAACAAAACCGCGCGGTGTAAGGTCATGGAAACGAGCCTGGTATTGATAACAGTGTACACAACGAGAGTTTTTTTGAAAAGGACAATTGGAGGAAGGGCACTTGATGGACTGAGAGACAAAATGAATGGAAAAGTGCGTGGACGACCGGAAAATGGTGCATTAAGAGAATAAGGCAGAAGAACATGTGTATTTGTTTCGAGGTGTTTCCGGTTTTGGCGTGTGGATATGATGAGCTGACAACAAGATACGCAAGAGATAGATGAGTGCTAAGAAAAAGGAGTTTTTGTTTTGAATTTGAAATTTTTAATCAATAAAGTTTGAAAATTTAGTATTACGTTAAATTTATTATGCAAAAATAAACTTTTTAATTGAAAATAGAAAATAGAAAATTCTGGATTTGACATTTACTTGTTATTATATTATAACGAATATATACCAAGATATATGTATAAAGCAACTATTGAGAACAATCAAAGTAAACCCTTCAGTGAGTTTTCTCAATGAAGAGACAGTAGAGCTCATCAACGAACGATCTCCAAAAGCACAGAAACAACACTTGAGTTGGATATGACTTTGTTTGGGCAAGCGCCCCCCTTTCCTCTGCTTGTCTCACTCTATCTTTCGAGACTTCCTGTGGGGGCTCCCAGAGCACTCCCCCTTTTTCTCCCGGTAGAAGGAGCAGCACAGTCAGAAACCACTTAAAGAGCCGCTGTCCAGCCAAACTTCTTGAGTTCGCGCTCACCAAAACGTTTTGTACTGTAGCCGGCGGAAGGAGGCGAAGAAGAAGAAGGGGGTATACAAAAGCGGGTTCGCAAGTGGATGCTTTTTGAAATGGTCACTTGGTTGTTTCGAAATTGTTAGCACGTTCTCGTTTTACCGCCCCGCCGACAGTCTCGACATCCTCAGCAACTTGTGTTTCTCTGTTAATTAACTACGTTTACCGATTCGTTTGCTCTAATTTTCAATCACGTACAACCCCCCTCTTTTCTTGTTCTTCATCAGACACGCTGGTCACTCGCCGCTTCTTCACACTTTTTATTTGCCCAAGGGCGTTAATGAATTGAAAACCTAGAAATGAATGAGTCTGTGAATAAGTGGGTGCAATCAGACCACCCACTGAGTAAAGGCAACTTTTGTGTAATTTGAAACCACTGTTGTCTGTGCTCATGCCCCTCGCTACAATCGGTATAGACGGATTTTGGATCAAGTGAGGGGGCGAACAAGAATCATAAGATCGTTCCAAATAACAGAAATAGAAATCTGACAGTGTGTCTGATAACAGACGACCTTCTATACAATTAATTACCTGTTAAATTCATTTAAACCAAAAACGCTTTTAGAAGTACAAACAGAGTGCTGCGGGAAAAACTTCAAACGTGACTTTGATTGACCCGAAAAAAACTTGTGAACACTGAGTGTCCTAATTGAAGTGTTTAGTTTCCAGTATTTTAGGAAAGGAGTTCAGAGCTCTGTATGTGGTTTGGTGAGCAATACACGCTTAGCTTTGATAATAATCAAAATTTGAATCTTGTTCAGTGTTTTGTGGATAACGACGATGGAAACAGAAGTTTAGCAAACTTCCTACTTTTAACCATAACTCAACCTTGGTTACTTGATTCTTCTGAAAGTTCTAGAAATCTGGGGAAAGATACATTCATTTTCCTGACAGCTCTTGTTTTTTAGATTCAAATTTATCAATCATATGTTACGTTCATATTGTTTCCTTCCAGAATGTGACATCAGAAAAAAAACATGTTGAAAATTTTGATACTCTATAAAAAAGTGAATGAAAAATATTTCCTAGTATATCAATCACAAGTTGTGTTTTCCAGAAAACAACATTTCTCACCTTGTCTGAAAACAAGCGAATGTCACGTTTCAAGGAAGTCTCAGAAACAAGTACTGGTTGGGTTACGGTATGCAGCTAAACTTTGTACTGGCTTGTTTTGTTGTTTCAGATATCTCAGGTTGTTTCTTTGGATCTTGAATGATATGAAAACAGAAAAGGAATATATTATATTTATAGTTTCAGGTTTTTTCCAGATATCTATTGTTTCGGTTAAACTATGACATCATCTGGTTTCAGATAAATTAACTTCTTCAGATGACTCATGATTGACTCATTGAATCTGAAACCGTAACAATTTTTCTACTCAGTTCTCTCTTACGCGTAGTTCTTTTCGTCTTCTTAATGACCTTATTTTGATATCAATACAGTATGAAACGGACATCCATCAAACGTAAATATCATCATTTCTTGTTATTGTTGTAGTATTTTTCATCGAACAATCCGGTTTTAAAAACACCTTTCCTCATAAATTCCTTGACTTTTGAAAGTTGACGGAAATCGGTACCACACCTTAGTTTTGCAAAAATCATTTGTTTGTGCCGACAAGTGTTTGGTGAAGTGACGAAGAACATGTTCAAGGGGAGACAGAAAATGAAGATGATATGATGATAATAATACAGCTTCTCTTCTTCTCTCTCCTCTTCTTCCGACGACAACGTACGCGTCTTCAAAGAGCGAGCCATTTATCAAAAGAAACTTCATCACTGAATCTCGTTCTATCGTAATCATACATCAGAAGAAGAAGAAGAAGAAGACGGAGATGAAAGCTGCGATGAAGAAAAAAGAAGAATGAAAAGATAAAGAACGGAAGAGGAAGAGGAAAAAGAAGATTTTTGTTAAACGTTTGATCGCACGACACAGCTTCACACAGTCTATTTTCGTTGTCGAAAAGATGTATCACTTTCATCGGCGATCTTCATTCTTCTCTTTAGAAGATACTCCTGATTACTGTAAACCGTGTTTAACTATTTTCTTTCATGATGTGAGAATAAAAAGACAATAATGAAAAATATTTTTATTAATTTTTCGATGTCAATTCAAGTGCTGAATACTCGTTTTTCAGAGGTTTTGGTGTGTGGGGGGGTCGTACACAGTACTGAATTCTTAATTTACTTATGTAAATACATCGAGAGGTAATGACAATGGTGAAAGAATAGGGAAGCAGATATATTAATCAGTTATCCAGCGATACTATCCATCCAATTCGCTGCGATAACTGATTAAGCAGTTATCTAGCTATTTTTTTAAAAGCTTTCGAAAGAATGTACACGATTCAAGATAACGAGATCTTAAATAGCTTAGCGAATCGGTAGGAGGGCCAAAGAGAAAAACTTAAATAATTGCACTAGGGTGCGAGCTCAATAAAGAAAAACAAATTAGGGAAGGGAACAAAACAAGGGTTAGGGGTAGGGGAGGTCCCACCTAGGCAAAAACATTGCATGTCTTAGAGGCCCCGTTAAATAGGAACGGCTTTGCTATTTACAAAATTAACAATAAAAAGAAGAGTGGGGATCGATCTTAATATTGGACTGGGGTGAACATCGTGCACTTTGAGTACCAACGTTGACAGGTAGCAGCCATTGAAGCAGATGATGGTGGGTTGCACATTTGATGAACCTTTGGATGAGTGTGAGCGCATTTGCATTCATCAGTACAATGGTTGGCGGTGCATTCTGGAGTGCAGGTGGCGACGATAGCGGCGGTAAGACGAGTGGTTTGTGGAGCAGTTCTTGGTGCATGAACATGAGCCGGCTTGCGGTCATCTCCAATTGGCAAATCGAGGCTGGCGAAGTCAGATCCTCTTGGAAGAACTGGTGGCATCACAAGTGGAGCTCCGAGGTCTGGAAGCTCGACGAGTCCGGCCTTTCCAACGGCACAATGCTTTTCGTAGGCTGGACAGAACTTGGTAACCTTTCCGAAGAGAGCACGGTCAATTGGTCCAGCATCATCAGTACAATATTTATTGTAGTGTTCAAGGTGTTTGATGCAATAGCGATCAGACATATCACGTCGAAAACGGGCAGGGTTGGCTGAAAATGAATTGGATTGTTTTGGAGTCTACTAGATAAGAATCTGTGGTCTATAGGCAAAGAACGTTCAAATGTTTTACCTACATGCTCAGAAAGTTAAAAAAAAAAGAAAGAAATGAGCTCACCTTGTGCCAAGACTATAATAATAGCGAGAGCGGCGACGGTAATAAAATTCATGTTTTGAAGCGGTGCTTCTTTGAGATTCAATTGCTTGATCTCGCAAGTCGAAACTGCGTGGTGAATATCTAAAAACGTCGTCTTTTATGCGTTAAAGCGAACTCCGCCCAACTTTTTTTGACTAGACCGCCCTTCCTTGTCTGTATTAGAGAATAGTCGTTGAAAACGTCGCCCCACCCACTCAAAGAACTTTGAAAGTCATCACTCGCGGTGGGGGGCGGAGAAAGACGCAGATTGTTCTAAAAATATCATCAGGGACATTGAAGGATTGAAGTATCGGCGACTAGAGAGAGAGAGAGAGAAATAGCAGCACCGTTATAGAGGTTTTGTGGTTTTCGGCGGATGATGGATGATATCTCTAATGATCGCCGTGTGGTTAGAGTGGAAGAGAAGCCAGTGCCGCACACAGTTTTCTGAAGATACAGCAAGTGGTCGAAAAAGATGATGTGAGAAATGATGAAGATGTCGAAGACGTCGGATGCGTCGGAGGTCGACGTATGTGTTTCGCTCTTCAGATACCGTCGTTATCATGTACCCTGCATACTGTCGGAAACAAACATCTCCGTGGTGCGCGCAAACTCGACGACGACTCGTGATGGTAATGGGATAAGAGACCGAAATAATGCACCCGTCACTGAATCGGGCTTCAAAGGCTATTTCTGTCCTCAGTGTGTGTGTGTCTTTTATCATTTTTTTATCGAGTCGTCATGCGGAACACAGACTACTACTACAACGATGACCGTATTCTTCACGTTGGCCACATCGTTGACCGTTTCAAGCATTATATGACTGAATGAATGACTATTGTTCTCGATTCTACGGAAGTAAACTGACCAAAACAATTCATCGGTCAAGGCTTCTGTGTAACAAAGTTAGACCTGATAAGCTTGGTAACAACGGATTCAAAGTTTCATGAATGGACTGCTTCACCAGTCATTTGACGAATTAAAGTCTAGAAAATTGAACTTTTCGTCAGCAGTTCTGCTTATTGTAGTTTATGCTTTCTCAGAAGTCACGTCACTTTTTGAAAGTGATCTTACCGTTTCTATCTATCGAAGAGTCGTAAATTTCATAAGATATCTGAAAGACACATGATCTTTACTCGAGTCTTCCATGAATATTATTTCGTAACACTTCAACAGCTTCATTCTTTTCCGTAAACCACTTTCAATCTCTATATTTAAACAAATTCCAGCTCGTTTCGATTTCATTGCGACCAGAACACACCACTACCGTATTCTCCTGTTCTTTGAGACATTCAGGTTCCCATCGTCCGGATTTAGCTGCCTACCTTGAGACACAAGAAAAATGTTTTTTTCTTATTTGAAACAACTATTATTTTTCCATTGAAATCTGGAGAAAAACATGCCCTTTCTCCTTGGGCCATGTGTCATTCATTCATCAAGACACTTCTAGAAACACAACTTTTTCTGGTGATGGATTGTAGATGACCTCCACCGTTTTAACCTCTTCCGTATCTCCTGACTTTTAATGGTTGAATGTCTAAATTTGGAACATGAAATTTTTCAAATCTTTCGAAACTTTGAGTGACAATTCTGGCAACTTCTTTTCATTTCTAGATAAGCTTTTTTGATATTTCCCATTGAAGAGTCACTGTGTAAACACACGTAAACAGGAGAAAGCGTGAGAAGACCTCTCTCGAACTTTGTGTTCACTGGGTGCGGTCTTTTCACGTCGTCGTAAAGCTAATATGTGTATCTCGCGGCTCATGATGATGTATTCTACTGTTTGTACTGTGTCTTGTGTTGGAGTGAGAGGAAAAGTTGTGAACATCTTTGAAAATCAGAACACGACCAGCCGTCGAAAACATTGTAAGCAAACGGGCATCTGAAAATAAGGAAGGAACTTTTGGCAAGAGGAAATATTGTTGTTATTGTCGCTAGTTCGTAGAACAGAAATTCTGATCTTTTTTCCAAGGACGAGAAGTACGGTAGGGTCTCACTACTATGATCCGATTGGTGAATACTTATCAATTTGAAGGTTTGAACCGTTTTTTTTTTTGAGAGATAGGAGTTATGCAGCAAAAATCATGAAGAATACTCCCTACTACTGATGATAAATGGGAAAATAAGGGAAGTATGGCCGAATTTAGATTATTTTGATAAGGAATACGGTAGTCGATTGTTTTCTTACTTTTTTCATTGATACATTGTAGTAATTGCTTGCTAAAGACCACATATCAACAATACAAACAATATTATGTTCATATTCTAGTTATTCTTGGAAGCAATTCAAGACCAACTGGTAACCTACATGGTTTTGTTGTTGATTATGATTGATAACCCTGAAAACGGAACTATATGACTCAAAATTTAAGACAACACATCTGAAAATTCTAGAATCTTCCAAACTACTGTCTCTTTTCTGTAGAACCGGTTGTGACACGTTACAGCATGCAATGTTCTTCAGCTGAACCCATGTTTTCAACTGCAGAATGCTTCTGCCCATGCTTTCCCCATCATCGTCTCTCTTCCCTCAATTCGTATGTGTCTTCAAAAAACAAATTAACAAAAGAATAGGAACTGTAGTATATGATGAACGAGACATATTGATAACTACACGTGTCATGCCAATTCTAAATGGTTGCCTTGTCGTCGTTGATTTTTTGGTCTCACCACCTCCTATAAAGATAATATGGGTAGAGGAAAAGAAGAAGAAAAAGTGAGAGAAACCGTTCAATCATGTGGTCACATACTTGTCATTCTCTTTTTTGAGACGAGATAACTTTTCTCATCTTATGAAAGTCATTAAAAAAAATCACATTCTCCAATTCCTCATAGGTTGAAATGAGAGAAGATGGCGAGAAAAATTTTGTCTTTTAAAAGTGTACATTACTCAAACCTAACTGTTCAAACCTTTGAAAGTGACGAAATTTTTAAAACAACGGTTGTTTTTCACTGGAATTGGAACATGCGAATTTAGTATTAAAAAACGCCTAATGTGTCTAAATATGGCGATTTTACAGATTTTACATATAGATAAGCAAATGAGAAATTTTCGATTCCTTAAAGGTCGCGTGCGGCCACGTGGAGGTTCAAAACATAAAGGAATTTTCTCGTCGATTATTGCTTGACACACTTGTGTAAAATTTTTGTGTGAAATAGAAACAGTAGTAGCATAAAGTTGGACATAAACTGAGAGAACGATCAAAATGGGTTTTGAGATGTTTGTAATGTAATTTATGTATTCTCATAAAGAACAGATAATAAATGAAGCCGAATCATGTGATTAGAACATTCCGTAATAAATCAACGACTTTTATTAGAATCTTTTATTTTTGCTATTCGAATAAAAACTTTGATAAAGCAATAATCTTCAATGACACTGAACACATTTGATTTTAACAAGACGATTGTAACACCTAAGGTTGTGACTATCATTTTCTGTGATGGCGATTTTTAGAGATACAAGAGTATGATGCAGAATGACAGGGGGAAAACTGGTTGATCTCAATGATCTTTACGAAAAAGGTCAGGATTGTCAGGATTGCAGGATATTTTTTTAGAGAAAGGGATACAGGGAAAAAATACGAGTTCGGTTTTAGTTAGAATTTGATTTCTGCTCAGTCAAATTTCTAATTCATAAAAAAACGAGACATGAATCCGTGGATTATCCGAATCTTCAAAAACCAGACACTGTACACTCTCGTATCTTTTTTTCGTTCTTCATCTTTTTTCTTTCCAAATCTTCATTCTTCTGATATCGCTATACTCGTATGATTCCTCCATTATCTAACATCTCTTTCATATGAAAACGACTTTCAAAAATCGGGTTCATGATGCGTTGGACGACCGTTTTGCAGCCAATCTGAACATCATTTTTTCGTACACTTCTGTCACTTTTTGATGGTTATATCAAAAAATGTGATTGACGCAGAGAAAAAACTGTATAACGTTACTGACTTTTAAAGGTTGCATCGTTTTTCGCTGAACTGATTTTCTCGTCCTTCTAAAGATTGGTTTAAATCATTTTGCAAACCAAAGACGGATACAAGATGAAATTAACTTCTAAAGAAGGAGTGAGAAACCAACTAACAGTGACGCAAATGGTCACTAGATGAACGGATAGATCGGTTTGATGTTTGATTACAGAAGCAAATTCAATAAGGAAGATGCACACAAAAATAATTATTTCTCACGTGGAGGTATACTACAGTTTATTTGGCAAACTAGTTCCAACAGATGTATTAGTTTGGGCTTTGAAGGTTTTTGGTTGTTATATAAACTATTTTTGACAACGTTGTTGATATCTTATCGAGAAAACGTGAGAAACGGGAGTCTACGGTAGTATGTTCCTTTGAAACGTGAAAAATTGAGCTGTACTTAAAAATTTGAGCAGATGGAAGCCGCGAGGAGGAGAACGTCAAGACTTTCAGATTATGGTATCTGAAGAATGCACTTGATGTGAAACAGAGCTCAGATATTTGCATTGTCTCTCAATTTCAATTTCGTGTTGATCCTTTAATAGTATTCAGATTTTGAAAATCGTGTAGTTTCTACTTTGCAGTCACAATGTGTAGTTTTGTCTTCGAATTGTTTCCCTTCTGCTCCCCACGTAATCCTTCGTTATCCCATAAGCTTTTTGCACCTTATCTCATCTTCTTCAATATTCTCATTCTCTCTTTGGATCAAAGTTTGTAAAAATCAAAAATACGAAAAAAGAAGACATTGAGAAGAAAACAGCCCAATGGCCTCTGTCAGATCGGGCCGTCGGACGAAGATGAATGCGAATCTGTGGCCACCGCCGCCGCGCCGCAGATAAATGAGGACGATACGCTGAGTGACAGTTTGTCGGAGAACACAAGATTACGGTAGTCCGTCGTTTCCCTTGTGACTTTTAGAGGTTGATTTTCGAAAAGAATTTTTTCTGCGCGTGTATCAGAAAAAGAAGATTGGTGGGTGTATAATCGTTAACTTGATAACAAGAAAAGGTTTGAATTACGTGCATGGGGTTTGATTGGAATCTCTATTGGTTTAACTACACACGGAAATAAAGATATGATTCTAAAAATAAAATTCAGTCACTAAAACAAGTACAAAAATTTGAGAAAATTGCTTCTCAGTGTTTGAAAATATAAAACCCCTATGATAAATGCACATGTGCTCATCTCTCATGCTTCGCTGTTGATCCATGCGAGCAACAGCAAAAAAAAATTTCAGAAGAGATAGAAAACGAAGTGAGTGCGTCCCCTCCCCAACCCAATAACTGGATAATGGGCTCGTTAATTGTTTTGTGAGCCGCTCAGCTCCATCTCATCCTCTCTGATCTCTCATTGTGCTCTTCGCAAAAGCTCAAACTCGCCGGTGGTGTCCTCATTCAGGTTCACACGTTTCGTCTTCTTGTAACTAGTATTGGTCTTCATTGTTATGAGATTCTCAATATTTCCTCTGTTCATACTATTTCACTTGGTCACACTCGGAATCACACAATTCACTCAACAATACCAAGGTATGACTGATTTTTTTTCACATAATGAAAAATTATATTTTCATGTGTTATAGGATCGTCAAGCAGGTTAACACGTCACCTGCTAGAGAAGCATAATAAGTAAGGGAGAGAAAAGTTTCCGAAAACATAGTTCTGTTTCAGATGCTCCCCTCCGGATGGACGCGTCGATATTTCACATAACATAGAACTCGTTCATATTATTGGAATCAATGAGCTTAATCAGAACATGCAAGTACTGGTTTATATTGTTCAGGTTTGTTTATTTCATCTCCTATACTTATTTCTAAATATGAAATATTATTAGCAATGGAAAGACAGTTCGTTGAGTTGGAAAACAGAAGAATTTCGAGGAATCAGAAATACGTGGCTGCCGGAACATTCGATCTGGATTCCGGATATCATTGTTTTTAATACGTAAGTAATCTTATGCGTACGGCAAATTCGAATAAAGAAACAAGAATCATCAAAATTGATTATTCAATAACTTCAGCAAAAATAACGCTTAGAAGCTATCTCTTAGAAATTAGCATTTTCAAATTCGAACTTTTAGACTCGAGCATAAGATGCTTCTTGACGCAGTTCGTTCCCCAATCAAAGTTTCGTTCACCGGAGAAGTGACATACGCCTACCCAGCAATTTACACAGTCCTTTGTCAGATCGGTGAGTGAAGATAATAGTTGGCTTCTTGACATTCCATCCTAATGGATTGATGATAAATGAGTTCTTCTTCACATTTTTCTTCCTCCATCCATTAGTTCTCATTTTGTGTGGTGAATCCTATCAATTATCTAAGAACAACATCTAAGAGCAGTGTATTGAGAGAGTAAAGAAAATCTGTCAACGGGGTGATCATTAATCTTCCAGGAATCGCCAATTTTCCGTTTGATGATCAAGTGTGCAAAATTCGAGTAAGTCCATTAAGACACTTGAATTTCAAGTTATTTGAACTTTTTAGTTCGCTTCATGGGCCTATGACGAGGATAAAATCTTACTCAATGCGTCACATAAACCATTACTCAAAAACTATTCTCCTAACGAAGAATGGGCTCTTCAGGTCAGCTGTTTGACGATTTCCAAGCTTCCGAGTAAAAAAATCTCATATTTTGTGAAATCCCCTAAAAGATTTATTTCATTTCAAATCAAACATTTCCACAAAATCGGAAGTTTGGTTATCCTTAACCCTTGTACTTCAATGGAACAGGTGTACTAACATACATTGTTCACCATTATTTTACAATATTTACACAGGAAGCGGATATAGTCTGAATCTCGTTTTCTCTTCCTGATGTCAGACTGAAAGTACGGGAATCAAAAAATCAATGAGAATACGTTCAGGATGTCGACATGGCCAGAAAAGAATATGAGCATGAGGAAACAGTTGTCAGTGAGATAATCTACTACATCAAAGTAGCAAGGAAACCATTTTATTACCTCATCAGTCTTGTGGTTCCCAGCTATATCATTTGTGTTCTTTCGATTGCAGGATTATTTGCCAGATTCTCTACCAAACATGAGAGACAGGTATATTCTTGAAGAAGCATGAAAACTAACACTGTAACTTTGAAACTTGATTTCCAGAATGCAAGAAAACAGAAAAGTTTAGAGAAGCAGTGTCAGGTATTAATAGAAATCCGAGAGTCTCTCTCGTTGATTTTGTTTTTGGTTTTCATCGCTTTCTCACAATTCACCCTCGCAAAACTACTTTAGTTATAATAACTTCTAACAACTAAACAAATCTCAAAAGCTAATTTAGGAACGATTTACACTTGGAGTAACCGCTATTCTCAGTATGGCTGTTTTATCGTTGGTTGTTACTGAGAAAGTGCCCCACAGCTCAGAAAGTGTACCTCTGCTCAGTAAGCCCTGGATTTGTTATCTGAAAGAAATCCCGATTTTTGCAGTTGTATACATGCATTTCATTATAATAATGGTGACCATTGCGACGATTCTAACATCGACGGTTATGAGAGTACATGCAAAGGTTTTTCATCAATTTAGGATCAAACCGGATTACATTTCGTATTTCAGGGATTTCGAACGCATTTTCTAAGTCCACCCAGTTGGATTAGAAAGGCTCTTTTCATTGCACGGAAACATGCCGCTTTCTTTCAACAGCATGTAAGATATTTGTTTTACGATACAAATTTTTTGTTCTTGTCACACCATTTGTGACCCTTTTCGTAACACATGTTTCTCTTTTTCTAGGGTCAAGTGTATATGGACATTCACACTACTGCTGAGCAATGGGGTGAAGTAAGAGCCAAATTCGAAACCCTCCTATTATTTTTCCACATAAAATTTTGTAGGTGTCACGAAGGATGGATTACCTTCTTGCATCCGTCTTCATAATAATTATTAGTACACCGACACTTTACCTGTTTTACATGTGCTATCAAATGGATCACGCTACGGCAGAACAAATTTTGCTCGAAAACGCAAAACGTCGTGATCAACTCTTTTATTGAGAACTACAATTTTTCTCTCACCTCTCACCCTCGTTTAATATTTTAACAAGTAGTCATTTTTTTCTTTTCCGGGAAAATCTCTTCAAGGTTTTCTTAAAACTGCTACTAGCACAAGAAATATAAATTTCTTTCACCTCTTTTTTCTCCATATTCTCTAGGATTCGGATAGAACAATAAAATGTTTCCGTTTTCAATCGCTTCCAACCGTTTCAATTCGTTTTCTTACGATTTCATAAACCTTCAATTGTTTTCATTCTCCCCGTTCTCTCTCTTTTTTTTCATTTTGTGTGTAACCGTCCATTTCATTTTCTTCAATCTTCTCGATTCACACTCATAAATCATTTCGTCCCTCTCTTTCGTTTTTTCGCCATTTTCCCCCATTTTATGTCTAAAGAGCAGAAAGAAGACGACATTCATTTCCCTTGCAAGAACCAATCTTGGTCAGTGTATCGAGCACCTCATTTCCTCTCCGTCAGTCGTTTTCTCCGACCAAAACGTTCTCTGACTCTCTTCCTACTGCACACACTCTATTCACACTTACACAAAGGACAAGAAAACACAGCCGAAACGACTGTTACCGTAGTCAGTGTCCGCCTCAAGACCGTTCGAGGAAGAACGTCACAGACGTTGGACCCTCTTCCTCCCTTTTTTTGCCAAAAGAAAAACACACACATTCTCATCTCATCCTCCCACTTCTTGCTCATCTAACCCAATACCATCACCTGCTATGAATTATAATTATATATATGACCAGGTAATTTTGAATTTATTAACTTCTCTATTTAGTTTGTCCTTTTATGAATTTCCTGTACAAAAATCTCACACTTTTTTTTCTCTACTAAAAATTATTCATAAAAATAATATAATTCCATTAGCACTATTATTTTTCCACCTCTATCTTTTCTTTTACTTTTCTCTTACTATTTCACCCAGAATTTCTTTTCTGACTTTTTGCCGTCCTTCTCACCATCCTCTCTTCACCACACAATTCCCATGCAACCGTCGATGTGGGGCTACCCACAATTATTGATTTCTGCCTTGCACATCTTGAGTTTACAGCGTGTCTCATCTTCGACAGATCCATCGACGTCGACAAGGGAACCTGAGAATCCACCACAAGAGGCTGCCAACGAACGTAAGACTATTTTAGAAAAATTTAAAATAATAAAAAATATTTTTGATTAGAATAAAAATGAAGATTTAAAAAAATCATTTTTCAGCAAAATCTTAATCTTGTTTTATTGATACAATTGATAGATTTTGGAAAAATAATTTTTGCATTGTAAATTACTCAAAGCACCGCTCAAAAATACGGTACTGGAGAAATAGATATTCACAAATGGCGTTTTCATTACATGCATGCCGACTTTGGGTATGCACCACAGCGCGAGAAGATTTGCGATGATTCTAAAAAATTTTTGAATGAATTAAACTTAGTCGGAACTTTGTTTTTGTACCCGATAAATTTTTTGTTAAACGATTTCTAAGCATAATCTTTTGCCGCTGGAAAAAAGTTGCCCGGATTTGAGGAAATTAGACAACTTTTTCTTCTACACCATAAAAGTATGCTTAGAAATGATTTTACAAAAAAGTTGTCGTCTACAAAAATGAAGTTCAGACTATGCTTAATTCACTCAAAAAATTTTTAGAACCATCGCACATCTTCTGGAGCTGTGGTGCCCTTCCAAAGTCTACATATATGCACTGAAAACGCTGTTTGCAAATATCTTTTTGGGCAGTAGTGTATATTAAGTTACAAGATGATCATAGTAACAAAGACAATTCTGAGAGCATCTCGTTGCAATTGGGAAAATCCGTAAAAAACCAGAAAGCTTTTCCGATTTGCCTTTTTTGTGACTTTGGCTCTAATTATGAACGTGCTAGCCATATTGACGCCGGGAAGTGATGAGCTCGATCTAGGGGCGCCGCCATCTGTCTCTCTGTCTCTTTTGCCGAGCATTTGCAGACATCCAGAAATAACGCGCTAGTATTCTATTATACGGAAATAAATAATGATAGCCAATTTTCTAGACCATCAAGAGGAACCACGAGGACGAAGGTCTAGAAGATCTCCATCACCCAGAAGATCTCCATCACCCAGAAGAGACTATTCTCGTCGCTCCAGATCACCCAGAGACCGCTCACGGACACCATCAAGAGATTCTAGACATTTTCGATCAGACAGGAGGAACCATTCAAGACGATCTCCATCTCCGAGAGACAGAAATTCGCGACGTTCTCCATCGCCCAGAGATAACTATTCACGACGCTCGCCAAGAGACGATTACTCTCGGAGAGAAAATTATTCTGAGAGGGACGAAGACTACCGACAAGGCGAAGACTATCGAGAAAACGACGACTGGAGAGACGAAGGTTACCAGCAGCTGGACGATTACCCTCAACAAGACCAATATTACCAGAGAGACGAAGACTATAGGTTAGATCAAGATAGAATGAGTCTTGCAAGTCAAATAGTGAAAGCGGAACATGCTATTCCAGAGAATTGTGTTGGATTAGGTAAGATTAACAAATATTAATTAACATTAATTTTGAATTTTCAGTCATCGGTCGAAATGGTACCGAAATCCAATCGATTTCTCAAAAATCGGGATGTAGGGTTCAAGTAAATGTTGAGCAAAACCCGAATGGCTATAGAATGGTTGAGATTTTTGGGTCTCATGAGTGCATTGACCGAGCTAAAGTGCTCATTGATGAGTTGGTGCAAAGAGCAGCACTCCGTCATCCAGCACAACCAAACTATCCTGTTGCTCAAAATCAGTCTCATGTTGACACAAATAATTCTAAACAAAAAGTGACAATTGATATTCAAATTCCACCTCATAAATGTGGTTCCATTATTGGAAAAGGTGGTGATACTATGAGAAAGTTAAGAGTGAGTAAATAAGTTCCACTTAGGATTGTCAACATCATTTTATAGGCTTGGTCTAACTGTCATATTCAATTGATCCAAGAGAACAATGTTGCTGATACTATGAAGCCACTAAGAATCACTGGTGATCCTAAGTCTGTTGAACATGCGCAACGGCTTGTTAATGACATTTTGGCTAGCAATGAAGACCAAACTCCAGCCTCAGCAATGTGTGGAAATGGTCCATCAGCTGTAATGTCTATCCAAGTGAAGGTTCCTCGAATTACGGTTGGAGCCATAATGGGACTTCAAGGAAAAACTATTAGGAAGCTGTCTGATGAAACTGGAACAAAGATTCAGTTTCTGCCGGATGATGATCCGAAACTTATGGAACGAACTGTGGCTATTATTGGACATAAAAGCAAAGTTCACGTGGCTGCTCAACTTATCAAAGCAATCGTAGAATCTGCTAATGAATCATCATCAGCACCAGTATCGGTAAATGTTTTCTTTCAATATTGATTATCAAGTATCAATTTCCAGATTTTCTATCTATCAATTCCTTCGTCAAAGTGTGGATTGGTTATCGGACGTGGTGGAGAAACCATCAAACAAATTAATGTTGATAGTGGTGCTCATTGTGAGCTTTCACGTGAAGGAAGCGATGATCCTAGTGAGAAAACATTTGTGATCCGAGGATCTGACTATCAAGTTGAACATGCTAAGCATCTTATTGGAATTAAAGTTGGAGATATTCCACTGAACACTCCTTTCACGTATCATGGCCAACAACAGCATCAACAACCGATGCAGGCTCATTATCAAATGCAAGGTCAACAACAAATGCAAAATCAAAATCCAATGCAAGCCTTCCAACAACCACAACAACCACAACAACAACAACAAAGACAACCACAACAACCAAATGTGCAAATGTGGGCTGGACAACCAATAATTCAGCAAGCCCCACAACAACCTGCACATCAGGTTCAACACCAACAACAAATGATGAATCATCAGTCTCAACAAGCTTATGGAGGACAACCAACTTACCCTCCTCAACAAAACTTTGCTGGTCAACAAAATTTTGCCCAGCAAGGCAATTTCCAATCTCAGCAAGTAATGCAACCAAACCAACTTGCTGCCTGGCATCAAATGCAACAACAACAGCTCCAGCAACAACAACTCCAGCAACACCAGCTCCAACACCAGCAAATGCAGCAACAACAATTACAGCAGCAACAACAACAAATGCAACAATTGCAGTTACAAGGCCAACATCAATTTTCACGTCAATACGATCAATCATCAATGTTAGCCCATCCTGGACAACAAGCTATGCCACACCAACAACCACAACGAGCTGCTGCATCGGCTGTATCTCCTGTAAAATCGCCTACAGCTCCAGCAGAACAAGGACTTTCTCTTTATGCACAGTATGCATTGAAAGCTGCAGCAGAAGTGAAAGCACAACAAGAAGCTGCCGAGAAAGCTGCGGCTGCTAAAAAAGCGGCTGCTACCCCTAAAGCAGCTGAAAAACAAGATGAAACTGCTACTGCCGAAGAAGGTCAAGATTTCTCTGAGCAATGGTATCAGTATTATCTGTGAGTTAATTTTTTTAAGAGTCTCAAAACAAAACGATTACATTTCAGGTCTATTGGTGATCAAGTATCGGCTGATAATGTTCGTAAGCGAATCGAACAAATTAAAGCAGAAAAAGAATTGAAAAATGCTGCCAATTCGTCTCAAAACGGCGGATAATAACAATTTCCTATGGTGAGTAGTAAAGGCAATTATTAAAGAACTAGAACTCTCTAATTACAGAAGCTCTTCACCGTCAACCATTTTCTAGCGACATCACCGGGTTAAAACTTTCCTTGTCACTCCAGCTCTTTGTCGTTTCCACGAAAAGAACGCTGTCTGAAGCATCCCGATTTATTCATGTTTTAACTGAGTCTGTCATTTAACTATTTATAATAAATATTATTCAAGAGCATTTTTTCTCTCTCAATTGATACGATACAACTTTTCTGTAGGGTATTTAAAATTTTGATTGGATTCCTCAAAACGCAGTTTTTACTAAACAACTAGCATCTATACAGGATGATTCATGAACAAAAAATAACATTCCTATCATGATGGAATGACAATATAGATCAGTTGCGTTTCACATCACTTCTGAAATGATACGTTATATTCTCATCCTCTTCTTTATTATTCTGAAATTCGATGGATTAAACTGCTCTATTATTGACAATAAAACCACTGATATGGAAGAAGGATCAAATAAAACAGTGGTACGTGCTGAGCGAAATAACTGGGATAATAAACAAATTTATCTTCCTGGACCATATCGAACCGATTATCCTCCATCAAAAGTGAGTTGAATGAAGTTAAAAATTAATTCTGACTGAAAACATGACAAATCGCTAATCCTTTAATAAAACTGCATGCAACAATATTTCCCAATATCCCTTTCATTGTGTCAAAGAAACAATGCTAATAAAGACACTTATATTATTTTATGTGTAATTCAACACCGCATCATCTGTTTTGGCAGTATTAGTGAGAAAAGTGGCAAAATTTCTACATAAATTGCATAATGATCTTAATCAAAGAGACAACTATGTTGAAGAGAGCAATACTGTATTTTTCAATGCCCTTTGAAAAAGTCAATTAAATCGGAAAGGACCAATAGGGGCGCAACTCTAAAAGCGCATACAGCGCATAAAAACATTCGTATAACCTTCATATTCAGACAAACAACGCAACTCAGAGTATATACTCAGTATGGAATCCTTGCCCGAACTCGGCATGTTATATGGGAAATAGCGGATGTAAGAAACAGTTTTTATTAGGTTCCATCCTTAAATTTTATATTTTCAGCAATTATCCCATTTATCGCTGCGTCAGTTTTTATCATCTTGGCAGTCGTAATCTACATAATTCTTTTTTGTTTTGTTTTTCGTTATATGACATGAACCTAATTTTTTATAAATTCTGATTAAACCTTCGAATGAAAAAAAACAAAAAAAAAACAAATGATCATGATCTCGATTAAGATCGCTACAGTCTGAGCTCAACAAAAATTGCAAATCGCGATTATTTATTTAGACTTATTCTTTGCGAAAAAGTGAACGGAAGTGGGGCAGATGGTGTCTGCAAAAATACTATCGAGTTCGAGAATCAGCAAAACCAACAAATATTAGATGGGTGGTTTGCAAAAATTTTGGCAAGAATCTGGGGATGTCCCGTGTTTCACTGCAAACTGTGTGTTAGTTTAGCTGGATGTAGAAAAAATGTTGGCAGCTTGTCATATTAAATCGACAAGAGTTTTCTGTCGTTTGACCATTCATTCCATGAACACCGACAGTTCTCATCATTTTCTATGATTTAATTTCAATTTTTATAATTTTGGAATTGTTAGACTTATTATCATCGTTTGATGTTACAGGGTACCCCCAGAATGCTTACCAAAGCATTATGCATATTGATTGCATTAACAATATTGAATGTCATCAATGCTGATATCTTGTCAAACTCCAACTACAGGATTTTCAGAGACATCTCTGCTATCAGACAAGTAGTTTTAAATTTATAATTGAAAAAAATACTAGCTCGTTTCAGAGAATCACTGACCGACCAATAAGAAATATAACATCCACAGAACTTCCAACTTACTATGAACAGAACTACAATATTTCTCGTCGAGTCAAAGTAAGTTTACTCAAAATTTCATGAACAATTAGTATAATAACAGAGACAAGCATGTGCATCGAGTTGTGCTCCACTTGTGAAACCAACAACTCCAGAATATGATGGTCTGATTGCCACTGAAAACTTCTACATCACTTATAGTACTGATGCCAGCGGTTGCCCAGTTGCTGATATAACCTGTGTTGGAGGTGATATGGCAACACTGGATTACAACGATGCTAACGGAAATACAATCACCGTGAGTAATTTTTGAACTACATCGAAATACGTTAGGTAACTGTAATTCAGTTAGGAGACGGCGCTGATGACTACAATATACTCGAAGCACAGCTGAAGTGTTTCGCTTTTGGATGGGCTGCGCCAACTGCTGGAGAAGTTATTGACGGAAATGAACTGAACTGCAACGGTAAGTTAATCAAAGGATTGACAAAAATAAAAAGCTTAATTTTAAGTACTTACCGATATTCCGGTAACCACAACAACATCAACTTCAACCGAATCTACCAGCACTTCTACTGAATCGACTTCAACTGAATCTACCAGTACTTCAACTGAATCGACATCAACTGAATCCACAAGTACCTCGACCGAATCGACTTCAACCGAATCTACCAGCACTTCCACTGAATCGACTTCAACCGAATCTACCAGTACTTCAACTGAATCGACATCAACTGAATCCACAAGTACCTCGACCGAATCGACTTCAACTGAATCTACCAGTACTTCAACGGAATCGACTTCAACTGAATCTACCAGTACTTCAACTGAATCGACATCAACTGAATCCACAAGTACCTCGACCGAATCGACTTCAACTGAATCTACCAGTACTTCAACGGAATCGACATCGACTGAGTCAACCAGTACTTCCACTGAGTCGACTTCAACGGAATCTACCAGTACTTCTACTGAATCGACATCGACTGAGTCAACCAGTACTTCCACTGAGTCGACTTCAACGGAATCTACCAGTACTTCTACTGAATCGACATCGACTGAGTCAACCAGTACTTCCACTGAGTCGACTTCAACGGAATCTACCAGTACTTCTACTGAATCGACATCGACTGAGTCAACCAGTACTTCCACTGAGTCGACTTCAACGGAATCTACCAGTACTTCTACTGAATCGACATCGACCGAATCTACCAGCACTTCAACTGAGTCGACTTCAACCGAATCTACCAGCACTTCCACTGAATCGACTTCAACCGAATCTACCAGTACTTCAACTGAATCGACATCAACTGAATCCACAAGTACCTCGACCGAATCGACTTCAACTGAATCTACCAGTACTTCAACGGAATCGACTTCAACTGAATCTACCAGTACTTCAACTGAATCGACATCAACTGAATCCACAAGTACCTCGACCGAATCGACTTCAACTGAATCTACCAGTACTTCAACGGAATCGACATCGACTGAGTCAACCAGTACTTCCACTGAGTCGACTTCAACGGAATCTACCAGTACTTCTACTGAATCGACATCGACTGAGTCAACCAGTACTTCTACTGAGTCAACTTCAACCGAATCTACCAGTACTTCAACGGAATCGACATCAACCGAATCAACCAGCACTTCCACTGAGTCGACTTCCACGGAATCAACCAGTACTTCAACTGAGTCGACTTCCACGGAATCTACCAGTACTTCAACGGAATCGACTTCAACTGAATCCACAAGTACTTCAACTGAATCGACATCAACCGAATCTACCAGTACTTCAACGGAATCGACTTCAACTGAATCCACAAGTACCTCGACCGAATCTACCAGCACTTCCACTGAGTCGACTTCAACTGAATCCACAAGTACTTCTACTGAATCGACATCGACTGAATCTACCAGTACTTCAACTGAATCTACATCGACCGAATCTACCAGTACTTCAACTGAATCTACATCAACCGAATCTACCAGTACTTCAACTGAATCGACATCGACTGAATCCACAAGTACTTCAACTGAATCTACATCGACCGAATCTACCAGTACTTCAACTGAATCTACATCGACTGAGTCAACCAGTACTTCAACTGAGTCGACTTCCACGGAATCTACCAGTACTTCAACCGAATCTACCAGCACTTCCACTGAATCGACTTCAACCGAATCAACCAGTACTTCAACTGAATCGACTTCAACGGAATCCACAAGTACTTCAACTGAATCTACATCAACCGAATCTACCAGTACTTCAACTGAATCTACATCGACTGAGTCAACCAGTACTTCAACTGAGTCGACTTCCACGGAATCTACCAGTACTTCAACCGAATCTACCAGCACTTCCACTGAATCGACTTCAACCGAATCAACCAGTACTTCAACTGAATCGACTTCAACCGAATCTACCAGTACTTCAACGGAATCTACCAGTACTTCCACTGAATCGACTTCAACCGAATCCACAAGTACTTCAACTGAATCGACATCGACTGAATCTACCAGTACTTCAACTGAATCTACATCGACTGAGTCAACCAGTACTTCCACTGAATCGACTTCAACGGAATCCACAAGTACTTCAACTGAATCGACATCGACTGAATCTACCAGTACTTCAACTGAATCGACATCGACTGAGTCAACCAGTACTTCCACTGAGTCAACTTCAACTGAATCTACCAGTACTTCCACTGAATCGACTTCAACTGAATCTACCAGTACTTCAACGGAATCTACATCGACTGAATCTACCAGTACTTCCACTGAGTCAACTTCCACGGAATCTACCAGTACTTCAACTGAATCTACCAGTACTTCCACTGAATCGACTTCAACCGAATCTACCAGTACTTCCACTGAATCGACTTCAACCGAATCTACCAGTACTTCAACTGAATCTACCAGTACTTCCACTGAATCGACTTCAACCGAATCTACCAGTACTTCAACTGAATCGACATCGACTGAGTCAACCAGTACTTCCACTGAGTCAACTTCCACGGAATCTACCAGTACTTCCACTGAGTCAACTTCAACTGAATCTACCAGTACTTCAACTGAATCTACCAGTACTTCCACTGAATCGACTTCAACCGAATCTACCAGTACTTCAACTGAATCGACATCGACTGAGTCAACCAGTACTTCCACTGAGTCAACTTCCACGGAATCTACCAGTACTTCCACTGAGTCGACATCGACTGAGTCAACCAGTACTTCCACTGAGTCAACTTCCACGGAATCTACCAGTACTTCCACTGAATCGACTTCAACCGAATCTACCAGTACTTCAACTGAGTCCACATCAACTGAATCTACCAGTACTTCAACTGAATCGACATCGACTGAGTCAACCAGTACTTCCACTGAGTCAACTTCCACGGAATCTACCAGTACTTCCACTGAGTCAACTTCAACTGAATCTACCAGTACTTCAACTGAATCTACCAGTACTTCCACTGAATCGACTTCAACTGAATCTACCAGTACTTCAACCGAATCAACCAGTACTTCAACTGAATCGACTTCAACCGAATCTACCAGTACTTCAACGGAATCTACATCGACTGAATCTACCAGTACTTCAACTGAATCGACATCGACTGAGTCAACCAGTACTTCCACTGAGTCAACTTCCACGGAATCTACCAGTACTTCCACTGAGTCAACTTCAACTGAATCTACCAGTACTTCAACCGAATCAACCAGTACTTCAACTGAATCGACTTCAACCGAATCTACCAGTACTTCAACTGAATCGACATCGACTGAGTCAACCAGTACTTCCACTGAGTCAACTTCCACGGAATCTACCAGTACTTCCACTGAGTCAACTTCAACTGAATCTACCAGTACTTCAACTGAATCTACCAGTACTTCCACTGAATCGACTTCAACTGAATCTACCAGTACTTCAACCGAATCAACCAGTACTTCAACTGAATCGACATCGACTGAGTCAACCAGTACTTCAACTGAATCGACTTCAACCGAATCTACCAGTACTTCAACTGAATCGACATCGACTGAATCTACCAGTACTTCCACTGAATCGACATCGACTGAGTCAACCAGTACTTCAACTGAATCGACTTCAACCGAATCTACCAGTACTTCAACTGAATCTACCAGTACTTCCACTGAATCGACTTCAACTGAATCTACCAGTACTTCAACCGAATCAACCAGTACTTCAACTGAATCGACTTCAACCGAATCTACCAGTACTTCAACTGAATCGACATCGACTGAGTCAACCAGTACTTCAACTGAATCGACTTCAACCGAATCTACCAGTACTTCAACTGAATCGACATCGACTGAGTCAACCAGTACTTCAACTGAATCGACATCGACTGAGTCAACCAGTACTTCAACTGAATCGACTTCAACCGAATCTACCAGTACTTCAACTGAATCGACATCGACTGAGTCAACCAGTACTTCAACTGAATCGACTTCAACCGAATCTACCAGTACTTCAACTGAATCGACATCGACTGAGTCAACCAGTACTTCAACTGAATCGACATCGACTGAGTCAACCAGTACTTCCACTGAATCGACATCGACTGAGTCAACCAGTACTTCAACTGAGTCAACTTCCACGGAATCTACCAGTACTTCAACTGAATCTACCAGTACTTCCACTGAATCGACTTCAACTGAATCTACCAGTACTTCAACCGAATCAACCAGTACTTCCACTGAGTCAACTTCCACGGAATCTACCAGTACTTCCACTGAATCGACATCGACTGAGTCAACCAGTACTTCCACTGAGTCAACTTCCACGGAATCTACCAGTACTTCAACTGAATCTACCAGTACTTCCACTGAATCGACTTCAACTGAATCTACCAGTACTTCAACCGAATCAACCAGTACTTCCACTGAGTCAACTTCCACGGAATCTACCAGTACTTCCACTGAATCGACATCGACTGAGTCAACCAGTACTTCCACTGAGTCAACTTCCACGGAATCTACCAGTACTTCCACTGAGTCGACTTCAACCGAATCAACCAGTACTTCAACTGAATCGACTTCAACTGAATCTACCAGTACTTCAACTGAATCTACATCGACTGAGTCAACCAGTACTTCCACTGAGTCAACTTCAACTGAATCTACCAGTACTTCAACGGAATCTACAAGTACCTCGACCGAATCGACTTCAACTGAATCTACCAGTACTTCCACTGAGTCGACTTCAACTGAATCTACCAGTACTTCAACTGAATCGACTTCAACTGAATCTACCAGTACTTCAACTGAATCGACTTCAACTGAATCTACCAGTACTTCAACTGAATCGACTTCAACTGAGTCAACCAGTACTTCAACTGAATCGACTTCAACTGAATCTACCAGTACTTCCACTGAGTCAACTTCCACGGAATCTACCAGTACTTCAACGGAATCGACTTCAACTGAATCTACCAGTACTTCAACTGAATCGACTTCAACTGAGTCAACCAGTACTTCAACGGAATCTACATCGACTGAGTCAACCAGTACTTCCACTGAGTCGACTTCAACTGAATCTACCAGTACTTCAACGGAATCTACAAGTACCTCGACCGAATCGACTTCAACTGAATCTACCAGTACTTCCACTGAGTCGACTTCAACTGAATCTACCAGTACTTCAACTGAATCTACCAGTACTTCAACGGAATCGACTTCAACTGAATCTACCAGTACTTCAACTGAATCGACTTCCACGGAATCTACCAGTACTTCAACGGAATCTACAAGTACCTCGACCGAATCGACTTCAACTGAATCTACCAGTACTTCCACTGAGTCGACTTCAACTGAATCTACCAGTACTTCAACTGAATCTACCAGTACTTCCACTGAATCGACTTCAACTGAATCTACCAGTACTTCCACTGAATCTACATCGACTGAATCTACCAGTACTTCCACTGAGTCAACTTCCACGGAATCTACCAGTACTTCAACGGAATCGACTTCAACTGAATCTACCAGCACTTCAACTGAATCGACTTCAACTGAATCTACCAGTACTTCAACTGAATCGACTTCAACCGAATCTACCAGCACTTCAACTGAATCGACATCGACTGAATCTACCAGTACTTCAACTGAATCTACCAGTACTTCAACTGAATCAACTTCAACTGAGTCAACCAGTACTTCCACTGAGTCAACTTCCACGGAATCTACCAGTACTTCAACGGAATCGACTTCAACTGAATCTACCAGTACTTCAACTGAATCGACTTCAACTGAGTCAACCAGTACTTCCACTGAGTCAACTTCCACGGAATCTACCAGTACTTCAACTGAATCGACTTCAACCGAATCTACCAGTACTTCAACGGAATCGACTTCAACTGAATCTACCAGTACTTCAACTGAATCGACTTCAACTGAGTCAACCAGTACTTCCACTGAGTCAACTTCCACGGAATCTACCAGTACTTCAACGGAATCTACATCGACTGAGTCCACCAGTACTTCAACGGAATCGACTTCAACTGAATCTACCAGTACTTCAACTGAATCTACATCTACTGAGTCAACCAGTACTTCAACGGAATCTACATCGACTGAATCTACCAGTACTTCAACGGAATCTACATCGACTGAGTCAACCAGTACTTCAACGGAATCGACTTCAACTGAATCTACCAGTACTTCAACTGAGTCAACCAGTACTTCAACGGAATCTACATCGACTGAGTCAACCAGTACTTCAACGGAATCGACTTCAACTGAATCTACCAGTACTTCAACTGAATCTACATCGACTGAGTCAACCAGTACTTCAACTGAATCGACTTCAACTGAATCTACCAGTACTTCAACTGAATCTACATCGACTGAGTCAACCAGTACTTCAACTGAATCGACTTCAACTGAATCTACCAGTACTTCAACTGAATCTACCAGTACTTCAACGGAATCTACATCGACTGAGTCAACCAGTACTTCAACGGAATCGACTTCAACTGAATCTACCAGTACTTCAACGGAATCTACATCGACTGAGTCAACCAGTACTTCAACGGAATCTACATCGACTGAGTCAACCAGTACTTCAACGGAATCTACATCGACTGAATCTACCAGTACTTCCACTGAGTCGACTTCAACTGAATCTACCAGTACTTCAACGGAATCTACATCGACTGAGTCAACCAGTACTTCAACGGAATCGACTTCAACTGAATCTACCAGTACTTCAACTGAGTCAACCAGTACTTCAACGGAATCTACATCGACTGAGTCAACCAGTACTTCAACGGAATCTACATCGACTGAATCTACCAGTACTTCAACGGAATCGACTTCAACTGAATCTACCAGTACTTCAACGGAATCGACTTCAACTGAATCTACCAGTACTTCAACTGAGTCAACCAGTACTTCAACGGAATCTACATCGACTGAGTCAACCAGTACTTCAACGGAATCTACATCGACTGAATCTACCAGTACTTCCACTGAGTCGACTTCAACTGAATCTACCAGTACTTCCACTGAATCGACATCGACTGAGTCAACCAGTACTTCAACTGAGTCAACTTCCACGGAATCTACCAGTACTTCAACTGAATCTACCAGTACTTCAACGGAATCTACATCGACTGAGTCAACCAGTACTTCAACGGAATCGACTTCAACTGAGTCAACCAGTACTTCAACGGAATCTACATCGACTGAGTCAACCAGTACTTCAACGGAATCTACATCGACTGAATCTACCAGTACTTCAACGGAATCTACATCGACTGAGTCAACCAGTACTTCAACGGAATCGACTTCAACTGAATCTACCAGTACTTCAACGGAATCGACTTCAACTGAATCTACCAGTACTTCAACGGAATCGACTTCAACTGAATCTACCAGTACTTCAACGGAATCGACTTCAACTGAATCTACCAGTACTTCAACGGAATCGACTTCAACTGAATCTACCAGTACTTCAACTGAATCGACTTCAACTGAATCTACCAGTACTTCAACGGAATCGACTTCAACTGAATCTACCAGTACTTCCACTGAGTCAACTTCCACGGAATCTACCAGTACTTCAACTGAATCGACTTCAACTGAGTCAACCAGTACTTCAACTGAATCGACATCGACTGAATCTACCAGTACTTTAACTGAATCTACCAGTACTTCAACTGAATCGACTTCAACTGAATCTACCAGTACTTCAACTGAATCGACTTCAACTGAATCTACCAGTACTTCAACTGAATCGACTTCAACTGAATCTACCAGTACTTCCACTGAGTCAACTTCCACGGAATCTACCAGTACTTCAACTGAATCGACTTCAACTGAATCTACCAGTACTTCAACTGAATCGACTTCAACTGAGTCAACCAGTACTTCAACTGAATCGACTTCAACTGAATCTACCAGTACTTCAACGGAATCTACATCGACTGAGTCAACCAGTACTTCAACTGAATCGACTTCAACTGAATCTACCAGTACTTCCACTGAGTCGACTTCAACTGAATCTACCAGTACTTCAACTGAATCTACCAGTACTTCAACGGAATCGACTTCAACTGAATCTACCAGTACTTCAACGGAATCTACATCGACTGAATCTACCAGTACTTCAACGGAATCGACTTCAACTGAGTCAACCAGTACTTCAACGGAATCGACTTCAACTGAATCTACCAGTACTTCAACGGAATCGACTTCAACTGAATCTACCAGTACTTCAACGGAATCGACTTCAACTGAATCTACCAGTACTTCAACGGAATCGACTTCAACTGAGTCAACCAGTACTTCAACGGAATCGACTTCAACTGAATCTACCAGTACTTCAACTGAATCGACTTCAACTGAATCTACCAGTACTTCAACGGAATCGACTTCAACTGAATCTACCAGTACTTCCACTGAGTCAACTTCCACGGAATCTACCAGTACTTCAACTGAATCGACTTCAACTGAGTCAACCAGTACTTCAACTGAATCGACATCGACTGAATCTACCAGTACTTTAACTGAATCTACCAGTACTTCAACTGAATCGACTTCAACTGAATCTACCAGTACTTCAACTGAATCGACTTCAACTGAATCTACCAGTACTTCAACTGAATCGACTTCAACTGAATCTACCAGTACTTCCACTGAGTCAACTTCCACGGAATCTACCAGTACTTCAACTGAATCGACTTCAACTGAATCTACCAGTACTTCAACTGAATCGACTTCAACTGAGTCAACCAGTACTTCAACTGAATCGACTTCAACTGAATCTACCAGTACTTCAACTGAATCGACTTCAACTGAATCTACCAGTACTTCAACTGAATCGACTTCAACTGAATCTACCAGTACTTCAACTGAATCGACTTCAACTGAATCCACCAGTACTTCAACTGAATCGACTTCAACTGAATCTACCAGTACTTCAACGGAATCGACTTCAACTGAATCGACTTCAACTGAATCTACCAGTACTTCAACTGAATCGACTTCAACTGAGTCAACCAGTACTTCAACTGAATCGACATCGACTGAATCTACCAGTACTTCAACTGAATCTACCAGTACTTCAACTGAATCGACTTCAACTGAATCTACCAGTACTTCAACTGAATCGACTTCAACTGAATCGACTTCAACTGAATCTACCAGTACTTCAACTGAATCGACTTCAACTGAGTCAACCAGTACTTCCACTGAGTCAACTTCCACGGAATCTACCAGTACTTCAACTGAATCGACTTCAACTGAATCTACATCGACTGAGTCAACCAGTACTTCAACGGAATCGACTTCAACTGAGTCAACCAGTACTTCAACTGAATCTACAAGTACCTCGACCGAATCGACTTCAACTGAATCTACCAGCACTTCAACGGAATCGACTTCAACTGAATCTACCAGTACTTCCACTGAGTCAACTTCAACTGAGTCAACCAGTACCTTGACCGAATCGACTTCAACTGAGTCAACCAGTACTTCAACTGAATCTACCAGCACTTCAACGGAAAGCACAAGTACTTCTACAGATTCATCAACAACAATTCCTAGAACGGCTTGCTGCCCAACAGGAGGATTCTGGAGTGAGTGGGCCGCTGATGCACCTTGTCCAACATCATGCGGTTCATGTTCTCAACAAATCTATAGACGTGTATGTCTCACTGAAGCTGATTGTGGCGCCTGCACGTGAGTTCAAACTTTTTTTTGTTGATAATTGATGTTTTCAGAGGAAATGATGTTAAAATTCAAAATTGCAATGTTGGAGTGTGTTACTTCCCTCTCGATTCCTGTTGTGCACCATACAAGGCTACTGTCTCCGGAACTCTTCATATTTGCGGTCCACAAGTATGTCACCATGGTGAAGGCTGTAATACATTTTTCTTTCAGCCTAATACAACTGATCCAACAACAAACGATGAAACATGTTGTCCATTAGATGGTATTTGGGGAGCTTGGAGTGAATGGTCGGCTTGTAGCGGAACTACCTGTGGAAACTGTGATGGTTCAAGAACTCGTACAAGATCTTGCGCTTCGGATTCATTCTGCTCTTGTAATGGTGATTCAACGGAATCAGAGTTCTGCCGAACTTTAGCAACATGGTCGGAATGGACGGTAAGGGATGAAAAACTTTAAGTGAATGCAACTAATTTTCTTGAAGACTACCGATACCTGCAACCAAACATCATGTGGAGCCTGTCAAACCCAAACTTTCACAAGAACTTGCCTGAAAACCAATGGTTGTTTCTGCATGTAAGCTCATATTGTTTTTGTGATTTAATCAATATACAAGCATTCCAGGGGAGAGGACACGAAAACTGGATACTGTAGCAGAACTCCTTGTTCATCAGGAACTGTCTGCTGCAACAGCCTAACTACCTCAACTATCAATGGAATATCTGTTTGTGGGCCTGTGGTTAGTGTGTTTTTCTTTCTTACCCAATTATATTTTAAAAGTACAGGAGGACGCTGAGGAGGAAACTGATCCAGTACCATGTTCAACTACAACACCTGACTGTTGCGTGCTTGGTGGAGTATGGTCTGAATGGTCATCAGGAGACTCTTGTAATGATACTTGTGGTAACTGTGGAACAACTACACTCTCCAGAGTTTGTCTCTCGGAAGATTACTCTTGTCCGTGCAGGTATAGTGATAGTTGAGTATCGTATTGCTGAAAATAAGTTTTAGTGGAAGCACCACAAAACAAGCCGAATGCGCTCCTGCACCATGTCCATTCCCAAGAACAACATGTTGTGGAGCCAGAAAGAAGGTTATCGTTGGAAGAACCTTCCAATGCTCTTCAGCTGTATGATAACCATTATTATTTTATTAATTCGAGATGCATTGTTCAGGATGACTCTGATGCTCCTCCATCAACTCTATGTTCTGTCGATTGTTGCCCAGCCGCTGGGGGCTACTGGTCTGAATGGACAACCGGTGGATCTTGTCCAACAACATGTGGATCTTGTTCCCAAGTCACCCAAAACCGTGTCTGCTTGTCTCCTTCAACCTGTCCATGCCAGTACGAATTTTAAAAAATCAAAAATTAAAAAAAAAAACTTTTTTCCAGAGGAGTTTCATCTCGATCGGTTAATTGCGGAATTAACGTGTGCTACTTCCCAGATGATTCTTGCTGTGCTGGATTCTCCGCTACTGTTAGTGGATCTCAACACATCTGTGGACCTCAGGTAACTTTAAAAAACCATGTTTGGGATATAAGCTAAAATTCTAGCCGAACTACACAACACCGTATGCTCCATACGATCCAACTTGCACAGACAATTGCTGCCCGGAAACCGGAATTTGGTCTGAATGGACATCATCACCAGCTCAATGCAGAGATTATTGTGGATCATGTGGAAATCAGACAAGAACAAGAACTTGCACTTCTGAAGCAGATGGATGTCCTTGCCAGTAAATATACCTATAAATTTCCTTATTCACAAATATAATTTGCAGAGGAGAAACAACAATCACTGAGCCGTGTGGAACTGGTGTTTGCTACTTCCCAAGATTGAGTTGTTGTCCAGGATTCACAGCCACTGTTGAAGGAAGTAACCATGTTTGTGGACCATTGGTAAGCGACTAGTTCTAGAGAACCAAAAGTTTAACTTTATTTCAGACTACTGCTGTTGCCGATCCAGATAAATTGAACACATGTGGCGTAACTTGTTGTCCATCTGCCGGAATTTGGGGAGAATGGGTCAGTAATGGTGGATGTAATGATACTTGTGGATCTTGTGGAATGGAAACTCGTACCAGAAAATGTTTGTCGCTTCAATATGGATGTGCTTGCACGTAAGTTTAACATGAAAAGAATTTTCAAAAAAAAAAAGTTTTCAGCGGTGATGCTACGGATACAAGTGTATGTGCTACAAGTGTCTGCCTCTTCCCAAGAACGTCTTGCTGTAGTCCTTACAAGAAAATGGTCAATATCACAGCTCGTGTCTTCTATTGTGGACCTCTTCCAACAGTTCCAGCTTTCAATCCTGAACAAACTACTTGCTGTGATCCAGGTAATCCTACAGTATCCGTCAACTCTCTTATCTTTGTCTTTTCCAGAAAAAACTGGTCTCTGGAACGATTGGGGATCGTGGACAACTTGTAGTGCAACATGTGGATTATGTGGAACTCAAACAAGAAACCGAACTTGCGCTTCTGCACCATATGGTTGCCCTTGCACGTTAGTATTTTTTCAGCTTTTTTGCAGATAACTATCCAAAATCAAACATTGTTTCATTTTTGCAGAGGAGATTCAACGCAAACTCAATCGTGCGGAAATCAAGTTTGCACAACTGGCGCTCAATGCTGCGCTGGTAAATTCCTTGCGACTGGTTACGATGGAGCACAATATTGCCAAGATAAAACGGTAAATCACAAAATTGCGTGCATTGTTTGCAAAAAGTTTGATATTTCAGCCGGAAGTTTGTACAGGAACTTGGACAGAATGGGCGACTTTAACTGGCGCTGTTTGTAATGACACTTGTGGAAACTGTGGAAGAATACCAACATATCGTTATTGTTTCCCGTCTGGATGTCAGTGCAGGTAACATATAAATAACTACTTTACTCTTCTACAAATGACAAATTTTCAGCGGAGCTTACACAGGATCGAACCCATGTGCCAATTCAGTTTGCCTCTTTCCGAGAACTTCGTGCTGTGCTCCATACACGAAGAAGATTGTGAACAAGGCATTCGCATGCGCATAATTGTCAAATGTAGAACTGTACTAGCTTCCAAACTTCACCATCTAGTGTTTGAACATGAAGATTGCATTAAAAATTGTTTGTATGTATAATAAAACAAAAAGAATTTAGATGATTATTTCACAAAAAATGAGGAGATATGAAAGGGCATTGAACTTTATAAGGTTTCACACATTAACCCTATACTTATACATACATCCAAAAAATTTCTTGCACGGAAGATCAGGACCATGCTGTATCTTTTCATCCCTTCAAAAGAGAACAATAGGTCCCCAAACAAGTCCAAGGAACTTCAAGAAGCACCAAGGAGCATGTTTGAGATCATTTCAAGAGAATGAAAAGGTATATGATAAAAATTACCGTAGCCTCAATTCTTCCAATCCTCCAATACCGTAATTTGTCTGGTCACCATTGCCGGCGACAAAACACTTTTTGTTTTAAAACGTCATTCTATTCTTTAATACAGCGACTTCAAAAAAAGTTGATCTCGAAGTTTCTATTGTCATGTTTTTGTATCTAGAATCAACGGCTAAAGAGCGATAAAGAAAAATCGAGAGAATATCAACAAAAGAAAATCAAAGACTAATGCGGGAATGAATAGAAACTTCTCACGACGCCACAACACCTCTTTTCAATTGTTATGATAAACTTTTCATCTTCAATATAACGTCGAAACTAACAAAATATTTTTCATTTCTTCATTCAAATCCCATTTTACTTTTTGCATCATTCCCAAGATTTTTGAATTTCTGAATCAATTTTACTGACAGTTTCTTTTTACTGATTTGAAGTTTAGGGTTTCACAAGATGCTCAAGCGAGCATTACTGCTACTTGCAGTTTTATTATCATGCTTCGGACAAGAATTCATGATAGGTGGAAATCATCGTAAATTAGAATTACAGAATAGGATTGCAGGGAGAAACGTTAGTTTGTTATTGAACTCAGCGCTATGTTCTACATAAGATTGATTTCAGAACACAAGAAGTACTCCTTCAGCAAACTCGATTGAATCCATTTTCAAAACTCATAAGCGATCAAAAGTTTTTAGAATGCTCTAATTCAAAAACTTTAAATTATTGATTTCAGAGACAAGCGACATGCGTTTCCAATTGCCCACCACTAGTACAACCAACAAGCACACCTTACAGTCCCATGTTAGAAGCATCTAACCAGTTTTATATTTCATACAGTACATCTGCGTCTGGTTGTCAAACTGCAGAGTTGACATGTAATGGAGGAGGTTTGACAATTTTAGATTTCTCAACAGTGAGCGGAGAAGAGCCAACAGTAAGTATACTCGATGAAATCCACGTAAAACGTTCGAATTATTTAGCTCGGAATGGATAATCAAGATGTGAACATCCTGGAAGTACAAATACCTTGTTATTCATTTGGTTGGGCGGCACAAACAGCAAATGATGTCATTAGCGATAACACCATTTACTGCTCAGGTTTGTAGGAATTTCACTAACTTGACTCACAGCCATAATTAAGTGGAAGAACAAGTACCTACAACGACAACTGTTACAACTACGCCTACAACCACAACCGAAACGACAACAGCAGAAACAACCACTGCAGAAACAACCACAGCAGAGACAACTACAGCAGAAACAACTACCATTCCAACGACTACTGCTGAAACGACTACTGCCGAAACAACTACTGCCGAAACTACCACAACAGAGACAACTACCATTCCAACGACTACTGCTGAAACAACTACTGCTGAAACTACCACAGCAGAGACAACTACAGCAGAAACAACTACCATTCCAACGACTACTGCTGAAACGACTACTGCCGAAACAACTACTGCAGAGACAACTACAGCAGAAACAACTACCATTCCAACGACTACTGCTGAAACAACTACTGCCGAAACAACTACTGCAGAGACAACTACAGCAGAAACAACTACCATTCCAACGACTACTGCTGAAACAACTACTGCTGAAACTACCACAGCAGAGACAACTACAGCAGAAACAACTACCATTCCAACGACTACTGCTGAAACAACTACTGCTGAAACTACCACAGCAGAGACAACTACAGCAGAAACAACTACCATTCCAACGACTACTGCTGAAACGACAACTGCCGAAACAACTACTGCAGAGACAACTACAGCAGAAACAACTACCATTCCAACGACTCCTGCCGAAACAACTACTGCCGAAATTACCACAACAGAGACAACTACAGCAGAAACAACTACCATTCCAACGACTACTGCTGGAACGACTACTGCCGAAACAACTACTGCCGAAACAACCACAGCAGAAACAACTACCATTCCAACGACTACTGCCGAAACAACTACTGCCGAAATTACCACAACAGAGACAACTACAGCAGAAACAACTACCATTCCAACGACTACTGCCGAAACAACTACTGCCGAAACAACTACTGCCGAAATTACCACAGCAGAGACAACTACAGCAGAGACAACCACAGCAGAGACAACCACAGCAGAGACAACTACAGCAGAGACAACCACAGCAGAAACAACTACCATTCCAACGACTACTGCTGGAACGACTACTGCCGAAACAACTACTGCTGAAACTACCACAGCAGAGACAACTACAGCAGAAACAACTACCATTCCAACGACTACTGCCGAAACAACTACTGCCGAAATTACCACAGCAGAGACAACCACAGCAGAAACAACTACCATTCCAACGACTACTGCTGAAACGACTACTGCCGAAACAACTACTGCAGAGACAACTACAGCAGAAACAACTACCATTCCAACGACTACTGCCGAAACAACTACTGCCGAAACAACCACAGCAGAGACAACTACAGCAGAGACAACCACAGCAGAAACAACTACCATTCCAACGACTACTGCTGAAACGACTACTGCCGAAACAACGACTGCCGAAATTACCACAGCAGAGTCAACTACAGCAGAGACAACTACCATTCCAACGACTACTGCTGAAACGACTACTGCCGAAACAACCACTGCAGAGACAACTACAGCAGAAACAACTGCCATTCCAACGACTACTGCTAAAACGACTACTGCCGAAACAACTACTGCCGAAATTACCACAGCAGAAACAACTACCATTCCAACGACTACTGCCGAAACAACTACTGCCGAAACTACCACAGCAGAGACAACTACAGCAGAAACAACTGCCATTCCAACGACTACTGCTGAAACGACTACTGCCGAAACAACTACTGCCGAAATTACCACAGCAGAAACAACTACGATTCCAACGACTACTGCTGAAACGACTACTGCCGAAACAACCACTGCAGAGACAACTACAGCAGAAACAACTACGATTCCAACGACTACTGCTGAAACGACTACTGCTGAAACAACCACAGCAGAGACAACCACAGCAGAGACAACTACCATTCCAACGACTACTGCTGAAACAACTACTGCTGAAACTACCACAGCAGAGACAACTACAGCAGAAACAACTACCATTCCAACGACTACTGCTGAAACGACTACTGCCGAAACAACTACCATTCCAACGACTACTGCTGAAACGACTACTGCCGAAACAACTACCATTCCAACGACTACTGCTGAAACGACTACTGCTGAAACAACCACAGCAGAGACAACTACAGCAGAGACAACCACAGCAGAGACAACTACAGCAGAAACAACTACGATTCCAACGACTACTGCTGACACGACTACTGCTGACACGACTACTGCTGAAACGACTACTGCCGAAACAACTACCATTCCAACGACTACTGCTGAAACAACCACAGCAGAGACAACTACAGCAGAGACAACCACAGCAGAGACAACTACAGCAGAAACAACTACCATTCCAACGACTACTGCTGACACGACTACTGCTGAAACAACCACCGATGAGACAACCACTGCAGAGACAACTACCATTCCAACGACTACTGCCGAAACAACTACAACAGAGACAACCACTGCAGAAACAACTACCATTCCAACGACTACTGCCGAAACAACTACTGCCGAAATTACCACAGCAGAGACAACTACAGCAGAGACAACCACAGCAGAGACAACTACAGCAGAAACAACTACGATTCCAACGACTACTGCTGAAACGACTACTGCCGAAATTACCACAGCAGAGACAACTACAGCAGAGACAACCACTGCAGAGACAACTACAGCAGAAACAACTACGATTCCAACGACTACTGCCGAAACAACCACTGCAGAGACAACTACAGCAGAAACAACTACCATTCCAACGACTACTGCTGAAACGACTACTGCTGAAACAACCACAGCAGAGACAACTACAGCAGAGACAACCACAGCAGAGACAACTACCATTCCAACGACTACTGCCGAAACAACTACTGCCGAAATTACCACAGCAGAGACAACTACCATTCCAACGACTACTGCCGAAACAACTACTGCCGAAATTACCACAGCAGAGACAACTACAGCAGAGACAACCACAGCAGAGACAACTACAGCAGAAACAACTACGATTCCAACGACTACTGCTGAAACGACTACTGCCGAAACAACCACTGCAGAGACAACTACAGCAGAAACAACTACCATTCCAACGACTACTCCTGAAACGACTACTGCCGAAACAACTACTGCAGAGACAACTACCATTCCAACGACTACTGCTGAAACGACTACTGCCGAAACAACCACTGCAGAGACAACTACAGCAGAGACAACCACAGCAGAGACAACTACAGCAGAAACAACTACGATTCCAACGACTACTGCTGAAACGACTACTGCCGAAATTACCACAGCAGAGACAACTACAGCAGAGACAACCACTGCAGAGACAACTACAGCAGAAACAACTACGATTCCAACGACTACTGCTGAAACAACTACTGCTGAAACTACCACAGCAGAGACAACTACAGCAGAAACAACCACCATTCCAACGACTACTGCCGAAACAACTACTGCCGAAATTACCACAGCAGAGACAACTACAGCAGAGACAACCACAGCAGAGACAACTACAGCAGAAACAACTACGATTCCAACGACTACTGCTGAAACGACTACTGCCGAAATTACCACAGCAGAGACAACTACAGCAGAGACAACCACTGCAGAGACAACTACAGCAGAAACAACTACGATTCCAACGACTACTGCTGAAACAACTACTGCCGAAACAACCACTGCAGAGACAACTACAGCAGAGACAACCACAGCAGAGACAACTACAGCAGAAACAACTACGATTCCAACGACTACTGCTGAAACGACTACTGCCGAAATTACCACAGCAGAGACAACTACAGCAGAGACAACCACTGCAGAGACAACTACAGCAGAAACAACTACGATTCCAACGACTACTGCTGAAACAACTACTGCTGAAACTACCACAGCAGAGACAACTACAGCAGAAACAACCACCATTCCAACGACTACTGCCGAAACAACTACTGCCGAAATTACCACAGCAGAGACAACTACAGCAGAGACAACCACAGCAGAGACAACTACAGCAGAAACAACTACCATTCCAACGACTACTGCTGAAACAACTACTGCTGAAACTACCACAGCAGAGACAACTACAGCAGAAACAACCACCATTCCAACGACTACTGCCGAAACAACTACTGCCGAAATTACCACAGCAGAGACAACTACAGCAGAGACAACCACAGCAGAGACAACTACAGCAGAAACAACTACGATTCCAACGACTACTGCTGAAACGACTACTGCCGAAACAACCACTGCAGAGACAACTACAGCAGAAACAACTACCATTCCAACGACTACTGCTGAAACGACTACTGCCGAAACAACCACTGCAGAGACAACTACAGCAGAAACAACTACCATTCTAACGACTACTGCTGAAACGACTACTGCCGAAACAACCACTGCAGAGACAACTACAGCAGAGACAACCACAGCAGAGACAACTACAGCAGAGACAACTACAGCAGAGACAACCACAGCAGAGACAACTACAGCAGAAACAACTACGATTCCAACGACTACTGCTGAAACGACTACTGCCGAAACAACTACTGCAGAGACAACTACAGCAGAGACAACTACAGCAGAAACAACTACCATTCCAACGACTACTGCCGAAACAACTACTGCCGAAATTACCACAGCAGAGACAACTACCATTCCAACGACTACTGCTGAAACGACTACTGCCGAAACAACCACTGCAGAGACAACTACAGCAGAGACAACTACCATTCCAACGACTACTGCTGAAACGACTACTGCCGAAACAACTACTGCAGAGACAACTACAGCAGAAACAACTACCATTCCAACGACTACTGCTGAAACGACTACTGCCGAAACAACTACTGCAGAGACAACTACAGCAGAAACAACTACCATTCCAACGACTACTGCTGAAACGACTACTGCCGAAACAACCACTGCAGAGACAACTACAGCAGAGACAACTACCATTCCAACGACTACTGCTGAAACAACTACTGCTGAAACAACTACTGCAGAGACAACTACAGCAGAAACAACTACCATTCCAACGACTACTGCTGAAACGACTACTGCCGAAACAACCACATCAGAGACAACTACAGCAGAAACAACTACCATTCCAACGACTACTGCTGAAACAACTACTGCTGAAACAACTACTGCAGAGACAACTACAGCAGAAACAACTACCATTCCAACGACTACTGCTGAAACGACTACTGCTGAAACGACTACTGCCGAAACAACTACTGCAGAGACAACTACAGCAGAAACAACTACCATTCCAACGACTACTGCCGAAACAACTACTGCTGAAACAACCACAGCAGAGACAACTACAGCAGAGACAACTACCATTCCAACGACTACTGCCGAAACAACTACTGCTGAAACAACCACATCAGAGACAACTACAGCAGAGACAACTACCATTCCAACGACTACTGCTGAAACGACTACTGCCGAAACAACTACTGCTGAAACAACTACAGCAGAGACAACTACCATTCCAACGACTACTGCTGAAACGACTACTGCCGAAACAACTACTGCAGAGACAACCACAGCAGAGACAACTACCATTCCAACGACTACTGCCGAAACAACTACTGCCGAAACAACCACATCAGAGACAACTACAGCAGAAACAACTACCATTCCAACGACTACTGCTGAAACGACTACTGCCGAAACAACTACTGCAGAGACAACTACAGCAGAAACAACTACCATTCCAACGACTACTGCCGAAACAACTACTGCAGAGACAACTACAGCAGAAACAACTACCATTCCAACGACTACTGCTGAAACGACTACTGCCGAAACAACTACTGCAGAGACAACTACAGCAGAAACAACTACCATTCCAACGACTACTGCTGAAACGACTACTGCCGAAACAACCACATCAGAGACAACTACAGCAGAAACAACTACCATTCCAACGACTACTGCTGAAACGACTACTGCCGAAACAACCACATCAGAGACAACTACAGCAGAAACAACTACCATTCCAACGACTACTGCTGAAACGACTACTGCCGAAACAACCACATCAGAGACAACTACAGCAGAAACAACTACCATTCCAACGACTACTGCTGAAACGACTACTGCCGAAACAACTACTGCAGAGACAACTACAGCAGAAACAACTACCATTCCAACGACTACTGCTGAAACAACTACTGCTGAAACGACTACTGCTGAAACTACCACAGCAGAGACAACTACAGCAGAAACAACTACCATTCCAACGACTACTGCTGAAACAACTACTGCTGAAACTACCACAGCAGAAACAACTACCATTCCAACGACTACTGCTGAAACAACTACTGCCGAAACAACCACAGCAGAAACAACTACCATTCCAACGACTACTGCTGAAACAACTACTGCCGAAACAACTACTGCAGAGACAACTACAGCAGAAACAACTACCATTCCAACGACTACTGCTGAAACGACTACTGCCGAAACTACCACAGCAGAGACAACCACAGCAGAGACAACTACAGCAGAGACAACCACAGCAGAGACAACTACCATTCCAACGACTACTGCCGAAACAACTACTGCTGAAACAACCACAGCAGAGACAACCACAGCAGAGACAACTACAGCAGAGACAACTACAGCAGAAACAACTACCATTCCAACGACTACTGCTGAAACAACTACTGCTGAAACAACCACAGCAGAGACAACCACAGCAGAGACAACTACAGCAGAGACAACTACAGCAGAAACAACTACCATTCCAACGACTACTGCTGAAACAACTACTGCCGAAACAACTACTGCAGAGACAACCACAGCAGAGACAACCACAGCAGAGACAACTACAGCAGAGACAACCACAGCAGAGACAACTACCATTCCAACGACTACTGCTGAAACGACTACTGCCGAAACAACTACAGCAGAGACAACTACCATTCAAACGACTACTGCTGAAACGACTACTGCTGAAACAACTACTGCAGAGACAACTACCATTCCAACGACTACTGCTGAAACAACTACTGCCGAAACAACTACTGCCGAAACAACCACCGCAGAGACAACTACAGCAGAAACAACTACAGCAGAAACAACTACCATTCCAACGACTACTGCTGAAACAACTACTGCCGAAACAACTACTGCAGAGACAACTACCATTCCAACGACTACTGCTGAAACAACTACTGCCGAAACAACTACTGCCGAAACAACCACCGCAGAGACAACTACAGCAGAAACAACTACCATTCCAACGACTACTGCTGAAACAACCACAACAGAGACAACCACAGCAGAGACAACTACAGCAGAGACAACCACAGCAGAGACAACTACCATTCCAACGACTACTGCTGAAACAACTACTGCTGAAACTACCACAGCAGAAACAACCACAGCAGAGACAACTACAGCAGAAACAACTACCATTCCAACGACTACTGCTGAAACAACTACTGCCGAAACAACTACTGCCGAAACAACCACAACAGAGACAACCACAGCAGAGACAACTACAGCAGAGACAACCACAGCAGAGACAACTACCATTCCAACGACTACTGCTGAAACAACTACTGCCGAAACAACCACAACAGAGACAACCACAACAGAGACAACCACAGCAGAGACAACTACAGCAGAGACAACTACCATTCCAACGACTACTGCTGAAACAACTACTGCCGAAACAACTACTGCCGAAACAACTACTGCCGAAACAACCACAACAGAGACAACCACAGCAGAGACAACTACAGCAGAGACAACCACAGCAGAGACAACTACCATTCCAACGACTACTGCTGAAACAACTACTGCCGAAACAACTACTGCAGAGACAACCACAACAGAGACAACCACAGCAGAGACAACTACCATTCCAACGACTACTGCTGAAACGACTACTGCCGAAACAACTACAGCAGAGACAACTACCATTCCAACGACTACTGCTGAAACGACTACTGCGGAAACAACTACTGCCGAAACAACCACCGCAGAGACAACTACAGCAGAAACAACTACCATTCCAACGACTACTGCTGAAACAACTACTGCCGAAACAACCACAACAGAGACAACTACAGCAGAGACAACCACAGCAGAGACAACTACCATTCCAACGACTACTGCTGAAACAACCACAGCAGAGACAACTACAGCAGAGACAACCACAGCAGAGACAACTACCATTCCAACGACTACTGCTGAAACGACTACTGCGGAAACAACTACAGCAGAGACAACTACCATTCCAACGACTACTGCTGAAACAACTACTGCCGAAACAACCACCGCAGAGACAACTACAGCAGAAACAACTACCATTCCAACGACTACTGCTGAAACAACTACTGCTGAAACAACTACTGCAGAGACAACTACAGCAGAAACAACTACCATTCCAACGACTACTGCTGAAACGACTACTGCCGAAACAACCACAACAGAGACAACCACAGCAGAGACAACTACAGCAGAGACAACCACAGCAGAGACAACTACCATTCCAACGACTACTGCTGAAACAACTACTGCCGAAACAACTACTGCCGAAACAACCACCGCAGAGACAACTACAGCAGAAACAACTACCATTCCAACGACTACTGCTGAAACAACTACTGCCGAAACAACTACTGCCGAAACAACCACAACAGAGACAACCACAGCAGAGACAACTACAGCAGAGACAACTACAGCAGAAACAACTACCATTCCAACGACTACTGCTGAAACGACTACTGCGGAAACAACCACAACAGAGACAACCACAGCAGAGACAACTACAGCAGAGACAACTACAGCAGAAACAACTACCATTCCAACGACTACTGCTGAAACAACTACTGCTGAAACTACCACAGCAGAAACAACTACAGCAGAGACAACCACAGCAGAGACAACTACCATTCCAACGACTACTGCCGAAACAACTACTGCTGAAACAACCACAGCAGAGACAACCACAGCAGAGACAACCACAGCAGAGACAACCACAGCAGAGACAACCACAGCAGAGACAACCACAGCAGAGACAACCACAGCAGAGACAACTACCATTCCAACGACTACTGCCGAAACAACTACTGCTGAAACAACCACAGCAGAGACAACCACAGCAGAGACAACCACAGCAGAGATAACTACCATTCCAACGACTACTGCCGAAACAACTACTGCCGAAACAACCACAGCAGAGACAACTACAGCAGAAACAACTACCATTCCAACGACTACTGCTGAAACGACTACTGCCGAAACAACTACTGCAGAGACAACTACAGCAGAAACAACTACCATTCCAACGACTACTGCCGAAACAACTACTGCCGAAACAACCACAGCAGAGACAACTACAGCAGAGACAACCACAGCAGAAACAACTACCATTCCAACGACTACTGCTGAAACGACTACTGCCGAAACAACCACAGCAGAGACAACTACAGCAGACACAACTACCATTCCAACGACTACTGCTGAAACGACTACTGCGGAAACAACTACTGCCGAAACAACTACTGCCGAAACAACCACAACAGAGACAACTACCATTCCAACGACTACTGCCGAAACAACTACTGCCGAAACAACCACAGCAGAGACAACTACAGCAGAGACAACTACAGCAGAAACAACTACCATTCCAACGACTACTGCTGAAACGACTACTGCCGAAACAACCACAGCAGAGACAACTACAGCAGACACAACTACCATTCCAACGACTACTGCTGAAACAACTACTGCCGAAACAACTACTGCAGAGACAACTACAGCAGAGACAACTACCATTCCAACGACTACTGCTGAAACGACTACTGCCGAAACAACTACTGCCGAAACTACCACAGCAGAGACAACTACAGCAGAAACAACTACCATTCCAACGACTACTGCGGAAACAACTACTGCCGAAACAACCACCGCAGAGACAACTACAGCAGAAACAACTACAGCAGAGACAACTACAGCAGAGACAACCACAGCAGAGACAACTACCATTCCAACGACTACTGCTGAAACGACTACTGCCGAAACAACTACTGCTGAAACAACCACAGCAGAGACAACCACAGCAGAGACAAGTACAGCAGAGACAACCACAGCAGAGACAACTACAGCAGAGACAACCACAGCAGAGACAACTACCATTCCAACGACTACTGCTGAAACGACTACTGCCGAAACAACTACTGCTGAAACAACCACAACAGAGACAACTACAGCAGAAACAACTACCATTCCAACGACTACTGCTGAAACGACTACTGCTGAAACAACCACAGCAGACACAACCACAGCAGAGACAACAACAGCAGAAACAACTGCCATTCCAACGACTACTGCTGAAACGACTACTGCCGAAACAACTACTGCTGAAACAACCACAGCAAAGACAACCACAGCAGAGACAAGTACAGCAGAGACAACCACAGCAGAGACAACTACAGCAGAGACAACCACAGCAGAGACAACTACCATTCCAACGACTACTGCTGAAACGACTACTGCCGAAACAACTACTGCTGAAACAACCACAGCAGAGACAACCACAGCAGAGACAAGTACAGCAGAGACAACCACAGCAGAGACAACTACAGCAGAGACAACCACAGCAGAGACAACTACCATTCCAACGACTACTGCTGAAACGACTACTGCCGAAACAACTACTGCTGAAACAACCACAGCAGAGACAACTACAGCAGAAACAACTACCATTCCAACGACTACTGCTGAAACGACTACTGCTGAAACAACCACAGCAGACACAACCACAGCAGAGACAACAACAGCAGAAACAACTGCCATTCCAACGACTACTGCTGAAACGACTACTGCCGAAACAACTACTGCTGAAACAACCACAGCAGAGACAACTACAGCAGAAACAACTACCATTCCAACGACTACTGCTGAAACGACTACTGCTGAAACAACCACAGCAGAGACAACCACAGCAGAGACAACTACAGCAGAGACAACCACAGCAGAGACAACCACAGCAGAGACAACTACCATTCCAACGACTACTGCTGAAACGACTACTGCCGAAACAACCACAGCAGAGACAACTACAGCAGACACAACTACCATTCCAACGACTACTGCTGAAACAACTACTGCCGAAACAACTACTGCAGAGACAACTACCATTCCAACGACTACTGCTGAAACGACTACTGCCGAAACAACTACTGCAGAGACAACTACAGCAGAAACAACTACCATTCCAACGACTACTGCTGAAACGACTACTGCTGAAACAACCACAACAGAGACAACCACAGCAGAGACAACTACAGCAGAGACAACTACAGCAGAGACAACTACAGCAGAGACAACCACAGCAGAGACAACTACCATTCCAACGACTACTGCTGAAACGACTACTGCCGAAACAACTACTGCTGAAACAACCACAGCAGAGACAACCACAGCAGAGACAACTACAGCAGAGACAACCACAGCAGAGACAACTACAGCAGAGACAACCACAGCAGAGACAACTACCATTCCAACGACTACTGCTGAAACGACTACTGCCGAAACAACTACTGCTGAAACAACCACAGCAGAGACAACCACAGCAGAGACAACTACAGCAGAGACAACCACAGCAGAGACAACTACAGCAGAGACAACCACAGCAGAGACAACTACCATTCCAACGACTACTGCTGAAACGACTACTGCCGAAACAACTACTGCTGAAACAACCACAGCAGAGACAACTACAGCAGAAACAACTACCATTCCAACGACTACTGCTGAAACGACTACTGCTGAAACAACCACAGCAGACACAACCACAGCAGAGACAACAACAGCAGAAACAACTGCCATTCCAACGACTACTGCTGAAACGACTACTGCCGAAACAACTACTGCTGAAACAACCACAGCAGAGACAACCACAGCAGAGACAACTACAGCAGAGACAACTACAGCAGAGACAACTACAGCAGAAACAACTGCCATTCCAACGACTACTGCTGAAACGACTACTGCCGAAACAACTACTGCTGAAACAACCACAGCAGAGACAACTACAGCAGAAACAACTACCATTCCAACGACTACTGCTGAAACGACTACTGCTGAAACAACCACAGCAGAGACAACCACAGCAGAGACAACTACAGCAGAGACAACCACAGCAGAGACAACTACCATTCCAACGACTACTGCTGAAACGACTACTGCCGAAACAACTACTGCTGAAACAACCACAGCAGAGACAACCACAGCAGAGACAACTACAGCAGAGACAACTACAGCAGAGACAACTACAGCAGAAACAACTGCCATTCCAACGACTACTGCTGAAACGACTACTGCCGAAACAACTACTGCTGAAACAACCACAGCAGAGACAACTACAGCAGAAACAACTACCATTCCAACGACTACTGCTGAAACGACTACTGCTGAAACAACCACAGCAGACACAACCACAGCAGAGACAACAACAGCAGAAACAACTGCCATTCCAACGACTACTGCTGAAACGACTACTGCTGAAACGACTACTGCTGAAACAACTACTGCCGAAACAACCACAGCAGAGACAACAACAGCAGAAACAACTACCATTCCAACGACCACTGCTGAAACGACTACTGCTGAAACAACCACATCAGAGGCAACTACCATTCCAACGACTACTGTTGAAACGACTACTGCCGAAACAACCACAGCAGAGACAACTACAGCAGAGACAACCACAGCAGAGACAACTACCATTCCAACGACTACTGCTGAACCGACTACTGCCGAAACAACTACTGCAGAGACAACAACAGCAGAAACCACTACCATTCCAACGACTACTGCTGAACCGACTACTGCCGAAACAACTACTGCAGAGACAACAACAGCAGAAACCACTACCATTCCAACGACTACTGTTGAAACGACTACTGCCGAAACAACTACTGCAGAGACAACTACCATTCCAACGACTACTGCCGACACAACTACTGCTGAAACAACCACAGCAGAGACAACTACAGCAGAGACAACCACAGCAGAGACAACTACCATTCCAACGACTACTGCCGAAACAACTACTGCCAAAACAACTACTGCCGAAACAACCACAGCAGAGATAACTACCATTCCAACGACTACTGCCGAAACAACTACTGCTGAAACAACCACAGCAGAGACAACTACAGCAGAGACAACCACAGCAGAGACAACTACCATTCCAACGACTACTGCCGAAACAACTACTGCCGAAACAACCACAGCAGAGACAACCACAGCAGAAACAACTACCATTCCAACGACTACTGCCGACACAACTACTGCTGAAACAACCACAGCAGAGACAACTACAGCAGAGACAACCACAGCAGAGACAACTACCATTCCAACGACTACTGCTGAAACAACCACAGCAGAGACAACTACAGCAGAGACAACTACCATTCCAACGACTACTGCCGAAACAACTACTGCCGAAACAACCACAGCAGAGACAACCACAGCAGAAACAACTACCATTCCAACGACTACTGCCGAAACAACTACTGCCGAAACAACCACAGCAGAGACAACCACAGCAGAAACAACTACCATTCCAACGACTACTGCCGAAACAACTACTGCTGAAACAACCACAGCAGAGACAACCACAGCAGAAACAACCACAGCAGAAACAACTACCATTCCAACGACTACTGCCGAAACAACTACTGCCGAAACAACCACAGCAGAGACAACCACAGCAGAAACAACTACCATTCCAACGACTACTGCCGAAACAACTACTGCTGAAACAACCACAGCAGAGACAACTACAGCAGAGACAACCACAGCAGAGACAACCACAGCAGAGACAACTACCATTCCAACGACTACTGCCGAAACAACTACTGCCGAAACAACCACAGCAGAGACAACCACAGCAGAAACAACTACCATTCCAACGACTACTGCCGAAACAACTACTGCCGAAACAACCACAGCAGAGACAACCACAGCAGAAACAACTACCATTCCAACGACTACTGCCGAAACAACTACTGCCGAAACAACCACAGCAGAGACAACCACAGCAGAAACAACTACCATTCCAACGACTACTGCCGAAACAACTACTGCTGAAACAACCACAGCAGAGACAACCACAGCAGAAACAACTACCATTCCAACGACTACTGCCGAAACAACTACTGCTGAAACAACCACAGCAGAGACAACCACAGCAGAAACAACTACCATTCCAACGACTACTGCCGAAACAACTACTGCCGAAACAACCACAGCAGAGACAACCACAGCAGAAACAACTACCATTCCAACGACTACTGCCGAAACAACTACTGCCGAAACAACCACAGCAGAGACAACCACAGCAGAAACAACTACCATTCCAACGACTACTGCCGAAACAACTACTGCCGAAACAACCACAGCAGAGACAACTACAGCAGAGACAACTACCATTCCAACGACTACTGCCGAAACAACTACTGCCGAAACAACCACAGCAGAGACAACCACAGCAGAAACAACTACCATTCCAACGACTACTGCCGAAACAACTACTGCCGAAACAACCACAGCAGAGACAACCACAGCAGAAACAACTACCATTCCAACGACTACTGCCGAAACAACTACTGCTGAAACAACCACAGCAGAGACAACCACAGCAGAAACAACCACAGCAGAAACAACTACCATTCCAACGACTACTGCCGAAACAACTACTGCCGAAACAACCACAGCAGAGACAACCACAGCAGAAACAACTACCATTCCAACGACTACTGCCGAAACAACTACTGCTGAAACAACCACAGCAGAGACAACTACAGCAGAGACAACCACAGCAGAGACAACCACAGCAGAGACAACTACCATTCCAACGACTACTGCCGAAACAACTACTGCTGAAACAACCACAGCAGAGACAACTACAGCAGAGACAACCACAGCAGAGACAACTACCATTCCAACGACTACTGCCGAAACAACTACTGCTGAAACAACCACAGCAGAGACAACCACAGCAGAGACAACCACAGCAGAGACAACTACAGCAGAGACAACCACAGCAGAGACAACCACAGCAGAGACAACTACCATTCCAACGACTACTGACGAAACAACTACTGCTGAAACAACCACAGCAGAGACAACCACAGCAGAGACAACCACAGCAGAGACAACCACAGCAGAGACAACCACAGCAGAGACAACTACCATTCCAACGACTACTGCCGAAACAACTACTGCTGAAACAACCACAGCAGAGACAACCACAGCAGAGACAACTACCGTTCCAACGACTACTGCCGAAACAACTACTGCTGAAACAACCACAGCAGAGACAACTACAGCAGAGACAACCACAGCAGAGACAACCACAGCAGAGACAACTACCATTCCAACGACTACTGACGAAACAACTACTGCTGAAACAACCACAGCAGAGACAACCACAGCAGAGACAACCACAGCAGAGACAACCACAGCAGAGACAACCACAGCAGAGACAACCACAGCAGAGACAACTACCATTCCAACGACTAATGCCGAAACAACTACTGCTGAAACAACCACAGCAGAGACAACCACAGCAGAGACAACTACAGCAGAGACAACCACAGCAGAGACAACTACCGTTCCAACGACTACTGCCGAAACAACTACTGCTGAAACAACCACAGCAGAGACAACTACAGCAGAGACAACCACAGCAGAGACAACCACAGCAGAGACAACCACAGCAGAGACAACCACAGCAGAGACAACTACCATTCCAACGACTAATGCCGAAACAACTACTGCTGAAACAACCACAGCAGAGACAACCACAGCAGAGACAACTACAGCAGAGACAACCACAGCAGAGACAACTACCGTTCCAACGACTACTGCCGAAACAACTACTGCTGAAACAACCACAGCAGAGACAACTACAGCAGAGACAACCACAGCAGAGACAACCACAGCAGAGACAACTACCATTCCAACGACTACTGACGAAACAACTACTGCTGAAACAACCACAGCAGAGACAACCACAGCAGAGACAACCACAGCAGAGACAACTACAGCAGAGACAACCACAGCAGAGACAACCACAGCAGAGACAACTACCATTCCAACGACTAATGCCGAAACAACTACTGCTGAAACAACCACAGCAGAGACAACTACAGCAGAGACAACCACAGCAGAGACAACCACAGCAGAAACAACTACCATTCCAACGACTACTGCTGAAACAACCACAGCAGAGACAACCACAGCAGAGACAACCACAGCAGAGACAACTACCATTCCAACGACTACTGACGAAACAACTACTGCTGAAACAACCACAGCAGAGACAACTACAGCAGAGACAACCACAGCAGAGACAACCACAGCAGAAACAACTACCATTCCAACGACTACTGCTGAAACAACCACAGCAGAGACAACTACAGCAGAGACAACCACAGCAGAGACAACCACAGCAGAAACAACTACCATTCCAACGACTACTGCCGAAACAACTACTGCTGAAACAACCACAGCAGAGACAACTACAGCAGAGACAACCACAGCAGAGACAACCACAGCAGAGACAACTACCATTCCAACGACTACTGCCGAAACAACTACTGCTGAAACAACCACAGCAGAGACAACCACAGCAGAGACAACTACCATTCCAACGACTACTGCCGAAACAACTACTGCTGAAACAACCACAGCAGAGACAACTACAGCAGAGACAACCACAGCAGAGACAACCACAGCAGAGACAACTACCATTCCAACGACTACTGACGAAACAACTACTGCTGAAACAACCACAGCAGAGACAACCACAGCAGAGACAACCACAGCAGAGACAACCACAGCAGAGACAACCACAGCAGAGACAACTACCATTCCAACGACTACTGCCGAAACAACTACTGCTGAAACAACCACAGCAGAGACAACCACAGCAGAGACAACTACCGTTCCAACGACTACTGCCGAAACAACTACTGCTGAAACAACCACAGCAGAGACAACTACAGCAGAGACAACCACAGCAGAGACAACCACAGCAGAGACAACTACCATTCCAACGACTACTGCCGAAACAACTACTGCCGAAACAACCACCGCAGAGACAACCACAGCAGAGACAACTACCATTCCAACGACTACTGCTGAAACGACTACTGCTGAAACAACCACAGCAGAGACAACTACAGCAGAGACAACTACCATTCCAACGACTACTGCCGAAACAACTACTGCCGAAACAACCACAGCAGAGACAACCACAGCAGAAACAACTACCATTCCAACGACTACTGCCGAAACAACTACTGCCGAAACAACCACAGCAGAGACAACCACAGCAGAAACAACTACCATTCCAACGACTACTGCCGAAACAACTACTGCTGAAACAACCACAGCAGAGACAACCACAGCAGAAACAACCACAGCAGAAACAACTACCATTCCAACGACTACTGCCGAAACAACTACTGCCGAAACAACCACAGCAGAGACAACCACAGCAGAAACAACTACCATTCCAACGACTACTGCCGAAACAACTACTGCTGAAACAACCACAGCAGAGACAACCACCGCAGAGACAACCACAGCAGAAACAACTACCATTCCAACGACTACTGCCGAAACAACTACTGCCGAAACAACCACAGCAGAGACAACCACAGCAGAAACAACTACCATTCCAACGACTACTGCCGAAACAACTACTGCTGAAACAACCACAGCAGAGACAACTACAGCAGAGACAACCACAGCAGAGACAACCACAGCAGAGACAACTACCATTCCAACGACTACTGCCGAAACAACTACTGCTGAAACAACCACAGCAGAGACAACTACAGCAGAGACAACCACAGCAGAAACAACTACCATTCCAACGACTACTGCCGAAACAACTACTGCTGAAACAACCACAGCAGAGACAACCACAGCAGAGACAACCACAGCAGAGACAACTACAGCAGAGACAACCACAGCAGAGACAACCACAGCAGAGACAACTACCATTCCAACGACTACTGACGAAACAACTACTGCTGAAACAACCACAGCAGAGACAACCACAGCAGAGACAACCACAGCAGAGACAACCACAGCAGAGACAACCACAGCAGAGACAACTACCATTCCAACGACTACTGCCGAAACAACTACTGCTGAAACAACCACAGCAGAGACAACCACAGCAGAGACAACCACAGCAGAGACAACCACAGCAGAGACAACTACCATTCCAACGACTACTGCCGAAACAACTACTGCTGAAACAACCACAGCAGAGACAACCACAGCAGAGACAACTACAGCAGAGACAACCACAGCAGAGACAACTACCGTTCCAACGACTACTGCCGAAACAACTACTGCTGAAACAACCACAGCAGAGACAACTACAGCAGAGACAACCACAGCAGAGACAACCACAGCAGAGACAACTACCATTCCAACGACTACTGACGAAACAACTACTGCTGAAACAACCACAGCAGAGACAACCACAGCAGAGACAACCACAGCAGAGACAACTACAGCAGAGACAACCACAGCAGAGACAACCACAGCAGAGACAACTACCATTCCAACGACTACTGCCGAAACAACTACTGCTGAAACAACCACAGCAGAGACAACCACAGCAGAGACAACTACAGCAGAGACAACCACAGCAGAGACAACTACCGTTCCAACGACTACTGCCGAAACAACTACTGCTGAAACAACCACAGCAGAGACAACTACAGCAGAGACAACCACAGCAGAGACAACCACAGCAGAGACAACTACCATTCCAACGACTACTGCCGAAACAACTACTGCTGAAACAACCACAGCAGAGACAACCACAGCAGAGACAACTACAGCAGAAACAACCACAGCAGAAACAACCACAGCAGAGACAACCACAGCAGAGACAACCACAGCAGAGACAACCACAGCAGAGACAACCACAGCAGAGACAACTACCATTCCAACGACTAATGCCGAAACAACTACTGCTGAAACAACCACAGCAGAGACAACTACAGCAGAGACAACCACAGCAGAGACAACCACAGCAGAAACAACTACCATTCCAACGACTACTGCTGAAACAACCACAGCAGAGACAACTACAGCAGAGACAACCACAGCAGAGACAACCACAGCAGAGACAACCACAGCAGAGACAACCACAGCAGAGACAACCACAGCAGAGACAACCACAGCAGAGACAACTACCATTCCAACGACTAATGCCGAAACAACTACTGCTGAAACAACCACAGCAGAGACAACTACAGCAGAGACAACCACAGCAGAGACAACCACAGCAGAAACAACTACCATTCCAACGACTACTGCTGAAACAACCACAGCAGAGACAACTACAGCAGAGACAACCACAGCAGAGACAACCACAGCAGAAACAACTACCATTCCAACGACTACTGCCGAAACAACTACTGCTGAAACAACCACAGCAGAGACAACTACAGCAGAGACAACCACAGCAGAGACAACCACAGCAGAGACAACTACCATTCCAACGACTACTGCCGAAACAACTACTGCTGAAACAACCACAGCAGAGACAACCACAGCAGAAACAACTACCATTCCAACGACTACTGCCGAAACAACTACTGCTGAAACAACCACAGCAGAGACAACCACAGCAGAGACAACTACAGCAGAGACAACTACCATTCCAACGACTACTGCCGAAACAACTACTGCCGAAACAACCACAGCAGAGACAACCACAGCAGAAACAACTACCATTCCAACGACTACTGCCGAAACAACTACTGCTGAAACAACCACAGCAGAGACAACTACAGCAGAGACAACCACAGCAGAGACAACTACCATTCCAACGACTACTGCTGAAACGACTACTGCCGAAACAACCACAGCAGAGACAACTACAGCAGAGACAACTACCATTCCAACGACTACTGCTGAAACAACTACTGCCGAAACAACCACAGCAGAGACAACTACAGCAGAGACAACTACCATTCCAACGACTACTGCTGAAACAACTACTGCCGAAACAACCACAGCAGAGACAACTACAGCAGAGACAACCACAGCAGAGACAACCGCAGCAGAGACAACTACCATTCCAACGACTACTGCCGAAACAACTACTGCCGAAACAACCACCGCAGAGACAACCACAGCAGAAACAACTACCATTCCAACGACTACTGCCGAAACAACTACTGCTGAAACAACCACAGCAGAGACAACTACAGCAGAGACAACCACAGCAGAGACAACTACCATTCCAACGACTACTGCTGAAACGACTACTGCCGAAACAACCACAGCAGAGACAACCACAGCAGAGACAACTACCATTCCAACGACTACTGCTGAAACGACTACTGCCGAAACAACCACAGCAGAGACAACTACAGCAGAGACAACTACCATTCCAACGACTACTGCTGAAACAACTACTGCCGAAACAACCACAGCAGAGACAACTACAGCAGACACAACTACCATTCCAACGACTACTGCTGAAACAACTACTGCTGAAACAACCACAGCAGAGTCAACTACAGCAGAGACAACTACCATTCCAACGACTACTGCTGAAACGACTACGATTCCAACGACTACTCCTGAAACGACTACGATTCCAACGACTACTGCTGAAACAACTACGATTTCAACGACTACTGCTGAAACAACTACGATTTCAACGACTACTGCTGAAACAACTACTGCTGAAACAACCACAGCAGAGTCAATTACAGCAGAGACAACTACGATTTCAACGACTACTGCTGAAACGACTACGATTCCAACGACTACTCCTGAAACGACTACGATTCCAACGACTACTGCTGAAACGACTACGATTCCAACGACTACTGCTGAAACGACTACTGCTGAAACAACCACAGCAGAGACAACTACCATTCCAACGACTACTGCTGAAACGACTACGATTCCAACGACTACTGCTGAAACGACTACGATTCCAACGACTACTGCTGAAACAACTACATTGCCAACCACAACAGCAGAAACGACTACCATTCCAACCACCACAGCAGAAACAACTACGATTCCAACGACTACTGCTGAAACAACTACGATTCCAACGACTACTGCTGAAACGACTACGATTCCAACGACTACTGCTGAAACGACTACGATTCCAACCACCACAGCAGAAACAACTACGATTCCAACGACTACTGCTGAAACAACTACATTGCCAACCACAACAGCAGAAACGACTACCATTCCAACAACTACTGCTGAAACGACTACGATTTCAACGACTACTGCTGAAACAACTACATTGCCAACCACAACAGCAGAAACGACTACCATTCCAACCACCACAGCAGAAACAACTACGATTCCAACGACTACTGCTGAAACAACTACGATTCCAACGACTACTGCTGAAACGACTACGATTCCAACGACTTCTGCTGAAACAACTACGATTTCAACGACTACTGCTGAAACAACTACGATTTCAACGACTACTGCTGAAACAACTACTGCTGAAACAACCACAGCAGAGTCAATTACAGCAGAGACAACTACGATTCCAACGACTACTCCTGAAACGACTACGATTCCAACGACTACTGCTGAAACGACTACGATTCCAACGACTACTGCTGAAACGACTACTGCTGAAACAACCACAGCAGAGACAACTACCATTCCAACGACTACTGCTGAAACGACTACGATTCCAACGACTACTGCTGAAACGACTACGATTCCAACGACTACTGCTGAAACAACTACATTGCCAACCACAACAGCAGAAACGACTACCATTCCAACCACCACAGCAGAAACAACTACGATTCCAACGACTACTGCTGAAACAACTACGATTCCAACGACTACTGCTGAAACGACTACGATTCCAACGACTACTGCTGAAACGACTACGATTCCAACCACCACAGCAGAAACAACTACGATTCCAACGACTACTGCTGAAACAACTACATTGCCAACCACAACAGCAGAAACGACTACCATTCCAACAACTACTGCTGAAACGACTACGATTTCAACGACTACTGCTGAAACAACTACATTGCCAACCACAACAGCAGAAACGACTACCATTCCAACCACCACAGCAGAAACAACTACGATTCCAACGACTACTGCTGAAACAACTACGATTCCAACGACTACTGCTGAAACAACTACGATTCCAACGACTTCTGCTGAAACAACTACGATTCCAACGACTTCTGCTGAAACGACTACGATTCCAACGACTACTGCTGAAACGACTACGATTCCAACGACTACTGCTGAAACGACTACGATTCCAACGACTACTGCTGAAACGACTACGATTCCAACGACTACTGCTGAAACAACTACGATTTCAACGACTACTGCTGAAACAACTACGATTCCAACGACTACTGCTGAAACGACTACGATTCCAACGACTACTGCTGAAACGACTACGATTCCAACGACTACTGCTGAAACAACTACGATTCCAACGACTACTGCTGAAACAACTACGATTCCAACGACTACTGCTGAAACGACTACGATTCCAACGACTACTGCTGAAACGACTACGATTCCAACGACTACTGCTGAAACGACTACGATTCCAACGACTACTGCTGAAACAACTACGATTCCAACGACTACTGCTGAAACAACTACATTGCCAACCACCACAGCAGAAACGACTACGATTCCAACGACTACTGCTGAAACAACTACGATTCCAACGACTACTGCTGAAACGACTACGATTCCAACGACTACTGCTGAAACAACTACATTGCCAACCATAACAGCAGAAACGACTACCATTCCAACCACCACAGCAGAAACAACTACGATTCCAACGACTACTGCTGAAACAACTACGATTCCAACGACTACTGCTGAAACGACTACGATTCCAACGACTACTGCTGAAACGACTACGATTCCAACGACTACTGCTGAAACGACTACGATTCCAACGACTACTGCTGAAACGACTACGATTCCAACGACTACTGCTGAAACGACTACGATTCCAACGACTACTGCTGAAACAACTACGATTTCAACGACTACTGCTGAAACAACTACGATTCCAACGACTACTGCTGAAACGACTACGATTCCAACGACTACTGCTGAAACGACTACGATTCCAACGACTACTGCTGAAACAACTACGATTCCAACGACTACTGCTGAAACAACTACGATTCCAACGACTACTGCTGAAACGACTACGATTCCAACGACTACTGCTGAAACGACTACGATTCCAACGACTACTGCTGAAACGACTACGATTCCAACGACTACTGCTGAAACAACTACGATTCCAACGACTACTGCTGAAACAACTACATTGCCAACCACCACAGCAGAAACGACTACGATTCCAACGACTACTGCTGAAACAACTACGATTCCAACGACTACTGCTGAAACGACTACGATTCCAACGACTACTGCTGAAACAACTACATTGCCAACCATAACAGCAGAAACGACTACCATTCCAACCACCACAGCAGAAACAACTACGATTCCAACGACTACTGCTGAAACAACTACGATTCCAACGACTACTGCTGAAACGACTACGATTCCAACGACTACTGCTGAAACGACTACGATTCCAACGACTACTGCTGAAACAACTACATTGCCAACCATAACAGCAGAAACGACTACCATTCCAACCACCACAGCAGAAACAACTACGATTCCAACGACTACTGCTGAAACAACTACGATTCCAACGACTACTGCTGAAACGACTACGATTCCAACGACTACTGCTGAAACAACTACATTGCCAACCATAACAGCAGAAACGACTACCATTCCAACCACCACAGCAGAAACGACTACCATTCCAACCACCACAGCAGAAACAACTACGATTTCAACGACTACTGCTGAAACGACTACGATTCCAACGACTACTGCTGAAACAACTACATTGCCAACCACAACAGCAGAAACGACTACCATTCCAACCACCACAGCAGAAACGACTACCATTCCAACCACCACAGCAGAAACAACTACGATTCCAACGACTACTGCTGAAACAACTACGATTCCAACGACTACTGCTGAAACGACTACCATTCCAACAACTACTGCTGAAACAACTACGATTTCAACGACTACTGCTGAAACGACTACGATTTCAACGACTACTGCTGAAACAACTACATTGCCAACCACAACAGCAGAAACGACTACCATTCCAACCACCACAGCAGAAACAACTACGATTCCAACGACTACTGCTGAAACGACTACAATTCCAACGACTACTGCTGAAACGACTACAATTTCAACGACTACTGCTGAAACGACTACGATTCCAACGACTTCTGCTGAAACGACTACGATTCCAACGACTACTGCTGAAACAACTACATTGCCAACCACAACAGCAGAAACGACTACCATTCCAACCACGACAGCAGAAACGACTACCATTCCAACCACGACAGCAGAAACGACTACCATTCCAACCACCACAGCAGAAACAACTACGATTCCAACGACTACTGCTGAAACAACTACGATTCCAACGACTACTGCTGAAACGACTACCATTCCAACCACGACAGCAGAAACAACTACGATTCCAACGACTACTGCTGAAACGACTACCATTCCAACCACCACAGCAGAAACAACTACATTGCCAACCACAACAGCAGAAACGACTACCATTCCAACCACGACAGCAGAAACGACTACCATTCCAACAACTACTGCTGAAACAACTACATTGCCAACCACAACAGCAGAAACGACTACCATTCCAACCACCACAGCAGAAACAACTACGATTCCAACGACTACTGCTGAAACGACTACATTGCCAACCACCACAGCAGAAACGACTACGATTCCAACGACTACCATTGTAACGTCTACAGTTCCAACGACTACTGTTTCAAGTTCAACATTCATTTCTACCACTGCTATCGTTAGTCAAAGTACGGCTACCACAACTTCGTCATCAACTGGTTGTTGTGTGCTCGGTGGTGTGTGGTCTGAATGGATTGCCAGTGGATCGTGCAACGATACCTGTGGAAATTGTGGAACGACAACATTTTCAAGAGTCTGTTTGTCAGCGAGCAATTCTTGTCCCTGCACGTTGGTGTTCAGCATTTTTGAGGAAAATTTTTGTTTTTTTTTACAGTGGCAGTACAACTAAGACTGGAGAATGTGCTCCTGAACCGTGTGCTTTTCCTAGAGCAACTTGCTGTGGAACTAGAACAAAAGTTATCGTAGGAGATAAATTTGAATGTTCGGCAGCCGTGAGTACAATGTAACTTATGTCAGTAATTTACGGTTTTGTTGCAGGATGATACTGACCCACCACCGTCCACCCTTTGTGCAACTGACTGCTGTCCATCATCTGGAGGATATTGGTCCGAATGGTCTGATGGGGGTGCGTGCCCAACAACATGTGGTTCTTGTTCTACTAAAACCCAACGCCGTATCTGCCTCTCACCATCTTCATGTCCCTGCAGGTATGTCAGCTTTTTTTTTACTTAACTTTTGATTTTGCCATATTTAACAACTATTATCCAACAAATGACATTTTTTAGAGGTTCTGATTCTCGCCAAGTGAACTGTGGTATCGGAGTTTGTTATTTCCCATTGGACTCTTGTTGTGCAGGATTTACCGCAACTGTCATCAACAATACACATGCATGTGGTCCACAGGTACCGCTTTATTGTTTTTCTGATAGGACTTTTTTATTCAGCCGAATTATACAACTCCATATGCACCATATGACCCAACATGCTCCTCTACTTGTTGCGCTGAAACTGGTATATGGTCAGAATGGACATTTTCACCAATTCAATGTTTGGATTACTGTGGTTCTTGCGGCAACCAGACAAGAACCCGGACATGTTTGTCTGAAGTCGATGGATGTCCTTGCCAGTCAGTTCGACACTTTTTTTCAGAAATGCATGAGAGTTGTATTGCAGGGGTGAAACAACGCTAACTGAACCGTGCGGTACTGGTGTTTGCTACTTCCCAAGGCTGAGTTGTTGTCCTGGATACTCAGCCACTGTACAAAACAGTCAACATGTTTGCGGCCCTCTGGTAACATTTTTTGAACAGATTTATTTTCAAAAGGTAAAAGTTTTGCAGACGGTGTCATTATCAGATCCGGATAAGTTGAACACTTGCGGAGTTAGCTGTTGTCCTTCACAAGGAATCTGGGGAGAGTGGGTAACCACCATGGCTTGTAATGACACCTGCGGTTCTTGTGGAACCACAACTCGATCCAGAAAATGTTTGTCATTGCAATACGGATGCGGCTGCACGTGAGTCTAAAATATTTTTGAAATTTTGTAACAAGTCGTTTTTCAGAGGAGCTACAACTGATTCTCAGCCATGTGCTCCTTCAGTTTGCCTTTTCCCGAGAGCTTCGTGTTGTACTGGTTACAAGAAGATGATTGACATTGTAGCCAAAACATTTTATTGTGGTCCATTGTCAGTTGATAATTTCAATCCGGAACAGACCACTTGCTGTGATCCAGGTACCACTTTTTTCTTTCATTTTTTCTAGATAAACAATGTGTTTCAAGAGAACATTGGTCTTTGGAACAGTTGGAGTGCGTGGACTGCGTGCAATGGAACATGTGGCGGTTGTGGAATGCAGAATAGGACCCGAACATGTGCATCAGAAGCTTATGGATGTCCTTGCTCGTATGTAATGTTTTGATTTTACTCATTCAACAATTAGTTCCAGTGACGCCAAGATCGAAACGAAATCATGTGGAAAAACGTCATGTGGAGGAGCAACACCATGCTGTGCTGGCAAGTACTTAGCTATGGGCTACGACGGAGCAAACTATTGTCAAGATAACACTGTAATTAGTTATTTTCCTTTCATTTACAAATCTGTTTCATTTCAGCCGCAAGTTTGTCCAGGAACATGGACAGAATGGTCAATTGTGTCCGGCGCAAAATGTAACGATACATGTGGAAATTGCGGTCTCATCAACAGACAACGTTATTGCTTCCCATCAGGATGCCAATGCAGGTCAGCTCTCAAAACATCATTTCTCATTTCCTATTTCAACATAACATTTACAGTGGAGCCTTTACCGATCAAGCTCCTTGTGCCAATAGTGTTTGCCTCTTCCCTCGAGCTTCTTGCTGTTCACCATACAAGAAAAAGATTGACGTTGCATTGAAAACGTTCTATTGCGGATAAAACACTAATAACTTCACTGAAAATATATTTTATTGTAATAAATCATCATTGTATCTTTCTTGGAAATCTCGTTTGATTTATGAGTGCTAATGTCATTCACTCTATTGCCGTGTCTACTCCAAAAATAGACAATAACACAATGCGAGTGTTTCTTTTCTGTCCAAAGTTTTTCTCGGTCTCTTCTCTCCAAGTGGTCTCTCACTCCAACAAACACACGTGTTTTACGCATCATACGCAAATGTGCGTCGTGGTGTTTGCGGAGTCTGGGTTAAATCGTCATGAGCTGCGTATGCAGTCTCGTTATTTAGTCCAACGTTATTGACAGTAAGAATACCTTAATGTCATGGAGTTATTCTGATACTTTTTAATTTTCTTAAAATACTCTGTTTTTAGTCTTCCCTATTTTGTTTTTTTCTGTCAATTATATTAGTTTATAGGTTCTAAAGACAGCTTCATAATTATTAACTGTATTTTAGTTTTTATTATTAACATAAGATAACTTGAGCTAAATAAAATAAGAAGTAATCTCTGAAATGATATTATTCAATAACCTAGTAGAAATACTAATTTTTCTTGGAATTATTGGCGTTTTCTCGAAACCGTCTTTTTGCACGTACTGTCTATTGATTTTCGGGGACACTACCTCCGCTTGGTATTGCCACCTCATGCGTTAATCGTTGTGTGGTGGACTTGTTTGAACGTTGAAACAGTTTGTATATTATATTCTCTTTGATTGTCTCAATTATTCAAATGTGTGAAACATTTTTTTGAATACAGTAAATAATTTTCAGAAAATGGACGCCCTCGAAAATAGTTTAATATCAAAAATGAGTCAGATGACGACTGACGATCGAGATGTGAGTTTGTTCTTAATAATCTATTTTTCCTAAATTAACAAATTTTCAGAATTTAATACGCAAATTTGGGGAGATCATTGCTCCTCATGTCATTCCACCTGATTTGGCAGCTTTTTACCTTGATCTAGCTAATTGGTTTGTTTTCGTATGGCTCAACTTATAATAAGAATGATAATTTAGGAATTTGTCAACAGCACTTTCAGTATTCTATGACCAAAACGGAGATTTAGGGCATATGGAAGAAGCATTCCGTCAATCATGCCTGTCTTCGTCAATCAAAGAATGTACGAACCGAGAAGCTATTTCTGGGGTAAATATATAATTTTTGACAAGACTTCGACAAAGTTTTTGATTTTCAGTCCTTCACCTATCGTCCGAACGCAACTTTCTTTTGTGGATGGCGGATAGTGAACGATGGTAGATTTAGGTGGCCTGATGGAACAAGGCTTGCATTTGTAGATGGTGAGCTTATCATTATTATTCTGATTTGATTTTGATATTTTTCTAGGAGACCCAATTGACTATGAAATACGAAAAGACACAGTTTTGGATCCAGATCAATCAGAAAATATCGAAATTCGGATCACTTGTCCAGTAGAAATGGGCGATTTTAAAGCAAGATTTCAATTTGTTACACCACAAAACATTTTCTTTGGAGGTATGTTATTGAGCTTTGTAGGTTCTCCAGTTTCTGAAATTTTCGGAAATGTTTTCTTTAGCTAGTGAATTGCTTGAAAGACTTTGAATAGAAATGTAAAATTTTCCGGATGGACAGTTTTCCAAGATGTATTTCTATTATAGTAGAATGTTTCTTGCGGAATACATTTTTTGCTATAAATTAATTTTAAAAAAAATTTCAGAATCGATTTGGGTGATTATTCGAGTTCGTCCTTTAACTGAAGCCGAAGCTGCAATGGAGGTCTCTGCGCAGCCGATGGATCCATTTCCAAGGGATTTTCCACCGTATTTCCCTCACGAATATGCAATGGTTCCATACAACTACAATGAAGGGCCAAATGTTGCACACCCATCTCCTGTTCAGGATCCAACTCAAGACGATAAAATGATGGAATAATATATTCCAGCAACTCAATTCACTGAATCTCACTAATGTGATTTTTTATGTCATCAAGTTTAATTGACCCCTCTCCAATATTTTGTAAATTGGTTGTATTATATACAAATTACTTAGCACTTTGTAAAAATAACCGAATTTCTCTATGTATACCTATGTTCAATGTGTGACCGCTGGGCGGTTCCTTTGGCAGCTTTGCATTTGATTTCGCTTCAAAAATATTATCTCATGATTCGTAAACCTTTCGCCAGTAACCTCGCTTCCTCATATATCAGTTGTAATTTGTCTTTTTTTTTGTGATAGAAACTCCAGTTCAATTCTTTGCCTTATTTTCCAATTCATGCATCCCGAACTCGTTGGTCTAGTCGTGGTAGAATATAAAAACACTTTGTCATCAATTATCAACTATATTTATCGCCACCATTTATTGCACTAATCCATTTCAAGATTATAATTGAATGAATAAATGAGATAATATCAAATTAATTCAAAAGACAATTGTAGATTGTGTGTGTGCAAATGTAAGATGTTTAGGCGCTGGCGAGCTCGTCTTGGGCTCCGGTGGTGATAAGGTGAGCGAAGGCCTTGTAGTCGACCTCTCCTCCCTCAATTGGTGGCTTTCCCTGAAATGCAGAATTTAGTCATTTGAAAGTAAAATAAGGAAGCGGTTTACCTTGTACATAGCCTTGATCTCATCCTCGTCCAATGGCTCTCCTCTCTTGTTTTGAAGGATCTTGATGAGGTCATCCTCCTTGATCTTTCCACAATCCTTCTTGTCGAACATGGCGAAGGCTCCGACGATGGTGGCCTCTGGGTCAGTTCCTGTAATAATTGAGATTTAGTATGATGAAAGTATGAAAAAATTAGATTACCGGTCAATCGCTCTCCGAAGAGGGTGAGGAAGACGGTGAAGTTGATTGGTCCGGAAGCCTCCTTGATCATGGCGTCGATCTGGCTGTCTGGGGCGATTTGTCCCATGGAAGCGTAGAGATCCTTGAGATCGCTCTGAAAATACGAAAATAGAAGCTGAAATTATAAATTCTAAAACTAACCTTGTCGATGACTCCGTCCTTGTTTTGGTCCATGATACCGAAAGCCTCCTTGAACTCCTGGATGGTCTTTTGGTCGAACTGAGCGGCCTCAGATCCGGAGCGCTTCTTTGAGGACTTCTTCTTGGCGGCCTTGGACATGTTGGGAAAAGGTTCTCTACCTGAAACTCGGTTATACAGTAACTAATATAAGGGAAGAAGAAGCCAGAAACAAAAACGAAAAGTTGAGAGAAAGCACACATGGAATGAATGAAAAGAGCCGAGAAACTTTTCCAACTGCCGATCTTGTCGAGAGCATTGAGATAATAATGGTTGGCTGGTAGGCGTATGTGAAGGGATAAAGAAGGAGGAGTAGCTGAAGGGGTGGAGGGAGTGATACGAAAAAGAGGAGGTGCTCTCGTCGGCACATGGCAAGGTAGTAGGCAATCGGTGGAGAGTGGCAGATTCCCGGGATGCCGTTTGAAATATAGTGTAACACAAACGTCCGCGATCATTTCTGGCACCAGAGATAAGGTTTCTCGAGCAGGGACGCGACAGAAAGAGAACTGCCGTGATCCCGATGAGTGTCTGTGGTCTCTTTGGGATCGAAGACACTCTGATTACCCTAGCGGCGGCAAAGATATACGCAATATCTATCTGTTTGAGGAAAGCAAATATCTAGAGAGTAGGGAGAAGGAGGAAGAATTTTTGGAAAAGCCAACTGTTTGGCTTTGAATATTTTCTCAAGTGCATCTCAGGAGCAAGTAAAAGTAAAGGTGGATGGTTTTTTTTCTATGTGTAGACTCTTCTGCGCAGAAAGCGAGGGTGGGTTAAATGAGGGATTTGGAGAAGGATGAATGATCAAAGTGAGGGTGGCCAATTTATTCGGAAATAGATTGGTATGAACGAGGTTGAAGAACACTATTCATTAACACAGCTACCACTCAAATTTGGAGTTAGTTCATTATTGTTACAGATTATGGATAATATTAACAATGAAGTTTTTTCATAGTTTCAATTTCACAAAGAATAAACAAAAGAAAGGAAAAGTAAAGAATAAATATTGCATATGAAAACTGTCGGATGTAATAGTTGAATGAAATAAAAGATATGAAAAAATATTGAAAAAATGATTAACCAGATGAAAGCTTACATAAAGTCATAAGTATCAAAAGTTATTTGATGCATTATCCTGTCAAGTTTCACAAAAAATTACAAAAAATTATCAGATGAAACTATAGTACTGATATCAGTTCAAAATAATTTGAATCCCTCCAAAATCTGAAAAATAAGTTCTCAACAAGTAGTTTATCGTAAAACTTGGTTTTTGAAGAATACTTCTTCCGCATTTTTGAACAGCTGACGCTTCTTTTTTATTTTCAGACTCCTCCAAATACCTTGATGACGTCGTTCTTTGGAATTTCGACGCGAACAACATGAACACAATCGTGATAAAAATATAATATTTAAAGTATTATATATTTCCGAAAATGCAATAACAATCATCTTTAAAAGTTCATGATGGGATAAGCGTTGCTCGGCTTTAACTGAAACAATCCTCTTTCAATACAAAGCCTCCATTCAAATTAATAATGTGTTATTTCCGACTTTTTCAAGTCTATCCGGCTGCTGAGTGGCTTCCTAAGGATTTTTATATTCTGAACTGTATGTGAATTTTTTTGTATGGAATGGTTTGTTTTTAACAGAAATGAAAAGAAATAGTATTAAAAAAAACTGTTCTACAAAGGCACAATCTATTTTTTCTAATATTTAACCGTGGATTGGTTAAAGTTGTTTGGAAACGAAAAACAACTAATTGTTCAAATTGGGATATTAAAAAAAAGATAAATTTAATCTTATTGATGTTTGCAATGTTCAATAAAACAGTTTCTTAATCTATACTTTCAAAAACTTATTTTTCCTGATTGTCAAATATTCTTAGATTTCAGACTTTTTCCCATTGGAAGATTCAGGTATCTTTTTATACTATCGTGTTGCAAAACAACAAAGTTCCCAGGTATTTCTTCCCAGCCACACTTATTACAATATGCATATTTTACTGGCCACTATTTAACGATCACTTTGCCACTCTCCCCTTCGTCCCTTCAATTCTTTTCTATCGTCCCCCGTTTTCATTTTCTCATTTATGTGATCGGAGAACTTTCGATGGCGGGTAAGTCGATGAGAGGAGTGCGAGAGCAATGCGAGAGTTTTGCCCATCTTCTTGGAAACCTCCATCGGATGCCTGATGCTAGCACCACGGGGGCGGTGCGCCTCTTGTGTAAAGTTGTTGAGATTTGCTCAAACAGCCCCCCTCTCCGAAGCTCGGCCCGCGACAGTGTAAAAGGGAGACAAAAGCGACGGATCTTCTTCAGTCAGTCTCATTCACTACTCAGCACAGTCTACAAAATGGTGAGTTTCATGAATTCCTATTTTTAATAAGTTCTAGTATGATGATGAGTATTACTAAATATAGACATGAGCTTAACTCATATTATATTATATTGTAGTCTAGGTATAAGATTATAGTCATTTTCTTAATCCATATTCCAAGTTGACAATAATTCTTCTTTTCAGTCCAAGGCCGCCAAGAAGAAGTCCTCAAAGAAGCGCTCCGGATCTGAGGCCGCTCAGTTCGACCAAAAGACCATCCAAGAGTTCAAGGAGGCTTTCGGTATCATGGACCAAAACAAGGACGGAGTCATCGACAAGGTTAGTCTTAGAATTTATAATTTCAGCTTCTATTTTCCTATTTTCAGAGCGATCTCAAGGATCTCTACGCTTCCATGGGACAAATCGCCCCAGACAGCCAGATCGACGCCATGATCAAGGAGGCTTCCGGACCAATCAACTTCACCGTCTTCCTCACCCTCTTCGGAGAGCGATTGACCGGTAATCTAATTTTTTCATACTTTCATCATACTAAATCTCAATTATTACAGGAACTGACCCAGAGGCCACCATCATCGGAGCCTTCGCCATGTTCGACAAGAAGGATTGTGGAAAGATCAAGGAGGATGACCTCATCAAGATCCTTCAAAACAAGAGAGGAGAGCCATTGGACGAGGATGAGATCAAGGCTATGTACAAGGTAAATCGCTTCCTTATTTTACTTTCAAATGACTAAATTCTGCATTTCAGGGAAAGCCACCAATTGAGGGAGGAGAGGTCGACTACAAGGCTTTCGCTCACCTTATCACCACCGGAGCCCAAGACGAGCTCGCCAGTGCCTGAACAACTCAAGCCCACAAGCAACTGCAACCACTTTGGGAGTGGCGTCAACGTTATTCTAGAATTCATTACGGTGTCTCAGTTGAAGATCTTTCCAGTTGTTCTTCTGATTCGCCATCTTGTATTCCTGATTCATTGTTGTCTTCCCGTGTGGCGCAGCGTTCAGACGGCGCTCTTACCCATTCCGCGCGCTTTTCCATATTCCTGCCGCTCTTTATCCATAGTTTAATAGCCGAGATCATTATATTACTCAACTGGAAATGTGTGGTTGCCAATTGGTTTGACTATTTCTTCCACCAGTTGGAAGAAAAACGTCATCTCGAAGCCATCTGGCAACCCTCTATTTCCTAACCACGCCGTCTGACTGCGCGTTCACACTTCTATCACTCCAAATGGTTTTTTTTTGTCTTTTTCGCCCTTTATTTTACTGTCATTTTCTTTTGCTATTCCTCTCAACTTCTCCTAGAATTTTTTTTTCTTTGAGCAGTTACTTGTGGTGCATATACATTCTCCCATTTTGGGACTAGTCAAAAGCTCTACGATGTACTTTCAAATATGTAAATGGAATAAATAATCAATCCCCCCGCAATGCAAATAACGTCCAATGTTTTCATTTTTCAGATGATTTTTAGAGAATAAAAGAAAACGATTGGATAAATCTCAACACAGAATCTCTGGTTCAATGTCAATTATGTTTCTAGGAAAAGGAAAAAATGGGGAAATGTGACAGAAGAAATGCGTTTTCTGTTCTCTAGATATGTTATCCATCTATTCAAGCTGTCCAACAAACGAAGTGTGCTCTGATGCCCATGGTTGAAGTGTTGCATCAGCGAATTTCCAGAAGAAGGCAGCTCCAGCTAAGTAGACGGAAATGATCACATACATTATTATGTTCCATTCACCGATTGTCTGAAATTCTTCTTTTTAAACGGTTATGATCCTTTAACACATACTCCATTTTCAACAATAGCTCCGACTAGAAGTGGTCCAAAAATTCCAGGAATCGTTGCGAAAGTGTTAGAAGCAGCCATAAGATGTCCAGCAAACTGTGGGGCCAAATCCAAATGATTAACCGAGAATCCACACCAACAAATTCCTCCAAGTCCGATTGAAATTGAGAAGAAGAGAACCAAAAGAAGTGAGTTCGATGTTGTCATTACCAAAAACAAGAAAACCGCTTGTCCAGCAAATCCTGAAAAAAAACACCTCAGAATTTTTATTCAGTTTTTAACTTCAAAATACCCAAAGCACAAGCCATTTTTCTCACGAAAAGTGTGTCGTAATGCTTATTCTTTCTCAAGTAGTCGCACAGCTGCCCTCCGGTTATTATTTGAAAACCCATCAAGAAATACGGCAGACTGCTTGCAAGGCCAGCCTGAAATGTCACATAAAAACAATATAATCCAGATGTTTTGCATGTATACCTTTTCCACATTATATCCAGCAATATCTTTTAACATTCTCGGCAAATTGGTGAGCATGATGTAAAATCCAAGGTTTTGTGCACTGTGAGCTATGATAATAGCCCAAACAGGTTTCGAACGCAGAATTTGACCCCATGGAACAAGCTGAAAAGTTTATTTTGTTTGTATATTGATTCATTTTGTCAATTCCGTTGTTGCTCAATGATTTTCTCTCAAAAAGTCAGATTTTCGTCTCAAAGAAGATAGAAAGATTGATTCATCTTCTTCTTTTTGTGTTCAATCTCTGTTTCCTGGTTTTTCATTGTGTTCTTCTTTTTCCCAGCGGGAAGAAAAAGTGCTTCAGCTTTCGCTTGTGTGTGTTTATGTGTAATAAAAAAATTCTCGGCACACGCCAACTCACATAATGACTCTGGCTGAAGGCATCACGCTGCAGTAAAGCAAGCTCCGAAGTTGTGATTTTCGGATCATCCTCTGGCCGATCATGCACCGTTTTATACCAAACTGTGCACCAAATGACACCCATCGCACCTGGAATAATTGAGAATAAAGGGAGGCAAAGAGAAATAGATAAATTACCGAAGAACCAGAAAATCATAGGCCATCCGAAGTTTTCTCCCAAATAAGCTGACAACGGCATTGCAATAACTGTTCCAAAATACGATCTGAATTCAACAAACAATATTAAAATAGTTTCAAATCTTTAATTTACCCTGAGAAAGCAAACGTTGCCAATTTAGTTTGTTCCAATGGAGGAGCCCATCTACTCCAGATAACATGCATTGCTGGATAAGTAACTCCTTCCAGTAATCCTTCCATAAAACGAGCGAAAACGAGCATCCCATATCCCATTCTGGCAAATGGTGGAGTGAGAAGAGTGAAGACAGCGGTTCCTATAAATAAATGAGATAGAATTTTGTGTAGTCGTTGGCTATACCAAAGGTTCCAGCGAAGAAGACGGTTTTTGCTCCATGAGTGTAGGCAAGGTATCCTCCAGGTAATTGAGAAACAATGTATCCATAGAAGAAGGAGCTGAGGACAACGCCTTGGGTCATTGGAGTCCAGTTTTCGAAATCGCCATGGACCTGTAAAGAAACGTCAAATTTGAAAAGTTTTGAAAAAGTTGAAGAAAATGCTGATGCTTTTCGAAAAAAAAATCAAAAAAAAAAAATGTTCGAAATTCACAAATAGTAATATTTTCCGTCAATCTCTTACATGAAGCATGGTTCCATTGACTTTTCGATCAGATCCACTCGTCATTTCCACAATCGCAATACTCAAGTTGGCTCGCATCGCATAAATATTAGCGAATCCAAGAAGAGCCAAAACTGCCACCACATGACGTCTTTTCCATCTTTTGGCATCCAACGCTTCGTCATCTGAAATGATCATAATTAAAACTGTGAAGTTAACAGAAAATAAATGAATTAAATTACCTTCTTGTTTTCTTACTACTTCATTTTCATTTTCAACAGATTCATTCTCATTTTGGCTCAATATCCGATACATAAACAGTATTTTTCATAAAAATAGGTTAGATTGATTTGAACATCAACGCTCTAAGAAAAAGACAGTTTTCGGGACAGGTCGGCTAGATATCATGAGAATAGGGAGACACAGGCTGTTATGCAGTGGGCAAACGTACACAATACCTTTTCTGTCTCTCTATTGTTTCATTGCGCAGATATTATCGAATTGGGGAAACACCGAATTGTATTATTCCCATGAAGAATGTTGGAAAACAGCTAGTAAAACCTTTTCTTTTTCTTTCTATCTAATTTTTCCCGGCACTTAATTAATCATATCTTCGAACCCCAGAAATAATTAAATTTGAGACTCACCATCAATAGTTTCCGAAGTACCATAAGCAAGAGTCCTTGCTGGTGGCGTTTCAGCCTCCATCGTCCTTGAGTATTATGCTGCCAGCTCCAGGGCTCTCGTCCTAAATAAGCGCACGCCTTCTTTCTCCTTCTCTCGTCGTCGTCGCCTTATATCGATTTTGGCGGAGACGAAACGGCTGTTATGCGCGCGGCTCCGTTGACTGCAATCCCATAGACTAACTGAAAAAAAATACGAGAGCACATCCAAATTTTGTTGTGCTCAAGCCCTTTTTTCTCTTTTTTCACTCTCATTAGTCATTCGGCGAGTATGGCGCTGAATATAAATTTTTGTCGTTTCTCCTGTCAGCATAAAAACATACATATGCATTTATTCGAGAAGAGTCGTACACAAAACAACGAATTTACTATGGTGACAGAAAAATTTCGTTCTCACGGAGAACTCGGGAGACATTAGAAGTTTCAGCTGCGAGGGATCTAATATAGGAAACTGTATTTACAAGTATTATGATAATAGTTCAAGAGGATTCACTAGGATTTAAAAAAATCAAGAGCAGAAGAAGATAATTCACCAGGGGGTGGACAAGAAATTAATAGGGGAATCCGATATAATTAATTATTTAACTGGGGTAATACTGAATGAATAATATGGGATGTGAACGAAAAAAAAAATGTAGAAATACATTATTATTAACTTGTAGCAGGTTCTTCCTGCTCCATTGGAGTGTCCGAATCATAATAATAATCAGCTTTACGATTTTTCTCATCGGTTAAAGTATGAGCAGTTGCGTAAGCCATGGCACCAAGGAGAACTTGTGGGCAGGAAACATAATGAATATGGGTGCATCCGTATCGCTCACAAAGTTGATTAACCTTCTCTTGAAGGTTTTTGTCAGCAGTCACCCAAATTGTGTAAACTTTCGAGCCAGCTAGTTTCAAACATTCTTCAAGCATTGGAATATCAGATTCACTGTCTCCACAAACAAGGCAGTTTCCTTTGGACATATTTGGCTTCAGGCGTTCTTTCACAAGACGAATTCCGTGTCCTTTGTTGAAAATTCTTCCCTTCAGTTTTGCCTGAAATATATTTCTTAACTGAATGTAACTTCTTGGAAAATCTTTTACCTTCACGTAAATCTTGAAGTCGAGATCTGATTCCCGCATAGTGAGTGTGGTTCCAGTTGGATCAAAGTCATTCACAATTTTAACAAGTTGCTCATGTAATCTTGTCACTTTTCTATTTGGAATTGTTCCATTCACATCTTGCTTTGCAATTGTAATATGTCCGCAATGCTTTTGAATACCACTTCCAATCCACTTGAATGTACGGAATTCCGGTTTTTCGAGAAGCTCCTCAATCTGAAAACCGGATGTAATTTCATTTAATACATGGTTTTCAATAAGAACATACCAATTCAAACACCTTGTTCATCAGACTCAAATCAACAGCAGAGAAAGATCTGTCTTTAAATTGTTGAGCAGGGTTCAAATACCATTCTCTTCCAGCAGAAGCTCCATAAGCATAATATCCTTCTGGGATAGTTGCAACTTCCAGGATACCAGTATGAATCAGTGGAGCAGTAGTCACAATTGCACAGAAAGTAGCGCAACGACGAGCAAATTGAGCTTGGATAACGGCAGAATAAGCCGGTTGAACACTTGTTGGATAAGAGCAAGCATAACTTTTGAGGGTTCCATCACTGAAATTATTAGTTGATTGAGAAGTGTTTTCTAAAACTATAATACCGATCAGTGAAGAAAGTGTTGTAGTGAATTCCTTGTTGCAACACCTCAGCGGCTTGTTTCACTTCATTTTTGAAAAGAATCGGTCCTCCTTCATAGAATGATCCAAGAGACTGAAATTTTTTTTGAAAATTGCTCCACTAAATTGATTAGTTACCTTAATGAATTCTTCAGCGTTCTCATACTCATCAGATTGAATGAATGCAAGGAAAGCCAAATCCTTCTCCATTTCACTGAGTTCATCACGAATGTCATAGGTGATTTTGAATCCTTTCTCTTCACCAGATTCTTCATCAGCTTCCAATGTCAATTTTGTTCCATTACTGCACGAAGTTTCCAGGGAGTTCTAATGAATTCATTTTTTTATACGAAAGTGTTAAAGATATTATTTACCTTTGCATTCTCTAGGGAATATCCGAAATGTGGTCTGATCGGCAATCCTTTCAAGACACACTCAACAATCTGACGACGAACTTGTGCAGTGCGGCTCATAAGAGCATAGAATTGGCCGAGTTGCTTTATCTCGCATTGACTGATAACTTCATGAGTCCACTTGGGGTCCAAGAACTGATCACTCCACTCATCGATATCATGAACGCATAGGAACTGGTTAATCTTCTCTCCATGACGATTTCTGGTCTCTTTGCTTTCAGTGGCTGCGGCGAAGAAGTTATCAGCAAATGCTTCAGCGTTAGCAATGTCCTCAACACGATGATAACATTTTCCTTCTTGCTCAGAATAGAATTGAGCATTACTAAGCTGAACTTCAGTTCCTGCACCAGTTGAAAGAACCAATGAAGCAGTTGGATTGCACACCAACATTTCCTTTGCGACTAAGTTCATTCCGTCTTTGGATGGGGTAACCACTCCAATGTCCATTGCAAGGTAGTGGGCAATCAAACGAGATCTGGGAAGACCATCGGTTTCAAAGATAACTGGTTTCCACTCAGGGTACTCTTCACATTTGAATTTCTTATTGATCAATTCAGCGAGTGCCATGACATCATCTTGATATTGGCGGTAAGAATCAACAGATCTTCTGTTAGTGACAGCCACTTGGAGAAGAACATCTTTTCCAATACGATCTGGATACTTTTCAAAATATCTTTGCCAAGCACGAAGTTTCTCAGAAATTCCTTTAGTGTAGTCGAATCTCTCAACAGAGAAGAAAAGTTGTCCACCATCAGCACACTTGCCCATGATTTGTTTCTTAATGTCTTGGGCTTCAATGATGGTTTGTGGGTTTTCGGCGATGTTAACAAAGTCAGCAATTTTAATTGAAACCGGGAAAACTCCAAGTGAGCAAGTGAAACCCTGAAATTCCATTTTAAATCATTCTGAATTTCAAAACAATTCTCTTACTTCATGCTCGATGGTATAACGGTCAAGACGAGAATCATACTCAATCTTAGTTCTCTTCACATGAGAAGCGACAAGCTTCACAAATGTTTCTCTGTCACGGCTGGTTTGGAATCCGACTTTAGTAAATCTGAGAAGAGCACGGATGATTGGGTCAGCGACAGTCTTGTATTTTGTCATGAAGTTTGCCGGTGGTTGGAATGGAATGTGCAAGAAGAATCCAATCTGAAAAACAATTTTGATGAATGAACCGTTCAACAGTATAAAGAAAAAACATGTTTTTCACATGATTCTCGGTAACTCGGCCACCAAGTGTTCAATAACTCAGAAAATTTTAGAATCTTAAAGAGAAAATGAAGTATTTTAGAAAACTGTATGCTTATAACATTTGTAACCTAGATGTGTTTGATATCATCTGAATATTTTAGAATGATCAGAAACGTGACAGCCGAGTTCCAGACCCCCTGAACATGATATTAAAATCAACTCAAAGTCCCCCTTTCCTATACATTTGAAACACGGGAGCGTACGTCAAGGCTCATTTCCAAGGATCGCATGATATGTCCGCAGAGTAGGAGATGATAATCGTGAATCCAAATGAAATCCTGAGCACGACTGTTACGGGCGGCGTTGATTGCAAACAAGTAGTTGACTCTGACGTAGGCGCACCATTGCTCACGGAGCAACTGAAAACAATTCATAAAATTAAGCCTATGAGCTTTCCACTAACATCTTGGTCGTCATAACACGTAGAAATGTATTGTGGCAAGTTGTGAAATGCTGGCCACAAGAGCCCGTTACTGATTCCTCCGTAATAAGTGTTGTAGTCATCCTGAAACAAAACATTGGTCCAGTACACTATTCTTTTCCTATACCTGGTTGACAACAACTGGATTGAGTTGATAGTTGTGCTTATTATAGGTATTCAGAACCGAGAGAAGAGACATGTCGCTTCTGGAATAATTCATAATGTTTTCAATATCTGAAGGCAATAATATTCTTACTCGACAGCTTGTTGTTTTGGTGTCAATTCCTTCTTCTCGTTGCGTTCCAAAACACAGAAAACCTCTCCGGCGCATGCTTGTTTGATGAGTGGAAGTCCAATGGAATTAGTTGTTGTGGAATGTTCCTGGAAAATTATTTTCATGTTGTTTTCTGGATGAACCTAAATGTACTTTGAGTTCTTCTTGCATGTTGACTCCAAGATTCGACAACCAAATGTTCTTCTTATCAGCTGACATGACTGGATCGACACAAGCCACCAGTCCTCCCGAACCTTGTTTGATCTCCCACGACCCGCTTGTTTTTCGACTGATCGACACTGGAGGTGCATTTGAAACATTGATAACTCGTTGCTGAACGATTAAAAAAAATAAAAGATTGTTTGAGATAATACGCTGTGTACCTTATCGTGCGACATCTCAATCAGTGGATTACCAGTATGAGGCAGTTCTTCATCAAAAATTACATCGTTGACCATTGATGAGAGACCAACAAGATTTTCTTCGGATCCAACTTTAGATGACATTTTTGAGCTGGCACGTGAACGAGCATTCTGAAAAAGAGAAGCTGAATGGAAAGTGTTGTTAATCTAACAAAGCACCTTCATTTGTAGATGACGATATTTCTCTCCAAATTGTTTTGCTCTCATTCCCAGCATACTTTTACGGAATCCAGGAATTGCTGCATACAATTCGCGAAGACGATTCTTACTATGATTGACATCATAGAGAACCAATGAGAACAACAATGCCTCTCGATACTGTGTTGAGAACGCTAAGTCCGATTCATAGATGAGTGGAACAACCGATTTCCAGAAAGCGACCTGTAAAGAAGGCAGAGTTCAGAGTTCTGTTTGTTAGTTTGCAATTTTGTATGTTGTGTCGGCAAAAGACAGCTGACTCAGCGGTTGATGGGAATTCTGTTATCGTCCCTACCGTATTGAATCCCAAAGTTTCGATGAGAGCAAAGAATAGCTCGTCACGCGCCGATGGTTGAGAGAGACACAATTCCAGAACGATCATCAAACCCTGTAAAGTTTATAAGATCAAATTGAAAGATTACGAAATTTGGTGAACCGACACAAGAGATAAGATCTAAAAATTAAACCAACCTTCAAAGCGATTTCCGAATTTTTTTGACGTTTCTTCCAAATTGCGTAACTTGTTCTGATGGTGTATTTGAGCACAGCCATGTATTCGGTATCTTCAGATGATTCAGAAGCAGATGACAACGTCTCAATTTTCTCCGTAAACTTTGGAGCGACAAGTTGTCCAGTGGTACAATCCATTTTTCTGGTCTCAACTCTTCTCTCATTTGATGGAATACCCTCATCCTCTTTTGCCATTTCATCATGGTCCTCACTTTCAGTTAGATCGTCACTTTCATCAAGATCTCCATCTTTGTTACCCGATATATATGGGCTATCTAGTTTTTCCAGAACTTTGTGACATCTCTGAAAATCTCTAGTTTGAAAAATTCTGATTCAGATATAATTAGTTAAACAATTATAATTAAAAATCTTTAGAACATACAGCAACTGCGTCCTCAAACGGATCATTATCATGCTTCGGTCGCTCGAACGGGTCCATCCTCACTGGCGCAAAATTCTGAAATCATAAGATAAGAAATAGTTATTAACTCTAGTGTTCATATCAATAATACCTCTGGCTCTCCTTCAACTGAAAACACAACGTCCGGCGGTGCAGTCACCTTTTTCGTCTCCACACCATTTGCATTCGAAAGGCCTGCTGCCTCGCTCATCGATTTCTACAATAGCTGCTCATTTATATGTGCATAAACACAAAAAAAGAAGAAGAAGAAGGTAAGTAAGAAATGAATGAGAGATAGAGAAAAGAAAGAATCATGGAGCACACAACAGAATGATATCAACAAGAGAGAAAATAGGAGAAAAGAAAAAGGGGGGAGAATGAAGAAATTGTGTAATAGAAGAGACCTTTCTGTTCTTTCCATCAGCTCTTTAAAAGTGAGACCGAGCAGAGAAAATGTTTTTTAAAAGATGAAAATTGCGAAAAAAGAAGTGTTTCTCTTCTGTGTTATTGCTTTTTAGAGACTAAGATTATTGGATTCTTCTCAAAGAATCAAAATGAGAAAAAAAGGAGAGAGAAGGAATCACTTCTCTTCCCTCCTCTGACAACAACAAAATAAGTACCGAAATTTGCGATAAACATCTCTAAATTTGCGATAAGACGCAATTATCAAAAGGCGAAGAGAAATTAGAGAAAGGCGATAAAAAAAAAGAAGTGAACCGGTTCAAGTAAAGAACATTCGAGAACCGCTGGTGTCTTAATCGAAGGGACGGGTGAGTGAGAAGAAGAAGAAGGGGGATAATGCAAGTGTGCTCCGTCGCATTGACTTCCGAGCACCAACGAGCAGAGAAGCTTGGCAAACACAAACAACACCGAATAACAGCTTTGTGCCACAGAAATGTATTCATTTTTATCCAGTTGGGAATTTTCATTCAAAGAACAGATTATTCAAGTTGAAAGTAGCATGAAATTCTCATGATTTTTCAACTTCGAACAAAAAATTATGAGGTTTTATTGTTATTAGTGATAAATATTGGTCAAAATATAAGAATCATGTGATTACGTAACTTACTCTTTCGACGAACTAAGGGATGATAGGGAAAAAAGGATTGATGAGAAGACCTGTTTTGATCATTAATATCATTGATGACGGTTAACTGTTTGATTTTCGAAGACACTAACAATATATTGATAACTGGTTGATATTAAGTTTTCCAACGAATCAAAATTTGCCAAAGGAAAATTCAGCGAAGACAAAGAACATCCAGCTTTTTTGTGCGTGCGTGACCTCGGTTGTTTGAGATGAAAATGTACACAAAGGCAACCTTTGAAAGTTACAATGTTAGAAACAAAGGATAGCCTTGGCGCAGGGATTGAGAGAACAAATGAATATAGTTTGAACATTTATATGAAAATATCTTCGAGCAGCTGGAACAGACGTTTGAAATACATCCTCAGTGATTTTCTTAGTGTTTTTACGAGAAAAACCGAATCTAAGTGTTCAAAGAACAAATGCACAAAACAAAAGAGGTGATTGGTGCCTGCCGTTTTTTTCACGTGAACTTTTTTTTGCGGCAGCCGTTGCTAACTGAATCTAGTGAGGAGCAACATATGTTGAATTTTTTGCACATGTTTTTTTTTCATATTCGTTAGATAAAGTAATAAAGAGGTCAGTTGAGGTCAGACGGAGGAGAACATATGAAAGATAAAGCTTCATGAGAAAAATTGGCAGTCGTAAAAGGGTCAAAGTGACGCTATCTTATTATTTCCTAAGAGAAAGTTTCTATCTGATTTTTGAGGTGTTGCGGGTAAATCAACACAACTTCTGATGTACCGAGGACAATTGAGAACACTTATCATGGTTTCTGAACAGACATATTGTTTATATCGCTACAAATGACATAATTCGAACTTTGAATGCTTAAAAAATACACACAGCGATTATTAAATTACCGCCCATCGGGTGTCACAAACTCGTTCAAACTGTAAACAAGCATCATCCACAAATATAAATGGTCAATGATTAAAAGGTGGGGAAAAGCATGATGGAACGGCGGTAAATGGGAACATCGTATCACGAGAGATTTATCTCGTGCTCATTTTCTGTTTGCTGGATACAATGATTGAGAATGCATTGAGATGATAATATTATAAACAAGGAGAAGAGAATAGTCGATCAGAGAAATGTTCCCGAGATTCTTGCACTTTTCTTGACAAGTTTGCTTTTGTTTGTGGTTTTCTTGTGAATCCGTTTACAACGAATTATTTTTTTTCTTCTTCATGTTTTTTGAAAAATAATTGAATTGGCTCCCAAATAATTTTGTATTATTATATTTGACATCTCAAATAAAGTGAATTATTGAAATCTTCCAAGTATACACTAATTTCTTATGTGTGTTTCTTTCAATGATGTTATTAATTCAAGCTAAGAATAATTGGTTTTTTATGAACCTCAAAATTTGATCCAAGTTTCTATTCGGCAACAAATCGTATTGTTTTGAGCAAATATCTAATGGAATGTCATCACTATTTCTCTTACTTTTAATTTTGCGAGTTTTTCTCTGATATCATTAACTAAACTCCATACAACACGAGTAAAAAGTACGGTTTTTTTTTCAAAATTTCAAATTCTATTATCACTATACTACATTGTCCCATCAAAAAGTGCTTCATGCATTTGCCAAATTTCCATTTAATATGATAATTCTTACTGATAACCGTTTGACGTCATTTTCTTTCATTCCAACCTGCCTATAAAATGCTTTTTCCTTTGTCTTATTCCAACTTAGTGATCATTGACACCTACTTTTTCTTTTTTTTATTTTTGCATTTTTCATTAAAACACGCCGATCAATCACTTCCGATTAGTTGCTGTAAAGAAAAATTACACTTTTTGATATAAATGGGTAAGTGTCAGTATATAATTCTATGAAAAGTAATTCGATAAGGAGAAGTCATGCTTTTTATTTTTTATATAAATGTTCATGATGCAATTTGAAATTTCTGATTCCTCAGCTGAGATTGCTATCTATAAATTGGTGATACTATTGTTTTACTGCTTCACTTCTTAGTAAAGTGTTTGAATGAGTATACCCAACTCAATACTTCATATACATCTTTCAAAATGTTGAGGCAGTAAATCTGGAGATTTCGTTAATCTTCTACACCATTTCGTAAAACCTTCTTCTTCTTCACATCCCGTTCACTATCCTCATTTCCTCTTTTTCTCTGTTCCATACTTTCACTAACTAATAGCATAGGCCGTAATGAGAGTGGGAGACTCCAGAGAAGCTTCCAGTACGCGTCGGGAATGTATCACGCCCACTCATTTTCTCTTTCACTCTACAATTCATACGCACGAAGACTTCCACGAGAGGAGGAAAGAGGGGGGCACTCCTCATCTTTCACTCTCCCTCATTTTCCGTGCGAGAGGCAAAACGATCAATGTTGTTGTGATGGTCTCGGGAGAAAGGGGGGATAGAACGCAGCCTCCTGCAGTCCTGAGTACTAACAACTCATCTCTCGCTTCTACGCGTCGTTCTTCTCTTTTCTTCAACCGGAGAGGGGACAGCTGGCTGGCCGGTACGAAGATAGTGTGTTGAAGGAAGAGGAGCCGGGATGTTGAAGAAAAAGCGACCACGTTCAATCGGTTGGTCTCTTATACACACACACACTTTCTCTCTCAACGCTCCACGCGCTTGAGGCAATGTTTCTTCAACCTCCCTTTCTCGGGTAGTTTTCATTTCTCTGTCCGTAACTTGCGCTCTTTTTCACTCTTACCGCCGTTCGTTGACTCTTCGCTTTTTCTTAACCTCTGGTATTGGTCGCGGACGAGACCGAAGAGAAAGACGAAAAAACTCTCAACTTTTTGCACTATCCGTATTGTTACTTTCGCTTTTGTTCCACTTTTCTATTTGAACATTTTCTCCTTCTCTCTTCTCGTTTTTTTTTCTTTTTCTCGTTATTAAAACCGCTTTAACTGTTTCTATTGCAGGGTATATTGGCCAAATAATCCGAGAAAAAACAATGGAATGGTCAGAAAATTGACCTGTCATCTGTCATCCGTCATCTGACCGCTGTTCTTCATCTCTTTATTACGAATCACGAATTGGTACGTTGCATAATTATTATATGAATTTCACGGAACTAAATGAACTTCTATTTCAGATGCAGGTTCAATGAGTTTTCAATTGGACAAAACATCCAGTTTCAATATGAAATACCATATTCGTCACATTCAACGACTCCATTTCCAATGACATCATCGTATTTGGTTTCGGTTTTCACTGGATGAATGGACCTTCCTTGTTTCTTCTCTCTTTCTTTTTTATTCTTTTATTCTTTTTAAATTTTATTAGATACACCCCCGACATTAGACTTTCTAGACATTTTCTTAATTATGCGTCTCGATTATTGCGGACACCCCTTTAGGGTTCTTAAATAGTCCGAACTATAGTTATGGGTCTATGTTACGGAAGACACCTACGGTTGAAACCATCTGCTCTCAACTTCCGCGGACTTTCTATTGTCTACATCTAATCTCGCTCTTTTCTTTCGCTTTTCCTTCCACATTCATTATTGTAATCGAATGATTTTCGGAGAAAGTACAATCAGGTGACTTAAAACTGTACTATCTCGCGAAAATTGTTCAGCACTATTTGGCATTCTTCACTAGACCATTTTTGGCGTCATGAGGTATTGTTATCGGTTTGAAACACATCACAATACCGTCATCACTCTAAAAATGGTCTAAATTGCGCGTCTCACTCAAGTTTTTGTCGAAGCGACATTTCCGTTTCTCAGAATATTTCTTCCGAAATATAACGAGAAACATATGTACAGCGAGAAACTCTTGAGTGAGTAATAGCTTCCCGGGTCTGGAACATTACGAAGATGTCTGCTTGAATCGTTCAATAAAAATTTTTTATCGCATGAGTCATTTGTTTTTGAAAGAAGTTGTTTTGTGTTATATTTCGACACACACAAAAAAAACAGGTGGATGATTCAACCTGTTCGAAAATAGCAGTATTCTCATGTGATGAAATTTCGATTTTTCACAGGAAAAGGAACATAGGAAGTTTTTGTTAGAAAAATAGTGAGTAACTGTTAGAGGTTTTTTTAAAATTTGAGGATTACATTGAAGAAAAAGAAAAACTATTTTTAATTTCGAAATTGTTCGGCAATAATAATTTTTGAAAACCTTTTCCTGGTGCAATAGATGAACAGCTAAATTGCTCCATATTCAAAAATAATTTATTTCCCAAAAATGACAGAAAATGAATGCGAGGAATGTGTTCAAAAAGCAGTACAAAGTTAGAGAAATGTAAACCTGTGATACATAAAAATAAATTATATACAAGACAGAAACAATGCAGTGGCGCTTTATATGCGTTGTGATTTCGAATTACTACGTTTGATGGTTTCTTTTTGAGAAAATTGAATATTTCCAAAACTTCCGGTTATAATCGAGGATATGCCGAGTCATGGAATATAGGAGAGAGGGTTTTTTTGAGGTGATAAATGAACATGTACAAATAAAGTAATTAGCAGCTGTAATGAGAGTCCGAAGCCGATGAGCACAATGGATTTGTTGTCACAGTCAGAAGTTTACTGTTATCCAAAGGCTCAGTAGAGTTTTTCAGCATATTTTGTTTGTCAGGTTTTGCAGTGCGGAGAAGTTTTTGAATCTGAACATTTTGATTTGACTTCTTTGACCATTTTAAGGTTTCTCACATTTTTTTGGAAAGAGTCTGATAAGAAAACATATAAGAACGGGTTAGCAGCAGAATTGATATACTGAAGAGCAAATGCGAAGTGTGTGACGCAGAAGAGTAGATACTTGCTTCTGAAAAAGTTTCCCATTGGAATTGATGTTTGTTAGAACATTTAGTCAAAATCCACTTAGTTCGTTAGTCCTTTTTTCCGAATCTCAAAAGTTTCTAATGAGCAAGTGACTTGAAACTTGAACTCCGGAACTTCATTAGAATGTCACGAGGAATTTCTCGACTTCCGGAATTCAGTGAACCCTTTGACTCACTTTTGGAAGAGATTTGCTTCAATCGACCATTGCACAATCCAAAATGGAAGCCAACAATGAGTGTATGAAATGACAATAGCTAACCCCATAATGGTGACCTGCAAAGAAAAAAAAAACAATAGAAATGCTTTCCATTTTTTCAGGTTCACCTTAGTCGTTCTTTTGATTGTTCCTGTTCGTTTTGTCTGCATTTGCCGTTTCCGTTGGCACATTTTTCGAATTATTTTAAAATAGAAGTACCAGACAGCCGCCAATGGGATGAGATATGAAAGTGCAAATGTGTAACTGGTAAAAAATCTGAAATTTCAGACGAATTATTATTAATTTAATGCTAAGTCAACCTTCTTGAGTCTAACATATTCTGAGTAATTTCATCAAGAACAGTGTCATTTAGTTCAGTGTCTGATTCCAACATTGTCACGTTTCCAACAAAAAGCATACAACTCGCTCGACCTCCTGTAAGTTAAACTCAGACTGTGATTTTCAAGTTGCTAGCTTACCAGCATTAATCAATTTTACGAATAAAAACAATGGCGTCATCTCTAGTATAACCATTATCCATGCAGCTCCCGAAAGGACTAGAGCTGCTTGAGTTGTACGGAATGACTTTGATTGGATTGGACGGCATACAGCCAGATAGCGATCAAAAGAAAGGATTGCAATGAATACAGCTGATGCAAATTGAGAAACCTGAATATCAACTTTTTTATAACAGTATGTCACCTAGACTAACCGCATTTCCAGAAATGTATAATTTACACATGACAGGACCCCAGACCCATCCATCTTGAGAAGTTTGGCCGAAAAGAGAAATTGGAATTGCACATAGAAAAAGGAGATCCGCAACCGCAAGATTGAATATGTAGATGTTAGAAATAGTTCTCATATCGCTGAAAATAAGTGTCATATATCATAAGTCTACATTACTTTTTTCCGATTGGATTATATGTTTCTGTTTGAAAAATTTGTTCTTCGTGAGTTTTACTCACCGGAAATAGACAATTGCGGCTAACACGAAGATATTGGCCGGGATACCGATGAGCGCAGTCAGACTCCATGTTAAATGGGCTGCGGTTTTGATCTAAAGTGATAAATTTGTTTGTTAATGCAAAAGAGTTTGAGAACTACAGTATTCCAGGAAGTATTACTTTAGGTAGAAGCACTAAGAAAATGTAGGTTTTTTTCTAAATTTCTAGGGTTGTTATGACTTAATGCTAGTAATCCTGATAAAATTTACCTCATTAAGACCTACCGGATCGATGACCTCCGTGAAGTTTTGTTCGTGTGTTTGGTTCATACTTATATCAAAAGCGACATGTTTTTATCCTGAAAGCACTCTAAGCTTATTCAATAATACGGAATAAGTACGAATGTTTGTAGTGGGACGAATCAGTGAGAAGAAACACGGATAAATGAGAAAAAAGGAGTGGAGAAGAAGATGTAGGCGTGTTCTTCCTTGAGCTTCAAGCTTTCTCTAATTAACCGTACCCAAAAGGAATATAACGAACGGGATGACATAGACGGATGACAAAAAGTGCAATGAAGTTCTCGAAGGATAAAAAGTTGAATGAAAGAGCAAATGTCAAAAAGAAGAACATTTTTGTAAAAAAAAAAAGAAAAAAAGACTGACTAAATAAAAACGAAATAAACAGAAAAAAGAACTTTTCCGTTTCCTTTCGTTTTTTTTTCTTTCTTGAAACGTCGTTGAAAAAGGATACGTCGACTTTTGAGAGATGAGAAAGTACTGAAACATGTGAAATATTGTCTATTGCATTGAAAATGTAAAAAGAAAACGATGTTTGGGAGGCCTGAACAATTTCGGAAAAGGGGAATAAAAGAGCGAAATACGATATGGAAAAGAGGAACACAACATGAGCATTGGCAATTGGCCCCTGTCTCATATGTTTTGACGATCTCACCTGATCCGGTGGTCAAAAATGGGATAGGGAACAATGTTTTTTTTTCGATGAACTCCAGACAGATGTTCCGGTGATCATTCAATTTTTAGAGTCCTGACAAAAAACGCCCTCAACAAAACACAATCGACAAAGAAATATCATCACATGCATTCTGTGGTCCAGTCAGATTACCAATTTCCGGCTGCAGTCGGAGACTTTTGATTCAAAAGACCAAAGTTAAAAATCTTTGAAGTTAATTGAAAAAAAAAACTTTGAGTTTCAGTCAAAAACATTTTAGATCATTGGTGAAAGATATCTTTGAGCTATGTATATCTGTTTGATGACGCAGATTCTCCGAAAATAAGCCTTATTACTCGAAGCAATGAGGCTAGAAATAAAACCTAATAAAGAAGAGACGGCGAAAAATTTTTTGGCGGTTTATGTCTTTATGACTGCATTTACATCCCAATTTTCCATATTTTTCGGAAAACGGGATGGATGCCAATAAAGAAGAACGGAGTAATGAAAAAAACAAGAGCCATTCTTGTCATTTTCAGATTCTACCTTCTGACGTGCTCGAAATTTTTTCGGGATCCAGTTCAAAATCCACACGTCTAAAACACATTGTGATGAAAATTCGAGACAAAATCAGAAAACTTCAAAATTGTGAGAATAACCAGAACAATTCTATTTGAGTAGTTGATTCCAGAAACTACGTCATCTTACTAGAGGTAAACTATGAGAGGAGAAACAAAAAGATTTAGAGGTGATATTCTTATAATTTTTTTTTAGAAAATACGTTTTTTTCTCAGAATGAGAACCCTGGTTTTGGTGAGCTCACTTGCAAAAAATTTGAAAAACATTGGGTGAAAAAGCAAAATAACAATTGAACAAAAAACAGAGCAATACGGTGTTTTAGAAACCAACATGACAAATAAATAGAGCAAAGAAGAACAAAAATGGAGAGCGGATGCAACAAAAAATGCGAAAAAGGGCGGAGATTGAAAAGGAAGAAAGGAAAGAGTAAGGGTCGAGCGGAAACATATGTTTCATATAGTTTACATGTAATAATCTAAATTGTATATAACAAACAACATGGGACAAAAGTACGAGCAGAGCATCCATGAATAATGAACTCTTTGTGGTTTTAGAGAGACGAGTTGGTCAAATAATAATAACAAATATGTTTCCTGAAGGAGAAATGGGAAACATGCGGGAGTAGAAGGTGGAGGGAAACTTTATTACAAAAACCAATTGACTACTTTTCTTTCTAGAAGTAAGCTTTGATTGACCCCGGATAAGATTTGATTAGAAAAAAGTTGCCGTTTTGATTAACTTTTCGTAATAAATATCGCCGAAAGTATATTTTTCTAATCAAAAAAGCGCCTGAAATAGTATAGAGACTAGAAAGATCAACACCATTCGAATTCATTGTTTCTAACTATTAAGTCAAAGAGATTGGAGATTAAGTCGATTTATCCATATGATAAAAAAATTAAAAGAAGCCAGAATGGTTTTTGCTTGGGGTTTTGGTGTTGAACTTCATTGTCATTTCTTCCCATAAACATCCGCACGTGAAAGTCTACGCATGCTGGATAAACGTCGTTGGAGACTTGTGACACGCTATTCAAGCCCTAAACCCCTGAATTATTGGGAGAGGGTTGTAGTCCGCAAAGAACGGAGTGGCACATTTTTCGTCTAAAAATGTAAGAATAAAAGTCGAAGGCTCTCTGTCAGAGACATTTCAAGAGCGGGCGTCATGGACAACGCGCACTTCATGTCTTGATTTAGAGGTTTTTTGTAAGTGTATCCTCTCGAAAAAATTTTCGAAACTTTTTTTTCCACACAGTAAGTTTCAAGTGGATCTTGAAAATATTGAAGAGAAATTTAGTATCTCAACTGAATTCGTGAATGAGATTACGACTTAACGTATTAGTGTTCATACGGATATTCGAAACACACGAGGAAGTGCACATTAAATGTGATCATTGATAATTGAAATTTCATATGAAGAACACTTCATTCTCTCTTAAAAACGGAAAGAATGACAGGTTTTCAATTTCAGGCATAGTCTGTTCTGCATGGTTCTGAAGGAAAATCATGTTTTCGTCAAGAAATTATCTATTTCAAGGAATCATTCTAAAAGACAGTCTAAACACCAGTTTAGAGCATAATTTCTCAGAATTCGAAAAATATCGAAAAAATAGCAATTGTTTTTTGTTTTTTGAAAAGGGTTGTTTCTTCCAGCCAAAAGTCATAAATGTGTTTTTGGAGGGAGAGTTATGCAAAAGAATTTCCGAAATATTCTTTATGTCCGTCTAGTAAAAAACTTTTTAGAGAATAAATCTTTCATTTTTACGAGCATGTTAGTTTTTGGGAAAACATTTATTATTGGTAATTACTTTTGACTGGATTTTGAGACCCCCTTTTGAAGAAAAAAAACAAGAAAATTGACAGACATAAAACAAGAATTCTGAAACAATTGAATTTAATCTGTTTGGAAAGAAAAACATGAGAAAAGACACGAAAGTCAAAAATGGAAGAACATCTACTGAAAATAACACTGCAAAACTAGAATGTGGGCGGTAGAAAACGACGTAGGCACACGGAACTCACATTAAACTCATCAGTGTGATCGAGTTAGATACAACTTTTCAAAGTGGCAGGTTTTCCTTTTTCTGCTAACATGTTCTTCTATCTCTTTCATTTTTTCCTTTTCAACTGGCACTTTTAAATTTCCGTTTTCGTTTTGATTCGAAATTGAAACTTAGGGGGAAAAAATTCTAAGCGGAAATTCAAACCACCAGAATTCGTTGAATGGAGCCGAAAAGGGGGAAGAATTTGCCTCTGCGATTTGTTAAAGGGTTTTAAACATGTGAAGGTCACGCAAAACGGAAAAGAAACCATCCACTTCCGGTAGATTTTTCAATTCAAGTAGTTTGACCAGAGCAGAGGTCAACAATGTGTCGGTTGAAGGCACATATTAACTTTTTCTCTCATTTTCAATTCGGGATGACTTACTTATTGTATGATAAATATAAATTCTACTAATTAATCTTAAAATAGAATTGAAATTTAGTTAGTGATTGAAAGTGCAATTAACATTATTAATAGAAATGAGCCATAAGTACTTTAAAAATTGAGCTATAAAGTAAAACAATTTCTGAAAAAAAAAGTCTGGCTAGAAAAAAGTAATTAAATTACGGCAACTATTAAATTTTTGCAAAATGTTATGAGATCAAACTTCCAATAAATGTATATAAGTAAGGGTGAAATAAATCAAAAATTCTTGAAATATTCCTTAAAATTTTCAAAATGACATCAGATTCACATTCAGATTCAATTTAATAATAGTTTTATGATTGAAAAAATATCATTCCAAAAATAAACATCTGAATACAATCTCCTCAAAAACTTCTGGAGTTCAATATTTTCTCTCAAATACTAAAATGGATAGTGTTCATCCTTCTTGTTTACACATCCAGATTATATTTTTCACACATCCAGGTGTTTTGTTTTTGAAAACAACAACTACATAATTAATATTATAGTTATGTAAGCAAGCCAATGTTATTGTTTTGAAAAACACGTAGTTTTTAAAGAAGCAAAATTCTAGGTGCTCATAGACGGAAGGTTTTTTGAGGAAACAAAAGATGACAAAATGTATACAGTCCAATTTGATGCACCTAATTTACGGTCACATTGCTCTTTCAGACCACACTGAAACAACAATAAAACAACACAAAAAAGGAAAGAATCAGCTGAAGTATTTTCCGGATATGTACCAGAACAAAGTAAGTAAACAGAAGAAATCCAGAAGAAAATGGGGCGGGAGGAAAACGAGAAGATTGTGTAAATGAATGAAAAATGAAACAGCTTTCTTCAATTTTCTATTCCGGTCATCCATTGTTGCCACTACAGCAAAAAGCGAAACCCAGATTGAATCGTCAATAGAAAAGAGCAACACCAAAAAGAAAATGAGAGCGACAAGGATAATGATGATGAAATGAGAAATGAGCATTGGTGATTCAAGAAACGAAAGACGGCTTGGATATTGAAAACGTGAAAATTGCTGTTTTCAGAGCGTCTGTAGTGTCTGGGTAAGGTTTTTTCTAGACAAAACAAAGTCATTAGAGCTAAAAGAAGATTTTAAGAAAAAGGTGTATAATGTTACTATTCTAGTTATTCAGTTTTAATGGTCTCAAACTTATGGGATCAAAAAATATTGGGATTAAAAAAAAAGGAAAAAATATCTTCACTCCAAAATTTCCAGACATCTTTTATATCTGCTTAGCCCTTTAAGACAAGAGCAATCCCAAGACAAGGAGAAATTCTGTCAGAATCTACAATTCTATAATTAATATGATATGAAAATGTATTCGTAGTTTCCACTTTACGAAACTGTTCAAAAACCAATAGCACTCGTTTTTTTTATGATAAGAAGTATGTTTTTTTTCATATGATTTATTCAACGCTCGTGGAATCACAAAATAATCCGTTCACCCTCGTTTTCTCTTTTCGCACTAAAGTGATAGGAGGAAATAAGACAACAACTGCACTATACTAACCGCATCATGCAAATTTTGAAACAGTGTGGAGAGGGAAAGTGAAAAAGCAAATAATGATATCAATAATCATTAGAAAAATAGTCGGAGATTATACTAAAGAACCGTCATGGTCAACACAAAATAAGCAGAGGCGGTTTGCTTGATGAATTCAAATCGTTGTTTTTTACTGACTTCCAAAAAATGTGTTTTAGTTGTCAGGAAATTTTTTAATTTGTAGCGGAAATTTCTTCTGGAAATAATATAACTTTCAAAAAATGTATTACCACTGAAAAACAAAACACTTCTTCCAAAAAACCACTTGTTATTTTGGTTTCGCTTTCACATTCAGTTATTTTTTCAACTTCTCAATTTTTGGAACCATAAAACTGCATTTATAGACTTGAGGAAGTCTTCGATAAAAACTCAAAAACACAAAGCAATTTGATGAAAAACAAAGTTGAAAAAATGTCGAACTCATAACTTGGAATGCCCTCGTTACCCGTTAAGTCAGTTGATGGGATTAAAAAACTTTGCGTGGGACCAGATAGGCGGAAACATTTCCGAAGGTACTAAACTCTTTTTTTCAACTCATGGAAAATATGGGAGTCGTTTCTCACGGATGTAGATGGAAGAGTTTTCCACTTTACATTTTTGAGATGATTTTTAAAAGAACACGGGGATGAATAAACTTTGTAGGGATTCTTTGTATATTTTTCAGATATTTTCATAGATTTGCAGAGATAGACCACTTACATATGATTGCCTTAGAATATAATCTCCAGATCAGTTCAGTGACCAATAAAATTGTGATATTATTAAAATAAATATTTAAATTGAAATAAAAATCATATTCTTGAACGAGAATGTCCTAATACAAAAGCAGTCACTGAATTTACCCTTTCACCATTACTAAAAAGCTTCGAATGTGTGAATCGGTTCAAAAAACTTTAAAATTTTATTACCACTGTTAATTGGTTTGTTTTAGAAGATTTTTCTGAGTTTCTTGCCTGTTCCCAAAGACGTGTGCCTGGAAAGTTTTTAACGAGAAAGGCAGAGTTCCAGGACTGAACAAAACACTTCAGATTTTCAGATCAGTAAAGCGTTCCCCCATTCCAATATGTACTCCTTTACATTGCATTTTGCACTTTTAACAATGAAGATGGTTATTTTGGTGATCGGTATTGTTTTTCAAAAGAAGAAGCACCATTACAAGAACCCATATTCAGTCTGAACACTGATTTCTTCTTTTTTTTTTCAAATTATTATACCTTCAAGTTTTTTCGTAAGAACGAGTGTTTGAAACTGTGATTCTACTACAGACCCCACTTTTGCAAAAAACAAAACCATTTACCATCATTTTAATATTTAATGATAGTTCAACGTATCAATCATAGTAAAAATGCACCTTGCTTTTCTAAGAACTTCCAAAAGACCTCCGCCCCTGAACACGAAAATTCACTCTATTTTCCATTTCTCCATTACAACTGTCACGGCTGCTTCGGCTCGTCGCACTTTCATTTTTGACAAAGACTATATTTCAACCGTTGACTGCTGGTTCGATAAGAAATATTACACAATGGGCGATGTCTACACCGATAAAGTCCCATACAACAATTGAAATGAATTTAAATAAATAATCCTTTTGAGAATTACATTTCTCTTTTTTTTAGTAAGAGGAGTTTTTCAAAAATCTCCACAGATAGAGGTTAAAAATATCAATCTTGTTAATCTTTTTCTTCCATCTTCTTGGAGATTTTTACAACGATTCGTATCTATTAAAACCACGTCTCTTCACCTCCTGCCTTTTCACAAAAAAAAAAGAGGGTAGAGGACATCTGTTGTTGAATGGATACCCCCTGTCTAAAACAGAGAGTGTTTTTCTGTGGCGTCTTAAAGAGAGAACGCAGAGTACACAACAACAAACACGCTCTATTAGCACAATTGCGTATGCCATTGTGCATACCCCTCTCTCTCTCATTCATTCTATCATTATTTTCTACACCTTTCTTACCGTTTGACGTTTTCCTACTACACAATAACACTATCGATTTTTTTACGCTAATGCCACGTAACCGCTAGTTTCTCATTCTGCTAGCTCTCCTCTGTTTTTTTATATTTATTCTGTTGAAATTGCCAAAAATGATTTAGATTAATTTCGAAAACTCAACATTTTTGGAATATGCAGTTATGAACTTGAAAAAAATTCAATGTATTTTTTTCTTTTAATTGTTTTCTAAGAACTTTGAATCTCTATCTATGACTACAAACATTTCATAATCAAAAATTGTTGCAGGTTGGCTTTAGTAGTAGAATAGTCAAGATCGAGGATGGATTTGGCGCAATACTCAGATGATCCAAACAAAGGTATTTTTAGACATGCTTAAGACTTTTAGATTCGGATGAGCCTCTCCGATTACACTAGAATGAAATGCAATGATTAAAATATTCTCCTTGCAGAAAGAATGTTGGAAGTACCGAAAGGCCTCAAACGCATTGACTTCAGCGATGGAATGCTTCCAGAAGCAATGGCTGTACGTCTGTTAGGAGGTCCTCAAGAAAAACCGGCCGAAGCAGTCAGAAACTTGAGCAAACCAACGTTTATGGAAATAAAACATCGTGAAGAGCGTGAACCAGCTGAAATTGAAGTATTCGATGAAACTATTGCAAACAGAGCACAGCAGGATTCGGATCGGGATTTACTTGCTTGGACACCACCAAATGCTGAACAGAGAAAAAACTCGCATATTGGAACACGTTTCACTTACTCAGATCCGACGGATGAACTCTACTTCTATGACATTTTGAATAAATGGATTTTGGAAATTATTTGGCGTCAATTCGAGGACCACATTCCAAGGGAGGTAGTTCTCGAAAAGTTGATGGAATGTGATTATTCCTTTTGCAAACTGTTGAATACGATCGACAGGTGCTTGGAGACTCTTCCTCAACGCATGAAACATCTTACCGTTGGACAAGCTCAGAAATTGTTCGCGTCATTGGGAGAAGAGCAAGTATCAATTCGAGAACTTCAGAAAACAACTGTAAGTTTCTAATTCTTTTTTGAGTAAAAAAGGATAACAATTTCTATATTTGAGTAAGATTTACGAAGAATAATTTTTCAGATGCGCAACTTCCACCTCGGCGAGATTCGTCCATACGTCATTCAGTTCTGTCGTTTCTACAGAGAAGGAGGAAGAAGGCCCATCACATGCAACTGCAGATTCTTCATGTTCCAGGATTATGAGCCACGTTACGCTTGCAAAAATTGCACTAAGCATTTGAGAGATACCACTCACTACGGACTTGGACAAATCTGCTTGCTCTGCCGATCATACCATTTTCTTACTGGAAATCCTCGTGAAACAGAGAACATCGTGTGGAATGATGAAGAAGAGCATCTGATTGAACGTTGGAATGCTCTGGAGACTGAATTGGAGAAGAAAATCACAAAAGAGGAATTAAATGAGATGTTGGAAAAGAAAGACATGGAAAGATGGAATAAAGGAAAGATCACCAACGAGGAAAAGAATACGCTTGACTACGAGTTCATTCCTCAGAAAAATATGAGACGTGCTTATGCGGAACAGTTGGAATCATTTATCCTTCCTCACTTTCTCAAGTGCCAATGTCAATTAAAGTCCGATTTCAGTGATAGGGAGAAGGTTAATTATAAAAATGCTATTGTGGAGGCAAATGGAAACATGCAAGAAGCAGCTAACAAGTTGGGCGTTCATGTTAGATTTGTGATTCGCTTCTTGGATGTTTATGACGCCGAGGATGAAATGTGGGAGGTTAGTTCAATTGAAAAACAGATTTTGAGAAAGAAATGTAACTTTTTTTTACTACAGGACTACAAAGACCTCGAATGGCACGATCGCGCTGGTAAAGAGTTCCCTGAATACACGCAAATGTACATGCCAAGTCTCCACAGAAGCGAGTAAATTCAATTGGTCAAAAATATGAATGCCGAATAGGAAAGCACAGTATTCTAGCATTTTTAGTACTTTTTTGTTTTGCTGCATTGATAGGTTTCTTTTTTTGTTCTTTTGTAATTCATTTTTCCGTAGCAGTTCTTACATCTATAGTTATTCATATTCTTGTTGATGTTTCTTACTAACTAACACCCCTAATTTCGGTTTTCCGGACATTTTTAATCTTTTTTTTTAGGAAACGTCTTTATCATTTTTGTATCTTATAATTCCAATCCATCCATTTTTTTTTCTCATACTTTTATTTCTCGTCATCCTGTTACGGTTACAATTCTTGTCACGGTTACAATATTTTTACCCACTCAGTCACTTACCCGGTCTTATTTTCATTTCTCACTGGTTTTTTTTGTAAAAATTAATTTTCTAGGTAGTTTCATTTTCTGATGGTTTCAATTTACCCCCTGGTTTTGCTCACACTTTTTTCTGGTCATCTTCTTGTCACGGTTACAATATTAACTCATCCAGTATTATTTCTCAGTCTTATTATGATGCCATGTTTTTTTTTGTAAAAGTTCACTTTCTCAGTAGTTTCTCGATGTTGCATTTTGATAATGCATTTTTTCTCCATATTTTGTTCCAAAATAAAAATGTAAACAGAATTGGAAGTATGATATAAAACTAAATTTTCTAAGAAATCCCCTAGCAGAAAGTCTGGAGATCTTGTTTGAAAAATCAGAGCCTCCCTCTGGAAACAACATTTGGGTGACAACCTCTCTCCACAATATGGTCACACTTTCGTCTTACGGTTACGTGTGTGTTACCTGGGATAGGAAAAAGTTTTTTAAGGAGATAATATGTTTGACAGACAGCAAAATGAGGAGAAAAATAATCTATTCGAATAAATTCTCTGCATTAATCTTCTTGTTTTTCGAGTCATTTTCAGCTCATATCATATGCAGTAGTTGTATTTTATGGAAACCCTAACCAAAACTCAAATAAAGTGTAAAATACCTTAGAAACGATAAACGAATTCCGAAACCTTATCTCCCTTCAATGTCGAAAAAAGTAATTTTGTCTTTCGACTTTTTCCTTTTTTGAAACTGGGGGATCGTATAACGGGCTAGTGATGCCTCGGCTCACAGGCCGACCTATGCATGCCTATCACCCAACTGCCCCGCTCGAGACAATTGGGAAGGCCCCGAAAACAGGCAGAAACGTACACCGTTATATAGGGACCCCTATCCAGGCAGCCGACATCCTACGAGTTACGCCCTTCACTATGTTTTGTACGTGTCAGGGATAGAGTGTGCAGAACAAAGAGACGTAGAGTTTACTGAATATCGAGAACGGTGCTAGTGAAATTGGTTTTCTGACAAATGTGAAATACGGACGGTTTCAGAGTACAGGGTGCGTCATAAATATAGGTGCACGACTTTTGCGCCATGTCGTGGCGCTTTCGTGTTTCTGGAGATTCTGAATTTATTTCAATTTTTTTTGTCATATCTTTTTATATATGCTCCAAAATTTTCATGACGATCCGTCGACTTTTAGAGAAATGGTGGCCGCTTCTGTGCACCTCACCACTCCTTTCTGGCACGCACCGCGGCACGCACCTGACAACGCTCTTCACAGATGAGAAGGCCTTCTCCGTTCAAGCCGACTACAATCCCCAAAACCATCGGGTAATTGCTACATCAGCTCAGGAGGCTAACCAGAACGGACGGTTGATTCATAGAGCTTCTCATCCACTCCATATCATGGTCTCAGGTGGAATTTGTTCTGATGGCAAAACTCCTCTCGTTTTCGTGGATCCAGGAGTGAAAATCAACCAACAGTACTATCAAGAAGAGGTTTTAGAGAAAGTAATGCTTCCGTGGTCCAAAATTCAGTATCCTGGCCAGTCACGGTCATTCCTACAAGACGGTGCTCCAGCCCACACAGCCAAGAAGGATCAGGAGTACCGTCAAGCCAATTTCCCGAGTTTCATCGCCAAGACTGAATGGCCTGCTTCGAGCCCGGATCTTAATCCAATGGACTATTCGGTCTGGGAGACACTTCAAGCAAGAGTCTAGGCTAAACCCCATCACAATTTGGGATCACTAAAGAAGTCCCTTCTCGAAGAATGGGACAAACTCTCTCCGGAATACTTGCGTGCCACCATCGACGCCTATCCGAGGAGACTCAAGACCGTTGTGAAAAATGGAGGTGCGAGGATCGAACAGTTGTAATTGTGTCTTATTTTGTGTTGTTTCAATAAACTTTTGTGAAAGTTGCATCAAAAAATATTGATTTATATTTTTTGATAAGTTACATCGTTTTTTCAATGCACCTATATTTATGACGCACCCTGTATATAAAAATTGTTTTTCAGTTGATTTTCGGGAATTTTGGTCATTTCCTGGACTCGGAACTTATGTTTCCGATCACTTTAATGATTTTTGGGGGTTTAAAACAAACATAACTGAACAACTTTTCATTCACAGAATTTTAGGTAAAATTTAATTCAGAGCAGCACAATGATATAAATGTAGCACAAATAGTTCGACATCGTGTGACTAGAATAATGAAAAACACGGGTGTTTCTCACTTTACAGTACAAGTAGAGAAAAAAGCATTTGCACATAAGATACATAAGCTCTGTCCTGGTAATAAAATAGATTATACGGTACGTCTCATTTATTTCATCTCACTACTAATGATTTACTTTTGGATAGTTCGCGGATCTGTGATAAAAAAAAACACGGACACTCCCATTGTAATGATCATTCTCATAACCATTGTGGACATCATCATTAAATTATTGTTATTGATTTTTGCTTTAAATACAAATTAAAGTGGCAGAATACGAAGATGCTATAACTTTTATTTATTTGAACGTATTTTTATTTAATTTCATTCAGTTAGAGTTCCACTTTGGAGTTCTTTTCTCTGCAAATGCAGCCATTCCTTCCCAGCGATCATTTGTAGCGAACGTTGATTGGAATAGATGTTTCTCCAGTTGTAGTCCCTGATTCAGTGAGGTCTCATACGCAGTATTTACAGAGTTCTACATGTTCAGTATATTCATTTTCAGACTGGATGATTACTAACCTTTACTGTATTTACAATAAGAAGGGAATTTCCGGAAATACGATCAGCAAGAAAGACAGCTTCAGAAATAAGTTGTTGAACAGGAAATACTTTACTCACTAATCCAATTTCTTTTGCTTCTTGAGCACAAATCTTATCCAGTCAAACAAATCTAAACTGAAATAATGCATTTTTAAATGCATTATTGAAAAACTCATTTCAAAAACTCATTTCATCGTTGTTCTTTGTAGTAATTTGTTTTATCTCACCCGATTCATATTTAAAATAGAACTCTTTTAATCGCCGAGTAATTATTGATTCATGGCTCAAACTGCGTGCATTGTTGTCATGACAACCTGCCATGCAGCGGGCTCAGAAGACGCGCCTCTTCCCATTCTACTCCTCTTTTTTCACCCAGATATTAAGACTCGTTCTCCGAAAAACTCGAGTATCGTGGTGTTGACGCCCGCACGAAATAAAATCCAACAGTTTTGATTCTTTTGATATTTCAAATTTACTCCAATAAACTTTTAACAGAGACAAAAAAAAGGAGCTATATGAAAAAAAAAACGTACCAAAGTTCTTAGAAGTGTTAAGGCACCCATTATATGAAATATCAAAAGAATCAAAACAGTTTGATTTTATTTTGTGCAGTTGGATACTCGAGTTTTTCAGAGAACGTGTCTTAATATTTGTATCTTTTCTCGCAATGGGAAAACCAATTGATGATACAAAAAGCAAATGGACATCGCCAGTGATAATGAAGGATCACGAAATTCATTGTCCTTCAACTTGTGTTGCACTTGGTACTGTATAGGGGGCGCTGACGGAGGAAGCAAACTGGTAATCGCACACAGTGGAAATCGAGGAGCTAATATGAAAATAAGAGTTTTTGATGGCTTGCAACAACATTCTGAAAATACTCTTGCTGATCCACCAATAGCAATTGCACATTTTGTAAATGAAGTAAGACTACATCAAATTATTTTCCATTCAATAAGTCATTCAGGCAGAAGTTCCATCTGTTGCCGTAGCCGCTGGTCCTTCACTTTTGATTTTTAAAGGATTAAAACCATACTACAAGGTTTATTTCAGTTCATTGATTTTAGGTTTAGTTGGTATTTTCGGTACTCAGTCGTCGCATCACCAGTAGATGATTATGAAGCTTCATTATGGAACAAAGTTGGAGATAGCAAATCCAGTAGAGAAAAATTGTTTGCTTCACTTAAGGAATTAAGTGAGAAAAATTCATTTGCAAATCTAACTTCAACTTCTCAAACTTATCTTTTGTCAAATGATGAAGATCAAGCGGCCATTATTAAAAAGTTTGGAACGAAACTTCTGAACTTGGTGAGAGACTCTTTATGATAACTCTCGTATCTCGAACTATTTTCATAGCCAGCAATCACGTGTGCTACAAAAATGATGAAGTCGGCCGCAAATGGATTGGTTGTTTTGGTTGTCGGTACTGAGCATTGTGGTGTTTGCATTGTGGACGGCCAAGAATTTGCAACTCTCGATTTTTTTGCTCTTCCTTCTATTCCAGTTACAATTTGTACTTATGGGAAGTTTCATGTTTTTCTCAAACGAGAAACAATCAATTGCAATACCTATAAAAAGCAAATCATTCAGGAACCTACGATGTCAAGTACAGGTTTTTTGTACAAACCCGCGATTCACTGATCTACTCAATGAAAAGGGGCGTAGCAGAACACAAACCAATTATCGTCTCTCAAAGTATGATTACTTCGATGGTTTTGATTGAAAAAAATGTACGTTAAAAACCGTTTTTTGTCGATTTCATGATTTTTAGATTGTCTATGCTACTTCTGATAATTTGATAAACTTCTGCGATTTTCGAGGAAAAAAGCTAAACACAGTAAAGTGTCAAGAAAAGGTTTTGTGGAAGATTTTAATTCAAAAAATGAAAAAAGTTTTGAAAGTCAAAATGCTCGAACCATTCTTCCATGCCCAAAAGCAACTGTCGGCTGTAATTGCAGTTTTCGAGAAAAAAATTCGAATGTATAATGACATATGCTTGATATTGTCAAGTATGAGAAACCTCTTGATTGGGTTAAATATGGGACATATGGAAGAGAAGACAGCACTTTGATTGTTTGTTTTAAAGGTTCAGAAAAATCTCCTTTACTCAAAAAGAATATTGAATTTCAGATGGAACTCTGGCTATTCAAATGTTTCTACAAACTGCGAATTTTGACAATAAAATGGAATATAATCAAGTTCCTCCGGCACACGAACTGGAGCAGGGGTTCCATTGACAATCTCGTCTTCTGAAAATGTAACAAATAGAACAAAGTAATATGTTTCATGATTAAAAAATCTGACTTTTGAATTTATTTTATGAAGTTTATATCTCACGATAGCTAACGTTGACTGAATTCTTAGTCGTTGCGGAATATTTTATCTTTATTGGAGTTACGACTGTCACTACGCCATTTTGCTACACGGCGTTGCACAGGATCCGAAAACGCAGAAAGCCTTCCATCTTCAGATGGAGTAATTGTTCCATTTCCCTGTTGACTATTGCGGTTTTCCGTAGTCCAGTGATAAGTTTCGAATTGCTGACTAGGTGGTTGATGACATATGTTCATCTGAATAGAGTTTTCTTGAAATATAATAATTGAAAGAAATTTTATCAAGTAAAGAAGTGGTAAGTGAGATGTCTAATTTGGGTAAAGTTTTCGACGAGCTATTTTCGGCATGCTATTTCGACGTACTGGATATTTTGTCCTGTGTCTGAAATTGAACTAAATTGTTGGAAACATTGTAGGACAAATTTTTCGAGAGTTATTCTGAGACTTTCAAAACTTCAAAAAGTATTTTGTCTTTCGACTTTTCCTCTTTTTGTAATATCGGGCTAGTGATGCCTCGGCTCACAGGCCGACCTATGCATGCCTATCACCCAACTGCCCCGCTCGAGACAATTGGGAAGGCCCCGAAAACAGACAGAAATGAACACCGTTATATAGGGATCCCTATCCAGGCAGCCGACATCCAACGAGTTACGCCGTTCACTATGTTTTGTACGTGGCAAAGATAGAGTGTGCAGAACGAAGAGAAACAGGATTATTCTGTAACATATTAGTCCGGCACAAGGCATCAACATGCGCTCTAATCGCAAAACGTGCTAAATTCGACGGAGAGTACTCGAAAGTTTGAAATTCTTTGTTCGGATACCCTTCTAAGCGTTTCAAGTCGACGAATAATTTTTATTTTTCAAATTTTGGCCCTGCCGGCTTCGTTTTGTGTTGTCGGAATTTGAATTTAAGCCTAATTGCTATTAGAGCGCATGTTGATGCCTCGTGCCGCGCTAATAGTAAGAATAGTGGTAATGAGATAAGGTTTTCATAATTCATGGACAGAACTTTTTTGAAAAAATGTTTAACCAAAACAAAATTATTAACTCTGACAAAATCATATTCAATCAACACAAAATCACCATTCAAAATGTTTATCAACATGAAAGTTCCTTAGCAATATTGTCGGAATCGATCTTCTCTCCATTTCCCCTATAGTCATTTTTAATACGTTTACATTCTGTCACACCTTCAAAAATTGGATTACATTTCTTATTCAAACACCATTTCTATTGTTACAATTTTTCCTCGTGACTATTCCTTATCAAATAGTGCCCAAAATTTAGACAATTGTTTGCAGCTGATTGAAATTGTTGATTGCAGTGTATTTTGTTTCATTTGTGGTATGCTCCGTTTATGAAAAGTTTTGAATTACAATAAATGATAATTAAAGTATTATAATAAAAAATTTTGTTTGAACCACTGAAACAAACTTTAAAAATGTTACCTTTTTCAAATTACAATATATACTTATTTTTTTTTGTTTATCTCATACATCCAATTATTCCACACGTGGTTTGTGTTCTATCAAGTTTTTATGTTCTCACTTTATCTAGATAATCTTCAAAAATGTATTTATTTTTAAACTTCCTCATTAAAATCTGTAGAAGACTAGAAAAAAAACCATTCATGGGCAATGTTCTTTGGTATATTGATGTGTGCCAGACGCATGTCTTGGTCAATGCTCACTTGGTTTAAATGGTAAACAATTTTCCGAGAAGCGAAACGAGATTATACGAGTATTTAGCAGAGAAATGTTTCAGGGCAGTGTTCAAAGGTCACACGGAACTATGAGAAGAGTGAGAAATGTAAGACTAGAATGTTTGGTGTTTGAGTTCTTATAAATATGTTTTTTTCATTCTAGATGAAGTCCTAGTTAAACGATTTATAAATGTGTTTTTCCCTTTTTTCTCAGATCGGATGATAAGATTTCTATCAACATTCTTGATAAAAAACTTTGATTCTTGGTTTATATCCAGTCTGATTTTCAAATCTCTTTATATTTGATAAAAATTCAGATTCACATTGCATATTGTGTGAGTTATAAAAAATTTATTCAGTTTAAAATATAACTAATTGTACACTCTGTGTAGTTCAAAAGTTCAAAGTGGTTAGTTTTTTGAGAAAAATTATTCCTGCTTCTAGTTCCATTTTAAATCCCAATTTAAAAATAAATTTCTTTCGAAATTTCAAAATATTGCTCTCCCCTCGTCACTGTTTTCCTACTCGAAACAAAATGTATTTCCATTGTTTTTGCCAATCTTTGTATTTGAAAATCGTCGAAATTATGTGATGCATCAGAAACCTCAACGGAGAACAAAAATCGAAGAATTTCCAAATCTAACCTTTCCCTCTCAAGGTCCATGCGGGGGAGTGACAGAAACCGAAACATGGCCTCAGTGAGGAAAGTTAGTTTGTTATAGAAATTGGTCGAAATGCGGCAAAAATAGAGTGCGATAGACGCAGACAATTTCCATTTCCTCTATTTTTCTTATTCTATTTTCTCGCGCCGTATGTTGTCCGGCTAAGAGACCAAACACCAGGTGACGTAAATTATTTGGTGGGGACCCATCGCTGGCTTGGGGAGTGAGATGGCGGCGAAACGAGAGAGTGTGTAAAGGCAAGAATCGGTAGATGAAGAGTGTTATATGTGTATGTATGTATGTTTGCAACAAACTTTGTGAAAAAAAACGATGTGGATACACTATTGGCACTTCTTGTATGGCAATAGATGAATTATTGATCTCAAGCTATCCAGGAGTAAATTTAGTCGACCAAAGAGCACTACTTGTTTTCTTGTTTTGTTTTTTTCTTTTTCTCTTTCGTTCCTTCTTTTTTCAGCCATCCATGCGTTGTTTGCAAGTGTTTACTGTCTTCACCTCATTTTTTTTTTCTCAACGATTTTTGTGTTTTGCTTTTTATTCTACTTTATTTTTAGTTCCAGCCCAACCCTCGCCTATCGAAATCAGAAATCACAGTTGGTAGTGGTTGTTGATATTATTCTACACAGCAGCAATAGCAGCGTGGCGCATGTCGACCATTGGTAAATTGAGGTCATATACTGACGTGTGAGTGAATCGGGAATGTCGAAAAAATTTGGCAGGTTTTTGTGGGGTGTTTTCAAAATTTCAGTGGAAGTTAATACAGGATTGTTTTCAATATTGTTCACATTTTTTCGGAGATTAGTTTGAAATGATCTTTGCATTTTTGTTAGAATGTTATTCTAGACTATAGTTCTGTAATAATTCCCACTAAAACTTTGTTATAATGGCTGTGTTTGTTGTATTTCTTCATTTTCTTGATCGTCATATTCAATGTGCTAACAGATGTTTCAGTCTGTACTGTACAGTATCTCACGAGAAATTGCGGATTTCTGGCATATGACTCTATGTGAACAGATGTTCGTTACATTCAGCAGAGGTTTTCAATTCTCGTGAGATCTATGTGGAATTTAGCTAGTTTTTCCTCATTTTTTATCTGAAAAAAATAATTCTATGATTTCTTGAGACTGGAAAACATTTAATTATGAAAGTTTGTGTCTCCTTGAAACATTTGATTTTATCTTGTACTATGGTGTAGTTCTGCAAAACTTTTCTTCCGATTCTTGACCTTCTTGACGGCCATTCATCTTAAACAATGGCTCGTTTTACATTTGAATTCGTCTCTTCTTTCGATTCCTTTTGTATTTTTACCCGCAGCCGTTGAGGGGGTGACCGTCAGGTTTATCCATCCATTCCCTAAAACCGTTTGTTTCATTAGTTGTCTTTCGGTCTCGGTTCTCTTCGTCAGCCTTCTCCTCCTCAACCGTTTTATGTATTCACATTGTATTTGAGTACGGGGGACACCCGATGTTTAGTCAGCAGAAATATAAGGGGCTAACATGAGAAAAAGAGGTTGGAGATAGACGAGACTTTTGTAAGTGCTGAATCGGGATGGAAAATGGTTGTGTCTTGGGACACACACTAAGAATAAAGTGCAAATTGCTCAAATTTTGCATCCCGATTTTGCACGGTTCTTCACGCTTAGGACAACATCTCAAAAACGGTGTCTTACCAAAGCTTCAATGATCTCATCACGTATCTTCTTATATTCTCCGCTCCTATTTTCGATAATCGATGCCAAGAAAATAATTGTTGACAATAAAAAGACCTGATTTGCAGTTGTCTGGTTGATAAGGACTTGCAGAAGACAAAAAAAAAGAAGAAGATACGAAATAGTCGTAGTTTGAATCGTTGACTTTTTGATATGTTCTTATTCTCATCATAGATCACCATTCAATCGAAATTTGTAACCTTGATTGATTTGTGACGAGAAAGAACCTTTTGTTATCAAAATGACAAAAACAACAAACAACAACAAAGATTACAAAGTCGATCCGTTCTTCAAGCGCTAGAAGCACTGCGGATCTCGGTGTTCAGTATACACTTAAGTAATCCTGGTGGCGTACCGGTCTGGGCCAATTTTTAAGTCACTTCCTGGCCGGGGATAGTGACCGAGTAATCTTTCGTATCATGCTACTACCCAATGAAAGGCTGGGTGAACCCGGGGGCTGAGGGCGGACTTGAACTCGTGACCTCCAGATCGCTCGCAGCCACCACTGCCGACTGAGCTATCGACCCCCCCTACAATTCAAAAAGTTATGCTTTCTGCTTTGTTGTTCACACGTTTTTATCAGACTTCTGATCATTGATACCTTCTATTTTTAACATCGAACAACCGTTCCAGCACAATCTACCTGGTTTATGCAAAAACATTTTCGAATGACTCAGAAAATTTATGTATTCGTTGTCTATAGGTAGCATTTGAATTTTAGTACGCCCTAAACCGATACCAGTTTTGTTTCTACAAAAATTCTAAAAATTTCGGTCACATGTCCCACTAAAAACCAGTAAAAACGAGAAAATTTTTCCAGTAAAACGAACAAATTGCCAATTTCGACAAAAAAGAGAAAATTGGTCAGGGAGGGGCTTAGGTGGATGTATAGAACAAATCTGAACAGTTGTTTTATTTGTACAGAGCTCGTCTACTCTCCCCCCAGCAACCCCCCGTCTCGATCGATTTCACAGTTGTTTGCCATTGCTCAAAATATTCCCTATTATTAGTTTCATGATTATAATAGTAACAAATTGGAATTGATCATTTTTGAGTCTACTTTGTGCCCATTCTTCATATTTCTTGCACTTGTCAATAACAAAGACGATACTTGATACCACTAAATGTTTGATGCCTTTGTGTCGTCCTTTTTCTTCTTTATCATCATTGTTTACTAGAGCACTTTTGACAAAAAACGTTGAAACAGAAATCAAAGTTGTTTTCGCCAAGAATCTCTTCCCCTTTCCGAAAAATTTTTCGAGAAAACCCACCAACCTTGCTTGATAACGATCTGCCGATCAAATTGATAAGACTGAGGCGCGAACCAGGTGGAATGTTTCATTATTAAACGGACACCTTTTCCCCCCAACCTTCAAACTGTTTTTCTTCCACTCATTCTTCGCAACATGAAAGCTTTGCCAATTTTCAAAGATCAATTGAAATTTGATGACAAACTGGGCAAATGTAAACGAATCTGGTGAGAATTGCGAGAAAAGCAAGGTTGTTTGAGATATTTCGATCCGAAAAAAGAGAAACTGTCTAGATGGGAGAATAATGTAAGTGCTGCTGTGGTGTTGCACAATGGTCACGCAAACAATTTTTCTATTATTCAGACAAAGATCGAATGCATTGTTTATGTTCAAAGTACAACTATGCTGGTTTTGCGGGGCGGGTACAGGGTTGAGGTAGACAAGTTTCTGTAATATTTCAATTTTTTCAATTAATATATTCAATGATTTATGATCGACATTCAAATTTTGATTAAGTTGTCTCTATATTGAACGAAAACAAATTTCATTTCATTTATCTGATCGGTGATTGCTGATTTTCAGTAACATAAATCCAATCAGTTTCACAAGTTTTTCCTACTAATATTTTTAATGCAATCTGCATAGATTTTTGAACATTTCGAAGACCACACTCTTAATCTGCTTTAAAATTTGGAAAGTTGTGCTTAGCCAAAGGAAATCCATCGGATCAACATTTTATCTAGTTTTATTCTGTGAGGGAAAATTTCCAAACTCGAATCAAAGTTCAAAAAATCGAATAAGCGGCTAAGTGATCATTCTAAGAATCAGATTTTGATTAGATCTCAGCTCAATTCTGAAAATGGAGTTAGTTCAATTCAGGTACATATGTCGTTTCTGTTTCTTCTGATTGCTGCTATTTATATCATAGTCTGAAATGACACCTAATTTTGAATTTAGAATATGAATTAATTTCCTCGTTCTCACTTCTGGATGTTTCTCATTTCTGTTTTGAAAAAGTTCTAAGCTTTCCGTTCTTTTATGTTCTTGTCAGCTTTTTCTTTGTGAACAAACATCAAAGACAACCACCTTCATCCCCTTTTTTCTTGGGTTTTTTTCTCGGCTATTGAATATGTATTGCAACAGCAGGGACAATGTAAATATAAACCAATAGACATACATCCGTTCTGAAGAGAATTTGTGTTCCTATTCTTTAAGAAACGAACGGAGTGTGAAAGATGAAGAGATCATTCTTTGAAGGCTTCAGGATTCAATCTGATTTTAGAGCTTTTCATGAGTTCCCACGCTGAATTTTGACCTTTTTGGTTCTTTAGAAGCTAAATAGACTCAAATGTTTTAGAAAACAATCATTCCCGCATTCATCTTGCTCATCTAGCGTAAACTCACATAGAAAATTGTTTTTGCGTGTGCAGAACTCCACGGGACCACTCTAGAAGTGATCAAACACCTATCTTCATTTTTTCTCATCATTTCTGTTTTGGTTTCTTGCTAGTCTTGATCCAACTCCGATCTGTGAAATAGTCCGATGCCTCCCGGGGGGCAATGTCATTTTCAATTGAACAACTGTCTTTTCGAGACTAGATGCAATACTTCTCTGTTCCTCTTAGTCTTTTGTAATGTTTCTCGATTTCTCTACACTTTCGGATGCGCAGCAGACTTAGAACAGACTAGGCGGCCTCTTTGGCCCTGTCCACGAATCAATAGAGCGGCGGACTGCTTGCCAACTACTCCGCACTTCACTCCGCAGACCCCCCATATCTATTCGCCTCTCTCCCCACCATCTCTCTCTATCTCTTTCTATGAATCTCTTCCATTTGTACACTGACTCATTAGTTTTTCCCCTTCAGCATGTATTCATCGTCATGCATTTGGTGTTATGCGGCAAAAATAGTGAATGGTACTATACAATTAGGGGTTAGACGCAGACAGAACTGCTAGGCCAGTTGTTCTCTTCTCTTCATTATGTTTTTCTTTTTTTTCGTCCCTCTTTTTTTTCTATTTTTCTATTTTCGCCTTTGATCTTCTGGCCACTTTCCAAGTACTCCATCATGTATTTTGTTCTTTTCTTCAATTTTTTTTGGAAACATTTCCAGAATACAATTTTCTAAATGTTTCATTGAACTATGAAAAGAAAAAACTCATCTTGAGACTGAAGTTCTTGACCTTTCCGGTTATATTCTCTATATGGGTGGTGTTTTCTGGTTAGTGAAAAATTGTCGAGTGGTTAAATGGTTTTATTGAACTTTTTTGTGAAATTTAAACCTGATGTTACAAAAAAGGAGTTGAACAACACAATATGAACGAGAAAATTAGGCGTTTTTGGATCAATAAACACTATCTTATACAGTCATTTACAACTAGATTGTTCTATTGTCTTTAGAGAAAAAGAGAAACATAGAATACGAAAAAAAAATTATTGGTCTCACTTGTTTCGTTTATATGAAAACGTATAATTTAGAGATAATTACAAACCCTTTCACGCTGAATCAGACAATCTTTTAAAATAGTAATATCTATGTCGAAAAACGCAAAAAAAGTGTTTACGTTTTTATTGCCCGCTCACAAAACACCGAAAATCTTCCAACCTGCAAAATTCACTGCCTGTTTTTTTTCTGTCCCTCATCGTTTCGCAACTAGTGATTTCCGATCTCTTTGTAGTTCCAGGTGGAAACTTTTTTTGCGGTAGACCAGGTCATGTCACTCTAAACAAAACGTGCTCTGTACTGAGTTTTTCTTTCCTTCGTCTTTGCGTTTTCTTCAAAACTTTTTTCTATTTGATCTTTACTTTTCCCCTCGTTTCGCAGCGCCACCACCATTAACTTCGATGTTTGTGCTCCTCAACTTACTGTCAAAACCATTTTTTTTTCTTCTTCGATTCTTCAACGTTTTTCTGAATTTCTTCCCGTTTTATAATTAGGCATAGCAGATGAAATTCACAAGGCCGCCTTCTCATCATCATCATCATAATTATAGTGCATAAAACCAGGAAACGAAGAAAATCCGGATATAGATATCTCTAGACTAATAAAAACAGTAATTATTGATGAATGTGTGTTTCCTTATCTAGACTTGTTTTTTTCTTGTGTTTTATTATTTACAAGAACAATGTATAAACATCAACAAAAACGGCCATGTCACATTTTAAAATATATCTTTTTCACTTGTAGTCTCACAGATCATTTGAAGGAGGAGATGTAGTAGGAGTGACTAAGAATAATTTGTTAGGGATAAGAAAAACTGATTGCTTGTCATAGTCTATGCCTATCTCACGAGGATGCCCTTTTTCTTGATATCCAGTTTTAGTATATACCCTAAAGAATGTGAGAACGTACATTTTTCTTTTGAATTTTGATCGAAGTTTCATTGCAGTCATGCGTTGGAAATTAGATTGAGAACAAAATGAGTGTGAAGGATGTTTGAAATTTTAAAGTAGACAAAACCGGAAATTCCGTATTTTTACTATTCTATCTCATCAGTCATTTTATTTTTCCAATTTCCTCTCAATGTAGCAAACATCAAACTGTTTTTCAAGAACTCAATTCCTAGAAATTGATCTTTTCGTTGCGTGTCAAAGCCGTGAGGGATCATGTCCCAATCTTCTATTTTTTCTGCAACTATTGAAAATATATACGGATGATGTCAGATATCTTCCCTTTTCGATTTCAAATGCTCACAGGCCAATAGAGATCCCTTCACTCGTAAGTCCCTTGAATTCTGAGTGAGTGTGTGTATGTGTGTATGCATCACGCTGCGGAATCCCTAATTCATCAAGGATTCTCGTCCATTTCCGTCGAATCTTTTATTCGCTTATTCAACGTGATTCAAATCTCGCACTTTTGGCACCAACAGAAAGGAGAGACCCTTCCGATCTCTAATCTTCTTCCAGAATTCATTTTCGTTTGTCACGACAAAGATCAGAATGTAGTAGTGAGCACGCTTCTTCGTTTTTCTTCTTCTAGAATACATCATCATCTCAAGTTGCACTCAGCTTTTGTTTCACTCATCTCTAAGATGAGAAGAAACTAAAAAGAAGAAGAAAAAGAAGAAAGGATGGGTTAGAAAGTGGAAGATGAGGGAAAAGAAGAAAACCTAATTCTTGTTCTTCGTAGTTGATGAGAATTAAAACAGAGAATGAGGCAATATATTAGGTTGAACCGAAAGTTTCTTTTTATTTTCATGAAAAAAATAGCGAGAATTTTTTCGAAGCTGAGAAGGTTAGGTTGATGATAAAAGTGTCCTGGAGCATTGTTGACGTACCCACAACAAACTGGTAGTTTCTCGAATATATCGGTCTATTAGGAAGATGGACGCGAATTGAGAAACAAAGGTGTCTTTGTTTTGATATCATTTTTAAATTGAATTTTTTTCTGCCAAGATGCAGTGGAAACGTCCCGAATAGTTATTGTGCAGATAAGGTAAGGTCTATAGAATACTTTAGGTATGGTAGAATAGTCCAGCTAGAGAAAACAAATTATTGAATGGTCACCCTCTCAACATGTCGTCTAGAGGCATAACGTAAAAAGAAAGCTAAAACTTTTTTGACTCTTTTCGACTTGACTTCAAGCTTCAATTTTATTATCTGAGCAGTATATGGTACGGGCTTCATGAACGCGCATTCGTCTTGGAGCTCCCAATATTCAATTCCTTTGACAGATCACCAAACAAAAGGTATCACTATTTCACGCTTAGTTTAGGTTTTTGAACATCTAGAGCTAGCTCTTCTTATTCAATCCATTGGACCTTTTGTATATTATTAGGCTAATGTATCTACTGCTCAACTACAGTGAATAGATCATTCAATCAATTGCACGAGCAGCGAGAAGAAAGAAGAAACAATCTCATATCCCCTTCGCCACATATATCGTTTTCTCCCAAAACATGACGTACCGAAAGGCCCAATTCTCTGACTTTGTCAATTGACTTCAATCTGTCTACAATACGTGTTTGGCTACCGGACAGTGCCTTAAACATTTCACAATTAGTTTGGAATGGGTCCTCTTCCTCTACGGTTTGTAATGAATCAAGGTTCAATTCACTCAATCACCCAGAGCGAGTTTTTTCTTCTAAATTGAACTCCTCCGCTTCGAATATTTTGAACAAAATTTTAATTGTGTGTGGACTAGAGACCCTTCCTTTATTTGTTTACATCATAACCTTTTTAATATCGGGAATCCTGAGGTCAGACAGGAATGAAAACAAAACTATGTTTTGTTAATGCTCTTGAGAGTGGACAAAAGAGAGCACTGTTCTCCGACACGGATAGTGGTAAAAACCCAATATAAAGTGACATGATAGACATTGAATTAGTCTACCTAAGGAAGAAAATACAGCTCTCTTAAACATAGCTAAGCTTCTGAAATATGTGCTTACGAAAAGACCACCAAAATAAAAAGAAACTTTCGGTTCAACCTAATACAAATCAGAGAGGAAAATGAAGATCGCGGAGACTAAGTGATAGAGTGACAAAACGTCAGGTCAATAATCAATATATTCTCATTCCAACTTATTCCGTCTTCCCCTTGTTTCTCCGTTTTAATCTTTGCGTCAAGATCAGTCTTTGCTGCGGGGAAGAACCGGGCGAAAGAGGACCCCAATTTCAATATCTATTCACATTCATAGCCCCCCTTTCTCTCTCTCTCCCACACCTTTCGGCCAAAGTGTAATCTCATATCGTTTTTCGATCTTTGACGTTACGAAAATGAATGAGGTGGCAAGCTGAATAAAAAAAAACTCGCTGACTGGAGCAAAACTCAATTTATGAGCGAAGAAATTTCTAGGTTTCCGCTGAAATAAGTTTGTTTATGAACGAAAGCCGAGACGGATACCTTTCCTGACAAAGACCACCTCGAAAAAGCCAAAAACATGCACATTTCTTAGCGCCTTCTCCTGAAATGGACTCTCTGTTATTTTGCTGTTTGTTCATTTCTCAGATCATTTTTTCTCATATTTCTCACACTTTTAGTTTTTTTCCAATGGGAAAATGTTTTTCAAAAAGGGAACATTCTAAAAATTGTGAGCTAATATGGTGTTTGAATAATCATATATTATTATCATCTAGACTGAATTGCGTAGTTTCAAGAATGCAAGTGCATATATAATTATCACCTTTCTCGTGCACTTTTCTGAACATGTTCTTCTCCGAAGCTTGACCTAACTTTTTTGCTCTTTTCATCTTTCTTCTTCAAAAAGTGAGCTTCAAAAGTTTCAGAGAAAACTGAAACTCATTAATCATTCCCGAAACATCATCCGAACACTCTTCTCTCCCTCCCTTTGCTCATCTTTCTTCTTCTTCTTCTCGATCTCCGTCACACCTCTTGAAACTCGACTCAACAACGTACATTTCCGATATCTTCTTTCAGAGTATCACTCCTCTTCATACATCCACTCAACGTCAACGTCAAACCGATTCCGAATAAGCGAGCAAGCTGACTTCGCTTGCCAAAAGTAAGTTTTACTCTCATTTTTTTCACATTACAAAGCATATTTGATGGATTGGCAGTTATTGATATAAGTTCGGCGCTGTCGTTCTAGAAACTAATAAAAAATGAGTTATTGCTCACTTAACCTAGAAATCCCAAGAAAAGCCTCTTTTGTACTACTCGAAGTTTCTTCAAAACAAAATTATAGCTTTAGTTCTTCTGTTGGTAGTCATCCTATCTTACTGAAATCCTATTTTGCTGACTGAAAACAACCGTTCTTGTGACACCTTATTAGCCTTAAACTCTGTTTTTCTTCGCATTTCGGAAATCTTCTACCAACACCAAGATTCTTATCGTTCGGTTTTGCAAAACTGAGATTTCATCCTACAGATCAAATCACACGCATATCAGATTAAAGAAGACGCTAGCGGTTTTTCAGTTTTTAAGATGAAACCTAAAAGATAATTGCTTATTACACTATTTTAATCTATAATAAGTTGTTAACTAATTCATATAGGACAAAAGTCAATTTTGTAAATCGATTAGAATTTTTAATGATGCAAAAGCGTGTCAAAAATATCAATAACAATTCAATGTTTTTGATCAATCAGTGACGGTAACAAGTCAGATGATTCATTTAATGTTCTTTGTTCGTATCATCGATCAGACCATCTCGCAAAAAATATTTTATCATACCATAGGTGATATTTCAAAAGTTTCAATATTAATTGTGAGATTTTCTCATTTTTTTCATTCTAACGATACATTTCCGACCCTTCTCTTAGTTTTGAACTTTTTTTTTGGTTTCAAAATCAAATTTTCTGACTGGTTTGGTCTTCGTTTTCTGAATTCTTAAGCCTCTGTCCTAAAAGGAAAAAAAGAAGGAAATAGATAGAAAAAAACCCGAAAAGAAGAGATGGGAAATTTCCTAGTCATTTTCTATTGCTCTTCTTTTTTCGCTCTCTTCGGCTTTCCTTAGTTTTTTTCTTTCTCTTCGTCGGTCCCTCATGTTTTCTTTTTCTCCCCATTTTTTCTTGAAGGGGCCCCTGTGGCGCCCTGCGCGCGCGTTGTCGCCCCTCAAGCCCCGCCCATTTCACCACTCTCTGAGCTGCTCTGTCGTTTTCTTTCCCTCCTTTCCTTTTTTCTTTTTTTTCGTTTCACCCCCCGGCTCCCCCCTGTCGTCTGTGCTCAGGCGTGGTGGTGAGTGCTCACTAAGCAACAACTATTCTCGCGCAACATCAACGACTGCCGACCGAAGACGACGTGTGCTTTGCTTCGGCACAGGCAGCGTCGTCTTCACCATACCATCATAGCAATTCCACGTCGCATCGCCACGGCCAACAAATGCATCCATTTTATAGTATGAACGGTACGTTGGCCGATCAACTGCAAAGTCATCTGGCCAATTACGGGCCGCCGATGATAAATTCACAACGAGGCGGAAACGAGGATCCATCAATGTATATGAACGGCTCATCCGCCTCCGTTTCCAACACCAACGGATCATCCTCAATGGGCAATGATCAAAAATTTCCTTCATATAAACGAATGGCTCAACGTAAGTAAGGCGATTACTTTTCCTACCGTATCACAAAGAACGAAGTTTCGTTTTTTTCTGAAACGGATTGTTACACTAGCTCAAAAGTTTTTTGAAAAGTTTCTCATATCAAATTACATTTCAGGACGGAAAGTTCCGGAAGGAGAGTTGTGCGCCGTTTGTTCAGACCTTGCCACTGGATACCATTATGGTGTTGCAAGTTGTAATGGATGGTAAGTATTCGTGACGTGGGGGCGTTGTTTGAACTTTTACTCTCATCCTCCTCGATGAGTCTCTTTTGCACTAGGAAGCTATGTGTGCTCCATGCTCTCTCTGGGGACCACGAAGCTTCCATCTTGTTCTTTGCTTCTCTCTCCTATCCGTTTCACAAGTTGTGTGGGGCAGAAAAAATGGAATTGAGAAGACATGGGTAGAAAAAAAAAGAGATGGGAAAACCGGATGAAATGTGATAATGTTGACAGGAGAAGTTGGCCTCTGCTAGTCTTTAGAACCTCGTCAAAACACATACATGCTTCAGAATTCTCAGTGACCAATAAACTTGAACTCTTTCATCCACCATTCTTTCTGGTTCTTTGGTTTTGGTCTCCCGCCTTCTTTAGAGCATGTCAAAACCAAATACACAATATGTGTCTCCTGTCAAATTCACCTTCTTCCTATTCTGTGACGGCTTTTCTCCGTCTTTTTGCTGCTAGTTGAAGAAAAATTGAGGGAAAGGACCTTCGAAAGAGTGGAGAAGAAAAAAACGATCAAGTAGAAAATCGCGTCACGCTTTCGAGAGCACGGGGAGCAGCACAGCATTGAAGCACGAGGCAATTTAGGGAGATGGAAAGGAGAAGCAATAGGAGAGAAAAATTCACGAAAAAAATTGCACCAACATTTTTTAAAAGGGGTTTTCTCTCTTTATCTTCTCCCATCCATCAACAAACAAACGTAATTATTTTTTGGTTGATGAGAAAGAGAGACGGGAAATTAACGATGGTCTTTGTACATTTAAGCAATCGAGCCACATGAGTTTATGGGGTATTCCCTCACATAAGGGTCCACTTGGTCTTGAATCTCTAATGAATCAAAGCCTAATTAAATTGGAAAGAATAACAAGCGACCAGAAAGATTTCTGGAAGTATAATTAACTAGAATTATTTTTCAGCAAAACCTTCTTCCGGAGAACAATAGTTAGTGAACAAACTTTTATATGCCAGTATAATGGGAATTGCGATGTTAATAAAAGTAAGTTTTGCTTTGTGCTCTCCAAATTCGAGAGAATTTCTTGGAATTCTCCGGCTCTTTCAACCTTTAATTGCCCTTGGTTTATGGTCACTTTGCAGATATACGATGTGCGTGTCGTCACTGTCGTTTCAATAAATGCTTACTTGTGGGGATGGATGCAAAAGGTGAGAATAAAGACGAGGTGCCAAAAATAGATGCAAGTTGTTGATTACTTGTTTTTACTCATAATGAGCCTGACACTACATCTCATTAGTTGTAAGAAGACGAAGAAAGCACGCTTTCTGTGTTTGGTTAATGATGACGTTGAAAAAATGGAAATGAGAGAGATTTTTGAACTGTTGATTGAATAAGATTTTAGTGGCATCGTCTAAACCACAAAGATGAGTTTTTGGGGTTGTTTGCGGAGATGAATAAGAATCTTGAAAACAAGCATCATCACAATTAAATTTCCGACTTTTGGTTATTTATCCCGGAAACGGTGAAGGATGTATTTCTTGACACCTTCGACAAAACAAATTGGTAGATCTTTGATGTAAATCCAATTTGAAAACCAAAATTGAGATCAAGAACACGGGGGATGCTCCAGACAAAAACTTTGTTCCTTTTTCAAATCATCTTATAGAATGAAAACACATTCGAGGCTTCTTCATTAGAATCATTTCAAAAATTTATGTAAAAAAAACAAACAGCTTTAATTCGATGACTCGAGATGATCTCTGGAACATGATCTGAAAAGACTTATTGAGAACATTAGGACATTAGCAGTACCCTTCCATCACCGGTTCATTCGACAAAATAGATTTAGCCTTACAACTTCCAGCTATACAAAATGATCGAGACAGGATCGGACCTACAAAAAAGGTCAAAATGAGCAGCGGATCTGATGATGAGCAAGCCACAACTCCACACCGTCTTCAAGATCAAGTAAGTGTTCAAAGACCATAAAATATGTGCACTCAACTGGAACCGAGATCTTTGCAATATTTATTATTTTATGTATATGTATATGTTTCTCTAGTTTTTTCTTCTTTTTGGGAGAAAACGAGAGAGATATTCTATTTTATGCGTGCGAACCAAACAAGCTGGGGTGATCCAATATGTACGGCCTGTGTTGTGTCTTCTTAAATTTCAACATTCATTTTCTTCTGTTTCAAATGTTTTTTGGTCATCGCGAGACGCCAACTAAAACCTTGGTGTAACCGAATATGGGGGGCTTCCTGAAAAAAGAGAGAGGACAAACTGAATCTCGGCACTAGAAAAAGAGATTTGTTAGTACGGGGGTTGGGGGTGGTTATGTGTGTGTTGGAGCGGAGAAGCATGCAACATACAGAAGACGATACGTTTTTTTTTTCAGGAAATCATCGACCAGCTCACACAAGTGGAAGGCCTCTGCCAGGAATTGCGCCGATGCATAATTCCCGAAGTGACGGGAGTGACACATGCGTTGACGTCCCCTTGCCTACTTTTTGAGACCACTGACCTTAAAGTAGACGTGAGTCTGGTGATCAACTAGTCTCCGTTCTCAGTCACCCAAGTAATTAAACTTCAGACCAACACAATGTTCAAGGAGCTCTACCCAGCCTCAATGAACGACATCCGCATGTGGAATATTCGTGAAATGCGCATCTGCATCGAGTGGGCAAAGACCTTCGACATCTATCAACGACTCAATCTATTCGATCAGGTGTGTAAAGGACAGAAGCCATGCGCAAAGAAAAGTGCAGATATCATATTCGTGTTATTTGAACAGCTGAAACACGGCTCTAACTTGAGCTTTTCAGACAAGGAAAAGGGGGGTTTCCCCATTTTAAAACATCAAACACCACAGCTGTATTTTCCCGTGTTATCACTTTTAAGAAGGAAAAAATGACTGAAAAATAGGGGTTCAACCATCAGCTTACTACGCAAAAAAGTATTGAAAAAAATAGCTGAGAAAGGGATTCGGTGAGCATGTGATATTAAGAAAGTAGCTTTTCAAAAGCTTAAAATTCGTTTTGAACAACAACTCGTTGAAAAATATGGAAGACTGGTTTTCTGATTGGGGGGAACTGGCTTTCAATGTGAATCACTTCCTCATAATAAAATAATGGTTTCAGTTCGCACTTGTCCGCAACTTTGCATTTGCCTTCAATCTTCTGAACCGTGTGTTCTATTCACCGGACCACGGACCGGACAAGATTGTTTTCCAGAATGGAGCTTTCATCATGAGACAACCACAACAACAGGTGAATTGAACAATACCAGATTTTCCCTAAATCAAATAAGTTTCCAGGTTCAACTTTCTGGATGCAGACCAATTTACACCAGACAAATGGACGAGATCATGATTCCATTCCGCAAATTACAATTGAGCGTTTCTGAGTTCGCCACTTTCAAAGCTGCTCTTTTCTTCAATCCAGGTACTAAACTGAAGTGAATTGACAATGAAAAACTGATTATTCGTTCCAGATGCTTTGGATTTGTCACCATCTGCTAAGCAAGAAGTTTTCGAAGAGAGAAACAAATATTTGGGTGGACTTTTCACTTGCATTACACAAAAGATTGGAATTCCAACCGGTGTGCAGAAATATGGAAGCCTTTTGATGATGACTGCTAGCATTCAGGTAATAATTGAAAATTCTGGAAAAAAAATATTTTCTTGATCTTTTCAGAATATCTTGGCACAAAATGAAGAAAACATGCAAGTAATGGAGTTGTTCAAGAACTGGGAAGTAGATCCATTCGTAAAGGAGTTATGCATGAAGAGAGCTTAAAAATGAAAAAAAAAACAAAAAAATTAATTTTAACAGTAGTAGTTCCTCTCGTGTTTTGTCAAGATCTCTATTTTCATGCAAAATGTTATTTTTGACTGGCCCCTAGTTTCTTTTTTCTGTGAAAAAACCCCCCATCCCTGTAGAAACTTGTCATAGATTTTTATTTCTCCCGTTCACTCAGTGCTGTATATATAAATGCCCCCTTCCCAAGTTCTCCCCCCATTATGTGATACCATCCTCGTTTCGATTCTAATCAGCACGTTTATTCCCCTATTGTGCCATTCAGTTATCCTCTATATCTATTCGAATACATAATAATCTCTCAGATAGACAACTAGAGTTATTTTTCTGGAAAACCTGTCAAAGTTTACATTTTGAAGAGAATTTTCTCACAACGAAGTATAATTTGTTTCAATAATGTCCTCGTTTTTTCCAATAGTGTCTTTTTGCCCCCATTTCCAACAACTGCTCTCCAATTTGATTCGGTTACTAATTTTCATTTATATAAAACGAAGTTCATGTTTTTTTGTACTGCAAGCCAGTTTTTTTTCTGACACCGCTTCATGTTTCACTCCCAGTTCTGTTCCTTTTTCCAACTCCCACCTCTTCCCAAGCATTGTCATCGATCGCAATTCTAAGCAATTTCCATATTATTCATTTTTGTTCCAACATCCTCCACACACACCCCATTATTTACTGGTATGAACAACTCCCCCCTTCTCTCCTATTGATTTTCATCTGCTTTTTGAATTACCAGTAAACGATTAAACTTTTACAAGAAATTTGTGTTTTTGGATTATCTTCTAATCTATCACTGTAATGTTCTTTTCTGCTTCTCCACACTCTATTCTTTCTTCTTCACGTTCAATTTTCTTTTTTTCTGTCCATTCAATAAATCTTCTTTTTTTCAACTTGTTCACACCTGGCACGTCAACTTTCACCCATTATATTATTGTTGGCCAGTTCTCGCCATTGCATTGCACAATTTGCTGCTTTCCCAACGCTGCGGACTCGCTTTTTCGTTTTTCAAAACTGTGTAATAAATGACTGGCGGAAGGAGAAACAGAAACACATGCTCTCCGTGTGCACATATCATCCGCTTTCACCCCCGCGTTTCCTCCTTCAGATCTTTGTGGAAATCGGTGAAATGCAATTTCAATATTTGATATTTTCTGTATTACTTCTAGATTTTGCCTATTGTTGGAACAGTAAACGATCGTTTTTCATTCCCGATTTTCTGGGAAGTGGAGGTAAAATATGTTTTTGTTTCCAAACATTGAAACAATAAAAAGTATGTCAGAATATTTGTCAGAATTTTGATACGCCTTTTCTAAAATTTCTCAATAAAAACATGACATTTTTTACTATTTCTTTTAAAATTTTCTATTAATGTTATAGATTTAATAATTTTTGATTTTTTTTATTACCAAAGACTCCTAGAAACAGTAGAAACAGTCACTTTCCAAAAAAACCGTTGTATTTTAATTCAGATGGTACACCAAAATCCAAAACAGAGTCAGTTATCGAAGAACGAATGGAGTACGGCAGAATGATCCTCTTAGTCTGTAACAAAACATGCGCAAAACATAGGTCGGATGTGAGTTGATTAATTTGAGCATCAAACATGAAGTTTTAAGGAAAACAAACTTTGTTTTAATGTTTTCTAGTTTGAGACATCAAATGGCTTATAAACGTGTTTTCAGATTCCACTATGGCTCAAGGAGTTCAATCAGAGGAAGGGATATCAAGAACCTGAAGCAATCAGTTATTACTATCACACCTACAGACAACCAGTATCGTTCATCGATACGAATGAAACTACTTCTTTTCCTAATTTGATTTATTTTATCGGATTGAAGCGAGTTGTTTTTAATGGAGATGTAAACATTAGAGTAAGTTTTCATGAAATCAAGAAATCGTACAATAGCACACACTGAAATATCGCTCTTTTCTATTTTACGTGCAAAATTGCTAGTTTTGAAGTAACATATAGGAATGAAGGAACGCTCTGATGCTCTGAAATTTTCTCAGTTTTTTTCAATCCTCGAACTCTATTTTTGCCGTTCACACTTTTCTGTACGGTTTTCTAAAGCAGAGAATAGCTATAGAAAAGAAAATGCATGCTGAAAACGCACTGATTTGAGCTGATATTTCCAAATTGTGGGGGTTGTTTCATCCATAACTTTTTCTGTTTCAGAACACGTTCTACAGATAGTAGTCAACTATAAAAACATAGTTCTGATGAAAACTGATAAATACGCACTCAATTAATTTTAGAACATGAGAACGTTTCCCCACACATGCGAATTTTACACTTGAAAAATAAAAAGGGATATTTCAGTGGCCGCTACTGGGTCTAAATTACACAATATTTAGTGGTGTTTATTCCTATCGGTTCAAAACAAGAAAATTCTGAATTGATTTTATTCGAAAAATACAAACTGTTCTTTTTTATTTCGTTAATGGTAATTTTTAGAACGAAGTGGACTCTTGGATTGCATCTGTTGACCATTTGACTGTAATTGAACCAAAAGTCTATAGTGATTTGAACGAAATTCTATCTGCAACATCAAATTGTTCGAACAAGTTTTTGTTGCTATCAGATCGTGCAAAGTGTCCTCAGCCTTCTTGGTCAATAGTTGCCAGGTAACTTCATAAATAATGTCAGATTATTAATCATGAAAAGTTACAGAATTGCTCAAGAACACGGAGTACAGCCTGTCAAAGTTGGTCATCCACTCGACGGATTAACTCACGTGCTGCTACACAAGAGAATGCCGTTCTTATCAGAAGCATCTTGCCACTTATCAGTTCTGCTCTACGAAAACAGTTACTCTGATTTTGGCGATGACATCAACCCATTAGTGGTTAGTTCAGTCACTATAGATTGTCCGACTCAAAATAGTTTTGACATTTTTAGGTCTCAGATTGGATAACAACTTTATTGCCAATGGAAGACGGAAGTTGTCCAGCTCTTTTCGAAACGTTTTGGCATCCAATTGAGGATGAGCTCACCGAGTTGCAGCAAATCTTCTTCTCCGCCGAATTGGAAATATCCGAAAGAAACAAGCGACCAACGTTTATTTTAGTTGGTCTGACCGGTGGGATTGCAGTCATTATTTTAGCGTTCAGTATATTCTGGGGACTTAACGGATCTGGTTTTAGTGAATAGATTTCGTATTTTTTTACAATTGTTCAATCGAGCTTTTTCTAATGATCTCTTGTACATATTTTCATTATTTTCTGTATAAACCGTAACAACCACTTCAGAAATACTTGATTTGCAAGAAAAAAAAAAACAAAAAAAAAATTTTGGTCCCTCATCAATTCGTTAACAATTGTGAATTCATCGAAAGAGACCTTCTACAGAATGAGAATTTCGTTCCCCCTTCCCCTTTTTCTCTTCCAATTCTCATATCGTGGCGAATGCAATTGGGAAACGTTGCTAGACGCATAACGCAGTTCAGCGAAAAAAGTGGTTGATGGCGTGAGGGCATCAAGAGACGTTGCCCTATTAGGATGCAGTGAGAGAAGCGAGTATCACCGTTTTTGTTATGAAGGCAAGTCAACGAGGTGGATAAGAAATAGCAGCAAAGAAAAAAGGCCGTCATGAGACTGAAGGAAAAATAAAGCTATTACATTTTTAGAGAGTAATTAATAATGTCTGTTGTAGATGAAGCCTGTTTATGAAGTACTTTCTGTAAAAAACTTGTATGAAGCTTATTGTACAACGTGTTCTGTTCAAAGAGCAATTCGACCATTTTATTTTCGTCCAGTTCAGAAAACCAAATTTGCATCTAAATTCACTTGCCAATTTAGCTTTTCCAAAAGTGCAGAAGAATAGAGAGAACCTTATAATTAAGAAAGAGTCTTGCAATGACTACGGTAGCATGTACTTTTGACTCAAATTTGATCGTTTGAACCAAAATAATTTTCTAAACTTTTCTGTTTTCCGTTATATTCCCGATGGATTCTGAAAGTGCATTCAAAAAACTATCTTTTTCCAGATTAACTTTATTATTCAAAACCTGCCCACCAAACAGAATTGAAGAAAAAGGAAATCTTAAATATTTCGACAGAATGCGTTACAATAAAATAGAGAAGTAATCCGACATGGACATGTGACAGCAGACAAAAAAAGAAGAAAGAACTCCAGAAATAGCGACAGGAAAGAGAGTGCCAAAGCTCATGGAACAGAAGAGGGTAAAGAAATTCGAAACATTGCGATGTGTCTTAGAGAAAATAGTAGAACGGGGGAATGTCATCGGGACGCCAGCGTAGGAAAAATGGAAGCAATAGAAACAGAATTTATAGAAAAACCGATTTATACATGTCACGGGTTATTGCTCAGCGCTATTTCTAGCAGCACGGGCACGTTGCATCAAAACCGATGGTGGGATACGGAATTTGATGATCTCGGCGACGGCATGATCATGAGCCGAGACCCAGACGTCTTCGTCGATCTTGTAGACCGGATAGTAAGAGAAGTGCTCGAAGAGGCGGCAGTAGATTTGGATTTCATAGCGATCGTGAAGATCAGCCATGAGGATTCCCTGAAATTCTATATTTAGTATCCGATAATCTTCGCATATTATTTTTAGTGTTTTGAACCCGATTGATCCTAATAATTTTTGCTCTTTGTACTAAGTGTAACAAATAGGATCAGCTCCGTCGTCCATCTCTTTTGATAAGGTTTCTTTTTTGCAACTTGGAAAACTAGACAAACACTACAGTATACTAATTAGGACTGATAATGCATCTTGCAAATTAGCAGATACGTTCAATGCGGTTCAAAGTACATTCAAGAGACCACCCATTCAGGAAACATCTGAGATCAGGTCTCCCTGCAGAACATGTCACTCAAAAGTTAAATCATGCCCTCAATTCAATATTTTTCCAAGGCCAACCTAATCGGATTATCAAGTTGAATGTTCAATAGTCATATCAGTTTTATTATCATTTGCATCAGTTCTACCCAGCACCTCGCTGTCTGGTCTTCCCTACTTACCGCGAACTTTTCGCGTGCCAGGTTACCCAATTGGAATCCTTTTGGAAGACGATCATAGTCTGGATCAACTGGTGTATCAATTCCCTGTAACAAAGATATATACACGCATATACAGTATGATGCTAATACCATAGTCTCAGCAGTTGGGACAGTCTTTGAGGAGCATGGTTTCTCCTCAGTCTCCTCCTTGATCTTCTTTGCAGGAATTTCTTCCTCCACTTCGGTCTTTCTCTTGAGACGCTCTTGAACACCAGATTGGTGATCCATCTAAAAATGCAAATCTTATTATAGTCCTGAGTCATCCAATTATACCTGATTGAGAGCTTCACCTTCGGTATTGTTAACTTGATTTGAACAGTTTCCAACAATGACTTGTTCCATTGTATTCAACTGAAAACGAAAAAGTAAAAAGTTTGAAGCAGAAGAAGACAAAAATAAAGGGGAGAAGAATGAAATGAGGATGGAACTAGAATCCATGTTCTGCAAGGATTGCACGGAAATGTATCCTCTTCCAAAGCAATAAACTTCTTCTACAGAAAGACGAAGCAAACGAAAAAAAAGCCGCCGGTGCGGTTTTCGCGATGCAATGTTCGCCTCTTTTTATCTCTGAAAAAAAGGGGTGGAGTAGAAAGAAGCGGCCAAGCAGCAGTTAGGAGAGCGTTGCAGACGGGGCGGTAAAGACCGAGCTGTGGAGCAGCCAGACAGACCAGGCGCTGAATAGAAGATAAGAGAAGGAGAAGAGCGTGTTGGTGTAAATTTCAAAAGTTCAGTTCTGTTCTTTCATATTGCTGGATCACAGAGGGTTAGCAAAACATATTTTGTGATAACTGGGCGAGAAACGCGATGCGGACTTCCAACGCAGCAGCTGCATGTGATTGGACACGTGGTCGATGCAAAAGTTCATCCCCCTAGATGTACAGTTGACCGAAGAAAAGTGTCAGATAGAATTGACGACAGGTGCTCTTGTCTTGTTATACGGGTCATGACACTTTTTCGTATAAAATGTGAAGAATAGCACGTTCTATTCTGTGCAAAAAGTGTCAATGCACTATTAGTTTGATGTGTTCTGCTGATGAACTCTTCAATTTTTCAGCATGAGCAAAAGTACATGATGACGATGGAATAATAATTTAAAGAAATGGAAATGAATGATAGAAATGAAATCGATGGTTGATCTTGATTAGTAGCTAATTCAAAACATGAGTTCGAGGAGCAGGATTTACTAGTGAGCCGATCAACATGTGATGTTTATTTGTTCGGATAGTAGCCGAACAAGTTTCTTTCAGCAATCAAACCTCACATCTTAGCAAAAGCTGCGCCGAAGGCCATCAAAAACTTTTTGACGTAAACAAAAACTCTGAAGATGTGAGTTTGATGTGTTTGATATGGTGTATGCGATTTGCAGTCGGAAGGGAAAAGAATAAAAAAGTTATTACATTTGCAATTTCAGACAGGAAACGGAAATTTGGTTGCAGATTCGAGTCAGAAGAATCGAATATATGTATATGGACGAGTATGCGTGTGTGCAAATCTCCTCCCTCGGCTCCCCTCGCTCTTATCTCCCCACTTTTTTTCTGCGAGAGCTTACTAGTAGATTAGTTAGCAAGAATTGAGTGAGAGCCCTCGGGGCGAGCGCGGAGCCAGGAGCAAGATGAGGACGAGAAGAAGAAGAAAAGGAAAAACAGAAAATGAGAGACATATTTGTCGAAGCTATTGGAGAACAGAAGAAGCTTTGTAGGAGGAAAAGGGGAGGAGAAGAAGAGGAAATCAAGATTTTTTCCAGCAAAGCAGGGATTAAGGTTGTAGTTTTTTTCTAGTTTTTTTGTATCTGGATAACGCTTCATAAGTGTGATAAGACAGATGTGAAGCCAGTGGAAGAGAAGAAAAAAAGGAGGAAGAAATGAGTAATACTATGAATTTCAGTGTGCATGCATTCACATATCGCAGCTCTTTGCTCATCTAAAAGAGGAGGGCGCCTGGTGTCCCTGTCAGACGACTGGACACATTCATACATATTTTTGCAGCAAAAACCGCCTATGGTGCACCCAAAGTTGGAAAAAGCGCGTTTCATGCACTTTCTGGTTGAGACCAGAAATGATGTGTAAGAGTCTAAAACTAGAACATTGAGAAAAAGAATGAGGAACTTACGAGAAACTCAAGGGAATAGAAAAAATGAATTCGGTTCAGAGAAAAAAAAAACTTGTAACTAATTCTGCAAGTTCCACCTGCAAGCACTCAAGTTTCCGAATTGAAAGCAGAAAGTTCGTTTTGAGTGCTACTCTTCTCCCAACCTGTTCGGACAAAGGACACCTTGCAAAACGAAATACGACCTTTGTAATGAAACGACATTCACCGTTTTTCTTTTCTTCACAGCTATGCCAAAAGGTTGATCGGAATTAATGATAAGGACCAATTTCTGTAGGTCTATCTTTGAAGAAAAGTAATAATATAAGAATTATTACAACCTTTATAGCACTCCATCGTAACTTTTTTCTCGTTATCAGTAAAGAAAAAAGTATATGGAAAATGAGAAAAAAGCGCGGTGAACGCACTGCATGCAAAACGGTTGTGTGTCGTGCAAACCGTCATATATTATCGTGACAACTGAAAAAAAACGACCATAAATGTAGGAGGGTGACGTTGCAAGAGAAAACGGGAGGAGGGGAAAAATACAGTCTTTTCAATAACAAAGGTAGCAGAAAGAACGAAGACAAGGTGTTTTTGCTTCCGGGTCTGCAAAAGAAAACGTGTGTGTATTCTGGAAAAGAAAAAGGTGTGGAGAAAACGGAACTATTCTATAGTAGGAATGCGGTCGACTGATCAACAAGAAGTTCTAGTCCATTAAAGTGCATCATGTGTCGGAATCATGCAAGCTGCGCAGCGGAGAAAACATGATTAAAGGCGTATGTTTTGGGCAGAAAAATGGGATAAAAAAGAAGAGATAGAAAAGGATTAGTTCAAGCAAAAAAAAACACTTCGAGGAGCGACTTTTTGACATTATTCAAACGTATCTTATCCCTTTATCACGAGGATTTATGACTGTTCATTCCCGTTTTCCACCCTTTCTGTTTTTGCAAAATACAAGAAAATCAAGTGAGAACGAAGAAAAGAACGGTAGAAGCGAATGAGAGAAGGAAAATGGTACTCCTTGTAGAGCGATCCAACGCCGACGAAAAATGCGTTTGCGCTACAAAAACAGTGAGACGACATCGTCACTGAAGACGACGCCTCCGCGTGACTGCGTTGTGCCCTTTTGCAGGGAGCGGGCGCCTCTTATTCTTGCAAATTTTATACTCGATCCCATAAAATAACATGATTCGGTGGCCTACTCTTCCTGTTCGGCGGTGTTGGGAAGGGAGATACTAATTAATGATCAACACACACAATCAGAGGGCGATATAAATCAAGGAGTAAACAGAACGAGGAAAAAGGAAAAAAAGTTTTTAGCATAACGAACCAAAGATGAATGGTGTTGCTTGGTTGGTGGTCAATGTTCTGTATGGAAAACAAAAGAATTTACATCTCGTGCAAGCATCTAAAACAATGAGATGCTAATTTATTCATAGACTGTCTGTGATAATAATAATAATAATGTATTTTAGAACGAAGGTCCAGGACCAATACCTGTTCATAAAAGTTATTACACCCCTTTTTTATTAATATGACATTGAGGGCAAACAACTGAAAGAAGTGATCATTCAGTCTCAATTCACCATATTGAATGGAAAGATCAAAATGATATAGAAAAATATTAGGTTTCGAATTTGAACAATATATATTAGTTAATCCTGAGAAAAATGAGAAAGAGTGCATTTGAAAATCTGAAAAAAAGAGCTTACGAACAATACAATCTACCGAGCAATAATCACTGAATTCGTCATAAGTAATCAAAGTTTGATTGATTCGATGAGATGGGAATGCCGAAGAATAAGGAAATAAATGCTCTACATCATCAGAAGTAGTACAAACTTTCAGAATAATATTCTCTCCGACAAAATGATGTCAGAAGGCATGAGAAGCGGACCAAATTACTGAGCGGCGCCTGGTGAGAATAAACGAACACGTCATCTCAATTGGCATGATCCTTGGAGAAATAAAAAGAAAATTCTTATATAAACAAACTTTATTGGAAAATAAATGTTTTTGAAAATACAAAAAAATGAAAACTATTTATGTTTAAAATTAAGAAAATTGAGGGTTCACTGATGCCATTGAAGTGATTCTTTTCTTCCATTTGATTTTTCTCAAAAATCCATTTCGGATAGTTTTGTTTAGCAACAAGTAGATCACAACTGGGATCGCATGAATAAATTGCCACATCTTTTGAGCTACAATCATCAGCCAAATTGGAAGTTCAACAACGTTCATCAAAACAAAGATGATAGACGCGATAAGGTTGATAGAACATATCATGGCAGACTGAACCAAAATTTGAAAGCTCTGAAAAAAAAAAGAATTCATGTGAATTTACTTGTCATAAACCACAGAAACATACCAAGTCTTGTCTTCGATTCTTCCAACTGATCATGCTCATTTTCTCTTTTACTGTGAAATAAAGCCAAGCGTATAAAATACAAGTAATTGCTACAATTAATATATTATTGATGCTATGTGGAATATTGATGTACTGAAAATATTTAAGTATTTGTATGTCAGAAAAACTTCAAAATACCTCTTTCGAGTGATTTTCATTAATCATTGGGTCAAATAACCAAGTATAATATTTTGAATTGAATCCAACGGGGTTTGTGAAAATAGCAAAGTAAAATCCATACAGAACAGGAATAATCATCATTATGTAAGTTCGATGTCTGAAACAGAACTGCTTGAAAGCTTATCAGTCAGGAACATCACTTACCCATGAAACAAGGCATAAGCCCAAGCAGGTCTACTCATCTCCAATAACCTATTTGCCACAAGACCAAGGACTATAATACATGAACAACACCATAATCCTAAGACAATCGATCCACTGATATAATTGAAATTTGGATAAGTGCACCAAACAGCTCCTTCAGTTGCCAGAATCCCTGTTGTTATTGAATTGATACAAAGTGCCAACATGTCAACAATTCCCAGACAGATCATAATTTTGAAGCATGACATCTTATAGTAGTCTGGTTGAAACATTACAGAGATAATCGGAGCATAGAGAATCTGGATATAAAATTATATTTCAGAAAACTTCTATATTTTTTGCTTACATTAGATACAACACCAAAAACGATATCGAAAGGTCCGAAATATGGATGTTTTACACCTTTCAACCGAGACCATTCCTCAGAAGAATGAGCACTGGAAAAGTTCGAATGTAGGAACTTAAACTTCTTTGTATACTCACCTGCAGTTATACATAGGAATTCCTTCGATGGAACCATATTGAATAATTTGATTCATTCCTTCAATAAATGAGTGCATGAATATTTGATTCTTAAAGTATTTATACGGTCAGATCCTTTATGATCTTAGATTACATTAATCAAATAATGATCTTCTGGCGGAAATACAAAATATTGAGTTTGTAGTTGGATTGGCTGAGAAAATTTCTGAAATGAGAATAATAAGTACAACAGACCACTGAAAAATCAAAAGATAAGATCTTTGATGCCGAGAAATATTATTCTGATCCTCAAAAAATAAAAAGAAGTATCAATGAGATTAAACACGCTTCAAGTGCTTTCAGAAAAGAAAACGAAAAGAAACGAGCATCACAAAGGGAAGTATCATTTGATCAGACATTCACGCATCAAAACTTCTGACACGGGTATAGACATTTTTTGTATGTGATCTGTATCTTTAATGATCTTCTAATGAACTTTGGTGATATTCAAAGATCTTGACAAACCGGAAGTGAAGTGAGACGTTTTTTAAAATTAATTTTTTTAACGTACTAGGACAGGAAAGCTTGAGAAAAAACTAGAGTAGACACTATCATATGAGAAATTGAGAAATATGCATTCCCAAAATTCTGTACTCTGTTTAAAGTGATGTTTCTTTACACTGAAATTGGACGTTCGAAGTAGAACTATGCAATTATCTGAAAATGACAAATATGAAGATATGAAGAAAAATCTTGCAGCACGCTGCATTGCAATAGCTTTTGTTGAATGAAGAATTTCATTTTTAATATAGACGGTGAACGATTCAATTGCTACTGTGCATCCTCTTTCTTACTGTGCATCTTCAAGTAGTATTGACGCACTGTTGTGTTTTTTACGATATTAATCACATAGTAAAAATGACCAGTAACAATTGAACACAAAAAAAGCTTTTAATATACCGTAAAAACTCTATTAGATGGCCATGGCACTCTATTGTTCAGAGGAGGCTTGGGGTGGCACTGTATTAGAGGGTGGCATTCAAATAGGGGGTGGCACTCTATTGTTCAACTCCAAATCTCAGTTTGAGAAATCGTTAAATTGCCTTCTATTCAGAACATTTTTCACTAAAATCCCTTTAAAATTCATATAGGAATCCAAATGTTATCAGAAAAGCAACTATTAATAAGATTAAAATCTTAATCGAGTTCGACTGGTATCAATAACTGTTATCAAGGTGACACTATATTAGAGGGTGGCATTCAATTAGAGGGTGGCATTCAATTAGAGGGTGGCACTCTATTGTTCGGAGGAGGCTTAGGGTGGCACTCTATTAGAGGGTGGCATTCAATTAGAGGTGGCCATTTAATAGAGTTTTTACGGTAAACCAGTTCCAATCAAATAATCGAACACAATATTAATATTAAATTTACATTATCTGAGAGGAAAATGTAATTTTTTTTTTCAAAATCTTCGTATAATGTGTTTCAGGAAGAATAGCCGCTAAAAATGAGTTGAACGAGATTTTGTGTATTTTTGTCTAGAACATTTGAACGAGCATTAGTTTGTTTATTTCTGCAATAAATTGACGGTGTCAATCCAATGAACATCAGGAGGATCTTGCATGGCCTGCGCTGAATTCGACTGGCAAAACTCGGAAGGCAGAAGTCGGAAAGAACTCCCGACTTCCGCACATCCGAAACCCAGCTTCCAACTTGCCATCTGACAATTTTCTGTCTGACGCCATCTGCCTGCCGATCACGTTTTGATTTCCTCCATCTCAACTGGAAGCTGAAATAAGGAAAAATTAAGCTCATAAAAAGTCATTGAAAAAAAGTAAGAGAGAAAAGGAAGATGTAAAACTAAAATGGATGATTATGAGACTATCTACAGTACTCTTATATACCATTCAAAGACGGCGGAGTCATATTGTTTGACCCCACCCCCTGAGTAATACTAAATCTAAGCTCCGCCCCGTTTTGTGGTAATGTGGAGATTTCAAGAGAATAATTGAGATTTTATCGCTTATCTATTAAATATGGTACCTCAATGTGAAGATTTCTTTGTTTTAATGTGAAGATGTTACATTTATTATCTGATGATTATTTGATTTCATGAAAGATAGGATTGGAAAATATAATTGCACGCAATTCAATTAGAGGTTTTACAGTAAATCAAGGTAATTTTAGTAATCCTACAACATCCAGGACAGTTTTCCAATACCATACCATAAGCCTATTTTAGAAGAACTTTCAACCAAAAAAATCAATGCTCCGTGACGTAGTGAGAGGATGTTCCTCATTTTTCACAGTACTGTATCTACAGGATGGTCCCTAAATACGGGAACAACTTTGATTGGCCATATTGCCGAGTTTAAGAAATCTAAAAGGATGAGGCTTAACGCAAATTTTATTTAGAAGATAACAATTAATTAAAAAAAAAGAAATCACTCGATTCGGATTCCTTTGGTGGCAATGACTGCCCGGAAACGCCGCAAGTGAGTTTCGTCTGTGGCACCAGCTAACCAACGGAAAGATCTCCAAACTGAGAAGTTGAGAGAATTCAAGTCAGGCGAGCACGCTGACCAGTTATCCTCGGAATGAAAATCTAAAAACGTATTTTGCACAAATTTTGATGTAACTTGGCTGTGTGAACTGGTGCTCCGCCTTGCTTGAATTTTTTTAGGTACTTTGACTCAGATGCTTCTTTGGTTTCAAAAACACAAACCTTCAAACAATGTTCATTTTCGTTCTGACAATTTCAAATTCTTTCATAGAAACCGCTTCAAACATCTTACACTGATAGAAATACAAATTTGAGTGATTTCTCAGGCTTTGAATAATTTTTCTGAGCATTTCATATCTTCTGATTTAGAATTCCAAAAAACACTTGATGAAAATAGGCGAAAAAGCGTTCTTAGTTCATTTATAAAAACATTTGAAAGGGTTACCAACACTAAAAATCAGTCAAATTTCAACAATTTTTCCAATTTGTGTCATTGAATTCTGGCCAATTCTTAATAATCTCAAAGATTGTGTGAAATTTTAAAATTTATATCAAATAATGTGTTTTATGAAGAATAGAACAAAATAATGTTTCAAATATATCGTGGAGCTAAGGAAATGCCCCTTTCGATATGCAGTTGCCTCTACACGGTCGAACACCCTGCCACATTCGTAGATTTGTATGGTCAGAGAAGATGCTATCTATACCCCTTGCCCATTTGCGTTGTTCTCTGCGAAAAATGGAAATGGGAAGAGGCTAAGGAGACAAAAAACCCTTGCTATATATTTTTATTATCAAGAAGAGAATTTGCAAATTAAACAAAACAACTCGTATTGAGTATAATTTTCAGAACACACGTGAAACTTGAATTTTCATCGAAATTTATTAAATTTTCCCATGTTTTCATGTTTTTTATTTAGAATACTCAACAATTATGTTTTGCTCGAAATTTAAAGCAAATTTCAGCAAGTGTACTTTTAGTTATAAGTGTTGTTGTTAAATATTAGCATAATTCAAGAAGTTAACGGCTAAAATATTTTTCTCACCATTTTTAACATCTTTCATATGTTATGACATTATTTGTAATTGTTTCTTAAAAAAGGACTGAAGTCACCTTTTTAATTCTAAATTTCAGATAGGGTTTCATGCTGATCACTTTTTCAGTTGAAAATGTTTCGCGAAATCACCTCCGTAGGGCAGAAAACGGCGGTTGAAAAACGCAAATGTCTTTTAAAATGGAAGAGTTTTGACGGGAACTCGGCCACCGCCTTCAGCGTTGCGGCTTGTCATTTCAACGTGTTTTCATTCGAATTTGGCTTCAAAATACTGAAAAACGGCTGAAATTATAGAAAGTGTCCAATGAATGTAAAGTTATAGATTTTGTGAAGTGAAACGGTGCGCTGCAAAGCTAAAGGTGCTGGCCGAGGTCCTGGAAAACTATTCCATTTTAAACGACGTTTGCGTTTTTCAATCAGCGTTTCCTGCCCTCCGGAGGCGATTTCGTGAAAAACGTTGAACTGCAAACATGTTCAGCATTAAAATCTGTATAAAATATGCCAGTTTAAAAATTTGACCTCAGTCCTCCCTTAAACTTTTTTCATATTGTTTTAAATTGGCTAATTTAAAATGAAAATGTCGTTATTGATTTTAAATTTGAATTCATTTCTTTTTTAAATGAATTCTTCCGCAGAAACAAAACACTTTGTTCGTCGAAAAAAGTTTTGAGGTTAACTGTATCTCATTTTTAGATAAAGTTCACTGTATCTCATTTAGCAGATGAGGGTCCTCACGTGGTAGGCGAGGTATATTGCACATCATCTGACAGGTGAGGTCAGGGATGTGCGGAATCGAAAATTTCGGAATTTCGGAACTTCGGGATATTCCGAGTTTTCAATTTTCGGAATTTTCGGAACCTCGGAATATTCCGAGTTTTCAATTTTCGGAATTTCGGAATCTCGGAATATTCCGAGTTTTCAATTCTCGGAATTTTCGGAATTTTCGGAACTAACTGATTTTTTAAAACGTTTTCTAGACAATTTCTTTAAAGAAGCTATATAAGTGTATGGTCGTTAAAAAGCGTAACCCAAGGTATAGTTATTTGAAGGCGACAGTTTTTTACCAAGAAACAACGACATTGGCATTAAAAAATTTTAAACTAGAAAAATCAAAATTAAAAACCCATTAGAGGAATGTTTCTTCGAAGAAATAAAAGTTTTGAAAAGTGGTCGGCTAAAAACCGCTAACGGTTATCTGTCAGAATGGTCCGAGCCGTAAAAAAATTTTTTCTGTTTTCACTGAAGTTGCAGGTGAACAAAAGAACCTTAATAGCAAATACACATCGTATTTGCTCATTTTGAATCGAAGGATGCGAATAAAGAAATTTAAAAATTGATAATTGGAAGAAAAATGGGAAAAAAAGTATATTCCGCTCGAGACACTTCTCCCATGACCTAAATTTACCGTACCCAAAAATTCCGATTTTTCCTTCGGAACATTCCGATCGGAATCTTGTTCCGAATTTCTTTGCCTCGGAATATTCCGATCGGAATTTCGTTCCGATTTTTTTGCTTCGGAATATTCCGATCGGAATTTTGTTCCGAAAAATCTCGGAATTTCGGAATTTTTCGGAATTCCGAATTCCGTTCCGCACACCCCTGGGTGAGGTTATATGTAGATTGTACCTCAACTGTAGCATCGTTATTGTTTTTTTGCAATCTTCGTTTTGGAAAGGAATTATTTGAGAAAAAAAAAACGTAGATCAAAGCATCTAAAAAAGTTAGAACAAACTTTTTAAAGCCATATAGTGAGTTTGTCGCGCCGTAGTTTTCTTTCTCTCCGCACAAAATCAATTTGCCGTCAATCATTTGATATGATCAAAGTAATTAGACAACACTGCTCGTCTCCCTTGAAATTCGTTCTCATAGCTATGTGGTCCATAGACTGTCGATTCTTGTAATTACATGGACAGCTGTTTGTAATCTTTTTTTCGCTTGCGATAGAGTGAGCGATTCCGTTATTGGGAAGGAAATTTAATTTTGTCTCTGCGGAAGACTCTTTTTCTTTGTTGAGTTCGTTTTTAAAAAAATACATTTATTGCGTCGATATTAACTATGCTCCGTTTGTTATTCTATTTCTGTTTTATATATAAGTGGATACTGACATCCGGAAACCATCTAGTGGAGCTATTGTGTGACCTTTCGGAAGAAAGACACGAGGATACCTCGAACGAGAGGCAGCTGCATACGTTAATGTAATAAGCGCAACCGAGTCTCCTAATCGCAATTTTATGTTCGGTCGATAGAATTGTATGCCATCAACCACTTTTTCGAAAAAATATTCTCTCCATGTCCAACAATCTTCTTTGTATAGCCTTGTTTCATATTGAGATCCTTGAATTATTTATGTAATACGTAGATAAAAATAATTTGAAAAATAGCTTCAAAAGTTTATCGAAAATACCATGCGGATAGGCTATTCCGAATGTTCATAATACATTTAAACGTATCTTATTCAGTATTATATTACTTACAATCAGAACTCCATGTTAGTTTAATAAGAGAAAAGTGGAAGATAAATTCAAAATTTCATTGGCTACGCGGAGAATGTTTTTTCTTTCAAAATTAAAACATAACTCAAGCACATTTGAAATGTCGAACCGGTTGCGTTTCTCTCCTTTTACCATTCTATTTTTTTTCACATTTTTCTCTCATAACATCAATGAGATTTTTTGGTTTGTGTGAGCTAGTCCTCCTTCCAATTCAAAATTCTAAATTAGAAGACATGTCTTCCCTTTGAGTCATTTGCATTCTCCTCTTTTGAATGAGAAAAATTATTCAACGATGCTCTTGTTTATTCAAATACTAACGTATTTTCTACATTTTATTCTTCTGTTTTTCTTTTCTCTTTTTTTAATGGTATGTCGAAAAACTCCAATTCTAAACAGTTTCGTTCTTGTCTAAAACGCAATTCATCGCATTTACCTTGTCTCACCCTTTGAACTATGCTTATAAATACCTTAATTCTATTTGAATTCCCTTGTAATTAACACATTGCAATCGCGCTCAACGCCACACGCTTGCGGCGCCAGTCGGCAGACGCGTCGCGGGCGCGCATTCTTGCACTTTTTCCCCGTTTTCAATAAGTTTTCCGGTGTTTTCGATCCGTATTACACTCACAAATGTTGTTTAGTTTGAATTCTTTTTATTTATGAAAAATTACGAATATTTTAACCCGTGAATTTCTCTAATTTCCCATTCATTTCGTCTCGAATCCGTTTCCTTTTCACGGTTTTTTGTTTGGAACCAAAAATTGTCAACCTTTTTTGCAATATCAATCCTTTTTGGTATCAATAAACCGGTCGCTGATTCAACTGTGAGATTCCACAGTCGATTTACGTGGAGCATTTTCAAAAAACGAATTACATTTTTTGCAAAAAAAGTTTATCTGACCTTCTTTTTTGATGTTAGCTCAATTTTTTTGGCAAAAATGAATATTCTTGGCAAAAATTTAGAATCCTTCGAAAAATCAGGCCACGCAAAATTTTTTAAAACAAAAATGCTCCACGTAAATCGACTGTAGAAGTAGAATCTCCCCCGTTATTTTGAACACGTTTTCCTTCCCTTTTTCCTCTATTTTTTTTACTTTGGACGCGGCAATAGTGTACAGTTATTTCTGTTGAATTAGGACCGTGTCTTCTCTTCGTTTCTCTTTTTTGTTCAACCAGACAGTCCGCCTGTGCCCTTTTGACATGTTTAACTCATACTTTTATGATAATCATGTTTAAATTATTTTTTTGAATTGATGAATAACTGACATATTCACTACCGCCATCTAATCTTTAACATATTACCCTTGTCTTGTCTACGATACATTTGACGATATGTAAATTGCCATGCAATCATCATAATTCACAAACATGTTTTGTACGTGAACTTTAGAATAGAGAAAATTCACAATGATCGAATAATTTGAATTTCGCCACCCACTAGAGAGTTTTTTCAAAAGGTGTAGACAAATACTTTTTTTCGAAATTGAATTGCTTTTATTAATCGGAACTCTTTTGATGTCTTCACTCGTCTCTGGCGTTTCTCATCGGCAACTTCTTTGATTGATTGCCGCTCTCTCAAACGGACGCGACTCGTTTCTCGCCGAAATTTTTACAACAATGTTCTCGCACTTGATATCAGTGCCAATGTTACGTTTTCAAAAAGTGACTGATAAAAATTTTGACCTAGTTTTTTTTATTGACCAATAAAATAGGTTATTTGATTGGTTCCTGAAGATCGCTTTTTTTCACTTTTAATGATACATACCAAATTTTGTCGATAAGAAAGTACTTTTTGTGATAATAGTCAGACTTCGATAATTGAACATTGACTCAATTATTCTTTTCATATAATTTTTAATTATTTATAATAATTTTCATAACTCAGTAAATTTCACTAAATATTCGAATAACTATCAATTAACAATTTACCGTGTTTTTTTTCCCTTTTTTCTTTCTTCTACAATATCAAAAAAATTTTAATTCAGGAAACAACTTCATCTGAAAATGGAATCCCCTCTGTTTGAAGAAGTGTTCAATTCCATCCCACTCATGATCCTCATGAGCTTTTTGGAATTGCCAAGTTTCGCCAACCAAACAGACGACTACTTTCTTGTTCATCATTTTTATAATTTAAGGGTAAGAAATATTGAAATGTTAACCTTAATATACGTTTTTTTAGCTCGTGTCGAAGACCTTCAACGAAGCTGTCCTCAACGGAATTCGAAAGACTTATCGAACTATTGAAATAGATGTGGACGAGAATCATAGAAGACGACTAGGAAACACTTTCGATTGGCAATATAGAATCAACGGACGCTTTATCTTCGACTTCCACCGACACGCTACGTAAGTTTATTCGCTTACTGGTAATTGATAAGAAAAGTCCCACACGTGTGTATGGCCCCCTCACTGGAACAGTCGGAAAGAGACCCCCACTCAGCATCATTTCAGTGAAGATATTAATTTTCAACAAACCAGGTTCCCCTACTAGATCAGATCAGCCCCTTAACGCGAAACAATGCCCTAAATCTGAAAAAAAATCAGAGATTCTTATTTTATACGGTTTTTCACTTTGATTATCATAGGAAAATCAACCAACTTACAGATTTCTCCGGGATATAATCAAAATTCAAATACAAAAATTTTATATTCGAATAAACTGCATGGTTCACAAGAAAAGAGGAAGAAGATTGCATCATTCCATTCTGGATCTCATTGGACAAAATTGTAAGACACAATTCTTATTTCCTTACTCATTATTGTTTTTCAGTCGCCAGTCTTCGGAGTGTTGATGGGCTGGATAGATTATGTAAAGGGTGCTATAGGTGTAAATTCATCTACAAAAAAGGTCTTTGTCCCATCTACAAGATCTGGTTTGTGCAGCACTTCAAAATGGGATCCTATCGAGGAACACACGTGAAGGAATTGGTACTCCCGGCAAGGTTCGTTTAAAAAAAAAATTATATCATAGAAATTCAAACCAATTATGATAAGGAGTATTGCTGATTAATTGAGACTAAATCAAATCTTTGACATTTTTTTTTTGAAAAGTCACATGTTTCAGAGTTCTGACCGAACTTGCCCAATCGATTGCAATTTATGATAATGAAGAGGATGGAATACAACGAATCAGATCGCACTTCCCGAAGAAGACTACGGCGACAAAACTAAAACTGATAGTTCAAGATTTGCCAACAATCTCTATTCCAGCTCAAATACTGAAGTTCCTTTTGGAATTCTGGGAGATTAGAAGAATCGAGTTTGCCTTCAACACATTTTATCCTGGAGTCACCCATGACTTTATCACTTACCGGTGGAGATCGGGCTATTTGAAAAATTTGATGTCGTTCAATGATTTGGAGAAGTTCGTAATCCTCAAAAAATTTGAATCGATTGAGATCAATATGCGCGATGCCCCAGATGGAACAAATGCACTTTTGTATGAAATGATGGTTCATCCGTATTTCGCTCTCTTGAGAAACATGCGGGAAGCATTCCCTGCCGATGAATTCAAGATTGTTTTAAATGCGGAGCCGGTTCAGGACAAAGCAAACAGAATAATCACTCGAATTCGGAACCACATGAAAAACGGAATACCAAGCAAGTTTATTGGACAATTGGACATCACAATTGAGTTTGACCTGAATACAATTGAGGGTATTATCGACGAAATTCCTGGACCGTCTCAATTCTTATCTGGATTTGAACTTCTCAGTATCGAAAGTGAGCAAAAATTAGATGTATGCACAAAATCATTCAAGTTTCGTCATCAATCGGATAAGAATTTATTCACTTTAAAAATTCGGGTCCTTATGATTCAGTTAGCATATTTCTTTAATCGTCAGGAAAATAGGGCTAGGCCCGCATTTTTGAATCACTTCATTGAATTTATCCCCCATATATTTGGCTAATAATAATAATTTTTAGAGATTTCCTAATTTTATTTGTACTTTTCTAAATTAATTATACTTTTGTTTTTCTACCAAAAATTGTTTTCTAGATCAATTTTCTCATTTAATATGACTGGTTTTTTCAATTGTTTCTTTTCTTAATAAACAAAATATAAATAGAATTTGAGAAAACATCAACGATACTTTATTAATGCGAAATAGAATTAACAGCTAATATTATGCACAGGTGAGAATTTGACATTTAAGGATGCTAAAATGAGTAATTAGTATATCTATAAGTACATTTTTCAGCAAAAAGTGAATTGGTAAATCACCGTGTATGAGTAAAATAAGCAGTGGATAAAAAAATTGCCGTAAAAACGGTAATATACATAATTGAATGCAACAACCAAAAGCAATAAATGACTAGTTGCAATAAAAATTCTATAAATCTCATGAGAATAGCTTATTTTAAAGCTTGAAAAAAAGCTCATGAGATGAACCCGAATAAAATATAAAATGACAATAGAACTAATTTTTCTTATTATTCTCATTACCACTCATTGGCCATGGTTTCTGATCGGTCATATCCATTTGACAGACATAATCATTGGCAGTGTAGATGGTACCAAGACGTTTTATTCGTTCTTCTTCAGTCTCTTCTTTCCATCCTTTCTTATTTTTTGACAATCGACTTGATCTTCCTGTCTCCGCTTCGTCTTCACTTGAACTTTTCGTTCGATCTTTTCTTTTCTGTAACTTGAATCGTTTTGAAAACTGTATGATTTTTAAAGGTGCTTACCTCTAGGCCGTTTTCCTTGGGCTCTTTATCAACTCCACTTGCTATATGAGGAACAGAAGATGTACTTGTTGTTGGTTCTTCAGAAGTACCATGACCATTACGATAGCGTCTTCCAGAAATGATAACATCAACACTTGGACCACCTCCATCGTAGTTTCGATCCACTCTTCTTATAGGTACCTCATGAATTGCTCGGCTAGGCGATGCTCCCCATGAATCCATACTTCGACTCATTACTTCATTGATGTTTGATGTTGTTGCACCAGGTATAGGAACACCCGAACTAAAATTTTTTTTAAATTTTCTTACAAAAAAGACTGCAAAACTTACGCAAAAGTGGATCTTTGTTCAACAATTGTCTCTTTTTCTTCAACTGTTCTTTTGCCTATTAATGTTTCCATACTTCGAAATGAAGACGTCGGCCGATGTGTTGTTGGCATTGTATACGCATCGTTGCCTGAAATCATTGTTTATTTTTTTGCCTATTCAATTACAACTGACCATCAATTGTATAAGACACCCGTTGAGGGGCAGTCGAAGAAGAAGATGCATGAGAAATTGAGAACACATGAGGTTGAAGGTCATCTCCTGGAGGACGAGGTGGAACTGGTGAGCATCGTAGATCTGGTGGTGGAGGTATTACTGGACCACTCATCACGCTTCCATATTGGTCAATATACGAAACAGGCCGACTTCTACCAGGAATTGGTGATGTTGGTGGTGGTGGAGCATCCACAATGGAGCTGGTTGATATATTAGCAAGAGGTGCTCTTTGGGTATCTATCGAAATTGGAGCTTGCACATTATTCGATACATTTCCGTTTGTAATCTGAAAATTTTATTTTATACTATTCATGAGATCAGGATAAACTAACAGTTTCATATTCATTCCCAATTGTTGAATAGTAATGTTCCCTTCTTGGCTGATCAAGTTGTCCTTGTTGTCGTAGTCGTTCCCGAACAACATCAGCATTCTCTCTGAATTTGCATTGCTAATTTAACTATGCGACACTAATGAAGCGCAATGCAAAAACACGTTTCTGTGTAGTTTGCATTTATTAGCGAGTGCAAAAGATGAGTGTTAAGTACGAAGATCAGTTTTGAACAAAAATACCTCATAGTGATATATCTATAGGATGGTTCTCGACTAGACACGGCTGATTGCTCGTCGAAGGGAACTGGAGGTGGGATTGGTTCCACAGGGGGATATGTTGGTAGTATAGGCTCAGGTCTGTTAGATGGACCTGGTTGAGAGTCATCATAGTTGGAAACATTTCGACGAATCTAAATAAACAGGGTGTTATTACCTGACTTCCTGTGAAACGCTTACCTTGGAATACAAAAGATCAAGTTCTCGTTCGGTCTTTTCAATTTTTGCTTTTTTCTTATCCACACCTCCTTTTGCTTGAGTGTTCAGGTTGACTTTAGCATATCCTGGATCATATGCACTGCTATTGTCACCGTCGTTTTCATTGGCGTTTCTACCTCGTTCAGATGTAATGGAACTGAATTTTTTTGATATTTTTTTAATCAAGAATTTTAAATGAAACTGATATTACCTGTATGGATCCTCAGAGTTAGGAGCGTAGATCTGAGAAGCACTTTGATAAACAGTATCATCTGGACGAGCAAGATTTTGTGGACGTCCGGAGAAAATAGGATAGTCATACTTGCGATCCCGGTTTGTGGAGACTCCAATAACTTCACCAACCTAGATAAAAGATTTTTTTCATTTGATTCAATTTTTCTTATCATTCTTATATAATAAAATCCCAATGGACTATGTCCGTTTGTCCGTAGCGTTCAAGCAAGAAGAAGTACAAGTGCCCGCCGCCGAGAGTCGAACCTGTGACCTTTCGGGCGGCGACCAAGGACACTATCCACTATACCAAATATGCAAACCGAAAGTAGGCGGCACATTCCGTAGATATCTGGGGGCCTGCCGGAGGCAGGTAAACTGGCTGGTATTGGAATAATTTTGGTTCCAACTCCCAACGAATTCTCCCATTTATACTCACTTTGGAATAGAGCGGATCTACAAACGAATCAGTTTCCGCGTCGATACATTCATACATGGGATTCACAGTTTCATCAACAAATCGGATATCGTCCACTTCTCCTGCTGTGACCCCTCCTCGTTTAGCTTTTTTGTCGATTGCCGTATACAAATCGGCCGGCAATTTAGGTAGCGCTCGACCTGGCGCCGATTGACGATTGAAGGACAGCATATTCTGTAACTGGAATCGAATTGGCGATTTTATTTGATGTTTTGTGTTTGTTCGGAAGATATAATTTTATGATGATCTGATTATAATACTCACCATATTCGTGACAGGTTGAGAGTGCCTTTGATGAGCAGCCTTGACGGGATTTGGACGGAAGTTGATGTTGTTAAGGGCAGCGTGTTTAGCAGTAGAGGCCGGTGGATTACCGGTTACAGTTACTACGCCATAATCCGTTTCGTCTTGTTTATCTCTGGAAAAAAAACAATTATAAATGTGTGAATGAAAATACAATCTACTGATAACTTATATTGAATCAATTTGAATTCAAAAGAAGTGAATTTTTAAGTAAATGTATTACTTTATATTCAACAATGTAACTGCAAACACGCTCTATTAGACACCTACTCTAGACATATTGTTTTTCCGTATCTATTACGCAAAATGTTTCTTCGATTAGTTTTTGATTAATTTGTTTTTTGATCACTATACACGGTAACAGTCAGCAAGAAAAATGAATAACAATAACAATTCTTCATGCCAAAGTTTGCTTATGTAAAATCCTCACCTGTTCTTTTTGTCATTTCCACAACAGGTGCATAGGGTGAATAGAGAAACCATGACTATAAAAACGGCAATTGTGAGCAAAAACTCAATTGGATCAATGGCTGAAATTGCCGGCAATGATGAGTTGATGTCAGCTAAAGGCATTTCTGCCAGTGTCTGAACGTCTTCTAGACTCCAGAATGTTTGATTCTGAAAAAATCGGAAATTTTGGTCTAAAAGAAATGAAGATGAGAAGAAAAACACGATTTAATAGAGTGGAAAGGCGAGAAAAGTGTAACATCATAAAAATCAAAGGTACATTTGAGAAGAAGATAAATGAAAACAGAAAAAAAAACAATGTAGGTCATATTGGTTCTTAATTATTGATATCATAAACTCAGAGAACAAGATCAAAAATTCAGAGTCGTGAGAAAATACTTTTCAGAGAGTAGAATTTTAATGAAGGTGAACTGAAAAAAAGGAAAAGGTTAGAACGCGAGAACAGTTGAGACGCCGAGAGGAAAACAGAAAAAGAGCGAAGAGGGTGGTGGAGAGCGATGGGGCTGTACGCGCGTCAGCCGCCCCTAACACACTTTGAGAGGGGCCGGTTGGCTGTTTGCCAAGTGGATGACCATCCCTCTCCCACCCAAACGGGAGGGCCTCCTACAGCATAATGTGACGGTTTGGATTGACCTTTTCTCTCTTATCCATTTGCCTGTGGGAGGAGAGGGTGGATCGACCTTCTGTCTCTCTCCCTCTCTCCCTCTCTCTCTCTCTCTTCTGTACAGACCAACGGAAATGTGCATTTCTTAGATGAATGTATCCGCCTGTCATGTCACTTGTAATTGATAGACGATACAATGGCCAATTAGACGACTGAACAAAATTGGATTAAAAAGGAAAGAGGAGAGAAAGAATGAGCACTTATGAATAAGTTTCTTGGTGGAAAGTATAAGAATAGGATAAAACACTTTGGTCAATGCATGTAGTCTAGGCAATTATGGATGTACTACATACTGGTTTCCTACTTGTAGCCGTCGGTTTACATTAGCATATTCATTTTACATAATTAAACTGAACCTCCTCATTCATCTTACATAATCAAACAGGACCTAATGTTGAACGTATTCTGCAAATACCACTAAAATAAGTCAGATTAATTATAAAAAAAACCTTTTTGAAAAGTTTTAAATTAAACGTGTATATGAGTAACTGGGAAAGTAAATCGAATACTTAATACAAACAAAGTGAATGGAAAGGTTGCGTTCTCACGTTTCTCGATTAATTTGTCACTATTTCAACTTTACTGTGGAATAATTGAGTGAAAAAACAACTACACAATAAAAACGTTTTGGGAATTTAAATATTAATAAAAGTTGGAACAGTATAACTTAAAATCAAAAATATCAAAAAATTGGCACTAACAAGCTAAAATTTTGAGAATGCGCAAATCTCCACTTCACACTCAGTTATGAATTCGCCTACCAACTTTTTCGACTTTTGCACATTCTTTGGCGGCAAGAAACAGCTTTTACGGCGTTCTGTCTGGTTTTCAAGGAAGTTCATAGATAATCGTTTAGCAAATAGCAACTGTGTTTTACTTTTGTGCACGTTGAACATGCAAAGAGTAAAGCAATTTCAACAAGTGGTACGTCAGGAAAAAGTGGTAGCGGACCACAAAAGAAGTGCACAACAATTAAAGTCTAACCTTTTGAAAGAAGTTGTAATTGTTGCTCATTGTATTTTTAAAATGTTTCATTTTTACTCGAAACATTGCGAATTTGTACGAAAAAATGAATGAAAAGTAGAGCAAAATGACTAGTTTTTTCCCGATAAGGAGGTAACGGAAGTGGAACGAAACGGAACGCAAAAGGGCGAGAGAGGAATGAAAAACCAAAGTTATTGTTGAGAATTGAGGGTTGACAGTTTAGTTTTGAGTGACGTGTAAACATCTCTAATAAGAAGTCAGTGCATCATAGAGGGCCTACTAAAGAAATCGCCGAACTGTGCCTCTCTTTGATCCGAGAGAGATGAATAGACAGTGGAGGTATCGTTGCGAAAAGGGTTGTTTTCTTCGATACACACATCGGCGCAAACACAAAAATGAAACCAACTGTCATTTTTGTGAAGAAAGAGCTCACAGCTATATGCTCGGAAGGAATGAAATGCCCGCTTTCTCGCTCCTGCTTTTTTAGTGCATTATAATATTTAGAGAGGCGGCTTTTCTTTCTGATTAATTTTTTATAATATGTGTAATCAAAAACAAAATGCTATTAACAGATCAACATTTTTTATTGTGAGAAAATGTAGAAAAAGGTCAGAATGATGAGAATGACGATTAGCACAATGTTGCTCTCGCGTACCGCCGGCGTCTCGTTACAAAAGTCAATGTTTTTGCAGTAGCAGTTTGTGTGCGTTCCCAAGGTGTTGTTGACCGCTTTGCAAGCTGAAATATGCATTTAGAGGTACTGTAACATTCTTATGTTTTACTTGCTCCCGCAGAATCAATTGGAGGGTTATCAATACATCCATGATAGATTCCATTTGACAATGCATCCGGACCCTTTGTACAGTAAACCCCTTTACAGTACAAACTAGCATTACAATAGTCATTAGCATCATCCACTCCAAGTGGTGTCACACAATCGTAACACTTGATTTGAACTTGTTGGTAAGTACCTATTTTTCCAGGAATTTTATCTATTCTCTTGAGATAATTACTCACGGATTATAGCAATTGAGATCAGAATACACTTCAAGAGTGATTGAAACGAGCCTATCATAGTGGCCGTCTAGGACTACAAAATATGAAAACAAAAAGTTCTCCGAGTGCCGATTGTGAGAATGTTGAAGGGGCCGTAAAGGCACTTGGATGCTGTTGCTATTCGAAACGCTTTTACGTTATTATTTATTTCTTCGATTTCAGGGGGGCACGGAGGACATACACACGACATTTCCATAGTGAAATCCACGACAGCTTCTCTTTTTTCTTTTTTCTCATTTTTTCCTTCTTTTTTGAAACGAAAAAAGAAAGAAATCCCGAAAAATTCCGAAAAAAGAGAAGAATAGATGGAAGAAAAGACAAGTAAGCAAATCAAATCGTTGGCGGTTTGGAAGGAAGAGAAAAGTTTTGAGTGGTTCATAGAATGGCATGGGACAGGAAACAGAAATTATGAAAAAAAAGAAGAACACGTCTTGTATTTTGTATATAAATGAGAACTAAAAAGCGGATGAATATGGGTGGAAAGCGATAAGAATTGTACATTTTGAATTATAAGAAGAGATCGAATCAAGTTCTACTCGGGTTCAATGATGTTTCATCGGTTCTGTAAATGAAAACATTATTATTTTGTAACAAAAATTGATGTTTCTACCTAGAAACAATTAACTCCATATTTCTTTTATAACGGAAGGACCTTTCCGTACTTCCATAAGCCTTTGTCGTCACATTGACAGTAGTGAACGAGGAAGGTGCACATAGGGATACTTCCTGAAAATAATTCAATGATTTTTTGTTTTTTTATCCATTTCCTGTACCGAGTCAGTATTCCATTGAGCCATATCAAAGATGTATGCTCCAATCTGTGTTGATTTAATACATTTTCGACATGATCTCCTGAATCGTTTTCCCCAAACAAAAAACACCCAGAAGTTGGAAGAGCAGTTAAGGACAATCAGGAAATTAGAAATGTCCACAAACAAGGAAGCTAATGGAGATCTCATAAAAGCTGATTGACCGACGAGCTGTAATTCATTGAGTTCCGGTGATAAGTTACACTCGAAATACTTACATGTTCTAAAACATCAATGACCGTCGGCAAGATGTCGGACACCAAAAATTTAGCGATAACCAAAACTAACATAATATTCGATTTATGGTCCTTCCTGGAATTGTTAACGATAAGATATATGACATCATAAGAGATAAAAGGTCCCCCCCCCCCCCCCCCCCCCCCCCCCCCCCGAAAAACAAGACCGACCTTGATGAGTTGTATCGTGACGATTTTATTGATTTACATCGTGTATCTATATCCGAATTGGGTGCACATAAAGATTTTCGTTTAGCGATAGCGGATCGGAGCGCTAAAAAGTTGATTACGTAAGAAATGTTGTAGATAGAGGGTTTATGTACCGATTGAGATTCGCAATGTGAGAGCAAATAATATAAGGCAGGGAAGAAGGGTTACAAAAATCATGGCTAAGATGACGTGATAAATTGTCCAGTAGAGACGATTCTGAAATAAATTTCTATTATTTTATTAGTCATTCCGTGACATCGTCTACTCTTTTTCTCTTCTCAAAATAGTTTCATCTCAAGTATTTCCCATTAACGTCAGTCTGTGGTCCCCACCCGTATTACTTCCTACTTTTTTCACAATTGCTTTCAACCCATTTTCCCAGCCACCCAACATCAGTTAGTTTTGATTCATTTAGTTCTCAGGACCTTTTGACAAACAACGTCAAAAAAGGAATTTTGAATCAGTTCGCACAAAGATCTTTTTCTCATATTTTCACACCCCACAGACACACATACGTCGAATAGTTCAGTCCTATCAATAGCTGCGACACAGCTCGTCGGACGTTCGCATATTAAAACGACATGCACTTCAAAGAAGCGTGGAATTGAAAACATGACTGCCATTATCGAGACCACAATCATGAGACGTCGCACTCTTCTGAAAATGAAATTTTGGTTTAGACTCAATTCTCTCCTTCTTTTTCTTGTCAACTCTCTTCATCCCACTTAATTTTGTTTCACGCACCGTTTCTTGCCGATTGCACGATGTTTGAGTGGTTGGCACAACGCCAAGTAGCGGTCGATAGTCAGTGTCAAAACAATCCACACAGATCCGGTGTGAGTGGTATTTGCGAATGTGTAGACGTACGGGTAAAGGTACACGTACGTGCCTTGTGAAACTAAGTGACCCCACCAAAGGTTGGGGAATGAATATAGCAGAAAGGCATTGGCTAGAAGTGCCGTTTGCCATAGTGTCAATGTCACCTGAAATACAAATATTTGAATTGATGTCTTAATGTTTGTTCTTGTATAATTTTTGATACTTAGACTTCAAAAACCGATCCTTTTTTCATATTCAATTTCTCACAGGTTTTTTCCTCCTAGAAAAAACTTCACCGTCATTAGAAAGTCTAGAATTCTTTTCAAAGTTGATCATGAATTATACATATGAAAACTGAATGAACACTAATTTTCTTGAGAAATTCTGTTCATGAAATCATAATAACTTCTGATCCCTGTTTTTCAAGTCTCGAACTAATTTTGTTCGACAGGAAGCAGTTCTAGAATGTCTTAAACATCCAATTAAGCCGATAGCTCATATTCCCGCTGACAAGTCATGTTTTTCAACACGAATTCAGTTCTCGAATGAGTAAGTGAGCTGATCAAAGGGGAAAATTGAGACGTTTGTCTCGTTTTCCATTTTCTTCTCATGTGCATTTTTGTAAGGAAGTATTTCTCATGATAAAGCAAAAAAGATGCTAAATACAACTAATCCAAATAGGATTAGGATAACATTAACGTACCAAATAATATTGAATTGCTGGTGTTCCGGCTCGCTCCTTTCGCAGGAATATAGACACCGACAATAGATTGAGAATAATTCCTGGAATATAAAGACAGAATGAGATTAAAGTCAGAAGACACATTGTGCTCTTTATTAAACTTACCAGTAAATACAAAGAAAGCAGTGAAATATCCGTTCAACAAATGCGACAACATTTGGATGAAAGAAAGTGACCAACTAAAAAGGACGTCAATGAAGGTGGTCGGCGAGGAGGCGGCATCCGATGGCACCATTACTGGAGGCATGAGAAGACGCGACAAAGAAGAACTGAAACATTCTTTTTTTTAGTGGCTGCGTATAACAAACATATCATGTTTCTTGAGCATGAACAGTCATAGTTAGTTTTTCTTCATTGTTTCTATTCCCTATTTGATGAGTGCATAAGGAAGAAGATGTTGGGAATGTCTCTAGGTAAACCGGATGTGATGCAACACAAAGAATTTATTACAAAGGGGTTTTCCAGTTGGATTTAGATGGGGCAGTAAATGTGTGGGAGGGGAACATTTTCATATGATGTTCGTTTTTTTTTTCTCCAGACTTTTTTAATATTCCGTTCTTGAAGATATCTAAAAATCCATGGATGACTGAAAACACCAACAAAATTCAATTTTCAAAACAATGGTCGACAGGTCACAAAAACTCAAAACAATTCTCCTAAAAATCCTAAGAAAATGAATAAGATCGGAAAAGTGATGTTCACTATTTAAAGACAAGAAAGAAGCCTTGTATACTCTTAGAACGTAAGGAGGGACAATGAGAATATGAAGGATATAGACGAAAACGGAAAAAGGAGCATCAAACCTGTCAAAAACACATTTTCAACTGGAATTCGCTCAGTGTTTTGTTGAGCCACTACTCAGTTCTTTCTTCAATCGTCATCATCCTTTTCTCTTGCTAAATGGATTCTTGAGACGAAAAAGACAGCTAGTCAATTTTCAGACGTTTTTGTTCGGAATTTTTGAAAGAAAAAGAATATTCTTCGTGATTTTTGAACATATAAAGGATATGCTTAGATTGCTTACTTCTACTAAACTAACAAATAATTTTGAGTCTATTGAAATATTATTATTCGTAGGTATTGAAAAAATTTGGAGAAAGCTGTCTGCTGCTTTAGAAAACAAATCTAAGATCAAAAAGAAACATGAGAATAAAAGTGTAATTGCCTTTCAGCTGAGAGTTAAAAAAATAGAAAAAGAAAGAAGTCAGTCTGGGGTTTTCGAGACAACCGCTCATCACTAATCACGTCCTTGTCTTGTGAAAATTACCCGGTATATGACGAAATTAGAAAATCGGTTAGGGAAATGCTGGCGGAAGTGCATAACTTTCAGAAATGGCTAATTGCTATTGAAGTGATCACTAGAAAGATCATTGAAAGATTAACAAACCAAATAAAACTTGTGAAGACTTATTTCATTAGGGAACACCTCTAGACAAGGAAGATAGGACAAAGCCATTTTAGAGAATCGGGAAACATTAAGAAGTCTTGGAATTCTTAAAGAGAAAGAAATTGTGTAGAAAAAAAAACATTTTTCGAATCCTGAACACTTCCAAAACTATTCGTGCTCAAAATTCGGGAAGGAACCAAAAAGTGAACACAACAAGAAAAAGGTGTCAATAAAATATTGTTAGGTGCCAATCAAGTTGACCGCTAAATGCTAAACGCCCCCAGAAAGGTTGAGTTTTGCACGGATTGTTTTCTGGCAGTACAAAGTTTTTCGGCAGATTTTCCCTTCAAAACACACATTTAAAATAGAGTTTCAAACATCGAGCAACCTTTTTTTTAAAGACAGGTGCTTCCCTTTTTTCATAAATTCCACTTTGGGTCCAGATAAGACTGGAATAGAAAAGAAAATGAATTCTTAAAAACTCCAATTTTGGGAAAAGAGAGTAAAAGAAAAAACAAAACACAAAGCGTATAAGGGCAACAACTGCGAAGGCGGGAGCAAGGATTTGTGTGTCAATGCATTACGGTGAAATATTAATGGAATATGTATGGAATACATGTTGCAGACCTTATTAATCTAAGCAATGGAGGAACTTCCGAAAACTGAAACCCAGAGGTTGTTACTCAGAATAAAATGTCATATTTCTTTTTCAGTCCGAAGAGAGGGCAATTAGCTGCTGAGATTTGCGTAGGATATTTTGCAGCAAGTCTTCTCAAATTCAGAATTCTTGCGTGAGTCCGCCATGTTTGAAGAAATGATGTAGTAGTTCTAAGTTCCAAGATCTAAGATTTCTGTTTATCCGGTGGTCTTTTGAACAAAAAGCCAGAGAACAAGAAAATTATTTATATACATTTTATTGTTGTACATATTTTGTACTGGGTGCCTTCACACTATACTCTCCTCAGAGGCTAAAATGATAGCCAATTAACAGAATAACTTCTTCTGAGAACTTTCATGCCCAAACAAAACGAAACAAAAATTGGAACAGAATAAGATGATGTCTGGAGAACGTGTGAGTGAACAAAAAAAAATAGAATCACGTCAAAAAAAGACCGTTTTGAGGTTTGAGCATTACGCATAGAGATGTGATTAACTAGAGTTCCAACAAAGCTAATTTTGTATAATGATTCATAATTTCCATCCAATTTTCTTTTTTGAGAATCAAGTGACTCCATGAGAGAATTGTTCTTCGGGGAACAACAGGTTTATAAAAAAAACTTTCGAATTTTCAGAATCATGAAGTCACGTTTTCAGTTTGTACTATAAGAAAGAAAATTGTGCCCGGGAAAAAATAACTATGAACTTTTCTAACTTTATTGTCTAATTTGTGAACTTTAAAGTTTTTGCAAGTAATGAAGTTTATATTAGCCTATAGTCTTCCAAACAACATACATCCATGAAACTTTACGGAATAAATATTCCAATTTGAATGTGTTATATAATTCGAAATGAAAAATGGACCAAAAGTCATAAGAATTAATCTAAAACGTGAGAATTGAGATATTTTATTCTGATTGAAAAATACTGAAAATTCACTTTGAAAATTGGTTAATGCTCTCTGTCATTAGTCTGAACTACCAAAATTTTTGAAAACAAGGAGTTATAATTTCCCTTAAACAGTGCAGTAAACAATGTCCACTCTACCCACTGAAAATATTTACTAAGAATGAAAGAAGTTAGAATTCGTTTAGTGAATAACGAAGAATAGTGTCCTTGCAGTTATCAGGGAACAATCTCCATTCTCGATTTTTCAAAAATTTTCTCTTAAAAAAAAGGCCTGGATGTTCGAGTTAGTTGTGGCATTCCTGTGGGACCCTCACCTCCGACTAGACGACGACTATACTAAATTCCGTTTTGTGTACTGCTTTTCAGATGATTTATGAGAGGTGTGGGTGTCACTGAATTTGATATTACTGGAATGGAGAAGCAAGAATACAAGATTCTTCCGGAAAGAAAATAAGAACAGAACCCGAAAAAAGGGATCGTTTTTCCATCTCATGTGTCTTCCAACCAAAAAGCAAGAATCAGTGAGCGGAAATTATTATTATGGCAACCTAAATGCAAGAAAGAAGATAGATCCAGCCAATATCCATTTTTCAGACAAACTAAGGGCTCCTAATAAACAAAACAAAAAAAGGCGTCTAAAATAGGCTAGAGAAGAAACGGAATGGAAAATAACCAGAAAATAGGAAGAAGAAGGAATTAATTTTGAATAAAGGTCTAATGACATGTGTAGTTTCTCACTCTCAAGTCCACCGTGTCATTAAAACTTAAACTTGAGCTAAACTATATCCGGGATGAGCTATCCGCTTGGGACTAGCAAATTAAAATGACGGACGAGGCTCGAAAGGATGGAGAGTCGAGAAAAAATGCAATATATTTGCCTACTACCTAAATTTTTCGTTCAAGCGGACCAATGATCGGAATAAAGTTCCATATATATTATACTGAGAGGAAAAAATAGTTGGCATAGGTCTCTGATCATGACGATTTGTCAAGACACCTTATGGACGACTATTTTAACCAGTTCGATGCCAGGAACCTTGATGTTTTTTTAGGGGGTGAAAAAACGAACTAATAAATAGTAGGACTGGAAGAGACATGTTGACGACTCCTTTTGTGTTGCACTTTGCTTACTTACATTACATGTAGGCACTCTTATTTTTACCAGTAATTTATTATCTCCTAGAAAAAAATAGAACCGGGCCCCCCGTCCGTTTCCTTCTTCCACTCTTTGTTTCTTTTAAACGCTGTTTACCCAGACGAGGAAGGTACCAAATGACTTCATCATCTCGATAAAACTCGATTACCCATGGACGCATAGAAAAAAGGTTACTTTACAAAAATAGGAGGAAGCGAAAGTGTAAAAAAAAATAATGGGAAGTGTAGAATCCGGATGAATGTCCTTTTGACTCACCTCCATTTTGGCACGTGTAGAAACGCCTTTATAGGCGGAGATTAAAACAATAGGTACTGGAACTCTTCGGAGACTTGAAGTGATCTGTAAATCATCATATTAGTCTTGAAATCAAAATCAAAAAGAATTTCAAAAAGATGATAGAGACAATTCTCAAGATCCTGAGGTGGAGAACTGAGGTTGAGTCACAGAAAGAAATCATTGGAGTCTCAAACTATAATATTGTTCGTGATAATCATCATTTGAATCTGTTTTACAAGCTGACGTGATCTCATTTATTAGATGAATATTGGACAAGGAACATTGAAAAGTTGGGAAAAGGAGAAGCTTCTTATAAGAGTCTACTCGGTTCAATACTCAGGATGAGATATATTGAAATTCAAAGTATCGTATACTTGGATTTCCGTGTTGGCAGTTGAATGGAAAGAATCTTTGAAAATCTTTGTTAATTTCAAAGATCGCGGGTTTCTTTTAGTCATTATTCATAAACACCTGCCTTTGTCGATGGTAAAGATGAAAACATCTGATTCTTAAAGTTAGACATATATTCTGCTTTCTGAAAGTGCTAATAGTCTACAGAAATTCAAAAAACTCACTGGAAACTTGAAAATGTGAGAGGTTTTTTGATTGATACTGTAACTGAAACAGAATAATGAAAAGTGACATTTGATGATTTTCAAGTCACTTTCTTTTTCTCCAAAGCATAATCCCATGATTTGCATGTAAATGCTACATCAGTTTTTCAGATCAAATTGCTCTTTCATTCCGGATGTCTACTTACACTAAAAGTGTCATCCGATTAGTTTTCAAACTTTTCTACGTGACATGACTAAATTATAGTTCGGTTCATAACTTTTCTTGTCCTTTCAATTGATGTCAAACGTGGGAAGGACACCGTTGGTTGACAGGAACTAAGGACGAGTGGGAGGTTGATGACGTTGAAGCTTCTATTTAGAAACAAATTGGATTCGATCTATGTGTTTTAGACTCTTGTCTTTCAAAACGTTTGAAACGGAAACATGTAGTCGATCTTTTGATATGAACGGAAGTATGAAATTAATGAGAAATTTCTATAATTTTATTATTTATTCAGGAAGTTTGGGTCTCTATAGTCGTAGGTGTATCTGAAGAGGAAGAAACCAAAAAATTGGTGATTTCAGGGAACCGTGAGAGTTTAACGAAACAGAAATAGAAAATAATATTTCTGAACTTGTGGAAAGAAATATTCAAGGATCTTTTCAAATGTGTTCTACGTGAGATATAAGAATTTTCCAAAAAAAACCCCTGGAGCATATAAACCGGAAAGTTCATAAATTTGAATGAGAATTCCTCAATCCATTAAAAGAAGACGTAAGAACAAGAGTTGATGGATTCGAAATTTTCAAAGTGTTTACCCAATTTTCGCATCAGGAAAGGCGCAGGAAACGAGAATCGTGAAGAAAGAAAAGGAAAAAAATGAGAGTGAGAAACTATTTGATTCCATTTTCAGATATCTCACACGCCAATCTTCTTCCTTTTTTCCTTGTTTTTCAATGTTTTTCATTTCACACTAAACTTTGGCTCCATAAAAAATGGCCGTGATGTGAGGGGAAAGGTAAGTAGACAAAAATAAAATGATTGCAATTAACGGAATATATTTCTCACTTTATATAAATTATTACATGTTTTTGATGTTAACGATGAAAAAAAAACAAACGAGAATTACATGGATATAGAGAATAATAAGAAAATATTCGGAACCTCACGTCTTTTTAAAAGCAGCGATATTAGTCATTGCAAAAGAAAAAAAAATATTTTTAGAAAAATGTTGCAACTAGCGTCAATTCATTTTTAAAGCGGAGGACAAGGATAAATCGGAAACATCGGGTGAATACGTTAGAAAAAATCTCGCTTTTTTCTATTTTGATAACGTGCACTCTTCCTTGCAAATACAAATAATGAATTAGAATATGCGGGGATAATGTGGGAAGATTTCGAAGCTAAGCCCCACGAAAACTCGTCACTTCTTTTTTAGATACTAAGTATAAATGTTCCTAAATAGTGAATTGGGGATTATTGAAGCACTGAAGATTATAAATGTGAGCGTTCATTGAATTAAAGAATAACAAGGAAGTTTAGAGGAAAACATTAGTGCGGACCAAGTTCACGATAGAATAAAGAAGATAAACGGTGAAGCCAAAGTAAGACTGATGATAATTTGGTAATTCGATTTTTCAAGAAAAACGCTAAAATCTAAGAAGATTGAACATCCAAAATAACTGAACCAGACGCAATTTTGTTTGTCCGTATGATGTCTGAAAATCCATTCCAATGTTCTCACATTTCCGAATTCTTGAGGGTAAAAAATTGTTGAAAAATATTTGAATCATTTTTTCGGCCTTTTCTGAAGCATAATTAGTAAACAATTTCATTTGCAGAAAGAAAAGTTTTGATGAATTATCCGGTTAATCTGTGGTAGTTTTAAACACTAATCTAAAATTCTGGCGTACTAACCATCAAACAAATGAATAATGTATGTATTTAGTGAAGAGCATTCGGAAATAAGTCCGTCTATCAATAAATTTTAAATCATTTTTAATCTTTGAAAATATATTCATGAAGAAGTTGTTTGATTATCCCAAGGATCATACGGACTTTAAGTCCATGTGAGAGTTTATCTATCAAGTATTATAACATGATAACCAAAAAAGAAATTCTGGTGGAATTTTTGATCGAATGCTCCAAGGAGGGAATGGTTGTGTTTTTAAACAAACAGAACACACTTAATTTCAAAATTGACAAAAGGAAATGAGATTAGGGGAAAGATGAGAGACTACCAGCTTGATCTCCATGAAATTATTTGTGCCAAAAAAGAATTAGGCTAATCGAGAAATTACTTGTCCACCACCAACACAAAAACACAAAAATTGTTTTTTTCTGATCTTGTGTTCTTCCCGGATCTCGAACGGGATTATAGAATACAATGCCAAATCCTAATGATATGAAATGGGTACATTCCAATTTCTCATGAAAACGAAATCAATTATGTAGGTGAGAAAAATATGAAAATTTTGACTAGATATGCTTCATTCATGGAAAACGGCACCTTATAGCCAAGTGAACCAAAAAAGGCCAAATTAGAGATGAGTCGGAAGGAAAAGCCGTAATAGAACGTTGAGCAATTTTATTTTGGGTGAAAGATGAGCATAAGTATGAATCAGTCTTCGCCTTCAGGGGCTGACTTTTTAGTTGTCTTCTCTTTCCGTTTCAGAGAAGAAATGACGGCGAACCTCAAGTGTCATCTTTCAACCTTTCGTGGAAATTTCCACATCGCTGAAGGATTACATCTCATCTTGTTGATGAACCCTGCTAGTCTATTGTTCCATCTTTGAAGCAAAGAAAAAAAAAAGAAAAAGATGAAGCAACTTGAGAGAGGAAAGTTCTTCATTACTTATAAAACTTTAAAGGATAGGAAGAAAGCGAAGAAGGGGCAGACGTTTCGATTCAGTTAAGGAAGAAGGGTAAAAAAATGAAGAAGAAGAAAAATTTGCATTGTGTGCCCGTCAGAGAACAGAATATGTCAAAGCGCTCCAGTGAATAGAAGGTGGTTTCGGAGAATTATGAAGTCAAAAACGTCGTTTTTTTTTGTTTGGTCTGAACGCCTATTCAAAAGTTTTCGACTTTCGAGACAACGCTCCGGTCATGAAAACATGGAATGCTTGAAAAAGATGAAGACCACAGCCGAAACGGCATCTGAGAAAGAGAAAAAACTTCATATGTGACATTTTTTTGGAAAAAAACACAAGGAATCCCGGGGAGGAGCGGAAGTCGAGCATGCAAAAGTGATTTAGAAGAGACACACAAGACTCACTTCAGCGACCCGCGACCTCCTTTTAGAAACACATTTATATTTGGAAGTAACTTTTTGCTCCACTGAGCCGAGAACGAAAATCTCTATTTCAGAACATGATGTACTCGGTACCAGTCGCACTCGGTAAATGAGAAAGGAGAAGAAAAGAATGACGAGTTGCAACGGGAAAAAATTAAATGAAGAGACACACAACTCGAAATTGTAGCAGTATTCCCTATAATGAGTTTGATGTTAAGCTTTGACTCGTAATATTTGAACTGCCACTCCTTTTTTCAGGAATAATTGTCAGCTCCTAAACTCGGATAAAACCTAAACTACAATGATATTCTTCAAACACTTCCGTTCTCCGACTATGAACTTTTAAAATGACGTGAAACACCCGGAAACCACAAAAAATGACTAACAGATTAAAAAAGCAGACAATGGAAATGTTTCATAGACAAACCCACGATGTGGTTCCCAATTCGAAAAAAAGCAGACAGCTCAACCCTTATAAGACTACATAAACTGAATCGGAAATGAAAAAGTTACGGAATCTAAAGATCAGATTTGGCCCTGAAAACATTTCCGTGAACCAAATTGAAAATGGTGTTATTAGAATTCAAGAAAAATGAAACTCAATCCGAAAAACATAATTTTTCACAATAAAGGTTTCTAGGAACTAATTCTTTTGAACCTAAAAAATTTTTCCCAAAAATTCTTGTTCCTTTACTAACCTGTCTAACCAAAAACGGATGAATGATTTATCAGTTTCCATGAATCACATGAGTATGAACTGAACAGAAAACAAGCTTAGAAACCCATCTGACAAAGGTTATACCCACTCATTTGTTCTCAAAGCGTCGTTTTTGGTCCCGAAGAACTAAACCAGGGAAAAAATTCCCATAGGATTGGTAAGCGGGTTCGCTTCCAACTGTTGTAGAAAAGAATGTCAGCCGTTTTTCAACATCATGTTATTTTTTTATTCTCCTTATTCTCCTTCGTCATTTTGTTCAGGTGGAGACGAGGCCCCAATAGTTATGGATGGCGTCTGTCAGTCAAATTGCACATACAAAAACGTCTATTAATGGATGGCGGAAGCGAAAAAAAAGAAATCAAGGAGTTGTTGCCAGTGAAGAGAAGCAACTAAACAGAGACAAACTGGTTGATATGTCTGAAGGAAGTGTGCTGTGAGGCAAGGAATGAGAAGACAAGCCAGTTGGTTGGTGACTTCAATCAAATATGTCAATGTTCAGAATCGCTTGTCACAAAAGTTGTCGTTACCGCAAAAGCGACATTAAACGAACAAAAACCTCTAGACAAAAGATGTAACAACCATCATGTGCTCCTAAGTCTAGGATCCGAGTCAAGTAGGTCATAAGTCAAAAGGGGGGAAAAACTGAAAGATAATTGGTTGGAATATGAAATAAACTTCGAAAAGGATGAAAGAATAAAGATGAGCAATGAAAATGAAGTAGAAAATTCGAAAATTTTAAGAAACTTCATCATGTGTCGTTCAAAAAATAAACATCATTTTTCTTAGAATAACGTATTCAAATAGTATCTCCGAATTCCGATGAATGTATGAAATTCTTAATAAGTTTTTATGAGTCTGAGTTTTGGTAGGCAAACATATGACATTCAACAACATTCAGTTGTTCAGAAATCTCTGAAAAAAAAAAAGAGTGAGTAGTAGAGAATGAGGCTTACTGGTAGAATAGGACAACCTGAGCAGCAATGTTGTAAAAAAGCAGAAAAAAGAGCAATTGAAAAACTGGCTTCTTTTGATAAGGACATTTTCTTTTTTCTTTTCACTTTCTCCGCTCTGAGCCTGTCAGTGCTCAAAGATCCTTGATGGATGATCAACTTCAAACAGTGATGTTCTTCTAGGGTATCTTTTTCAGAAAAAAAGCCGCTCTCAAGCACCAAACCCCCTAGTAAAGATAAATAAAAGTTTCCGAAAAAAAATAAGAGAAAAAGCAAAAAAAGAGATATACGTCGCACTAATAAATTATGTCATTCAAAAACCGAATGCTGATGTGGAAGTTTGACTCTGTTTGAGTATCCGAAGTATCAAATGATGGTTCCCTTGAGGATCAACTCAAAACTCAATGATGGAACAGAAATGGAAATATGATGAAAAAGGAGACGGAGCATTGGAGACGTTGAAAAACATCGAACGCATATGATTAAAGATCTCTTTGACATATGTTATTAGTTTTTGTGACTATAATTTTGGGGGAATGTTTCTCGTCATTTCCGTCCTTCAATGATGAAAATTCGAGAAAACTCCGAAAAAGTGGTCATAACTTCACAACAACAATACATTTAAACAGTGACCTCTAATCCTAGGTTCAGTTTGATGGATTAAATGATTACAACTTTGAAATGAGCCATTGATGACGCAATGTTGTTCTAGAATCCTAGACATCTGGGATGAGTTAGCACGAGAAATATAAACAAAGGAATGCAGTTCTCGTAAAATTGGGATTAAGTGTTACAAGAATAGATTTGGTTCAAATAAAAACTCGGATTGCTACTCATAAAGATGTGTCGATTTGATGATTTACAATAATTTCCTTCAAACTACAAATATCCTTTTCGACTTCTCCAATATCGTTTCAAATTCTGACGAATGTTTTTTTCTGAATACATCCAGGTTTAGTCTCAATCTCTGAAAAAACACATCAAAAAGAAAAGAAGGAGGAGAAAGAAAAATGAAGTGCCCTCAGGAGAGTCACCTCTTCAATTACCAAAAAACGGCTATTTTTCGCCTATTCTTTCGTTTTTCTCAAAAGAGTGGGGAGTGATTGATATAGGCACCTCTTTGATTGATTGGAAGACTAAGCCATGGAACTAGAAACCAGTATTTACAGTGAAAAATGAGCGAAGAGTTATTGCGGTTCCAATTTGAACCACTTCGCGTCATTGCAGAAGGAGAAAAAATTGGAGCAAGGAAAAAAATGGAGAAAGAGAAAAAATATATGGGGGGCTTAAGCGGAAGATCAAGGGGGCTAGACAATGCGTTTATCCAAAAAGAGGAACAACACCTAAATCATTAGTAGGAGTCATACATACATGATCAAATGATACGAAATGGGTCAGAACAAAATAAAGTCAAAACTCAGAATTTTAGTGTTCTAACTATGTAAAGAAAAACTAGGACATCTGTGTTGGAAAACAAGTTTGATAGACCAAAACTAAGACAAAGTACGAGTCGGAAGAATGAGGTGCGCTTTGAAAAGGGTTTTGAGATAATCGCTTTTCAACGCTGGTTTCTTTGTTGTCTATTGGGACCACAGAAGGGAGTATACACAAAGTTATCAGGTCTAGGTACATAATTACACTCGTCTCTCCCCTTTTTTCGTCTTTTTTATTTTCTTTTGGTCGTTTTCGTGGGAAAGAAACGATGAATGAACGTGTGAACTTGAAAAACGAAAAAGAAATCCGAGAAAAATATTCACACAAGGGAAGTGCGAAAATAAGAAAACGTTACCTAGGCTAAAGAAATGTTACTCGAATCCAATTTTCAAAAGCGCGCTATCCAATCCAATCTCGCAAATCGACTAACTCCAGATTTTATGGTATATGTACATAGATAGAAACAAAAAATACAGCGTCACCTAAAATCCCAAGAGAATTTTGATATTGTCGTCGTTTCAATTTTTGATATGTTTGTGTTGCACGCGTTCTCCCACACCCAATTCGACAATTTCTTGAATAGATATGACAAATGTCTTCTCTCACAGAACCACCAGTTCCAAATCGCTTCAGTGTCATTGTTTCATTTCCGGGTCCAAACAATGACTACCGACGAGTTGGAAGTGGTGCCCTGGAGGGCTAGTGTAATGGTTGAAGCAGAGAATTTGATGGTCGAAATGTTGTTGAAAACGAAGAAAGCGGCGGCTGGTGAAATGATAAGATATGAAATGTCATGATTTTTCCAAGTGTAATACTTCGGCATGCTTGACCCACTTTAAAAAATTGAGTGACGTCATGGCAGCTCAAAGTGGGACCATTGGAATGTGTCAACAAAGAGCATACATAGAAAAAGACCTAGAAGTTCTTTCAAGTCACACAAAAGAGGAAAGTGTGGGGGTTTCAAATAATTTTGATGTTTGTAAAATTGAAGCTGTATAAGAAACCACGGTCACTTGAACGAAATGGCGAGGGATGTTTCAAAGTCAGAAAAACAAGAAAAAATTGTGTTGTTGTTTTTTCTAAACACAAAATATGAATATACTCTGGTTGCAAAACAAGTAGCTCTTAAAACTCCTTGCAGAACGTGATTGATGTTATTACCGATTGGCAAAGAATTTGATTAGTTTTCGAGAAACAGGAAATAAACTTTTCCAGGAACCAATCATCTTCAATAGTTAGGTGTTTTGGACCATGTCAAAGTTGAATATTTTCAAAAACAACTTATTATAACAATGAGGTCGAAGTTCATTGTCGAAAAAAACAGGAACCACAAAAAATTTCAAAGCAAGCAACACCTATGAAACACCTAATACTAATATTTTAAAAACTGGAGAAATAGGAAAACAAGGAAAATTTTTCAGTAAAAAAGTATAAAATAAGTGAAACGTTTGTTTAAAGGTAAGCCAAGAACAAATGACAAATTCAAAACTTGACTGAAGCCTAAAACTTGAACTTCCAGAGTTATTTTTTCATTGTATTTCAAATAATGAAGCTTATTCTTAAAAATATAAAGAAAACACTTGGAGACTTAAATAATAACAAAAATACTGGAAAACAGGAATGACGTTCAATGCTCAAGTTTGTTCATAGCCTCTTTTTTAGTCTCTCAGCTATTTGTTTTTCCATGTGAGAACGAAAAATTGGAGAAAAATTATTGTTTCAGACGTTTTTGAAATTAGTGCATCATGTCTGCGCCAAGATCAAACAGAACACTCCAGATTAAAATTTTAGTTTCATCAACATCAATGCACAATTTCTGTGTTCCTTTGACTTCTTTTCATTTCAAATCTGGATTAAATCTTCTGAAAATTAGCTTGCTCTCCTGATCTCAGTTTTTCATATGCATCAGGTCTCTGCTACAACTTATCAATGCTCATAGTTTGCAAACAATGCTGTAAATGTCACAGTCACATCATTCGACCATTTTTACAATCAGCATAAACATTTCGAATCGTAGTACTCCACCTTGAAACGATGACTATCGGAATGTATCAATGCAACTCATAAAATATATTTCCAATCCGTTACGTCAACAATATTAAACGTTGCCAGTGCTAGGCGAGAATATCGAAAAGAGTGACACGTCATTTTACTGATACTGAAAGTTTACACGGCCAAACTTCAACAATTGGCAGCTGAGAGAGGAAGAGAGGAAGAGAGGAAAAAAGCTTGATAAGGCAAGAGTACAAATAAAACGGTGTTAGGAAGAAAACTCGAGATTCTCAATTTCCAGTTTGAAAAATGGCAGCTCCAATTCTCAACCCAGTAAGTTTTCATTTTCTTCTTCCCTCTCAGATTTGTTTCTTCCAGGCCGTCCCAGGTTCTTTCGCTCTTCCATTCGGAGTCCGCTCCGGCCTTCAAATCAGTGTGAATGGATTGGTCAAGCACAAGAACAAGTAAGTTTCACTTCCTCATCAAAAGTGTCCTTTGAAATTTGAGACTTCTTTAACTCACTCAACTTTTTTCTTGAAGGGACTTCACCATCAACTTGCTCTCTGGAGGAAACATTGCTCTTCACATCAGCTTCAGATGGGAGAAGGACAAGATCATCGCGATGAACGCCAATCTTGACAACGCATGGGGAAGCGAGATCCGTCATGCCAACCCACTTCACCATGACCAATCGTTCGACCTTCAAGTCCGTGTCTACCCAGGATATTTCCATATCACCACCAATGGAGTCCTCCTGGCCGACTTCCCACACCGTGTTCCATTCGAGAGCATTCAAGCTATTTCTTTGGAAGGAAACGTGCACATCAACAACATTTCTTTCTCTCAATTCCATTAAATTTCTCTTTTTTTCTATTTGGTTATCAATACCGAATGAAAATTCACTTCAGTGACAGCTCTTATCATTCAAGTATCAAAAACCAAGTCTTGCCAAATATATATTTTTATTACCAAGAGAAAGAGAGAGAGAGAGATAACAAGAGATTTAGGAATCAAGAGAAAGAGAGAACAAGAGAGAGAGAGAGAGAGAGAGAGAGAGAGAAAGAAATTGTCTGAAAAATATTATAATCCAAAGAATGATATCAAAGAAAGAACTGAAGAATGAATGGAAGGTTTCAAAAAAAGTCCTGGGTGTAGAATGGAAAGAGAGAGAGAGAGAGAGAGAGAGAGAGAGAGAGAGAGAGAGAGAGAGAGAGAGAGAGAGAGAGAGAGAGAGAGAAAGAGAGAGAGAGAAACTTTAACATATGTAAAGCCATTGTCTGAAAGGAAATACTGTCTACAAAGTTAATCAGGAAGCTATAATCAGGAAATTGGAGATAATTAGTGCAATAGGAAAACGAGAACTTTTACGATAGGAGATTAGGGAATTTTCAGTACAATAGGAAGTTTGGAATAGTTAGTACGATACAAGAATTGGGGATAATTAGTACAAGAGAAAAACATCTGTTAGTGAATAAATATGGTTTCTGTGGGATAGACGATCAATTTTATCTAGGCTTGGAATCTTTTGAGAAGACAGGAATGCAGAATTGTTGGTGAATTAGACGGCGTTGTTGTCAAATGGAATACGGTGAGGTAATTTGTCCTGAAAAAATTATTTTATTTTATAACATACTCGGTTGTCGTCGGCAACTTCTGGTCGTAAGTTAGGGCGTTTTCAGCTTTTGGTCGGATGTTCGTCAACTTTTGAGCGGAACTTAAGAGGCTGAAACTTTTGGTCAGACCTTCGTCAGCTTTTGGTCAAAAGTTGTACGCGAAAAATGTACTGAGGTCAGCTTTTGGTCAGACCTTGGTCAGATTTCGCCTGTGTCTTTGGCGGAATCTGACGAACTTCCGACCAGAAGTTGCCGGCGACAACCGAGTAGAGATATAACATTTTATAACATTTTATAACATAGAGATATAACATTTTATAACATTTTATAACATAGTTCATTTTATTATATAGGTAATTTGCTCTGAAAAAATTATTTAATTTTATAACAGCTAAGAGTCATTCAAGTTTTTAGTGTCTGAAAAAAAACATTGTAAAAAATACTCACAATTCCGGCAAGCTCACGAAGCACGACTGTGTCCACAACATCGGCGAGACATCTCTTTGTGATCTTCTTGATTTCATTGTCGGTTGGTGCTCTTTCCTTCAACGCTAACGGCAACGGGATGACCGGGTTTTCCATGCCGAAACGCCTCTTGTAACATGTTACTAACGACATAAATTCTTCGATAGCATGGTCCAGAAGAACGCCTCCTTCAGATGGAAGTGGTCCTAGCTTTTTCAAAATTTCTCGGCAAGCTGGATCGTTCATGTGCGTTCTCTCAAAATCTTCATATTGGTAGTTGAGAGCGAGTTTCTCTCGGAACTCGGTCATTTCTTTTCTGCATCGGTAGCTGAGTAACTTGATGTTACGAACAACTGGAAGCCGGAAGTTTCTGTAACGTGCTGCTTCATTCGGGTCACTGGAATTCTTCGCTTTATCGGACATATCCTTTTGGAATTGAAGAATAAAAGTGTTGTTGGTTTCACGGAATTGTTCCATAAACGCTTTGTGCAGCATCATATTGTATTGCCGTGAAGACTTATCACACCAATTCCGACTACTTGAATACCACGTTGGATCAAATGAATAATATTTGATTATTCCTAACCTCTCCGGAATATACTTTGGTTTTTCCGGGAGAGAAATAATCCTATATCTTATTCTCTCATGAAATGTCAAAAGATTTTTTTGAATCGTTGTGAAAGCAGCCAATTTGCGTTCAGCAATCTCTTGTTGCTCTTCCGGTGTTTCCGGATCGGCGAGTTTCTTACGATAGTATGGAAGCAACAGTTCCAAAACTCTTTTATTGATCAAGTTCGCTTGATCGGGATTAATATCCGTGAGGAGTTGAGTGCGAGCATGCATATCCAAATTCATAAGCTCAGTTTGAGGGCCGATATCTTCGAACACTTCAAAAATGTTAGCTGGCTGTGTGTACGGAGTTCTCCATGCACGTCCCGGCACTTCGTCTTTATGAAATTGTCCGAATTCAAACGGATAGAGCGTCGTGTTGTTGTATTCCTCTGCAAGCCATGGATGGCGAGCAACCTCCCCCGGAGTGTAATCAACTTCTTCCGGCTCATAGATATCCGGGTGGAATACACGAAGCGGAACTCGTGGGATGATCTTTCTTTCACGAACAGTCTCAAGTTGAGTGTCTGCTTCAATTGGTGGGACGACTACTTTTATCGCATGGGGAATATTGTTGGAAAGCGAGTTGCTTGAGCATGGCTCCCGTGATGGTGGATCCGGTGGGATCTGAGATTTTCTGTGTGGCGGCCAGTTCATTACAGGTGGAAGGAAATTGTTCTGAACAAGATTCACATTCGGCTGTGCACCCCCAGCAGCTCCGAGTTCTTGTCTCACTGCATTGATTGCTTCTTGTGTAGCTCTTTGTTTCTCACACGCGGCAACTATCGCTTGAAGAATCTGATTAGTTTGTCCAACCAAGTCAGATTCTTCATCCTCTATCTCCAGAACAGGCATTTCCGTGAAATCAACTTCCCGATCGGCCTCTGCGGCTTTCTCCACGTCTTCAAGCTTTTTGGCGTCCCGTTCAGCTTTGCGTCGCTCAGCGTCTGCCTTTTTTTTCATTAAAGCAAGTTTAGCTTTGGATGGAGTAGGCGGCGCTGGCTTTGGCTTTGGTGTATTCTGAAAAAAAAAATAATTTTCTCCTTTATGTAATATATCATTTGGGAATCTATTTGGCTCATATCCTTCAACGTACCTTAGCTGCTGCTGTGGTTTGGTCTTCTTCACCACTTTCTTCACCACCACTTTCATGTTTTCTCTTTTTCGCAGTGCTTCCCAACGGACACTCCTTTCTTGCCTGCGTTGCTCCTTCATGCCATTTGGCTTCAGCCACCACCTGCGCTATTGGTTTGTTCCGCTCGCCGCGATGAAACGCGGCTAAGTCTTCATGTGTCCTGTCGAATCTCCTCATTACATCCACTGCGTAGAGAACACGGTCAAGAGTTGAGTGTACTGAAAATGAGAGAAAATCAATACGTCGAGGGCAGGTAAAAAGTGACTCACCGATTGTCTTATCGTCTTCGACTGGCGGTGCTGGAGTAGTATTTCGAACGTTTCGTTTCGGACGCGTCGAAGTCATTCACCCACTGAAATTGTGAAAAATTGATAAAACCAAAGTAAGAAGGAAAATTACGGTATTAACAACGAAAGAGTGAAAACTCGTTCACGAAAAATACACTTTATCATTTGATGATATCTAATCCATTGAAAAAAAAGTTTACGGTAAGTGAATATTTTCAAAGCAAACAACGGCCTCAAATTTGAACCAACTAGTCAGATCCAGTGAATTTTATACGACACAGATCTTCTATACCTGTGAAAACAGGTATAAAACATGTTTTGAACTCAAAAAGCACTTTCTGCATTGTTTTTCCACCGTATTCCCTGCCAAAACCGCAAAAAAGAGCCCAAAAAGCGGAAAAAGATGACAAATGCCGGGGATCAATGCGAAGGGGTGTCATATGCTGTTTGCGCATTTCTCGGGCGGGCTAGTGGCCGCTTCTGCGCACCTGCCGGTCCGCTGAGTGAAGAAGAGGAAGGGAACAGAAAGAGAAAGGCAGAACAGAAGGTTCGCCATAATACTGCCGGCTGATTCGATATTGATACTGAAAACAAATACAATTTGTGATAAGAAAAAAAGAATTGATAAGAATAAAATAGTATGAGAAAAGAAGAGAATTAAAAATTAGCGAAAAACACAAGAAAAATCATGAATAATGAAAAAAAAAGAATAAGGAAAAAGGAGAAAAAGGAACAAATTTATTTGAGAGCTTGTTTTTCGAGATATGCAAAATCAAGATATGATAGGATAAAAGCACCTCAACGTCTATGCCGCCTCTCAAGCTCTTTAATCCGTTGCCACAACACGACATAGACGGATTTAGACAAGAAGATAAGAAATCTTGTCATTATAAACACAATACCTCCTCGTTTCTTTTTTCTTCCCATTGAATTCAGAAATCAAACAACGAATACGTTTAATTTCCGTTTTGAGGCAAGTAATTGGTTTTATTGGTTGCTCGTCTGGAGGCTCAACGTGCTATAAAACTTTCGAGCCGTGAACAAATTGGAATTCAAATTCTACTTTTACGAATTTTTTCCCTCATGTTTTATATTTCTTTCCACATGAATTACGTTCCCATAGTACCCATCTATACACTATGATTACGTAGGTTATGTCGTTTTTCGCAAGGCAATTGAGATTGCTCACCGATAAGAATTAATACTTAGATTTGTGTTCTCTTTGATGTGTTTCTGTTTTGGAAGATGATTGTAGTTTTTTTTTTTTCAAATTATAAATAGAAAAAAAAAATCATTTTGTAGCAAGGCAAACTTCAAATCGAAGACTATGTCTAGATTTTTCTGAAGATTGGAAAAGTAAGAACAATAAAATTGAGTTGGTGAGGAGAGTCGGAACTCAAAATATAAGTTTTAATGAAACAGTGTAAGAATGAAAAAAATATAAAATGTTTTTACCCATAAAAATAATTGAAATGGCACCAAAAAAGTTCAATTTTCTCGAAATACGAAGGAACTCTATGTTTTCAGTTAAAGTTTTCTTCAAATGTAACTATTTTATGGTAGCTCATAACATGTTATTTTTGATTTTTGACAATTTCAAATTTTAAAAACTTGATTCCAAGTTATTCGTGTTTTAGCTCAATATCAATTATTATTAATTAATTACATTAATTTAATCTTTGTTTCTTTTCTCTCATTATAGATCTACTGTTTTAACGTTTTTCATCGAAAATTTGACGAAATTGAAAATCTTCACTCAAATCTGTTTGCCCATTTTCAATTTCCTCCACTTCCGTTTAACCCAAAAAACTCTTTGATCCTAGCTCTCGTCCTTCCAAATAATGCACGTTTTTGGCACATTTTCACAATTTCACCCTTTAATCCATCATCATCATCAACTGTCAGGAAACGGAAATTGAAAAAATGGAGCAATAAAGGCAACATTACGCCCCATTTTTCGCTTCATGTTTTCGCTCCAATTGTCCTCATTTTTCATGTTTGTGAAAATTCATCAGCACAAACCACGAGTGTGAAACTTTCATTAACCAAATGCGGTCAACACACGAACCCCTCTGTCTTTTGGCATGCAAAAGAAATTGAAGAGCTACTTTGCTTCTGTTTCCCCGTTTGCATCCGTTTTGGCCACGAAATAAAGTCTTTTTTTGGTTATAAATAGCCAAGCAAAGTTTTTTTTGCTGGTATCAAATTCTCGTCTTTTCTATTTCCCTGTTTCCGGATGCCGGTCTGTTTCTTGAGAAGCAACAGCCAAAAATCTCTCACGAGTTTTCAAGTGAGATTTAAATATAGGGTTGTTTCTCATGTCGTCATATTTTCGCGTCAGGCGGCGTTGATTCTTAGATAATTCCTCTCAGTTGATTTCTGTTGCAGCGAGCAACTCAGCAGCCAAACAATTTTCTTCAAAATGTTTTCTTCTAAAAGTTTCTAAACGTTGCCATTTTACTAGAGTTCATTTTCAAAACTAGGCAAAACTTATGGTTAATGAAAATATAGTTGATTTTCAGAAATAAATTCTCATTAATGAAAAGTGTTAAAATATCCCTAGACCGCTCATTTTTCATATTTCCAAGCATTAGCGTTCTTCTTCATTTCAAACAACACATACTTCTTTGATATGCATGGCTGCAACGTACTAGGGTCATCCTCAACCATCAAAACATTTGTAGAATCGAGAAGGAGGTGGTTTGTCAGAATATAGTCACTCATAAAATATGTGACATGAACATTACTTTAAACGTGTTCTTTGTCTAGCTATATAGCAACATCACAATTGCTTCCGGAATAGAATAAATTGATTTTTGCATTTGATTCTTTTTGATATCTCTTCTTCTTCGTCAACCAACTTTTTGTTTCAGAAAATGGTCATCAAAACACCTGAAGATCCATTCGTCTACTATCATCTAGGTGAGTTGAAAACTAATTTTTGGTTGTTATGGAATTCTCATAAACGCCATGGCAACCCTCCAGAATTATAATTAATTTTGGGGAGGTTTTGTCAGCTGCCAATGGAATAATAACGCGTTGCTAAGCTTTCTTTTCATTTTCCTTCCGTTTTTTTATGAATTGAGATCTGGGAGCCGTTTTTGAAGCTACTTTTCAAAGAATCCGTCAATGTATTGTTATTATTAGGGGAAAATGGGATGTTGATATATCTTCTTCTCTTAACCTTATTTTCATTTTATTACATTGTTATTATTGCACTCTTTATTTCAAATTTCTGTGAAAATAGAATATTCAAATCTTGAACTAGACGATCTGCAATCTTTGCACTTTCCTATTACATATGATTTTATTCACACGCCTACTTCCCTTTTGTTTAACAAAAAGGTTTTTCAACTAGATTCAAATCGCTGCGAGAAAGAGAAAAAACGAATCTAGAACATAATGATGGGGTGTGGTCGTAGCCTTCACAAGAACAAAAGATGAGAGACAAGAAGGGAGTGGTGATTCAGTTGAGGACGAGCTCAAACAGAAAACCCCTCTTTGCTTCTCATTCGAAGACCCCCCTTTTTGGTCCCGACTCTAGGATGAATTTCCAATGTCTGAATGGAGATGAAATGTGAAGAGTGACGCTGCTTGTCTTAGAAGCATTTACCCCCAGACTTCTTCTTCCCCAACAGCTTCCTTTCTCTCCTCCATTTTTTTGTTAACTTAGGCAGCACAGCCTCACTATTTTTTATTGTTCTTTTTCTTTTTCTCTCGAGCGTCGAACCTATAAGCTTCCTCACCACTCACATCCAGTTAGTCCTTACATCTTTACTCTCCACCCATTCTTCATTTTTCACCAACTTCACGTCGTTATTATTAAGTTAAGTAAGACGCGATTATGATTGGCTCCGCCTCGTGTACGAGACCACTCCATCAAGCGTTGATCCCGTTGGCGGTTAGTGTTCCACCAGCCGCACTATTTATAAGTGGAAAAACGGGACGCACTGAAAGTAGGTTCATTTCATTTTTTGAAGAAATTTCGAATTTGTTTTCTTTTATTTAAGATTCGTTTTCAGTGGAAGAAGAATTGGACACGCAACCAGCACTTGAGCGACAACGACCACCAAGCATTGATTATGTTTTCGAAGTCACTAATTTCTCTAGACGTGAGATTCAACGACTATATCGAGCATTCAAAGAAGTGAGCTATAATTTTGATATAAGTGTTCCAGAAACTGTTCTGCTAGAAAGAAACAGTTCAAAATACCCCTTACAAATTCATGAGTCTACTTATATGCGAGTCATAAACTCAGATGTCGTCACTCATCTTTAGTGACTTAAGCTTCACGTGTTTCAATGTTTTCTAACCAACTTTTTTCCAGTTATGGCCAAACGGAACAGTAGTTCTAGAGCAATTTCAAGCACTTTATGCTAACATTTTCCCTAAAGGAAATGCGAACGATTATGCTGAATTGGTCTTTAGGAATATGGATCAGGGACGAATAGGATCTGTCACGTTTCTGGTACCTTGATACTTATTTTTTAGTTTTCACAAATATTTTTCAGGATTTTATCACAAATTACTCAAAAATCTCTAAAGGACCGCTTGATGAACGATTGGACTGGATCTTTAATCTATATGATACCAACAAAAGCGGTTATCTCGCCTACAACGAGATATTTCATGCAGTGAAGTGGGTTTTTTGTTCTCATCTCAAGACGAAACGTCGTGTGGCCGCAAAATCATTTTTATTGCTACTTCAGATCGATGTATCAGATGGTTGACGCGTCTCTGAAACCAGCTGTTCTGGCCACCATATGTCGGCAACATGTTAAAGATGTGTTCAAGGTGAAAATATGAGAAGTTATAATTCAAAACTTTTTTTTTTGAATTTCAGAATTTAAATATTGCTAATGGTGGGAGGATCACGAAAGATGAGTTTGTACAACGATGCAGAGATAACCCAGACATTATGACTTCTCTTGAATTGTTTGGATCATTTCACAATGGTCTTCTTAATCTTTGAAATTATGTTTTATTTCTCCATTAACATATATTATCAAAACTTCTCTTTCAATCGAATGTGAATCTCATTTTATTTATTTTCTCTCATCATGAACGGTATCGGTATGAAATATCTTTATTCTTCACATAATTTGACTAGATTTGCCTTCTTCGTACTCATAATTTTCACTTGTCTCCACTCTTCTTTTCCACCAATTGTTGTGAAAATTGATAATAAATAAAATGATAAAAGTTATTAACGACCAAGAATGAAGTAACAGAAATCAACAAAGGATTTTAAATATAAGACAGCCAAAATTTGAAAAGTTTTAGTTTTCGGATTCAAATCAACAATTCAATCAAAAAATCTGTGAAAAATCACAGAAATTTGTCGTTTCCTTTATCGTTTGGGAGAAAGTGAGATTATTCAGAAAACACCTCGTAGTTTTTAACAGAAGTAGGAAATTGACGAAATTCTGGTAAGAAAGTATCAAGTTCTCAGAATATCCAACAAGCTCCTCCATTTTTGATTCAATATAAAATTTCAAATAATTTATTTAAAAAACGTGAAATTCTAACAAGGAAAAATCAAATTTCACAGATTTGCGGATTCGCCAAATCTGGGAAAAAAGGCAAAAAAAATGAAACAATTAAAAAAGGTGAAAATTAAACGTGAACTTTAAATCTCACGAGTCGTGTATCTCAGATTTAGCGATTAGCAAAATCGGTGGAAGTATCCATCCGATAACAAATTCTGTTCGGTGATTTTTCTAGTTCATCCGGTCATCAAAACGTCATGCGATACAATAATTGCGAAGAAGAGCATCAAATTCTCCACTATTACTTAAGCTGTCTAACTACGGGCCCATTCCTGAATTCAAGATTGAGTTATTTTAATTCGACCGTAAAATTACCTCGTTGCTTTTCAGTCATATTCTATTAAACCCGTTATAACGCAGGAAACTATTAGAAAAGTTTCGATGAAATAAGTGAAAATATGTTTCTTGGAAATTCAACAAAAAATCACGCAATTTTAAAATCATTTTCAATTTCCACGTGTAGTTAATTTCATTTAAATCTTTCTCATATTTTCCTGATAACCTTATAATCGAAACTTTTCTAATCATTTAATACGTTATAAAGAGTGTAATGCAATATGACTGAAAAACAACGAGGTAATTTTACGGTCGAATTAAAATAACTCAATCTTGAATTCAGGAATGGATCCGTAGTTAGACAAGTTAAGTGATAGTGGAGAATTTGATGCTCTTCTTCGCAATTATTGTATCGCATGACGTTTTGATGACCGGATGAACTAGAAAAATCACGAACAGCATTTGTTATCGGATGCATATTTCCACCGATTTTGCTAATCGCTAAATCTGAGATACACGACTCGTGAGATTTAAAGTTCACGTTTTTCCTCTTTTTTAATTTTTTTCACTTTTTTGTCTTTTTTCCAGATTTGGCGAATCCGCAAATCTGTGAAACTCGATTTTTCCTTGTTAGAATTTCACGTTTTTAAAAATAAATTGTTTCAATATTTTTGTTCGAATATACTTGTTTTTTTGAGAAAACACTAATTCTTTTACAGATTTTTAAATAGTATTACTTTTTGTCGCTAATTCTGAAAACGCTCAGATTTTGAAGAAAATATCATTCTTATATAATAAAATCCTAAAGGGCGATGTCCGTTGGTCAGGATGTCCGCAGTTTTTAGGCAAGAAGAAATAAAGTGGCCGCGGCCAAAACCGAACCCTCGCCTTCAGATTAGCGGACAAGGGCACAACCGCCGCGGCCACTGGCGCGACAGCCAGCAGGTGTATACCTTGCGTAGATGTTTCAGCCGTAACTAATGAGTGGCGAAGCCACGAAGAAAGGCCAGAAGGCCTGCCGGAGGCAGGTAAACTGGCTGGTCGAAAAATAAACCAAAAACTAAAACTTTTCAAATTTCGGCTGTCTTATATTATTGTTATATTCAAAACAAAATATTCAGATTATCCTAGATTCTATATCTTTTGGCAATAAAAATGAGGACCTTTCTCCACATGTCTTCATCCAGGCAACACCTCCCTCTTTTTTCTAGGTTATTCCACGTCACAATGGTCAGACTACGCTTTAGTCTAGCACGCGACAGTCTGCGGGCCAATCAATAAGAAGGGTCCCTTTCATTGGAACAAAGGAAGGATACACAGAATGCGTTCTTTCTCTGTCTGCCTCTCTTTTCTCTTGTTCTCGCATTGTGCTACCTCTACATCAGTTCTGGTTTTTCTCTCTTGAATTTACTTGTTTATTTGTAATTTTCTGGATATCAGTATTTTTCACTTCGTTTTTTTTTAGATCCTTCATTTACGTCTCCAAACTTGTCATCGCGAAGTTTTGAATTCAATTTCCGCTTTTGTTGACCATGAACTACCTTCCGTCATCATCCAATGTAAGTGTCAGTAGCAGAGTTTAAGCGTATCTGAAATGCAATTAGATGAACGAATTTTTCCGTTCGGAAAAATATTGTCTGATGCTAATACCAAGTACCAAATAATAACCTCTTGAATTTCAGCGCAAATCTATATTTCCTGCCCCTGAACGTAAATACACTCCCGAAGAAATTAAGGAAAGGATGAAAGAGGCTGAGTTCGAATACGGGGTAAGTTTCTATTTATCCATATGTTTTTTAACCTCGGTTTGATCGCGAGTTTTCAAATTTGAATTTCAATTCAAGGTCCAAAAATTGTGTTTTTTCAGCTGTTACCCAGATACATCCCCCTGGTAGTTCCTCGCGCTTCTAAGAGGTCGTCACCGACCGTTAGTGCATGGGTGAAAAATCGTCGTTGGATTAAAGCTCCAACAGAAACTGTCAATGAGCAAGCTCACAAGAGTGTATTCGGACAAAAAGAGCCTAAAAAGAGTTTGATGATGGAGCATCTGGAGCAAGCAGAGAACAGTAAAGATAGTGATGTTGACAGAAATGTTGGAAGCAGTGATGAAAAGAGAGTGTTCGGGCAAAAAAACACAAAGAAGAGCCTGATGATGGAACTTTTGGAGCAGGCGGAGAATGATAATGATTTTGAAAGAAATGCCGAGAGCAGTGGAGAAAAGAGAGTGTTCGGACAGAGAAACACGGAAAAGAGCCTGATGATGGAGCTTCTGGAGCAGGCGAATGATTCAGAAATCTCTCAGGAGGTCCAAGCTGAAGAGACAACTGAAGAGGATGGAGAGGTTAAAACACCTGAAACGGATGAGGATGACGAGGTGTATGTTATTACGCGTGGATAGGGATATGGACCATAAATATTTGCTACTTCCAAAAAATTTATCCGTTTCATGAACCCGCGTTTTCTCCTCGTACAAGTTTCACTCTCTATCCTTCCCGTCAATCATAATGTTCCCTCTTGAGTTTATTTCCTAGCTCAGTTATTCTGGTTGTTACTGCCTTAATTTCTTTTCTTTCATAGAGCTTCCCATTTCACACCATCACTTCTTTTGACCAGCATCACTGCATCATTTAAGTATCGCTATCTCACCACTTTTCATAGCATTATTATCGTTATCTTACGCTTCGCCCCATATTCGTTCATAATTTTTTAGAAAATGAGTAATCCTCAACATTTTCTTTACCTTTTTGTGCTCTCCAACCAATATTGGTTTCATTTTAAAATTTCCCCCAAAAAGCATTGTTGTACACTATTTGTGAAAAAGAATAAATAAAGAGAAAGATTTTATAATGAAAAACTGGGAGGAAACAATACATGATACATTTATAGTACTGACGAAATTCATATGAGTGGGAATATGGATGAAAAGGGTGAATATATTTATATTTATATATATTTATATATTTGATACCATTAACTATCATCATATATTTTGAAAAACATTTTCAATATTCATCACATTTCTAACACTATTGACCGTTTTGACCGATTGCATAAAAAATGGGGGAAACAAATTAAAAAGAAAAGAAGGTTTGGAGATTGAAGGGGCGAAGTTGTAGCACCTATTGGATGTTTTTGGGTGCATTAATGTGGGTAACACGTGAAAATGTCTATTTTTTACGAACGAATCTGTTTTTTGGGAAGGGTGGGAAAATGGGGGAGCAAATCTATACCGGATATTTGTACCCTAGGCGGAAAAATGAAACACACACCACAAAGAAACAATATTGGCAAGTATAAACGAGTGGGGATGGAGCAAAATGTCGTTGTCGCAATCAAGGATACGCGTTTTTCAAATGGGATTGGCGGTAAGGCAAAGTAGACAGTCTATGGCAATTTAACACACATTCACACGTTATTCAAGAAACAAAGACAAAAAAAAATGAAACGATTAAATGATGTGACAGGGGGGAAGAATCGGGAAGGAAGGGAGGAGATGGTATAATCTGGGAAGAAAACTATTTCCATTTTTAAGAAAATCTGGCTAAGCGAGAAACAAAAAAAGAAAATTAAACAATATACTTATCTCCTATACCCGGGCACTTTGAAATCGTACCAGTAGTAGTAGTAGAAACAAAAATGATTATGTGCAATAGACTTCCAAGATTAACATATTAAGAAAAGTGAGTTTAGGATTCTACCAGTACGGTCCATCAGTGCTAAGCGCCTTCCAAGAAGCGAATTTTCCCCAATCATTGTAGTCAAGTTTGTAGGCATCATCTCGATCCAAGTACTTCGAGCTGTAAACTAACAGTTTTGACGTTCTAATAAATTTTAGATTGAATGATACCAACCTGCCGAACAACGATCCACGACGTTGTTGTGGGGCAACTGGATGATGTTGCGCACAGTGCAAAACGTAGTTGGTTCCAGAGTTCGAATCCCAGTATTCAGTTCCATTCGCCTTGAAGCAGATACAGAACTCAATTTGGTGAATCTGAAACCAATAAAAATTGTTGACTCGATCATTTCACACCTTTTGGTTTTATTACCTTTTCAACTGAAGAAGGAAGGTCGATATCGAATTTGAAGCAATCGTAAACTTTGCTGGTCGATGGTTGGTAAATAGCGGCTTTGTCCATGTAGGAAATCCATCCATTCATAGTGTATCTCACGAAAACACTCTTTTCAAATGCAATATTTCCAACTTTCACTGTTCCCATCACTTTGTATGCTTCATTGTTCAGAATCACATTCTCCAGTGAGACCTTGTTCTAAAAATACAATTTTTTAAATGAATACGTTCAACTAATAGTAGTAACATACAGTTTCCAAGTTATCACGGAAACGAACATAGTCAGCAGCTGGTTGCTTGAACGTAAGATCCCAGACTGGTGCCGGCTCACGAGCGACTGTCTCCTCTTCTTCAAAAGAATCACCACGGTAGCGGCGGAGAACGGAAGGGCTGAGTTTCGGTGGGCAGTCGCTTGGCTCAGTAGCAATACGGATCATGGTCAGATCCTGTCCGCAGTCATCCGCAAAACGGACTGATTTGCGAGACTTTTCTTCTTCTTTGAGCTCAAGAGGTCCGGCGCAGAAGAGGTCCAAGTCATCGTTGCCGCATTCGCTACTAGATGAACTGTGCGATTGGTAGTCGCTTCCCTCGTCTGAATTATTTCGAATTAGAGAATTAATCGGGGTTACTGTAGCTGACTAGAGCGTAGTGAAACTGATCTCAACTATGATAGTTCCTTGTTTGCAACGCAATGTTGATATCTGATATCAATTAAGATTTCAAAGACTAATCAGCCTAATTAGCGCGTCACATCTAAATATAGCGGCAAGTTCAATGAGAACAGAAACCGCAAAAGTGGAGGAGACAATCACATCACTAATCGATTATAAGGATCACATACCTTTCTCTTTAATCGTCGTTTCGGAGAGACGTTTACGAACTGTCTCCAAGTTCATCTGCGTCAGACGCATCTTGTTCAGCCCTTCCGACTCACTCTGCGAGCGAACCTGAAATATAGAAAAGTGTGCAATGATTCTTTTGAAAAAATAATAGAAAAGGGCAGATCCCAAAACGAAGAGAAGGGTGTCTAGGGGCTGGGGTGGCTGTTTGTTGCAAAAACTTATTTGTCTCTTTTAGTGACAAGTGCATAGTTCGATAAAAGCTACAGTATGCCCGCCTCCAATCAAACGAAAGACAGTCGTGGTAAACATGTACACGTGCCGACGGCGGGCGCCTATATCTAGAATCTTTTCACAACTCATATACCGACCATAAGTTCAAAAGCAAAAACTGATCTTCTGAACTTTGATTTGCAGAAGAAAGAAGAAGAAACAACTTCTCCAATTTTTTTTCTTCTTCTCTTCTATGAGAAGCCCTCAGGCAGGGAATAAGAACTTCTGCGTCTCCCCTTATCTAGACTCCTCTAATGTTTTTGATGCGCCCCCTTTTTTACATCGCCTCAGCCTGCTCCTTCTCTGACTCTAGCCTATTCCATTTTTGCACGTCGCCAGATAGAAGTGCATTCTAGCCTAAAAGCTCACCTTCAAACTTGATGCCTGTATTGAGGTGTCACCAAAAAACGGAAAACTGGCTGCCCGACGACATCCTGGAGATGTGGAAAGGACTGAGAATGAGGCGGGTGCCGAATGTGCTGCGCATGTCTCCCATTCTCGTTCGCGCCCCATTTCCATCGGCGCCCTGAAACATCGATGAAATGAAACAACTAGAGAACTAAAAAATATCAAGAGAAGCAGGAAAGTAATAAACCTTTCGTCTCTGAAAGCATATTGATAGAGAAAATGGTAAACAACAAAAGAAATAAGTGAGCAAGAATCAATGTTGAGTACCGCTACAACAACAACAATAACAAGGGCACAAAATCTTCACTGCAAACCAACCTAGTCATCCGAGCTATGAGCTCTCTGTACGCATCTTCTAAATCGCCGAAACTGTCAATGAGCATGGAAAGCGAGAAGCCCATTGCACTCACCGCGCCAAGTAAATGTCTACTAACTCGCGTCGGGCAAGAAGGGACCCTCGTAAAAAAGTTTTGTCTAAAGCAAAAAAAAGAAGGGGAGGGCCTAGAAGGACTTATCAAGGAGGGGGGTTAAAAAAAGAAGAAGAAGACACGATGCAACAGGCCGACGAGTTCTGAATCAATCTGTTGGGCGCGACACAGGCAGCGGAGAGGGAGCGGGAGCTGCGGGGGCCTTTTGGGCTCCGCTTCTTCTTCTTCTTCGACAAGCTCACGTACACATACACACACACACTCGCTATTCACTCATTCTCTCTATCTCTCTGCACCACTACCACTGTGGCCTGACAATTCCTCGATGTGGGCCCCCAGTTTTTCAAGACGAAGGGGAAGTGCCTTTTATCTTTTCCACCCCGGTTTCTTCCACGTTTTTTTTTTGCTTCTTGTCAGTTTAGTTTTGACACAGTGTCTGGGAGACATGTACAATGAAAAAGAGCACAGAGCAACTGTTCCATGAGAAGAATGTACTTGGGTTCAAGTAATTCACTTACACAAGGAAGAACATTTGATTCTTAAGCTTCAAATTGATAAGAGTTTTAGACTGTTGGCAAGAATAAAGATAAGTAAATTGGCTGTTGGTCACGTTAAATAGGCAAATCTCGTCTTGTTTACAATTCCCTAAGACCTCAGAAAACGGTCAGGTTACCAAAAAGGAACTGATAAAGATGAAAAATTATCAATCATACAACTTCGGTCTACGCATCTTCCATCTCAGACAGCCATTCGGAGACGAAACCCCCGCGTATAGACCTCCGTGGTGTACGTGAGACATTGAAAAAGGGTGAAAGGCGAACGACTCAAAGAATCGTCTAGCGGAAGGTCTCACGTGGCCCGTTTTATTCAGTTTCCTCTATTTATTTTTTTCCTTTTTTTTAAGAAAAGAAAAGATAGGTATCATTTGAAAGTACAATAAAAATAGATTTGCGGTATCGAGAATGTTACAATAGAAAACAAACAGGTAAACCGGGAGATTTGGTAGAAATAAGGCCGGTCGACAATGTGTGTGGTGCGGACGGACCTAAAACCTACCTAGCGTACGACCTAGGCCTGTTGCACTATCGGCCTCTCATCGCTCATTGCAATCTATTCAGAATGCGCATTCTCTTACTCTCATTACATTGCATAGCATACTAATAAAAAGTATTATGTTTTGTTTTTTTTTCTTTTTTTTTTGAAATGATACATGAGCTCACGAGACGAACCTCGTGGTCATATTTTCTTAGCAGTTATTTTTAATGATGTGGGTTTAGAAAATTTAAGTGACAGTGAAAATAGATTTTCAATAGTAGATTTAGAAAAGCTTATTTTTTCAGAGTTGGAATATTCTGATTCAAAATGTTTCTTAAAATTATCAAAATATAATAATTTCTAGATTAATTTTTCAAAAAATAAGCCAATCAAAAAATATTTGCAACCAGCTGTGTGGTTGAGATGAGCGTGGGAGGGGGTTATCCCCTCTCATTCACTTGTCAAAAGGAATTTTGGGCGGATAACGAGAAGACAGAAAAAACTGAGCAAGTTTGCAAAAGTCTAACTCCGAACACTTCACACACACGCATAAAACGCACATACAAACAAAAATGAATGGGAGTGTAGAAAAAGAGAGCAAAGAATGGTCACTTTTTCTCAAGGGAGTTCTAGAGGGGTTAGGTGATAAGTATGCTTTAGCTGTCAAATTGATTCTCTCATTATATTTTTTTTCGAAAAAAAAAGTATTTCTTTGAAAGTTAAGAGTTTCAAACGGATAGGTGATAGGGAGGGTGTAGTTTAAGTGACTGCGAGAAGAAAGGGAGGAGAAAGAGAAAAATGAGAAGAAGGAGGTGTTTTCCAGTTGAGAGGAAAGTGATATCAACTGTTGTTGATGGAATATGAACGCGAATTGATTAAGACGATTAAAAATGAATTGGCTCGTTTTCGTTTCAAAGTTGAACCATCAATAATCATCGTTTTTTTTCCAAATAGAATAATTTTTTTGGAATTTTGGTCTAATTTTTTTCATATAATAGGTTTATATCCCAAAAAGTGTTATATAAACTTTTTTAGTCATAGAATTAATCAAATTTCCAATCGTGTTTCTTAGATTTGAGATATCAGTATTGGAGTTAATATTCAGAAACTAGAATGAAAAGTTTCTTTTATCAAATTTTGTTCTGTTATAACAGTTCCATTTATTTATATATTCTCAAGCAACCGTTAAAAACATTATCAGTTTCGAAGACTACTTAGGATCCTCTATATCAGAGAACGGAACACTGATAACACCGGGGTCAAGCAGAGGGACGCCAGGATGTGTGGAAGAACCTCCGGAGAGTGTGTGTGTGGTGGTGGCAATCGGCTCCTCCCACTAATCTTGCTATCATCGAACGACCCCACCTCCTTGTGTCGAGACAACACACGTGAACTTTTTGCAGGGTATGTCCCCAACCTGAACATGAACCTACAACTGTTGCACGTGAATACTCACACCTCCGGCCGCCTTCACCTATGCCACCAACACAACTGTCTTTGATGCAACAATGTGTGGCGGAGATATCAAATATGTACACATTGAAAGTCTATCGGGGCCAATGCCATAACCACGGTGTATCAAAAGTGTAACTACACTGTCTTGTCAATTGTTATGAGAACAAATGACGAGAAGCGTTAAGAAGATTACTGTAGATAGAAGGACACACGAAAACGTCAACCAGAAAAGTGATCAGAAACCTATTTGAAGGGCTTTGCAATTCGAATCGTCGTGTCATGTTGAATAAATCAAAATAAATCATTCATTGATACTGTGAGTGTTGCAGATCTGTCGTAGAGAGAAAACACACTATCACAGAAGCGGGCAGGTATTCCCTCGTTTCGTTCATCCTAATCTCTTCACATCGTCAGACCAAATTTCACATTTGCAATAAAAGCATTTATTGACCATATACATTCACCGTAACTGATAGCAAGGAATGCCTTTAGTTGAGTCTTTGATCGTTTCGTGAAGGTTATATGAGTGAATAGGAGGAGAGAGGATTCTTGAAAGAACTTGTGTAAAGTATCTTCTTGGTTGGACCAAACCTTGTTTTTTGCTTTTCCGTTTTTTTCTTCTTCTTCTTTCTCTTCGTTTTTCTCTTTTCAACGACTCGGATTTCTTTTACATTTCTATTATTTTGGGAAAGAGTTCAACAGATTGAGAATTGTGAAGGGAGAAAGAAATGAAGTACTCAGAGAACTGATGATAGACAGACATTGACAAGTGATACATCTTGAAGGATATCAAAACTATTGGTGGTATCTCTGTTTGATCATATGTTTGATAAGTTTACTATACTCAATACATCTATAAAGATTGAAAAGAAGAAAAGGGCAAAGTTGAAATTAGTTGTTTTGATAATATTATTCGATAATTTTTATAGACTCCTTCAGAAGATCGGATGATTTTTTCGAAACAATGATAAGGGATGATACTGGGTAATAAAAAGTAGGATGGTTCTTCTGTGTATCATTCTGAATTAAAGTACGTTACAGTAACTACACAAACATCAGTTCGAGTTAATGGAGAATATGCAGTCTTATCACATGACGACGACTGAATTTTTAAATATAAACAGAACTATAAAATATCCTGGAACTGAAACTATACAGCTGAAATAGAGAACGTACTTGATTAAGAAAAAGGGCAGCAAGCACAATAATGGCTAAAATATATGAAAAAAAAAAAACGAAATCGAACGTTCTCTTAACTTTTTCAAATATTTCTTCTTGATAGACGCTAAGCTAGATATCGAATTAAGTTTCTACATAAAAAAGGAAAACTCACAGCATCCGAATAGATAGTTGCATGATTTTAGTAGTTGAATTGATTTTATGAATAGGATTGAATGTGTAACCTGATTGTTATGTTTTTAAGTTATCTTACGAGGTGACAAGTGTGTTGTTACATGCAAAATTAAAAATCAACGACGTTACAGGCCGCTCAGTCCTTATTCTCAATTGTCAATAAACAAAAATGAGGTGACTTTGGAGTAGGTGATAGTTATAGAAAATGTTTTGTAGAAAGTCCTAGATGCACCCAGAGATCACCATAATAAGTGATATTTGGTACAATTCTAGTAATGTTACTAAAATTTAAAAAATCATTAACCTTTTTCTAAAACCCTTTCTCAGTTGAAACTATTTTTAAAGACTTACTGAATAAAAATAATGAAATGACTTTTGAATGGAGTGCATAGGTATCTCAAACTCCGCCTACTTGTGGGAACTACCGTATGCATCTAGACGGTTTTGTCTTCTTTGTGATGGAACCAGATTTTTTGAAAGAGATACCAATTTATCAAAAGAGTGGAGTACCGTAGTAAAAGAATTTTTCGATTGAAGACTTATTCTGCCGTCATTTCTTTGTTATAGATGTCGTCATCATTTTTTTCTGATAGGGACTGTTTACAATAGTTCACGAACGAAGCGTTATTCTAGATTTTTCAATTTAGTGAACTTTACCCAATTTCCCAGGTCCTAGTGGTGATGGCTAAGCATTCTCTGAGATTCAGAATGTTCCATAATTTTCTACTCTTTTACTTTGAATTTATTCTAGGAAAGTCTTTAGATTTTTGTAGATCAACTCACTGCTCTATTATAATATAATTTCTGCGATGGAAAAATAGGAACTTGAACTGAAATCCTGTGTTCTATTCTATCACTGTGGCACGAGAAGCTAATTTGAATCAGTATACATATTTTAGCTGTCGGTACAGCTATCAAATGTTGTGAACTGAATAGGTGCTTACTGTAAATTTTTTGATAGCTTAAATAGAAAATGAGATCTACTGATTGAATGCAGCCTATCGTTCTATCAAATTTTTTGGTACATTTTGAACAAAGATTTTTCTCTATTTTGTTTTTTATAGTTTCATTAGCTATCGTATCTGATACGATTAACCTTTTTCTATTTAGTTTACTATCAAATGTTCAATAACCAGGAAAGACGGCGCTATCTTTGATTTCATTAGTAAAAAGTAATGTGTGCTTTTCGCTCGTAATTTTTAACTTATTTAATCTCACGGCACAAATATATTTGATTGCATCACGGATCACACACAATTTGCAGAAGCATAGTGCGAGCTATTTCACGTGTTTCACGTGGTGCACTTGATGCACCTACTCAAAGTTCTCTGAGCTGAGAGAAGTGGGTTTCCTGTGAAAAACGACAGGTTGTGTTGTAGCAAAAAGATCTTGCGTCAGCCTGATGGTTGTTTTCAATCTTTTTTAGTTGAATGTGGGAAGACTAGATAATGGAAACGACATTTGACATGGGCTGTTTTTACTACCGGTCGGTGTCTCTAAAAAAAGAGGGTAATCAGTTTCATTTTGTAACATTTTCATTTCGGGGCAATCCCCGTTTGCACCAATAAAAATGAATTTCACATGATGAGAATGTCGAAAGGAGTACAGCCCGGAGAATTGGCGCGTTCTTTGTAGTAGTACGATAATAGATGAGAATAGTGGATCACGTGATTTGAGAAGCAAAAAGTTGTTTATCGCTTTCTCATTCCCGCCACATTGGGGACACCCTGTTTGAGTTCTTTTCGTGTCGATTGGTTTTTGGACAGCGAGAGAAGTTTCAACTCTCACTGATCGTCAGTTTGCAAAAGTTGAAGATAAGACGACGAAAGAAGTTGTTTTTGCACCTGGCTCTTCGTCAGTGCAGTTCATCTTTTAGACTAAGCTACAAAATAATGTTTTTCAAAGACTGCCAATCAGAGAATAGATAATAAATCAGTGAAGAGATTCTAGAGAAGAATTGGAGCAGAGCACGCTGTTTGCATTCACTGTTACATCACAGAAATTGGATGGTGATAACAAACAAATTAATCACCACTTTATGTTTATCTCTTGAAAACAATTGTGAAAAGAGTTCGATAGATTGGAAAATTTAAGCAAACACTTTTTTGTAACAATGGAAGGAAAAGAGAATGCCCAGCTGCAGAGTGACCTTTACGAATGCTTTTATGAATCATCTCCAGATGCAACGTACCAAGCCTACATTTGAAAAAAAAGCTGTCCAAAAAACTACCAGTTGCATTAAAAAAAAATAATATCAAGCAGCTCGAGTTTACTGGGCACGCCAACCTTTATTATGGTGTACTCCCGACATTCGGCTCAGTAAATATTTACAATTGTTATCAGAGGGCAGCATTGAACACGTTTGCTGGTATTTTAGGAAGCGCCATCCTGTCGGAAACAGTTCCCAAAAACTCGTAGGTTAGGTCAAGAAAGTGGTTGGAGAGTCAGAAATTGAGAAACTAGGAGAGGAGGAAAAAAATCAAGAACGGACAGTGATAACAATTCATACAATCGAATGTTCCAGAAGCTGTCACAAAATATGAGTCATTGGGTCTCGCCACGACATACGAGTAGTATTCGAAAACAAATTCGATGCTGGTTGACCCCGCGAAATGGAAAATTTTGAATTTTGATTTTATATACATAGAAGCATATTTGTTTTGGAATAAAACTTTACAACCTGATAAGCTTGAATGGTCACTAGTGTTACTGATAAAAGGTTCATAGAAACTTGTCACAATACTGACAGTTTTGTAAATGAATGAAGCATGAATGAACTTTTTTGCAAGGCGACAGGCGGCCATGGCTGGCAATTTGCGCTCTCGGCCCCCAGAAGTATTCATAGGTAGAATGTTTCTTCTTTTTTTGCTAATTGCATGGTGACCTTCATTCGCGTTCAGAAAAAAAAGTTAGCATAGGTTGCAGCAACTGTCTATTGAAATAAAAAATGATCCTGAAATTTGAACTGATAACAATCTTATTATTTGATTCTTTTCGAAATATATTTTTCCCGATATTATGGTTTCTGACGCTTTATTTTCTACGACAAACAAATCCATTAACACGTTTTCGTCCTCTCTCTGCTATCAGTTTTGTGAATTGACAGACAGCTATCTCATCAATCTACAAGAAAAACAGAATGTTCCACTTCGTGCAAGCAAACTAAGGACAACACGTGCAGATAGTAAAACAGTACTAGAATCAAGTTTCCTCTTTCGATTCTCACCAATCATCACCCATTTTTGTGTCTCACACTTGTTAGAAAAACAAGTCGATTACTTGATCGCGTTGATCAAAGATTCGTTTCTTTCGTATACTATTTGATTTATAGAGAAGAAACCAAAATGGGAAGATGAATTGAAGATAGGAAGAAAAAAAAAAGAAGATATTATCAATAACAGTTCGAAAAACTTCAAGAACCGGTTTTCTTAGGTTAAAATAATGGTATGAATAAATTATTGAGAAGGTAATTTGAATGGACACTCGGAATATAAACGTTCTATGAGTTATTCGAAATTCTGCGAATCAAGAAGGGGTAGTTAGGAAACGAAAAAGAAAAAATTGCAAGAAATGATAACAAGTAACCTCGGTCATTTGTGCTTTTTATTATCAGTTGTCTCGGGAAGTTTTACTATTCGAACAGGAATAAAAATCGAAATTAAAGGCTATTAAGGTTATCAGTGCAAAGATGCAAGTTAAGCAGATTGATAAAAAGTCAATATTGATGGACAGAAGACGTTGTGTTTGGCACGTTGATACATACATAAAACTAGAATAATAAAAGTGCAATAACTTACGTGAGTTTAAGTTTCCAGCTCATCATCTAAATGATTCGTTCGCTCGAGGAAATATCACAGATTATAGAACAGATAGATAGACAATCACTGTTCTCTCTCATTCATAATTTCACGACAAGTCTGATTGCTTGGTGGTTTTTCTATTTCTTATTTCTCCCGGGCGATGGATCGTCCCATTTTGCTATCACTTTTCTTTCTTTCCATGTCTTTCCCTCTCTCTCTCTCTCTCTCTCTCTCTCTCTCTCTCTCTCTCTCTCTCTCTCTCTCTCTCTCTCTCTCTCCCTCTGACACTGTTGTTTGTCGAAAATGAGACGGAGCGTTTTGGTGTGCAACTACTGGGGTGGCTTTTTCTTCACGTGTATCGCCACGTGTTTCACGTATGAGTTTCTATGCAGCAATTATTTGCAAGCAATCCGGATGGGATGATCAAAAATAAAACGAAGAACCTTCTTCTATCTCTCATGGTTTTCGTTTTCAATCAACGTCTCAATTTTTTCATTTTAGAGGAAACCCCCTGTTACATGTAATACCAGGAGGTGCCTATCACGACATGGGGTTCCGATAAGTGGTTCGACAAAGATAAAAATGAGCTGATCAATGCAAGTTCACTGTTCACTTCTGGTTATATTCATTTCTACAACCAGTAATATTTTACTATCACACACACACATTCTGAAGAATCAGCAAAACGATGATCAATGGTGTGATAATTGTTGTTTTACAACTAAAAACTACCAAAACAAGCATGGTGACAACGCGGTCAAAATGATAACAGAAAGGGAAAATTGAAAGTGAACAGTTGAAAGGGAATGCGTGCTGAATCTGCAGAAACATCTGCTTTAATGCACATTTTGAAATGTGGCGAAAATTATAAAGAAATACGCTTGGGGGGATGCATTCGTTTCACAGATGGACACTCTCTGCTAAAATAAGATGAGTAATAAAAAGGTGTGTGAATTGAGCTGGGTCAAATTAGGGCGGGTCAGTTATTAAATTTTTTGAGATAACTTACATCTGTTTTTACACTTTGGTTTCGTTTTTCGTTGATTAAAGAAAGCAATCAATAAATTGAGTAAATCGCTTTTAAAATGGAGGTACCCATGCTATCAGAAAACCAGATAAAGGTTTGATTTGAAATATATCTTTGAAAGTACAAAAATAGAAATTAAACTAGATAAAAATTGTTGAGAGATAACTCACCTTAGAAAAAAAAAGAGGAAATGACCGAAAGTATCATGTTCTACATTTCCGAAATTATCTTCAATTTCATTTAACCAAAACACACGTGACAAATCAGTTGACATAATCTATACTTCTCATTCTCACGTTTTCAATAAAATCTGGCTTGTAACAAATTGGTGAGAAAGAGCTTTTGTTTTAAAAATTGAAATTTCGTTTGCAGTTTCTTAAAATATTAATTGGCAGTGATTTCAATTCTAAAGTGTCATGAATCTTGAATCTTATTATTCTGGTTCTAACTAGTAGTTCCTTTTTTATTCTTGTATAATTCTTAATCCTTGCTTGTATCCTCTTTTTCACAATGTAATTTATATTTTGATCAAATTTCTTATCTTGTAAAAAAATTGAACACTATCCAACAGTATGGTTTTCAGAATATCATTCTACCATATTTGTTTTATATCATTATTCCTATAATCTCGCAACAAACCACAATTTTTCAAAGTCACGTGACGTTTCAAATAACACAAGTCGCCTATAAAGTAAACCTGTTGATCTTCACTGATCACCCTTCTACAACCTTGAAAGAGGAAAACAATCCCTCGGTTCAAACAAATAACCAAAAACGGATCCGAAGCCAAACCAGCAAAGCCATAATTCACTCTCCAGAAGACACGGGCCAAGGCCAATCTCAACTCACTTCATCTGTTGAAAGGTGATGTCAGTAGAATTAATATGAGAGAGATAGATAACTTGGGTTGTTTTTATTATCGTTTCCGCTTCTTAACTTCCTTTTATATGAGACAGGGTTTTTATCAGAAATTTCTTAGTGCAAGAAGGCCGTCTCATCGTAATTGCCTAAATTTTAAGACTAGAGTCTCGAAAAAGGACACTTTTAAAGTGATGATTGTTATGTTTACTTGCACTTTCCATGAAAGTGCATTTCTCATTAGCTCGGAACACTTCAAAGGTCCCTTTTTCACTGCACACACGGAGAGTCATGCACTCTCATGCAGTCACCATGGAGACGCAGCGTGCGTCACTTCGTATTGAATTTTTTCTCTTCCCTCTCTCTTTATACACCTGACTACAAAATGGGATACCTATTTGGAATTGGCGATGGTATTTGGATTGGTTTTGGGATTATCCTTGGTGCAATCGGACTATGTATTGTGAATGGAAGAACGAAAGGATTGTAAGTGTAATTACTTTTTGTTGTTGAGAATAAGAAGACTACAATTGTGAATTTATTCGATATGTGCACGAGTGATATCAAATCTTGTGTTAGAAAATTTATTTTCTCACTATTTTTCGGTATTTTTTCTATGGTTTTGTTATTCCCAAAAAGAAGAGTAAAATGGTTGAAACACCAGCTGTTCTATAGGTATGGAATATAATTCTAAAAAAAAACTATAATTAAAAATTTTTATATTAAAATTTTATGAAAATGAGAAAAACAATCTGAACCCAACAAAAACTTTTTTTTTTATTAAAAAAAAACTAAATCGAATTTTTAATGTTTTCTAAAATTCCAGACCATCTGTTATCACATATCTCCTGTTGGCCGTATTCTTCTTTGCGATTCTCCTATGGTGGCCGATCAGAAACATAGATGATCCCCCAATCGACGAAAAGACTCAAACCGACCTGGTCCTAATCCCACGTATAATATTTCTTATCTTCCTCCCAATATTCACTGTCTACCTCATCAATTTGTATATCAGACACAATTTGTTTAACGTAGTGAGAGCCGAATCAACGGCTTTCAGACATGGTGAATCGTGGATTATTGAAGCAAAGATTAAAAATACACGTTGATGAGCATAATAAATTGATTATTTATTTGTCTGGTGACTAAAAAACAGAATAAAACAGAACTTTCTTTACGAATAAAACTTAGAGTAAGGTCTTCACTCCGGAAATTGAATCTTGCACGATTACAGATGTAATGTACTTTTTTTTTACAACAGAAAAATTAGTCCTAATAGTTTTTCTCTTTTTTGTGGGACATCCAATGAACATGCGTTCTCTTTTTTAGTGTCTTAAAGAAAAACATTACAGAAGAAAAATGACCAGTATATTAATCAAATGTCTACATGGATCATGCCAAAACAATAATGGGGTTATTCATGTCATGAAAAAAATGTTTTTTAAACATAGTTGACCTTATTCATGACTGTAGAAAAATGTAAAACAATACACGCGTTTTTTCTATTTTTTCCCCACTTTTTGTATTTTTTTACATTTTTTTCCTTTTTTTTACATGCGCGTTTGGTAGAAAAATGCGGAAAAAAGGGGGAAGGTGATACGAAAAAGGGGGAACTGTGCACTTTCCCCCTTTTTTCCGCATTTTTCTACCAAACGCGCATGTAAAAAAAAGGAAAAAAATGTAAAAAAATACAAAAAGTGGGGAAAAAATAGAAAAAACGCGTGTATTGTTTTACATTTTTCTACAGTCATGAATAAGGTCAACTATGTTTAAAAAACATTTTTTTCATGACATGAATAACCCCATAATTTATAATCAACTATTGAATTAACTTGGTTTAATATCACTTTTCAGGTGTTACTCTATTACTTGTTTTTTGTTTTGAGTCATACTCTATCCATATTTCCCGATTTCTGAATTTTTGCTTGACCACTAAAATACTATGAATCGGTCAATCCATAAATCACGTGTACACGAGTTGTAGGCTCATTTATTACGCTGAGCAGATGTCAATTCGACGCTATTTTGGTGCGTCATCGTGAAATTTCGATTACGTTTGTACAATTACCAAAAAATTTTGTGAAAAACGTGAGCACTTTTTTGGTGAAATCTTTGAAAATTGTCGCGTGAACGTCCTTTGGACCCATCAAATTTGCACACGTTCACTTTCCAGTTTTATTGCTTTATTTTTGACGAACTGAATGACAGGCAGAGAAGGAGGGGTTTGAGAAAGCAATTAATCTTATGACGAGGTTTTTTAGAACATATATAAAGGAAAATTGAATCATTGAAATTTATTAGGACATGTGACAGTTATATGTTTGGGAATGAAGATTTAAGACTTCATTTCTTTCTGACAAGGATCGTTACTTTCCATATGCTTTGAGAATTTTTTCTAATTTTGACCATAGCTACTTTTTATCTGGGTCTATGGATTAGTTTTAGTTAGAAGTGTCAAAACTCGATAGAAGCTGAAAAATTCGCGTCTGAAATTACCACCCAAAATCGGACCTTTTCCCGTGTTAAACGCCTCAAAAAACGGGTTGCCAGCGGTTTTTATCCCGCAGTCTTGTCTCCGCCTCTCAGACCCACAATTTGGCATGACAGCGGTTGGCCGAGTGGTAGACGCCTTGTTTATCAGACAACATATTGCTGGTTCGAACCTACCCTTTTCCAATTTTTTTTTGCTTTTTCTTCTCGAGTCTCAAAATAGAGTTAAAAGTCATTTTTGATCATTTTCCTCTTCACATGGGGTTCAAAAGAGCTTCAAAAAGCAAACTATCACTTTTTCTCAAAAATTTTTTTTCATGATTTTCAACCTGATGAAGGTATGACCAACATTTTTTCAAAAATTTTTTTTTCCTCAAAAATGTTTTCCTAATGTTTCTTTTGATTATTAGTAAGTTCCCTGAAGTTTTGAAAAAAAATTTTTTTCAAGTTGGTCATACCTTCATCAGGCTGAAAATCATGAAAAAAAAATTTTGAGAAAAAGTGATAGTTTGCTTTTTGAAGCTCTTTTGAACCCCATGTGAAGAGGAAAATGATCAAAAATGACTTTTAACTCTATTTTGAGACTCGAGAAGAAAAAGCAAAAAAAATTGGAAAAGGGTAGGTTCGAACCAGCAATATGTTGTCTGATAAACAAGGCGTCTACCACTCGGCCAACCGCTGTCATGCCAAATTGTGGGTCTGAGAGGCGGAGACAAGACTGCGGGATAAAAACCGCTGGCAACCCGTTTTTTGAGGCGTTTAACACGGGAAAAGGTCCGATTTTGGGTGGTAATTTCAGACGCTTTTTCAGCTTCTATCGAGTTTTGACACTTCTAACTAAAACTTTTCTCTAGACCCAGATAAAAAGTAGCTATGGTCAAAATTAGAAAAAATTCTCAAAGCATATGGAAAGTAACGATCCTTGTGAGAGCAATTGAACAGAAGATCATAACTTGAAAATATAAATTTGCAAATTATTCTGGTAAAATTTTAGGTATTTTGAACATTGAAATAAACTGTTAACTGGTTATATTGTTTATCTAAATTGATCTGTTGGATTCCCCGTGAATTTTAGGGAAACCCATTTAAAAAACTTCATATTACGTTCTACCAAGTTACTTGTTTGAAAAGTTAGTCTCATTCAATTTCCTTGACACCCACTGTCATTCACCATAAAATGCATAATAAATCAGATAGACAAAGTCAAAATTGCTTCTACACCATGCACCACCCCTGGCGACCCCCCTTCTTTGCTTTCTTCTTATTTTTCCCCATTTTCATTGTCGTTCACATTTTTCCTTCTCCATTCTCTTATTTGCTCAATTTCATTTTAGTGAACAATTCTGAAATCATTCAAAATGTCCTTGTAAACCACCGTGAGGATATGATTGCGTAGGATTTTCTAGCACTATTGACTTTTCCTTCCGGATGGCGAATTGGGTTTTCAAGGGGTTTTGATATTACACAATTTTTCACCATTTCGTCATCGTTGTGCAAACACTTGACTATCTAATTTGAATTTTGGAACAGAATCTGTTTTTCCTCTTGATGCCTTCTTAAAAATATCTTGACGAAAAAAAAAAATAACTGAGATTGGAATCTACTCTGTAAATGTTCCGAGAATATCTTGTTCTTTATGTACAAGCCAATAAATTTGCATGACGGAAAGAAAAAAACATTCCATAACCTTTTTACAATATTCATTTCAAAATGTGATTTTTGCATTTTCTGTGCGTGTGTCTTGTTTTTTGTTCACAAACGGAAATTCGTTTTTCCGTAGTGTCGGCAACATATACGGATGAATGGTTGTGCGAAGCAAGTAAAAGCAGCCTGAAAGTGTTCCAAATTGAATATTCCACATTTCCTTTTGTCGTCGATAACGTTTTGAAAAACCTTGACTAGAAAACGTCGGCGACTAAAATAAACCAAAACATTTAATCTTATTGAACTCATCATGTGAATGAAATCAAAGTAATTGGTCTATGTCACGCTAGTTTCATGAATATACACATAATTGTTACCTGAAAAATAGAGATTGCGTGATGTTGTATATGGTACCTGATCCAAAACCCAGATACGATTTTTCTCAAGAAACGTGATGTCTATGAGAAAAAAACAAAAGACGTATAAGTCAGATGAAAATACAAAAAATTGGAGGGTCATAGAAGAATCAAGTCAGATATTGAGAAAAATAAAAATGACGAAGTATCTGGATGACCTGGTTGAGCTAGATCATCTGATTTGTTTTATTGGGTTGTACTGATAATATGATGTAGATCTGAAATTGGAGTTTTAAACGATTTGAATGTTATTCACACTAGAAATTCATACTAGAAAAAATAAATCCGCAGTATTATTTTTTCTGGCGTAGTAGGTGTTCAAAAGTGAAAAGTTGAACTTTTCGTCATATCTAAACACTTCAAAAATCGACTTCCTTCTTTTCCTTCTCAGTTCCAGAGTTAACCAGAACGTCTTTCATGCAAATCTCATTTATATCATTTTCCCTGCAAAAATACTCTATCCTGCCACGTCACATCACTTCATTTGAATGTCAAGACAAATGTGGCAAGGCAGCAAAAAAACGAAGAAAAAAAAAAGAAAAAATCTCAGATTACACCTAGTCGTTACCCTTCATCACGCGTTAATTTGGTTCTGGAGGGGCACTGGAGTCATTCTTCGCCACACATTTTATTCTTTTATTTTGGTCCCACGACTACGCGCATTGTCAATCGAGAGAATACCTAACGATTTCATTGAAAAACAAAGAGTTTTTCGAGATTTCTCACCCCTTTCAAGAAATTATTCAATTTTCGATTCTTGAAATTTGTCAATCTGACCTTACTTTTTCTTATGATCTCAGGTTTTTGTTTGATTGACATCTCTTTTTTCTTGATTTTTAGAATCAGATGGCGTCAAAGACTCTTTCAAATTCAGAATTCATAACTTGAACGTGTCAATTTGTTTCCTCTCTTAGTAATATACCTCTGAGTAGTCAGAAAATCTCGTTTTTTTTTCAAAATTGAGTCAGCGGTGGTTTCTCCGGAAATATTTACGATGAAAGGTAACTACTTAGTCATTCTTTAGTTATAATGTCATTCTTTCTGACTTTCAATATTTTTGAAAAACAGAAAGAATTTCGGGAGACGAGTCACTGAAGAACATTTGAAACCCCACTAAAATAACTTATTGGGAGCTCACTAAAAACCATCTGACGTTTTGTGAATAATCAAGTAGTCAATTGTCAACACGGAAGGTGTGAAACATCATGTGAAGTCAGGTTAAACAAGTTTTCATGAGTTTTTCTGGTCAATGGTACCTAATTCTGGATAACAATGTTTTTAGCTTGGACAATTCAGGTAGGACCTTGTTTTGGAGGTTTTGAAGTATTTACGTCTCCTACTTTATTCAGTTTAGATCCACCGGATGAGTTGTTTTTAGTCCATGAGACAACCGATTTGTATTTCCTTAGACCACTATAAACTTCATTTCTGTCTGATACACATTCTTCTTTTAGTCTTTGATTCTCGCATTGAATGTGTATAGTCCATTAACCTTCTTATTTTTATTCAGTTGTATAGTCTCTTTGATCCGTTTGTCATTTTCTTATTCTTTCATTTGCTCATCTTTTCTTTATTCTGATTGATTTTCCTAAATGACCGCCCACGTGAATATCGCCTCTTCCTAGAATCCATTCAAGCGAGGAGAGAGAGAGAGAGAGAGAGACGAAAATTTAGGGGAGGGAAACGTCAAAATGGGCGTGGCCTGTGAAGACGTCCTTCTGAACTCCTCCCCTTTTTTGGAGAGAGGAGTCATTGTCATAAGGTTTTTCCAAACCAATATCCGGCTCTTATTTTGTTTTCGTCTTCTCAGACTTTTCCTTTTTTCTTTCCAGTCCTGGAGAAAAACCTTAAAATGTATGAGTTTCCAGGTACAATGCTCAGCTTCTCGCGACTCGCCTTCGTTCTTCTCATCTCAGCCTGCGTTATGGCCATGGCCGCACCAAAACAAATGGTGTTCGGTTTTGGAAAGCGGTACTTTTAACTTGTTCATGTTTGGGTCTCTAAACTTGTGTTTTCAGTTCACTGGGAGATCTGAGCGACATGCCAGAGGAGGTCCCAATGAAGCGTTACAAGCCAAGAAGCTTCGCTATGGGATTCGGTAAGCGTGCCGCAATGAGAAGCTTCAACATGGGATTCGGAAAGCGATCGGCGGAGCCACAATTTGGTTAGTTTAGTTTCACTTTTGAGCTTTAGTGTTCGTGACCCCTCTTAGGAAATCTAACCCTCTTCTTCTTCCTGCTCTTAAAAAACGCTTCTGTGGTAGTGTTAGTCGATTATGATTCTCTCGTATGCAATATGTTCTTCATTTAGATGTCGATTCCTTCTAATACCCACGATCACATCACACAAACGCACCAAAGGGGTGAAATGGCGCCAGCACCATACCAAAACAGTCTCTCTCTCTCTATCTATCTCTATCCTGCTTTTATTCATTCCCAAAAAAATAATTTCCATTATGTTTCCCATCTGATTTTATTCCTCCACAATATGTCTCTCTGTACCACCTGATTCATTCCATTTTTCGCACCCGCTGAACGTTTCCCATTTCCAGTTTGATTCATTTCAAACTGAAATAAAATGTTTCTAGTTAAAATGTTTGATTTGATCCTTTCCCAAGAATTTGAGTGTCTTTGGAATGTGACTGCTACGTATTGACTCTTATCTAGATCAAAAAAGGGTATGTCGTAGTATTAAGAGAATGTCAATGGCTGTAGATTGTCTATAGATGTGTGTATATATCAATATGAATGGTTGGGACCATTGGGAAATAGAGAGAACAATAGATTTCAGACTATGAAGATATGCTCTCGGCTCTCGATGAAACCCCGGTTTTCATCCAAAAACGCCGATTGATCATGGGACTCGGAAGACGATAAAAAATGTAAGTTACATCAACATCAGGGGGCACCACCAAAAGTTTAATGGTTGGATTTTGAGTTCATCAAGTATTCAATTCCATTGTGGCTCGAAACTTTTTATGTGTTTTATGGGTAGTGACGAGTTTAGAATATGAATAATTCAAAAAAAGAGAGGAAAGGCAACACAATTGAAATGACAAAAACGGAAACTATTACAGATGCGCCTATGGACATTGTTCTACTGTTATAAGGGATGCAACGAAATACAAATCTTCATGCTAAATAATTGTCTTGTGAATCTGTTTGATAAATCAATCCTGCGTTCTCACTCTGTCTAGTTTCAAATAAAAGCGGATCTTGTGAATTTTCAGATTTTATATTGCAAGAAAAGGTATAGAACAAACTACAGATTTTTGATCTATCATAAAGTTATTTTGGACCCCTGACCTTGGAAAAAAAACAGAGAGAAGAGTATAGGAGTAATTCCAAACCCCTCTAGGAGATCAGATCACTTTTCTCCTCAAGACGATCAGAAATCGTCGTCAATTTTCGGCATTTCCCTTCTTCTTTCTTTTTTCACATTCCCGGCTGATAGGCGCCTGTTAGATATTGGCACAAAGAAAGCCTTGTCTTCTCCACTATCCATTTCTCTCTTGTTGTACATTGGCAAAACGAAGAGCAATTGGTTAGACACCTGCGTTGTCGCGTCGGCGCCCATGCTTCAAGCACCGAACTGATCAGCCATCTTCCGCATCTTCTTCTTCTTCTTCTTCCTCTTTCTATCCCTTCTTACACACTGGGAGGCTTACGTATGTGTGTGTTGGGATGTGAAACACTTTCGAAGACCTCAAAATAAGTGAGCAGGTTGTGTTGAAGAAATGGGTGAAGTGATAAGAGAAAAAAGATAAAAAGATTGAGTGTTAACAAGAGTTTAACTCTGGAAAAAACACACGACACAAAAATAAGTTGGTTGAGATCATAAAGACAATTTGTGCCACATCAATTTCTGTTAACCACTATACTACAAATAACACCTGCCACAATGAGGAGTTCGAGTTTTTAGAATGCTCATTTTTTTCAGTTTTGAAGCTGGTTGAAGTCAACTTCAAGCTTAACCCTTCATTCTTCTATTCTTCCGCTTTCTAAAAGAAAATTATCTGGAATCGATATAAGTAATCATTGAGTTTTTAACTAGGTCATTAGTTTTTCTCAGAAATTGAATTCAAAGAAAAAGTTGCGATTGACCGATCCGATTGTAATATCATTCTCACACATATTCACCAAACACTTTCATCTCAACGGACATTCTCTCCGGGAACACTTGGACCACCCTCACTGCCCTGTTCTTCTTCTTCACTCTATCATCATTTCAATTCAAATCGATTCCACATTGAATGACATTTCAGTGAAGACTGCCCAGTCGACGCAAATTTTTGTGTGTGCATTTCTTGGATCAGTGTAAAATGTATATAAATCTTTTTTCACCGAAACAAGGAAAAAACACTTTTGATCTCTTTCTCTCTCTCATTCGCCGATTTTCATATGTTTCAGTATGCTCTGGGAAGATTTTATCGGTGCAGTCGTAAAACTTTTGGCACTCTTGATTTTATTTTGTTTTAAAGATATGTTTAATTTAGAACATTCAAAGGTATTCCAAAAAAAAAATTATCAGAATCATTAGAAAAATTCAGTTAAACTTTCTTAGAGTTTTTTTTTAATAAAAACCAGTATTTTGAATTTTGAAAAGGCACATTATCAAAAAAGCTTAAAATCTAATTTCATGTTCGAATTATTAACTGATAAAAATGATGTTTTCATCAAATTTAATTTTTAGATATTAGTAAAATGTTAATACCAACTGAATCATGAAATACCGAAAACAAATCGAAATTTTGTTCTTTATATTGAGAAAAACTCAAATTTACTAGAAAAATGTTTAGGTTTTTACCATAATCTCAAAATTTCAAAATTTTAACGAGGTATTACACTGATTGGCATTCTTCGCACTTCAGTTAGTGTGTTGTAATCATCATAATTTTAATAGCTATGGCAATTGGCTGAAGCTCCCCACACTACGAGGTGTTGAGCTCATTTTCTTTTGTCTTCATCAATCGTGTTGTTATAATGTTGTTCGGGATGAACTTTGCCCCATTCTTCAATTTCTAGCCCCCCCCCCGATCCCTCGTTCTGTTTTTTCTTATCAACAGAGTTTTGGTCCCACCAACTTCTTTAGGTTCTTTGTCTTTCTCTGCCTCTCAAAAACAAGTGGCAGATTTGTCTTTGTCTCTATGTTCTAAGAGCTCCTGACTCTGGTTTCCAACCTCACCTCGGCATTGATGCGATCGGCAGAAGCCAAGAGTTTTGTGTCGATGAGAAGAGCGGGAATCTCCAATCCTCCCACTCATTTTCTATCTTTCCGCCTCCTCCTCCTCTTCCTTCTTCTTCTTCTTTTTCTTCTTCTTCTTCTGAGGTCACATTGACTGATGGATCTGTTCTACGAGAGAGCCATTTTCCGGCACAAAATCATCAAAAATCGAGTCCCGCCTCCACAAGAAAAACAAAACAAAACATGATGAGAGAGGTCCGAGGACAAGTTGCCACCATTTTTTGAACGCATACACTGCACTTTGATACAATGATTCCCTTAAAAAGTGTTTTTCTGATCTTTTATCTTCTATAGTATCTGATTTCAAACAACAATGCTCTCCATGACAATTTGACAACCCTCTACTACACACGTTTGTCATTTTTCCGATAATACATTCTTTTTTATCTTTTCATCTTTGTTTTTGAGAAAAAGAAAGCAAAATCACTCATTCCTGTCTTGTTTCGGTTTCAGTGTCGTCGTCGAAATGTCTGAGGTGGATGCTCAAGAAGAGTTTCACGACGCTCCGGAGGAGGCCGTCATCGAAATTCAGAAGGAGTTTGTAGCTGAAATTGAGCAAGATAATAGCAATGCTCAACCAGCCGGTAAATTATGAACAGTTTTTAAATTGAAATTATTGAAATGGTTTAGAAGACGGCGATGAGCAACTTGTGACTGCTGAGGCTGATGATGAGAAAAGCGCTCAGCAAGTCGATGAGGATCGTACTGAAGATCAGGTTAGTTGAATAGAGGCTATTTTTGAAAGAATTTAACTTTATTTTCAACAAAACATGAACAAACCTTTATCAATGATAAAAATATCCGATTTGTGATTTTTATTTTTATTTTTTTTTTTTTCGAATGACGATATTGACACCTCTAGCGAACAATCAACACAAAACTGCCAACAATGTGTTCCCATTTTTCTCTATCCTTTTTGTTCATCAATTTCTAGTAACTTTTTGCTATATCATCTCTTATTATCATGTACACCTAACCTATCAGGTAAACAAGTTTTGCCAAGCAACCATCACCCGTCAATGACTGATATCGTGATATAAGACAAGAGATTGCTCGATGCGTAGGAGTCCTTTTTCTTTCACTCTCGTCGAGCCCCCCTCGACCAAACCTTATTTTTTTTGCTAGATCCCTCTATCCTTTCCGTCGGTTGCAATACGCAAACAACCAGTCACCCAACCCTCCACCAATAAGTCTTCCCTGTTCATAATGATTCAAAGTTAACGACTATAATGAGTCCAATAGATTTTATTAGAATTTTCTTGTTTTATATCCTCAATCAAAATTTATATCTAGATTTTTTATATCCAATTTTTCAATATCTTGAGTTTTTTTTCCTAAAAAATTTTATTCTCTGTTCGGAGATTTTATATCCACTATATTCATTCTCGCCGAAGCACCGAGTAGTATGTAATGTTTTAAAATTTTCTGAGAACCAGATGGGTTTTCTCCTTCATTGCCACCACCAGATTCAAACTTATTCGTTTGGTTGTTCCTCTGGCAGCCAGATCAAACAAATCACCATCTGACTTGTGTGAGTGGGTATACATCGCCCACACTTGTTAGGTGTTCGTCACTTTTGTTCTTGCTCAAGTGCAACTTTCCATTCTTATTGATGTTTGAGTTTTCCAGGTCCCCGATATCACTGGAACGGAGTACGTGGACCCAATGACAACAAGCATGGACGGAATCGAAGATCTTCCAGCCAATGAGGAGACTCAGGTTAGAAATAGAACATTTAAACTAATTTTTTGTCTTTAGTTCTAGATTAGAAAACTCATAACAAGTTTGCCAGAAAAACAAGTTAGATCTAATTTAGAAACAAAATAAACTAAAATATTAATAGAAAAAAGCTAAAATTTTAATTTATCTTCTAATATTTTCAACATTATTCCTAATTCCTACTAATCAGTTCGAAGACACCATAATCGAAGAAGACGAACTTCCGGATCAATTAGAATCAGCGGAACATCAGGAGCCGCGTTCGGAAATTATTTCCTCGGTCATCGAGGAAGAAATTATTGAAGAGGAAGAAATTGAGGAAAGCGATTACGTAAGTCTCGTTAACCAGATACTTATTAACACTTATTAATCAACACGATGAATTATAAGTTTATCCTAAAAGTGAACAATTTTAATTTGAAATTTTCTAGGTCGAAGAATCGGCTCCAGCTGCTGATGAGCCAGGCGCAGAGGAAGAACCAAAAGAAGATGCTCCAGCTGAGGAGGCAGCTCCAGAAGAGGCAGCTCCAGAGGAAGCTCCAGCTGAGGAGCCAGTAGCGGAGGAAGCTACTCCAGCCGAGGAGGCTGCTCCAGAAGAGGCTCCAGCTGAGGAACCAGTGGCTGAAGAGGCTGCTCCAGCTGAGGAAGCTCCAGAAGAAGCTGCTCCAGCTGAAGATCCAGTTGTTGAGGTTGCTGTTGAAGAAGCTCCAGCTGAGGAGCCAGTTGCTGAAGAAGCTGCTCCAGAAGGAGATGCTGAAAAGCAAGAGTTCGAACTTCAAGCTCCACCAGAGGGCAAGCGTCCACGCACTCCAAATGACTTGGATAACGTGGCTGCTGAAGAAGAGCCAGTTGCTGAGGAAGCCGACGCTGGTTCAGAGGTTCCACCAACTCCAAAGACTGCTGCCTCTGGTAAGGTTTTCCCATTTATTTTATTTTTGAATATCGAAATTTCAGAGAAGCAATCTGTTCCACCAACTCCAAGATCTGCTGTCCCATCTGAAGTTCCAGCTACACCAAAATCAGCTGCTCCATCCGAGGTGCCGCCAACTCCAAAGTCAGCCGCCCCCTCTGAAGTTCCACCAACTCCAAAATCGGCTGCTCCATCTGAGGTGCCACCCACTCCAAAATCAGCAGCCCCATCGGAAGTCCCACCAACTCCACGATCTGCTGCTCCATCGGATGTTCCACCAACTCCAAAGAGCAACGGACATATTGCTAATGGAAGCATTCCAGGAACTCCATCAGTTGCTCAAGAAAGGTTCACATTCTTTCATTATTTTCCTCTATAAGCATGATTCTACCCTGAGCACAAAAAAAATACTAACCTTTCCGTTTCCGATTCACTTTTAATCCAGGTACCGTTACAGTGCCAAGGCAACTCCAGCTGCCACTCCAGCTGCCACGGCTACCCCAGCCGCCACTGCCACACCAGCCGCCACTGGAACACCAAAAGCTGAGACTGCTTTCAACTTTGAAGAGACTCCAGCTACTCCAAAATCCAGTGTGCCAGCCACTCCAATCGACTCGAACTTGACCACTCCAGCTGCACCAAAGACACCAAAAACACCAAAAACCCCACGCACGCCACGTACCCCACGCACTCCAAAAACACCAAAAACCCCAGCTGCGTGAGTATTCTTTTCCACTTCTTTTGCACTTTTCTATCAGCACTTTCTTTTTGTTTTGACCACAATCTTTAGTTATACTTCTAAATGTTTTTAAATTTTGAAATATTCTTCAAAACTAATGATAATTCAGAGCTGAGCCAGAACCAGTTGAGGAAGAGCCAGTCGCCGAGGCTGAGCCAGAACCAGAACCAGCTGCTGAGGAAGAGCCAGTTGTCGAGGAGGCTGCTCCAGAAGCTGAACCAGAGCCAGAAGCTGTTGAAGAGGCACAAGAGCCAGAAGCATCTGAGCCAGTCGCTGAAGAAGCTGCTCCAGAACCAGAGGCTGTTGAAGAGCCAATCCAAAAGACTGAAGTTGCTGAGGAGGAATCTGCTCCACCAGCAGCTCGTCAATCTTCTCCATCTCCACCACCAGCACGTCGCCGTGTTCAATCTCCATCACCGGAAAGAAAACGCTCATCTCGTCATGCTGATCGTGACATCACCAGCTATGATGAGGACTCCTACAGAACTGTTCCACCACCAAGAATCCCAGCTGCCACCTCATTCTCCTCGTGGAGTCCACCAGACAAGCAGAGTTACACTCCAATCAGGTATCAAATTTCAATTCTTTTTATAGCAGAACAAATGTTCATTTTTGTAGTCCATTCGTGAGCACTGCCAACAAATACCGCAACGAGTACACATCTGGCACCAGCTATCGCCCAAGCAACATCTACACCTCTCACTTTGACGATATTGTTGCTACCGGAGCATTCTCATCAGCTCTTTATTCAACTACTCGTTTGATTGAGAGATCACGTAGTCGTACTCGTGAACGCAAGCAAGCAATGAGATCACAAAGATCTGCTTCTAACTATTACAGGTAACTTTAACTGCTTTAGACTCACTATAATATTATTTTAGATATGTCTCCCAATACCCAGCTCCAGTACGTGCCCGTGAATACTCAACCCCACCAACCAGTGCTATCAGCCGTCCACCAAGCCGTGCATCCAGCTTCATCTCCTTCCTTGACTATTCTGACTCCAAACAAGGAGAGCTTTCCCGTGCCAACTCCCGCTCTTCCCTCTACGGAGATGCTCTTTCCAGAAGTGCTTCTCGCGCTAACGTTGATGCTTACTATGGTGGAGGCCGTCTTTCCCGTGTTGACAGTTATGTTCGTGATATCCACACTCCATACGAGTATGAGGTGAGTATTGATGAGAGATGGATAAGAATAAGGGGTGAGAAGTGCAAAACAAACATTGGCAAACCGATATCAAATCTCTTTTTTGATATGAAACCTCCCAAGTGATAATCATTAAAGGTTCCATCAACCTACGATAGATACCGTTCTTCTTCTCGTGGACCAGCATATTCTACTATTAACGGATACACTGTAAGTCTAGGGTTTTTGTGTGAAACACTGGTGTCTTATTGAGGTCTATTTGTCCAAATTCTCAAGTGGCAAGCTTATTTATGATCGCTTATAATTTTTTTGAGTTGCTTTTTCATTTTGAATGATTTCTGCTGATGGAACATGCATATTACTAGGAATGAGCTTTACATTTTCATTTCGGAATGACCAGTTTTGTTGCAAAAGATGTTTGGTGCATCAGTTCAGTTATTTTTTGTGATATTTTCTCTGAGAAAAAGATATATTGTATCTATCATCCGGTGAAGTGGAAGAGGCAAACATCAACAGTATGGTAACAGTAACTTGAGGCGAAAAATACACGTACTTTGCGAGTCAAGCGGAAGAGAGTGAGCACAAACACCTGCCACTCATAGAGCCAAGGCAACATAGCAGGAGGAAAAAATAGTCAAGTCGTTGCGCTCGCAACTCGAAAGCATCTCCCCTTAAACCATCCCCAACAGGAGCCAATCGGTTCTTCCTATTCTCCGCTTGGTTTTGAAAAGAAAAGCCAGAGCGTTCCATCATCCACTTTCTGGGAGCTAGACCCTTCCCGGACACTTCACTAAATACATTTTTTCTCCTTATCCTCCCACCACTTTTCCGCTAGTCTTGTCAGATAGTTTTCTATTGACTTGGTCTAGTCCAGCAGCCGCCAACACCAGTTGTCAGATCTCATCATTCACCAAATTTAACCATGTATCTCTTCTCGAAAAAGCGTATATTCAGACAAAAATTCGACCTTGTGAGTAAGAAAATGATCGCTTGCCTGCGCTCTATTCCACCAGTGTTTCACACATAACCATCCCATCCCCTCTCCCATTTCTCACCAACTATTCCAGGCCTATACCTCATCACCATCTTACGTTGAAACTGATTCCACCCGTAGAATGAAGAGATATCAGAGAGATACCAGTCCGGCGATGGTTCGCAGCATGTATGAGGTCAGAGCATCACGACTTCCCCCATTTTTATACCATGTCCCAATACTAAACGTCCTTGTCTAACCAGTCCCGTTTGATGTAGACTAACCGGAATGCATGAATCTATTCCGGAGACAATAGTCACGTGTCAACTGATTTTCAGGGACGCATCGGACAACTCGAAAGATCGCTGTCTCGTGAGGTGATCCAGAAAGACAGAGTATGTTGTTTTGTCCCCATTTTATATATTACTTCTATCTATATATTTGTAGTCGATAATTTCAAAAATTGTCCTTTTTCTATGTTATATATGTAAAAAACTATTCAGTTGCGCTCCGAATACCAACAATTGTCCACCAAACTTGACCAGGCTTGCCGTCAAATGGAATTGCTCAGGTCTAATTCATACAGCAGCTATCGTGGACAATCTCTTCCCCGCACTAGCGTCTATTCCCACTTCTATCCGCACTACTAAATGTTCTATTTTCCCATTTTTCTATTAGTTGCATCATTCTCCATGTCATGTTAATGTTTGAGAACTATATTATTTTTCAAACATTTTTTTCCCATATTTTCTCAATTTTGTAACTCTTCGCACTTCTAAACGCTGCAAAGTTTGAATCACACTCCTGATTCTGCAGGAGTGATCATTTTTTCTCTATATAGTACAATTCATTCACAATTTGCACCCATTTCTTCTTATCTTCTCCTTCTTTTTACTATCCTTTTTACCTGTATAACGTTTATACTCTGATAACAAACGAAAGGTAAGAGAATGATTTGTAACTGTGAGTGGTGTGAGATATTTGTGTTATGTTCCACTTATATGTTTCATATTAAAGATAGAAGAAAACCCCAATGACCATAAAAATAATATTCCTTTCACTTTTAGACAACTGTGTAATATTAACACTCTCTAGAATTGAAACAACCATTAGTGTGTGTACAACTTGACACATTTCGAACAGTTGGTTCAATGTCATTTGACTTTTCAGCCCGTATACACCTCCCAGTATGGAAGATCATCGGCTAATAAATCGACCGGAAATTCGTCGCTCCATAGCTTATACTCTGGATTTGCGCGCGACTGGGCTACCTACAACTGAAAGGTAACTCAGAATTGAAACATTAACAATTTACTAAAAATAACATTTTTAGGTGGCGCCTGGGAAATGTTGTGTATGGTGGTTTGTATCGCAAAAAATATGATCCTGACCTAGAAAAAGCTGTTCAATATTATAGTTCATGTGCTAAAAGAAGAAGATTTTAAAAACCTACATTTATCTGTACTAGTCACCCTCCCATGAGCCCTATCTCTCTCTCTCTCTATCTGTTTGTCCTGTTCATTTCTCCTAAAGACCTATTTTTCTTTGAGTCCGTGATGCCAAGTCATTGAAAATTATCCTTCCATATTCAAAAACGAAACGAAACATCTGAATTTAGTTATGTAGATTTGAAATTTTAAAATTCCTATTTGTCCACGATGATTCTTTTCTTTGTTTCTAATAACTTTCTAACAAAAACACAGATACGAAACAATAATGTTTCCTATCTATCTTTCCAATCCAGACATACTGCCTTTTGTAAACAAATCAACAACCATTTTTTTGTATTTTCCTTTTTTGTATTAAATCAAATAAGTTTTGATCCGTATCTTTTCCTTTTCAAATTCTTAATTGTCTTACTGTAGATTGTATCATTTTCGTATTCAATAAAGTGAAAACATTTTATTGAAAAATGGAAGACCCGCTGTACAATAAACACTGAATCGAATGGGATAATAACCAGAAGAGATATAACACCGTAGAAGATACAGTCATGATGGAGATATTTCAAAGATCAGTAATTCCGCTCCATGGATCGTTTGAGCAAACAATCGCTGCTGGCACTTGCATCACTTTGAAGAATCCAGACCACATAAGGGGAAGACCAAAGAAGCAAATCGACCTGTAACAAATTTCGTTTAACAAGTTCAAAAGTCGTTACAAATTCAAACTATTTAAAAAGTGCGTGCAATTCTTATCACATTAATTTAAGTGTTTTCAAAGGTTGATTCGATTAGAATTTCCGTTGACTTCCACAAACTTACATTATAAATCCGGTGGCCGTGGAGGCAAGTGTTGCGGCTTTACGTTGCTCATTGTACACTCTCTCCAATTGAAGACTTACATTTGATTGGCTCATCTGAAAACGAGAATGTTTTGAAGGAAGTAAAACAATGAGAATAAGGAATAGTCGGTCGGTAATATAGGTGGACAGAAAACCGGATAGAAATGAGTCCAAAGATTTGAAGAAGGGGTGACAGAGAGACTATCTATCTAGGGCGCTCAGAACTTTCAGCTGTCAAGAAGTGGTCGAAAAGGGGAAATGAAGAAAGGGAAATGAAGAGGTGAGAGAGTAGACAAGAACGACTGATCGAGTGGTCGGAACCCGACAAAGGGAACAAATAAACTACGGATGGATGGAAAGGTTGCGAGGGGAGAAACGAAAGTTCATTGGAGAAGTAGTGATTGCGCGACGTTGCTTTGTGTCATAGAAACAAATTTGAAGCGAATTCGAAAATCGGTTGATTCTATTGACTGACCATAACAAAGAAATTCGTTTAAGACGGTTACCGTTTCTAAGACGATTAGAAAGGTATCAACATCAAGAAGATGGTATTACCATCTGACCCTCTGGTCAACCATCATCCTTTTATACACACCGTCTAATCCAAAACGGTATCTTCACGCTCCTCGAACTAGAGCGTGTTATACTCATCTCATTTCAAAACCAGTTTTCAAATCATATGATGTTACGAAATCCATCCGTGTGCAGAACCATCCACCTCGATTAACCTCTTCGATCAGATGTTTCGTGAGAGGGGCGTGTGCGTCCTTGACATACTGTATGAGATGTGTGGAACTGTACCAGGTGGATACTCATTGCTTATCTCATTCTATGTATCTTTTCTGCAAGATTGAAGTTTATCCATTCTCAATTCGATCATGTGCCACGAAAACGGTCGCAACTGATCTTGGAATTGATGATTGACCAACCCTCAGAATAACTGATTTCGAGATGGTCAAAGTCGAGAAACAAAAAACAATGACGATATCTGGTTTATATGGCGAACATCTGGTGTTCCATTAGATAAGAGAAATGTGACTTTCTTCTTTTTTTCTCTTTTCATCAATGTGTTCACTGCCCAAAGTCATCAATTTTAGGAAAGTGTCAGCAAGTGGGCACATTAGGAAGACGAAACAAAATTTGGAAGGAAAAAAATAAAGCACTTGAAAATAACCTTCGGTTGGGAAAGGGAAAAAACGGTCTGCTAAAAAAAGTAAAAACTAAATGGGTTCGGAAGAAAAGAAGAAGAAGAAGCGAAAACAGACAGAATGCTGGCCCGTCCGGCGCCAGCATCTTATTCCTCAAATGTGTGTTATCGAAACGATGGATACGGATCGACCTTGACTTAGTTTTCGCTCCTTTCCGATAACAGGCCGACTATCACTTTCACTATCCGTTTCAAGCGTCTATTTTTTGCACAGGTATTTGAAAAGAAAAGGGGAAGAAAAGGAGAAATGGAAGTGAAATTAGAAATGAGAATGGAGACTTTTTTAGATAGGAAATCAGTTTTCCCGGTCTTTCCCGAAAGGCGAATACACTGAAAAACAAACGGATATACCTTATGGGTGGGCTTTACGATTCCGAAAAGAGAAGAATCATACATTGAGTGTCCACAGTTTTGTTTACTGTAACAACCAGAGAGAACTTTCGGTTCCTGTTAAGAAAAGGTCAAGGGAAAGTTGATAAAGTGTTCTTTTATTACAGCGAGTGAGTAATTGATAAGATACTTCGTTCAACTTTTCTTAATTTTATCGAAGTCTAAAACGATTTAATAGTTTAAACGAAAAAAGAAAAATCATCAAGTAGTTATTTTCATTAACTTTAATTCAGTTATAAAGTTTGTTTTCTAAAAAGTTAAATTCGTTTGATAAGAAAGAATGCCAGTTCAGAAAGGATTAATCTAAGTTTATTGCGCAATGAAATACAATGAAATAGAGTTGCACTTTTCGAAAAGTGCAAAGCGATTAACAACAGTTGTCTTGTTAATCACAAGATATCTTCTGATCTACTACCTTGACATAAATTTTTCAATGCATTCTCGGTAATCCGCAGATGGAATGCAACATCTCTGCTTAGAAATCTAGAGAAATCATTCACCAAAACAGGATCGCAAAGCAATTATATGTACATCTATTTGCAGCTTCTTCCTTTGATTTGTACTACACACAAAGCTTGATGAGTGTGGCGCGTTCGTGGTGTAATGGTCAGCATGGATGCCTTCCAAGCATTCGACGGGGGTTCGATTCCCCCCGAACGCATACAATTTTTATTTTTGTTTCTTCAAATAGAATGTCAAATTAATAAGGTGATATCTTTTTTTATGGATAATACGAGTTTTTGAAACTAAAATCTGGTGTGTTCGCCTTGAAAAACATCTCATTATATGGAGAAGTTTTTTAAAATGTTATAATGCTGTATTTTAAAAACGATGCCAAACTGAATAAATTTAAAGTTCATCTACTATGTATTTCAAATTTCGAAAATGCAGGATCTTCATGATAAACTGATCTTCAGAAATCTTCCACTTCATTCCATTGGTTAACAATTGCATATAACAACACAGAATGCCTTCTATATGTGAATACGCGCAAGTCTCCAAAACAGGATTCAATCAAGATTTATCCACTTTAGAAGCATATCTTCTTCTCATTAGGACGATATTAGAAGCTTGAGAAGTGTGGCGCGTTCGTGGTGTAATGGTCAGCATGGATGCCTTCCAAGCATTCGACGGGGGTTCGATTCCCCCCGAACGCATTAACTTTTTGAAAAATAATCGTTTTTACAAGTTTCCAAGACAAACTCTATCATTTTGCAGAACCCGAATTACTGCGTACTGTTCGTAAAGTACAAACCGATTAACAATAGTTGACCTCTGAATCTCAAGATCTCATGCATTCAGTGTCTTGACACGTAAACGAAGTGCGAGAAGACAACCACTCCTTCATCCAAAGATATGCGCAAGTCGTGTTTTCAAACAAGATTTCATTCTGATTGTATTCATTTATTCAGCCTAGCTTGTTTCTATTTCTACAACATGTAAGCTTCCGATGGTATTACGCGTTCGTGGTGTAATGGTCAGCATGGATGCCTTCCAAGCATTCGACGGGGGTTCGATTCCCCCCGAACGCATACATTTTTGTTTTTTGTCGCCGTCCATAAGCATTTTTTTTCAGAAAACTTCTTTCCGAAACCGCTCACCTATCCACGTTTTAGAAAAAGAATCCAAATCATTTTTCATTTTGAGTGTCGAAAAAAATATACAATTTACGAATGAACGGAAATTCCGGAGAAGATAAAACTATACATACTTAACAGGAAAAGACAAAAGCATGAGTAATGCCATGGCATTATGCGTAAAGCCAAGAAAAGCTTACACTAGAGAGAAATTGCAGAACTGCACAAATGGGACGTATTTCAGTTGATTGAAACCGGTGGTAATGGTGGATGTGATGGGAGAAGAAACATATAGAAACGAATGAATTCGTACCTATTGGGAGACATGGTCAGTAAATTAAAAATGATTCTAGCTAAGCAATGGATTTTTAGAGAGAACGGGGGAACATTTGACAAAGGAAGATTCCATGATGGAGTATCTACTGCTGTTGATCATTTCTCGATGGAACGGCACGCTGAGTCGGGAGCACAGTAGCCAAGATTGGAGCAACTGGAGCGTACGGATGATAATTGTTAGCAGCAGTAGCAGCAGTAGTGGCATGAGCAGTTGAGTTGCTGGTGCTGGCACGGCTGGTGCTTGGAGCAACCATAACAGTCGGTGGTGAAGCTCTCTTCTCGGTGGTCGAAGTAGCAGCAGCCTTCTCATCAGTGTATTCCTGGTTGACAGCAGCAAGGCGCCAAGCAAGAGAGCTGAAAGTTATTTGTATTGAAGAGGTTGTATTACGGTTTGATACTCACCTGTCTGTACGACCAGCTTCGATGCGAATCGCATCGATCAATGCCTCCATGCGGTCCACGCGGTGATGGACTGAAAGGTTGATTTTCGATTATTTATTTTGTTTCTGATGTCAAACTCACGTTTCTTGACGAAGGATTCAGTCGCATCAGCGCGGCGCTTCTCCTGGTTGCAGAATCCGACAAGTTTCTTGTTCTCCATTTGCAAATGAGCGACCTCGTTCAATTGCTGGCGAGCAGAAGAGGTTGATTGGGTCTCGAAACTTCTGACGATTGGAGAGTGAGCAACCACGGTTGGCGGGTTGTTCCTGAAAAAAAAGTAGGTTTCATGTATTAAGTTTAGTAGTAACTCACTGTTTCTGGGTAGCTGTAATCAGAAGAGCCGCCTCGACGTTGTCATCGAACTCAGCGAATCCATTGACGTACGCAGCCTCTAGAGATTGTTGAAGTTTGCGCTTCTCCTCATTCATCTGGCTCATACGCTTGCCAAGAGTATTGATAAGAAGCTCTTGCTCCTTTTCCAACGCCGACTCATGATCAACCTTCTCAGCACGAAGACGCATCAATTCCTCCTGATAACTCTTCTCGGCACGGCTACAATACGTGCGAAGACGCTCGATTTCCGCCTGCTTGTCAGCCATCAACTTCTCAGCAGCCTCGTTTGCATGGACATCCGGAATCTTAGCAACATTAGCCATCAATGATTTCGTCAATGACTCCTCATCTTTCTGGTATTTTTTGACAAGATAATCTTTGTCCTGGTTCAACTGTTGGATCTTCTTGAGAAGAGAGTTTGAGATGTATTCCTCCTCTTGCTCAGCCTTGGTGAACATCTGGACAGCGGCGATGCGAAGCTGCTTGTTTGCCTCAATGAGCTCCTTGTTCTCGCGTTTGCGCTGAGAGTTGACTTGCTGGAAAATTAGAGGATTATGATGTTTATTATTTCAAGTCACAAACCTTCTGATGATAGAAGCGGTACATCAAATCGAGCATCTCATATGTAAGATCCTTACGCAACTTCTTGTGATTACCTGGAGCCAAGGATGTTTTGTGAACACGGTAGACAGTTTTGTTGTCAGACGCCGGTTCGAACCATGATGGTTGCTCTTTCACCAAGAATTGATAGAACTCCGGATATCTAATTGCAATTTCACGATCGGCGAGCATATCGGCGACACCCGCATTGATCATAACCGTACGCGGACCATGATCGTAGCCGTCCGAATCACCGACATCAGTTTCCGAGTTGCGCGACGAGAACATCGAAACGCTAGCTCCGATTGATGAGCCGGGACTGAAAAGAAATGTTGAAATTCAGCAGTTCCATATATTTTCTCCGTACCTCGGTGCAAATGGCTCGAATCCAGCATAATGGTGATTACGATTACCGGATCCCGACGATTCTCCTGAAATTGATCGAAATTATTACTTATTCATCTCTTTTTTATCGATTTTATACCTCTGTTCGCCGCATCGATATGCAACGCCTCGTTTTGGCCGTTTGGACGCTTTGGATACTCCATGATACGATTTCTAACCTGAAAAATGAACAAATTTGAAAGAAAAAACTAAATTTGTGAGGAAATCGCAGGAAAAACGAGGAGAAATGAGCTGTAGAACGACTGTTCACGAACAATTGCGTTCGAAAAAAGAGAGGGAAAGAGGAGTGTCCGTGGAGCGCGTTTGCATTTCTCGGCGGGCCCTCCTGGGAAGAACGCGGGGGATGACGCGTTTCTCGGAGGTTTTTTTTGTTTCGTTGCCGTCCGATGAAGAATTCATGGGAAAAAAAGAAAAAAAGATTTGATGATTGAGAAGAAGCGAGAAAAAAAAACAATCGATGGCATGACCAAGGAAACAATTCGCTTATCAATCCACCGTTGTTTACCAAATCAAACGATTCCACTTTTGAGAGAGTTTTTCAACGAAATGCTTTTTTTCTGATTTCTCTTTTTTGATTGAGAACGAAAGTCACGAGTTTTTTGTAATTTTTTTTTTTTGATAAAAAAGGTTTCGGATTGAATTTTTTCACAAAAATGTGTTTCTTCGAAAATAAAATAAAAGTTATGCCTAAAAAATAGAAAAAGATGACAAAAAGGAGTGATGAAGGCAATTAGATGAGTCGATTGGCCTATTTTGTTACTCTACACTTAAGATGAATTGAATATGGAGATCAGGACACTCACAACAACTCACGCTCACACCCATTGCGCTCACAAATGAATAGTAATATTGATAGAATGTTCTATTGTCCATTAGAGTAGTTTTGAGGAAAAGGGGTCAGTTGACTGATGAGTAATCAAAAAAGGCTTAAGTGTAAAGTGTTTGCACAGTCACTTTTTCTTATAGACACCGAACTGGTTATTCGAACACTATGGTGATATCATGCTAAAATTAAACGTACTATTTGATTTGACGCAGCCTGTTTTCCGTTCATTGTTCCCTATTGACAGTCGAGTTCCAATTCTGAAACATTTGTTTTGTTAAAAAAAAAGAGATCCGGGATGGGAGAGAAGAAAACTCGTAATAGTGAGATGAGAACGAAAAAGGACATCCATGTTCCATGAAAAAAAAGGCGAAATGGAGTCGTTGACGGCGTCTACGATGAGCTCCTGTCTCTCGCCATGGAAATTGAACGCTTTGTTTGGGTCCTGGTGGCCCGAATAATTGACATTTGTGGATGGAGCTGTCGCGTTTTCACTTTCTGCGATAGAGTGGAAAAAATGCAGCGGTTAGATGGGATATATGAAAAAGGGGGAAGAGATGAGCTTATGAAAATGCTTCTCTCTATGGATTAGCTCAATAAAACAGGGATGACCTGCCTAAATATAGACAGTGAACTTTAAAGTGAAAGATGAGAAAGTTTTAATGATCTAACTGGAAAAATCACAAGATTCCATGAAGTTATATAATGAAAGAGAAAACCGTTCGATGTCACATGATTCCATTTTTTTCAAAATTAAGTGTTGATGATTTCTCTTTTGTCGATGTTATCTCTCAGAAAATCTTTTGAACACAGGCATTTTTGTCATGAAAGAGAAAGTGAAGAAGAAGAAGTAACACACACCAGGGACTTTTCTCAATATTTCTTCTTTTCTGCAAGTTGTGTTCTCATATCTTATCAATAAAAATAAGAGAGTCGAACGGTATCATAAGTTCATTTAGGGGTCGATATTGAATAATATCACGTATACAATGGGTAAATAAGATTTCGCCGATATAAATGGTCCTGAAGAGCCGAATGGAAAGGCGGATATTGAATCTGAGAAGAAAAATGAGCACGGCTTGGTTTGAAAAAAAGGTTCAAGGGGTGGTTTGGGAACGTTTGTCTTCTTCGTTTCAGTGCTAGTCTCCAAACACATGACGTAGACATCTCCATCTTTTTTTTTTCCTTTTTTTTCCAAACGAAGCGAGAGAATGAGAAAATAAATTTATTGGACGAATGAATGAATGAATGAATGTTGGTTTGAATAGAAGGGGATAAGAGAGCAGCAAAAAAGAGCGCCCTTTGCTAAAGAGTAGATAGGAGATCGAAGGTAAGGAATGACAAAAAAAGAAACGAGGGATTTAAAAAAGGATAAAGCACAAAAAACGGGATAGGACAAGTGTATCAAAAAAAGGAAGAGGGTCTGGTTGTGGAAACATATTATTTGGTATACATAAATGACATTTAACGTGGTTTTTTTCTTGGAATAAATTACATGTTAGAGTGATTTCTTTATTGTTTTCCAGTTACCAGGGGTGTTTGTAGGAAAGGGAATACGAGTGGAGCAAAGATTCATCCACCCCCAAAACACTTTTAGAGCTACTTGAGAATGATTTATATGAACCAACTATACTTTTTTGAGCTTTCAAGGAGTTCGTGATTATGAGGTTTTCTGAAACGAGGAAGACGAAACGGACATTTGCTGTGGAATTAAATCTTTGATGATGTAACCTGAAATAAAACCTCTGAAAAAACAATTTCCATCTAATCACTCATCCGTTCCTTTCAAATCAGTGAAAAGTCTCCAGATCTCTCATCTTAACTCAAGAAATCAAATTACCCCTATTTTTCTGAGGACACTCTTTCACATCAACAACTTTCTCGGGGCTGTTTAGATTTTTTTTCCTCCGAAAAACGACAATCCAATTTTGTGGTAGTATGCACATCTCTACTCGCCTTTTTCCAGATAATTTTGTGTTTTTTTTTCTGGGTCACAAGTTTTTGTCAGTGTTTTTTTTCTGGAAATTTGTATATATTTTATAGAAACAGATAAACAAGATATCTGCGGACTTTCCTAGTTTTCGTTTTTCTGTTCTAAACATTTCTATTCTTACAATGTTGTTGTTGTGTGTGTGTGTGTGAAGAGGAAAAAGAGTTCTCCGGATTTCGGAAAAAAGAATCAGAGATAGCGTGTCTGCATTGCTTAATAGACTCTCCGGAAACAGGACTCTACGACACTCCCCTTCACCAGACACAACAATAGCACATTTCTCATGTCGTTTTGCTGTTTCTCTATACAATTTCATTATTTCGACTTTACAGATTGAATGATTACTACTCAAAATCCTGATTTATGTGTGGAACCGTTTATCGATCCTTCTCAATGGTTTTTTACATTAGCCGAGATTGTTTTGGCCGTTGGTGGCTTGATTATGAATACGGTGATAACTGTGATATGTCATAAAGCTTCACCAATGCCACATCCACAAAGGAGATTGTTGGTGAGAAACTTTTCACCGATATGAACTAATTTCAAATCTGCACTGAAATGAAACAAATTTCCAGGCATCCATATCTATCAACTTCGCAGTATTATCCGGATTCCAACTTGCTCGAAACTTCTTCCTATTTCTTGTCATGCAACAACCGTGTCTAAGCCAAGTGACTACTGTATCTTGTAAACTCCAAGAGTTTCCACTGATATTTTGTTATATCCATTGTGCAGCAACGTTTTTCCTGTTAGGAGTTCAATGTAACTTTTTGAAACTGTAAGTGTTTTCGTTAGTTCTTCCACTTAATTAGCTAGTTTCAGAAAACCAGTGGACAAACTACCGATGAAATGGTATCTGACATGTTCCGTTTGGCAAAGTGCTATTGCAGCAGCATGTGTTGCTTTGTCACTTCTCTTCACTGCATTTGATCAAGATCTGGAAAATGAGCCAATGAAAAAATGCTCAATTCTTCTGGCGGTGTCACAATCTTTCTTGACGTTTACTCTTCTAACACTTTTGATTCTACTTCATGCTTTCGGATTAGCGTTCATTATGATTGCATCTGTATTGCAGAGAAATAAGTCAGAGAAAATTCAAGAAAAAAGTAGTTTTCTGATTTTTTTTTAAATTTCAGAAAAAGTTGGATAGCATTCACAATATTCTCGCTGAAAGAAATCATTCAATTCGAAACGTTAGCATGGCAGCTTTCACTTTTTGTCTCAGGTTGTGTAGTACTTTATCGACATGTTTTAAGGGAGACTTGTGATGAAGTAAGTAAAATTCGATTTCTGTCAACACTTAATCCATTTTTAGTGTGCCGTCATCATCCTGGAATTAGCGTTTTTAATTTTACCTCTTCTCATTTCCTTCGTTCATCCGTTATATCTCATCTGGTTAGTTTTGTGAATCTCAAAACTCATATTTCTTATCAGAAGTTTTTTTTGTCAAAATCACAAAAAAAAGTGTGAACAGTCAGTCACGAGATTGATTCTGATACTTTGACCAATTACATTCCAATCGTATAGTTTTTTTCCTGAAAGCAAACCAACGATTAATTGTTTTTTTTTTCCATTCGCTATCACCAAGTATCACAAGCCATTAATAAGATCACGTATCAGTTTTTCGTATTAGTGATAATTGACTTATGACGTTGTTTCTTTGTCTAGTCGTACTATACATAGTCCAAAGTTTTTTAGGTACTTATTACCTATCAGGGACGCAGCAACCCGGACCTTCCCATTCATGCTATCTGCGCTACCGGAATACTCTTTGGTGCCACCACAAGTCCCATCGGCTAGCACTTCAGCAAGTATGATAAACATTTTGAAAAAAAAACATCACATAAAGTTTCAGCATTCCCTCTCCAAAGCCCTCGTACGGATCTCACTCCAAATGATACACTACCCAATGAATTCAAGAAAAAGCTATCATTATTATCACCGAAAGTAGTAATTGAAGAGGAAGATGCTGCCGAATGGTCGAATGATCCGTTGTAAAATCGAAGAAAAAAAAAGAAGTCCGTTGTAAAAATCATTATTGTCTTTCTTCTCCACACCCTTTTTCATAGTTCTTCTCTTACAAAGTAGCAATTTATTCTCTTTTTTTTTTGAAACAAATAAACTAGGTTTTGCATTCGGGTTAAGAAATTCTCAAATTGAAAATGGGAATGTAACATTTTAGGGAGCTGGGAAAAGAAATAGGAAAGGAGAATAAACTTTGGAGTGTTGAAAGGAATCGATGAAATAATTATACCGGGGGGTCCAATGGTTATCTTCAAAAAAAGAAGAGGGTAGGTAATAGATCTAAAGCTCTATTCTACAGAAAAAAAATTATCAGAATAGAAATGACACCAATATGGCGGGCACTTAGCTTAAAAATCAAAATTCAGAATTTGTGGGGGCAAAGAGTACTGTAGTTATTTACAATTTGTGGGATCATTCATAAATTAAAAAAGAAAGTTAAGTGAATCGATCCTTCGTCAGGTGTCGTTCCACGGAGCGCTCTTCTTGTGGAGTCAAATCCAAAATTCGACCAATGTTGTAAATGTTGGCTAGTTGATTGTGACGATCACTGAAAAAAAACATTGAGATGAACATTACATAATCTTAATTCTACCTTAAAATAAAGCTAAGGAGAGCTTCTCTTGCTTCAACATCCAATCCATTTTGGAAAGATTCTGAACTGCTTCCCGCACTTGGTAGGTTTCCTGCAGCAGCAAGAACAGAGGCACGTGCTGCAAAAAAACAATATGAATTAAACCGTATTATCCTTCGGCTTACGTTGCATTTTTCGATGTGTGATGACTGATCCGGTCGGTGATTTTCGATGACTGTTGATGATCTGATTCTGCTTACAAATAAGCATATCTCTCTCCCGCAGCTCGTTCTCAAGGTGGAGAACTTTTCTATCGAACTGAAAAGCTTCTCATTGTTTTGGTTAGTGTTCTCTATATACTTACAGTATCGGCCAGTTTAGCCATGCTTGTCTGATTAAGAATGAGTCTTTGCTTGTTAAGTTCTCGCTGCAAATCCTCAATCTCCATAGACATTTGTGCTTCTCTTTGAAGGAAACGATCCCGTTCCATGTTTTTCATTTTGTAGAGAGTGGCTTCCTCAATCGCCTTATCTCTAGCTTTGGTCACATCACTCAGTTTTTTAGTGATAGTATCCAATTCTTCTCTGAAATGAAAAATAGGATTATTTGGATCGGAAATCCCGATTTACCTAAGACTCTCAATGATTTCTTTCTGACGTTGTGAAATAATTCTTTGCGAATCAACGTCATCTTTCAAATTACTCTCGCTAACCGATAAATTGGCGACTTTCTCCTTGACTATTGCCAACTCTTGATCTTTTCGTTGTACAATCTCGCAAAGCTCATCAATTTCGGAAGTGAGCTCAGTGTATTGCTGTAATTAATGATATCATTTGTACAAACATGATTTTTATCACTTGTAAACGCTTTTGTTTGAACTTCCGGCGCTGGCGCCTGGCTACTGGTCGTGTCATTAAAAATGATCAAATAGGATTACCTGTTCAGCTTCAACCTCAATACCATCGATAGTTTGCTGAGACTCCTCAAGTTCCAATTTCAATTGAGAATTGATTTTTAGAAGTTCCTGGAAAATGAATCATCAAATCAATTTAAGAAAACAATTGACTCATAGGTAAATAAAGAATGAGTAAATATCACTTACAGTTTCTTCACTTTTGACCTTTTCCAGATCAGCCTGGAGTTTGTCAATTTCAACTTGAAGACTTTCCATTGCTACTGGAACGTGTCGATCGACAAGAATGAGCGAGCCGTTGTCCGTCTAAAATTTGAATATTTGAGGATAAAAGGGGAGGAGTCTGTCGGTATTTAGAATAAAACTGAACACCTGCGCTCCGCCTACTGCCAAGAATGACACCTGCTCATCACTCAAAGCGACGAAAACACATGTTCCCCCGGCGGGCGGGCGCTTTTCAAAAAATTTCAAAACGATCGGAGGTGGCGAAACTAATAAACGAGTTATCAGTCAACAAAAAAGTGTCTTATCAGTTGTTCTTGAATAATTCAACTGTTACCAGCCACACTGATGAATGAGGAGAAAAACGGAAAAAAAGGAATTGGAAAGGAGTCAATTAGACTTGGTCCAAATGAGAGGGAAGATGATGAAGGAAAGGAGACCATGATAACATGATAATGACCAATTTGGAGGGAAAACAAGATGGAATAAGAGGAGAATGGACGAGGAATGAACGCCCGTAGAAAATATGATCCATCCGACATCGACAATTTACAATCCGAAATCCTAAGAAGCGACGACGCTTTTTTGTCCGAAATTTTATTCGTCACGGATCATTAGAAAAGTGAAGAAGAAGAAGAGGGAGAATACCGTAAAAGCCGAAAAAAGCAAGAAACAGTTTGAAAGAGTAGGTCAGCTGTGAAACCATTGTATCACTCGACTACTATACATGTATCTTTTGTTGTACAAGAGAAAAATATCTCAATAGTATCATATATATACGGAGGTATAATGACAGTAGCGGCATCAGTGTCAGAGGGCGGGTATCCAAACTAATTCGCATATTATATAACTACAGGTGTACATTGTCACTGCGTAGGGTCGGCCCGCAACACACGAAAAAAAACCTCTTTGCCTCGCAACCGTCAAGCAATGATGAGAAAATCAAACAATAGCTTTTGCTTTGGCATTTCTTCCCTTTTTTCATGTTACATAGCAGTTTCTGCAGTTTTCGACCATATACCCACCGCCTCCCCCCGTTAAAAAACGAAAAACGATTCATCAAACTTATTCAACTTGACACTTTTTATGCGATTTATTCTTTCAAGCGCCCCCGTAGAAAAAGACGTCATTGGATACTGTTTCCATAGTTTCTTTCTCGGAGTCAAAAACGAAAAACCAAAAAAACACATGATGAAATTCAGAACATTACAAAAAGAATAAAAAACTGGACAAAGAGGGTTGGCGGAAGATTCAAAAACGAATGTGCTAAAAATTTGCATAATCTAGAGGAAACGCGTTCGAACAAGGAAATAAAAGAAACAAACTACTCACGGGGTTTTTCTCTTCGCCTTTTGTCATAATGGCGCGGAACATTGATTGAAGAAATGTGTAGATAATAGGAATTAGTTTCATTTAAAGGTAAGCGAAACCGTGGGTGGCGGATAATGACACTCCAGTCAGGAAAAGTGTGAGAACGTTTTGAATGATGTAAAGGGAAGACATTGTATTCCTCCGGAAAACTATTTTTTAGGATGAAGTATATAGCTGCGATTGCTACCAGAAAGTTTTGTGTAGAGTGGAAATAGTATAGTTCTTGGACATGTAGTCAGGATAGGAAAACAGAAGAACACTGACAGAAAAAGAAGAAAAAAACAGAAGTGGAACATTTTTCGACTATTTTTCTATACAGTAAATCACTACAGAAACTGTGGAATTTTTTTTTCGAAAGATTGACTAAAAAATTTTGAATTTCGGTAAAAACTCGAATTTTGTCACCACAAAAAAGATCTAAACTTTATCAAATTCAAGATATTTGGAAAAATAAATATTCTAGGAATAGAACACTGCCTTAGCACAGCTTCCACTATACAATCTTCCGGTGCCAAAAATAAAAAGAAAAACAAATTTTTCGAGAAATTTGTGTATGAGGGTAACCTCAGGTTGTCTCCACCCCGCACAGGAACTCATAAGCCTACATATATACACACTTGCTCAGTCAGGTCACACACACGAAGATAGAAGCACCAGAAAAATAGTTCAAATAGTGAAGTGAGAGCGCGAAAAACAAAATATTCGTGAACAAGTGGCCTTGTGTTTATGAGTGAAATGAGAGTGGAAGGTGTTGTGTCCTGGGGCGATACAGTCTTCTTTTTTTCCGGGGAGGCGATGACTGTTTAGGGAGGGCTGTCACCGAATTTCGAAGCGAAATTAATCGAGTCTTCGGTCCGGGTAGTCGTAAAATAAAAATACAATTTTCATTTCCATTTCTTTTCAGTTAAGATCTCAAAAATCACGCTGGTCAGCTTTTTTGTAATGAGAAAACTCAATCTTCATCATAAACTTTTGAACTAATTGAGAAATTGGTTAAATTGTGGTAATAAAAAAACCAGGCGTTGAAAATGAAAAGAACGGGGGAAAGAAGAAAAGTGGGAGGTTAACGTGAAATGTACACATAATGTCGAATGATTTAGAGAACCGAACAGTTTTCTCATTTATTGACTTTGATGCGGAAGAGCTGTTGTGTTGGAACCGCTTCTTCCCGATGTTTATTCAATTTAAGATCAGATGCTTTTTTTAAACACAAAACTTGCCCAAATTTGTTTGTCACATGTGAAAATTCAACATTAGCCATGAAACAGTTTGAAGAAGCTTGTCCAAAAAATGCGTGTACAGAGAAGCAATAAACAAAGGAAAGCGGCAGCATGAAGACAATAAACGCAAGAAATATGATAAAAAGGAAACCATGTCTTCTGTTTCTTCGCTTATTTACAAATAAAATCCGAATTTTGAATTTCTGACTTCTACAATATTTTGATGAAGAAACGAAGTGAAAGAGGGCGTCGCCTAACAGAACTAAAAAGTTTACTGATTTGTGACTGACAAGAACTTGGTTTAATTGAGCGGAAATGATTAATGACTACTGTATCTATAGCAAAAAAACTTGAGAAATCATGATTTCTGAGAGAAAGTCGCAGGAAATATATAAAAAATTTTGTTTATTCTCGTCGGAAGTTTCAAGTGTTTGAATTCATATTTGAATATTCAATTTTTTTTCTTATTTGACTACGTTGAATGAAAAGCGCTGGGAAATACTAAGAAAATCATAGAAATGTTTTGAGGAAACGTAGTTGGAGACTAGCGAAACCATTGGAAATTATTTAAAATTCTAAACAGTTGTTTGAATGAAAAAATTTTGAAAACAAAAATAACTAGCACTTTTTAGAAGAACCACTATCAAAGAAAATGCCATAAACCGTACCTGAACAGTTTGGTCATGGTATGGAGAGGTCACCACAACGCCAGTGTCCATCGCACTTTTTCTCTTTTTCTCGGCGGCCATCTTCTTTCCAACAAGATAGGCGCTCATCTGTTGTTCTTCGTCTCGTCTGAAGAAATAGTACTATTTTGACTGACCATGACTCAGAAGGCGTTGTCCGTTTATGTTTATCTCCCCCTCCATTCCACTCTTTTCTTCCACTTTTCTCACTTATTGCGGGAGGCAATTGAACAGCGAGAGTGAATTAGAAAGTTCAATTAGAAATGTTTAGAAAAGAGACCAAGAGTACTGTATTTGGTTTGAAAATGAAAAAAGAAACGGGAAGAAAGATGTGTGGTTAAGAAAGGAGTGGTTTAAAAAAGGTGGATACTGTACTCTGGTAATGTGATAGGATTCTTCAATATTTATGACCTTCCTTCCTATCCCCCTATCAATATTTGCCATTTTGGTTCATGATATTCATTTCCCACACCCCTCCCTTTCTGGCAAAAACCTATCAGTCACAGTTGTCATCAACCACACCCATATCTATCCTCTCTCAGCATGAAATACAACTTGATGGTCAAAAAAGGCTTGTTCAATACACTCACCCAAATGCATTGATAGCCGCGACCAGCTGTTCAACTTCTGCAGAAATCTGCTTCACTGCAAGCAAATCTTCATCGAATTGATCGTCAACACTGTCTAGATCATCATCATCTGTATCATTCGATGGATACCTTTCGATAATTGAGTTTCGTAGCGCTTGCGTTTTCTCGTCTTGAACATGATTACTCGAAACCGGCTCAGCAAACTCGAAACTTTCTGATGAGGTTGACGATGATAAGCTTTCCTCCTTTCCAGATGAGTAACCATCAAAATCAACTTTCACTTCATGTGTTGAACCGACAGAGAACACGTCGTCGTCGTCAGCAGTTTTCACCTCATCAGAATTAACGAGTGTTGTCATCGGTTCATTTTCAATTGTTTCCTGGTTGGAAGCAACCTGTCGTTCATCTGAGGGAATCGTTGGAGTATTGGCAATTGTTATTTCAGAAAATATTTCTGGCATTTGTTCGAAGATATCGGTTGGTCGATCTGTTTTCATGGTTTCAGCTGGTGAGACTTCCGTAATTTTGTTGATATTTTCAACGGATACAGGAGAAGTCATAGTTTGCATAACTTGGGTGATTACTTCAATCTCAACCACTGGAACCTCGACTGTTTCTTGCTTGTCAACTGGTTCTGGACTTTCAACTTTGGAAATGTTGCTTTCCACGTTCAGCAAGACGTCAACAGTTTCTTCAGGAATTGGTTCTTCTACGTCATTTTCATCTTCATGCACTGCTTCAGTTGCCACAATAACATTTTGATCATCTTCAAGTGACTGAGCATATTCAACGCATTCTTTGATGAGATTGTTTACACTGCTGTCAACAGAGTCATCAGCCAAGTTATCACAAATAATTGGTGCGTAAGAAATTGGTGTAGATTCCACAATTGTTTCTTCAGTGAGTATACACTGTGGTTCTGTGCCGTTCATATCTTCAGCGTATTCAGTGACAATGTCCTCAGATTGTTGGTCAACAACAGTTTCAATTTCTTCAACTTGTGGCTTCTCTTCTACGACTGACACTTCTTCTGTTTCTGCAATCGGTGCATCATTTGACACGAGTTGTGGTTCTACAGCAATCACTTCCTCTTTTTCTTCTCTATGAATACCACTGTCAACATCATTTTGTAATTCTTGATCAACAATATCTTTGATTTTTTCTTCTTGTTCGTCAATGATTTCTGCATGAACCAACTCATCTTCTTTGAGTTGTTCAATTTGTTCATGTTCAGCTTCCACTTTAGCCAGAATTTCCTCGGTGACTTCCTCCACTATATTCATAACTTCCTCATCTTCACTGCCACACTCCACAACTTCCATCTCTTCTTCATCTTGATCTTTTTGAATCGGTGTTACAGGTTCTTCATCTGACATAATATCTTCGGTATCCGAGACATCCTCCAAATCCAAATCCATAATCGGTGTATCTGCTCTTTCCTCGTTATCCGACACTCCATCCAACAATTGTTGAGCCACCTGACGAATCTGAAAGTCAGCGTCGAAGAACTCTTCTTCGCTAAACTCCTCTTCAATCTCTCTTTGGGTCATCACCAGAATTCTCGGTTTCTGTAGATATATGGTCTGTTTGACTATCGGTGGGGAACGCGCGCGAGGTGTGCTCACTGGTGTTCGTTCTCCCGACTCGATAGTTGTTTCCTCGGTGTCTGGAACATTGATGCCTTGGTCGATAATTGAAATGTCGGTTAAGCTCGATGCAAGCGGGGTAGCATAACCTTCACAATCCGAACTTTCAGGGCTCTGAAATGTTATATAATAGAATTCTTGATAAATGAGTCATATGACCCCCTTACTCAAAATAATGGAAGAAAAAGAGCCAACACTAACCTTATAATTTTCTCTTGATGTATCTGATTCGCATAATGAAATAGTATCAGTATCTGTTTCCGAATCCATTTTTCTCTACCAAGTTTGCTGAAAATACCTGAAATATTCCATTAAAAAACTAGGGTAAAGCTATGAAGAGCGGCGAAGAAATGAACTAAAAACGATAAGGAAAGTCGTTAGAGGAGGGACAAAAAATGCATTTATCATCTTCTTTACCTTAAGAGAATTTGGAAATAAAATAGGTGTCACACTAAGATAAGGAAAACAGAGAGCACAAACAAAAGCTGAAATTCTGTGTTTATGTAAATTTTCGTTTTCTTTAGAAAACAAGGGCGTGATGGTGTGATGTCTTCTTTATGTTTCAAAGAAAAGAGGGAAAAGAAATGAGTGATTGCCTACGAAGTTTATGGGGGAAAATCTGTAGTAGTTGCCGTCTGTAGGAAAAAGGAATAAAAGAGAAGGGAGTGTCACCAATCCAGCAAGGCTACTTGTATAGAATGGCTGAAAAAAAGCGCGATAGAAAGAATAATACAGTATCGAAAATCTACCTAATCGAATCACATCAGAATTGGAATGAAAAAAGCACCAACATACACAACGAAATTATTGTTTGCGTACACAACCAAACCAATTGAGAACCACAAACCTAACAACCAAGTTTTTTGTTGGTAAATGTTTGTAAAGTGGCCAACATGCTATTATCGAACAACTATATAAAAAAATTGGGAACCAAGAAATACATATATGAGTAATATATATCTTTTGCTGTTGAGACGCCCAGAAACATCAACAATTGAATTGTATACAAGTAAAAACAGGCTTTTTGTTGACAAACGGTACGGTCTGAGCACAGAACAGTAGGCGGACTGCTGTATAAAAATTTGAGATTTTTCTACAATGTAAGCCTAGAAATTTGGAAAAATTTTCAGAAGCGAATTCAAATTCAAAGTTTTCTAATAAATTACATGTTATTACACTCGTTTCAAAAATAAATGAAAACGCAAACAACAAATTTCCTGATCATATGTGTTTTCGAGGACAATAAATGATGAAATCGTAAAATAGTGATGAAGGATGAATTGACACAAAAGAATTGGACGGACGTCTCCTCCGCGCACAAAAGAGAGATATGATTATGCTTGCGGGACATACGGGTCTTGATGGACAAAAAGGATATCTATGAATATATAAAGAAAGAAGATAGGGTGGACCCTAGCACTATCCCCTCTCTCTCTCTCTCAATAAAAACGCAGCCCTCTTTCTTATCAAAAGGCTATGATGATTGAAGGGTTTTTTCGGTGATGGGTTGATTGTCTGACATTGTGGGTGTTACATTAAAATAGAATAAAACAACGTTAGTTTTACAGTTGGACATGAATAGAAAAGAAAAAGAGGGGGGAGGCTTACGAAAACGTGAAGGGAGGTATTGGGAAGGAGCGGAAAAGAAACTGGATTGTTGAGGCAAATGGCAAAAGGCAAAATGTTATGATTAAGGCGAGAAAATGAAAGAAAAACTAAAAGGTTCCGGGAACTGAAAGACAAATAAATTAATTAAGAAGAAAGAGACAGTAACTAAGTCTACTCGTTTTCTTCATAGTCGAACGATCTGATCCGACACCGACATCCAATTAAAATGCATGAATGATTGCAAATCAAACAAGTCAAGAAATTTAATGAGATGATAGTAACTGATAACCTTGAAAAAGTTTGTTTTATTCGAACAGCTAATTTTTTCTTAATATTCTCAAGAAAAACGTTATCTTCGAAAAAACATAAGACATAATTCAAGTAAAATTTCTTTGTGAAAAAGTAATCCTTCCAGGAAAAAGAAAAATTGAACATTGATAAATGACTAAGTGACCTTTTCCATCAAAGTTGTAAATTATATACATCGTTGTTTGGTTTTTGAGATAACCTATGGAATAGATGGAGAAATATCATTCAAATGTTACTTCACTTTTCCATTTCGCAGAACAAGGAAGAGTCATGACAAACCCAATGAAAACAGTACCTAGTACAATTTGAAATTAAGAATGAAAGCAAACATTCACTGTTTTTCTTTTAATACAAATAAACATCGAGATGCGATGAATTAAAGAAGAAGAATTTTTTTTCAAGTGTTTTCTTTTCATGAATTTCAGATATAATACAAGCATTTTTGATTTCAGCCACCAAAAAAAAAAAGCAAAAAAAAATCCAGAAACACTAAACTAACAATACCATTTTTTTTTTGTTCCCCTTCGAAGAATGACGCTTTTTTCACCACTTTCAAATGATCAATTCCCACCGAACTGTGTGAAAAAAGGCTTCTTTAACAGACCATATGATTGCGGGCGGGCGGCAGCAAAAAACTGTTTGTTCTTATGATTTATTGAGAAAATGTCTCACCAAAGCCATTTCTGATTCAGATGATGCGGTTTAGCACTAACAATAATAGAACTAACAAAACGATGGAAAGGGAAGCAAGTCAAAATATTATTCGAAAAAAATTGAAGCTAATAGTCATAGTGACACGAGTTATTGTGAGCAATATAGACTTTCGATACATCGCCTCTAGCTGGATATTCACTGCTGAAAAGAGTCACTCCACTGACAGCCGGAATGATTTCAAGGCTTTGGAAGAATGATTGAAGGAACGACCCGCTTCCGATATCAAGAAGATGGAAGATGACATCTGCGTCCGGATGTAATTCGTACATCACTCCCGAGAAAACACGAAGTGCTGACATGGCAATGCTGGGTGAATCAGCATATAGAGGGGCGACTTTGAATACGTTCTCCTCTATAAAAACATAATAAGAATATCAGTTTTTTGTGTGTTCAAACCTTGATGGGAAGTGTTCACCGCAGAAATGTGAGCGATTACGTTGTGATGTCCATCGAAGAGAACAATTCCGAAAACGCACGGAAGTTTATAATAGAGTTCTAAAAACTCTTGACGGTTCCGTCCGTTCACATTACTGTCATACTTCACTAATTGGTTCCATTCTGCTGGGGTCAAATGACTAACCAGTTTGAAGTTCTAGAAAATTGCATTTTTTGATTTCAAATACCCTCTAAGACCTACATCTCCGGTTAATTTTTCCATGGAAGCATGATATTCTGCCACTTTCATTTTATAGTTTTCCAAAGTTGCTCCAACAATTGGTGTACATTTCTTTCTATACTTGTCAACCATACTGGGAACTGAAACACTTTTTTTTTAGTAAATCAACGTTCAATTAGCTCCAAACCTCCTCTAAGTCCAAGAACGTGATCTGCCGGCATACGTGACATTGCAAGATCCCAGATCACTGAGCCAATCCCTTTTCCTCTGTACTCTGGTGCTAATAGGAAAAATCCAAGAAAACAAATTTTGTCATATTCATTCCAGATGACACATCCAACAAATTTTTGTTCAGCTGTAATACTTTTACTCAGAAATTAGAGTTAGTTTGAATAGCTTACGAGTTTTAGATACAGCCCAAACGCTGCGAGTTGATCTGATTGATGGAGTTATAGCAGTCACTGAGTTATCATCAGATGTCCATCCTTCGGTATCTACCAAGTTTTTCCATGCTTTCCAGAGATGACTGCTTGGCTCTGGGTTTTCGATTATTTCGTATGGAATATCAGTCATCTTGTTGCAGTTATCTGAATGAAAATTAAAATTTTAAAATAAAGTAATTTCTGAAGCGTTCAAAAAAAGTTGAATGAATTCTACAAGTTCTTTTTTTGAGGAGAAACAAATATGAAGAAAGAAGAAGAAGAAGAAATTCATAATGATTCTGTAACATCTGTTTGAAACGACTAACGAAATGTTTCTCAGCAAACAAGAGCAGCTTAGAGCAAAGAACGACATTTTCTAAACTTTAAGAACGGCTCGTCCCCCGAAGTGTCTTCCCTAGATTTCCCAAAAGCCCAAATCGTTCAATCTTAGTGCAGAACAAAATACTTTTGGTCTGCCAAAAAGTTTTTCCACCAATCTGTCTTCCTTCAAAAAAAACGCAAAGGATTAATCAGAAAAAGTGGGGCGAAAAGAACGACAGGGAGACGCAGTGAAAAGTGCAAATGGCTCCTCAGCAGGAAAGAGCAAGAAGAAAAGTGCTTCCAACACGTGTAGCCGTTTTTCTTGCTCAGCCAAAACCACCACTTTTCTTGTTAAATGTCTTTCAAAAAAGTATTTGGAACGAGTAAAAAACGAGCACAAAAACTCATTTTTTCCGTGTCCTGTTTTTCAGCAGAAAATTGAGAAGGAAGGAAGCGAGATGAGGGAAAAACTTGGAATATTAGGTTGAAAGAAACAGAAAGGGAAAGAAAAAGAACTGATAAAAGATACTCTGTGAAGAAGAATGTAGATAAGAAAAGAGACAAAGTGTGTGGAGTGATACATCATAGTACACTTAGACCCATTAACCTTCGTTAATTATTGGTTTCTTGTACTTTCGATTATAAAAAAAAAGGCAAAAAAGAAAAAAGTAGAAGAACAAAGAATATTCAAAGAGAGAGCACAAAAAAGTATCAAATTTCCAACATTTCACCGAAATTCTCGAAATAATAGAAGTAAATTACTAAAAAAATGAATTTGAAAGTAATTCTCATACATTCTTGATTGTCTCGAAAACAAAGAACAGCATTCGAAAACAGCTCAGGTGAAAAGACACATTGGATCGATATTTGTAGGTGCACCATACTGGTTGTACACCACTGTGTAGTAAAACAGGGAGAGGTCATCTATCCGTCTGTCTTGGTCTGGGAGAATATGTTATTCCGAGAAAAATGAACTTTTACTAAATGTTTTGAAAAGAAATAAGAATTTGAAATTCATCACATTTTCAACTTCTTGAAAATAAGTTTATCAAATTACTATTTACAAACTGTCTTTCTTAAACATCATTCAAAATGCCATCAGTGTGCAGAATTTAGTTTTCTGATCTTTCTTCAATGTTGTCACCCTTCAAGGCAGAATCGAGATTAGTTTTTCCTTTCTGAAATGAAGTTTGATTGATATTGAAGAAATTTATGAGTACTCGAATTTTCATTAAGTTTTTTGATATTGGAGTAAATCTTTTATTGATTTATAGTTTTCGTTGTAAAAAGTAGTATATAGTAGTATAGTATATGTACATTTTCAGAGATCTGACAGCTGCGATTTTCACATTTTCCTGAAAGCTAAGAAATTATTTTAGTGTATACAACGTTCAGATACTATTTCCTATTCCACCATTTCCATCATCTTCCACTTCTGAAACTCCCAATCAGAATTTTCTCAAAACAACATGTTTTTCGAAGAATTTCCAGTGATGTCCTTCAGGAGAGTCCATCTAGTTGATGAAGCAATTTTCCAATTTGTATTTAGACTTTCGCAACTTTCTCTTCTTTTTTCCCCTTCTTATTCCCCCTACTTCATTTTGTTTCCCGCACCAATTCTCTGGTTGTCTCAACTGGGGCTCTCAGTTAGTCTCCTTATTGCTATGCAATGTGTGATCGTCTCTCATAGTTTCCCGTTTTTCCCCTCGTTTTCAATTGTTTCTTTTTTGGGCTCCCATTCCGTCTCGGTTTCGTTCTCTTTTTCTTTTCTTTTTTTCCACGTCGTTGTGTGCCCCTGACAACTAACCGAATTTCCGTTGTTCTAGAAAAAGAAAAAAGGGAAAAATTGTTGTAAGATGGCGCGATTGTTTCGGGCATAAAGAAGCGTAAGGGGACAAAATAGAATAGCAATCAGCAGAGCACTTCCTTCTTTTTTCATCATTTTTTTCTACATTTTTTCAACATTCTTCTTTCAAATCCGTTTTCTTTTTCCTCTCGTCGCGCTTCAAAAGAAATTGCGAAGTGTGTGCGTAGAAGAGGCTTTCTATTGTCAGATGTTCAAAAAAAGAGATAAGAATTGAGTTTTTCTTTTTTCCTATGCTCAGAAGGCGAAGGAGAGGGTGCAAGGGTGCGGCAGTCGGCACTGCTCCGGCTGTGGAGTCTGCGGGACAGCACACACCCACCACAACAATGGGGCGGTGCTTCAGTTCGGTCGTCTTCGAGTCGGTCGCCTCAGGGCATGCACGACGACGACGACAACGTCGTCTACGAATATTGATGCCACCATCATTCGTCGCACAAAACACCAAGACCACCAGGATTCATAGGTGACAACGCGACACCGACCATCACTGCCGCTGTCCGCGTAAGTCTTTTTATACTCCATTCAAGTCGTTTAAGAATAGCAATTTTCTCGCTAAAGGTTTCTTGATTTCCCTCCATTTTCCAATTTACTTCCTTCCATTCTCCTTTTTTTCATTCAATTTCTCCATTTTTTTTCTCTTTCATGAAGTCCATAAACATTCATAGCAATGCACATTTTCTGTCTCCTTGTCGCCTCTTCCCATCATTTATCTTACCCACGATCCCCAGGGAAATAGGGTGAATTGTGGGCCCCTAGCAAGATAGAGGACAAACGGCGTTCTGATTGAGAAACTAACAGATTGTCGGAAGTTAGTTAACTTATACGACGTTTTCAGCTCTGCAATGCTCTCCACACTGTTTCTTTTGTTGTATGCTACGAGAGGAACTGTAAATGCACTCACCGCCGAAATTAGTCCTACCGTGTCGTATCTGTTGGAAAGAGGGTTAGTTTATTTACTGCTTATAGCAAAAGGAAATATATCCAATGCTCTATGAATTTTTTTGATCGGTTATTTGTAGTATCAAAAAAACCTACAATTTTCTCCAGATAATCAAAAACTTTGTACTTTTGGTTATCTAGATATTTGAAGCCCATTTTATATCTTCAAAATGCACTTTGCAGATGTGCAAATGACACTGAAATCATCGACCATCTCCTTTTCGATCGTGCACTTTACTACAACAAACATAAACTTCCATCACCACAAGTGGATGTGCGAATCGAAATGTGGGTACAAGAAGTGTCATCTGTGTCGGAGCTCACACAAGACTTTGAAATAGGTACTTATCCGACTTGATCTTTTCAACTATCTTCTTTTTTCTAGATTTGTATATGAATGAGTATTGGACAGATCCAGGTTTAGCTTACGACATTCTCAATCCTTGTCAGGTAATTTGTCAAAAAAAGGGAGAAAAGATTTTCACATTTCCGTGTCCAGGGCAATCTATCATTCGATTGGGCTGTCATGCAGAATATTTGGACGCCGAATACATGCTTCATCAATTCTAAGAAAGCACAGCTCCATAGTTCTCCATTCACAAATGTTTTCTTGATGGTTTTTCCGAATGGTGGGTACTAGTTTTTTTTTGTTATAGGTTGTTTTCATAACACAAAGTTAGAATGGGCCAGTGACAAAAACAGAGGAAGAGAAAAAGGAAAACTCTGAAGAAGGAGCGTCCGCAGCTCGTTAAGTGTAGTTCGACTTATGCTAAGCTTGATTCGTTTATGCAAAATTTTGAGACTGCGCAAGGGACAAATTAAATTTGAATCTTGGATTTCGAAATTCGGTAGTAAGATATAAAGATGGGAGGGGGGAAATGTTTCAATTTCACATGTTTCCTGAAATTCAATAGATTTCAAAAAGAAGAATTAAAAAAACGAAAGAAAGAGGAAGGAAATGGTAAATGACATAAGATACACAGTATCCATCGACGATTTCCGATCATCTCGTATTTCTTATTCATCTTTAATTTTATTCACAAACACACACGCAAAAAAAAAAACCAAAAGAATATTGGTGGTGAATCAGAAAATAAGGTAGAGGTTCCAATGAATAATTGATCTGAAAGACCCAGCGAACAAAAACAATGAGCGTGAATAATTGTCTAGTAGAGTGTACACACGGAAAGTGTTTCTTCGTATTTCAATTTTCCTTTGTTGGGTCTCCCTTCGACACCCCGGACAGACTCATTTCATTTCTCCTTTTAGGTTCGGTGTGGTCGAATTGGCGAATAAAGAGTACGGGCCCTTGTGTGATGGATCTCACCAAATTTCCAATGGACAGTATCGAATGTTCTTTGACTTTTGAATCATTCAACTACAACAAGGTTGCCATTTTTCTACCAATTATATCTTTTCCTCTCTTCCAGTTCTCGCATCTAGTTTTTTTTTCATAATATTTGTTGACACATCTTCTCCTCCATTTACAGGACGAAGTATTCATGCGATGGGGTGACCCGCCATTAACCATCTTCAAACCAATCGAATTACCGGATTTTACAATGACTAATTTTAGTACATCTAATAAGTTTCAGGTATGAAATATGTATTCGTTTGATATTTGAAAACATTCAGTGAAAGGGACAAGTGGCTTTTAAAATGTCACTTCAAATATCCTTTTCTCTTCAAAATTTGTTTGCCAATTTTCAATTTTTCCAGCTGTATGCGGCTGGATACTGGAGTGAACTCAATGTGAATTTCCTTTTCCGAAGACGATCCGGATGGTATCTTCTACAGGGTTACATTCCGACGTACATGACCGTATTCATCTCCTGGATCCCATTTTACTTGGGTCCAAAAGCCATTCCAGCTCGAACTATGATAGGTCAGTTACTCGAAATAGCTTGAAGGAGTTTGTGAGTATAGTGCCTTCCTACAACTCAACTTCTTTTCCTAAATCTTCCGAACCCCGTAATTCAATTTGATGACGCTGATCAGATTTTGTGCGTCACGTCAATCTTCCTCCCATCCTTTGACATTGAAAACCCCTTCGAGTTTTGAGACGAGTTGTGAGACGAAGAGAAATGGGTTATAGTAGAAAACAATTTTGAGAAACAAGAGGAATGGATTAAGGAATCGGAACATAAATCAGTTGTAATCTCCCTTTTTAAACACCGTGTATTAGTACCGTAGTTTCAAAGGAGTTTTTGGAGTTAGTTGTTTTCTTTAAAAAAACGGAAAAGAACAGACATATGTTTCGAAGATTAATCCTATTTAAGACTACATAAACCAACGGGAAGAAAATACACCAATTGTGTCAAAATAACATTCGACTTCATTATTTTGGAAAGAAAATTACGTTTTAGTATGACGCATTTTCTTCAATTTTCGTAGAAATAAACCAAAAATTACTATTCATGAATATTCACGAAAAATTTCTAGTTTGATTCATAAATCATTATTTTTTAGGTGTAAATGCCTTACTTGCACTCACCTTCCAATTTGGTAATATAATCCGAAATCTACCAAGAGTGTCATATATCAAGGCTATCGACGTCTGGATGTTGAGGTTTGTTTCCATTTCTCCATTGTCTCTCTTTACCTTTACAATTATTCATAACCTCCTACTCACAACGCCCAGGTTTTCTACTCTTTTCTTTTCAGTGGCATATGCTTCGTTTTCGCTTCTCTCTTTGAGCTTGCCACTATTGGTTTTCTGATGAGAAATGAAGGAAAACCGGCTACGAAGTCGACGAGGGTTACTAAAAAGTGAGTTGAACCCGTTTTTCTCTATTCGTATTATGAAATATCTTGTTTTTAGTTCTGCTCGTTGGCAACAGCAAAGCATTTGCAAGGATGACACTCAGAAAAAGTCGAAAAACATCTTATATTGCGAAAGACTAGATAACACTTCAAGATTAATGTTTCCAGGTATAAACTTATTTGTTTTTTATATTTCATGGTTCATATTATTTCAGTAGTGTTCACATTCTACAATTTCATTTATTGGTTCGTATACATGAAACAAGCCTGGGATCAAGCACCATAATCAAACATTTATCTATTTATCTACATAATAGCGACCAAATTCAACAACATTCATCAATCTTCCCCCCAATTTCCAAAATGAATATCATTTGAGCGAATGCATTTAGAGCCGTGGTTGAGCTTTAAAGTTTACGATTGAGTGACTCTTCCGGTCGTATCATCATCAAAAACTTTCTCATGCTTACTATGCAGGCAGCTATTATGCATCCGCTCATTGACAATCATATCTTCTCATCTTCCCCCCTTTTTTCCCATCTATTTTTTTCTTTTCACATCTTCTTTTTTTTTTACTTCATTCATTTTTTCTTCTATCTTCCCAAACTTGAATAACAACTTCTTCATATTCAATTAAGTCACGTGTACGATAAATGAACAATTCATGAATAACAATTTCTTCATTTCGTTGCGCGCTCAGGAGAAAGATAAACAGGATCAGATATCAGATTCTTCGATGAATTCCAATCATGGCACGACAGTTGGGACACGTGTGGATGATGTCTTTGCATGAGCGTAGACAGAATGGAACGAAGCAACAACACCAACATCTGAAAAACGAGAAATAAGAGAGAGAGAGAGAGAGAGAGAGAGAGAGAGAGAGAGAGAGAGAGAGAGAGAGAGAGAGAGAGAGAGAGAGAGAGAGAGAGAGAGAGGAAATGGTTGACAGACAGGAGTTACACGGCTCGTTGAGCACAAAAACATTGGATAAACGGACGTGACTTGTTTAATTGGATGCAAGGGAAACTGAATTGACAAGTGTTCTAAAGGAATGTTACTCACCCGAAAAGGAAGAGAGCTGCGAAGAATATCCAGGTTAATAGACCATAAACTGACTTTGTACGGGTGACAATCTAAAAAAATATAAATGATTAAAAATTAATATTTTAATTGAAGTACAAAACTTGGGATAACAAGAATTTGAAAACCATTTCTTGAAGGAATTCCCCGTGAACTTTTAATATTCAAAGAATTTCTTCCCTTAGGGCATATCTTCTAAGAACACAAAAACCAAATACATTTTTTTCGAATGCGTTCTAAAAAATCTCATTACAGTGAAAAATGAAATATTTCATTAATGTTTTTATTTACTCTGTTCTTTTTTTCTTCTTCTCCAACCGAAGTATTAGAAAAAATGTCTAGGAGCCTCGGGCAGAGAACCTCTTTCATTTCTCTTTCTAAAACACAAATCTCCAAATACTCACGTCCATGCGACAATACGGGCACTGGAGTTTTGTGGCATGAGGCTCTAAACGAATGATGATAGTGGAAGTTGGCATTGGTCCCGATGCCAATGTAGTGTAAACTGAAATTATTTCGAATGAGTTTAGATTGGAAAACATCTGATACCGGGCGAGTGAACATCGGCGACGTTTTCGAATCCTCCATTATCGTGAAAATGATATGGCGGTGATGTGACATGACTATTTGGATGATAGACTGGCTGAGTGGGCGCGTATTCTGGGTTGTAAGCTGGTGGGACTATTTCTGAAGTTGAAAAGATTAAAAACAGATTTTCGGTCATTTCCTGAACTTTTGATTTAATATTTTTGTTCTTTCTGACCTGCCGTATTGCAGTAAACTATCATAGAACTAAAAATTAGACTATTTCCCAACATTCCTCGGCTGATCAAAACTCACGATCATAAGCTGGCGGATTTGGAAATGACATCAAGAAGAGTGATGGATGAAGATGTCCTGATGAGAGATGTAATGGAATGAATGAATGACTGGCAGCTCAGAGCTTCTTTTTTTCAGAGAAGAAGCACAGTGAAAGAGATAAAGTTGGCCTTCAAAGAAAGAGTGGGCGGAGCTTCTGAGCTGTGTGTTTCTTAAACGGAAAAGGAGAGAAAAGATATTTGGCATGTGATGGTGAGTGCGAGCAGCGTGAGCGAATGAGTTCCGGCGCTGGCGACGCTGTTTCAAAACGAGCTCAAAAAAAAATGTGTGTGTGGTCGGAAGACAATTTTCGAGGCGACACAAAAAATGGGCTTCCAACCAAGAAAAGCATGAAAAAGATGATGAGTTGACTCGTTACCATTTTTGATGGGCTTGTAAAAAATGTCTCTAGTGGTTTGAAAAAGAGTTGGAAAATTCGAAAAATGATGAATAACAAGAAAATGAGAAAAATGTTTGTAGAGATGATTTCAACATAATGTGCTTATCGATTTCCTCTACAGACAATGTAAGAATAGATGTTTTCCAAACATCCATCCAAAAAAAAAAAACAATAAAATCCAATTTGAAACCTAGACGTACGGAGATGTGCTTGTTACTCACTGGTCAGGGATGAGCACTCTTCTTTTTTCTCTCATCTCTTATTTTGTGAGTAATACAAGAAAAACAAAGAACAGGATTACCAGGAATCATTTATTCTCGGGCAATTATTTGAACCCTCAATAAACAATATAAATGATAAAAAAGGTGATGACAATACAAAGTTGCAATGGTGAAACCCGTGTTTCTAATTTAGGACGGATAAATATTGAAGCATGACAATCAATGATGTATACTCACGAAATAAGTGAAGTGGATAGGTTGAATGGGATAAATATGATAAATAGTGATCAAAATATTATATCCAGTTAATTTATATTGATGACAGACGTTGTGATGATGACAGATAGTTGTGAAATGGTTAGTATTGATGTTGTTGTTGATTAGGGTATTGTCCCATACCATAGCCATGCTGCTGCTGACCAGGCTGCTGTTGCTGTTGTTGCATGCTGAAAAAATGCTTTATAAACCAAAATTTTCAGAATATAAAGCTTACCGCTGGTCTTGCTGCTGTTGCTGATAGTACTGGTTGGCTCCAGGCTGTTGCGCTTGCTGTTGAGCACCCATTGTTCCCATTCCATGAGCTTGTGGTCCTTGCCCACGATGTTGAAGTGGTGGATACTGCATTTGATTACCATATCCTCCGGGTACCTGTTGTTGAGCAGCAGGCTGTTGCTGTTGTTGCATACGGTTTTGAGCTTGAGCTTGAGCATGAGCCTGAGCTTGAGCCTGAGCTTGAGCTTGCGCTTGAGCTTGCGCTTGAGCTTGCGCCTGCGCTTGGGCTTGAGCTTGAGCAGACTGCTGTTGTTGCTGCTGCTGCATTTGCATCCGACGGTATTGTTCTTGGGTTTGTTGTTGTCCTGGCTGCTGAGCTGGTGGTTGTCCCATTGAATACGGCGGAAGTTGAGCACCACCCATTGGGTTCATTTGACGCTGAGCTTGCTGTTGGGGTTGCTGAGGCTGCTGTTGCTGCTGTTGAGCAGGCTGATGTTGCTGTTGAGCAGGTTGTCCCATGCCACCCATTCCAGATCTTCCCATTCCGGGCTGTCCCATTCCTTGCTGTCCCATACCAGGTTGTCCCATGGTATTTTGTCCCATTCCAGGCTGAGCCATGCGCTGTTGTTGCATTTGATTGGACTGTTGCATGCCATAACCGCTTTGCTGCATTTGGTTTGACCCACTTTGCTGACTCGAAGCTGAAAAGAAATGTTCATTAAATCGATTTTCCTCACGAAAAATCTTACCATTGGAACCGGAATACCCTTGGTTGAGCCCTGATTCTTCCATTGACTGGTTGAGAATGTTGCTAGAAGCTTTCGCAGAACCTCCATATCCACCCATTCCTCCATAGCGGCTTTGTTGCTGTTGTTGAGATTGGTTTTGTGAAGCGGCTTGCTGTTGCTGACCATACTGTTGAGAACTTTGTGGATTTTGTGGCTGCTGTTGATGGTGCATCTGTGGGTTCTGATGAGCTGGATTTTGTCCAGCTTGCTGATCATAACCTTGTTGTTGACCTCCAAATCCACCACTTCCATATGATCCACCTTGTGCCATTGGGTTCTTAGCTTGTTGTTGCTGCTGGTATTGCTGCTGTTGCTCAGGTCTTCCGAACTGTCCTTGTGGTTGTTGTGGTTGGGCAGGTTGTTGAGGACGCATCTGGTTTTGAGACTGGTTAGCTTGTTGTTGAGGCCATTGGTTCTGTTGACTAGCTGCTGGTTGTTCCGGTCGCTGATAGTTTTGGTTGTTGTAACCGGGTTGCTGATTGTAACCGGCTTCTGGGTTAGTACGACCATATTGTCCAGGAGTAGTGTTCTGAGGAGCATTTTGCCCCTGGCCCATATTCTGAGACTGCTGATGTTGTTGTCCCATTGGCTGGTTCTGAGCAGGATATTGATTTGCTTGCTGTTGATAACCAGGTTGTCCTTGTTGTTGGTTTTGTTGATAACCTCCAGGTACATTTTGCCCTTGTGAACCATATCCTTGTTGACCTGTTCCTTGACCCATACGATTTTGCTGTTGCTGTCCCATTGCTCCAGATTGACGCATTGCCATCTCATTCTTAGTTGGAGTTGTATGCATTGCAGGACGAGCTGGATTGTATTGCTGATTTCCACCGGCTTGCTGTTGGTTCTGTTGTTGAGAAGCAGAACCACCAGGTTGCATTGGTCCAGGTTGTCCCAGCACCGGTTGCTGTTGGTAATTCTGCATAGCAGCATTTTGTTGCTGCTGCTGTTGTTGCTGTTGTTGTTGTTGCTGCTGTTGTTGTTGTTGTTGCAGCGCGGCACTTTGCATTCCAGCAATTTGTATCGGAGTCGGATTGACAGTAATACCAGGAAGAAGTCTCGTTGGATTGATTGGAGCCACTGGAGGAGCTGAAAATTCTGAATTTTCGGCGATTGGAACATCGTCACTTGGTTTCAACTCACCAGAAGAACCAGCTTTTTGTTGACCAAACGACGCATTTCTACCAAAGTTTCCAGCGTTTCCAGCAGTAGCATCTCCAAATCTTTTTGCAGGTTGGGGTGGAGGAGGAGGAACCTTTGATTGGAAATACTGTTCTTCCTTCTCTTGTTGAGTCATTGCAATTTGGGATCGAGTATGTTGGTACTGCTGAGAATGACTTTCGGTCGGCTTACTATGCATCAACATTGTCGAATTAGCAGCTTGCATTTCTGGTTGAGCAGCATATGGATTTCTCTGCTGTTGCGGTTGCTGAGCCATATTTTGCTGTTGTTGTTGAGCATGTTGTTGGCCTTGTTGACCTTGTTGAGCTTGACCCATTTGTTGTGGATATCCAGGATAACCTTGTTGATTTTGTTGTCCCATTCCACTCGAACTTCCAAACTGTTGTTGTCCAGGAGCCTGTTGCCGATTTTGTTGCTGCTGCATGTTCATCTGCATTTGATTGCTTCCCTGTTGATAAGCAGGTGGTTGGTGTTGCTGATTTTGTTGCATTGGTTGATGAGCATGACTTGGCTGCTGATAACTCGGAGGTTGATTTGGCTGTTGTCCTTGTTGCTGGTAACCAGATGGATTTTGGTAGGAACTTTGTTGATAACTTGGTGGTTGTCCTTGAGGTTGCTGTCCGTATGGTGGTACTTGTTGATTCATGTACTGATTTTGTTGGTTCATACGTTGCTGTTGCTCCATACGTTGGCGATGAGCCTCTGCTTCACGTTGTTGTTGTGCAGCGGCGGCTGCAGCGGCGGCGGCAGCAGCAGCTTCTCTAGCTCGTTCTTGTTCCAACCGTTCCAATCGCTCTCTTTCCAATGCTTCCAACCGCATAGCTTCTTCTCTTTCTCGTCGAGCTTTCTCTTCCATTTCTCTTTGGATTCGCTCTTGTTCCAACCGCAAACGTTCTCGTTCACGTTCTTCAGCTTCACGACGTTGTCTTTCTCGTTCAGCAGCTTCTTGCCTCGCACGTTCTTCAGCTTCCCGTCTGACACGCTCTTCAGCTTCCTTACGAAGCCGTTCACGTTCTTCGGCTTCTCGACGCATTTGTTCCATACGTTGTTGTTCCAAATAGGCTAAACGAGCTTCCTCTCGCTGGCGTTGCTCCGCTCTCAATCGAGCTTCCTCTCGTTCACGAGCTAAGCGATGCTCTTCCATCAATCGATTACTTTCTTCGATTGCTTGAGCTCTCTCAATTCGTTTCTTTTCTTCCGCTGCTGCACGCTCCAATCGTTCAGCATGTTCACGAGTTTCACGTTCACGAGCTTCACGATTACGTTGTTGCTGTTCCATGAGCTGTCGTTGTTGATCGAGCTTCTCGTACATTTGTTGCTTCATAATTTGCTCACGCTCTTGAGCCGTGCAATTGGCGGTAGACGGTAGTCCGAGAGGTCCGCGTGCGAGTGGTGGAGGATTTGGTGCAGCAAACATTGGCTGACTTCCATACGCTGAAATAAGTAATTTCCTAATAAATATGTTAATAGATGTTACTTACGAGGCATTCTATTCATATCTCCAGTTGCGCTGTACGGAGGTGGAGCTGTTTGATGAGGTGGATTCATCATCGGATTACCACTTGGCATCATTGCACCCATTCCAGGCTGACCCATTGGATTTTGGTTGTGATGAGTCGGCATTCCAGGCATTTGTTGCATTGGTGGAACGACTGGCATAGCAGGTGGTACATGAGAAACGGTAGCTGATGTTGCAGGTTGGTTAGCTGCTGAAGCAGCAGCCGATGCTGCATTAGCGTTTGCAGCAGCGGCGGCGGCAGCAGCTGCAGCGGCATTTGCATCGGCAACTGAAAATAATTAATTTAGAAAATTGTGGGCTAAAAACAAATGAATTCCTTAGAAAAAAAACTTACTGCTATTCCGTTTCTCTTGTTTCCGATTGAGCAAGTTACGAATGTTAGCTTTCGTCTCATCACTGGATCCATTGCTCATTGGTGGTGGATTGTTACGCATCAAACTGTGGTAGTTAGAACCACCAGAACCAGTTGCAGAACTACCTCCAGCACCACCAGCCCATCCAGGAGCGTTTGCCTGTGCTGGATCTTCTTTTGGTTGAGCACGAGAATTGGTTCTCTTTGCTCTTGGACCACCACCACGAGCACCAGAATTCCTTTTGCGACCACCACCTCTTCCACGCGTAGCAGGAGAACTGCGAGCAACTGGAGCTGCTGAAAAATGGATTTTATTGATTGAAGAATCGTAAAATAAACACTTACGCTTAGGAGTAGATGTGTCCATTTCTTTATTGGCTTCCGGAGCAGCGACTGGAGCGGCGGGTGCCACTTCAGCTGTGTTCTTCTCTTTTTCAGCCTCAGCGGGTGTGACATCATCCTTTTTAGCAGCAGCAGCAGCAGCAGCGGCTTCTGCGGGTTTGTCCTTTTCGGCTTCGTTCTCCTTTTCAGCAGTCTTCTCCGATTCCTTATCGTCTTTTTTCTCTTCATCAGTTTTCTTTTCTTCCGTTGCCTTCTTAGCCTCATCTGTCTTCTCGCCTTCCTTCTCTTCTTCAGTTGTCTTTTTAGTCTCACCATCCTCTTCACCAGCGGGTACTGGCTCTTCAATGGTTCTTGTGACTTCAATTTCTGGAGGCATAAGGAAGATGTCATCGAACATGTTATCACTCATCACCAATTGTGGTCGATTGAATTCAGTTTGATGTTTATGAGGAATGAGAGCACGAAGAGCATTCGGTACACTTTTTGCAACTTTATCGATTCTTGTTGTTTGGAACATTCGGAATCTCCATCCACCTTTCTGCAAACCATCAGGCAATTCCAAAGTGTGATCGAATGCATTTGTCTTCGGTTTCTCCTCTGGCACATAAACATATCTTCCATTTTTCAAGCCTCCATTACTCAAGAATTTTTTCATCGAATGAACTGGTTTCATCTTCTTCTGGTACTTTCTATAGGAAATGGTTGGCTGTTGAACTTTTCCGATTGGAAGGAAACGAAGCAGATTTGCACGAGATGGATGAATGTATCGATCATGTGACTCCTTCTTCATTTTCTTCACAAGTCCGGCATATTGTGGCCAACGAACTCTAATGGAGCCATAGCGATCATGAGTATTCATATTATCTCCATCGACAAGTGTCCAAAGCATCATATGTTGAAGCATGTCAAAGCAATTGTCAAAGACGTGTTTGTCTCTTGAAGGACTGATAATTCCATAGAACATCAACTGGAACATCAAGATTCCCCATGTTTCAACGTGTGTTGGTTTCAAAATCTCCTTGTAGATGTGGCTAATCAACGTCATTCGAAGAATTGTACATTCACGATGTTCTCGTCTATTTATCCAGACTGAACGCCGATTATGATCTCTCATAACCTCTCGTTGTAACTGATGATAGAGGGAATTCAAGAACACATCTTTGCTATTTTGAGTCTTTTCACACCGAAGACATGTCAGAATCATATTGATGAATGGAATTCGGGAGATTGCCCATGAGCATTGGAGGAGGCGTTCTTTAGGTGTAGCTGGAGGAGTTTCCATGAGTAAAGCAGCTTCTCGAAGAAATTTGGCAGCAACTGTTCCAACATGAGTGTTAGCATATTGTGGAGGAATATTGATCGGTTTAGGACACATTCGAACCAAAGGAGCAATGAGCCAGTACTTGCTAACATCCGAAAATCTGAACTCGGTTAAGTTCTTGACAATTGGCATGTTGATCTTGTTCTTGTAAGCGTAGACGAACATATCACGGCAACACTTTCCAATTTCAGACATCAATGCATCAGCTGCAATTGCTCCTTGTTGGGCGTGTCGAGTGTTTCCATCGGGACTGATTTCCTTGATCATAAGCATCAAATCGAAGAGAGTAGCACGGAAGTTCCAAAGCGTCATGAAAGACAGCACTTTGTCGACAGTGACCTTCTTAGAGATTTTGTGAGCCTCAAAGAGTTTGTGCACATTCTCCCTCTCAGTTCTTCTCCTCAAAGCAATTCTCAGAATTTGTTGTCCAAGGCAGTTTTGCTTCAGCTTATCCTGATTGAATGATTCCATCTTTTTCGTTTTGATGAAACGGAACATCCGAAGTGTCACCCAATCTTGCTCACAAATTGTGAAGAACACAGTTTTGGCGATATTGAAGAGGAACTGTGGACGGTAGGGAGCCTTTTCTCTGTACGACTCGTGTTGGAATTTCTGAGGATTCTTCATCGGGAACGTTTTTGGGAGAACCAAACTGAAATTTTACAACGTTAATTGAGTATGTCATATAATTGAAAACTAACCTTGCATCTTTACACCTTGACTGAAGAGCTTCCAATAGCTGCGAAAGTTGTCCCAGTGTACGGAACATAGCCTTATCCATTTCAAACCAATGGAACAGATGCATTATCCGTTCATCAGCTGTATTGTTGAATCGCTTTTTCTTCTTCTCAATTCCTCTGTAGTGAACTGAGAGTCCGAATGGCTCGTCACCAGCACAACATAATCCAGAAATGATCAGAAGACAGAGGCAGACACCAGGTTCAGCTTCACTCAATGTCCGAGACTCGGTTGTCTTTGAAGTAACCTTTCGTTTCACATCTCGGGTTTTGTGAGAAGTCAAACGACCATCGTGACGGAGCATCAATGGGAAGATGTTCTTTGTAAGTTCAGCGAGCATTCGAGGGATGTAGAAAGCCGATTTTCCAGCAAGACAAGTAATGAAGGTGGTCAACGAGTAATGGGTGGAACAATCCGAGATCTGGAATATAAATATTGAGATGAGCCAAAACAGAATTCGAACTTACATCAATCTGTTGAGCCATTTCCTTAAATGGATATGGTTGATCAATACTCAAACAACATAATCCTTTAACTGCACCAATCCAGTATTCCGACAGTGGCGGATCATTAGCTGTCACATTTGCACAATAATTAGCCAATTCATTGATACGGTCGAAGTTTCTTCCGTGTTGACGAGCCTCCATAAATGACCGAATCACAAACGAATATCTTGTGTTAGGACGTTTCACAGGATTTTTCCTTTTCAGAGTTGGTTTCATATTAGTGACAATCCATTTGAAATCGTTGTACGAATCATAACGCAATGCACCTCCTCGAAGAGTCAATTTAATTCCAGAGAAATCATCATTGAAGTAGTTCATATCAAGATCGTACTGTTGAGAATTAGGGAATACTCTCCAGAAATGTTTGTCTTCAGCTACAAATGGTTCTGTTTGAAGGCCAGCGTTTGCAATGTATTTTCTGGCGTGGAAACAGAAGATAGCAACTGTACGACCCCAACAAGTGATCATATGTCCATCTCCTCGAATCATATCTTCAATCAGACGATAACATCTGAAAAATTATTTAGTTGAATGAAAACGTTTCATAAAAAAGAAAAACTCACTGATTAACAATGCTACATGCTCTTGGATGTAACAAAAACCGTTGCCAATGTTTCATGAAGAAAGAAACAAAGATGAATGCCATCTCAGTGTGATACATATCCGGAAGAACATCCATACGACTGTGGAAAATCTTGTAGTCGACCGGTTTCAGGAATGGAACCACTTTTTCAAAGAAGTCGAAGATCGCAGTTATGTCCATGCTGTATTCGTACATTTCACAGATAATGTTTGCAATGTCCGGAGCAGGAACGTCGTTGTGACCTTTCTTCAAAAACTTTGCGATTCCATCGATGAAACTGTAGACGATGCGTTCCATAATGATCTGTTGATCATGATAGGTCTGCGCTCGATACTGCCGAAGAAGGTCGTCTAGACGAGGTTGATTGATCTTCTTATGAGCAGTCGTGATCTTGGTTGACTTATCAAATTCGATGTGCAACTTTGTTTCCAACTCTCTCGAAATACTCTTGTAGATCATTTTGATGCGTCGGAAATATGGATTCATAACAGGTCTCAATCCAAACAGAAGATTTCGTCGAAGTCTATATTCATCACTGTCTTCATTGACTTCAAGTTGTGGAAGAATAATCAGCATTCTCTCCAACAAATCCATTTTCTTTCCCATAAACAACCGTTTTGGAGTGTATGTAGTTGTGAAATGAACAAGTTTCGTGTCATCTGGAACTTCTGGCTTGCGGTGACGTTTAGAAATCTTTGGAATCTTCTGTTTTCTTTGTCTCCACATCAACGGAAAACTGTAGTCAATATCCATGTCTCGTTCAAGCTCTTGAAGGATATCTGTGATAGAGAATATCTTCTCGCGCATCATTTCAATCATAATAGCCACTGCAGAATCAAACTGCGCTTGATACATCGGATCTCCGTATTTTGGTCCTTCGGTAGCCATAAAACCAAAGAAAAGGTCCATGACTTGCCATCCTCCAATAGTTTGTTCTGGATTTTGGTCCATACCAAATCGAAGAAGTTTAGCAATGTACGTCGCACGGAATGATCCTTCCCGTTCCTCAGTTATACACCATTTGAACATGAGCTTTGTTCTCAGAAGCGCTTCTCCTTTTGCAAATTTTTCACGGAAATTGAATAGACGAAGAGCGGCTTTTTCAATGGCACGTGGTGTTTCAATGTCAATGTTATCCATGATTCCAACAACATCTACACACGTATCAATGATTCTGCCGTATTTCAAGACGTCGGCTCCATGAGGAATCCATTTTTCTTCTGCAGCTTGACTTCTTCGAACAATCTCCAAATGGCGAAGACGAAGAGTTTCTGCCATCTCTTCATTCCCTGAAATCATAAAAATATGAAATTGTCTCAATAGGGCGCGTTTGCAACGCGCATGCATAATTGGCTTTTGTATTGTTTTTTCTCAGATTTTCTCAGATTTTCTTATTTTTCTGGTTTTTTACCGACAAAACTTAAAATTTTTACCTTCTAAGATTGGAAGTTCGTAAAGGTCACACGGTAAGTAATCGAGCGGTGATCCGCAAAGCTGAGCAAGCATTCTATGACGACGTTCCCGTTTTGTTACCTAAAATTTGATTTTATTTTTGAAATTTCTATTTTCCAGGTTTCGTAAACTATCTTCTTACCACAAGATTGTTCCAAACAAAGCTTTCCGGAGCAACGCATGCCAAGAATTGGAGTCCAGTTGAGAGTAAGTAAAGTGATCCACGAGTTGCTGGATTTTGATCCCATTCTTTGAAACCCAAATGGAATCCGTTCACTCTCCATTGCTCATCAGATTCTTCACATTCCTCGAACCATGCTGTTCTTAGCTGTATATCCTCTTCAACTTCTTTATCTATTCTCATTCTTTCCAATTCTTTTTCAGTGTAGACGCGCTCCGGTTCTGGCTCAGGGACTTCTTCTTCAGCTTGTGGTTCGACAACAGGTACCGGTGGAAGTGCAGGTAGAGGCTCTGGTTCCTTTTCTTTTTCCTTCTCTTCACTCTCTTTGGCTTCCTCCGGCTTCTCACCCGAATCGTTTTCTCCGTCTTCACCTTCTTTCGCTTTTTCAGGATCAACGACAGCGATAACCATACATTCCTCTTCGGTAACCGTTACTTCTACTGGTTCAATGATCATACAATCATCCTCCGCTTCCTCGGCAGGCTTCTCACCATCTTCTGGTTTATCAACTTCCATTGGCTCGTCTATTGTTTCTGATGGTTCTTCGGTGTTAGCAACAGCTTCTTTGTCAGCAGCTAATGGAGAGTCGATATCCATTAATTCGTCATTTGCGGTATCAGCCAAATCCATAAGGAGAGAATTCAAATCTTCCATTTCCAGAAGTGGGTCTTCTCCTGAACCAGTCTCCTTCTCGTTGAGATTTCCAGCCTCTTCAACAGGAGTTACTTCTTTTGCTACTTCCTGCTCAGCTGCTAGAATTGTACTTGGTTCCACTGAAGCTTCCTTTGCCGGACTTGCTTCCTTCTTTTCTTCTGGAGTTTTAGAAGTTCCCGCGTCTTCAGTAGATTTTTCTTCAGCTTCAGCCATCTCAATATCTTCTGGATTCATAGGAACATCTAAATCGTTTGTATGATCTTCTGGGGACTTTTCAGCTGTTTTCTCCTCCTTTTCTCCATCCTTTTTCTCCTCATCCTTCTTTTCTTCGTCCTTCTTTTCACCATCTTCACCGCTTTTTTCCTCTCCTTCTGGAGCTGGAGAAGCGCTTGGAGATGGTTCAAATTCAACTGGTGGTTCTGGAGGTGGTTGTTCGGGTGGAGTTGGATTGGAGAAATCAAGAACATCAGTATTTTCTGGATCGACAGACACGCCTCCTTGTTGATACCAAAATGGATATGTCATCGCTCCATAACGTCCGCTTATCTTCTCGCGAAGTTTCTTCTTCCGACCAATTTTCATGTACTTGTATTTCTCGTTGTCGCGAAGAGACCTTTTAGAAGCTTTGTGCAATGGTTTGAATGGGATTGGAATGTATTCAACTGGAGTTGGAGGACGAGTACCTTGCTCTTCACCATCTTCACCTTCTTCGCCTTCTTTTTCACCTTCTTGTTCTCCTTCCTCGCCCTCTTGCTCATCTTCTTCCTCCTCCTCATCCTCCTCTTCTTCATCCTCCTGCTCTTCATCTTCTTGCTGCTCCTCCTCTACTTGCTCTTCCGCTTCTTGCTGCTCCGGTTCCTCTTCTTTTTCTGGCTCTTGTTCAGGAGATTTTGGTGGTTCATAAGGCATTTCATAGGTTGAAGATGGTATTGCGAATTCATCGTAGTCCATTGGCTCTTCTTTGATATGGCAGTGGAATTTGAATGGTTGGGCTGTTCCCATGCTGCTATCATAAGAATTGTCAACTTTCTCTTGCTTTATACGAAATTTGCGTCTTGGAGGTCCCTCTGGGACAGCAAACTCCACATTTTCTTCAGCATCAGATGGTTTTCCGTCTTTAGATGGCTTTTCTGATCTCTCAGATCTAAAGCGTTTCATTCTTTTAGTACGTTTTTTACGCTTCACGGGTTCAGGCTGTTGTTCCATTTCAGTTTCATCAATATCCATATCATCATCCGTGGTTACCACTATTTCACCTGCTTCGCGCCGCTGCTCTCTTCTCTCCCGTCTGTACAATTCATATTCATACGCATCATCGCTATCATCTTGGTTGTAAAATTTCACAGCTCGGTTTCTTGCATCCCAATCATCTTCGTAGAAATATGGTGCATCATCCAATTCTTTCATGAGTGATGCGACAAGCTGTTTTTCTTGCTCATCTGTTTGTGGCCATTCTTCTTCTGGAATTTCTTCCAATTCGAGGTGACCATCCACATTGAAGCTAAAAACAGAAAACTTATTTTCAGTGCAACTATTTCAGTAACTTACTGTCCTCCCTCGCCAAAGTCTTTTTTCATTTTTTCCTGATAAGTCCGCCATTTTCGTCTGTTATCGTAACCTTCAGAAATCATACAGAGTCCTTGGCTCAACAACATGGCGGAACGTCTGGCTAGCAGCATACTTGAACTAATGTCATCCAAAAAGGAAGTGTAATATTGAAGGAAGACCCTGAGAATAATAGAATAAGAATATTTATATATCATTTCTCAAACTTACTCTAACACCTCGACATTTTTAAACCCGTCTTTGATAAAGTACACGTTGAATGTGTCTGTCAAATCATGTAAAAACTCCATTTTATCAAGACAACCATCCTGGAAACAATCAAAATTAGTTTTTAACCAAAGTAAATGAATATCTCACTTTGAACATATACTTCATGAACCCAGTCTTGTATTTCCACATTCTGTAAAATTCTGACCACTCCTCCTCGTCCTCGAATTCTTTCACCATTCGTTTCACGAGATTATTTGTTGTTTTATTGCACGCTTGACTCAATTCCAAAGTTCCAACGTCGAGAAGCGTTTTCTTTTGTGTTTTGCCAGAATTATTGAAGTTGAGAAGGCTCATCACTTTGACACACCACAATGCGCGATCATAAGAGATGCTGAAATTTCATATTAAATTTTCATTTATTTTAAATTTAGCACTTACTTATAGTCAAAAAATTCATGGAATAGGAACTCCTTTCTCCGAAAACTGGGGAGTTTCTGGATTAAATACTGCCGTGGAGTTCCGATGGACAATGCTGAGAAAAATTTGACTCGATCGGACAAGATTTTTCTCCAGTGATGAATGGCAAAACGAGGCACATTCTCTTTAGTGGCTTTTCTTTCTCTGTCGTAGTTCATGTGGAATTCTCCCTTTTTGTGTATAATCTGAAGAAAGTGCGATGAGATTAAAAATAACTTATTTGATAACTTACCGATGAAATCATCGACTGTGAGCGGTATTTGGCACGTTCAAGGCGGATGAGTTTGTTTTCGGAGGCGTTGAAAACGAGCGATTGAAGTTCGTACTGAGTGACAGGCAACTGCAACAGAAACTCAGGTTGAGTTTATTCTCACGTGCTTTCGCGCTCTCTTTTCTTTTTCCCTCAATGAATATCTCGCTGGACACCCTCTGCTAATCATCTCCCCGCTTTTCACTTTGCTTACCACCCCTACTCTCTCCATAGTTACTCTGCACTATTCACAGCTTTCATTTTCTTTTTATCCTCCCACTCACCTGATATCCCTTTTTGAGTCGCTCCGTCGTCAACAAATCCTCTTCTTGGTTTTTATTTTGTTTATACACATCGGCAGTACCCATTCGAAGATTTGTCTTTCGAAGCATCCGTTTATCGGGTTGTTCGTTGAACCACGAAGGAACACCTTTCTCCGGATAAATGTTATCAGCATTTTCTGGTGTACCAGGTAGCTTCGGTGGCTCTTCCGGGGGATTTGCGTCGTCCGACATTTTATTCCTGTAATCACAAAACAACTGTGTTTGATGAAAGATGAGTTTTGACTTTTGAAATTGAAAAGACGAAAGGGGGAGGGAAGAATGAAACGCGAGTAGAATAAAAGATAAGAAAATGCAAATAAAAGAAGCGTTGACAGAGAGAAAAGTATTTTATCGATTCGGAAAATAACGTCTATTTAACTATGTGGGTTACGACTATAGTTTATAAAAAAGTTCATAAAAAGAGTGTTCAGTCGTTCTCAGATTTCAAAATAGTTTTCATTTATAAGAAAGAGATAGGTTTTTGGTAACTGATATCTTTGTACTTTAAATACTACCTAATGACTAAAATTAGATAACGAAAACCAAAAAGAAATTGGAAGAAAACTATTTTAGGTATATAAAAGATGATACTGCGTCTAGTACACCCATCCTCTCTCAGTTCATTGATTTTTCTATTGAATTCGTTCGACCCCCGATTTAGTTGATGACATTCATGGGGCGCTCAAAAGGGATGTAATAGCGTTTGGGCGCGGCGCAGAGAAAAATACAAAGGGAAAAAGGGACAAAACCGAGTATCTACTCTCTCTCATTCGGAAAGAAATAGAGAATCATTCAAAGAGAACACAGAACACTACCAAACTGAAAAAAAACCGAGAATTTAAGAGGTATAGAGAGAGAAAGAAAATGCCTCTACTGCAAAAGACACAACACAGCCATTTGACAATTATTGATTTGCAATCGTCAGGCCAGAGTGGTCCTTACTCTTTTCACAACGTCTTAGAGGCCTTGAGGCCGCACAAGACGACGACAAGGGCTGAAGAGACGGAGGAGAGGTCGCGCATATGTTCTGTGTGTTTTCTTACCCTTCACCATCTGAGGGCTAAACAGATGGTCCGTCACACACACAGTAGTATACTATTGAAAAGGGGCAATGGACACAATCCACCTACACAAAAATCTCCAGATAGATTTTTAATAATATCTAATTGAAAAAATGTTTTCGATCAATTTTTGATAGAATAAGCAAAAAAATACAAGAGAAATGTTGGATTTGAAAAAGAAAACGAAGAAAAATTGATTTGAAAGTGTTTCACTGCAGACGAAGTTACGGAAACATCTGGTGGTCGACATGTCATCAACGAGAGACTAGATTAATGAGATTGGCGGGCAAGAGACGAAGGAATGTGACAGAAAAATAGAGAACTGGGAATTTCAGCCACTAAGAAATAATCTGTGTAGAAAAACAGGGAACGCTTGCAAGAGAAAATAAAGAATGAGAGTTTTTTTGTGGAATATGGGTAACTGTGGGAATTTCTCAAGGTATATACACTCGCTCCATTTTCTGCGAATCGAATAGTGAACTCAAGCGCTGATAGAGTTGTTCAACAATTCAAGACATTTTCAAGCCTATATTTAACATTTTCGACGAATGACCACGCGAATAGCAGCCACTTTGCTCAGCAGTCACTCTATCTGACACAAATGACTTTCGGAGAAATCTCGCGGCGACGGAAACACAATTTTCTTCGGACATTCATACATTCGTAGTCATAAGATTGGCTCCATTTCATATTATTCTGAATTGAATGAGTATTAGTTTTTCACCTGGGCTCTTTTGAGATCACATTTCTTAAGAATAGTCAGATAAATATGCTTGACCGTGAACAAGGTTTTTCGGAGCATATGACGTGATGTCTTCTGCAGTTTTGACTGAGTTTTCAGTATATTAATAATTTATGGTTGAACAAGCCACGAAACAAAAATATCAAGTAGTACGGAATTGTAAAGAGAGAGAGAAAGAGAGGAAAAGAGAAAAAGAGAAAAAGAATGGATAAATATATGGAAATGAGAGGATGAGGAAGAGACACTGGTTTTAAAGAAGCAGAAAAAAGGGAAGACATACAAAACAACAAAAATGAGTCAGAGACAAAAAAATGAGAAGAAACAAAAATATAACTGTATGGGACGAAGGCTTTCAGGCAGAAAATAGTTGGCTGGGTCGAGAAGATTCAAAGAAAAGCATCTGTGCAGCCGGCGAGAGGTTACTTATTGGTTCGCGGTGACCTGCAGGATAACCATTGTTTGATGAGAGAGAGACAGAATGGGAGAGCGACTCTACACTCCACGTAGCTTCTATTGTCATGAGAGACAATGAGATCTAGATAATAGGAACTCACTTCGAGTGATTGTACCGCTTGGAGAGACATTGTCGTATCGTGACATTTCAAGGTGAAGACTTTCACGCGAGTCGCTCGACCATTCTTCTACCGGGCTTGAGCGCTCATGAATGGGCGCAACGTGCTCTGAAAATTCTTAATCAATAAATTCATCTGAATTTTGTATAAAGCAATAATAATTGTTATATTTTCCAAAATATTTTTTTTTCGTAAAACAATGCGAAAAAATTTTTCCCGAAAAAGTACTATTTTTCTGTTCCTTCTCCTTCTGTTTACTATTACTCACCTTGCGTCGCCGCTTTAAACATGACTTTTCTCTCCCGAATGTCTCTCAGCCCATTCTCCTCAAAACTTTGGTCATCGGAATCGTTCACACTGACAGTTCTAGTCATAATATGATGAGAATCTACATTGTTTCTTGGTTCAGGTGTAATGGATGGTTCAGTTGATGCTAATGGGAGATCCTGAAAAAACTACGGTAAAGAGAATGAGATAAGTCGCTAAGGGGGATGATTTGGGGAGAAATCTACAATAACTCACCAAGTCGTTTGATTAAATACTTAACCACATCGTCTGCTTAAGGTTACTATTACAATATTGCAAATACAAAAATCTCTTTCACAAGAATACGTTCCCGTTATACCTCCGCAAACATATTCACCCAATGACTCACATGTTGAATGTCCTTTTCGAGTGGTTTTTGAAAGTTATTAGAACCTCCGTTTGAGAATCTCGCTCTTCTGGTTCTTGGGGACGGTGGTGGTCTTGAAGTTGGTCTCATGCTTCTGGCTCTAGCTCTGAAAATGCGCATTCCTTCTCTGATTTGATCCATTCCCGTATGCATGAGTTGCATGAATGAATCCGTGCGAGATGTTTGGAATGTTGCATCTGTTGAGTGTGAACGAGTACTTCTGCTGAAGAGAAAATATATTTTAATTAGAGGTCCTGAAGAAAAAATTTACCTGCGCCATTTGACTTCAGAAGTCGGTGATCCACAAAGTTCACCAGTAGAAGTTTGTTGCTTTCTGTTGAATTTCCAGAAACCTTCCACTGATTTTCCTCTGAAGAATCTCGGCCACTTGGAATCGGACTCCGATCGCATGTCAGACATTGTGGCAGATTTTGAGATCGCTGTGAAACTGTTCTCTACCGATGTACACTTGCTTTGCTCTATAAGAAAATGTTATTGAGGGGTTCACATAAAAACGTTATACCTTCATCAATATCATTGATGAATAGAGATTCCGAGTTTTCAATAAAGAAGTCACAAATTGCTGTGTGTACATTGAGACCGCTAAGGAGATGAGCATCAGCACCATTGAGAGTTGGTGGTGGTCTGAAATTTTTGAGATACAATTTGTGTCATACTGGTAACCGGTAACATACCTGAACAAATTTGGAGACCAGACAATTGCCAAATTCTTTGATGTCATATCAGTCAATGCCTTTGATTTGCATAGTTTCGTCAAGTGCTCCATCAAAAACTTTGCAGTTCTGTAATGTGCTTCTGGCATTGCTTCAAGCAAAAATCTCAATGATTCCACTTTCTCCGATGAACTTTCATCTTTCTCGAATGTTTCTATGAGTCCCGGATATGCTTGATAAGTGAATAATGGGTTTGGAAGCTGACGGAAGTACTGTTTTAAGAGTGACGAGACCGAATAAATATCTCTTTGACCGAATTCATGGAGATCTGGTTCAGCGCCACTGTCGAACTTTGCCCTGGAAAATCATCAGGACTTGGTTGAAAAAACTCAATTTTGACTTCTTACTGAAGCATTTTTTCTTTGACTTTTTTTAAGGAAAAAAACCCCAAAATTAGGGGGTCTAATTCTAACTATGAAAAATGTCATACCTGAGTCTCTGAATATTTGACTGAATTCCGCATTGCCTATAAATACCCGTGACAATTCCCTGATCCTCAATAGCTGCACAACATTTTTCAACAATAACTGGAACTTTCTTGCCGGTCCTCATATAAAGATCAGTGAGCTCAAGACCGAAAATTGGCTCTCGACGACGATTTCGAAACATCGTGGTCATATATCTTCTCGCGTTTCTTGGCACTGTCTTCTGCTCGTTGTTCAATGGATTCGGTAGACGTTTGTCATCGATGAGCATCACGCAATCGCGTGGAAAATAACCAATCTGAAAAAGAAGCAAATTCAATGGGAAAATAATAAAAAAGACGTGTTATATATATAACAATTCTCACAAGCAGGATATGAGAAAATGGGGAAAATTGTAGGGTTTGTTTGAGAAAGACGACCAGAAAAGCGGCACAATTTTCAGAATGATTATTTTTTGAAAGAACTGTTTATGAAAACAGGAACATAGAAACTAGAGATCAGGTTTCAAGGAACACCAAAAAAAATTCTCGAAATAAACAAATATTCATATTATGACGTTCCGTTATTAGAATTTTCAAATTTTTGTTGTGATAGAAAATCTAGAATAATAATTATTTATCAGTGTATGAAAATTATTTCAAAAGCTATTTTGATCACAAGTTTTCGAAAATTTCAATAAAATCTACTTTTGAAAATTATCGCTAGAATATATGTAATCGTTGAATTGAACTGAAGTAACTAGAGGATATTATATCAAATCAGATAATATTATGAAGTACAACTAAATTTGAAAATAATTCTTACCTCGAAACCTAGTCGAGCATTCTGCGGATCGACAATCTTCTGGTTGGATATCGTCAGTTTTGCTTTCCAAAATGTTTGCTCGTTTGGACTTGCTGTTGACATTTCCGTAATAGAGACGATATCACCGACCTGCAATGTTTTTGTTGACTCTTGTAGTCTCAAGGCCAAATTTGAAAGAAAGATACCCGCAATCGCAGCTGTGAGTTGTTGGCTGGCTCGAAATCCTTCGTGACTACAGCTGCCGCGATGGCTGGCACGTTGATGGAAGTTTCTTCAGCTGGCTCGAAATGTCCTCCACGACTGTCAATCTGAAAGAAAAGAGTTGTAGGGTTGAAAAACTTAAGTAAACAGAAAAGTATGTTCACAATGGGATATACAGATATCATAATCCTTTTATGAAAAGTTTGGGGAAAATCTTTTAATCGAATGTATTTTCTGAAGGGTAATACCTGAATAAAGACTAAAAACTTATTTTGAAAGTCAGATTGGATTTTCTTGTTTTCAATTAATTTTCCTCTGTGAATTATCTGACTACATTTATATTTGCATGAATTATGCGACACACCTTCAACAGAATACTAAATGATGCAAAGGGTTCTAGAATTCATTTAACCGAACAGAATACTTCAAAGCCCAATTCAAAAACAAAAACGCACCTCTAAAAATTTCAGCACAGGATAACACGTTATAATACTGCCAGTGAGCTCCGATAATCGTTCCGTATACTTGACAAGCACTTCCTGAAAACATCAAATGTCATGAGAATACTGATTCTCACGAAGGCCGTCACCTCGAACTTTGCCGATTCCAGATGAATAAGAGGAAACAGCTCGTCAAGTCGTGAATGCCTTCGTTCGAATACACAACGATGCAGCTGTCTATCGAAGACTGCCCAATCCTCTCGAGAACGTTCAACAAGCCTGAATGAATCAATGATGGAAAACCTTTCAAGTTTCGTTTTTTTTTTCTTTTTCTTTCTGGTTTTACTCCTTATTCCCATGAGAAACTCCTCGTGGTTTTTTTTTGTTTGATTTCAAATGTTGTAGTTGTTCTAACAAAATATAAAATAAGGAAAGAAGAAGAAAAAAGAACGAACCAAAAAAAAAAGGGAAAATTCGGGATGAGGGAAAACTAAATAAATTGAAAACAGAAGAAAAGAGACAGGGCTCACCATGAATTTGATTCACTTTCCACACGCATTTTTATCCGCTCTGTTGCATTCTGGTCAGTGTTTATGGCAATTATGACCACTTTAACGGGACCCAACTCGACTGATGAGTAATGAAAGTGTTGACAATCCACTAAGCGTTGAATCCGAAGACTGAAAATATTTTCATTGGGTTCTGCCCTTTTTCTATAAGTTTCATACACCCATTTTATTTTTAAAGTTCCGTACCCTGACATCTCAGTATCCATCTAGCTAAACCACTCCATCCAAAATAAAGTCATTCAATCAATTACATGAAATATTGAGGTAGAATAGATAGAGACCTCTCGGGAGTCCTTCCTCAAGTTCTTTTGGTGGATGTGTGTAATACCACGCTCACTACATCCTACGCTAGCTGCACTCCACCAGGGTGAGGGTAGACAAGAGATAAGCGATGAAACATTTGATTTTGATTTTGGAGGGGGGATCGAGTGATTGCAGAGAAAAAATTGCGATGCAAAAAATCGTCGGGCGAGGGACCACAGGAGAGATTAATGGGATTGAGAGATTGTTGGGCAAGGTGCATAGAGAATTTGGATTTGAAAGAAAAGATTGTTTAGAAATAAGCAAAAATGAAAACATTATTGATAAATTATTTTTGAGATGGTGAAACCGAACATTGTATTATGAAATCGAATCTACTAAATTATTCTCATACAATTCTAAGGAAGATTTTTTAAATTGCTAATCCATAATGATATTATTTGTCAAAAAGTGATCTAAAACTGTAATTTCACTATTTTCAGAGCTAAAAATCCCATTCAAAAATGAAAATTTAATATTCTTACCTTCTGCCGTTCCTCCTTGCAAATGGACTTTTAGGCGAGAGTGGTGCATCTGATTCTTCAATTCCTTCCATCACTTTACATCACCTTGTTGCTTATTATTTTTACCAGTTTTCTTTTCCTGAAAAAGCCAATAACCGGATGTCGTAAGGATGAGTAGAAAAAGGTGAAAAAGTGTTGGAGCGAAATGGCGAAAATACACGTTATAACACACGCCTTGCTTATAGATTGGTTCGATTATGTACATACAAACAACATGTCAATTTGTGTTGGCAAATGAGAAGTGACGGCTTTTAGTTGGTAGGGGGGCCAAAGGAGAAATCAGGGAAAATCAGTGGAATCGTGTGACTGGGACAAATGAATGGAAAGCAGATGAAGAAGTAAATATGGGTTGTGTTCGGAAGTTGTTGAAAATTGAAGAAAAAAAGCGAAAAGAGGGAGAAGAGATTTGTGCCGTTTAGAACCAACAACCAAGAATCTTTAGACATGTGTTGAACAATCATGTGGTCAGAAACATCTTGTTTGAAAGTTTCAGTAAATTATTAAAACTAGAGTTTTTAAAGAATCTAACTGGTTCAAAGAGATCATACGAATAACAATGAAAGAGATATGAGTTTTATTTTAAGCTAGCAGTAATAAAATTGAGCTATTAAATTTAATGATGCACTTTTTTTTCAATTTTATTAGTTATTTTTCAAATTTTAGAATATGAAGGTATAATAGACGGTTCCAAGGGTTAGACGACTAGATTGTGAAGTCAAGTATACTCTCTAACTTGAATCGATAGCTAATCTAAACTAAAAATCTCGGCAATTTTTCACCGAATAAAACTTCTGATCACATGACATTTTTTAACAAAAAAAGTGAAAAATAGCCGCTTGGTTCCAAAAAACTTCATCAAAACTTGTGACACCTAGCAAAAACGATAGCCTCACACAAGGCACCAACCAAAGCTGATCTGTGCCGGGTTTCCGGTTCTCCTATTCAACAGCTGCTGTTGTTAAAGAAAGGGTAAAAGTACACATCATTTGGTACCAGCATTCTTGAAAAGAGTGGCAGGTGTTTGGAATCCCATGAAACAGAAAGAAAAAAAATGGAATGGGGGACTGGTGGTGGTGGCTAATCAGTATGCTGATGAGATGGAAATGATAATACGAGTCGTTATGAGACGATGGTGTGCTACGTTTCCGGATTCTTCTTTTTCGCGTCAAAAGATAAAGAAGATATAGGAGGGATGAAGGTCCCCTGCCTTCTCATCAACCAATCTCCGTCTCGTTGCTCGTATCACAATTCAACTGACACTCACACACACACACACACACACACACATACTCACTTACGCTCTTTAGCTGCTGCTCTTCTGTGGAGCTCCTCAATTCATATCTACCACCTGACACTATCCCCCCTATCACCGGATTGGGCGAGACGACACACTGGCTCGAAGGGTTCTTGCAGAAACAAAATGACCGCCATCTGCTCTTAAGTTTTTTAAATCCCGGATCGAATTACAGCCGAAAATCATGGAAAATGAAGAAAAAAGTTCAAATAATAGTGAAAGTCGTTCGTTGTGAAAATCGAATTTCATTAATTTTAAAATCGACAGTGAAAATTGAATGGCCTCATTTCAACACATTCAATTCTTGAGATGTTATCGTGTTACATCTTCTATCCAAGAAGACGACACTTTTTCCCGAAAAGATGTGCGATTCATATCCAAAATTCATTTATTCATCCGATAAATGCAATAAAAGCAGTATGAGAAGTGAAACACCATACAGGTATAATAGAAAACATTTGTTTTGATCTTGATGACAGTCACAGGTTGAAACTAATTGAGAGCGAACGGTAGAAGAGAGCAGTTTGGCATTAAAGCAAAACAAAATTTCCACGGGAAAGAAAATAATAATTTCTAAGAATTGAAAAATGAACGAGATGTTAATAGTGATTGGAAGTTCTATGAAAAATTATATACAATTGAAATACAATTTGTACACAAAGAAAATGCTATAAATTAAAGATGCGTAAATGGAGTTTTAGTGTATGGATGATCAACATCATGTTTAAGAAGTTCGACGAGTTTATCAATGTAGTCGCTATGCTTTCGGCAATAGATGAATGAGTCCCACATCATTGTGCAGACATCAAGGTCGCTGGTCGATGAGAGGAATATATTCTGAAAAATGTATATTTTTTGAGTTGTCGGAGAATCGATTCGAGTCTCTATGGAGATTTTAAGCTAGATGTTGGTCACCTTGGTAACCAATAGAGTTGAAAGTGTATAACTTGCGCTAAAAACTTGACCAGTTATCACATTCTACTTTTTTATTTTGAATTATCAGGTCAGTTTTTATTAGTACTTACCTTAGACAACGGAGCAGAGAATCTGAAGAATGGAACTTCCAAAGAGTCAGCCCATTGTCTTGATCTGGCGACTGGAGCTCCTTCCGAAGCAGTTGCTTGATCAATAAACATTGCTGCCAAATTCTTTATAGTTTTTATCGATTGCAATGGGGAGTTGCTATCAATTGACAATGTCTCAATGACAGTACATGGTATCTGACCAGTTCCAAATGACACCAATACATTCATCTGAACAGTTTCATTCTTTCTTCCTGATAGTTGAAGTTGTCGGTTGTACGCATGAACTTCGCTCATTAGATCCAATGCTGGATTGTTGGAAATTATTCCTCCATCTATGTAACGATCTTCTGATGGTTTGAAAAGAACTGGAGCTGCTGTAGATCTACGGAGAGCCATCCAGAGAGGCATCTCTTTTGGAGTCTCCGGGGCGACATCGTCAGCTGGTTTATAGTTACGAGCCATCTCAAGTCGAACTGGTAGCTTCTCCGAGTTGACTGCACTAATCATTAGTCTAGGATATGGAATCTCCCATACTGTACCAGTACCAAATTGTTCTTGTATGAACTTTTCCAGTTGCACAGTATCATATGGAGGCATAATTCCATCGAAGACTTTATCCTTGAGAAGAAGATAGGTCTGTTGCATTTCGCGGAGACTTTTTCCTGTTGCTAGACCAGCCATGATAAGTGATCCAGTAGAAGTTCCAGCAGACCAATCGAAATATTTAAAAATATCATCTCCAAGTCTTTCTTCGATTGCAATAAGGGTCTGAATGATAACCAATCCTCGAATTCCTCCACCATCCATTGAAATCAAATTGACTCTTGGCTTCTTGCATTTCCGATTTCCGTCAAGAGAATCTTGAATGTTCAGCTTCTCCGATGCAGTGAATTCAGTCTTCTCGTAATCAGAATCACATCCGATTTGTATCTTCTGGAGTGTCTCCTGATATTCATCATCAAATGAAGAGGCGTCAAATCTGCAATTACTTCTGCATCCTTTGTATCCTTTTGGACAACGTTTAGCTCCTGCCGCTTTCAAAATTGTGAGCATTTCTTGGCTGAAAATATTTCTTTTTTCAAAATTTTATTTAGTTTTGCTGATCTCACTTTTGGAGAGATGCTGCCAAGTGTCTCGGAGACTCTCCTCTGTAGTTCAGCTTGTTAGGATCCGATCCGGCGGAGATTAGAAATTTGACACACTGTAAAAGTATATTTCATTATGACCAATTCACATTAATAGATGTACCTCTAGGCTGATTTTCTTAGCATCGACAAGAGCCGCTGATTTGTGGAGAGCTGTATTTCCATGAGGGTCCGTTGCGTTCATGTCGGTTCCGTGAGCATAAAGAGTGACGAGAAGTGGCAACAAATCCGGCTGAAATAGGAAGTTTTCGCGAGCTACTTAGGATATTTCCTTACTTTTCTAGTTGTTATGAACAAAAGAAGTGCAGTTTCTCCGGCATTATTTTTCACATTAATATCCAACCCTAATTCCACTTTCTTGTTGAGTAACGCATTCAACGACTCCTTGTACAACGCAACATGAATCGCACTATTACCCAGCGCGTCACGTTCATGCGCCAGTTCCGGTTTGTCCTTCAGCACCACCTCAACAACACTTTGCGCATTCTTTGACGTCATTGCCACAAACAATTCATTGCGATCCCCGCGAGTGAACTTGGCTCCTTTCCCAATAAGGAAAGTGGCGACGAGCGGTTTCGCCGCACTAACGGCCTCATTCAATGGGCTTTGCCCATCCATATTGCGGTCGTCAATAAAATGTTGGGACGCCGGGCACTTATCCCAAATACTCTGAAAGGAAGCCATTTTAGTATTAGGAGACTGGATTCTCATGGTACCTGAGCACAGAAACTGCTTGAAACATGGTGCCATACATTGTTTCCTGCTTTATCAGTTTCACAGAATAGAGTTGGATCCAATTCCAATAATCTCTCCACAATTTTCTGACGATCCATAGCTAAGGCTAAGTGTACTGGATAACAATTCTCTGTGTGACATAAACAACGAAGTTGACTGAAAAGAAGACCTTAAATTCATATTTTGATCAAATTCCTACCTTTCAAACTTCTCGCAAGTCTCATTCATAGTTTTGATAAGCTCGTCGGAAAAGAAGTCCAAACGATCAGTGGCTATAGCAACATGAATCATATGATAGTGTGGCTTCAAACGAATTTGGATGACCAATTCCTCAATCTTTGATCGGATATCCGGACGTTGAGTGTCGAAAGACGTGAACAAGAAGGATTTCTCATCACAAAGATGAAGAAGATCCATCAGATCCTTTTTGTCAGTTGATCGGAATAAACTAAACGGTCTAGAGGCTGGTGAGTCAGGTTCGAAGAAATCCTCTTGAACAAAGACCAAATGGAACATTGCATCCGGAAGTCGTCCTTCAGTTCCTTTTGATCCCGTTACGATGATAAAATGTTCATCATCCACTTCTGTCGGAACCACCTCATAATTCTGGAGTACTTCCATAGGAAACTGACAGACTTCATCAATTCGTGATGGATACCATGGCTTATTCAAAAACTTATTAATTATTGCTGGGAACGTTTTGACCAGTGAAACAACATTCTCAAAACTCAACCCACTCTCAACACGAGGAGTAACCTGTCGAGCCGGAGAGTTAGTTGCAGAGCTAGTAGACGGAATGTCTCTGAAGAAAAACATGAATATAGACTGAATTTTAGCGGAACCCACTTCTTATCAACGAGTGGCATTGTTGCGTCGCAGAGTCCGGCTGGCTCTTCCTGTTCCGCTTCAACCATAATGAAGTCCTCTTGTGATGCAGTTGAATTTGTAGTTGTACTTGTGATCACGGTAGTTGTTGTGGTAGTGTCTTTATCAGTTGTTACGGTTTCCGTCACTTGCACAACTTCTTGAGCTAAATCTTTAAAAAAATCATTTTTTTGCTTTAAAAATAGAACTAGAGCCTACCTTGTCGACTTTTCACAATCTGCTGTTGACTCTGATTGTCCCTATAAGCTAACGGACTCATGGAAATCAACAAATCTGGATTTGAATAAGATCTCCATTGTCTAGCATCATTTTTCTTTAACTGAAGAGTATCCATTTGAGGGTTGGGAATGAATGAGCAAGACTTTGGGTCACTCATTTCGCAATGAATCTTCTCTCCGTTTTCTGACTCTTGTGTGAACGTATTTCTGCAAAATCGATGAAGTTGCAAATAAAATGAGCAATTTTGTCTCACCCGTTAGATTTTAGTGCTGTGAATGACTGAGAAATTGCAGGCCAAATTTCTTCTGATGACGTTGCAGATGTTGCAGAATACCAATCTGATGAAGTGGTCGATTCAGCTGAAAAAACAGTTTCTTGTTTGATTTTTCGACAAAAAATGACTTACAAATAGCTAAATTTGGTTCCCTGTGGACGCCGGGCAAAAATTGCTGGTGAAATGAGCCATCCTTACTAGAAGAGGCCATTGTTGCCTGGAGAAAAAAGAAAACTTTGAGGAAAGTGAATTATGTGAAGTGGAATACATAAATTGTGACGTTTTGCGAATATTTGAGCACAATATCAAGTGGAAGACACGTTTTCGGAAGGAAAAAACAGAAAAACAAAAATTCTTGTCAAAAATAAAGTTTTTCAAGTTAAAAAATGGAAGAAAACGGATGGAATAAGGCGGATAAGAATTAAATTAACATGTGCTGGCATCCCATGATGGCTGCCCGCCTCACAAAATGACGAGGAAAAGACTTAGCAATGGGGCGCACTTTCTGACCTCCCCTCGTGGTGTTGAAAGGGGCCCTCTCAGTCATGCGGCGGGGGGAAAGGAGAAAAGAGCGGTTGAGTGAGAGGAGAAAAAATAAAATGAATAAATTTCGGCTGAAATCGGATTTCTGATGGGAACTTGAGGAAAAAAAGGCGACAAGGTTTTATAAACGAAGTGAACATTTGAATGATCGAGGAGACAAAGATGAATCACGATAAAAGGGAAAGAAAAGGTGAAGAAAGACAACGTTGCGTAAAGAAACAATTATTACGAAATCTATGTAGTAGATTATTCATTCCTCATAGATAACGATCATTTTGTTTAAAAGAAGGTTTTATGAAACTATGTAATAGATATGCATAAAGTACACTCGAATTTCTTTTCAAGGGCATACGCAAATACTCAACATCTGTCAGGTGGTCTCACCTTCCTATTTGAGTCATAGTTTAAAGTGCAAATAGTAAATCATTTTATCTTATCGTCGTTTTTTTTTTTCATTTCTTTAGTATAAGTTGTCTCGGAAAAAAACATAGAGAAATTAGAAACCAAAGTTCTCCTTTCTTTTTTTTTTTGTTTTCTTTTCCTCAAAATGAAGAAGATGCATACGAAAGATAGTTGGTAGAGGGAAAATGAAGTTTTTTTTGTTCTTTATTTCGGATCGCATCTTCAAATGGTCGCATGACTCTGACTTTCAAGGACAACGAATGTACTAATTGTGGGATCGAGATGCAGCGGGACCGAATAAATTGAAGGAAAACGACTGGAAAAATAAAAAGAGAAAGCAGATGGAATCATGTGATGGTGTTGGAATTAATTAGTGGATTTGGGAGCATTTGAATGAATGTGATGAAATTTAGAACGACTTTTTTTCAGGGAAATGAAATGATTTAATGATGAAACTAGTGCTGATAAGAAAATATATTGTTGTTTATCTTCGAGAAAACATGAACATTGAACAATGAACACAATAATTTCACGTGCAGGTTACGTGATATTCGTGATTAATGTTTTGAAGACCAATTCTTGGATACTGGGTTTTATTATTCATCGCTTTCCTCAAAGTATGCCTGAAAACAGAACCAATTTTATGCTATTCATTTATGCACGGCAATAAATTCACTAGACTTCGTTTTAGTTTATGCTCTCCGACTATTTTATAGCATTTTTTAAGTTCAAAAACATAAAGAAATAAAAGTGAAATAGTTGAATTGTACTACTGTAGTTTTATGAAATTGGAAGAATAAATTTAGAAAATCAAATTCGAACAATTTGGACTTATCAAGGTAGCACAAAAATTCATACATTTGATTACGAAAGAATATCTAGTTTGAGTTGCAATCAGTCTGATTACGTTTTTAATAATTACATCACTACCAAAAACCCTTAACTGATTTTAGGGACAGTTTGGAACTTTTGAGAGAGAAAAAAGTTTTCTGAAGTGTTGGTTATTATATTTCTTTGCTGAAACAAAATACTTTTCTTCTATTTTGATTGTCTTTTGAATGAAAAACCTTGGATCAAAAATTAGATGAAAATTATAAAATGTTGTCAATTCAAAACAATATTTTAAAAAAAACCATGTCAAAATAAAATATCCCACATTTCAATTTTTTAAATGAACAATTTTCAAGACACAAAGTGCCCCGAAAAAATCTAAAACCAAAAAATTAGATGAAACATCTTCTTTTCGACCACAAAGACATGGAAGCTGTCAGAATGATGCATCTGTGAAAAAATGGGACAGATTCTTTCAAAAATCTCAATTTGTCGGTTGAAAATTTTGTTTCTCACCAACCAATACATCATTTTGTAGCAGATGTTGTACGCAGTGACATGTAATTGAGATTGTTGCTTCCAATTTGAACAAAGAAATTGGTGAATTGCAGATGAACAATGTAATGGTAATTTGGTGCTGTTTTGTGACATTTTTTGGTTATTTTGCATAAAGAGGGAGGGAAAAGGGCTGGAAAGAAGGATTGTGCTTTCGGGGAAGGATTTTAGGGTACTGTATTAGGTTGAACCGGAAGTCTTGCACCAAAGTGAATTTTTTATTTCAGTGAGTTCTAGAAGTCACTTGTGGGTTTGAAAATATAATCAAAGGGTGGCTCATCATAGAAGCTATCAGTCATAAAATACTCAGAGTCACTGCTCTTTCTATTAGAAAATTAATACATACATAGTTGAAGGTATTATTTTGACAACTCGCAATAGGGAGCTCTTGTAAAGCCCCAGGTCAGTCAAAATGTGTGGTTTTATTTATGTTACAATAAGAATAGATGTCCCATAACGTTCCACAGTTGACCGATAGTGCCGGCCATTGCAGTCCGGAAATATTTCATTCGAAACTAGGCATTAATCATAATGACTATGGGTCAGAAGATTGGCGATTACGCCAAGCTCCTAAATTCAATTGAACTGTTATCTTGCATAACTTGTAAGTAATACTGCTGCACATTGATTTAACAATCTTACACGATTTGGCTATACAAAATTTGAGGCGAATTTGTTACCCCTTGAAATTGTCAATTTTCAACTGGAAGTGTGGAATTGAAATTCATAACCTGTCTAAACAGGAATGACTGATTTTTCTAATTTGTTGTAGGTAAAGGTTGTTCGGTTCCTTACATACACTATACCAGATGCAGTTCCTTGGAGCTTCTTGTACAAGCACTACTAAACGTAATTAACATGAAAACATTATTTACCTTTATTTTTAGCAGCGTTCAAGGGAAACATTGAACTAGAAATTAATAGCATCAAATCTTATACATGACACCTCTCTATTAACATAAAAACTTCAGAAGTAGTGGACTCGCTAAGTTAGGAAAGGCTGTAAAAACCTGAAGGTTGCTCATAGTGGCGATTTTGATCTTTTATCTTTTCAAAATTAAATGACAGTGAACGGTGCTAAGATGTTTTTATTTTTTGTACATTTAGAGTATACCTGACTCTTTCTAATGGCCACTTGTCTCAGTTTCTAACAGCTCTCAAACGAGTAAGAAGATTCAAAAATCAGATCAATCTCAAAACTTATACTTATTAATCTCTGAGTTGACTCTACCTGGATTTTGCGCTTCTGAAACTGCAAATGTGGTGGAACATTGGACGTATGTTGGGGGTCTTTACAATAGTAGAATTATTGATTCAAAATGATTTTGAAAGTTGTTAAAAAAGAAAATTGAAATTTTGAATTTTGGTGCAAGACTTCCGGTTCAACATAATACTTGAGTCAATCTACTCTAATGAGAAGAGATACTGAGGTAATACTGATCAAGTAAAACTAACACAAAATTATGATTGGAATTATATTCTATAATTTGAATCTGACAGTCTTTTGAAACCATGTCTAATCACCCTGAATAGTCCTTCGCAAAATCAGAGACTTGTTTTCAGATACGACACAACACATCACCCCCTGCAATGAAAACCACTCTTATTAGTAACCCTTTTTGTTCTTCATTTCCTGGATGAGCTTTGATGAGAGATGAGAAGATTGCTCTTCGACGCGTCACTGGCAAATTTGTTGTATTGTTGTTTTAGCTTGATTGATTGGCTGTGTAACGATTAGATAGAAAAGAAAATAAATCAAATATCGGAGGATGGCGAAAATCGAGGGCGCAAAATCACAGTTGTCGATTCACAAATTTTGATTATTTCTGATGATAGAGGAATTGCATTAAATCGCAATTTGTCTTCAGAGATTATTGCAATTGGATTATTGAATAGCTGTAAATGAAGTTTAAGGAAGAAGTTTATCTTGTTAGAAACAGTTATTTCACTAAAGACTTCTGAGCTAATGTATTTTCAACAGTTCAAAAGCGTAAAAGCTGCAAATTGCGATTATACTGGTTTTGATGAAAAGCTCAAAACATGGTTTATAATAATCGAAATATAAGCTTACATAAAGTTCTATATTTTTTCAATCCCCTTCAAAACAATTCCATTCTCTACCAAATTCTAGAATTTACACTTGGAATGCTTTTAAGATCCCCGATAGTTAGAAACCCATTTCACAGATGATAAACGACAAGCGTCGGGTGTTGGTGACAAGCATTAACATGATTGTTTTCTTAACAAGTGATTCTCATCCCTCTTATCACCCTCCTACTTCCACTATTTCATTTGGATCTCCCGCGACCAGCGAGAGTGTCAGTTGTCATTGGCGGCTCGTCCAGCCGCTAATTAGCTCACTGGCTTTTCTCACTCATCAAATGTTGTACAAAGTGACCTTCTAATCGGCGGCGGCCTTTTTACTGGTGAAAGAGAGTCAAAAAGTCAGTTGTGTTAAGATAGTCCATTCGGCTGATCAACTTGAATAAACTTTTAGCGACTGCGGGTGTCAATTAGATACACACTGAGTGTAGATGCAGGGCACCTGTCGCTCGTTGTGAGCTAATCTGTCACTACACGACCGTGGATAACCATCTCGAATACTGAATTCTGATGGAATACTAAACAAATGAGCATGGACTATTTACTTGATTTCGATAGTATAATTGGGCACACTCCATACATCACGTGGGTGACTGTATCTATAAATCTTGATGGTAGTTGGACGGATGTGCTACGCTGGTGGCAAAATAGATGATATCTGCAGAACGATATTGGATATGTTGGGAAAACGCTACGATAAGAGACTGTATGGTTCTATGGTGGAGATTTGAATATAGAAAAATAAAATTATTCCAAGGAAAATTATCGAAACATTTATTCTTAATACCTGAATTTTCAAGTTCTGCTCGTTATCCAGATTCAAATAACTTCGACTCATCAACACCAGACACTTTCTAACTTCTCAATCAAACATCAAATTCAACATATGCTATGAGTTAAGTCATAAATTCATCAGCACCTATCGTTAAGTTTATACGCCATATTTCTCAATTCAAACTCTCCCCCCCCAGATGCACATCCTCCAAACTGAATTCAGTGTGAATCGGCGCATAAAACTTGGCCATCACCACATTCAAAAGCTATTAGAAGACCATTAAACTTGAGTTAACCGGGTGAGCATAAGGCTCAACGGACTTGTAAATCACTAAATCACCGTGTCCGAAATGTGGGCAAAGTGAAGGCACAAAGCGGGTAGGTAGGCGAGTAAGAAGAGGGTGTCTCTTCCACGTTAAACAAACTTTAAACTGACGTTTTGATCAATTGCTTTCTTGTCAGAACATATAGCCACAGCCACTTAGCGGTGGCTTCTTATCAAAACAATTGGTTTTTCAGGCACTTGCAGACCTCTCAGTAATTCCATCACATCTCTCTGTGTGTTTTTTTCTATTTTCAATAACAAACATCATCATTTTTCACGCTGGTTGAACTTCCCCGCTTTCAGTTCATTTATCTTGAAAAACGTAACCGGTGAGCTGGTACTAATTATTTTGTTGAATAAATGATACGTACGAAACATTTGACATCGACTTGTTCCCTTCACTGTTTGTTTTGTTATCAAAATTTCCGAATTATCCCATTGACCATTATTACAACTCTGGAAATTGACCACAAAAATAAACCTGCATAACTCACTCTTTGTCGGTAAACAACTGTTACCTTCCCCCCAACCATCACTCCATTTTTTATGATCTCACTTTTTGACCTCAATTTCTTACAATTCATCTCTTATTTTTTTACACCAACATCTCCTCGGGTATAAGTTATAGCTCTGTCGGTGTTTGTCAATTGCACAATATGCAAATGCTCGGCGATAGTTAAAAGAAAAGGTCGGGATTACGATTACCGCACGAAAAATGAGCGTCTTCCGTTTTTTGTCGGACGGGATAAATATGCAAAAATCAGGGATGGCCCCCCGTATGTCACCCTCTTTTTATTCCGATTTCCAAAACCACTGATAGATCATTAATTATTGTGAAAAGTGAGAAGGCGGGAAAGAGGAAAATAGTGAAATTAAGTCCTGAAATGAGAAAATGAAAAAGAAGTGATGAAGAGAAAGTGGCAATTTCCCGCCACGGATTTTGAGCTCGAAGTTAGTTAAGGAAATTGGAATTGCTTCCCTAATTAATCAAATAGACCGGATAGTGTTCATCAATTGCTAGAAGGTTTTTATAAACTCTTACAATTAATGGTTCCAAATTTCTCACATTTGAACCTTTGTCCTGAATCGATTGTCTCCTGAAAATGTCTGATTTCATTTTTAATTTGTCGCAACAGTTGGAGGTCCCATTTGCTGTGTTGTTCTAACAAATCGCTTCAACTGGCGCCATCTAAATCAACATTTCGTCTGTCATCTGACACGTGTGACACCTTCACAGAGGTCTTCAAAGACCCAAATCGTAGAATTAATAGATTCATCCACATTTCTTATTTTTGCTGCGGTTTGTCTTTAATTAAAGATGAGGATGGAAAAACATCCATTAAGTTTAGACGGTTATTGTTTTTGCTAAATATTCAAACTCATCGTTGTTTATGTCAACATTCGAGAAGAATTGGCTTTCAATTTTCCTGGAATATCCTTGATTTAAGAATTCCTTCTTATTCTATATTGGTCTTTGAATTGTTTGACCTATTTCAGCAGCTGTAAGAAATGAGGAAGCTTGAAACAACTGCACTTTCTCTTCTCTCTTTCACTTGGTGTTAAAATTGATGGTGATCAATTCTGATAGACATGCAATCAGTGTGTTGATCAAATGGCATGAAAAGACAACATTGGATAGGAATCCCGCCCTCCATCTTATTCTGCGACCACCCCTGAGCGGTGGGCGGCTGAGAGTCTATGACGGCAGAAGAGGCATACGGTAGTTAATTGTTTTCGGACGAGGGCCAACAATCTGGAGGCGGAGTCACTCGACAAAAAGAGAGAGAGACAGAGAGGACCCATTGCACACTTTCTTTTCACTTTTTGATTTCTTTGCCCTAATTGATACTGGCTACTCTATTCCAACTTCCTTCATTGCCGCTCATCCAAACTAGTGAGTAATAAGCTAATAGGGTGACTCGTACCCAATAAAAATGTCATTTCGAGAGTGTTGGGAGGACTTGAAAATATTCATGATAATTGTTGAGTCGTAAAACTCTCTACCCGCCCCGTTTTGGCTCTCATCACATAATGACATAATTACTTTCTTTAAGGGGTAACAGACAACTTAGAAATAGAGTATGGCAACAACCAGAAGCTAACCTCCCTACTCCAAACAATTATGTTTTGTTGGCTTGAATTTCCAACAACTTCTCAACAATTCCAACTAACACTTCATTTAGTTCCAATTTCCTGTGTTGATGAAACGATGATTATTTTGGTGTTGGCCGCCGCTTCTTTTCATTGTTTTTGCCTTTTTTTCGTCTCATTTCTTTCATTACCCCTGTACCATCATCTGAATCAGCTAATGACGATTGGGCCCCTCATCGAAAGCTATAAATGGGGTCGATGTCACGTGGCAATAAATAAATCGAATGCGTAAGGTGTTAATGTCATTAAGAAGCGCAATAAGCGCGTGGTGTTAGATTGGTCAACACATCTGCTTCAGAAGAGGGCTCCTCCCTTCATATTCCAGCAATTCTCCTACCGTAAACCATCTGATTTTTTGTTTGCTTTGCAATTTATCCCCCCTATCCTTAAGCGATGCGCACCACTTCCCGCCTTTTTATACTTCCTGTCGCTTTGGATGCTTCTTCCGAGAAATAAAGAGCTCATGTCTCCACAATACCCTATTAATTACAAAAGAGTATCTATCCCGTTTTCATGCTAAATCCATATCGCTCAATTATTCCTACGGTAACATATGTTGTTACGCATTCAGCCATTCCCTCATCCGCAGATTATTTTTATGATCAATTCCCTCTAATCCGTCGTAATGAATCTTATTTCTTTAGACATCGATTATTTTATTGTAGATATATATATATGAGAACAATGGTGTCGAAAGATGAGAAGTCGAAACAATCGGGAATGTTCAGTGTGGAAAGTCTTTTGGAGACACCACAAAAGTCAAGCAAAGAAGATATGATTCGACCGACTCCAATCACTCCAAAAACTTCAATATTGCTGCCACAACTTCATCCAATGTCATCTTACTTTGGAACACAACTTGATCCAATTATGATCTATTTTGCACAGACAGGGTAAGTAAACTTCCTAATTAGGCAGGACAGACACATGACTAATCCTTCTAATCCGTTTCATATTCAGAAATCGTCTGCCTATTGTAAGCTCCGACAGTTCTCCAGAATCATGTGCATCCTCTCCTCTTTCAATGCAACATTCAATTCCATGGCTATCATCTCAACGAGAAGACTCACCAAGTAAGAAAAAGCTAATACTTCCTCCCTCTCATTTAATTGCAATTTACAGCCAGTGATGACGCCAAAATTCAAATAGGGCTAACCAAGTGCATGTTGCGAAAACACAAAAACAATCGGAAACCACGGACACCCTTCTCAACTCAGCAACTCATTTCACTCGAAAGAAAATTTCAATCAAAGCAGTATTTGTCGATTGCCGAGCGAGCAGAGTTTAGCGCTTCATTACAACTGACTGAGACACAAGTCAAAATTTGGTTTCAGGTTAGTATCGTTTTGTATCTAAGGAACGATATATTAAATCAAAAGTGACAGTATACGGGAGAAAATAGATCATAATCATATCGGCACGCTTCTCTTAATTATGGTGTTCGTAAACGCGTTCTTGCATTCTTGAGATAGTCGAGATAACAACGACCTTCACGCCTTTCTGTAAATCTTCCTGATCCTAGAGATTGATTTGTTGACACCTGGTGCAGTGTGCAAACTCTAGATGTTATCTTAAAAAGGAGCCGACACCTTTTGTTCCTTTCTGAGGCTCATCCATAAAAGGTGCACATCTTGATTATGAAGATGACTAACCATATCTGACACTTTCCCCCACTTGTCAAGTGACTGTTGTGTTGTGCCAGCTGTCTTTTTTGCTACAGTACCTACACACCTCTCGAAATATTTAGGACCAGGCGCGTGGTGTAATGGTGGCAGATGATGGCGCGGTTAATTGACCTTCATCATCACGTAATTGGTAAATATTGCAACGTTTTGATAGGATGGGTAGGGCAGTCTTTCAAAATTCCGGGTCGCGGGACATACACAATGGTGTCAATGACGCAAGCTAATTGTCACATATTCATCTGCTCATACAGGGCTTTACTCCAATCAGTCACACATGTGATGGCCCATAAAATTAGACGAAATATCATCGGATTGCGCTGGGAACATTTTATAGATGTGTAGCCATCTGCATCATCTCCCCAACCTTGATTTACTATTTCATTCACACCTGTCACTCGTTTTGTGTTGTATCAAACTCAAACCAAAAAACATCTTCATCTCATTTATTATGAAGGTCGTTTTGGTGTCAAAAAAGCTGTCAAATTTTCATTTTTCTCCCTCACTTAGAAAGTGTTAATGATATGATAAATGATCTAGAAGATTGCGGAATTTGGCAATGAAAAAATCGTCGTTTTTCACAGCTGGAGTCCAGTTGTTTGATGATATTGAAAGAATTGAAGAAAAAAAGAATTTTCATCAAATAAAAACCAATTATAGAATCGGAGGGCAAAGTCAAAAAGACTACAGGAAGCGGAAGTGGAGAAAGTGAAATTTGTTCAAGCAAGTGCATATGCAGCAGCAGCAGTTCAAGATCCAGCTAGTCTTCTTGCTTTCTATCCACCACAATGGTGATTTTCCCCAGATGATGATCAATGCTTAATACTAGTCAACTCAACAATTAATAAGTCATGTCCTGAAAATAGCTGAAACAATTTCAGCGTGTACTTCAAAGTACTCTAAACCATAATAGTTGCTCTTTCTATAATCAACTGCTCAACATTCTTTTATTAGTCCGGTTCTGAGAAAAAGAAAACAAAAAATTACAAAATCTTCGTTCAACATTCCTTATTTTCCCCCTTTTCTTTCACACTGTGTTGTGGACTCATTCGCTTTTCCTTACATTTTGCATTCAACTTCTCACTGAATTGTTCCAATTATCAACTTGCTGCAAAATTCATGTGATCTCTGATCTGAATAGTAATTTTTGTGTTTTCCCTGTATCTTTTTTTTGAATTCTTGAAATTTTACTTGCTTTTTGATGTTATCTCGCTTTGAAATTGTATGAAATAGTTTTTAATAAACTTTGAACCTTAAAAATTTGAAAAGCTGATGAAATTTTCAACGGTGAGCTCATAATTGATGGCAGTTGTACTAACAAACAAGAAAATCTAAAACCATTGAAACAACTTATCCAAAATAGTCGTCTTTTTCTAAAGTTAAACTTGGTGATTCACCATAAAACCTTGTTTTATTTGGAATATGAATCACCGGAAAGATGAAAATGGATTGACACGTATCATTGCCCTTTCATGATTCATCACCTTTTTTCTGTACAACTTTTTACGGAATAAAACCAAAGACCATTCCTACTCTTAGTTTTCCAAGAATGCCATCTTCCTGGTAAACAAGAAATGGCACGTTGATTAGCAATAACATTTTCACCGATTACCCTCTTTTTTTGTTCTTATCATCTTCCAACTCTCATCTAAAAATGGTATTTTCTCTAACCTCTCTGCCAACTTCAACGCCCATAATCTATCTGTCAAACATCGCTCTTATCGGGCATGATTAATGCAACGTAGAGTGTTCAAATAAAGCGAATCGCATAAAAGGAAGGCGCTATGGCAGAGAGAACACAGTACTGCAAAGTCTCTCAACTACCATGCACGTTATCAACAGCCCAGTGAGTTTTTTATGCGATCCTTAAAATATTTAATGTTTTCTTTCAGGATGTCCCAAGCGCTCACGCTATTCGTGAACAACTCCGTGCTGGATCCGAGATTCACGTTCGCGGACATGTCACTCATCACCATCACAAGGACTTTGCCGTTGAGCTTCTCTCCGGACCAAACATCGTTCTCCATGTGAACTTCCGTTTCGAGCATGACCACATCGTTGCTATGAATACCTCAACCAACGGATCCTGGGGACCAGAAATTCGCCACCATAATCCACTCAAGCATCATGATCAATTCCATCTCAAGATTCATGTTCATCAAGGATATTATGAGGTGAGATATAGTACAAAGTCACTGAAATTAGAGAGGAATTTCAGATCTCTGTAAACGGAGAGCATCTTGCTGACTTCCCACACCGTATCCCAGTGGAAGCTGTTCAAGCTATTGGACTCAAGGGAGCCGTTCATGTCGATGAGATCTCTTTCACCGGATTCGAATTCGGAGTTGACTGGAGCTCTCAACATGATTTCGGACATGCCGGATACAACTCCTACGGAACTGAGGCCTATGTTGCTCCAGTGTTCCACGAGACTCACTCCTACAACGCCTACTTTTAAATGATTTCTTCAACCTTTTGATTTCAAATTTGATTACAATTCATTTTTCATTGAACTACTCGAATAAATGTTGTAATATGTTTACTGTTTCTTCTTGCACGTGCCATTTCAACATATTTGAATGTCATTCATTTTTGACACTATAGTCGTCTTTGCTTATCAAACAGTCTAAGAGCTCAAAATACGAAAATGATGAAATTTCTAGCATTGTGACTGTTCAACGCAAACATCTCAAAAATGCCCAAAAATCAGTTTTTTCTCAAAGTCTACTAACAACAAAGTTCTATTCTAGAATATGATGACTAAGGAAAAGGAGGAAAAAGGAGATCAAACATTTTCAAATGTTGACACGTCTCGGTGATGATGCGAAAATGTCAATATGGTTTGTAAACGGGAGCAGAAAAACAAGATGAAAAGTATAAAATGTGAGAAAAAAAAGTTGTTAACAAGTTAAGACAAGTTGTTGACGATCAAAATGTATGTTATTGAAAACCCGGTAAGAATATACTCTATTTTACTTTAATATTATTTTATACGACATTTTTAGCGTGTACCAAGTGTTCATCCTATTCAAGAGAGTTTGAGAGCAGGAACTGAAATTGAAGTCAATGGAACTGTTCACAATCAAAATGAGTAATGATTCTGAGTTGGTCCTAAAAAAATAAAATTGTTTTCAGAGATTTTGCGATTGAACTTTTGAGTGGCGCCAACATTGTGCTCCATATCAATTTCAGATTTGAGGAAAATCATGAAATGGTACTGAATAGTTACCTAACTGATTCATGGGATACCGAAGTCCGTCACAATCATCCTCTCCGACGTCATGAGCCCTTCCATGTTAGAATTTATGTTCACGAAGGTTACTTCAATGTTTGTTCTTGTATCCTTTTACCTACCTAACACCATTTCTTCAGATAACTGTGAACAATGATCTTTTGGTTGAATTTGATCATAGATTTCCCGTCATGGCTGTCCAATCCATTGGAATTAAAGGATCGGTAGATGTTGAGTCAATTGTTTTCAAGGGATTTGAGTTCAAAACTGAATGGTGCAAACGCCAAAATATCGTGAACGATGCTGTTCAAAATGCTTATGATACAGTTCCAAATGCACCACCATTGGTTCAAATTGAAGGAACACAACATTACTAAATATTTTTGATGTATTTTCCTTTTTATAACATCAAATGAATTTTCTCTTTACAATGAGCCTTCAATCTTTTTACGGAAAAATGTTAGTGATTTATTGAAAAGAATTGATTAAACATGTTTTCATCAGAAAATGTTCTTGGAAGATTATATTGATTCTTTCATAGATTTTAGAAGTATTTTTTACGCAAACGTTCAAAAATCAAGCTAATTTCTCTGAAATCATTTGAACGTTCAATTCAATGTATGACAATACCCTATTCAACAGACATTGTGTATCTTATTTCTACGAACGAGTTTAAGTGTTCTGTTTGTCTTATAACAATTAAATTCATTCGTCATTCTGAACTGTCTGTGAACTCTGCTAAAGCTTTTTCTAATTGCCACCCAAAGTGCAAGACCACCTCTGAGACAACCCCCTCGAGCATCTGTTGAAAATTCATTAGTGGTACTACCACCACTACTACTTCTAGGCTTCTATTCAAGTACCAACTAGTTCTGTTCGACTACTCGTTTTTCTTTCATCTTTTCTTCCTCTTCATTTTATCTGAAACGGAAGAATTGGTAGCGTGCTAGTACATTCTTCTCCCTTTTTCATCTAGTCTACATTACAACATTTTTTTTGGTTGATACGAAACAAAAAACATAGAGTCAGAAAGACATAAAAGGAGAATGTCTTTAACCTCGGGACCACATCTCTCAACAAGTGCGTGTATAAGAAAAAGAAGAAATCAATCCATTTCCGACCACATAAATCATGACCAAAAAATGTATCGCTTCCCCATTCTTCATTCCGTCTCCATGCGACCTCGTAGATATTTTCTTTCCACTCATCAATTTTTGTGCCTCTCATAAAGCAGAAAAACATGACGGGGGAAAGAAAGAAAAAAATCCTTTCCGATTCATTTCATCTGCTCTTCTCTTTTTTACTTCACCTCATTTTTCATGACTCAATATTCATAGGAGAAGGTTTTGAATACTTTGTCATGTGTTCTTCTCTTTTAATAAAAGGATAGAGACCAACATTACTCAGACAGGAAAGAACTTTAATTTTCATTTTAATCTCTCATAGGGTAGATCCTCCGACAGAGAAAAAAGAAGACACGCCATGCATAGTTCATTCAATTTTGAATTGCACCCATAGGGCGAAGGAAAATTGGGTTTCAGAAGAAGGGAAACTTACTCCTTAGTTTGCAAAGTTTCCTACCAACTTCTTCTTATCCGTTTTGTTTTCTGAATTTTCTAGAGATTTAACCAACGATAGATGAGCAAGATTAGGTTCTTGAAATTTTGAAAAACGTTTTCTCATAAAATTGTTGACAGATTTCAAATGAAGATATATTTCGAAAACCTAATTTAACTGGAATCTTGATTTGGCATGCTTGGCTTGAATGAGGAACTAAATTTTTGACGAAGTTCTGATTTCAGAGAAGAAGGTTTTGCTAAGATATTTTAGAATGTCTCTCACATTTTTTGATGTTGTTAGAAAAACATCATGAATGATCTTGTTAGAAATACAATTTGCAATAAACCATTTTTAGACTGTAAGATTGTCTTAAACTTCGAAATTTCGTTTTTTTATAAAACCTCAACTGTCCTTTCGCCTCTGCTACTTATGGTTTTCATTATTGCACTTTGCTCTCGGAGAAAAAAATTTATTTCCGTCTTGTAATTCTGATCCGCAAACGATAGGTCAACCGAGTCTCAAGTGAAAAGATTGTGCAAACTTGAGCTCAGTTTGCTCGACTGACTAACTCAGATCGAAAACCAGTGTGCTACCGAAGAAGCAAACATGTTCTTATTATATTGCAACCAAATGATCACATCTCACCCCTAAAACATCATTTTCGCGTTTTTTTCAAATATAGTCAGGGGTCTTCTTCACGCTTTCATGACATCCACTCAAGTGTCATTGAAATCCAACGCTACAGCAGAAACGAAGCAAAGCTCCGATGGCCTTTTATTCATTTTTTTTTTCAATTTTCCAGCCACGCATATCATAGTGTTTTTACTAAAAACTAAAGCTAGTCCCACTTCCAGAGGCAAAAAAGACGGAGATGAATCTAGAATCCCATACGAAAGCCGTTTATAATTTGTTCCTTTCAACGGTTTGGCTCAACACAATGAATTCAGAATATAGGATTTCTTTATACACACAGCTCTCCAATTTCCTAACCTGGGAGGCTCTCCCGATTGGGATTTGGATTTGGGTCGACCAGAAACAGAAAAAAACACAGAAGACTCTTCTTTTCCATCATTTTCTCTTTGCCTCATTTGTTTATTTCAACTTACAACCAACCCTTTTGAGAAAAAAACTCTTCCTCATGTCCCCCATGGCTCAGTTTTTTCTTAGTTCTTTCTTTTTTCTAAATGAACAAAAGGTTTTGAGAGAGCGTCTAGATTTTGAACTTTGAATCGAGAATAGGACTCACTGTTAGTTATTATTCATTTTTTCTCTTACTCCATTCATTGTTTCCATTTCAATTATTCTTTTCGAAAAGAGTGTTCCAGATATAATGTATGTGCATCCGAGAACAAGTTTCTCTTCTGTTTTCTTTCCAATCTTTCTTTTTTCTTATCCTCTCCCGCGTTTTATGCGTTTAAAAGAGAGAAAAAAAGGAGAGCAGTTTGTATTTGTGGTCTCGAAAACTTTCTCCTATTCTAAAAACATCCAGCATCTCTAATTTTTCAGTAATTGTTTTTCAGAATGATCGTTATCTAAATCGAGAAAACAAAATGTACTATCTTTTTGTTGGATTTTTGGCTCCAGCCATTTTGATTCTTATTCTTGGCTTATTCGCCTGCTTAAAGAAAACTTCTAATTCAAGATATGATGATAAAGATTATCAATCGATTTACTCTACAGACGAGAATCATGTGTATGTTTCTATCATTAGTACCGAAGTTTCATTCTATTCAATTTCAGAAGGATTCGAATGCCTGTTTACGATGCTCGGGGTGTCAATAGCTACCAAATGATATACGAGAATCAACATTTTGTTGACTTCAAACACCCACCCACCTATAACGAAGCGGTTCGCCATGTCGCCAATACCAAGTGAGTAAATGTCCGATACTTTGCAAAAATAAAATGCAAAACGTCAAAGCAATCTCATGACTAGTTTTTCAAACTCAATTAAAATTTTTGCAGACCGCCAAGCCGGCACTTGCCGCCAAACCAGCCGAAGATACTGGAACGAGGAGCAGTTCCGCCACCAAAACAAACCACCATTTATTAATGTGTATATTTCTTATTTTCGTTTCGGATGCACAATAATTGTGCTTTGCTATTTCTCTGATAAATAAATTAACTGACTGTAAAGAAAGAGGGTCGCCGATTAAAAAAAAATTATTTTTGTACTATCTTGTAACTGAACTCACAGAAATGAAACACAAAATGTTATTGTCTTCATGAATAAAATTTACTTTTCGAATGTTTTTTGAAAAATATTGTTGCTATTATTACCGGAATATGCTTCTTATATGTTCCCCTTTCTAACTTAAAATCAAATAAACTGACACAGTTGCGTCCTACTTAAGACTCCATGATTTGTGCTGAGCGAGGCGTTGCAGTGAGTTGAAGTGGCGATTGATTACTGCGAAAGGTGTTAAAAAGTGGTTCGATTCGGCTTGTTTCGACTGATAAGCTACTCCTTGTTAGGAGGGACATGTCTATTACATATAATTATGCCAGCTTTGCACATGTAGTTGATAAGAAAATCATATAGTTAACATTTTCTTATTGACACTCCACGGAAAAATGGTTTCAATTCAGAAATATGAAATTATTTCATTTTTTGTTGCTGTTTTCTTTTTTATTGTTGGACTTGGTATGTGGATTGCTTTTTGGCCAATATTTAATTCTGAGCTTAGAGCAGTAAGTTTTAATAAATTAGGATAAATGTAAGAAATATTCATTTAGAACTATAAACTAGAAGCACGCAATGACGGCTCATTGAAATACGCAGCATTCTTATACGCCAACCCACCAATGAAAAACGTTATGAAATTCAATTTGTTCAATATAACCAACCCGGATGAAGTGAAATACTTTGGTGCCAAACCTGAACTTATTGAAGTTGGAGGATATGGTTTCTTGTAAGAGTGTTGTTGCAAAATTGAAGAAATTTAGTGATAATTTTTTCTCAGAGAATCAGAAAAGAAGAAATACTATGAGTTCAGTGATGACAAAACTAAAATGTTCTACCAGAACTACAAACAATATCATTATAGTCCAGAGAATACAGATGAAGGATTCAGTTATGATGATAAAATATTGTTTCCGAACTCTATTGCAGAAGTAATTTCATTTGACCCTGAGAAATTATAGGAATATTATTTTCCAGGGTGCAGTGGCAACCATCTTTGGACCCACATCAGAATTCAGTAAAACTGCACAATTGATCGCATCTATTGGATTAGTGGCGGTTGGAGAATATCCTTTTATGTAATACAGATGTTAAGAACCTAATTGAATTGGCAAATTTTTATAGATCAAAAACAGTCAAGGACGTTTTATTTGAGGGATTTGAGGATCCATTGTTGAATGTTGCCCATTCACCGGTATGATTAAGATTTATGAGTGTTTTCATGATCTGATTTTCAGCTTTTCACATCTATAGTAAATTTCTTCGGATACGGATCACAACTATCGTATATTCCGGACATGAGGAAATTTGCTTATTTGTCAGGGGTGAGATTTCAATATCTTAATATTTAAAAATTGCTTCCAAGGGTTTTCTGCTGTTCATGAATATTACATAGAGACAAACCTTGGTGTTACTTCTAAAAAATATTGTTGCAGTACAACAACTCATACGACGAGAATTACTGGATCAACACTGGTTATAAAGATTTCAGCAAACTGGGTTTTGTAGAAAGTTGGGCCGGCTTAAAAGAGCTTCCCACATCATTTTGGCCAACATCCGAGGCAAGACAGATTAAAGGACCAGGTACTATCAAATATTAATATTCTCTCTAACTTATATTTCAGATTCTGGAAGTTTATCAAAACTTCATTTAACGAAATCTGATGAGCTTCCATTTTTCTTGTCTTTCATGTGTAGATCATTTAAAAGAACTTATTGGAAAGATGTAATGGTTGATGGAATAAAAACGATGGCATTCGCAGTACCACATGACGAATTTGATACCACACTCGAAAAAAATGCAGGTTTTCGGTATAAAAATACCGAAAATGTGGATTATTTCCCCGATTGGTGTAACCAGTAAGCGTTTTTTTCTTTCTAAACCAAAAATTAATCCGACTAAATATATCATATGTTTTCTTGTTTCCTTGATCTAACTATATTCATTAAAAAGGAGGAGGGATAGCCAATTAGGGTCACACTGGACTTTCTAAGAACAAAGGCTATTGATGTCCTTGTATCGAACATTCCCAAAACATTAATTGCAATCAGGAAAACAAGATCATCACCAAGAAAACATCACTAAAAATTGTTCTCATATGATCTTTCGGTCTTTCAGAAACGCTTCTAATTTATCGTCGAACTGCCAAAAAACAGCGAACGGCACTTATCTCCTGCCGCCAGGCTTGTTTCCACTGGTTTGCTATCCGGGTTGGTGATTTCCACATTTTCTCGATTGTTTTTTCACCTCCTATTCGATACTGATCTACCGATCCTATAACGGACTTCTCCTTCATTAAAACACATTAGCTTCCAATGAAATTCGAGTTTGACAGGTCATAATGCGCAGCCGCCGTTCACGGTTCTTGTTTCTCCACCTCACTTTTTATATTCGCCACCGGAAGTGCAACATCACCTATCCGGAATGAGTCCGGATCCACAGAAACATAAACCAATGGTTTTTCATCAAGAGAAAGTAAGAGAAGATAGAAAATAGTATCAAAGATCATATTTCAGACCTCTGGAACAGCATTACAAGTTGATGTTAGGTTCCAGGTGAACTTGCCAGTTGTTAATAACAAAGGATCAATGTGAGATTATGTCAACTGACTGATACTAGTTTTCATTTCTGTTTTGATGATTTCAGAATGTCATCACAAATGCCGAATGTGATTATTCCGCTGTTTTATGAAGATTCGCATGCTGTTGTCAAAGATTTCGTGATGAACACTGTTTGGTTGGGGGTCATCATAGTACCAAGGATAATTGAATATTTGAAATTTGTACTGATTTTCATTTCAATTTGCATTTTGACAACTCTCCTTGTCATACGGGTCAGAGTGAAGGGTTCAGTGTCAGTTGTATAAAATACCAAGATAAAGCATTTATTACTGTGTTTAAATAAATACTTGATTAATCAATGTTAATGAAAAACGGTTCGCAGCTACTACTTTTAGTGTGAATTTAATTAACAGCTTATGCTGGAGTTTGTTTTCTCGAAGCGACATATTTTTTGATGTTTGGATGGTTGAAGACGCGGTTGATCAAAGCCTGAAAACTAAATTTCTGAGAAGAAAACAAAAATATTGAATTACCAAGATATGTGGATAAGCATCCAAAGCATCTGGGCTTCCGTAGTCAATAACCTTCGAGAAAGTCTCAGCAGCAAAGACGTCGACCCAGGTTTCACGATCTCCAAGAAGCAATCCATTGTTTCCATTTTCCAAAAGGAATTTCTCAATGAGTGGAGCATACTTCTCAATATCTGGGATAACCTTCTCCTTGAAGAATTGATCCTTATTTTCTTGAATCATTCCAATCAAAACTCTTGAGAATCTTCCCATTCCATCAGAGCTCATGAATTCTTGGACGACTTCAGCCATCATATCCAAACGAGCGCAGTCGATAGCGTTAGTTCCGGCGCGATCTGTAGTTCAAAATATTTATATGTCTTCATTCTGAACAACATCAAAACTCACGGAACTGATGTCCGAGATAGCGGGCGATGGCTGTAGTTTGGCTAATTTTGACACCGTCAACTTCGAGAACCGGACATTGTCCGAGCGGCATTTCTGTAAAATACGTCACAATTCGTTTTCGTTCGGGTCAATGAAGCGTGGCTTATTTGAATTAATTTGTTATGCTTAATTGTCTCTTCTTTGATCACCTATAGTCTTGTTTCTAACGATTAATGACTTACGGGATTTCAATGCTCCCCATTCTTCAAACATGAAACGTTCGTCCTCAAATTTCTCATCAGCAAGATGGAAGAGAAGGCGGATAACCTCTCCGCGGCTGCGAACATCGAAATAGTAAAGCTTGTAGTGGGGCATGTTTTCTGAAACAAAATCGAATATTTTTTTGAATATAAAGAAAAAAGTATGCAAACTAAACGTATTTCAAACTTTGCATTGTCAGCAAAAATTTATGGCGGTGATATTGATAAGCAAATCGTTGTGCCATCTACGACAAAAACGATGATAATGCTTATAAACCTTGGTTGGCATTTCTCATTGAACAAAACTTCTAGAAGTAACAAGAAAATGAAAGCAAACACGTGAGAGAGCACTAAAAATAGAAGAGAGCCTGCCACTGGGCAGCCACTGAATAAGGCATCAGTGACCACAAAACGGCTTTCTAGGCAGAATGCGAAAACAAGTGAACATTCACTCAGTCAAAATGCATTTTCATAATACTCTCCACCACACAATGCTGCCATTACTACCAAGTACAGGGGAAAAAGAGGAAAAACCAAAAACTGTTTATTGTTCTCCAGTTTTTCATCGACGCCCGTTTCTCGTTGATAATCTATGAAAACAAAACAATCCCTCTTTTTCTTTTCCCTCTCACTTTTTCTCGCTCCATGTTTGAACTGAAGTGAATGGAGAATGCGTGGAAGGGGAGAAGAGGTGTATGTCAAGAAGTACTTGAAATCTGAAAAGCAGTGGAACATGTCGAGATTTGGATGTGTTTTACGACGAGTGATGAATTGCCTGGGGAATGACTTGAAAGAAACATGTTAAGCAACATCATGAACTTTTTTGTATTAAAGCTCTTAACGACGTGAAGAGAACAATAATTAAAACGGGATTCTTGGTTCCGATGATCTCCGTTTCAAGTTATTAGAGATTAGGAGATAGATCTTTCTCGAGGAAATATGACTCCACCCCTTTTTTGGACGAAGAAGACAATACAAAATAAGAAAGATTGTTCTTGCCTTCCGCCTAGTAGACATTTCACATTCATAATCGAGAAAGCCTACCTAGCAGTGCCGGACGTCTTCAACCCTATTCCTTCAATTGTCAAACATGGTCATCGGTCATTATTCTCGGGTAATTATGCTGTCTTCTCCTCAATTCGATGTAGCTATTCCGCTAACCTAATGAAGAGAAAAGCAGCTAGCAATGGATCTTCCGATTCTGTTTCGCACCTCGTTCTCGGTTCATTCAGCTGTAAGAGTGTTTCTTATTCGCCAGAAGCCACTTTGAAAGATCAAAGGACTATTCCTGTTGTTGAGATCAATTGGATTCTATTCTTCACCAGCTTCAATATTGCTTCACTCCACCCACTCTCCGTTAGCACTTCGGATTTGGTTCTGGACACGACAAAAAAGTAAATCCTCTGTTTCATTTTCTAAATATTTCTCTATGCACTTTGTCTCAATTGGGCGGCTTTCCATACATCTCATCTTGAAAAGCACTCACTACAGTAAATGCGGCAACATTCTTTTCTCCGTTATGACCTTTATACACTTTCTAGAGTTTTGTTATTCACTAGTCTAGTCAATTCCAATTATTGAATTTCTCTTCGTTTTGAAATTTTTTGAATAATTTTTAAATTCAATGAGCGGAAAATGTTACCCTAAGTTTTGAGTTGCATGAAAACGCAGTAATTAAAGACAGACACTATCTAAGTTTTTTCCCATATCTAAACAACATTTAGCTTATTCTGACGTTATGAAATATTATCATTATATATTTCTTTATTTAATATCTATTCCATTCAATTTACAGATTTTTGAAATGCACAGCCGATTGTTTTCCCTAGCACTTCTCTCATCATTAATTGTGACAGCTAACCAATGTGCCGCCACGGATAGTGGTTCTAGTCCAGTAACCAGTAAGTCCATTTCGCATCACAGTTTCTGAAAATTCTGTTATAGCAACAACCACTGCAACAGTGACCACCACGGCAGTAGTAACAACGACGGTTGCAACTGCAGGTAATGAAGATTTATAAGTTGTCAACGTTTTTTCCTTCGAAAACTTATTCCCATTGAGATTGATGACCTCTTTCTATAAAGTAGGGAAAGGAACTGCGCATATTTTCTCTAACTTTCTTGAGGGACAATTATTAGATAATTTCAACGGAAGTTTACAGACTGTGCAACATGTACAACAGATTTGATTGGTATCGTCACTGGAAATGATGGAGATACGGTGAGTAGTCTCAATATTGAAAATATAACTTTAACTAATTTTCAGGCCCCAACTTCTGCTCTTGATGTTGATGCAAATGGATGTGCTGTAGTTACCTACACCTGTGAAAGGAATCCAGTGGTGGCAACAGATGTTGTGCTGATTACGGTAATTTTCCTGTTCCTTTTCAGTTTGTTATTCACTCACAAAATTATTTTCAGTACTACAGTGACAGTCAAAATCCAACCGATGTCGGAACTCAGGATGGTTTAGGAACAGCCAATGTTATGCTGACTTGTGTTGATGGACATTGGGAAAATGCAGGAATCGAGATCAACGATATCGAATGTCAAATCATCACCTAGTCATAATTCTAATCAGGCCACAAAAGCTCAATCATATCACTTGTTTGAATGGAAAACGGTATTTTAATTCGATATCAATTGATAGGGACTAATTAAATAACATTCCTAATAACAATAATATTAATAACCATAATAATAATAATTGATATTTTAGGATTTTTAATAAATAATTTGTGGGTTCTTTTATTATCGCCATTCTTACTACGAAGAAGTTGATATCACTTCTTGAATACTTTTCAATTTGTTACTTTAATAATTTTATGTGGTTTTGGGTTTCTGTTCTATAATTGAGTTTCAGCACAAATGCATTCACTTTTCACTCATCTGTTAATTTTTTGTTTTGCATTGAGAATAGTTGATACTTGTGTTGCAACCGCAGGTGGTGGTTTAGCCACAACAACTGCTGCACCCAGCTGTGAGTTTTCAATTTTGCCAATTCCTCAATTTCAAAAAATATCTACTTTAGCATGTAAAAATTGCCTTTTATCTGCAACAACTATCATCAACATTAGTGAGGGAACAAAAGCATTCACAAGTGATACAATTGACACCTCCGGAACATGTGCTATTAGAACATCTGTTTGCGATGGAAATTCGCCAGATTCAGGCGTCTTAATCACAGTAATTCAGTTCACTTCTATTCTTTTTTTTGAGTTTTTTTTTAGTTCAACACGGATACAGCTGGTCAAAACAATGGTACAGGTACAGTCACCTCAGTTTTAATTTGCAATAGTGCTGGACAATGGACAAAAGATGGAATTGTTATCACTGAAATTGAATGTCAATCAACTTGAGATGTAATTTCTTCATTAATAATTTTAAATGCATGGCTTTGTTAATAATTTTGTGTTATATTCTTTGTAATAAGTGATAAGATTCTTTGATACGATTTGTGATTACTTCGGTGCTTAATAGAAACGATTCCTTTATAATTTGGAGTTTTAATATAAATATTGAACTTGATTTTGGGTTTAACATCAGTTAATTTTAATTTTAGAAAGTTTATTCATGAAGCAATATCCGTTTCGGTCTTAAATAAATTACTCAGGGAAAAATCCGCTATACGTAAATTGGATTCATGAGCAAATTCAAATCAGTAATTTCAGAATTGTTTATCAGATTTGTCTCTAGAGTTTTTGAAGATACTAACATACATTTCCGCTTATTTTTCAACAATGCGTCCTGATTCCCACTTATAATAAATGATCATGTTGTTCTTTAGTTGGGTCTTAATCTTGATATGAAGGGATCTTTATCTTGTTCAGATGGATGAAGTGGCAGTTTTTTCCGGTCCTACGGAGCAATGGGTAAATGGAGTCGACAGGTATACAACCGTTATTGAAGAATACTCACTAAAAAGCCGATTTGGAAAACTTCTCGAGTTGGCCCCTGAAGTTTTCAATGGAATTCAATAATGTTATTGGCTTCCGAAGTTTTGATTGGCCCCTAAAGTTGAAGTTTGCACCTGCTTCCTTCGAAGATTTTTACTATTTTTGTAAAAATGAAATTGGGGATCTGAAAAAATCGACAATAGGATATAAATACATATTTTTTTGCCAATATTGAAAGAAATTGGCGAAAGTAAATCGAATTTCTGATGGTTTATATATTAATTTTTTTATAATTTGAATTATAAATATATCACAAGTGCTGATTCGAAGTATCTCTCAGTCTGCACATTATCTATTGTTTATTAATCCTGCTGCCAATGAATTGTATCATTATTATCGTTTATTACCGCTACCGTTCACCTCTTTTTTGCCAGGGCATCTAATGAAAACGATGGGGTTAAAACTTTAAGTTTGTTCTGAAACATTTTTGTGATGTGTATATGTGTGTTTCTAAGCTTTTTCTGATAAATTAGTTCATAATGTTTTTGAAAGTTTTACCGGGTTTTCCCCTGAAAAAAATATTTTTGATAATCGTTTGTTTTAGATATATTGTGTACCCTTATTTTATTTTTATGAATTCAGATACGGCCTGTCGATTGCTTCTTCTAGCACTTTTTCATTACTTGTGATGATGTCTAAGAAATGTGCAACGATAAGTACAGAAAGTTTGCTGCAAGTAAAACAGAAGCTACAATCACTCCCTTATCGGTTTCTACAACAGAAGCGAATGAATTAAGGTAGCAGTTCTGAAAATAATTGTTTTCAAACCACAGTTAAAGAGAGGTACTACTAATGTTTTTACGTTTCTTTTTTTCTAATTTTGAAAAACTTTGAGAAATTTGAACAAGATATTTGAAAATATGTCTCACCTTAAACTACATAGTTAAAATATATCATAGATAGAAAAATGATCACTTATGAACAAAACTTTTAGAATCACATACATGTACGTGTTGGTAGAACCTGACTTAGTATTAAAAGTGGATACACTTTTAGAGATCGTGATAATAAAATAAATCCGGGAAAACCTCTGGGAACGATATAAACCGAACAGAAAACATCATTCACGACATTAAAAAAAAACGATATGAATCGAACGAGAAGCTATATAGATGAAGAAATAACAAGTTTTAAATCTAATTTCGAAAAGTGTCTGGTATTTGAGGTTGTTCTGTCTGAAACATTTTTTTTTCAATACTAATTGAACATTTTCGACTTTTCAAATTACAAGATTCCTGATTACCATAGTTTTTGTAAACAGCGCTTCAGAAAAATGTTTTATACTTTTTTCGTAAAATGGAACTGAAATGAAATAAAATAATTGAAAACACCTGGATAAAAGGATGTAAGTCATTATTCATATGTTTCTTTTTGACGATATTGTTCTAACAAACTTGCACAAGTGACTCAAATTTTAAATGCATGAAATAGCAATAAAGGTTTGAAGTTTTTGAAGTTATCATACGTGTCGATTCTAAACATCATTTTGGCAGAACATCCTTCTTTTCGTGATCAATCCTGTTGGTTAGATCTATTAGATTTTATCATCATCTTTATTTATTATCGCTAACGTTCACTCCACCCACTTTTTCGTTAGCGCGTTTTCTGGAGAAGATAAAGTGAATTCTGGGTTCATTCTCAAACGTTTTTGTATGTGTGTAGTCTGGTTTAAAGCCCATTTCGCCTTAATTAGGACTTCCGAACAATTCCCTTTTAAAAACGGTATCCTTTTCATGGAGAATAGTCGTTTTCCCGAATGACCTTTAAAATTATGAATAGTGCGGATATAAATCATTTTAGTTTAGTAAATCAAATTTATTCTTTGGTTTAGAAATTGTGTCTTATAAACATGCTCACAGCTGTTCTGAAGTTTCTCATCTTTTTTGAATAGTTTCTTTTATTCACTGAAGAATTTTTCGTAATTACTAGTTTTTATGTATATTCTGTTTTTTCTCAGATTACCAATATGGCCTGCGGATTGTTTTTTCTAGCACTCTTAGCATCCTCCATGAGTATGTCTGAGCAATGTGTTGCGACAAATAATGGTGCCAATCCATCCACATGTAAGCCCAGATTTTTAAAAAATAAATTGAAACTGAAGAGAAAGCTTTTCAGCAAGTACAACAGAAGCGACAATAACTTCCTCGTCAACAGAAGCACCGAATACAGGTAATCATGATGAGTTTTGAAAAAAACTTTTTTCAAATTTCAAAGCTAAAGTGAAAATATTTTCTGTTTCAAAAGTTTTTAGGATTCTTAGTTTTTTTTCTAGACCTGAATTAGTGCTATATTAGATAATTTAAAGAAAATATTGTAGAATGTACTTCATGCACGACTGGATCAATTGATATTGTCAGTGGGAATGACGGAAATATAGTAAGTTGAAATTAGATTGTTGAGAAAAGAAAGCCGATAATTTTAGAGTCCAACCATTACTACTGGAGTTGATGCAAATGAATGTGTTACGGCTACTTACGCTTGTCAACGTAATCCTGTTGTGGCAACAGATTCAGTTCTTTTGAGCGTATGTTTTTTCATTTATATCCATTTTAGTGAAATGAAAAACAATTTTTTCTCCACATGATTAATATTAATCTAGAAAAATAATACATTTTTGCAGACTTTCGGTCCAACTACACTGGGCGGCACATCTCATGTAGGAGTAGGATCTGTCAGTCTTACATTTACTTGTACTAATAATGTTTGGCAGTATGACGGATTTGAAACCAATTTAGTCGAATGCCAAGTCATAGTTTAGGCATTACTTCTAAACGCTAGTTTTTTAATTATTATTAACAATTGGGTGTTAAAAAACCCGCTTTTTCAAATTCAATTAAAACTAATAAAATTCGTTTTAATGTGATGTTTATATTAAGATTCAAATATCTGATGCAATTAATAATGTATATATTCAATGTGAAATAAATGTGTTTTAGCTTTCATTTTGATCAAATAAAAGTTTTTTGCATTAGAGGAAGAAAGAGGATGATGACGTATGAAAACAAAAAAATAATTCCTGATTTTTTTTAAATTTTGAGTATGTACATATCAGATTATAGTAATATTATTCATCCAAAACACTCTGCCAGCAGCTTCACTGGGTTGCATTAGACGCGGAGAATTCTGAAAAGCATCTAGATTTGTGTATGAGATCTTATTCTTTTTCTACTTCAATACCTCTTTGAATCTCACCGCATTAGTTTTTGGTGGTTCTTCATCTTTTACAGTTTCCATTTCCACAACTTCTTCTAAAACTTCCTTACTCTTCTCATTTTCCTTTTTCTCAGCTTCTTGCTGTTTTTGAAGAAAAGAACGAGTTGCTCCATTTTTTCCGCCTTCACAAGCACACATACATTGGCCATTAACGATCGCACCTGTAATAGTTCTATTGTGTTTTTGATCTTCTGTTCAAAACCTTGTTTACCAGGAGTATCAAATGTCAATTGGGCTGGAGTTACTTGCTCCTGAATCTTGGAAGAGGAAGAAGAAGAACTTGGCTCGGAATCCAGACTGCTGCTCATTTCAATGACCATTGATGGTATATGAGGACTTTTCGATTTTACGCATTGCAGAATTCCTGATTGAATCTCGTTGTCGTATTGTTCACGAACACCGCATAAACACGCTCGCAGACGGGATCTATCGTTCATCCGACATACACTTTGTTGGCGTAGGCTAAATAACCATTTGAAAAATGACACTTTTATTGCGGATTCTCACTTTTGAATACATCCTCTTAATGCATAATCTCTGTTATAAATCAGCTGAACGTATTCTGAATTCAAGTCAAGAGCCTGACGATAACATTGTATTTCATCCTCATCCAACATGCATGCAGAAGTGATATTGTTCTTTGTGGGATCAGAAGCCCGAGATATCCTAGAGATACCACTCCCGAAAATGCGGAGGGCAGTGTTCTATGAACAGTTGATCATGAAATCCGATCCGAAAAAAAAAACATACGCGAGTTCCGCAAACACCGAGTGTGTCTAAACTAGGTCGAGTGATTGATAGTTCAGGTAATCCCCAAAGGCGGTCAGCAAGATCGAATTGATAAATTGCGCGGGCATATGCGGCATCTTCTGTAAGAAGATACTTCATCAATGCTTTTTATGAGGAAAAGAAAATACCATCCAGCATGCTTGGTCCGAAGAAACTTCTTTTTGGTACGAATGGAGATCTGACAAAACACTGGTCCAAAGCACTTCGAAATTTCATTGACTTTTCGGTGAAAAATTTCAGAAGACTGTTATATTTCGCCATTGGTGGTGTTGTCACTCTTCTAGTCTCTCCATCATTTGAAGTCGATTCAGGAAGTGGTGCGACATGGGTTGCAGATACAGATGCATCAAAACATTCATCAAATATTTTACGTTCAGTATGACAAGATGGTCTTCTGACACACGATTTGAACGCATTTTCTTTGTATTGCAGGATTTGTTCAGTGTACTCTGCAGCAGATTTTGCACACTGTTGTAGAAGATCTGCACAATAGAATTGGCAAAATGCCTACAAAAAATAGTTTTTAAAAATATAGAAAAAACATTGGAGTTTAGTCTCACCAATTGAAGTAAAGAAGCGAGTAGAACGAAAAGAAGCAGCTTCATCGGAATGAGAGACTTGGTACACTTTTGGATATTTGAATAGTCACGAAGTGTATACAGTAGTAAATCTTCTCACTTTTTCTTCCTCCACCTCCTCTTCAAAATCCAGTTTTATAGAGTGCACTTTTACTAGAAGAGGTCGTTTTAAATAAACAACGTTGACGTGGAATATTCTGAATCATAGGCGTGACATTACTTGAAAACTTTTATTTTTTGGGTATTTCGGTAACAAATAATTATATGATGGATAACAATAGAAAAAGGGAAAAAGAGAAGAAAGTTCAATGTTCACGGTCATTTTAGCAACATTTCGAGTCGTTTTTGTAATGAGTGGTGTTGTCATCGAGATTCACATTACCTTCTCTATTCAAGAATGGGACGTCATATTGGCCACCTTGTTCTGTCGAAATAACCTTAAAGAATATTTTTAGAAAAAGGGAAACTTTTTTTTGGGAAAACGAACTGTATTTGCCAAGAATTTGAACGCCTCGCCAATTCCAACGTCCTCTTTTGCCGAAGTTCGGAACGATCCAACAAATCCATTGTTTGTTTCCAAGTCATACAATTTGTCGTTACCTAGTTGATTGTCAATGTCACACTGTAAATAATATATGATTTCATACTACTACACCAAATAAACACCTTGTTTGCCAGAAGAATTGCTGGAACTGGTGAGCCGTCCGCCAAAGTGACTTTCTGATCCAAATCGGTTTTCCAGCGGAGAGCCCCCTCGATTGTTCGTTCTCTAGTGGAATCCAATACGATGATAGCTGCATGAGCATCCTTGTAATAGACACGTGTCATGACACCATATCGATCTTGACCTGAAATGAAGATTTACACTATAAACATTCAAAAATATTTCAAAAATGTTTGGTATTGAAGTACTTTTTTTTTGGTTTCCTCCCGTGAAACATCGAGTTCACTCGGTTATTGTTAGCTTTTACAAATTATTGTGTCACCGTTTCTCTTCCATTGAACGTGCTGTGATCTTTGCGAAAGTTGGTAAAACTTTTGAACGACAAGGTGAGAAACACACAAAGTTATGCGCAGGCGAGATCGTCGGTTTTTCCGCCAACCGCCCCTCATTTTTCCTTTTTTCTTACCACTGGAATACAAAACGTTTGGCACAAATACACAGACACACGCACAAGTATTCAAGCGGCGTACGCTTGCCACCTTCTTCTGCGGACCGGATTCCGCAAGCGTCGGCAACCTCTTATCCTTGCGCCGACGTACTTACTTTTAATATAATACATGAGCAGCTAAAGGGAGGTTGAGGGGAGGGCAAGGAAAAAAACTACGTGGAAATTGAGGTTGAAGGGGAAAGGAGCAAAATGTACACACAAACAGACTACGAGAAAGATCTTTTCCGTTGTCTAGAGTACTGTGCAAGTCGGTTACCGGAACGTGAAAGACCCAGTTTAACTTGCCAACTTTTTTTTCTCATTTTGCACTTTTAGAATTATTTTTGGAGTGGTAAAACATCACTTTTTCAGTTCCCTCGCCTGTTCATTTATTTGAAATCTAATTATTAGCTCAGAGAAGCCCTGGTTCCAAATTAAGATTTTTGTGAGAGTTTAGTTTTACTGGTTCTAAATTCAATACGACAAGTATCCATTTTTTAAAGTTAATGTTTTACGAGGTTTTTCAAACTTCTAAAAAAAATCTCTCATAACATCATCCTTCCTTTTTCAAAAATCCATCCGGTTCGATTTGCCGAAATTGGGGTGGGACAAGAGGGTCAAAAACAAACTCGACACAAAAGGTGTCGCGAAATACAATAGATCCCCGCCGTGTGTTTCGTTTTCCGCACACCATACATGAGCAACGATTTCAACAGATTTTTGCTTCCCAGAATTTTATTAGGAATTGATTTTTTTCCAAGTCTAGCTTCTCATATGTTAGGAAACCTTCCTCCATTCTATTTAGAAAAATTCATAATTCAACAACATTATGCCGTTCGCGGCTGTTTCTTTTTTTTGATTTAACAATAGCATTAGAGTCCCGAAAAGCCCACCCGGGAGGAAACCAGAAACGTTTTCTTCTCTCTCACTCCCTCTGATAGCACCTCACGAGGGCAGGCTCCTCCGGTAGATCCCACCTCCAATTTCTTGCACGCACGCGTGGCAACTTACACAACCGCCACTGGTAAACAATGTGTGCGCATCATCAAGGCGCTTGGCATACAAACAGGCGCGGAACGACGCGCGCGCTTTGCGGGTTGGAAAAGACAGAAAGGTCGCTTATCAAAATCTCCCCCCTTTGAATTTTTTTTGTGCTTCTTTTTTTCTCTCTGACTGTCTTTTTTCATGAGCATACTTATTTGCATTTGGGTTAAAAGACAGCCGCCTTGATTTCGTCTTTTCTCTGTCTCTTCTCCCTCTATGATTTCCAAGTTTCAAGTGGTTACCGCCCCTTTGCCATTGGGACTACTGGTTTTTTCGGTACATGTCGTGTTCTTCTTTTACACTTCTTGAACATTTTGACATTGATAATGTTAACACACACAAGAGAGTCTAAAGTTTGAGTTTAGGGCTTTGAGCCCACCCATTTAGCAATTATTCCATTCATTTCTAATTGTTTCCAACTTGCTAGAAGGTGAATATTCCGTTCACTGAATCTTAGTATTTTTCTTAATTTTGATTATGTTATCTTTTCTTTAAATTTAAAATATTAATCCGATCTATCATTGGATTGTTCTAGTAAATTAGTTTTCAGCTATCTCAATTCAAAAGTTGCTTATCTTGATTTTTTATCTAAAGATCTTCTCTATTATAAAAATTCAACTCATTCCCTTTTCTGTTAATTCTTGTTTCCGAATATGGAAGTGCAAGTCCCTTCTCTATGTTGCATATTTGTGTTGATCTATCTCGCCTACTGTGTTTGCTCGACGAGCTCGCCCTCCCACCTCCTCTCACCTTGGCGGCTCTCACCATTTTCTCACTATTATTTCATCAAGAAACTGACTCCGTTTGTCTAATTATGCACTCGTATATAGTTTGAACTTTTCAATTGTTCTTCTCTCGATATTCTTCGTACTTCCAGCGTGGGAAACCCCCTGAACAGCATCTAGTTCTATCAGTCACCAATAAGATCCTGTAATATGAGCGCCCGCTCGGCATATTTGTGTCAAATACAGGTAAGTTGTCACAAAACAAATCGAATCGACTGTCACATTTTGCAGATTTGCAATGGGTTTCTAATAGCAGCTGGTTTGCTAGCCGTCGGTTTGGCGGGTAGTCAGTTCTCGAAAGTTGGTTTGGATAACTACAGAGACATTGATTTTCGGTTACTTAACTTTATTCATGTGGTAACTGGATGCATTGGGTTTTATTCATTATGGAGGAATCATGGAAGTATTGTTACGAAATCACTTTACTTAGTTTCTTTTACTATTGGATTCGCCACCGCCGTGTTCTACGGTTTCACCACTTACAGGGTCAGTTAATATGAAGCATATATTATCACCGTAGTGTTTTTAAGGTAGTAAAAGCTGGTGAGAACTTAAACCAACTTCAATCAGCTGCTGGATTCAATGAGGAATTCCAATCTGAGAATAGCAATTATGCAGGAAGAATTGTTATTTCTGCTCTTATGATTGGTAATTCCTATGAAATCTAACAATTTCCAAAACTATTTTCATTCCAGCTGCTGGAGCCGTTGCCTCATTATTCTCCCTTTTCGCCATCTTCTTGCTCAGCAAAATTATTGTTGTAACTATCCCAGTTTACCCTCTTCAATCGGTAAGAATCAACTCACACCGCTTCCTAACCCAGCACCTAACATCTAATTTTTCCAACTAGATCTCGATGATTCAGAGAGAGCAAGAATTGGCGATGAGCAGTGCGAAGAAGACATTGGCATCTATTGGACTTATCAAATTCATTCTTTGCTTTGGAATTCTCGGACTTTGTGTTTTCATCGAATACGAACACGAAAATGTTAGTTATCTTTCTAAAAATAAGATAAGTGAAAACTAAGTTTTATAGGTTGCCGGACAAGATAAATACATCAAAATCGGTCTCGATCACATTTCCGCAATGCTTGCTATTGTCAGTGGTGCCATGGATATTTGGGCTACAAGAGGAAAGAACCAACAAAATCTGAATCTGAAGGTATTGTATATATCTTGATCTTTCTCATAACCCCCGAGATATTTGCACAGGTTGCTCTCGCCGTTGCTGTCGTCGCAGCCACCTGGTGTCTTAAGACAGTTGATAACAACGCGATGCCGTTCTATAAGAACGATCTCAAGTTCTACTACCAGGGTCGTGAGGTCGGAGGTAAGAGATATGCAATATATATAGAGACACGCAAAAAGATATACTGAAATTTGATATGCGTATGTTTTCAATTTCCAAAAATATTTGGTCATAGTGTAAACATCGCTAGTGAGCTCACGTAGAACAACAGATCATTGAATTCCAGATCCATCAATCACATCAACTGATGCACCAAGATACATTTTGGTTGTTGCTCATGGAGTTTTGTTAGGATGCTTCGGAATCGCATTTTTCCTTTGCACTCTCTCATCTGTCATTGTTGGAACATATCTTCATCTTGACTTCCATTCAATGCACACTGAAGTGAACAAAAGTATCAAGATCCAAACTGGGTATAACATTTCTTTATGAAACAAGGAAAAAACTATTTTTCAGAGTTCTGAACATCCTTCACGTGTTCTGGGGAGCATGTATGCTTGCTTTGTGTATTCTCGGACTTTTGGATACATGGTGGAGAGGAGAATTCTTAGGAGCTGATCTTTTATGGGTCTCCATTTTATTCATGACAACTGGATTGATGACTTCCAATAACTACAGTGTCATGATCACAACCAAATTCATTCTTTCAATTGTATGTCTCGGAATCTGTGTTGAGAAAGTCTGCGCTTCTGCTAATCTCATCTACCAAATGGCTGCTTACCCTGCCTATAGAAACGGAAATGATAGAACATTTGTTGCTCAGATCATCCTTTACTCCATTCAAGCTGGTGTAAGTTTTAAATTTATCGGAAAAATCTACCAACTTGTTCTTCAGATTTATCTGCTCGAAGCTTTAACATCTCTGGCTGGTTCTTACATCTATGGAACTGAACTCCGAAAACAACCAAACTTGACATACCGTCATTCTAACGGAGTTCATGGATTGTTCTCATTGGGAACTCTTTTCTATGCTGTTGTCATCACTGGAACCTATATTGTCTTTGAGCTCGGAAAATGGAGATATAATGAAGTTCCAATTGAAGTTCCATTCTTCCGTCTCGGAAATGGTCCTTTGGCTGGAGCAGTTTTTCTAGTTCAAGTATTGAAAAAACAACCAATACGAATTTTCAGAAAATAACATAATTTTCAGTTTTTGTGTATTCCATTCCCCAGTCTCTTGGCATCCGCATCAATCCTCAACATCATTATTGCTTCGATTTCTCTGTTCACAGTGTCTTCGGCAATCACTAATGTTTACTATCTGGTAAAATAACTCAAAAAACTCAATGTGAACCTGACAAAAACCTGTTACAGCAACGGTACTTGCAAGCGTCTGACCTTTTGCCAACGACTGAAACTCAGCAAACAATCTATCAAGTTGCTATCATTCTCGCCGCCGGAGCAGCTCTCGCTTGTGTCATTTGCACTGTTTGCGCAATTATTTGCTCGCTAAGGTTCGGAATATTCATGATTTATATCAGAACGTCTAATCATTTTGACGTGATAAAAGAATATATACTTTAGATCCTCCTACATTCTCCATCACCGGTCTACATCACCAGATAGCACCGTTGTTGCTCCACTTGGAGAAGAGCAATTTGGAAGTGGTACGTTAAGAGTCGGAACTCATATGAGAACTCCCTCACGACATATGCATCCACAACAGAGCCCGGTATATCTGATGAATAATCATATTCAATAGTCACGAACGTTTTAGGCGGGAGGAGCCGTTCAACCAATGGAAGAGCAGTCGGTATATTGGAGTGCTGACGAGAATCCGTTCTACTATCATACATCAAAACGATTCTACGGGAAACCTTATCAAATTGAGTCGGGGTAGGTTGATTGCAGAGAACATACAATGGAATTTTAGGAAATTTCAAATTTTATTTTAGACATTGATATTTTAGACATTGATAAGTTGTCCTTTCATATCAAAGTTCGAAATTAATTGATTATTTAAAATTCAAAAATTTTCAGATTCTATGGTTATGCGCTAGCGGGAAGTGGAGGTCAAGCAGGTCAAAGTCCATCAGGTGATCCAAACCGAAGGGTACAATCATCGGCGTCACAAACACAAATCGGACACGTTTTCAACAACTGATCAACTTTAATTTTCTATTTTTTTCCCACCCTATTTGTTTTTATTTTGTCAAAAAAACTTCACTAGAAATTGTTAGCCGCCTCAAAATTGCCTCTTCCACACCGCTTCATACCCGTTTTCTCCCTTCTCTCCCGCGCCTCCAAAAATGTGCTCACTCCCCTTTCAACTCAAATTTTCAATCGTTCAAGTTTGACCCATTTTCTTGTCTTAGAAAAGCATAATATAGGAGAATGGTGCTCACTTGTCAGCTCAATTTCTGAAACTGCGTCAAAAAAACCACACTTTTTTCTATTTTTTTCTATATTCTCCTTAATAGTAACATGACTTGTATGCCTAATTTGCACCAATCACTCTTTTTTAGAAAACAAAAAACAAGCCGCCCAAAAACTTTTTGTGTGTAAATATTTGAAACAACACTCTCTTTTTTGTTCAAGTAATGTTAAAATAAAAAAATTATTTTCACTCACCTGAGATATCCCAGATTTGAAGATGAACAACTGTATTCTCGTCGACTGGTAGGATTTTGAGTGCAAAGTCAACACCGATCTGGAAAAAAAATGCAGAAAAATTATTGTTTACCAACATGAGATTCCAATGATATTAATGAAATGATAACTTACAGTAGTTTTGTAGTTTGAAGAAAACACATTGTGAACGAAACGGCGGATGATTGAGGTTTTTCCAACGCCCGGGTCTCCAATAACCAAAACTTTATAAGAGATTTTGTCGTTATTAGTTAGAGCAGCCATGTTGCAATCTGAAACAATGAAATAACCATATCACAAACGAAAGAAGAGTTAAAAACAAAATGGACCACGTGAATACCAAGTGTGATATCATTAAATATCAAAATAATTCAAAAACTCAAAGATGGGTCAAGTGTGTTACAAGAATTAAATGAAACTAACGATTAAGATTAACAAACCCTCATTAAAACAAATCTAATCTCATTCTGATTGGGCGGAGAACACAAATAACGTCACGTAGCACTGGTCAGTCTATTGATATTAGTTTATCTATCTTATCTACAATTAGAGCGTACATTGTGCCTTCCCATTGATACCACATCATCTATTGTATTTGTTGTGTGGCACTGAACACTCAATCAATCAATAACAATTGTTTCTAGCCATAAACTACAAATTTAATGAAACTGTTGTTATTTGCACTTTTATTTAGTCTAGTTGTACTTATATAGGTAAGATCTTATGTTGAGAAATCAAAAAAAAAGTTGCACTTTTATCACATGTCTTGAACTGCCGCCGAATCGTAACACCAATGGATTCATTCGGCAATTCGGACTAGCAACACTATATCACGGACAAAAGCGGGAAAACCAAGAAAATGAACTGATTGTGGAGTATCAGTTTAAGCGGGTAGTCTGATAACACATTGTCAGTTCATTTCGTCTTTTTATTTGATTTTTTTCATGTTAAACCCATGTTAATAGTGTTCTGAGAAATGAATAAGATACTGTGTTTAGTGAATTCATAAAGTAATCATGTTTCCACGAACAACTCACTTAATTTAATTGTGTTTCTAATTTGACGAATGCAAAATTTTATTTTTCAACTTTTTTAACAAGTATAAATACAATTAGTTAAAAAACGGAGCTTTTCGAATAATTTCGAATAAAAATGACGTTTTTTTTTACTAAACAAAGGAAATGACATCACAAAAAATGTCGAAATGTTAAAAAACTAATTTTAAAGGAGGAGAAATGGCTACAAAATCCATTAACAACCCCCTTTTCATAAGTATCTCCACCTTTGGTCTATGTGACTTATCTTTTCTTCTAAGACATCTGCTGACAATGTTTTTTTACTGTTTATTGTATACTCTCCTCTTTCGATTTTTTTATTTGAAAAACATTGTTGTTTTGAATAACTAACTATATTTTTCAGATACTCATCATAATTTAAAAGAAAAACAAAGTGTACAATATAAAATGGAGCCTAACTTACAAGCGAAGCTCAAGGGTCTTGATGCATTTTGTGGTGAAAAATATTGGGTAAGTTACATAAAAATAGTTTATTTTTTATAAGAGTTGAAAGTTTTACAGGACCCAGAGATATGGAATGCTACAACAGTACCGATCCTAACCCAATGCTACCAACACACCACTCTAGTTTGGATTCCAACTGCTATTGTTTTCTTACTTGCTCCAATTCTAACAGCCCAAATATTCTATCGCCGACCGAATCCTATACCATGGACAAGAAGAATTCAGATGAAAGTTGGATTGGCATGTATTCTCATTGCGGATTCTTTGTCATTATTCACTGTGGCTATTTACGAGACGTTGTTTCAAAGTTTTCCATATGCAGTTGATTTTGTATATCCGCTGACGTTGTGTTTGGCAATGGTTGTAAACATTGATAGAGTTTTGAAAATGTTTGATTTTTCTAGATTGTGCTCACTGCTCTCATTGTATCGTGTCGTAATTACGGAATCGTAACATCTGGAGGTCTTTTCATCAGTTGGCTTGTTTTCACTGTATCTGCCATTCCGGAACTTATGTACTGGATCAAACAAATCACATCATCTGATGAACCTTGGAATTGGTTGGACTACCCCCGTTGTATTTCTTTCTTTGTTTGGTTTGCATGCTGTTTCTTGGAAACATATCTTCACTGCTATGCAGATATATCACCAGAAGGATACAAGTATTTGAGCTCTGCTCGTAATCCAAGTCCAGAAACAACATCTTCATTTTTGAATCGTGTCACAATGTGGTGGTTCAATTCACTTTGCAGTCTTGGTGTTAGAAAACCTCTTGAAATTTCTGACCTGTATTCTTTGAATGATGCCGACACTTCTAGCTCATTAGTTCCTAAATGGTATAATTTGTGGGATAAGCAGAACAAAAGTAAGTTGATAACACTTTTCAACATAAACAAAGAAAATTTCAGAATTTGAAGAAATACGTGATCGTCGTCGTGCTAACAATCCACCAACATCCCGTCCTAGAACATCTTCCAATGATAGCACTCCATTGCTTCATGATCAGACATCTGATGATTATGGATCTTTGCCGGCTGAAGAGTCACTTCAACATTCACCATCTATCATCTGGACTCTTTTCCTTATGTTCAAATGGGATGTCATTACTGCAATGATCGTCAAGTTCCTATCCGATATTTTATTATTCTGTAATCCACTGTTATTGAAATCTCTGATTAGATTCACAGAAGAGTTGGAACGTCCGATGTGGCAAGGAGTGATGTTGGCGTTCACCATGTTTTTATCAGCTGAGCTCTCCTCCATCCTTCTCTCTCATTACTTCTACCTGATGTACCGAGTTGGAACTAGGGTTCAGACATGCCTCACCGCTGCCGTCTATCGAAAAACTCTTCGTTTGTCAAATGCTGCTCGTCGTGAGAAAACAGTAGGAGAAATTGTAAATTTAATGGCCATTGACATTGACCGCTTCCAACAAATCACACCTCAAACCATGCAGTACTGGTCAAACCCATTCCAAATTGGATTGGCACTTTTCCTTTTATTCCAACAACTCGGAGTATCAGTATTCAGTGGAGTTGCTGTCATGGTCCTCTTATTCCCGGTCAACTTCATTATCACTATGGTCATCAGAAAATGGCAAATTGAACAAATGTTTTATAAAGACGAACGTACGAAGATGGTAAATGAAGTGTTGAATGGAATCAAAGTCATCAAATTATACGCCTGGGAACCACCAATGGAACAAGTTATCGAGGATTTGAGAGAAAAGGAATTGGGACTTATCAAGAAAGCAGCTTTCTTGCGTACCTTTTCCGACATGCTCAATTGTGCATCTCCGTTTTTCGTTGCTCTTTCAACATTTGCCACCTTCATTTACATCGATCCCAAAAATGTGTTGACTCCAGAAATCGCTTTCGTTTCTCTTACATTGTTCAACCAATTGCGTTCTCCAATGTCTCAAGTAGCTGAACTTATCACTCAAACTGTTCAAGTGATTGTTTCTAACAGAAGACTGAAGGAATTCTTTATGTCCGAAGAACTCAATGATGATGCTATCAATCATAAAGCAAGAGATAGTAAGTTGTTTTCCGATTTGGAGTATTTATTATGTTACGGTTTTCAGACAACGATGTGATTTGTGTGAAAGACGCTACCTTGTCATGGGAGTCTACTGATCATCAACCAGTGCCAAGTCTTTCCAACATCACTTTCTCCGTTAATCGAGGTCAACTTGTTACAATTGTTGGACGTGTTGGTGCTGGAAAAACGTCCATGTTGCAAGCATTGATGGGAGAAATGGAAAAATTGAGTGGTAGTATTGCAATGCATGGCCGACTCTGCTATGTTCCTCAACAACCATGGATGCAGAACAACACTCTCCGTCAGAATATTACATTCGGAAAACAATTTGAAGAATATTTCTATTCTCGAGTTTTGGATGCCTGTGCTTTATATCGTGATCTTTCCATTCTTCCACTTGGTGACAATACGGAAATAGGAGAAAAGGGAATTAATTTGTCTGGTGGTCAGAAAGCACGTATTTCATTGGCTCGAGCAGTTTACCAGAATCATGATATCTACCTTCTTGATGATCCAATGAGCGCTGTGGATGCTCATGTTGGAAGTCAATTGTTTTCAGCTGTTATTGGACCAGAAGGAATGCTCCGTAACAAAACCCGTATTCTGGTGACAAATGAATTGTCTTGTTTGGAAAAATCCGATTTGATCATTGTGATGAAGGATGGAAAGATTGAATATGAAGGAAAGTACCGTGATTTAATGCAACAAGGAGCATTCGAACAACTTCTCATTGAATGTGAACAAGAAGAAAGAGAAAGACGTGAGGCAGAGAAATCGGATGATGAAAGTGACGAGAATTCAGAGCCAGGAGGCAGTAAGTATTGATATTGGTTTAATCTTATGGTTAATAAGTTTTTTTTTTCAGTTATGATTGAAAACGACTCGGATATTGATTATGACGACGATATGATGGCTTCTCCAATCATTGATCACGTATTGGGTACTAGCCACATGTCAACAGTATCAGGAATCATTAGCCGCAGACGTATTAGCACATCTCAAGCGAACAAACGTCGTCGACCATCTACCACCAAATCTCACGCTCCTTCTGTCGTTTCTTCCACTAACACCCGTCAGTTAACTGGAGCTGAACGAGTAGAAACTGGAAGAGTAAAAATGGATACCTATTATAATTATTTTGGTGCAATGGGTATCTCAATTGTGATTGTTTTTGTATTAGGAATGACGACAAGTACAGTTGTTTCTATGGGTAGAAACTTGTGGCTTACTGATTGGTCTAACGATAATGCTGCACGAACTGGAACTAATTCGACTGGTCAAACTGTAGGTGTTCGTCTTGGAGTTTATGCTGGTCTCGGTTTCTCAGAAAGTGAGCAAGTTTTTATCAGACATTTCTAAGAAGTCAATTTTCAGTTATTTTACTTTTCGTTGGAATGCTTTCGTTGCTTTATGGTGGTGTGTCTGCTTCAAGAAATCTTCATGCTCCTTTGATGCGTAATCTTTTCCGTGTTCCAATGGCATTTTATGATACAACACCTTTTGGAAGAATTCTCAATCGTATTGGAAAGGACATTGAAACTGTCGATGTACTCTTGCCATTCAACGTTCAATTTTTTGCTCAATGTCTCCTTCAAGTAGTTTCTACTCTCATCATTATTATGATTTCAACCCCAGTCTTTGGAATCGTCATTATTCCTTTATCAATTATGTATCTGATGGTTATGAGATACTACATTGCTACTTCAAGACAATTGAAACGGCTTGAATCGATTACCAGATCACCAATCTACAGTCATCTGTCTGAATCTATCCAAGGATCTGCAACAATTCGTGCCTATCATTTAGTTGATAGATTCTGCAAACTGTCAGAGACCAAAGTTGATGCTCATGTTCAATGTCGGTATCTCAACTACGTTGCCAACCGATGGTTGTCAGTTCGTTTGGAATTCATTGGAAACTGTATTGTACTCTTCTCTGCTCTATTCGCTGCTCTTACCCGTACCACAACTACTTCTGGTGTCATTGGACTATCCGTCTCTTATGCTTTGAATATCACTACAGTTCTCAATTTTGCGGTTCGTCAGATTACTAAATTAGAGACGAATATTGTATCAGTGGAACGTGTGAAAGAGTATGCTGAAACAGAAACAGAAGCAGAATGGAAGTCCGAACCAGGAAGAGAACCACCACAAAACTGGCCATCAGAAGGAAGAATCATCATGAATAACTATTCAGCTCGTTATCGTGCAGGACTCAACCTAGTTGTCAAACAACTCAATGTCGAAATCAAACCTCACGAGAAAATCGGAATTGTTGGACGAACGGGAGCAGGAAAATCATCAGTTACACTCTCACTTTTCCGTATCATTGAAGCCGCTGAAGGACAAATTATCGTTGATGGAATCAATTTGGCTGAGATTGGACTTCATGATTTGAGATCAAATCTTACTATCATTCCACAAGACCCTGTTTTGTTTTCTGGAACATTGCGATTCAATTTGGATCCATTCCATCATTATTCTGATGATGATATTTGGAAGAGTTTAGAGCAAGCTAACCTCAAAGATTTTGCAAATGCACATCATGAGAAACTCGAATACCTTATCACTGAGGGTGGAGACAATATTAGGTATGCGCTTTTAAAATTATATTTTGTAATTAATTTTCTTTTAGTGTTGGTCAGCGTCAACTTGTTTGCTTGGCCAGAGCTCTCCTCCGAAAGACAAGAGTTCTTATTCTGGATGAAGCTACTGCGGCCGTTGACGTATCAACCGATTCACTGATTCAAAAAACTATTCGCGAAGAATTTGCTAATTCTACAGTTCTCACTATTGCTCATCGCCTTAACACAATTATGGATTATGACAGGTATGCATAGTTTTTTGTGTTCCACCCTAATCAAGAACTTATAGAATCATTGTCCTAAACGACGGAAAAGTTGGAGAGTTCGATAGTCCCCACAATCTTCTGTCTAATCGCAATTCGGAATTCTACGGAATGGCTAAACGTGCTGGACTTATCTAATTTCAAAAATATGTTCTTTTGCAAAACGGTTATTATTGATACCCAAAATTGCCCAAATCTGACAAACCAGTAATTTTATATTATATATTGTTGTAACATCTTTTTCATTTTTGTTTTACTGCTAACCATATCAGTCAGTTGTTCCTAATTATTGTTCTCTTATTTCTTATTGTTGTAATTTGATGAAATTTCGTTTTATTTTACATGATGAATATTTCACGATGACAGTTTTTGTGTGTGATAATTTAAAACAAAGAAATAATAAAAAATACACGTAAAGTTCAAGTACAATGGGTTTTGTTTTGAGACCATGTAGACTACTCTTCGTCTTCATCGCGATACTCTCGTTCTCGACTTTCTGGAAATTCTTGCATCGGCATTTCTTCAGGTAGTTTAACAGATTTTGAGACCCAATAACAAATTCCAGCAAAAATGATAGCAAATATTTGGAAGAAACCATTAACTCCATGGAACATTTTTGAGAATTTGTCGTTGTCATACAATACACAATTTCCGCGTTCTAAAAAAAATGTTTCATAATTCAGTTGTATTCTTTAAGGAGGAATCTTACCATTTGGACACTGCCGGTTCCAGAGAATGCAACACAAGTCAATGAAAAATCCATAAATGACTGGTGCCGGTATAAATCCGAAAAGATTTGTTATGAACGATGCCAAACTCAACGCGATAACTTTTTCTTCATCGAAGACACTCCTCAAGACTATCATCATTGTAACCATAAAGAATAGATTTCCGATGAACAATCCAATCATCATGACAGCTAAATAAGCAAAGAAGATATTACATTCAGGATGAACCAATCCTTTTTCAACTGAACTTCCATAAACACATTGACAATTTGACCACTAGAAATATAGTTTTGAACTTTTTTTACTTCGATTTAACTTACTGTATTTGAGAAAACGTCATAATCTGTACAACCAGCATGACATGGGGAATAAAAATTGTGACCGTTTGAGTTCACTCCATCGAATTTAAGAATTGACTCGCAGTTACAATACGTCAAACATTCTTGCTCACGTTCTTGACGATGATAGAAATGCCACCTGAAAAAACACACATCCTTATTTCAACCGACCAATTTGATTCTTACCTATCCGCATAGTCGACATACGATAAACCTTCAACTTTTGGTTGTGAGCATCCAAGATTCATTCCAACAATATAACTGACAAGAATTACAACCCATGATCCAATCAAACAAATAATTGATGATCGTGGTGCAATATTGTATCTTGACAAAATCCATCCACCGAGTGCCGTAGAAACAGCAATGGCTCCGACTGAGATGATTCCCGAATAGATATCAGCCATGCTTGCTGATCTTCCATATTGAGTTTCAATAAATTTTGGAAGATAAGTTTGATATCCTCCAATCAAATATGATCCAAACATCCAAGCGATAACCATTGTGATGTAAACCTTATTTGAAAGCAATTTCTTGAGGACCATTGGAAATTCTCTGAGGAACAGTTCAATATTTTCCTTGAAAGTCAATCTATCTTCTGGATTGACTTCAGGTCTAGAGTGTTCCAACATGAGATGAAATGAGTCTGGATGCCTAAAAGATAAACATTTGTAGTTTCATTCTACAAAGGCATGTATCATACTTGTAAGTTCTTGGAAAGAAGAAAAATGGAATCGCCAGAAACAAGTATGCACATCCACAGAATAAGAAACCGAGCCACCATGCTCCAATCCAATGTTCATCATGTGTGCCAATATGATCGGGCGCTAAAGAAAACATTTCGGTGAAGAAGCAACAAACAGTTTCTCACCATCCCCCAGTGTTGTGTAAACGCCGTTAAGAATCGATGAGAGCAAAAAACCGAGAGCTGGTCCAAAAGCGTACATTGATGTGAGAAGACCAAGTAAGAATGGAGATTCTCTCTTTTGTTTCACGTTACTGTCAATGTAGACGTAAGCGATTGTGTTGAATGGAGCAGCGAAAATTCCAGCAAAGAGCTGTCCGAAGGCCAGAATTATGAATGCGTTCTAAGATAAATTTGTGAAAAGAGTAATGTTAAGGAGCGTAAAACTTACTGTATGTTCATTATGTTCTCTCCAACAATCTTCTCCTTGTGATGAGATCTCTCGACGTTCGTTTACGTCACAACTCATTTCCATAGCGTATGCTTCCTGAAAATCTCATTTTCAAATTGTTTCAATTCTTTTTTTTCCACAAAAACGACAAAAAAAACAAATTTCAGTACTCTTATCAAAACTTGGAAGTTGTTTCATTTGTCGGAATTAGGATTTTGGTTGTGGATTTAATCAAATTTTTTCTTATTTTCTATGGGTGATCTTAACACATTTTATAGCTCAGAACAAATAAAAGTGTAATTGAATCAACAATTTTCTGATAATGATATCATTCCTCATTTCTTCTTACCTTTTTCTGCAATAATTGTTCTTGTGTATAATCAGCTGTCCCGTAAAACAAGACCGGAAGTGCCAGCATAAACATTGACAATGAACTGAGAACAACACCTGGAAACAATGAATAATGGTAGTTCTCTACTCAGATGTCATTTACCTATTCCAGTAATCCTTGGCAGATGGTAGTGAGATCCGATGTACCCGATAAGCAATATAGCCATTGTGTGTCCGATATCGTACAAGGACAATAGCCATCCGGATTTTTCTGATGAAAAACCGAATCGTTTTTCTAATGTTGTTAGCATCCCAACAACATATCCCAAGTACGTTCCTTGAACGGCAATCACCAAAACCATCAACAGTACAAACATATTGATAGACAATTTGTACTTTTTACCGGGTAAAGGCGTCCGTTCCGTCATTTCTGGAAAAATAGTGAAAAATGAACGAGAAAGTTGTAAAAAGTAAAGTCAAACGTGAATAAAAATATAAGTGCGAATACAAGAATGGCACTGTCAGTATTTGTGTATGCTTGATAAGAGTGGTGGAAGAACAAGAAGAAAAAGAGAAAAAAAGCAAAAAAGAAGTGACTCATCACGCAAAAAAAGTATTTGACACAGACCGCCGGACAAAACGAGGTGAGGCATGAAGGGAAGAGAGTAAATAGGGAGGATGGGTGCCATACCATTATTTACCTACGACGTTTTCTTTTTGTTTTGGTATCGTGTGAAAGAAAGTTCGAAATTTGAAAGAATTGGAAAATGAATTTATTGGCAATTATTTGCTTGATAAGTCAATCACTCCAATTATCAGAAAAAATACATCAAACAACAGATTGATAGAGGTAGAGTTTTTTGAACTGAAAAAAAAAGTTTGGTGCACATGTTTTATAGGACTGACATGTGGTTTTCGATAAAATGAGTGTTGTATCACAATAGAACAAATGGGTAGTTTTTATCTACTTGAAATTTTTCACTTTTCGAACTGATTTTATTCATAACTTTTCACCGTTTTCGAAAATGTTAGATTGCAAGTTAAAAGATGAAACAAGGCAGTGGATCAGACCGAAGAAAATTTAGTATTACTGTTGAATTGGCGGAGAAGGGCCACCGGAGACATAAACGCCATAATGGTGACTGTTTGAATGGAAAGATCTCTGGAGTTAAAGGAGACGGAGACATCAAGTGTCCTTCATCGGAAAGAATGCATTACTTAGTACTACTGGACAGTAGTGTCTTGTTTCATTTTCTATTGCGAAATTAGCATATTTTGAAATTAAGTGTGTTGTGAAACAATTACCTTAGAGGTAGCAAAAAGTGGAAATAGGATTCTCTCCAAATAGTCGACTGAAACTTCTTCTGGAACATGAAAATATTATTCACGAATGCGATAAAACCTCTATTAGGATTGTGCTTTTATCAGAATTGACTTTAAGCCCAAAAACGTAATTGGAAAATTGTGGTGTTCCTTCTAATAGAATTACTCTTTAAATACAATTGTTTCCTTTGATAAAGATGTTGACAAGGCTTACAAGGGAATTTTGCATATTCATTTCGAATTACGCCTCTAATTGTATTACTCTTAAATAGAGACATTGAAGAGCAGTATTGCACAAAATTCTAGTAGTTTTACGGTATTCTGTTTTTGTCCAGAGCATATTTTAAGAATAGGTTTTCAGTCAACATTGTTTTTTCCAATTCATTAGAAACTCCATTTTAATGATTTTATCGCAATATTCCGACTTCAAAAATTTCATTTGCACTCAATTCGGTCTTTTATGTTTTCGCATATTCTCCTATCCTCCAATCTATTTTAATAAATGACCTATTCTCTTCCTGTTTTTTCTTTGAAAAGCATAAGATCATGCCTGTTTCATTCTGAGTGTTGAAATGATGCTATCTGATTCGGCAAAGCCGTTTTTCCTTTTCAAGTTCGAAATACTCGCAACAACGGCATCTTATCCCGTTTCCAGATGCGGAACTTTCCTGCCCATCTCTCTTTGATGCGTTTCGTTGCCGAATGTGGGAGTTCGGTGAAATTTGTGACGAGGAATGGGACGCACGGTAGAAGATCCTATCTGTCAGATTTGACATAAAAGCATCGAAGATCCGAAGAAAAATCTTTCGGGCTGTGTTCTTCTGTAAGACAGTTTTTCACAGATTCCTGTCATTAGCTTCAAATTAGTCTCGATTTGTCTTAAATATGTGGTATAATTCAATAACGGTGAGTTAAACTTCTGATTTTCAATGTGATAGAGGATTAAGCAGAATATAATTCAATTTGAATTTAAAGTTTTGAAAGTAATTCATTTTTTCAATTATTAGGTTGAACCGAAAGTTTCTTTTTATTTTCGTGGTCTTTTTGTGAGCACATATTTCAGAAGCTTAGCGATGTTTAAGAGAGCTGTATTTTCTTCCTTAGGTAGTCTAATTCAATGTCTATCATGCCACATTATATTGGGTTTTTACCACTATCCGTGTCGGAGAACAGTGCTCTCTTTTGTCCACTCTCAAGCGCATTAACGAAACATATTTTTGTTTTCATTCCTGTCTCACCTCAGGATCCCCGATATTAAAAAGGATATGATGTAAACTAATAAAGGAAGGGTCTCTAGTTCACACACAAACAAAATTTTGTTCAAAATATTCGAAGCTGAGGAGTTCAGTTTAGAATAAAAAACTCGCTCTGAGTGATTGAGTGAGTTGAACCTTGATTCATTACAAACCGTGGAGGAAGAGGACCCATTCCAAATTACTCGTGAAATGTTTAAGACACTGTCCGGTAGTCAAACACGTATTGTAGATTCAGTACCGTTCAAAAGTTTATAGAAAAAAGTGTTTTTCAGTTGATTTTCTGCCATTTTGACCATTTTCAGGGGTCTGGAGCTCGGAGCTCAAGTTTCCGATCACTCTGAAAATATTTGGGGGTATAAAACAAACCTAAATTAACAACTTTGCATTCACAGAATTTTTTGAAAATATCTAGTTTTTCATCTAGCTCGCGTTTTCTGACTCATACCCCTTTTTCGGCCGTTTTTGGCCATTTTTGCACTGAAAAAGTGAAAAAACCCGGTGTGTCTCAGAAAACGCCGCATAGCTGAAAAACTAGGCATTTTCAAAAAATTCTGTGAATGCAAAGTTGTTAATTTAGGTTTGTTTTATACCCCCAAAAATTTTCAGAGTGATCGGAAACTTGAGCTCCGAGCTCCAGACCCCTGAAAATGGTCAAAATGGCAGAAAATCAACTGAAAAACACTTTTTTCTATAAACTTTTGAACGGTACTGTGGATTGAAGTCAATTGACAAAGTCAGAAAATTGAGGCTTTGGGTACGTCATGTTTTGGAAGAAAACGATATATGGGGCGAAGTGAACATGAGAATGTTTCTTCTTTCTTCCCGCTGCTCGTGCAATTGATTGAATGATCTAATCACTGTAGTTGAGCAGTAGAGACATTAGCCTAATAATATACAAAAGGTCCGATGGATTGAATAAGAAGAGCTAGCTCTAGATGTTCAAAAACCTAAACTAAGCGTGAAATAGTGATACCTTTTGTTTGGTGATTTGTGAAAGGAATTGAATATTGGGAGCTCCAAGATGAATGCGCATTCATAAAGCCCGTACCATATACTGCTCAGATAATAAAATTGAAGCTTGAAGTCAAGTCGAAAAGAGACAAAAAACTTTAGGTTTTCTTTTTACGTTATCTCTCTAGACGACATGTTGAGAGGGTGACCAGTCAAAATTTTATTTTCTTTAGCTGGACTATTCTACCATACTCAATTTATTCTACAGACCTTACCTTATCTGCACAATAACTATTCGGGACGCTTCCACTGCATCATGGCAGATGAAATTTCAAATGAAAAATGATATCATACTAAAGTCAACTATGTTTCTCAATTCGCGTCCATCTTCGTAGTAGACCGATATATTCGAGAAACTACCAGTTTGTTGTGGGTACGTCAACAATGTTCTAGGACACTTTTATCATCAACCTAATCTTCTCAGCTTCGAGAAAATTCTCGATATTTTTTTCATGAAAATAAAAAGAAACTTTCGGTTCAACCTAATACATCAAAATCACAGCTACACTTGGATTGCTTGAAAAAAATGGTTGTCCGTTAAAAACAGGCGATCTAAACACCAAAAAACCATGTGAGCCAGTTCATAACTTTCTAAAGTTTTCAACCTAAAACAACTGTTACAAGTTGTCCTGACAAAACATAAATTTTCGGTCATCAACAGTTCATTAGGTCCAACAAATACCATTTTCCAGATCTCTGTCTTCCTTCGCCGATACCGTACTTCAGTTTCCCTGTGTTCTCTAGTTATCATACTTTTTCTCGTCAATATCTCTATTCGTTCCAGATATCAAGAAGATCTACTCACAGCTCAGGTAAAGACTTATTAATATTTTCTCTTCTCTTTTGAACATCATCCTCTCTTGATTATCGTAGAACCCATCGGCACAGACCAACTCAATCTTGTTCATAAATCTCTACGCAAAACAGCCAGAATTTTTACAAGCTGTCTACCGTTTATCGAATTTTCGAAGATGTTGAGATTCGTCATAATAGAAATAGTTTTTTCCAGAACCAAAAAACAGAACCCGATTTTTCGATAACAGAAGAGTTGCGAATGTTGAGACTGGCGTTTTTGAAATGGAGAACATGTTTACGGGAGTCTTTAGATGACCATCAATTGTCACTGGACGACATGGATCCTGAAGATCCGCAGTTCAGTTATTTGCAGTGGTTGGTCAGTCAAGCCGATAAGAAGCATAAAGAGGCTGAAGAGGACACAGGAGAAAATTTTGATCATGTAAGTCCGAAAAAATAATGAGATAAGCTGTTGCTCTGATGGAATTTTGTTATTCTCGTAATCTTAGTCATTCTATGTTTTTCTGGTGAAAACCACGTAGTTGAGAAATTCAAATGACTTGTTTTTAGCTGTGGCATAAACTTGGCTCATATGCAGACAAATGCCGCTCGAAAACTGATCTTTGGCACATGGAACCAGAAACTGTTACCGGAACTGCGCTGAAATTTTTCATGCCATCTCCATCGGTATTCATAAAATTCATTCCAAGAAAGTGAGCTAATTCTCGATTTCAGGACACATCAGCAACTTTCGTGAGAGTTGGTATTGGAGCAAATGTTTCAATTGAAAGATATTTCAAGAAACGATTATCTCCAGTAGGAAATAATATTTGATTAACCAAGTATAAATCAGTTTTCAGGATTCTGAATTCTTTGGAGCTGACCCTGTTTTTATGGAAAATTCACAAATCTATGCTCCAATTGGTATTTTCTTCCCTTTTGCAGTTGGAAATGAAACTGGATTAAAACAAGCAACACTAAAATATTCGACAGGTGCAATTATAAAATCATTATCAGCTTAATCTGAAAATTTTAAGAAAGAGTATCTTCGAAATATGTCAACCATATTGGAATTGATACATTTTTCAAGAATTTGATCAGGAAGGATATCATTGACTATCTGATTTTTGAAGGAGATGGTGGAGAGTATGATATGATGTCACACCTAGCAAAGGACGGAACACTTGAAAAAGCTGGAATCACAGTTTGTCAAATTAATATAGAGGTATACAATGAATCAATGTATCTCCTTTTATAATTTTGTGTTTTAGTATCATCTTCCGAAAGAAATGAAAGATCCGAGAAAAGAGATATTCCGAAAACACATTATTCAATTCGTCCGGTATGCTTCGCTGCGCCGAAAGCAGCTTTCAATTCTGTTTTTAATTTTTCAGAGATCGAAAATATACGCTTCTCTCAGTGACAAATTTGGGTAATTTACGAGTCTTTTGGGTGAACACGTCATCATTGGAATGTGCACGGCGATATTTGGAAAGATTATTTTCAAATGATGTTGAATTGGCTTGAATACCGAATAAATAGTTCATTAGGAACAATCCATACTTTAAGAAAGATTATGCTAATAAAATTAGTTTTTTTCAAAATATACAAAGAATTGTGAGTAACAAAAAATCAAGAAGAAATCACAATTTTGCACATAAGAGGTATAAACACCGGATTATGTGGGTGAATGTGGCAATGGAAAAGTGAATTATACCGATGATGACATTTTTCTTTGAAATCGGATGGAGGGTTTTTTTTATAAATGCGTTGCAACTACTCGTGAAAATTAAATCTAAGAAACAGAATCCCACTATAAATTAAGTTAACCAATTATACAATTATAGACAATATCGACAAGTCCAGGACGAAGGTATATCTTTGACATTTTTAAATCCGGCACAGGAAAAGTGATACCATTCGCCACAATAAATACAACCACAACTACCATATCTCGCAGATTTAGTACATTCAGGACAGAGCCATTGAGTCTGAAATGTTTGTTTTATTTGCGAGTCACTCAGTTTTTTAAAAAAGACAATCTTACTTTCTTCTTCTTCTTTGCTTTTTTCGCTTCATATATGTAGTCGTCAATGTCGTCTTCGTCGATTTCCTGAAAAAAAAACAATTATAAGATGTCACGTCACTTTGAAATTTGTGTTCGTCGTCAATTGAGATGAGCACGTCACTTGTGTTTTGTTTTTAAAAAAAGATATTTCTGGATTTATACTGAAATACTAAATACTAACCATTTTTATTGGTTCAACTTCAATTAAAGGCTCAGTTTTTTTCTGTTTCGTCTTCTTATTTTTCTTATTTTTCTGATTCTTCATTTTCTCTGCCTGCTTAGCCTCTTTCGCTATTCTCGCCTGCTCCTGCTTCATTTTTTTCGCCTGAAAAGAGAAAAAAACGAGATATAATTGTGCATTATTTCGTATGAGACTCACAAGTCTCGCTTCCAACGCTGCTTTGGCCATCGCTCTCTCTTCAAGCATCTCGTCTTCAATGTGCGCTGGGCATGTTTCCGTCATGTTTTCGATCTCTTCTGGCGTGTAATTTCGAGAGTTATCGGATGGTGTACCGTCTTTTGTGCTCACTCCACAACACATTTTACATGGACGAAGCATACTAGATGGGGCAGCTAACATTCGACCAGAATGCATTTTGCTGCATTCTGGATACCTTGTTACTTCTTCGAGTGCCTGGAAATGTTTGGAATCGTGAAAATTCATGTTTCTTGAATAAAACTGTTAAAGTAAATATCTTTTATGGAAAATTTATAGCTTTCAAACAAAAAACACACACCTGATCGAGTACTGTTAGAGGTCCTTCGCACAGAATATCAAATATGCCTAATATACTAATTGTTTCTTCTTTGATAGGCGCATCACTTGTTCCCGGCTTATCTTCGCTCATTTTTACCTGAAATCTAAATGGTTAAACAACAATGACGTGTTATCCGAAAATGCTTCACCAAGCTGAAAAAGCAGAAAAACGGGGAAGAGAGAAAAGCGAAAAATGTATCGATGTGGAATGGCTGAATCGTGCTTGAATCGAGATGTCTTTGCATTGAAAACCACAAATGAAAGAGAAAGAGAAGAAGAGAAAAGAGGGAATATACACATACACACATAGACACAACACGCGGACACCCATCATCGGAAAAACGAGCGGAGAGTGGGAGTAGGGATGAGGAGTAGAGAGGAGACTTAGAGACTGAAAGAAACGAAAAAAGAACGAATGGGAGAGCGCGATAGCCGCATGTCAGAAGTTGAAACCTATTAGAGACGCAGGACAATGTCTTATGCACTATACTAAAAAATAACGATGTTGAGAAGGAATGCTGATGACGTTCGGAAGTGTGGAAACTAAAAACAATCAATGATTTCGAAGGTTGAGAGAGCGGAAGTTGATTAAACTGGACAAAAGCAAGGCGGACAAAAGGACCTGAATCCAGTTTTAAGTTAAACAAAAAATTGTTCGGAAAGAAGCGGCTACCGTTCTTTTTTTTAAAATGATGTACGAACATTCCTTCGAATATGAATCGAAGATTGCTGGGGAAACTGAATGCCTTGCCGAACACTAATTGAAGCTGATTTGAATACTAACCCTAGTTTCTAGAATGCAATTGTTCTAAACAAAACACTTTAGCTTTCAAAATTCTTCATTCATATTCCAATTGTAATATACAGACGGCAAGAAGAATGCATCAAAAGAGACCTAGTCATTCCTTTGTAGGTAATGGCGTAACGTGAATCACTGGGAAGTAGACTTTGTCTGTCTCTTTGTCTTCACTGTTTGAATCTTCTGTAAACGTTGCCGTGACGTATTCTATAACTCCGTAATCTTCTGGACAAGTTGGTGGGTAACAAATTAAGCAAACTTCGATCTGTCCTCCGTGTTCGATAATTCCATCGGATGGAAATATATCCAATAATTGTGAGTTAGTGACTGACAATTCGATTTTCATTCGAACATGTTTCTTTGCTGGGTTTCTGAACACGATGGAACGAGTTTCTGGTGTAATGAATGATCCACGAATAACAATTCCAATACTATCGTAATCGTTATCTACGGCTTCTTCTGGACTCTAAAAATCACAACGATAAAAAAACCAATTTTTTTCAAATGTTTACTTTTTCAATCTCTTCAGAAGTGTCAGTTGGTTCAGCTTTTTTCAGTTTTGACATCTGAAAAATCAATATTAAAACCAATTTGAAACAATAGTTCTTACCAATTCATTAATTTTCTTCTCAAGTCGAAGTCCTTTTACTTCATTACTACATCCCGGACTGTTTTCCGGCGATTTATCCTTTGGTGCCGATGGGCTCATTACTTTGCAAGCTGAAAACAAAGTTGGTTTGGTGCGGATTGGTGGTGGATTAAAAAGAAGAGAGGAGGAAAAGCATGAGCAACTTCAAACGTATCTAGGCACATAAAAAATCAAATGGAGAAAAGAGGGCAACGAAAGACGAAACAAAAATGGAGAAAAACGGAAAAATCAGAAAAAAATGTGCTTCTGTACTGAAAGAGGGTATTGCTGAGTGTTTTTGCATCGATTGCGTTCGACATATAAACATTCCTACTATTTCGTAATCATAAATCGATAACTTTTTGATAGAACAACGGAAAAGATGATAATGATAGCGAGTGTAATCGTATCTGTATTATTAATGGAAACAAACAAAAATTATGTTTTATATAAGGGATATGTTTGCCTTGTGCCACTATTAAGTATGGTAATTCTCTAAAAAGAAAAGAAATTCTGCATTTGGAAATGTCACGAGGTAGGCAAATATACGAAAGAAAAAAAAATGTATGAGAACACATTCTATCTTTTGTTTCGATCGTTAAACAAAAGGGGGTTATGACCTTAAACATAACTGAATTTTCTACGCAACAAAAATTTCTCGATTTTATTTAGACAAATCGGCCATTGAGAATGGCAGGAGACATGTGTTGAACATAAATATTATTTACGGACTGTGAAACGGTTGAGGGAAAAACATATGTATATTCGGAATGCCATCTGTAGTAAATGTTTACTTTGAATTGTAATGATGATTTCTGAAGTTGCATGCGTCTAAGTTTTCATCAAATTGCTCACTTTCTCAACAATTAATTTTAAGTAACAAATAGTTTTCAGCATCTGGTCTGAACTAATGCTTCAATAGCAAAACTTTATCTATGAATCATACACTCTTTGAATTATTGGAAACTATATCCTACACAGTATATTAATTTCCAACAACTATTGCTATCAAAAAACAAGACCTGGTATGAAATGCGGCGAGAAAAATTAAATAGGATTTTTATTGGGTGGTAGCATGCTGCAAAGTTTACCGGATTCTATTCTAGAAAAGAAAATATCTGAAATTCGGACACTAATCAGTTCACCTGAAAACTTATGTAAAAAATATCTTAAAACCCCAGATTCGGAGCGCATTAGACAAGATATGCATCTGGAAACATTAAAAAAGGATACAATTTGTAATCATTATAACTGTATGATATCGGTTTTTAAGAAATTACGAAACGTTATTTCGAAAAGACTTCGGTTACGAAACGCAAGTTGTTCCACGTCACAATATCAAATTCAACAATATGTAATGATGAAATGTTTCAAAAGGTAACAGTGAGAATTTTTTAGAGAAGGAACTGCACACGAGTCAAACGGAAACCATTGTTTCTAAAAACATAATTGAATAGTCAATCTCTTTTATGATTGAAAATATAGGCTTAACAATTTTACTTTAGATTTTTTGTCCGATAGTTGAAAATTCGTACGAAGCAAATTATTTGGTGGTTGTATTATGTATTCAAACATCAAACATCACATAATAGCTAAGTTTCTGTAAAATCAGAGGTTATGGAAAATCCAGCTACAACGCTCCTCTAAAAACAGTCATTTCAGTGTTCTCAATGCTTTTACATTTATAGAAACACACCGAGCTTAGAGAACTCCGATAAACTTTGAGACTTTAGTAATGATAATAAGGTTATAAGTAAATTTATAGATAAAAGAACAGTTACATTTTTGAAATATCATTTCTCAGTTCTTTTTTCTTCTTGAAGAACAGGTAAGAAACTTGTCCACGCAAAAAGAGAAACAAACGCCTCAGTTACAGGGTAACCAAAATTTCATAAGATTCCCTTGTTTATATTCCTCATACAAAAATGCGTATTGCTAGTTCCTTTCAAAATTCCCTTTTTTAAAGATTGCATTTTCATGAAGAGATTCGTTCGCTGTCATCATTTTTCCGAGGGGTAGTTAAAAATTTTGAAGCAACTTTTGAATTATTATATTTTTGAAGGAATGACGAAAGACTTAATGAATACCAAATGACACAATGAAGGAAAATCATTTTAACAGTTATCAAAACATTTTCTGAAGTGTTTGTTAATGAAGGTTAAATTGACGCATAACATAGTAATAATCATACCATCTCGATATTTCAAAGTCTCCTTCAGTTTCTCTCTTTTCCCCTTCTCTCTATCTCTGTCTCTTACACTAAAGGTATAATCTTAATGGTATTCCATCGTCAAATCTACAAGGAAAATTTCTAATTTCAATAATATTAATGTAATCTCCAATCAAACTTACATTGATTTATTTTACTATCCATATTTTGTCTTTTCCGTCAATCTCGAGTTGTCCTCTTTTTTTAACAAAACCTACAGTACCTTCTTTGACGTCAACCTTTTGTTGACGCGTTTTCCGATACAGGCGCGTATGCAGGTGCACCTCTCGCCTTCTAGACAAATCTTCAGTTTTTTGTCATATCTGTAGACACTCTTCATTCTGGTTGGTTCTAAGTTTATCGATTTTTTTTATTTCTTTCTCCTTATGCGCCTTTTATCCGCATGTTAGTCCTGTGCAGTCGCGTTCACCCCCACAAACCAAAGTTGTTTATCTTCTACGAGGGATTCTTTGTTTTTGTTTCTTTTCTCGAGCGAGACTGGTCGTGGTAAGTTGTTTATTTGAATTTCGTAAATTCATTCAAGCCTTATCCACTATTATTGAATATCTGCTACATTTCAAGTGCGAGTGCGTTTTTTATTTTTCTAGGGCGGACGTATGCGTTTTCCTCAGATATATTTTCTCCGGCGAACAATTTATCTTCACAAAGTAGCGTTAAGTCTTTCACGCTTTTTCAAAGTTCTGTTTGTTGTTCCGTGTGTCGCTGTGTATTCTGTCCGAATACAATTTCTTCCTAGTAATAAGAACGTTTATATCGATTATTCTGTTCTTACTGGAATTTTAGAAGATGTGTAAGTAATCGCGCTCTTCTGCACATTACCTTCTTTGTGTGCATGTTTTCGTAGAGTATCTGAATAGACGCGGCAAATATGGTACATCTAACTCCGTGTTTGCAGACCAACAGACATCTGCTGTTCTTTCACTCTTTCACCTCACATCCATTCTTTTTTGCTCTTCATTTTTTTGACTTGTTTGTTATCTTCTCGGTTCTCGATCACGTTCAAGCGAACTGCATTTGATGGTACTGAAACAGATGTTTATTCAAGGTATTTTTTCAAATAAGATTATACTATTGTAAGTTGTTTATCACAACTTCTTGTCCTCATCAGCGTATGGTAGCACACCAAACAATGGACAATTGGTGTATGAAACAAAAACGGAATGACTCAGTATTCTAACATTTTGAATGTCACCTGTCACAAAATGTCTTGCTTCATTTGCAGCTTATTGATGGACAAAAAAAGTTTACAATCAGTTTTGTATTGGAATCAAGACGTTCTAAAATTGAAAAATTTCTATATTTCTGTAGTATCAGTAAATCGTATTGATTACGAAATTTACGTTGTTGTAGTATAAGGCTAATGACAATCTTCTCTCTTGATAAGTTTTCTTAAAATTGCATCTTCGTATTCATGTTCTTCGGTTACTAATTCTAAGATTTGCTTTTTTCGAATAGCACAAGTTTTCTAAAATAAGAAAACGAAGAAGGTGTTTTCAAGTTGATCACTGACCGCATCAACTGTTTTTGTTGATCTGTCCCATTTTTTGATTCACATGCATAAACACATTCAATTTATCCATCCTTCTTCGTTACCTAGCAGCGTTCCAAGTAAGCTCTATTTTGTGGTCGAAAATTCTGTTCCCTCTGCTTCTTTTCATTCAATATACTTCCTGAACAAGCTGAATGAGCAAAAACCCAGATGGCTCTGTTTATTCAAATTCATCAATATTTTCCAATTTTCTGGAACATTTTGAAAATGTAGCACCGGATGATATCGAGTGTCAACAAAACATTCAACGTGACTGTTGCCATAATTGCGTTTTCAACTGAGAAAAACTCTGAAAGTTTGCTGCTCAGCTGTTTTGTTTGTGACCTTTCTTTTAGAAAACAACGGGTTCTCTGGTCACATGACGTGTTTTGAAACTAGTCTTGTGAAACTTCCATTCCCTAAATCATCAAACACCCAGTTTTTTCTTCGTTCTCACTTTATTTTGATATTGCGAAACATGTTCATTTTGTTACTGTTAATGAGATACATTTTCTTGCAATTGAATATGTTTCAATGATACTATCTGGTTCAGGGTGTACGAATTGAATTGTAAGTTGTTTAGAGATGTGTTGATTCTAGGTAGAATAGGTAGAATAGTATATTTCTTTCGGCTTTATTCATAAAAAATTGAACAAATAGACTGCGTTTCTTGTGCGGTTTCAGTTTTCTATTAATTTAGTGCACAGTAATTTCAAAAGGGTTCACACTAAGTATCAAATTTTGGAAAGTCTGTGAGTTTGCTTTTTGTTGTCTCCTGTCTAATGAGACATATTTTATTGATGATTCCAGAAGAATAGAGGAACTGAGTCAAGTGCTTAATTTGTTTGTTTTCCTCAGTGAATTCTGAAATCTTTTCCAACTGAATTGACCCAACATTAACTCAAATGGAATTACACTAGCTACGTTAATTCCAAGACTGCTAATAACTTTTGTTCTGTGTGTTTAACCTCACCAAGCTAATTCATGTCATCGGCTGAGTATGTGGAGTTGGTTAACTAATTATGAGTTGGAAAGTGTCGTTTACTGCCATTTTGCCTCTGGTTTTTTCAATGAGAAGACACTAAGATGAAATAAATATTTGGACATTGTTTGAACCAGAGTTTCAACTTTTCATTAGATTTTGAAGTTATCCTTCGATCTGCGAAAAACTTTTGCGATAAGGACAGTACCAAAGATAACAGCATTTGTTATCAACTCTAGAAACATAATGTTGGGTCATGATTAGTTTTCTGTCTTTTTGTTAGCTTTTTTTCTAAGGTTCATGATTTGTCTTCCGAATTAATTGAAGATTCATCATTTCCAAATCAGATTACTTCCTCATTCTATTCAAATCTTTGTGAGAGTATGACTCATACATTCGCATCCATGAACCTTACCCTCCTTCCTCATTCATCTTTCTTTTTTTTTCTTCTTGCTCAACAAGTGCACGATAACACTAGCTCTCACACACACACACACACTCACACACAAACACTCCCAATGACTACCGAGTTGCAAACGCGCTCTATTGACCCGTTGAGGCTGTTGGGCAAAGTGCTCAGCAGTTGAACTTTTTTCAGCCGACCTCATATATCTGACACTTAAAATTTTTATCTCATCATTTGTATCTGATTTCTAGAAAATGGATAAAAGAACATTCTTGATTGGAATCGTTTTGAAAACGGCTGGCCGTAGATAAAATGGAATGACCTTGAAGAATAGGAAGAGTGATCTGTCTCATTTTTGTGACAGTTTTGAACTGGATTTTGAGCCAAGGTCATAAACAGTTAGATGTCGCATAACGTGTAGATTCTGACGATCCAAATAGCCCATATTCATATTTGTTATCTATTAGAATAGATTAGACTTTAGGAAAAGGATACCGTTTTTGATCCTATCTTGAATTTATTGCATGGCCATTGGCTTCAACATTTGACTGTCATTTTCCTTGAGCCCGATGCTAATGACACCCACTTCCAACTACGCCATCTACTCTCCTGCCAATCGTCTTTTCTCTCTTTTTGTCTCTTTGAACGCCTTCTCACTCTTTCATCTTTACAATTTCCCTCTTCTCCAACAGACACAGACACATACATACACACACGCATTCTCTACAACACTGCGATTCACTCACTATTTGTGCGACCGAGGGCTACCCCGCCAAATTTTTTTGCCAATGATTTTGAAATGTTTTCTGAGATTGATTCATTTGTTCGATGTTCTTGTGACCTGTCTCGTGACTTCTCTCTTCTTTCATGTTCCCGTTTCTTGGTTCACATTTCACTTTCCTTTATAAAAGTTATGTTTTCAGAAATGGAGATCGTCACAAAGCCTGAAAAGACTCACGGTCCAGTGGCTGCTACTTTAACTCTTGCTCGCTACAATGCGTCGTTTGCAACAGATGTTCAAAGAGATATCAATAGCTTTGCCCGCACACTCGCTGATCATCATCAGGAATTAGTAATGGAAGAGATTGATACAGAAGGTGAAACCAGCGTTCCGAAGATGAAATTCGAGGTTAGTACTGTTTAGGCTAAACTAAAGTGATGGTGTCTAAAATGCATTTTGTACAATCACTTAAGCAAATCATCCAGGGAATCGTTATTTGTATCTCTATCTTGTAGTTCCTAAAAACCAATATTCTACCTCGAGAAATCTCTATTCATTTTTTGTAGCAACCCGACATGGAGTGTCCAATGTGTTTCAAAACTGCCGAGGATTCCACTGTACTTCTCGGACATGTATTGTCAACACATTCATGCGAGAAAGAAAGAAGTCTCTATGGACGTTGTGGTTTGATTTCCGCTGAGGCGAATGAACTTTTAATTGAATCAATGGAAATACAATCAAAGCAGACTATGGTGAAAACGTAAGCAACTGAAACTCTATTCGCAGCTCATGTTAATTATCAATTTCAGAAAAATCGAAAACAGCAACTTCACCATCGCATGTCCGATCAATTCTCCACTTTCTATGTACTTTTCACTTCGACACTTAAAGATTTACTTAGATTTCCTCCCACCTATCAAATGTGCTAAGCCAAGAGTCATCAAAATTGAGCTTGAGGTATGCTAGAATTCAATTTTCCAAAGTATCCTTGTACATTTTTTTAGCGTGAAAACCGGACATATTACCTCTACTTCTCATGGGTCAACATCGACAGAGCTTGTAACAGAATCAAAAAAGCAATGACCAAGAAACGAGAGAAACAGTATACCTCCTTTTTTTGTTTTTTAAGTTTACATGTTAATTTTCAGCCTGACACGTTTCTATGAGCAACAATGTCAGAACATCCTTCCTAGCAATGATGACGTTGTTTTGAAAAAGAATCGAACTGCCGAAGAGAATAATTGTCTGGCGAAGGCGTTGAACCTCTCTGAAAACTTTACGCAAGAAGAATTGATGGATGCTATCCAAAAAATGGAGACATACAAACCAAAAGTTCCAGAGTAGGTTGAGCTATGGTTCGATCAATCTTCATTTCATATTTTTCAGATTCCAATTAGGTTACGATGCTCAACAAGACCAAGAAGGAAACACGTTGAACAGAGAGCAACGAAAACTAATTTCTACGCTGACAAATAATCAAATGTTTGTTCCAGTTGACGGAAAGCGTCGCTCTTGTCGCAAAAGACAGCTTGTTCATTGATACATAACAATTATCCACTTTGGATACTGCCTGACTCATTCATTTGTTTTAAATCTTTATTTTAACCTCGCTATTGTTGCCTTTTTCTGTTAAATCATGTTTTGTTCTCTGTCATATCTTCATTTGTACAGTTCTCCAGTTTAAAGCTCAAAGCTCATCTCACTCTTTTCTCTTTTATCAGGTTGCTTCACCTTATAATTATTCGTTGTCTATTTCGCCCCGTCACTTTTCAATTAGTTCAACTATTTTTTTTCATTCCTTCCCCATTCGAGTTTATCACCGTTCCTATTTTTGTCTCGGTCTTATCCAACGATGTCCTTCAACTCAATCTGAAAATAAAAACACATTTCGCAAGGACATATTTTCATTTGAAGAAAACAATTTATATTTGATTCAACAAATTTTTATAAATTAGCAACTTTCTCGTTTATCAATGATTATTTACAATAACCTGTAAAAGTATAGTTTGCTTGGTTTTCATGGGGGGGTGGCGAATTCGTAACACACGTCCATACAGAAAACGTTTGATATCAATCCGAACACACAGACCAAGATACATCGGTAATTCTTATACAGATTGACAGAAAACCCAAGTGTCAACCGAATGTTCAAAACTCTTGGCATGTTAATTATATTGTCGATGAAATAAGCTGAAACGTTGATGATTTGTAAAATTTTTTAAATGATTACCCTACTTCCATTCCAGACTAGCGGTCCCCATTGATTTTCGCACTGAGTGAATGAACCCGTTGGCTTGATGTATTTTTCCAACTCCGTTCGATTTCTGCTGTTTATTGCCGCTTCGTAATTATCGAGTAGCTGCGTGGCTGATATGCACTCCTTTGTTACATTATGATACGCACATATGTCTTCCGTGTTATCGCCTTGTATTCCGGAGGAGAACGTCATTTTAGTAGCATTAAAAACAAAACGGATTTTGTTAAAGTGGTGGTCGGCTTCGGTAAAGCATAACACTAACTCAATTAATTCGCCCTTTGTTTCATAACTCCATATTCCAACATTAAAATCGGGAGCTTTCAACCATCCCTGAATCAAGTGATCTATAATAACGAAACTTCAAACTGATTATTTTTCTCATTAACAATACCTGCAGTCTTGTATTCTTTTTTTAAATCGAACCCTGTCACGTCAATAACAAAGTTTTCGTCAAACAATTTTTTCGCTTCTTCCACGTTTTTTGTGTATATTAAAGCTTCGAGTTTTCTGGCCATTCTTTCACAACGATCTTTCGAATCGTAAGGAGCTAAATGTAAACTATAGATGGTTTCGTTCTTCTTATAAATGTTCTTAGTTTTAATCGTCGAATCCCATTCTTTGAGTTGAAAATTGTCGTTCTTCGTGTAGAGATTATAATCATCGAGCTCATTGAGTTTGACTGTGGAATTGGATGAAGTTCCAATGAGATTAATGAAATTTTTGTTCTTCATTCCGATAACAAGACTGCTGTTTGTTCCATGAGCAGTTGCATGAGAGAAAACAGCTATACCCACAAGAAGCAGGAGAAGAAGCGACAGTAACTTCATTTACCTGAAACTATCGAATACAAGTGAGTGAAAGTCAAGTTTAAAGTGTTGAGAAGAGAATTGATGCGAGTTTAAAAAACTTTGCGACTCAAAATGGTGAAGAACTGTTCGAATTGAGACGACGAATGAAGAAACCACCGTTGGTATTTATAGTCAACAATATATTTATACGAAGACAAAAGTGGGCGTATACAAAACTGCATAAATTATTGTAGACTCAAGAATCAACGATCAATAAATTGATGAATCATCAATAAATTCATTGAAACGACGTGTTTTGCTTGTTTCGGATCAATATGTTTCAAGGAAAGTTGATTTATAAAATTACTTGGATTAAAAACAAGTACCACACAACAAAATGAGTGAATTGATCTAGGCTTTCTTTTAACAATAAAAGGTTACGTTTGAAGTTTTAACTATGCAAAAAAAACTCTAGCTGCTCAAAAACCATATTTATTCAAAAATTTTTTTACTTCAAAAATGCATACCCTTTACTTCAAAATTGCATACCTGGGTGTTCTATTTTTTTTTTAAAATAACTGCATAATTTATTGTAGACAGAAGAAAACACGTGAATACGTAATGTTTGAAGAGGCTAACTAATGCAAGTATTGCAATCATAACAGTCTTGGTTCGAATAGACCAATTAAAAATTCTATTTGTTTATCGTACATACCAATGAAGAAGAATATATATTTTTTAATTCTCAAATTTAACTATTAGTCACTACAAAGTTTATGAAAAAATACCGTATTTAGTCTAATAGTACGGCATGCCGAATTATTTTTCGTGGCCTTTATTTCCCTGCCGGCTTAATAGAGAGTGCCAAACAATTAGAGGCTACCGGCTTTTTTTCAACTCCTTTTTTAGGAAAATTGTCTCCTAATTTTTATCAAAAATTGTCAAATATTGAACGAAAAATGAACAAATTTTTACTTATTTTCGTCGTTTTTCGTATAAAATGGATCGAATTCTGGAAATTGAAGTATTACAATTTGGTTGTTATGTGAATCGTATATGCTTTTGTTCCAACAAGTCTGATATTAGATGTAATAGCAATCACAATAAAATCATCCTGAATCATTTGAAGTTTCAAACAAGTGGCTCAGAAGCTCCAATATCACGATACTACTTCTGACAGAAGGTTATTCAAGAAAACTATGTATACTTGTTTTTTCAATCAACACCTTGCGAAATTAGAAGAAACCTGCGATTTTTTTTTACAATTTTCCTTGTTTTTTTGAATTCTGATAATTGCAACATTTATTGAAATTAAATTCAAAAATTGGTTAAAAATCAGGAACATCGGTTTGGAACATGCAATAGTTTGTGGAACATGTTTCAATTTTGTTGGTCGCTATCTCAAATTCCACATCGAGTTTGATGAAATTTTTGAATAGTCCAAGTAGGAAGAATTGGTACATGTAGACACCATTCTCGACTTCCAGATAGTACAAGCCAATTCGAATATTTGAACTACGCGGAAAGTACATTAGTTTACTGATTGCTTCACCTGAAATGTAATTATTATGTATAATCAATAAATAAGTGTAGTACCTGCATTCCATATGTCCTGGCACACTGTGAATGTGGATGTTGGTTGGATGTATTTCTGGAAATCGTTGCGTTGCTTCTCTCTGATGATAATTTCCATTTCTTCGATCATGGGTAACGATTTTTTGCAATGAATTTTCAAATCGGGTATTGTAGAGCAATATTTCTCCATGGAATAGGTTTCAACTCCAGATGTGAATTTCATTTGAGGAATATTGAACATGAACTTGACTGAAGTGACGTATGGGCCGCATCCAAAGATTGCTAGCTTTAAAACGACATCTCCGTATGTCTTTTTGCTGTATTGATCGATTCCTAAGAAAAAATTGGGGGTATCCATCCATTTCTTTATTAATTGATCTATAACATAAACAACTTTGATATGACTACTTTTCTTTCTTAACAAACCTGCAGACATGTCTCCAGAGTGATCATCATCTGCAACTGCACTCTGTACTTGAAAAACGAATGTCTGATCGAATAACTTCGCGGCTTCTTTGATGTTCTTCGTGAAAATTAGCGCGTTGACTTTTTTGATGAAATCCTTACAAGTTTCTCTCCACCTCAAGAATGGTTTTTCTAGGGTTGGTGATTTTACAGCATTAGATTTGGAAGATTTGAGATCTTTGGGTTTGACTGTGGAATTGGATGAAGTTCCAATGAGATTAGTGGAATTTTTGTTTTTCATTCCGATAACAAGACTGCTGTTTGTTCCATGAGCAGTTGCATGAGAGAAAACAGCTATACCCACAAGAAGCAGGAGAAGAAGCGACAGTAACTTCATTTACCTGAAACTATCGAATACAAGTGAGTGAAAGTCAAATGTAAAGTGTTGAGAAGGGAATTGATGCGAGTTTAAAAAACTTTGCAACTCAAAATGGTGAAGAACTGTTCGAATTGAGCCAACGAATGAAGAAACCACCGTCGATATTTATAGTCAACAATATATTTATACGAAGATAAAAGTGGGCGTATACAAAACTGCATAAATTATTGTAGACTCAAGAATCAACGATCAATAAATTGATGAATCATCAATAAATTCCTTGAAACGACGTGTTTTGCTTGTTTCGGATCAATATGTTCCAAGAAAAGTTGATTTATAAAATCACTTGTATTAAAAACAAGTACCACACAACAAAATGAGTGAATTGATCTAGGCTTTCTTTTAACAATAAAAGGTTACGTTTGAAGTTTTAATAAAAAAACTCTAGGTGCTCAAAAATCATATTCCTTTACTTCAAAATTGCATACCCGGGTGTTCTATTTTTTAAAAAAAATAACTGCATAATTTACTGTATGCTGAAGGATCAACGATCAACAAATCGTTAAATCCTCAATAAATATCTCACAGTGTTTTCCTCATTTTGAGATAATATATATGTCTCAAAAAAAGTTGTTTAAAACAATTATTCATAATAATTACTTATACCAGATTAACAACCTAGAGAAATGCAAAGTGTTATTTTTTATCAAAGCGATATGCAAAAAAAGTTTATTGGTGTATCTGGTGAACAGCAACAGAGAAATTACAATAACATATATAGAGGTTGTTCATGAAGTCAATGTAGAGACATTTTGAATACATTCTGAGGAGGATCATGTGAAGGTAGATGAGATGGATTCGTGAAAACCAATAAGTAGAAAATCTTTGAGTAAAGGATTGTTTTAGGGCTGAGCGGGAACCCAAACGTGGTAAATCGGCTCACTTTTAATTTTTAAGTATCGTTATTTGATATTTTGAACAATTGGTGGATATATTACTACAAATTGGAAGAAATAATTGACATTTTCGAGCGTCGTAGTAAAAACATTTGTAGTTTCCATGTTAAAAAAAACAGTAAAAATTGCAATCCGACAGCGACATTTCCGCTTGTCCCTTCTTAATATTCAAAATCTCTAAATATTGCTCGCTGTTTGAAAGCGGAATGACTCAGTATCAAATATCTTCATCATGTCTATGAAAAATTTTCTAGCAGAAGCGTTATAAATTTTTATCAAAAATAAATTATGCAACGTATCGAAATATCATTTAAAAAATGAGATCTTTAAAAAAGTATATCACAACAAAGTACCATACAACAAATTATGACAAGGAACACTAGTTATTCAATTATTTTGTTGCATAATAAGTTAAGAAGCCATTGATTATGCTGGTCAAGTGATTCTTGTTTTGATTTCAATTTTTCCCGGAAAGATTTTAACTCCATTGACCATTTTTTTGATGTGGCCGCTGTTTCCACAATCTATAAATTTTAATGGTAAAAAAAGGAACTTTCGATGCTATTTTACCTGATTAATCAATGTTGTGATGAATCGGATGTCATTTCCAGTGCCATTGACAAGAAATGTGTCTGTGTACCTGATGATTGTTTTCTCCACTCCATTGACACAAATTGAAAAGAATGGTAAAGTTCTTGAAATGGCTGGTGCTGTTTCGCCACGACTCAGCAAATCAAATCCGCTGTAAAATTTCATGTAAAACTGTTATTTGTTTATAATTCATACAGTTTTTGCAGTGCCTTGTATATCCTTGTCATCGTAAGTTCATCATTTGCAACTTTTGCTCGAGTAGCAGCGACCATCAAAATTCTGTAGACTATACGGCAGTAATACTCGTTATCTGTAGGAAATGGAATTGGATCTCCTGATTCCAAACCGACTGAAATAAGTTCTATTTCATTAATAACAAGTTAAGTTGAAAAACCTAGTATAAAATTGATCACGTCCCCATTGAATTCATTTGATCTGCAGAGCAGTTGTTCAATTCCCTCGGCTATCAATTCAATAATAAATCGTTCTCTTCGTACTCGCATTGCAGCCAACAGCAATTTCAACAATGTCTTTTTGTCTTGTTTTAATTTAATCGGAACTTCTAGAAGTTTACAAAGCAAAGCCAACACAAATTGAGATTCATCAGATTCAAATCTTCTGAAAATTAGAGAAGAAATTCACAGTAACAATTTTTAAACACGACGTACCCAGTTCCATTAGCAAGTTTTCTTATATATTTCTCCAGGTAAGATGATAAAATATCAATTGCTGACATAAGTGATTCGTAATTATCAGACTGCACAAGATACAGTAACCCTGCTAAAGTATGAACTCTAACTGTCTTTACATCGTTCGCCAATCCAGACGATACTATTTTCATGGCTATTGTTTCCGGCTCTCCTGGTTTGAATTCAGAACTATGCATTTCAGCTCCAAGTACCGAGATTGACTTCAAAAACATGACGTGAATGAAGGATGAGAGAAATGGATTCTGATCATATTCTGAAAAAAATCGAAGATTAAATTCCAGCTCACGTAAATGAAATCAAACCATGTCGATAGATAATCGCGGTAGTTCTAAGAACAGCCTTGTGAAGATCAGGGTCATCGAAAAAGTCAGAAAGATGAAGAATTGTTTGTAAGATTGTATAAAGCAAGGGCTCGCCTAGTTCTCCGATTCCTTGACTGTACCAGTATTCAAAAATGTTCATAAGTTGTTTAACATTAGAAATTGTGTCGATATTAGTAGCGGATGTCAAAAAATAATTGCTGGCGCTGTGGTCAATTCTCTGAAAATATCTAACATCTTATTTCGGTAATATTGAGTAGAGACTAACGTGATAATTTGCATGTTGCTTGAATTCGATCGGCATCATTCCACATAACTGCCAAAGTGCAAAAAGTGGTGTTTGGCAGATTCCGTAAAGTGTTGTTTTCCCGTCACACTGCAAAGGCTTAGTTATCGGCGTATTACTTTAAAATAGATCTTACATGTGTCCATAACTTTTGATCATGTCGTTCTAATGGCGTTGTAAAAGCTGTTCGTGGTTCACACTTCCAAACGCTTTTCAGATTACACAAATGTGCAAACTCAGTACTTTGAAGGAACAATTCAGAAATATATGGGGACTTTAGCACAAATCCAGATGATGGATCTCCACCATTCGGATATTTCATTGAATTCAGAATCGTTGCAATATAAAGCTGAAGAGCGTTACAGCTCCTGGCTTCTCTCTCCATCACATCTTTTTCATCGTGATGTTCCTTCTCCAGACCTATCACAGTGTGAGCGATGACTGCTTGCATCGTTGTGAAGAGTACTTCAAACTGTGCATTGGTAACCAAACCAACTTTCGAAAGCCTATTTCTCATATCGTCCAGAACAAGTACATCACATACATGACCTGTTGGTGGGAGACATGTGATAGTTGGTTTTCGAACGATTTCCACTACAGGAATCCAGTTGAAACATTTCATGGCGACTAACGGAATGTTGAATATAGAGTTTAAGACTGGATGTCGAAAGCAAGCTGAAACAATTAATAATGATTGATGATTTGGTGTTATTGAAAATTACCTGACAGGGTTTTGGTCAGTTTTCTTGAATTTCTCAAGTTAGCTTCTTGACATAAAGCAAACATTGATAATGTGAATTTTTTGATTTCCTTAACTTTCTTATCATCAATATCCCCTTTCACTTGAAAATCAACACGGTATTGACTATACGAAGCGATTAGAGCCTCTGTTATCACGATTCCCGATACCTTCTCGGCAAGTTGCACAAATAATTTTGCTGTTCCAAGTTCATCCTCGAGTATGAGTTGACACATACGAGGATGAGAAAGCAAGTTACGAACTCCTCTTAGCACGTATCCATATTCCGAACATCCGGGAGTGACTTGATCCAAAATGAATTTAACTTGAGTGATATTGAGGCAGCTCAAATTGAGTCCAGCATCCTAAACATATTTTTTTAGTCGAGAATATTACTGTTTATATACCTTAGTATTAGCCAGTAGTTTCAAAAACATGTCTGTATTGAATCTTTCTGACATAGACTCAGCTAAGTCTTGAAGTCGGAATGTGATATCAAGTCGATGCTCCAAATCATCTTCTAGCCTTCTAAACTCGGAAACCAATAATCCCCAAATCGAATCATCATTTGGATATTCTTTCTCAATAAGCTCAATGAAATCAAGAACCGATGTTTCTCCAAGACACACAATTGAGTGACACAAGTCTTGGAACGATCCACATAAGTGTTTTTCTAACAATCCTTCGACTGTTGTGAAGTTAACACCGTCTAACTCTTCATCCAGGTCAAATTCCTCATCGAAATCCAGAAGAAAAGAACTGTCTGCGTGTTTCAAAAGATATTCGGCTCCTTTTGATTCTTTTCCAATGTTGATAGCATAGGAGATATATTTCTTCCAGTCTTGACATTTTTTGTTAGCAGAGAAGTAAAGAGCAGCAATTAATGCACATCTTCCATTTGTGTTCCCCTTTTCATTTTTCTCAATCCAGTTGTCCATCAATCCAAAAATATTTACACTTTCACTTTGTATATATTCCGTTATAAGCGATAATGGCAGTGCAATTGCAGAAAAGGGAACACTTTCCGAAAGTACATCTTCTTGATTAATCCATTCCGACAACACATTCCAGAAAATTTCTTGATTTTTTACAACGTTACTGAAATAAAGATATGATTATGTTCCATTGTTTTGCTCAATTTTAGGTGAGAATGAAATAATTCTTTTTCATTTTCTTTGCGGCCTAAGAATACAAAATACGGCCAAGTCCATATCGATTTACAAGAATTTACATTGGGAAGAGCTGGCATATAAAAATCTCGAATTTTCCGTGAGAATTTTTGTTGATTCCAAAATTTCTTTTCTCAGGAACGAATAAACAATTATTCTCAAAATTGAGAAATGATTGTCTTACCCTGAAGTTTCCAGTAGAAGCGACAATGTGTATAAAGTCTCTGTTGGCGCGTATTTCATACACATATTCCAAGTAGACAAATTCAGATTAATAAATCCTTCAGTGTCATCTGATTCAAATCTTCCATTCAATAATGCAAAACTTACTGCTTTCATCACTAAAATAATTTTTATGCTTTTGAGATACAAAATATCGCCTTACCTTGGGGTAATTTTTCTATAGCTATTTTGTCGGCAGATTTCATCAAAACAAGTGCAGCAGTAACCGGTTTCTGATAGATTTTTTCAATTTCAAATCTGCTTGCTGTCGCCAAGAAATGCATCAACTGAAAATCATGAATATTTTGAAAAATTATCGAAATAGTATAACACTCACGGTATCGAACATTTCCGGATGAGAAAAACTTTCTGGGCGACCAAACGCTTCATTTGTAAACTTCATCAAACATTGAGTTGGATCTGCATCTGCTAATTTTAACTGATGGTTGATCAAACATATCATAATTTGCAACACTTGTTCCTTCTCAGCTACCCCTCGATATCGGAAACATTTCAATCCTTGAGTGATAAGTGGTTCCAATTGTCCCAATATTTCGACTGACATAAATCCAAGATTGACTCTTTCCACATCCAGATCATCTCCCCAACGATTGAAATATTTCTCTCCTTTGCACTTCAATGCTTCAATTAAAAATTCTTCATCATTGTTAAACATTTTGGTATTGGATGATTCAAAATAGAAGACTCTTCCTCTTGTTAATGTTTCCACAAGTTTTGGATCGAGAAGACTGCGGAGCAAAGAATGTAGAAGCTTCAGTGCAGAAATAGGAGAAATGGTGAACAAAATCTGAATTATTTTTTGATTTTAATGGGATTTCAACGGAAGTCTTACTTTAATGTAAACTATTATTTCAAGAACATTCTCCGTGGATGTCCGAAAGTTAGTTGCCATTGAAGCCATCATCAAATTCATTGTTGGAGTCAAAAGTTGTTCTAACTTCTCATCAGCTGAACTTTGAACAGTTGTCTGCAAATTAATGTGTGATTATTGTCATCATAAACATTAAACTAACATAAAACGCCTTCAAGGTGGCTCCAAATTCATTTCGATTTCCAAGAGCATCATCCATTTCTGTTCTAGAATGTTGCAAAAACGGAAATTCCTTTGTTTCGGCAGCACCTCTCTCATTGTATACATTTCTATAAATCCAATTCAAAACTGCCATCCCAACATGAAATCCATGATAACATTCTTCTTTTGTTGGGGAATCAGTCAATGAAACTGCCATGACTTGTAAAACAGCTGGTAAAGTGTCAGAATTCCAATGAATTCTGCTGATCTGAGCAACTTTCTCATGACAGAACTCTGGACTGGCCATGCTTTCTCTCAGAATCGCTGACATTTTGACGAAAGTTGGCTAAAAAACAATAGTTTATAAATTTTCTTAGATTTATTTTACCATCAGAGCTTCTGCTATCAGACATGTTCTCCAGTCGTCATATATATTCTGCTGAAGACGGTGAGCTCTTTGAGTTGAACGCTTCCCAGAGAGTAGTTCCAAACGAAGAGGAACTGAACAAGGATAGGCATCTTCTGAGGTTACATTTTCCAAATTAAAGTCCAAAATCGTTGATACAGCGTTGATGAATCTCGGCGAGTCCCAGCAGTCAATTATACCTATCATATATTTTTCCTTTTTATTTGGAACTGTTAGTCTCACATTTTTTCAAGTTATCCTGAAAATTTTGGACCATTTCTGATAATTTTTGATCTTCTGATTTGTTCTGCAGAATCCAATTTCTAACAACGCCGATGAAACCACATGCACTTGTGATTTCCGGGATACTCAAATCATATTCAGTGGTGAGCAATGGTCGGAAAGCCATGATTTGGAGATACTCGAAAAGCTGAGTGTTCTTCAGAGTGCTCATGTGATCCATTGTGACAGCATCCAATAAATATCGATATTTCTTTACTGATTTAAATACAGTGAGGCAATCTGAAATTCAATGTTTTAAATTAATATTTGAATTGAAATAGTCACCTTCTAAATCCACCCTATGCCTCAAAATCAGGAACATGAATTTAATCGCCTGCTGACAAAGTTGGTCGTCGGATGATGTTGAATAATCAATGATATTAACTAAAAACTGTGTTTTCTCTCCTGTAAAGTTATTATCGTTTTTCCTAATATAACAATAAAAGACTTACCAATTCGAACAATAAACGTGTCCAGTGGGATTCGATTACAAATAACATTTAGTACACGAATTGCCAAAATTTTCATTGAATCTTTTGACTGCCGATCTGTTTTCAATAGTTTTCCATGTCCAGTCAATAGAAATGTTTTTCCGAGAAATGCGGATACATAGTTTATTACAGATGGAACAGAATCAACTGATAATTTGTTGAAATCTTCCAAAAACAGATCAACTTTTGGTGGTGGTTTAGTCTCTTGGAGTTGTTCGTAAAGATCTGCATTAACTAATGGATCCACGAACTCCGTGATGTTCGCCGGCTGAAAAATATAACATTTTCAATGCTTCATCAATTTTTTTTTCAAAAACCTCTTCTGGTTCTGATGATGTTGATCCATATGTAGTTTTAAGGAATCTACCAGGCACAAATCCGTCAATCTGATTATTGTCACATTTCATTAGCTCCTCCAATGCGGCAAAGGCGTCATATGCAACTTCATTTGAAGAATCACGAATCATCAATAACAGCATTTCGGTCAACTGAAACTTTCGAGAATTTTATATTAATTTATACATTTTTAACATACTCCTTTCATATTATCAACAGAAACATCGCTTGAATACAAAGTCAGACATTTTTTGATCAAACTGATGGCTCCAACTGGCACATTTTGATTCCCCACAAACGTTTCGATAACTTTCTCAACATGTGAATTGAAACTCTGTAATTGCCGTTTTTATGAGGTCTGAATTGCCGAAAAATAAAAAACAGGAACGTACTGATTTGAACGTTTCTTCAGATTCAATCATTATTGCACCGATCAAAGCAGCCATTGTTCTAGAAGCATGTCCTCTTGTATTCCACAGTTTTTCAGTAGCTTTTGCAGCAATTTCCTGATAAAATTTACCTTTTTTCTATAAACTTGTAATGAAACATACTCTCAGATCTTCCGAATTCCATTCTACAGCTGAAATCAGTTTGTCACATGATTTTTCCAATGATTGATGACATATTGTTTCATTTATATCCAAACTTTTTAGCAAAAGCTTCTTGACGACTTCTTGGTAGAATGTTCTTTTATTTCTCTCTTGTGATCTATCACTTTTAATTAGTTTTAGGAAATTATCTTTAATTTGAAACAGACCGTTGCTTCGGTAGTATATCCAGATAATAAACAACATATTTTATGATTTTAGTTACTTGTCGTGCGCCAGTCATCTTTTCTATGCTCAGGGCCAGTACTCGGAATGATGTCTCAGGGAATCCATAACATTCATAAGCCTGTAAAGTAATTCACGATGGTTTTTTTCATTGTTTTCGTTGCTAATTACCTTTAGGATGTGTTCATAATACTCTTCAGCTGCTAATCTGACATCTGCACTATTTTTCTCGAGACTGGCGAACGTTATTGCCATCATTCGATGCAAGTAACGATAATACTGGAAAATATCGATTATTCACGGGCTAAATAATGTTTTTAATCAATCTAAAACTTCAATTGTTTGTAAATAACAACTCACTGTATCATTTTTGTCCGTCAACGCATTCACAGTCAGGTTTTTATCGATTATTCGATGAGCCGATTTTAATAGGTGTAATTCCCGGTCTGATGACAAATTTGTACTCAATTCATCCGTTATTTGAGCCAACACTGTCGATGTCATGCTGAAAATGCAAAAAATTTTTATTAATTATACGTTTAAAACCGGAAAATAACAAATAGAAAATGGTGAAAAATAAATAAATTGGTCAGGGACTAGGTCGCTCCTTTGAGAATGTTTACTTCGGCCACGGCCACGGCCACCGACATTTGCAACAACGAAGAAAGAGGAGGAGGAGGAGGAGAGTAGGAAGAAGAGGGGAAGGATTGTGAGTGCAGAAGGAAAGACGTTTAGGTACCGGACAAACATCTGCCTATTAGAATGATTGAAAATCGTAAAAAAAAAACAAAATAGTGGTTTACAGTAGCTTTCCGCTTTTTTTTTCTTCTTCATATAATATTATACACAATCTAAAAAGGATTTTAGGTGATGCATGAAAAATTAAAAATTTTTAATTTTTTTTCCTCACACATAATTTTAATGGCTATGGAGCATGTATATAACTTGTTTTTTACTTCAGCCTAGACCTAATAGAAATTTGCAGATATTGGTGAATTACTATGAAGTTTTATCCTCTCATACGTTTTTCTTCGTTATTCACTCCACTGTATTGTATGGTCCGTAGAAATTATCCTCATTGTCATAACTCATGATATTCTTTTATCTGCCCTCGGTCCCTCAGCTGGTGTACGTGTGTACGCGAAAAATTCAAATTCGGTTTGTTTTTCTCACGAGATTGTTTTTTGACCTTTAATGAGTCATTGCATTCTAGAAAATTCCGTTCCCTTACGAACATTTTCGAATATTGTACTCTGCGTGTCCGCTTCTCTACATTCATGGCCCTTTCCGTACTCCCATTTTTCTCATATCTCTCCTTTTCTTTTCATTTTAACCTGTCCTTTCCCAGAGCCACCATCTTCATCGTTTTGTCTTTGTCTTTTTTTTGCGTTCACGTTTTTGAGATTCGAATCGTTTTCTGTTTTCAGGTAATGGGAGGACCACGCATGTTTCTCCTTCTACTGCTGATCGCGAGCTTTCCAATCACGTTGGGTTTCTTTGAAGGAAAAACTAAAGGTAAACAATGTATTCAGTGCGTCGCCGGAAAATTTGTAAGTTTCCAAATTGTAAAAACTTTTACTTAATTTTCTTTGTTTAGCTTCAATTCAAATGGCTCTTAGTGGATAAGCACATCAACCAGCAAATTAACTGGAAAGAAGAATGGGAAGATACTGACTGTTTGGAAGAGGAGGTCAATATCATTAGAAACTGCCGTGGCCCATGTATTACAATCAAAGTTCGTCCATTTTTCGATAGCGGATTCACGACTGATGGTATAATCAGTTTCCAACTTTTAAACATACAAAAGGTACGTTTTACAGGTATTTTGATGGATTGTTCGGATTCGCTTATCATTGACACCCGGGATTTTCACATGGAATATGGACGAGGATATGGAAAAACTAAGACCGCTCAAAGGGACAATCATCAAATTGTATACGAGTGGTTCCAATTCGATTCACATAACACTACAGCTCTTGCGGAACATTTCTTGGGACTAATTCCTCATCACAGAAAGATTAAGACGACGACCGCGAGCAAAGTTGTTTATGCGATTGTTGGCTCCCTCATCGTCTTCGCTGTGATCAGTGGCTGCTATTTTGCGAGACCACTTGTAAGATATTATTTTTATTTCCAACGAAAAATAGATTTTTACAGTGCTGCAAGATGGGTGAAAAGTATCGAGTGCACTTGTACCCTGGAGAAATGAGGAATAACATTCGAATGCGAGATATTGCTGAATTCGATGATTCCATGATGAATGAATCTGGAATTTCTGGAAGTTCTGGAATTACTCACAGTTCGGGACAATCACAGCAGATTTTGGAAGCTGTGGAAGACATTCCAGATAATGCGAGCAGCTATGTTCCCATTGACTTCAATGACAAAACAACTGCTCGTGCACGCGTCCTTACTTATATGTCGGATGATTCAAACAACACCTTCTATAACCTCAATGGCGTTAGCAACGCCTATGCCTCCGTTGGAAATGTTACTGAAATCTCAAGCAACGCGGACGACACCGTCGTAAATGTTGCTGGTACTTCGAGCAACGTTTATGTCTCCGTTGGAAATGTTACTGAAGTCTCGAACAACGCCTACGCTTCCGTCGGAAATGTTGCTAGAACCTTGAGCAACGCTGATAACCCTGTCGGAAATGTTACTGAAATCTTGAACAACGCCTACGCCTCCGTTGGGAATGTTGCTAGAAGCTCGAGTAACGCCAATCTCTAAATTTCTCATTCTCACTGTAATACATTATCCATTGTTTTGACGGTTCCCTTCTTTTCACTTCCCTGGTTTTATTTCATAATCGTTCCTTTCGGACATTTTTTGTGTAAAAATTATCAAAGATAAACGTTTTTGTCATTTTCATCCAGGCTATCTAAACGGGGTTTCTAAATTACTTTAAGTCAGAAACTTTGATTGGATCCTTCAATGGTTATTTTTAACGGTGACTACAGTTCCATCACCAATGAATTTCTCTGTAGAATGTCGGTTTCGAATCGATCTGTTTCTGTTCTGGAGGATATAAAAAGCATTTTGCTACTGTTTCGAAGAACTTTTATCATAATTTACGTCCTTTGATCAGTATCTCCTCGGATTCCATTATTTTTCAGTTTCGATTATAGAGAAAAATCGAATAATTTACTTAAATAATCCGAAGAGTTCTGACCTTTTAAAACGGACTGTTTTGACTTTCATTATATTAGAATATGTTGTGAATATTTAAAAATCATCAACTTTAATGTCAATCAGAAAATACAAGTGTAAAAACTTGAGCTAAAACCGTTATTACACACCTAACTGCTCCGATACTGACTCTGTTGAGTCCAGTCACCCCCCCCCCCCCCCCCCCCAATTTGTGAAAGTGTCCATCAAAGTATGTGTGATGCACAATTTGTAATAATCTATACAAATCGATCAAGATTTTATGATGATTCATTTGGATATTCTTGAGAATTGGACGTTTCATTTGTTATTGTTATCGATGAGGTTCTTCTATTTTGTTCTGGAATCCTGACTCATTCTCCGGTTTTCCTCAAAACGTGCCCTTTGACCGTCTGCGTCTCGCCCTCTCTCTTATGCTTTTCGAACCGTTTGGCCGCGCCCACTAACCGTCTCACTGTCTAATTCTACTTCTTTGAGAAATATTCATACAAGCATAATACGCTCGATGTCTGCGTCTCTCCAATTCTCTGTGATTTTTGATAGTCTATGTTAAAAACGGGGCGGAGCTTTCTAAAATTGTCTCTTTTTTCTTCTCTGCGTCCCGCTATCTTTAAAGTCTTGTGGAAAACGGAGAATTCAGTCATTATTCCTTCCGGGTGACCATTATGCAATTTTTTCATCGTGATCACTGACTTTTTCTTTATCGATTTTCTTTCAGCCATGAAACAAAAAGCCAAGCTTGCGGTTCTGATCATACTGACCATTACTTCGGTCATCCTTTTCTTGGCATACATTGCATTCGAGTACCTTGACACATCTTTTCTCCCAGAGACTATATTCCCTTCGTATATCAATGTGCCTTTCGATTTTGCTATTGATAATGCTGATGAGAGTCCAAACCCAGATTCCCTTACATGTAACCAATGCGTTGGTGGCAATTTCGTAAGTTTCATGCTTGCTACTATACTACTATTGGAACAAATTTTCAGTTGATGAGACGTTGGTTGATGCAAGATGATCGGGTGGAACAGAGAATGGGATGGGTTGACGCATGGAAGGAAACTGACTGCTTGCAGGGATTGGTGAATCGTCTTCATTCATGTATGACTTCATGTGTGACAGTCTATCTTCAACGGAAAGTGGATGTCACGAAATCAATTTATGACAGTGAGTTGATTTCGAAATTCGAATTTTTAAAAGCGGACCCGTATCTTCTCAAATTACTGTTCAAATTTTGAAACTAGGAATAAGCTCATTAACGCTTCTGATAAGACTCCCATTGCATGAAAATGAAAAAAATAGTAACTTCTCAGGCGTGATGATGGACTGTGCCGATGACCTCATCTACAACTCTCCGGATATTCCGATCAGTGGCTATAAATATGAGCCACGTACCATTGAATTCACCAAAAACGATACCTTTGTGAACGATAGAACTGGATTTAGAATCACTTACAATTTCACAACTGTCAGCTCGCCGAATCCCCAACAGCTTGCAAGAGAACTCAGTAAGATGGTGGTTTCTGGATTAACGGTATTGAAACCGACTCTTGAGACCAAGTTCGTCTACACTATCATGTTTGGTGTCTTTGTGTCCCTGTTCATTCTGATGACATGTCTTGCTTGGGGTTTCTATGTAAGTGTCAACATATTCTAATGTTAAAAATCAATAAATTTCAAAATTACAGATTAGACGGAACGCGAAGGATCGTGCGCTAGTGGTTGAAATCCGACAAGGAGGGCTCATTGAAAACTATTATGTTCTCAAAGAGAAAGCAGCAACTTTGACAAGAGGATCAACTTTGAAAAAAGGAAATGTTCAAAAAGGCGGAGAAGATGTTGTGAGAGTTCATCCAGGAGAATCAATTGCTACGTATCACCGAGCACCACTGGCTGTATCCGAGTACGACCCTCTCGATCAGGCAAATGCCCGCTATTTCGACTCTTTCGATGATGAATGGGATGATGGATATGAACCAATAGATTCCGATTTCAACGAGCCGCCTTCTGATCAAGCCCCAACTTTGGAAGAGGAAAACGAGCAGTTGCCAATGAATAACTCTTACGAAATTCCGACCAAATTGCTCAAGGCTCAATTGGAGGAAATCAAGAACGGAGCTAAACACGAAGTCAAGGACAACAGTAACGATGAGACGAATTATGGACACATGGAGCACGAGAGTGAGAATGCTGACGTTGGAGAAACTCCGATTCTCACTTATGGTGCTGACACAGATGAGCGCCAGACCTAAATTTACCTCATTCATAACCTTGTTTTTCCTTTTTCACATGTACCATTCCCCCTTTTTTTCACTTTTCTTATCCCCATCACGTCCCCACCGGTAATATTTCTCTACTTACTTTTCCAAACAGGTTTATTCCTCCTCACCAGTCATCCTGTGCTGCCTTTCCCCCAATTTTTTTTCTCTTTTTTGCTCCTAAATATCTTCTCTACCCCTTATTTCTTCCCTTAAAATTAAAATAACGTAAATAAATCGGACATCATTCATAAACTTCTTAGTTTTTTTGAACGTGACGAACAAGTCTAGCGAGAATTGCGAGAAAAACAATATCAAAGCTAACCCATGTTTCAAGTATTTCTTCCAGTTTGTTTCATGATTTCGAAAGATTCCTCCGTGTGTCCCATGATCTACAGTATGCTTAAGGTTCTATCTTCTATTCTCACACAAAGAAAATTCCTAGAAACCGCATGACTCAATCTATCTTTTTTTCAATCATCTTCGGGAAACAACAATTTTAAGTGCTATGGGCGGTGCTTTCATCTCGAATCTGTCTTTCTTGTCTTGTTCTTTTAGTTTCTGTCATTCGTTGTCCAAGCATTGTCTCTGGTTGGCTCGGTCTTCTTACTCTCTCTTATTTTTACAGGAAACTGTTTTTGATGAGAAGTTTGAGGTATTGTAGTGTTCGTTTTTTTATGAGCTCATGCTTTTTTAGTTACTAGATCATAGATACACATTGTGAGTGGATTACCATGTTTAGTTTCATAGATAACTTAACTCACGTATTCCCAAATATCATTCTAGTTGAAACAATACTTAAGCAACGGAATCATGTTTAAATTAATTGTCAGGTTTTAAAAAACAAGCTTCTGATTATTTCATAATTATTCATCAGATTATGTACTCCATTTCCCATTTCCCGGAAAGATTTCGGAGCTAAAAGCTTTCTTATCATTTTTCTTTTGCTCGCCGCCCACTCTCCGACTTCCAAGAAAATATTTTTTTCTGTTTTCTTTGAGATTTTTGTATCCGGTTCACCACTGATTGAAATCTTTTGCAGAATGTTTTCTCAACAAATGAAACTTCTGGTGGTCTTTGGTTTTCTTGGAATCGCTTCCGCGAATCAATTACCAGGATTTGAAGAGGGAATGCACAAGTGTCCGTCATGTGCTACCGGCGGATTTGTAAGTTCATAATTTTTCATATTTGAATATATTACCTATTCCCAGATTCTCAAACGATGGCTAATGCAACATTCGGAAGCTCGTCAATCAATGGGATGGTTGGACTGGAGAGGAACTGACTGTGATGCTGGAACCGTTTATGTTGTTCCATGTCGTGGATCCTGTCTTACTGTAACAGTCGAGAAACAATTGAGCATTAACGAATATCTTTATCAAGGTTAGTTATCAGTATCCATAGGTAGAGGTTATTATGAATATGAATAACTAAAGACCAATAAGCTAATTACTCTTATCTCATTAATTTTTTTTGAAAAGTTTTAGGAACTATGCAAGAGTGTTCTGATCAACTCATCCACTCCAGCCCTGATCTTCCGAAAGACATCGACTTTAAAAACTACCACAAAGATGCTGTCTTCGTTTCAAAGCGTATGGGACACCGGATTACTTACAAATTTGAACGTGAGAGCTTCATCGACAAACATGAATCCAATGTTCAAAAAATCCGGAAACAAAGCGAACAAGGAGCCCCACAAGCAACTCTTCGTGATATCGTTGTCATGTTCTGCATTTTCGTCTCGTTCTGTATCTTTTTGGCTATGTGCGTGGTTTCTATCAAGATTTGCTGTTATCGAGTAAGCTAATTAGTTCAGTGTTAAGTCGAGTTTTTAAATTTAGCTCCAAGCACGTCGCAACAGAATTCTAAGTGCTGAAAATGTTGAAATGAAAAGAGATGTCGAGAACAACGTGCCAGAACAAGAACCATCGACAGAGCAAACCACTGTGGAGAAGGAAGAGTGCAAAAGTGAAATTTCTAGTGATTCGGAGGATGAAGACGAAGAGAAGAACAACAATGCCGTTATTTCAGTATAAGCTTCTCAACCCTTTTATTTTTTTGACCGACATTCCATATACCTTGAAAAATATCTTATTCTTTTAAAACACTCAACTTTCTTTAAAATTAATCATTTATTATCAAATAAAGAAACATTTCATTCAAATTTAACTTTCTTAGTTTTACGACAGAGTCTTCTACAGGATGATAGAATTTTGAAAAAGGTGAGCAGCGATAGGAAGACGATGGCAGCTGCAATAGCCAGAACATCCAAAAGGTAATACTCGATGATATTTTGATGACGTCCATATGGATCCATTGATGGTAGTTTTCCGAATCTAAAAATAGAGAACGTATAAAACGGAAAAGTGCTGGAATATGTACCTGGCAGCAAATTCAACATGCTTGACAAGTGTTTCTTTAGGATCAGTTGGGTTATTGTTGAGCATGTCAGCAAGTCGTTGAGCGTTTTGACGGTAGCTAAAGGTATCAATTAATGTTCAGGTTTTATAAGGAAACATACCTTGGATCCTCCATGACTTTTCTCAGCGCCTTCTCGAGAACTTTCGGGTTTCCAAGATCAGTTTTATGGAGAACTTCAGCTCCACCATGACGTTTCAACATTTCAGCATTTCTGGTTTGGTCAGCGAAGATTGGAATCTAAAAGGCAGAAGTTTCGCAGTTAACCACTTCTAAGCTTACCACTACAGCTGGTTTTCCCATCATGGCCAACTCGGTGACACTAGCTAATCCACCGTGAGTGATGAAAGCATCTACACGGGAATCAGCAAGAAGTTCGTTTTGTGGCAGCCATTCAACACGATTAAGATTCAAAACTCCACATGTGTGTTTCTTATCAGCTGGATTTTCATATTTCCAGATAAATGTTACATCTGACATTAATCCGAACAACTCGACAAGGGATTTTCTGAATAATCATACAAAAATAAAAAAATAGTCAAAATTAACTTACTTGTACTCATCTGGCATATCAACTGATTTTATATTGGATCCAAACGAAATAATCACATTTTTCTTTCTCATTGAAACCATCGTGTCGAAATAATGTTCCAGTTTCATGGATTCTTTGTTTGTATTAACAGAAATTCCACCAATTGGAATAATTTTGTCGAATGTTGGAGCTGGGAAGTCAAGGACTGGAATATGGTTGGTCAAAAGGAATGAAGTTTCTGGTAGAATATCCTGAAAAATAATATTATGAAAGGAATATTGTTGTCGAAAAAACTTACTCTCCACGATCTTTTGATTCCTAAGAATTTCTTGCCATTTTCAGATTCATAATCACCAATTGAAGAGAACATGTGTCGGCCATTAACGAAGTGTAGAAGATTCATGAATCGTTCGAACATAGACATCTTCTCTCCATAAACACTTTGAGTTCCCGGAACATAACTAGGAGCGATTGGTTGTCCAAGAACGTCACTGACATGGTCCAAGCGTGAGCAAGACAGAATGGATACATGAGCAGGGATCTTAAGATACTCGAAGATGCTGTAGGCACAACTGTCAAATGGTTCAGTGATTGCAATATCAAACTTTTCGTCTTTAAGTCTTTCCAAGAGCTCTTTTGATTGCATCACCTCTGAAATGAATTGTTAGACTATGATGGTATTTTTGAGCTTACTATCGCATTGTTTTCCAAACAACTTCACTAGAATTCCAGAGTTCAAATACATCATAATTGGGTTTGAAGCTTCCATTGTCCAAAGATTGGATAGAAAATCATTGGTCTGTTTGAAAAGTTCAACAACTTCTTCATCAGCTTCCACAATAATTTGATTATATGTTGACTTCATCCCAGTTCGATTTCTTTGAGAAACATCAATCACTGGCAATACAACTGTCTAAATTAGCTCAATTGAAATACATGAAATAAATAACATTTTACCTACCACATCATGTCCTGCATCAGTCAAAGTATCCGCAACTGCTCCAACAAACTTAATATGACTATGTCCAAACAGGTTGGAATAAACCAAGATTTTGTAAGAGCTGACATAATAATTACAACTTAATAATAACAAAAAAGAAAAGAGGAGTTGCATCCGCATGTTGAACAGAGCAAATGGCAACAGTTTTGATTTTTGGAGCTGTTTGCAGTTCACTGATAAGAGATAAGCACAATTGTTGTGTATGTAGAGTGTAGTGGTAATGAATGGGAAGGCATTGTGACGTCAGCGAGAAGAAATAATCTTATCCTATCAGTTGTGAATATGAATAAGATAATTTTGAAGGAGCAGATGGGACTGTCTGGAGACGATAGAAATTACTTAGGGATCTGAAGGCAATTATAAATATGAAAAAAATTAATAAAGTTATGATTGGGTGTTAAAAGTATTTATTTTGAACTTTCTATATGTGATATTTGTTGAGTGATAATATTTCCAAATATCTTTGTATAATTCGACATTTCAGAATTTTGGCATTTGGAAAAAATATTAGAAAAGCATTAATCTTATGATATAACACCATTTAATCGAATTGAAATATTTATAAAAGAAGTTATTATTGAATAAACTTTTTTGTTTCCTTCAATTTCTCTACAAATTTTAATATTTCCTATTAAAACGTCATAATCGTTGCTCCCCTGCAACATCTATCATACGATTTATCACCCCGATTCTTCTTTTTCTTCTTTCACCCGATCTCCGTTCCTTTTTTGCAGCATCATAAAAATTCAACACTGCGTTTCTTCTTTCTTTTCCTTCCCTTCTTCGATTCGACCATCTCTTTCTTTTTGATTTTTCATTCTTTCTTCAAACGCTATTCATGAACACGTTTCCATTTTTTCATGTGACTTCAAAAATGAAAAGGCAAAAAGTTGTACAGTATCGTTTCTTTTGACTTTGAGTAGGTTTATTGGTCATTGAAAACTGTTTTCACCTACAATTACCGTCTATTAAGAATAATGATGTTCTCGGTAAAAATTTCAATTCTGTTAAAGATAATTTTGTTTGACTAATCCATCAATCTATATCCACACGTTACCCCGCTCTTTCAGAAACAAATATTCACACAGACGTTCAACTTCTTTTGTCAGAAACAGTTTAACCGAATACAGCTATCAATCAACTGCCCTTTGATCTTTATCATAGCCAAAAACCAGTATAAATACCCAGCAGACGTCTCAAATTCAGTCGTTCAGTGTCCCTAACTTACCCTCTTGGAATAGTCTTTTTGTACGTCATCTTCTTCTTCTTTTGACAGTTTTTTTGTCGCTTCAAAACATCAAGGTGTGACAGTTTTTGATATGATAAATTCTTCAGGTTTTCATCTACTTGAAGATCACGTTCTATTCCACTTCCTTCTGTTCTATAGCAAAAAAGAAATCTCTGTGGAAAGAAATGTCCTTTCGGTAACTGAAGACCAAACTTTCGGTAAAACTATCACTTTTGCAGGCCGCAAAACGATAAATTTGTTCCTGATCCACGATGTGACGGATGGTTTATGGTTCATATAGTTAACTACAGTATTGATGATTCAAGAATTGTCAAACGCACTGAGTACGCAGTTCAAGAAATTGTTGATAATGACTTCAATGCTCTTATGGTAAGATATGGGAAGCAGGAATAAATACAATCAGAAAGACTTTCAGAATGTTTATTGCCCATATCGCGTGTATACTCCTGACTCAGGCGATTTGATCATGTCTGTCAGAGAAGAAGACATCGGCCACCTTTGTGACGCTTTGGTGCGATTTTATATCTCAATTAATCAACTCTAAATTCAATTACAGTATACTTTTCGTTTGGAACGTCCACGTGCTGAACATCTTCTTCCAACTGTTGAATGGACCGAGAACAATCCATATCTTAAAGGCAAGACCTAGCAGATGATAGTATTTCTTAGCAAATGAATGATTCCAGCTTTCCTTCCTGAACTGAAATCACTTCTTCACAACTATGAAATCAAGAAAACCATCGAATCAACTGATCAGAATCCTCAAGCAGTCATCAAAAGAAACTATGTTCTGGATATGGTGAATGTTCTTGCACAACGGTTGATCATTGATTATCAAACCCAACAAAATTGCGATGACTTTGTCAGATTGCTTGCATCCGAACTCATAACAAAACCTTGCAAATGCAAAATTGATTGCTCTTGGAGATGTTTCAAAAATATTTGGAGTTTTCAAACGGCTGTAGATCAGAAATATAAAAGAAGCACGTCAGAAAAGGAGAAACTCTTTGGAAGCATGTGTAATATGACCAAGAAACAATTCAAGAGACGATTGATATTGAATAAGGAAGGATTTGTCAAACAACTCCGGGAAAACCTTACAATCACTGAGCTCGATCCAGGATTTGACAAGTTACATGGAAAGAGAGATAATCAACCGGAAACAATTAATGAAGAAATTCAACATAGAAGAGGACTCTTTCTGTCTTCATCTACTACGTACGCAAACTGGCAAGGTAAACGCAATTTCTTTATGTTATATGTGCTTGTAATTAACTTTAGGGGAACCAGAGGCAAAAGAAACTGAAACTTCTTCAAGCCAAGATGAATCTTCAATTGATACAGGCGTGGAGCTTTCTTTTGAGGAGGTGGAGTGTTCTTAAAGTAAATTCACTCATTTTGTACAACCAGCATGCTTTGTCAGCTATCTGATGAATATAATATACATTTATAAATATATATCTATGTCGTTGTGAGATATCCTTACTATAAATAAATAATAAATATTGGAATATTTATGGATCAATAAATTTTTTTATAAGTAGAGATTTTTTTTTGAAACATGGGATGTGAGCAAATTCAGATTCCTATCAATGCTGGGAAAGGGCTTGAGATGACATAAGAGATTATCCGGTAGATATATTTTGTGCTTAATAGGTATTAAGTTAATGGTATGGCAATATATTGGAAACAGAGATGTCAAGGGTATTTGATTTGCAGTGATTTTGAGGGAGATTAAGTAGAACAAAAAGTTTAAAATTAAGAATGACACGATATAAATACCAGTTGTTCAGGCATGTTGCATCTGCATCGGACGCACATGAACTTCGCAGGTGGGGCATACCCAACGAGCCAGTGGCGCTGTCGCGATACTGTACCCAGGTGTTGATAGTCGGGTGCATTCTTGATGATAGACATTTTTGCATGAATGGTACATACAACACACGGTAGGTGACCCGGGCTGAAAAATTAATAAGTTAGTTGTGGTCTCAGATTTTTCAGTAAATTGAAAGTTTTAAACGAAAAAAACTGACCGAAACAAAAATATGACAACCAGCGCAGTAGACTTGTTCTTGACTCGATGTTGACGGCCGATCATGGTTTCGGACCCCATCCTGGCCCGGGTTTCCCAAAGTCAGAGGCGGGAGGCCACCCATTCGGAGGTGGCCAGTATTGCGGTTGTCCGTCGGGCCTGTAATAACCTATATTCGATACGGTTTCGCACAATCAACATCCAATTACTAACCTTCTGTTCCATTCATCGGTGGCATCGCGCCGTTATGTGTCGCGTGTGGTGGCATACCACCCATCGTCGGTTGTTGTGATGGCAACTGAGGCATCGATTCTGCTCGTTGAAGAGCTGGTGGAGCGAGTGGTGGAAGAGGTGTTGGTTGAACAGGTGGAACACCAGCAGATGAAGTTGATGGTCCAGCTTGAGCCATTCGTGCCATATGTTGCTGTTGAGCAGCCATTTGTTGTTGATGCAACTTTTGCATATGCATTTGGTGTTGATATTGTTGCATTTGCTGCATTTGTTGCATTTGACGTGGATCTGTTGGCCTCATTTGTGGTTGTTTTGATGGTGGAAGAGGCATGTTGAAAGTGGGTTCAGAAGCATCAGAAGCTGAAAAATCAATAAATGTTATCAATGAAAGATAGTGATAGACTTGCCACTTCTAGCCTTCTTCGCTGGTTGCCGACCACTCGTTGAAGGTTGAGATGAATTAAAACTTGGAGAAACCATAGTCGAATGCATAGATTGGGAACGGGAGAGTATCGGTGGCCCAGTAGGTTGAATTCCACGATTGTACTTTGGATCGAAGTACTTTGTGCCTTGCATGAACCCAAACGTGTCCGGCTCTTTAGCGACAGCATTCTGAAATTTCAATTATTTCGTTCTGTTGTTATCGATTTTTTATCGACAATTTTCATCAGATTATCTTCTCGTTTTCTGACCTTTTGTTTTTTAATTCATTTATTATGAATGTGTATGTAGTGTGAATTTTGTCTATACCTACCACGTCTTCTAATCCCATGATCGAACATCTTCTGACATTTATTATTGTCATCGTGTTAATCCGGTGTATGCTTTTCGCGTTTTCAGCCACTCTCTCGCTATCTATTGTCAGATTTATAACGTCACGTGCTACATTTCTCTGTTTATCACATGCATATGGCTACTCGCTCTCTTTTCTCGTCACGTATTACGGCTAAAAGCGTGCCGGCCGCGCAATGTTTATCACGAGTTGCCAGTGGCAACGTCGCGTTTCGACTAAAAAGGTAGCCCTCGACTTCAGCTGAAACTTTTATACTCGCTTAAAATGTCTTTTTATCGACTACAATCACCCGATATAATCGAGTGTTATCCGAAAAACGGTAAGTAATATTTTTCAGAAAATCGTTTCAGAGTTCATTTAAAATATGTTACCTGAGCATTTGCACCTTCTGGATAAGGCACACGAAGTTGTTGTCTTTTGCGTGAGAAATACTGTTTATCAACATGTGGGTGCACTTTCTGAAAACAAAATTTTATGTTGTAATGGTTGATGTCTTAATTACATCTTTGGGTCCTACCGTCAGCGTGTCCTTTAATACAGTCATAGCAGCCGGCAACTCATAATGAGTTACCAAAGTAAAAGGGGTATCCTGAGTTGGTGGCTCAGGGATACCATCATCAGCGCGCTTTTTTTGCGGTGACGTTTTTGGTTTCGTAGAAACCTGATTAGCTGATGATGCCTGCGCCAGGGTTGCTGCTGCCGGAAGTGTTGGTACGGCAAATGTTGGTGAATGAGTGCGTGTTGGTTGCGAACTTGTTGTTGCGTCTGGAGTCCTCGTCGAGCTACTTGGCGCATTATATGCAGGTGGTGCTCCGGATGGTGGTTGGTGGGCTGGTGACTGCAAATGTGAAGGAGAATGTCGTATCGGCATTGCAGGCTCTTTGAAAGTTGGCTCGCTAGGAGGGTTTGCTGGCGACGGCATACTGTGTGACAATGGAGGATACTGAAAGAAACAGATTCTCGATTTGCAAGAGTTGCTATCCACTCAATGAAGTTGATTTCTATTCTCTCCAAATAATCCAAACTTCCTCTTCTTCTTATTCTTCCCCCGTTCCATCCGTGTGCTCCCAATTTTGTTCTATACGAAACAAAATCCGTCACACAAATCTCCTTCAAAAGAGGAGGAGGGAGAAAAATAGATTTTATCTGATTATACCCCTTTTGCCTCTCTTCTCTACCCACCCTACTCCACTTCTTCGACTTCTTTTCCTTCTTCTTCTTCAATTTTATACCCCCGTACATGAGTCTTTGCGTCTTGCCCGAAAAAAAAGATGATGAAGTCTCATGGTGTGTTTCTTGAAGAAAGAAAGGAAAAAAAAATGGAAAAGAGAGTGAAGAAGAGAGAACGAGAGAATACTGGGTCATAAATTCGATTCATTCAACCTATCAACTGGGAATAGAGAACAAATCGGTGACCTAGCAAGACCGGAAACTACGATTGGTTCTAGAATTAAGATTTGAAAAATTAGAAAAGGGCAGTGTTCAATTTTTAATTATTTGGCTGAAATTGGCAAACCCTAAATAGTCCCTAAATCCCAAAAAACCGGAATTTCATCGATCTCACTTTCCCGTTACATGATCGTTCTTTCCGTTTTGCCAGTCTCTTTCGTCCCCCTCTCTCTCTCTTTTTTTTCGCCTCAGTTTTTGCCCGATTGACCTCTTCTTGGGAGGGGCCGCGCACATAATTGGTACTAGGAGCTGACTGACTTTGCGCGCAGCACGCGTTGCAAGGTCACACCGAGGCGGCTCGTCCTCAATAAAATCATAACGCGCTATTAATCTTTTGGAAGTAGATTCATATTATGTCGAACAAACCAAAATGGAAAGCTCGAATACCCCCCCTACTAACCTGTCCATTCAAAGGTGGCAAAGAGGATCCCATTCCAGTTGGGGTTGGATGCTTTTGAGGTGTTCCATTTGGTCCGTGACTTGGAGACATCATTGTGTTCTGATTGTATTGGGGAGGAGGTGGCATATGATTCTGCATTCCTGGTTGTTGGGGTGGCTTCTGATGGGAAAGTGGAGTTGTGGAAGATGATCCCATTCCTCCATGAGATCCAGGTGTTCCAGGTGTATTCGGCGTCACATGATTCAGTGTTCCGTGATCCGAAGAGGTTGGTGTGCTACTTGCATGCATTGCACCGTATCCTCCAGGTGTTCCTTGGTTACTAGAACTATCATTATTACCGAAATGTCCTTGGTTTGATCCTTGGCTTCCCATTGGACCAAATGGATTTCCAGACGGTCCAGGGGCAGCTGAAGGGGTGTTTTGCCCGGAATTATGTCCTGAAGTTTGATGAGTTGGGGTTTGATGTCCTGGCGATGGATGTACAGGTGTGTGATGCCCAGAAGCCGAATGATTAGGAGCATTATGATTTGGGGTACTGTGCCCTCCCGAGCTTTGCCCAGGTGGTCCATATAGTCCAGGGTTATACCCGAACGATCCAGAACTTCCTGGAGTGCTACTTGCTCCATTCATCCCATGAGCACTTGAATTTCCTGGGGCTCCTGTGCTCCCATGTGGTGGCGCACCATATCCAGGATATCCTCCTGGTGGTGGTCCAAACGAATCAAATCCAGATGATGAATTAGTACCATTGTAGTTTCCAGGAAATTGCTGATTTGAAGATCCAGGCATGTTGTTTGGTCGAGCTTCTTCTTGCTTTGCTTGCTTGGATGGCTGCAAAGGCGGAAAGGTTTGACCTCCTGGAGGCCGTGCTGCCGTCGTCCCATTGTTGTATGCTGGTGGCTGATAATGTTGAAGAGGAGCATTTCCTGGTGCCATTCCATGATATGGTGGTCCCCCATGGAGATGGGCGGGCAATGGTTGTTGACTTGGATACTGGTGAGGATTTGCTTGGTTTGGAGGAGGAGCAGGTTGTGAAGGAACACTGTTGCTTTGCGACGGTGGTCGTTGCTGAGACGATGAGCTCGGAGCTGTTGAGGCAGGTGGAGCAGGCATTGGAGGATACATTCTGTATGGATCAGGAACAGCTCCATATGGATTGTTTGGTTGGGGTGCCATCTGTGGGTGAGCATTATAGTTAGGCGGCGGCCCATTTTGAGGTGCACCGGGAGGCCTTTGATGTTGTGGTAGGTATCCCATATACCTGCAAGAAACGAAACATCTAATTAATTTAAAATTCTTAATGAGATGGATCGAAACCGATACTTACCCATTCTGCATAGAAGAGCCATCGTATGCAGGGAGTTTCACTCCAGCACCTGCACCTGGATATTGTTGCGGTGCTTTTTGTTGTGGCGGAGGAGCTTGTTGCCCGGGACCACCCATATTTGGTGGTCCTGGCGGCATACCACCGTATCCATTAGGTGGATACATATTCTAAAGATACCATTGTATGAAAGTAATGTGACTGGAGTAACGTACATGGTGAAATTGCTCCATTGGAGGATAAGCTCCTGGCGGTGGTCCAGCTGGTGGATACTGATTGAATGAACCGTTCGCTTGAGGATTGTACGGCGGCACATTTCCATTACTATTAGGAAAACTCGTCGACATGATTAACCCTGCAATACTCGAAATTGTACTTTTGAATGAGAATTCAAAAAACGAGCTCACAAGTTCAGATTGGTTCAAAGCAATGAAAGAAAGAAAAAAGGGGAAAAAAGGGGAGAAGAGGGCAATGGGCCCCGCGGAGGGTTAGTGAAGAGACAGAGAGATGAGCGCTTGGATGGAGAAGTGGGGTCTAGTAAGAGAATAGAAAAGGAGGAGGAAGGCTAACCAACTACAACGACGAATGTGAATGGCCGGGAGAAGAGAGAAGAAGAACAGGCGTTCTTCTCATTTATGTGACCGATTGGGTTATGGCTTGGAGGAGAAGCAGTGTGTGGAAGAAAAAAGAAGAAAAAGATGAAAGGAATTGAATAGTGTAGATGGATAGGGCGCACGAAGAAGACCAAAAAAAAGATGGAGAAGCCGATGAAATTATGACATCTTTTTTTTTCTTTGGGATGAGTTGGAAGGAAGAAGAATGCGGGTTCGAAGGAAGCCACTGACATCGATCGTCTTGCCGTCAAGTGTAAAGTGGATACTTTTTTATAGGTCACCCGAATCATCTAAACTTTCCTTCTGCCGTGATAAAAAAAAAAGAACAATACCCGAAGAAGTGTATGAAAAGTGAAATTGAAACTTCGTCGCCCTACATTTGCCATAAGGAATTTGAAAGAAAAAGAGAACGAAAATTGGTGAAGATAAGAATATTATCGTTGAATAGGCGTCCAGAATCAAAATTTCCGTAGATAGAACCAAAAGTGAAAAGATAGAGAAGTGATGATAGGACATTGGAGAATTTTTTGGGAGATGAAAGGGTAAAAAGGGCTGACCGTATGATTGATGTCATGAAACTTCCCAGAAGGAGGACACACACACTGTTATCGAATAGAAGAATAGTGCGCAGGCGAAGACGGTAGGATTTGAAGCGGACGATCTTACGATGAAAAGAGATGATGGGAGGCATGCAAACTTGGCCGCAAAAATCAATATGCAGAACAAAATGAGAAGAAGAAGAACAGTGAGGTAATCGCCTATGTCACCCTCTTCCTCCTGTTCTTCTTCTTTTGCCTCTTCTTCTTCTTCTTATTCTACCAGCCTGTGGGGTGAAAAAGAAGACGAAGGAGAAGAAGAAGAAGGCCAAGCGTGATGTGTGTGTGTGCGTTTTGTGTGTGAGGGAGGGGGTTTTGTGAGGAGGGATGAGTGTGGGTGAGTGTGTTTTATGAGCGGAGGTCTGGGGCAAGTGCGTTGTGTCGAGGTGGTGGCCGGGGTGGTGGTGTGTGCACTGTTTGAAAAAAAAGTAAACGACGGTGCGCAGTCAGAGACCCCTCATTCTCCTCCCCGAGAGAGTACTCCTTATTGGGTACCGTTTGAGAGAACGTAGAGATAGGCCAATTGCGAACGCGAAGATTGCCTGGTTTCGTAGCGTACCGAATAATGTCTGTCTCTCTCTCCGTTCATATCGATGTCTCAAAAACTGTTACTCAAGCTCTTTTTTCTGGTGGTCAAACAAAAAATCGATGCTAGTTCTGGTCAAAGTTCCCTTGGCATTCTTCCTATTTTTCGTGGAATTTCTTCATTTTTAACTCATTTTAAGCGTATTTCAGAGCTTCGAAAACTAAAAATAAATAAATAGACTAAAAATAATGATTTTAATCGATAGTTTATTTGAATTTTAAATTTGTAAAATCTCATTTCGAACAGCCTTCATTTAAACAAAAATTGTTTCGAATGACCTCGATTCATTCACATCCCGCCACTTTTCGAAATTTAGTAAAGATTTTAGAACTGATTTGAATACTCTTCTAGCCTTGATAGTTGTCTCAACGTTGCAAAATTCCTTTTTCAAACCCGCCCCAAAAATGAGAATAAAAATGTTGGCGACCGTGGGCTGAGATATCGTTTTCATGAAATGGAGAAAAATCGGGCGCGGAAGGAGGGCTGACTGGCAAGCGGATTACACATATCCACAAAGCCTGCAGATAAAACACCCAGCTATTTGTTATTTTCGTTCATCTCTAATATTTTTTCTGCGTGATAATCACCACTCAAAAAAACACAGTCAATTTGCAGATTATCAAATGCAATTGAGGGAAATTGAATAAGAAACATGTTTAAAATCGATCTCAATAGGATATGGAATGATGAAAAAAAATTCACCTACTTCTTTTTCGTTAATATTTGCTTTTTGGTGGGTCCAGTTTTTTTTCATGTGTGACAGTTATCACGAGGTATTGTTTTTTACAGTTTTGTGGAATTGCTGCTCTCTCTGTCGGAATCTTTCTCTACAGTTCGAAAAACAATTTTGTGGAATTAACACCATCGGCTTATTCAGGTAATAATAACAGAATAAAGAAAACGAAAATGTATATAATGCCGCGAAGAATGGCGCCCGTGAAAGCGAAGAGTGCACGAGTAATTAATAAAACTCGTGCTTTCGAGGTGGAACAGTTGGTTCGTCTCTCCGAGCGCACCACGTCTTGACGGCATATGAAAAATTGTCGCCGGTTCGCGGGGGCTCGGATTCATAGAAGAATTGGATCAGTGAGATCAATAATAATAATAATAAAGCAGGGGTCACACGTTGTAAATTCGAATTCTAAGAGAAATAGTTTTTAAGTTCAATAAAAGGTTATGAATGGATGTCCATAGAATTTAATTCTAGTTTTAAAATTGTACAATATTTTGAAATAAAAGTTCAAATTTCAAAATTTCTGAAACAGTAATAAACTCGTGGACAATAATCAGTTGTGAAACGTTTTGCTAAGCTTCGAAGAGGTGAAAAAACAATAAATGTGTCACCTGTACTGATCAAATGACAAGGAGAATAAAGAAAGAAAAAGCCTTCCCACCGAGTGCATGCATGTGTTGTTAGTCTTATCACAAACTAGATGGGGGCTCCTTGCCGAAAAATGTTTGCAAATGGGTGTGGGGAGTAATGGAGAAATGAAACATTGAGCAGTTAAAAAAATTAAACATTTCTTAGGTGTCTTTCTTTCATTTGTTTCCATATTAGAAAGACGTTATCTTAAGAAAAAGCAACATAAGACGTTTCTGTAGTGTTAGCTTGGGTGGGTACATCTGCCGCTGAGATTTGGTTGCGTAATTATTGGCACGTTGTGACCTCGATTATGTGCATAGGCCGCCTCGCGGGCCACCCTCTCAACTCACCAAAAAAGAGGGAAGAATGGTGTATCGATTTAGGCCTTTGTGAGAGAATTGGGTCGTTAAACTCGTAGAATCTGAAAATCAGAGATTTAGAAAGAAATCAAAAGAGGAAAAATAAAGAAAACATTCAAGACATATTATATAATAAAAAATTCATTTACAGCTCTATCAGCGGCAGGATTATGTGTTTTCTCTGGAGTCACGATATGTATTATTGTTGGTATCGGATATATGGGCGTCTCGTGGGGCAACAAACCCCTACTGTATGCGGTGAGCAATATCTTACAACAAAAATATATCTATCAAATGATCGGTTACAGTACATCGCGTTCCTTATACTGCTGATTGTCGTGCATGGTGTCTCTAGAACAACTGGATTTTTCCACAGAGTGAGTCATAAATCTTTATGAAGACGCACAAAAATCGCAATATTATATGAAATAATAACAAAAAATTGTTCAGGTTGAGGCAAGAGATAATCTGAGACATTTTCTGAGACGTGCTGTCAATATGACTTCAGTTGTGACCAAGGTTGGAGTAGAGCTTAAGCTTCAATTTACATGGGACCATTTACAACGAGAGGTAAGAAATTCGGTGTTTTTATAAACGTATAGAGAGAAGGAAAAGAAGAGCCGGTGTTTTTGATACTGCCTTTTTTGCAAACAATATTTGCTTTGAGGTAGGGTAAACAAAAAAAATATATCGAGGTGTAAAATCCAAGCTTTTTTCGTTGATGTTCGTATGAACTACATACAATATGGATCAATGAACACACGTGGACATTCCGAAATAAATATAAGATGAAAATCGCGGATCAACATCAAAGTTCACTCTTACTTTCAGAAAACTTTGTAGTTCTAATCTTAAAGAAATACTGTAGCTTTATTGGAAACTATAAAATTTAAGAAAAGTTTTTGACTATAGCACGATTCAGACTTTCTGACTGGGCTTTATGAATAGACTTACATTGTCCTTTTGGAAAGTGCATCAAACTGAATTAGTATATCATGCCTTCTTTTTTTCTACAACGACCGGTCAATTCATGAGCTTTGTGTTTCCATTCTCTGCCTAATCTCTTTTTCCGTACAACAAACAGAATGGCGGCAAAGCAGATGGGCGGAGTGAGGCGAGCTTTTCGAAATTGTGGTTTAGAAGGGAAAGAAGAAAATGTCTTAGATGGAGGGTTCTTAGACGTCTAGCCAAAAAACGAAAGGGCACATAATAACCGGGTAAGGGAGTGGCGCGGCGAAGGTTGATAAAACTAATTTGTGGTGCAGAAAAAGGATGAGAAAGAGAGTCGTGGGGGCGATGGAGCCGGCGAGGATCATGTTTAATTCATAATGTTCTATGCGTCTTTTTTTGAATTGTGAAAACACGAAATATACGAAGAGAGTCACACTAAAACGGCGGTTTCAATGCCTTTTTTCTTCTTGTTTCAAATGATCATTGATGATGAAGGAATAAAATAAAAATAGTAATATTTCAGCTGGAATGTTGTGGAGTGGATGGATACTCGGATTGGTACTATTCCGTACATTGGCCATCAAGCCAATATGCACCGGATAGTTGCTGTGATCCAGCACATTTCCAAGCAAACGCCACAATGGAAAACTGCGGAAAAATGCCGGATGATGCTAGTGTTTTGTATCAAGAGGTAGTATAGCTCAAGGAGAAATAAATAAATAAATAATTATCCATATTCAGGGATGTTTTCCAAAGTTTGCGGAATGGCTGTATGATCACATTATTCTAGTGAACTGGGTCACGTCGATACTTTTCTTTGTGGAGGTAGGAGAGGCAGAGAAAAAATGAATAGAATACAAATGACCGTTTTTTCAGGTTATACTTTTCGTCTTGTCGATTGCGGTTCTAATTGTGCTCAGAGGTGTGAGAAATAGGAGAAGGTATAAATAATTGAGGAGAATATAAGAGATCAAGAAGATTTTTTTAGACCAACACCAAGAGAATCAAGGGAGCCAGATGTCGCTAGCGACAGAATTCGACTCAACTCGATGGATCGTATTGGAGATGCTCACGAGGATCCAGTGGAAGATGTAGCAAGTATTAATTCTCGTTAAGAGATTAATTCGGGTCAACGATTTCAAACTCTCATATTAATTAAGATACATGTATCTGTGCCCATAATTATGACCAACTATTCTCATCTCAATGACGCACTCACTTTTTTATTACCTCTTTGTTACCTCTTACGTTTTGTGTTAATTCGTGTTAATTTCTTACTGTGTTTTTGTTTAATAAACGAGCTTCAATAGATTATACATGAAGTTATGAAAATTAAGACAACTATCAATTATGAAAAAAGAAAAATATTCGGAAAACAAAAAAAAAACAATGAGAGAAGTGTAAATTAAATTTGAGAAAACTAAAAAATGACCTTTGAATATGCACTTTCGCTCGAAAAATCGAAATGGGAAGGAAACCACGAGGATTGATTTTTGAGCTCTTTGAAACTACTTTTTAATATTTCTTAATCTGCTTGTTATACACCTTATAAGCTCTCGAAAAACCACGCGGAATGCATATTTTGGCAATTGTACAGCAGAGTATTGAGAAGAGAAGTGCGGATTTCAAAGGACGCAAGGACACGGCTGCTGAGTTTTTTGCTGATTTATGTCCACCCATTTCGAATGCCATGCTTTTCTTTCATCTTCTTTGTCTTTTCCGCAAAAACATTTTTGGAGCAGTCTTGCTCTAAGATGAGGTCAGCATTTTGAGAATTTTCAGAGTTCACCTGGATTGTAGCAAAGTTTGAAAATCAAAAAATAGTTGGGAGGAGAATATATAAATACACAATATCTGCCATTGATCTGGATATGAAGACTCTGTCATGTGGCCGGTCACAACGGCCGCCCGAACTTGTCCAATCCAGTTTTTTCACCCGTTCTCTCCAATGTTGTTCGAACTGGAAATTTGGAGGGAGCGTCCTGAGAAACTGAGGGAAGGAAGATTGGAATCAGAGTAGACTAAGAGAAAAAGACTTCATGGATTCAATGATGACGTCATATTGAGAATAATTAGATTTAGTCGGATGTCAATGCGCTCTTCAATAGAAAAAAAAATGAAAAAATTCTTAACCACAGTTACTTTTAAAAACCGAATATACTTTTTCAAAGATTCTATATAAATAGAATATCATGGATCAAGAATGAGTTCAAGGATGCCTTTTATGCAAAAATGTGAGGCTGCAACTATAAAAACGTGAATGTAGGTTTGCTAAAAAGGATGCATGATTAATTATTGCCTTCCGTTTTTCATCCATTGCAAAACGACGACTTTCCACAAGATTTTTATCTCCCTTAAATTAAAAAAAAAAGGAAAAATACTGAGAATCAGGAAATATTGTAACAAAGATCATCTCTAAGCTGAAACACTGAGATGTTCTGAAAAGGAAAGGGACATTGATGGCTTATAATGGAGCCTTTTGCCCCGTTTCCAAATTTTTTGACTTTAATTAAATTTTCGAAACGAACAATCCATCATGCGTTTTCTATTGAGATTTTATGGGGAAAAACGTAAGAAAAAACCAATCTAATTAAGTTCTTGGCAAAATGAAAAGCGTCTTTCGAATTGGAAAATAGGATTGAGTACAAATGTTCTGTTGGGCTTTTTTCTGTCACGGAGAGGATGTCTTTTCGAAAATCTTATAAACACTGAAATTGTGCTCAAATACAAAAAGTGAAGAAGTTAAAGGAGGAAAGAAAACTTTATTTTCCTGAACATCATCTATAAATCATACAACTAATACCATAAAACTCACATTTACATGGGAACGTCATATTTTCATCAAGACACGATGTGATATTTAAATCGTCATATATGTTTTTTGACAAAAGAAAAAATAGAATAGATCAGGAAGCTTAAAATTATTTTACCGAACCACGGATATTCTGTCGTTTTAAAATTTTATTTCATACTGGTACAAAAAAGATAGAAACAAGTCTCATCAGTCAAATTTGCACCGTAAACTTATTGATACTTCTTGCTAATGATCTGATTTTGACAGTGTTTATCTCGGTTCCCGCTGAATTATTCAAGAAACTGTTAACTGATAAAACATTGCTTTTTCAATGAATAAAATCTCATCAGTTGACAACTTTCTAAAGTTTTAGATTCAAATCGAGATATTATTGATTACAGTAAGGCTGGCTATAGATTTTCTTAAATTGAAATTTGATGAAAGTTTCCAAATCCTATTCATTGCATTGAAGTGATTATTTTTGTTGTTGCAAATAACGAACCCTGAAAAATTGATCCCTTGCTTCCTTTACCAAAATGTTAGCTATACAAATTTTCTTTTTTCTTTACACAAGATTGATGAACCGTACAAGCAGCCAAGAAATGAATTCTTAATAAGCTTCAATTTAAATGTGTGAATCAACTGCCTCCATCCCTCCTGCTGTTTTTTTCCGCTCCCTTCACCATATGCACTAATTTACAAGAGGTCCCCCCTAAACCTGTCTGCTCGGTCTCATGATCTCATTATTAATCGACGGCCACTCATCAAGACGTTCTCTCTTCTTTTCTCTTTTCCCGACTTTTACCCCGCCGTTTTTGGGGGCCAAGAATAAATGTTCACAGAAAAGGTCGATCCTGGAGGTCAGATAAATGTGTGAGATATCGCACGTTGCCAAAGAATACGGTCCCGATTAAACGATGAATATGGCATTCATTATTGTTTTCGGAGAGAATTTATTGAGAACATGCCGACATAATTGGTTCCAATTTGTTGGCGGTCCAATGTTTTTGAGACAAAATGAGAGAATCGAGTGAACATATTTTCCAGAGAGACATAGTTCCCCCCAAGAACACTTTGTTACAGTTATAATTGCGGAGAGTGGTATTATGTACACTAAGGTGTCACTGTAAACACATTATGAACAAATGAAAACTAAATAGTGACTCCTGCCGCCATTTTGGATCATTACGAATACCATTCAAAACAAGGAGAAGGTTTTAATTGTTTGACGGTTTTATGAGTCAGAATCAGGCGGCATCTTAAAAAGAAACATGTTATTTCAATAGCTCATCAGAGTCATGGGTTCAAAGCGAGGGACCGATTGATGAACTTTTAATGTTATTGCTTTGTTTGCTGATGTTAATTATTTATTCTGCATTCTATTTTCGAAATTTTTCGAATTGTACGAATCTCGTTTCCCTGTCATTTCACGCAATTCTACAAATGAATTCCGAACAATCATTCGTATCAATAGCACTTTTACAATCCTACTCGAGAAATTTTAATAGTTTAATGCCATTTTCGTCCGCCGATTTCGACATGCAAATTTGCCCGTCCGCAACGAATACATACAGAAATTTCATAGGACATCAGCGGTATGCAGAAATGTGACGACCATTATTCGCTTCGCAGTATGAAATTACAGGGATACTGTCCGGACGAGAAACGCAGACAGTAAGAGTGAGGGAGAAGAGGTAAGGAGGCACACAACAGGGGGCGCGCCTCAGTTGAATGGGGCGGAGTGCCGTTTGTCTGTATTTTGTATTGATCTGAATAACCGTCCGGCTGTCACTCGCAATTTCTGACATTTTTGAGACGCTATTTGATTGTCGACGGGATGAAGATTCTCACTGTTCTGGCGTTGATAGCGCTTCTTGCTTCGGTTGCTGGACGAAGGAGGATTTATACGGAAGAGGAGGAAACCAAATATCTTCAACAAGTGAGTTTTTTGACTAATTTTGAAATAAAATCCTAAAGAAATCCATTTATTACAACTAGAATGAACATTTCATCATAAAGACTAAGAGAATCCGTTCATCATCATTGTTTTGCAACATTCCAAACAATCAGCTTTTTCTTCTTTGCTGTTTTGCTTTTTATGCTTTTTTGAAAGTTTCTGTTTTTGTTGGAAGTTTGATATTCATTAAAAAACAAGTTTCCAATTCGAAAAAAAGATTTATTTGAGTGGTGGTTATGTCCTTCGAAACAGATTATAGCAACTTTTTCCGCTTGGACGGAGATTCAAAACAGTCAGAAAGTGTTTTCATCAAAACAATTTTACAGCTGAAACAACAGGAATTGCGAGAGTTCGAACAAGAAATGAAACAGCAGTCTGAAGAGAATAAAAGACAGTACTCGGGCAGTATGTACGGAGTGCAACTTGATGGAGGAAGCCATGAAGCAAATGAGCTGCCAAGTGAATTGAGAGGACCAGTTGCTCCATGGAGTAGAAAAAGTCAAAGAAGTCAACAACAAAGAATACCGACTCAAGCACTTGCTCTGAAAACACAATCAGGTAAAATGAGCTCAAAAATATTTGAACAATTTCATGAAATGTTTCCAGAGCCCGAATTCTCCTTGTCAAAAATTGAGGAACCTGTCGCCAACACTTTCGATAATGGAGATCATTGGTGCTACTACTGTGCAACTCCAGTCGACAAACTAAAACCTGATATGAGAACATCTATCAGAAAATTGCTTGACATAAGACGAACTTCTTTTCCTCCAAAAGGTACCAGTCTGAAATTTCTATTATAATATGAATCAAACAACCGGTTTTCAGATGCTATTACCCCTGAATGCCTTTCTGCCAGAAATCTGACAAATTTGAAGAAACAAAAATGTACCTACAAGTATTGCCAGACACTTTCGATTGTTGATAGGAATGCTGGAAACTCGTTTGTCGTTCGTGGATGTGCAGAACATTTTGGAGCTATCAACGTGCCTGAATTGGAGAAGAATGATGATCATTCCTGTGAAATGTAAGTTCTTCTGCAAGACGAAGATATTGGAACAGTCTAAAAATGTATTCTTCTGATGCTGAAACATATAAAAAATTGGTTGTACTGTCGATTGAAAAAAAAAACTGTTCGAGATATTTCTTCGAAAAACAAAATTTAAATATGGTTGAAAATATTGCATACAACCTTCAATTAAATAATACCGCTTGAATAAGAGTTTTCGAAAAATCGTGTTGTTGCTAAGTTCGTTCGTAAGCAGAACATTCTTTGTAACATTAAATACACAAAACTTCAAGTAAATTCTATTCAATTTTTCCAGATTGCATGAAACCCTCGCGATCAAGGAATGTATTTGCAAATCGAACAAATATTGTAATGCTGGATGGTCGAAAAGAAGCCCAAACTCTGTTTCTCAACAATCCCATGTTGGCTTCATCATTGTTTTCTCCGTTCTCGCTCTTCTCTTCTAGAACATTTCCCTGATTAGAATAATCAATTTCTGACATAATTTAGCTTTCATACGATTCTTAATCGATCTTTCCTCGCATCCTTCCTTTCAATTTACTCTCTCCCTCTCAACATTTTTCGGGTTTCAATTACAAACGCCGTGTTTTCGGGAGACGTTCCCATAATGTTTCACTTTTTGATAGTTTTCTTTGTATCATTCTACAGGGTTTCCACCTCATTGCTTCCTTTTCCAACTTTATTGCTCGTTTCGAATGAAAATAAAACGTTGTGACTTTGAAGGATATCGTCTATGGTAATTAACATGACAAATTCCTGAATTCAGATATGGATTGGAACAACAATATCATGGTTAATTTGAGAGAAAGTGTGATTCGCAATTTGAAACATTAAAACTGATTGGAGATTACTCTATTCTGGTTAAGATGAAAAAATGATAACACAAAACATTTATTAAAATCTTATTAATTTCAATGTTTGACAAAAATTGAGCGGAATGAGCAATTGAATGAGAAAGAACAGGCAAAATATGGAAAGCGCAACAAAATTGTGTCTATTAACAAAAATGAGAAGAAAGCAGAAGCAGATCATGAGCAATATCAAACGGGATGAAAACCAAAGGCAAAAAATTTCAAATTTAAAAGAATAATATGCTTAATTTTTGTAGCAGATGCCACGTCTTGGAGTATATCCAGAGCAGCATTCAGGGTACTGTTGCTGAAAAAAATTGAAAGATTTTGATTCAAAGTTATCGAAAACTTACGAAGTAGGCATCGTTGGCTCCTTCATTTGGCTCTTTGTATTCCATTTGAATTGTGAGCAGTCCTGTCGGGCATTGGTAGATGAATCGTCTGGAAAAAATTTAATTTTTGAGTTATTCGTTTAAACTCACTTTTCACAGAATCTGGTTGCAGTTTGTCTTTTCACACGCCGAACAGTAGAAGAAAGGAATCTTTCGGTTGGTGGATGAACTTCCAATCTGAAAAATATAATTCAATAGTTGGTCCCTTAAATTAAAACTAACTCATGACGAAGTACCGGTTTACGTTGAGAGATACGTGGCAATGGGAGAGTGCTAGCTAAAAAGAAAATAAACGAAATAGTCAAAACAACTCAATTAATAAGACTTACATCGCGCAAATCCGGATTGCTTTAATTTTGGATTCAAATAGTTGTTGGATCCAAAATTGAGCTTGGCAAGCAAATCGCACGGAAGTAGGAGACGTCCATTACAAATCATTCCCTTTTTCGGCTTAGCGCAGGCCTGAGTGTTACAACTTTGTCTGTCCAAATTGCTTCCTCTTAAAAGAAAACATTTTGTTCTTTGAGCTTTCATGATGTTTTCACTTACGCGCAAACTTGATTTCCACCATAACATGCTCTTACTCTCGTTTTGGTTCCGCATCCTCCACATGGCTGTGAACAAGCGGACCATTCTCCCCAACCACTCCACGAAGCTGTACCTGGAGCAACTGTTGTCGTCGGCGTAGGACGAGTCTAAAATCTGACTTTCAAACCATTTCAAAACCGATATCATGCGGAAAGTAGTGTTACGTGTAAGGAAAAATAAAGTTGGTGTTAGTGGAAAAAAAAAGAAAAAGGATAGTCTCACTAAAGCATTTTGAGATAGTTGCGATAGATCATGCTCTTGTGCAGATGACCTCTGTGAAGAGGCATCTGATGGAAGAAGCAGTGCGGGTGAAGCTGAAGGAGAAGAAGAAGAAGAAGAGATAGTTGTGCTCGGATCAAAGAGCTCTTCAGAGGAATCCAGTCTTTCCGCCGATTGCTCTCCCGAGGTGTAGATCTGGCCATCAGGCGTGTATAATGGTGGGTTTTGGATATGAACCCATCCACTTGCCGTTCTTGTCCAGTATGGTCGAGTCGTGGTAGCATAGGTTGGTCGAGCTGTTGCAATTGTTGTTGGCGTTCCCCCAACTGAAATTTTTATTCAATTCTGAATAGAGTCATTAAAATTTTCAAACCAATACTTCATTTTACAAATACCCATAATAATAAAGCTAACAACTATTCTAACGTACGCGCTCTATATCTCAAAGTGAATCCTTTCCATCCATAAGCGGTATTTGACGTTCCGCGATAAATGATAATGACGTCATCTCCCTCGGATCGGATAACTGAAGGCAAACTACAGCATAGTCGTGCTCCTAAAAACACTGGTTAATATTCCCTCGAAATAATTTCTAACCTGTAGAAGTCTTCTGCGACAAATATTTGACCTCAACATAGCTCTGGCAAGGATCGGAACATTGGAAGTTCACTTTGTCAAAGACCACCTCAACATTACCTCCTGGGTTCTGAACGAGACAGATCAGTTACACAAAATCATACGGCCGAGTAGGTTTTGATATCCCTAAACTTACTCTAATTCGCCAGACGCAATTGGCGTCGGCTTGCACAATACCGCTTTCAATTTTCTGGTATGAAGAGGAGGCTGTCAGTGATCCGCCGCATGATGCTGATCAACAAAACAATTCGAAATTGATAAGAGAGAAAGGCTACTCACTGTACTCAACGGTTTCACAATAAGTTCCTCCGTATCCGGATGGGCAACGACAACGTCCACAGTTATTTGGATCAGTATATCCTTCGTTTAAGCATGGCAGTTTTCTAGAGCAAACATCTGAAAGAATCTTCTTTTTGGAACGATTAGGATTATTAGTACTCACTACTGCAGTATCTAGTGTTAATCATCTTGGCATCTTTGAATGAGAGTCCGTCTCTTTGACCAATTGTGTTTTGGTATCTCCAATCTCTAGTTTTGATGGTATCACTGAAAAATTTAATCGAAATTCTAATTACATGAGATAGGATTACCTAGACCAATCATACGAGAAAGCCTTAGCTCCATAGTGCATAACCGATCCCAAATCGTACGGTTGCCCTGAAAACACTCATTTGTTTATTTTCTGACTTAGACAACAATATATTTCTTGTAATTAACCTCTAAACTTTGTAATAAAAAAGCAAAGTAACAGACTTCAGATTGAATTCAGATAAAGTTTTAATATCGTCTGTACCAGTTCCCAAGACACTCACCAAGGTTGTCACTGTTGGCAGGTGTTCTCTTGGCAAAGTTTCCTTCGGTTCCCTGTAACAAAGAGTTATTTCAGATTTCCTTTGAAGATTTCTTACTCGTGTGATCTTATCAGCAACGATGCTAATGTAGTTGTCTCGATCATCTCTGGATTGTTCATGCCAAAGTCCCAGAGCATGGAGGGTTTCGTGGGAGACGATTCCGAGCTGAAAAACTCAAAGGGTGATTTGAAAACCAGACAGAACACATACACTGTCACATCCATAACCAATTGAGACCAGTTGACGTCCACCAACTCTTCCAACATTAGACCAACATCCATTTCCTCTATAGTATCTTAATCCATCTCTATCTCCACCATTCTCTTTGAATCTGAAGCACACATTTTGTTCAACGTGTCTGATAGCACTTCTAATAAGTTGTCTCCAAGATTCTTCACCCCCGTAGAATTCATAAGAAATAGTGAGATTTGGCCAGAAGTTGCGTGGATCTGGATGAGCTTGTCTCTTGGATCTTGGATTGTCTAAAATACGATAATAGAATGATTAATAAGATAAACACCCTACTTGATTCAGAAAGCAAAGATTCAGCTTGAGGAAGAGTCAAGATGATATCATTCTCGAATACTTCATTCCATAGTTTTCTATTGACCGTCGCTTCCGTCTTGTCATCCTTTACTGCTTTGTCCATGTTTTCAGCGATAGCTTGAATAGCCACAGGGTCCTAAACAAACAATTCGTATTCCTATTTAGACTAAATCTTCACATACATAGTCATGACCGTATTTCTTTGCATGTTTCCTGTAGAATGCGGCCAATAATTCTTTGACCTCCGCATAATCCGAAACGACGTCATTGGCAATATACTGAAAAGTGACAGTAGTCGTTTTTTCGAAAAGGTTATACTTACGGCTGATGTGGCTATATTCACTAATCCGATTAATACGAGGAACGCCTTTAGGCAAGCTTGAGACGCCATTCTGCAAAATAGAACATCAAGAATCGGACGCGAGAACTAAGCGATAAAAAAGATATATGATCCAAAAATGATTGACAGAAACCTGTGGCTAGTGGATTTAGTGGAATGGAGATAAAAAGAAAAGCGGTGATAATTTGTTACAAGACAAGATTAACAGGTGGAAAGGGAAAATGAGTTTCGCTTCTCGAAAAACTTCATACGGTTTCTTTTTCTCATCCAACGCCCAGGTCAGTTTTGCGGAAGACACATGCTCCGCCCATTATCCAAAACATATCTCGATGTCCTTTTACGGTACACTCCGATCCACGTCTCTATAACCCGGAGAAAAAGCACCAAAGAGGAACTAGCGTAGGGCAATAGATCTATGGTTTGCAAGATAGTATCGGTTTTCGATGAAAAGTGGGGAATAAGGAAAACGGAACAAATTTGAAATGTACTACTTTTGAAATGAACAAAGAATATTTATGCTTTATGAACAATTTTTTAGGTAGAGGAACATTTTTTTAACCTTGAGGTCTGTTACTCAGGCGAAGGTTCTCACTACATTAGAAAACAAAAAATATAGAATTTCTCACTGTTCATCAATAATGAAAACACTGTTTCCAACTTTTTTCAGTATCAAATACCAAAATGATAAGATTACTTTCAAAACAGCAACAAAACAACTAGTAGAATCTGAGCTTACTTGTCATGCAGACTGGTCGATTTGGAAAGTGAGGAGTGGCTTGACCCTGATTCCTCGATTCTCACGCTATCCTCTGTTTCTCCAAGCTTCTTCTTTAGTCTCTTCCTCCACTCGATTAAGTTGATATATACAGAGATCAGAAATATTGGGAAAACAGCTGCTGGGATAGTTTTTTTGAGGATCTCTATTTAAGTGAAAAGAAGTTCGAGTAAAGTGTGAAGCAATGAGGCGGAACGCGCTCAGTGGATAGATACAGGTCAAACAGAGGCGAACGCTGACCGCGGAACGAGGATAAGACTAACTTTAGAAAGTTAAACGACTACGATTGTTTAAAACACAGACACCAAGGTGTACAAGAAGAACTTTCTTTCGATGGAATGGACAGTTCTTTGGAAAACGAGCCTGATCGTAGTGAAAATGGCTGTCGAGAGTCGCTTTTTATACAAAGATCCGCCCACTTTTTTTGAGAAGTTGCTAACAAGATCAAGAAACATCATCGGTCGGATTGGCGGGTGTCCTTACTTTTCTACCTTCCTGATTTTCATCTTTAATTCGAATTAGGGGGCCGAGACAAAGACGGACCGCGTTGATTCTGACACCTTTTTTGACGTGCGAAAAAAACGAGACGACTGTTTTTCAACTTTTCTTCCCGACTAATTTGACAAGTGCAAATTTCTTTTCTTGATTTGCAAGATTGTCTTGATCTATCCGGTCTATCCAATTCTACCGTAATCCGTAGAATAGGAGCCTGGTCATTGATTCAAACATCAATTCAAATTTTCAAATGTATACCGTACTTTTGGTTAGTCATGAGGAATTTGTAATTACAATTTTTGGTTTCCGCAACATAATTACTCACTACTAGTTCATAACCTTAAAAAATTCAATTTCATTTTCAATTTCGATTTCAATTTACATCCTTTCCACCTAATCCATCTCGCAACCCGGAAACTAGAGAAGTTGTTTGTTGGACTTTTGTTCCTCGGCTACCTGCTGGGACAAACCCATTTCCATGATCAACCAAGTGGCGCATCATTAGAAAACCCATAAAAAGTGTGAGATCTAAACCATTTTTTGCTAAGTACAAACAAATCGTGTTTGATAATACTGGACACAATCAGCCACTTTTTTTCTCGAATCTGGGTCAATGCCCTTTTGTGGTGAGTAAGAATCATGTTCCTTACTTCCTCGTTTTGAATACTCTTCAAAATCACACCTGTATAAATCATTTGAATCATGAAACATGAGGTATCGGATATGTCTATGATGATAATTAGAAGATGATACACGATCCGAGGGAAAACCGATACGATTCACGGGTTCTACCTTTGGTCGGGTCAGCATGAAACAGAAAAAAGAACACGTTAGAAACTGTAGTTTCGGATATCTCTCTAATCATAATTCTTTATTGAGGGAATGAAGATGAAAAGCTATTTATTTCATGAAGTCAAATATTTTTATAAAAAACCATTCTGTAAAACTATTTCTGTTTTTTATTCAATTTCTGTATTTTTAAAGATCCACATTTTCTCTCAGTTTAGTCCAGATGTCTTGAACAGGTTCCTTCTTTTTTGTTTCATATCAAATTGTCTGAACGTGTTCAAAATCAGCTGAATGGATAGGGTCTCTGTACTCTTCCGCGCCAATGATCTTCTTATGAAACCATCAAACCAGACCACCTGGGAATGAATTGATAAAGATCACGTTACATATCCATTGCACTAATTGAATTGAACTTCCCGAATAAAAACCCTCACAGACAGACACGGCAGAAAATTCTTGCGATTAGCTGAACCGAAACCAGGTTTCATTCCTCCTTATTAGGGTCACTGTTTCACTTCGCACTGACCTTTTTGTGAGACATCGACAAGCCTATTTCATGCCTCACTGTGCTAATGGTTTAATTGTTTCCAAAAAACTCGGTTATCTTCCTCCCTGAATTCACCGGTTCAACAACAGCATCAAGAAAATGGAGGGGAAGTTCAATTGAAATCTCTACCCCTCTGATCACAATACAAAATACAAAAAGAATTTATTTAGAAATGGATACGAATGCAATTTAATGAGGGAAAACAATCATAGATACTCAGCATTTTGTGCAAATCAGCGGGAAAGGAACAGTATTGGATTATAATTATAGAAATTTCGTATTCTAAAAGAGAACAACCAAAACAATGTTTCATAAACTGAGGAAAGGATGAGAAAGTGACATAAACTTTGTTTCAAAATTACTCCATAACATCATATGTATGAATGCTTAGTTTTTCCAAGTTGGCCTCCAAGCTTTCGACACCCATAGCCATAGCTTCTTCGCGAATGTCAGCGTACAGAGCAGAAGTCCTGGAAATAAAATTTTACTATAGTCTCACTTTAAATTTAGACTTACATGTAGCGTTCTCCGCAACTTGGTAAAACAGTGACAACAAGTTTTCCGACCATTTCTGGACGAGAAGCAAGTTGAACGGCAGCAGCAACATTAGCTCCAGATGAGATTCCTGAAATCATTACCGTAAGCACATGACTCAATCAGTATTTGATTTTTACCACAAAGAAGTCCCTCCTCAAAAGCAAGTCTCTTAGCCATAATGATGGCTTCATCAGAATGAATACGGATCACATCTTCGTAAATCTTGGTATTCAAAACAGATGGAGCAAATCCAGCTCCAATTCCTTGAATCTTGTGTGGTCCAGCTGGATTTCCGCTGAGAACGGCAGACTCCTCAGGCTCAACAGCAAAAACACGGACAGCTGCATTCTTCTCTTGAAGAAACTTTCCAACACCACTGATAGTTCCTCCGGTTCCAACTCCGAAGACTACAGCGTCAACCTTTCCAGCAGTTTGTCTCCAGATTTCTGGTCCAGTTGTTTCATAATGAACACGTGGATTGGCTGGGTTGTCGAATTGAGCGAGAATATGAGAAGCTGGCACCTTCTCTCTCAATTGGTTAGCCATTTCAATAGCTCCTTTCATTCCCTTGGCTGGATCAGTTAAGATAACTTCAGCTCCATACGCCTTCAGAAGAGTTCGCTGAAAACATTCCCATAATATAATGCACGTCGTGGGAATATTTGACGTAATAAGATTAAAATAAGAGACAACATACTCTTTCCCCACTCATAGATGCTGGCATGGTCACAATACAGCGATATCCTCTAGCTGCAGCCACAAATGCCAAAGCAATTCCCGTATTTCCGGATGTTGGCTCAATGAGAGTAGTCACTCCGGGAATAATCTAAATTTATAAATATTTCATATTTGATTCAGCTCTTGAAAACCACTCACAAGTCCATCTCTTTCAGCTGCTTCGATCATTGCCCATCCAATACGGTCCTTAATTGATCCCGCTGGATTCAAGTATTCCACTTTCACAGCTGAAAAAAACATGTTTTCTTTTCAAATACTAACAGAACTAAAATGACATCAAACTTCATGATGTCTGAGTCGAGGTCATATATATTTAATAAGTTCATGACTTACCAACTCTTCCAGCAAGACCTTTGGCGATTTTGTTGAGATACACCATTGGTGTATTACCAATAAGAGACGATGCATTTTCGCCAATATGCGTACGATCTGCCATCTGTAAAATCATTTTGTAATGAAAAAAAAGATGCAAAAAAAAAGAAGAAAGATCGGAAGTGAAACTGAGACGGTTGCAAAGAGAAAAATGGCAATGACAGTGGCGGAAACGACTAAGACAAAAAATGAAATTAGTCATCTGATTTTAGTTCGATCGACATTACATTCCGATCAAATATTGAACTTGTAAACCGAAATTCTGACAGATAGAATATGATATCTTGAGAGAAAAAGAGCGGAAGTACTAGGGTCGAAGCGGAACGAATGCACAATCAGGTGGCATTTGTTCAAGAATTACACACCGATTGAGCCCACGTCAACACGATTTGAAACGGAAAAGGAATACCAAATGAGACTCAACGAACGGGCAAAGAATACATTTTTTGTGTGTTTGGTGTTCATGTACGCAGTGAATGCAACGTGTATATGTATGGACAATGACAGAAACAGTAGAGAGAGAGAGAGGGAGAGAGAAAGAGACGATAAGATAATAAACCACCAATAAGAGCTCATGAATAAATCAAACGAATGTATTATAAATCAATGAAGAGAGATCGATCGACAAGATAAAAAATAACGAATGGATGAGTCATTTCCAGAAGAATCTTCCAGAATTTAGTTGATCAGTGAACTTTTATGATTCATCAGATGAGGTACAAAATAAAATTGTATTTTTTTCAGAAACACAAAATTCAAATTCTGAAAATAAACAGAACAAACAACTGAAAATAACTTAATTTTCAGCATTAACGAATAATCTTGATTGAATTGACATTTAATCTAAATATTCTAGACTTTGAACTTTTGATTCACCCTCACTTATGAAATGTTCTATTCAAAGATTATTTGAAGGATCTTGTTGAAGTGGTTTCTAATTGCTAGGTGCAAGTAATGGAAGAAAATGTATTTATGCATTTTGCAAACAATGGGCTCTTTCTTTTCTTTCCTTTCTTCTACAACAAAAGAAATTTTTCTCAAAATTTCAAAAAATTGTTCCGTATCAAATTTATACGTGAATTTAAGAAAACAATTTCGAATGTTTCGACAACACATAACAGAACGAGAAAAAACACGTTACAAGTGAGGCAGAAAAGTGGGGTAAACGAGAAAAAGGAGTTATTTGTTGTGTATGTGTGTGTCAAAAAAAAAAAGGAAAAGGTCATCCTTCAATGTCTTACGGCACTCTTCAGACTTCATCAGTCGCATGAGCGAATTCACACGGCGCTCCAGAAACATTGAAAGGAATTTCTCTCTGGCGAGCCAGAATATTTAATACCACACTTGCAAGAAGACGTTGATCATATCCAATGTATGAAAGAGAGAAAGAGAGAAACAAGATTAAAAATTACAATCACCGTGGATGTTAATAAACTAATTGAATTTCAGAAGTACTGGTCTTATTTGAAGAATCCTGATGAATTGAATACCAATTGCAAACAATATTGTAGTTACAAGTACTTTGACCAAAGACTAATCGCAGATTCGGGATCAAAAGATGAGGAGGTTTAGCGAAACATATATATATATGCATCGCTGAATAAACGGAAAGTGAAAAGGGCGAAACTTCAAGCCTTTTTGACGTAATAGAATAAAAAAGGGTCTCCTCACGAATTGCCTCCGAAAAAAGAGCATATCAGAAAACTATTCATGTTGAATCTCAGCTGAGCATAGAACGATCATTTTCTAATAAACAAGTATAATGTCAAAAAAAAAAAAGAAAAAAAATTCGTGATATTTCCTGACGCGTGAAATATTAAAAAGCGCATAAAGATAATCATAGCTTAGACTCGTTCATTCAGAACAACTACTAGCTGTCTATTTAATAACACGGCTGGGGGGAACCCCATAATTTGTCTAGAGATTTTTTGGCGTAGAACTTGAGATTATAAGAAAACTTATTATAATTTAAGATTGTTTTTCTGTGAATGAAATGTAGAACGGAAACTGATGCCAAATTGAAAAATAATAAGTATAACTACCAAAACAAACTCGTTTTATTGAGCTAAAGGGAAATGAGAGAAATCTACTTGTTTTCACAACTAGAAAGAACTAATTGGACGGAAATCAACGTCTTCTTTTACACTAATAAACTTCATTTGTCATCATTTGTAGTTGAAGATCTTCTGACAATTTTCACGTAGAATATAAATTGGCTGTGGGGAGAAAAGAAGACAAAAGGATGGCAATTATAATATGCAAAATGAAATTGAAAATTTTCTTTCACGGCCAAATGTTCGGCAAAAGATCTAATCGGGAAGAAAGGGTCTCAATGGGTGTAAACAAGAGTTTCACGCTGCAGAAGAGACTCAGAGACGATGCAGAAAGTTGCAAAAAGTCTTAATAGTTTACCGAGTGAAGTCAAAGAGCATTATGTCACTGATATCATACGGAACACAATACGGAAGGAAAAAGACAGTGTATTGTATCATTTGATTATACATTTTGTTTCTGAATGTTTCAATTCTCCTTCTTTAACATTATTATACTCCTATGAAGTTCATATTTTCATATTAACCCCTTCTTGATCATTCGTCCCGAGCATTAACGTCCAAAGTTTCGTTCATATTTAATCAGCACCTTTTCATGTTTCACCCATTCCATCTTTCTTTTACTGCACTATCTCAACGCACTTTTTTCTGTCGTTTCAAATGTGTCATTCCCACTTTCTCTATGTCTCTTACTGTCTAAACGACAGTGAGTGTATTTGAGTGGGGGCCACCAGTGAGCGTTGCTTTGTGTGGAGAGTGTAGTGTCTGTCAGTGTGCCTCGGGAAGAACCGCCGGGAGATGGCGGGCAAATGATGGAGGAAGAGAGGATGGTCGAGGAAATGAGTCCAGTTGGCGCATCGATTGTTTTGTCGCAATGGAGCGCGTTTGCAACGGATGTACCTCATTTATTCACCACCACCCTTCACTCAAATTTCTTCTTTTTTTCTCCAATAAACTGGTTTCGAAAGTGTTTTTTCAGACTGGATTTCGACGACTAAATGAGATAAAAAAGGCTGTGATTTTCTCACCCATATATTCTATCACAAAATATGTTCAACACACGATGGAAAGTGTTAATATTTTTGACACTATGCTATCACACGGTATATGGAGATGAGTTGGACAAGAAAAAATTAAAGTAAGTTGATTGTTAAATGCTCAAATATAAAACAGTTTTGTAATGTATCAGTTTTGAAAATTAAAAAAAAATGGTTTGCATTCAAAAGTTATTGGATTTTTCGAGTAAATTACCGTCAATAATTGCAGAAAAGAGGCCTACGACATGTTCATGCACGGATACAACTCATACATGAACTACGCGTTTCCTGCAGATGAACTCATGCCATTATCGTGTAGAGGTCGGATTCGAGGGGTCACACCTAGTCGGGGCGATGTCGATGATGTACTTGGAAAGTAAGTCGTTTCATACTTTTGATGAAAATAATTAAACAAATTTTAGCTATTCGGTGACATTATTGGATAGTTTGGACACCCTCATAGTTATGAATGAACTGGACGAATTTGAAAAAGCTATCGATTTGGTAGTCGCCAATGTTAGATTTGACTCGGATCTTGTGGTCAGTGTATTCGAGACAAACATCAGAGTTCTCGGTGGTCTCATATCAGGTATGCAAAAATAAATTTCGGTGCACAGGTGAAATTTGAAACTTTTCAGCTCATGTCTTGGCTGAACTTGTCAAAGAAAAACATCCAGAAAGGTTGAAAACTTATGACAAGCAGCTGCTAAAAATGGCGACTGAAGTTGGAAATCGACTATTACCTGCATTCAATACAACAAGTGGACTGCCGTATAGCAGAATCAATTTAAAGCATGGAATGCAAGATCATTTGAAAAGACAAAAGGACACATGTACAGCATGCGGTGGGACCATGATTCTTGAGTTTGCTGCTCTTTCAAGTCTTACTGGAGATCCAGTTTACGAAAGAAAGGCTAAGAAAGCTATGGATTTCCTCTGGCAGCAACGACACAGGTCATCGGATCTCATGGGAACCGTGTTGAATGTACATTCGGGTGACTGGACAAGAAGGGAGAGTGGAATTGGAGCTGGTATTGATTCTTACTACGAATACACTCTGAAGGCCTACATTCTTCTTGGTGATGAGAGTTATTTGGACAGATTTAATAAGGTTCTTATAATCCTTTGTTCTAATAACTAAAATACCTTTTTTCCAGCACTACGAAGCAATCAAACGGTACATTACTAAAGGACCAATCTTCGTGGATGTGCACATGCATCGACCTACAGTAGCAACAAGAGGTTTCATGGACTCACTTCTCGCATTCTGGCCAGGACTTCAGGTGTTGAAAGGAGATGTGAAAGAAGCGATTGAAATGCATGAGATGTTATTCCAAGTTATTCAAAAACACAAATTCTTACCAGAAGCTTTCACCCATGACTTTCAAGTTCACTGGGCAGAACATCCCATCAGACCGGAATTCGTGGAAAGCACATACTTCTTGTACCGTGCCACCAAAGATCCTCACTACTTGTTTGTTGCGAAACAGGTAACAAAGAGAAATTTGAAATATATTTTATACATTCAATCCTGAAATTTTGCAGATTATGGACAGCATCAACAAATATGTAAAAGTGCCTTGCGGATTTGCAGCTTTAAAGGATATCAGAACTATGGTCAAAGAAGACCAAATGGAGTCATTTGTTCTATCTGAAACGTTCAAATATCTCTACATGATCTTCGCTGATCCAGAGGATTTGATTTTTGATCCTGATCACTACGTACTCACCACCGAAGCTCACTTTTTGCCGCTTAGTATTGGTCACAAAGAGAAAAGAGAGAATGTGGGCAACCCGAGACGAATGATACTGCGAGCCGACGAGCCAAAACAAAAAAATTATGTGTGTGCCAACCCGATCGATTTTACCAAGTTGCCCACAGAAAGGGAAGAAGCCCAATTGATAAGAGAGAGGACAAAAATGATGTTGGGAGAGATTAGAAGTGGTCTGACTGGGGGAACTTCTGCCGGCCCTGGTGGTGTACAATGTGAATCACCGTGAGTTGAAAGCATGAAGTAAAGGGAATGAAAAGAATTGTTTTAGAGCTGAAAGGTTAAAGGCTTGGGCATTCTCGACCAACAACCAGGATCATGTTAAGCAGCTCTCTTTAATGGGAATCGATCTTGTTACATTGGAAGATGGCCGTCTTCATTTAAGCCACAAGGCAATCAATGTAAGTAACTGTCCATCCCAGTCTACAGTCTTTTGTTCTCAATACCATGAGTGTTTTGCATGAAATCTCTTGTCTTATCACTTTCATATCAACAACTTTTTTTGCTCAGCAACACGCAACTTATTTTCCTTGACTATTCCTTTTCCTCTTATTAGAAAGCGTAGAGTAGCTTGAAGACTATTTTATCTTATCACTTTCCTCCAAATCAAAGCGTGTTGCAGGGCAAAAAAGTTACATGTGAAATTGATGACGAACCGCTGTGTTGGAAGGGGCGGCGATCTGATCCTGGAAGAAAATATATCACTTCGAGACAATCCTTCTATAAGATGTTATATTATTTTGATACAATGTTAATATTAGTTGTCTATCTTTTTGCTTTTACTCTTCTAGTCAGTGTTACTATTGTAGTTTTACAAAGAATTAAAGAGAATGCTCAAATAGTAATCGAAGAGGAAGATGATGGTGAAGAAGATGATCTTCAATCTGAATCAGATGACTCTTCCGAATAGTTTAATCATATCCTCATCAGAAATAGGTACATTCCAAAACGAGTAATAATTTCATAGAAAACATATTCTATTCCTGTTCATATCTACCTTTTTGTGTGACTCTAAAAGTTGTCTTGCCACGTGTTTTTCTCCATCAATATCATGTTCTACATCCCATTTTCTTCTTGAAATAACCTTGTGATATACGTCTCAATCTCGTGTTTTCTCCTCAAAATTTGTGATAAAACAACACAATTGTACCATCATGTAGTAATAAATTTGTGAATTTTTATTTTCTCATTGTTTAGGCGGAAACTGCACTTCATGCAAGATGGGGATTCGAATTCATGCAGGAAATGCAGGAATATGTGGATCAGCTTGATAAGAGTGGTAAGCAATTTCACAAAACTAGAATAGTCTTCAAAATACATCTTTTTGTTTCAGGAATCACATCGGATAGCGCTGAAAGAGTCCTTCAAATTCTCACTCCCCCATTCTATGGGGCACCCGCTCTCAAAGGATGGCCAGCTCAATTTGGACGAGATCTTATTCTCTCAGGGCCGTTGATTGGGCGAGCAGCGCGAGCAATTCCATTCCGAGCATGTGGCCCAATTTTGAATGCAAAACAACTGGCTGGCAGAATAGCAATTGTTGAGAGATCGGATTGTGTATTCCAAGACAAAGCGAGATATGTTCAATTGGCTGGAGCTATTGGAGTCATTGTCGTTGGTGAGTTTTATTATATTTTCTTGAATATTTTTCGAAATTTCCATTGCAGACCATGACAGAAGTAGTCGATTCATGCCTGATCGTCCAAGTTTTTCGATGGCTGTTGACAAAGAAGGAAAGGATGATATCGGATTTTCTGCAATGTTTTTATACCGTCATGAAGGAGAAAAATTGCTTCGAGCAGTGAGAAAAAATCCAGAAACAGTTATTTCAATGGCAGCAAAGCCTATCTCACTTAGTAAGCTACATAAATAGAAACCAAAATAACAATTCAATTCAGACGAAACCATTGGGAGATTGCTGAAGTACGGAACAATGTACAAATTTCAAGATCACCCAACATGTGACTTGAATGACGGAGATATCATTTTCCATACTTTGGCTTATCCAGAAGTCATTTTGAACCTTCGTTTCAATGGAGTTAACCAGGAAAGTGATCCTCGATTGCACCAAGAAGTGAGTTTTGATATTCACTTTTCAATGAGCGCAATTTGTTTCAGGTTGTCGAACGCCACATCACAGAACTTCGCAAATACGTGGAGTTCAATGACGCCGAGAACGAATTCCAATTTTACGAGTTCTTCCGTACAGCTGCTTATGGTGCCCTGGACTTGAATGTAGAAAATAATAAACTATTAACTGTGGTATCCGCATTGAGAAAAATGAAAAAGAATCCTATTCCGCCATCAGTATTCGCAAGACTCCCAGGAGAAATAACGAAGGTGAGAGAGATGGAAAATTTAAAATTCATGGAATTTTGTTGTTTTTGCAGGTCCGTTGTATTCCCCGAGGAGAAGAAATGCCGTGTTCCCGACTTTCACTTTGAGCAGCCCACCAAACCATGAACTAGTTTCCCGATTCCAAAAAAAAATCACCTCAAATGTCATCTTCCATTTTTTAAATCAACTGGGTTTCATTTTTTTAATCAAATCCATATTTCTATTCCACTGCATTTATACCTTTAGCAATTTCTTGAAAGGTGATACTATGCGGGTGTCAAAAAATGTTTTGTTTCTACCTTATTGTTGTTTATTTATTCACTTTCATTTCCTTGCGGTCCTCAATGTGTTTTAATGTGTATCTAAACTGATGTGTCTACGTAGAAGTTACTTGTATATGACTACTTTTTTGAAATGGTTCACCGGATGCAATTAAGACAAATCTCAATAAAATGTTCATTTTACATCTCAATAATTTTGAAGATATTTTTCTCTGTGTTTTGTTTTTGTTTCACTGGCTTTCCAGTAGTTGTCTGCACCCTTTTACCCGTTTGTTTACCCTCAGTTATTTTTTCTCTTCGTTTTCATTCTAACTGTTTATTATAGCAGAAATTTCGAGATGATTTCCCTTATAGCAAGTTAGTCATCGGACACCATTGTTGTTTTTTTCTGCGTTGAACCTACGTGTAAACACAACAATGTGTCATTCATTTTTTTTCTCACATATTTTTTTGATGTTTGATTTCGTAATTCTCGTTGAAAACAAAATTTCAAAACAAATGGACCTAGCTGTTTTTAGTACACGTCGGGTTGACTTGAAAACGTGAATTACTCAATATTTAGTGTTTCTTATCTGTAATTTTGCCCCGGTTTCCGTTTAAAATCAATGAGTTCGTGTTATCTTTCATCTATGAACTTATTTTAGAGGTAGTACTTTTAGAATGATGCAAATTTGTGATGATTTATCACTTTGCTTTCTTTTTATTTTTGTTTCGTTCAATGCTGTGAACCAAAAAACCAATTTTTTCATATCAATAGGTTGCAATGACTATTTTCTAGTGCTATCCGTTTTGAAGATAACACTGTACTTTTCTCTCTCCTTTGCACCCGTAAGAGTGTGTTGATTACGACAACATATGGTCCGATTTCTTATCAACTTTGTCTCCAATCTCCTCTTTTTCTATGCCCTATTGAACGATCTTTTTCTTCGACAGACTTTTTCCGTTTCTTTTTTTTTCTTGGCATTGTTCTCAAAAAGTATAAAACACACAACTTTGTGTTGCAGATGGCAGACGACGTGTTAGGGTCACCCGACAGTATGTCGCCGCGGAAACGGAACGTGAGAAATAGGTAATTTTTCTTGATGGTTTTTTGTTCTTTTAAAATTTGTTGTCTTACAGAGATGAACAGTCAGAACTACATCCAGACGACAGAATCGGAGACGCGGCAGTCACAACAGAAGCAGAAGCGGATTACGACGATGAAAGGTTAGTGGTCTTCGATTTCTTTCTGTCCTTGTTTCAACTCAAGAGCTCTTTTTTCTCATCTTGTCTGACTAACTAACACTTGTGCGCACTTTTTTCAGTGAGAGACGAGTGCGCAGAATTAAGTCACGTCGGCAATTGGAACGTACACACTTTCAAATGGTTAACGAGAGAGTTGTCGAGGATATCACTGTGGATTTTCTCTATAAGCCACATACGTTGACGATTCTTGCGTTGTTGGTGGTTTTCATCGGATACAAAGCATTCACTGGGTTCGTAAAATTTTGAAAAGTCACCTAAAATCATGAAAAAAAAGATATTTAGATTCACTGAAGCGGAGGATGCTACCGATCGAAACGTCTACGATGGTCTTCTAGGAACTCTTGCTCTTTTCCTTGTTGTCAGTGCAATGGCTTTCCCTAATGGTTTGTCTATCATCCAAATTCAAGTTTAACTGTGACACTGTTTCTAGGACCATTCATTCGCCCACATCCAGTCTTTTGGAGAATCGTATTCGGGGTCTCTGTTGTCTACCTTATGTTGCTTCAGTTCACCCTTTTCCAAACCTACAAAGATGTCAAGACTGTATTGACATGGCTTGATCCAAGTGGTCTGGGAGCTGAGAATCTCGTGGAAAAGGAATACGCGATTAACTGTTCGGATGTTTCATTGGAACGTATTTGGAGTCATATGGATATCTTCGCGGTTGGACATTTCACCGGATGGGCTATGAAAGCTCTTTTAATTAGACATGGAGTCCTTTGTTGGTATATTAGTATTGCTTGGGAACTTACCGAGGTTATACCTATCTTGATTAATACAAATATTTATTGAAAACTTTTAGATTGTGTTCACTCAACTCCTCCCCAACTTTGCCGAATGCTGGTGGGACGCTATCATTTTGGACGTTCTGATTTGCAATGGACTCGGAATCTTTGCTGGTCTCCAAATTTGTAACTGGCTTTCAATGCGTAACTACCATTGGGAAAGTGTCAAGAACATCAAGACAAACCGTGCTCGTTTCAAGCGAGTTGTCATGCAGTTCACACCAGAAAGCTGGAATGATGTAAGTGTATAAATTGGGTATTATTTTATAAAATATAAATTTTCAGTTTGATTGGGGATCATTCACTCAAACAATCAAGAGAACCATGGCCGTCTACGTGTTTGTCCTTATCTGGCTACTCACGGAACTCAACACTTTCTTTATGAAACACGTTTTATCCGTTGACACAAAGCATCCAGTTGTTTTCTGGAGACTCATTCTCATCGCATTCATCTCTGCTCCATCCATTCGTCAATTCTATCTTTATGCAACTGATCCACTCATCAAACGTTTGGGAATGCAGTGCTGGGTCTATTTGGCAGTGTGCGCACTGGAAGCCGCTATTTGTGTGAAGTTTGGAATATCCATGTTCCCACGATTCGCCATCACCCCAATTGTGGTTTGGATTCTGTTTTTGGTGAGCGGATTGAAAAGAGATGACGTCATATTAATTCTTGTTTTTTTTTCAGATTGTCGGTACATTCTTCGCTGTGTGGTTCTCAGTTTGGTGGGCAAAGAAATCGTCAGCCACTACTGAAATTGAAATTGATGGAGAGAACTGTGACATTTATTTGGACTCATCTCACGAAAATCTTGGAGCAATTCATGATGATGTTCGCCGCCGACGCAGAGATCTCGGATTTTCAGAATCTGATCTCAATTGAAGCTTCAACACTTGAAAAAAGTGTCAGATTTATAGTTTCTTCTCATCTCATTTTTCATCTTCTTCATTTTCTCCCCAAATTTCATGTTTCTCACGTTCTCAAATTTCAGGTCTAGACGTTTTCTACTTTTTTGCCCTTTTTATCGGACATATCTTTCATATGATTCCATTTTTTTTTGCATCGGAATAGACATAGGAAGTTATCAAGGTTTTCCTCCGAGAGAAAACGACCTAATTCTCATTTCTCTCTTCAGTACAGTTATGTCTCGCTTCTTCATTTTCTCTGTTTTCAAAATCAAAAGTTCAATCTCAAAAACCGTCTTCATTTTTTGTCGATTATATTCATTCATTCCGTAAATGAAAACGAAAAGGAAATATACAATATTAATAATAATAAAACAATTGCTTCGTTTTTTCTCAAATATTGATACATATGCACAAGAAAGATATCAGATTTATAAAAATGTGTCTTGAGCTGAACTGGTGCTCGTTGGTTGTGACGTCTTGCGTGATGATCGTCTCCGGGTACTGTCGGTTAGCAAGGCGGTGTACTGGTTTGGCTCGTCGATGCTATTGGCACATAATCGAGAACTACAGTTGCCTAGAGATCGGCTACTGAAAAATTCATTTATTGTAAAGGGAATCTAAGAAAGTCACACAAAGATGTTAGAAATGTTAGAAATATTTGGATTCATGCAAGGGATTATTTTATAAAAAAAGAATAGAGAATGGATGTTTCAATGTAAATCCATGCTCCCTACGACCGAATTTTCAAAAATCACACTCTGGAACCTTCAAAACTTTGTTTCTTGAGCATCAGACTCTGCGTTGGTACTCTTTCTGAACTATGATTATTCTAAGATTGCCCCAAGACATATTCGAAAGAAGGATTAAATAAAACAACTAGACTTCTAAACATGATGTGACCGTACCTTTTATTAAGCATACTCTCTCCTTCCTGTTTTCGGACGTTTTTGTGTTTTTCAAACAAAATGATCCAGAGCTTTGGCGAAAAAATGCATGCTAATGCCACATTGGCTGACATTGAAATTGAAATACAAAGAGATGATGTTTGAATCTGAAAATAAACGGGTTCCTTGTTGATTCTATATATAGTTCTCTCACCTGGAAATCGCTTCCTGTTCCGAAAAAGAAGAATATCCAACTAAGCCATACTACACACGTTGTGTACATGGAGAAACCGATGAACTTGGTTTCATTGAAGTTTTCTGGCACTTTTCTAGTTTTAACTGCGTATGTTGTACATAAAACAATTAAAAATCCATCATATGCCAATGAATAGAGAAAATGATGATCGGGAACATTACAGGTTAACACTACCTGGTCCCTTGTTGGATAATGATGTCTCCAGCCTAAAAAAGTACATTAGACGTCATTTCACAAAAGAGCCAATTACCTGGAGGTACTACAAACAGCCAAATAAGACTTCCGATCAATTGTACTCCAGCCAGCATAGCCGTCATGACAACCTATAAATGGCTCATTTCCGTCGACTTGTCCCCAGTTGACAACAGAAAAAGTACGACGTACCTGAGAGATGGGAGATATGAAGCTTGGACGTTGAGCTGATCGAGTATTGAAAATGCGAAAAATTCTGTTAGTTTTTACGAACATAGCAGAATAAAGACAAGAGAATGCAAATCCGATGCCGGTTCGTTTGATTGCACATACAATAGCACTTGGTTTTGAAAGAAGAACAAATGTCATGCAGTAACACATAATCATAGAAATGAGAAGAATATAACTGAGCTCTCGACCGGAAGCTTTCACTACAGGAGTTTCATTGTATCTGTAAATAAATTATTAATTTTTTGAAGTAACTTTTTGGTTAACTGACATCACATAGACTACTATCACAAAAAGTGTTGTAATAATTCCAACCACTGCCAATATTGTTGGTACAAGTGAGTACATTGATCTCCATCTCATATATTTTAATTGAGACAATGATAAATCAAAGCATCCTTTCCTATCTTTAGTTGGCCACCATCCTTGTTCACAAGCCACGCAATGAGTCTCATTGATAAGATATTCATAATCTTCACATTTAGAACATGCCCAACAACATTGCTCATCCTGGAATTTTTCATTGCAAACTTGCTTTAATTCTTATTCCCACCTTAATCAATTGTTTCCTGAACCCAATTTTACATGGTAAAGAGCAAACCGAAACTGGTGTATGATCTGGGTCCCACCACAAATTTTTCTCGTAGATTGTTAGCTGAAAATCGTGTTGGCGTTAATTAGTCTCTTCTAACCACATTATGACGTACGTTGTTCTCACTCCAGTGTCCAATTTCTACATAATCAGATGGCGAGCTCTCGTCATCGGTCATCCTCCGCTTTTTTTCCATGGTTTTTGGCTTATATGTAAGTATAGTGTAGCTGGCTGGGCCGTCTCCTTGAGGCGAGAATCGGAATCGTTTTCCAACAATGTCTAGCAAATTAAATTAAGAAAAAAGTGAATTAATTGCCTATTTACCAGTGAAATTAACTTTCAAAAGGTAGTTCTGATAGAAGTCACTACCATCAATGTTCTGCATTGCATGGCATATTTCAGGTTGTTTACTGTATCTTGAAATCCAATGATTCTCAATGGCATCATCTGGACACACTGCTTGTTTCATCGACTAAAAAAGGACCATACAGGCTACGAAAAGAGCTTGAAAATAATACCTGTAGACCGTGAGCAATTGCGTACACAGCGTCTATCACAAATTGAACTTTGTCATCTGCATTGAATCCTTCAGTAGATTGTTTGATATCTTCACATCTTGTAGCTCTACCAGGCGGAGCATCAAATTCACATTTATACTTAACCTGCCATAACTCTCGAAGCCATTTATTCCTTTCAAAAGCCTCCGTTCCAGGATGAAGACTCATAAAATACTCTTCAAATGATGGCACTTTCTGAGAAGCTAACATCAAAACAATAGCTCCTTGTGCAGCTAGTCGATTGTCACCAGCAGTGTACTTATCATTGTTCCTATCCCACGACTCAGAAGCCAACCAAATGATACGCTTTTTCGCACCGGATGTCAACTTCATTCTCTCAGCAGTGTACCGCAATATGTCCGGAATGTATTCTGTGCCGACAAACAAAACCACTACCGTCGCTCCAACATTTTTCTCAGGTTGAAGTCTGAAATGGTGCACTTGAACGGAAAACCCGACTTCCGGTCAACCTACTTTTGCACCAGATTGTTTATTGACTCGGTGAAACTCTCTTTTTTGTTTTGGATTCTTTCTTCAAGCGCAATGCAGATTCCTTTCTTTCTTGCCTCTTTTTTGAAAGCATCGGCACCTTAAATATTAATAAGGTTATAATCTATAAAAAGACAGCTTTTGATCATTACCCAATTCTCCGTATTCATCTGCTGAATAAACTAGTGACACGTATGACCATTTGAATCGAACAGCTATTTCCACCATCGCCATTGCCTGGTAGTCGTCGGATGGGACAGTTCTAAAGACTACTGGTACTTAGAAAAAAGGAAGTGATAGATGTACCTGGCAAAATACTCAAACCGATTTTTATCTGACAAATCTGCATTTGTACTCGCCGGACTGACTTGTGCTATTCGAAACAACCGTAACAGATTAGCCAATTGCACCGAAACTGAACTATAACTTCCTCCGACTACCGCCGCCACATTTTTCTTCTGCGATTGTTTTTTGACGTTTGGATCACTTCCATCCCTGGGAAAATGAATGATTAGATTTTCTCATGGCAGGTATGAACTGACAAACAGACATAGTCAGAAGCTTCTGAAGATCCAATCATATCTCTGACAAAATCCAAACTTTGATTCAATGCATATGCTGGATTTGAGCATGAGTCAAGTATGAGTGCACCCTGGAATGAAATCATTGTGTCATCTCTTCTCTTTTTTTATCCCTTACCAATTTGTACCCGCGAAGAAAATCATTTTGAGAATTTATCTGATCCAAAGCATACAGCATAGCTTCAACTCGATGCACACCCCTGTCATTATTTTTTATTAGTATTATGATTGGCCACTTGCGGCGGCAGAGGCGCCAAGGCTCACCTGGTCTCTGCAATCTCGCCACATGGCTCATCACCGTTTAATGACTTTGAGTGCACCGGAAAGACGCCACCAATGAGAATATCGCCTGGTATTCTGATTTGGCGAACCTGTAATTTTATGACTCCTTATTTTTCTTTGTTCGGGGGAAAGCATTAAAGCAAGTTTTACGATGGCGCCAGACAACCAATTAAAGATGGGTAACCCCCCTTGAATTCAAATAATACTTTTTCGATTTGAGCATTAGTATAGCGTAGGTCACCCATGGGTCAAGTCAGTCTTTGAACCTCGTAAACGTGCAACTGACATTTATAAGTTTCTTTCTCCCTCTCTCCATTTCTCTCCAACCCCGGAAGTTCCCATTATTAAAAGAGAGTTTTGACAGCTCAAACATCTAGTGAAGGAGAAAAATGGGTAGAGAATAAAAACTTGAGAAACGTTCAAATTCACATGACTAATGAGCCTGTCAAGTATCAAATAACGCTTCAAAAAAGAACAAACTTTTGGAGGTGGTGCAAGGTCGATGGTTTCGGCTGTCTGAAAGGAAGTTGTGTTTTGAATGTGTAAATAAGAATAGAAAGATTACCTGTGCAACTACATTTACATTTGCCAGAATCTGTGTGGCAAGCGCTAGCACCGAGAACATGTGTCGAGTTATCGGCGGAGGTTTCTGTAACATTTCAGAAAGTAGAATGAGAATTTATGAGGAAAGTGGAAGAAATTTTAGTTTCCCAGGTTCCCACGTGCTATTCACACAAGAGCAATGTCGGTTTTTTAGAAAGAGCTCATTCTTACTAAATCTATATTTTTATCTCTTTTTTCTCCCTCCTTTTTTCTTTTGTTGTTCATCCAAATTTTTGGAACTCATTTTGCTATCAACCATGTACATACTAATGGACCACTATGTTTTGGTGCTTCTGAAATTGTGAATCAGCCAGCTAACGGGATACATGGATTTGAGAAGATGTGGAAGAAGGGGGGAGAATAGTTGGAAGAAGAAGAAGAATGAAAGGGAGATCCCATCTCAACACCAGCCCCTATTACGTATTTTTCGGCGACGTGTGCGTGGAAATTCGAGATTCTTGGAGGAAAGCAATAATGAGAGAAAATGGGAGAAAAAAAAGAAACATTACATAACAATGTTGAAAATTGGAAGATAATCCGCCTATATCAAAGATTACAAAAAACAAGGGAATGATGGAGAAAGTATAATATGCAAACAAGTGGGTGGTAAATAATGAACTGAATCGTCGAGAAAAGATAAGGATTTGTATATGAAACCAAAGGAAAATAATCTGCTCGTTTTTTCTTGAATAGAGAAAGGTTTTTTGAAAGATGTACTAATAGGTAGGTAAGAAAATATGAAAAGAAATTATGAGGATATGATATAATCTGATAATGATAATGATGACACATTGTGTGGTTTTGAAAAGAGAGGGATCAAGGTACAAAAAGAATAGGTAGGACTACTGAAAAAAAAATGAAACCCTTCAGTCCTCATATCCAACTCCCATATTTCTTAAAGTCAGGTTGCTTGAATATTGAAATTGAAGAACATGTGGTTGAACAAACAGATAAATGTTTTTTATTTTCAAGATAACTAATAATGGGATATGAGCATGCTGTCAGGGACTCGCCGCTACTTTTAATTGTTGTCATTACTCGGAAACTCAATTTTTTGAACTTTTTTTTTCCTTCTCATTTCTCATCCTAGACTTCACTTACCGGTATCATGATTTGAATATGAATGGAATCGGGGAAGTTTTCTGTAATTTCTAGGTTTTATGGAATTGCGGGGATGAGAAGACGTAAGTTTTGTGTGACACAACACGGGCGCACAAGCGGCAGATTCGGTTAACAAGGCGAGAGAAGAAACACGATCCGTGCTATTCTAATGAGCACTATGAGTATGGAAACTCTTGTTCCCGATATACATTCATATGTGTCGTTTGCATGTCTGTCTTTTCTGAAGAGACCGCTGGTCTCCGCCCACTTCACGTCGTCGACCTCTAGCCAATTTTCGGAGGCGAAGAAGAAGGGAGGAGAATCCAAATCCGGGCGGCGCCGGAAGGACCTGCTTTCTTCTGCTCCTCCCTTACTCTCACTGCATCAAACCAGCCGGTCGCACGCGACAAGAAGGAGAAAAAAATTTCCATAATTCTCAATAAGAGCACATTTTCTTTATTTTCGACACAAAGATTTACAAGTGAATTGTGTGTACACATTTTTGATTGACGCCAACTCGCTGAGAAGAAACAAAAAACATACCTTACCCACAAAATTCGCCTCATAGATGGTAGATATAGATGTGATCCATTGAGGAAGGAGTATCGTGTTGGAGGGGTTGGTAGGAAATCTCCAAGTTCTGAAAGTATACTGTATCAGAATAATACATGAAACGGCAAGATGATAAAGAAAATGAAAATAGTTATTCACTTTTTCTGTGTTACTTTTCACATCAGAAAGGACAATTTCAATTTTAGGAGAATTTCCAAGTAGACTAGACCTATACCACTTGAGTAATAAATTTGCAGGGAATTAAAAGCATATGAGAGTAAAAAAAACATAGTCGACCAAAAACCGGCAGTGTCGTCTTCGCTTCTGACGCGGAAGATAACTCATTAAAATGTGGACGAGTCAAAGAATAAGTGGGAATGAAAAGAATGAGATCCTCAGATTTATGAGTCCTCATATTTCATTTTTTCACGTTTTCACCGAGGTGATGGTACGAATCGATGAGAAGTCGGAACTTCTTCTGCAGAACACAGAAAAGAAAAGAACCCGAGTGGTATGGGAGGAATGAATGAGGGGAACGGCACTTCTATCTAGTACTGAATTTTAAAGTTGGAAGACGGGGCTGGAAAGAAGAAAACAAAGTGATGATGGAATGGAAACCGAACAACACAATGACGGTTGCTATTTTTTTTTCTGCTGGAATTTGTAAAGATATAGGAGCTGAATTTTTCGCACCCATATAAGATATTGGAAATCGAAAACAACGTAATAAATCTGATTCATTCATATTCCATCGACACTCACAATTAAAATTCTTTTCGGCTTCAAAAAATTCACTCAATTATTTACTTGTTATTTTTGTCAACGTCATACAAGTTTTCTGATTTGAGAAATCGTATATAATCAACGAACCAGCAGATAATTATAGTTTGTGAAGATTACGAAAAGAAAGTTCTAAATATGTGATAAGTAAACAGTTGAATTATAGATCTCGAACGTTGTTTTTGAAATTAAATTTTCAAGTGTTTTAAAAATACAGACTAACATATATGAGGAAAAAATTATAAACGTTATATTTAAATAACTCGACCTATGAAAAGTCAAACGAAATATTAATTTTCAGTTTCGAAAATTTCAAAATGTGAAATAATTTTTGTTCATTTAAGTTAAGAAAAATCCTGATTTTTGCTCCAAAACCAGAAAAAAATTGTCAAACAGTTATTATTTTATCAAAAAAAAAAACTCTACTATAAAGCTCAGAATAGCGTAGGTCAAACTATGATGTGGTTGTCTTTGTTATTTAAGACTTCCCTCCTAGTTGACGATTATGCATATTGAACTTATGAAGAAGAGTCGAATTTCCAAACAAAAAAAAAGACGCAAGCAATGTCCATTCAAAGAGCTGCCCCAAAAATGTTGCGGAAGACAGCCTGCACTTCTGCACTCAACGGTTTTGAATTTCTCAATTAAAACAAAACTAATGCGAGATCTAAGGATCTATCTCAAGTACGAAGGAAACAAGGTAATATAATATATGTTGGGAGAAGTAGAAAAAAAGCAAAATAGAAAAAAAAAGAGAAAACCGAGACAAAATAAGGAAGAACAGGCAGACAAAAAAACACACGAAAGGAAAAAATCTTGAGGAAATGCGGCTAATTTTCAATTCGTACTTAGTGAGATCCAAACATAAGACAAGAGTATTTACATATAATGACACTTATTCTAGTTTTTTTTTTGAGAAAATGATTTCACAGACATCTTCTTTACTCCTAAATACGCTAGAAAACAAGAAGTGATGAGTCTCAAGAGACCGATCAATTTTGATTCCACCCTCTACTCGCTCGCTATCTGTTTATAATCAGTGAAAGGTTTATCCTAGATTTTTTTTTCTACTAAAAGAAAGTTATTATTTCAGGCTTTCTTAAGTTGTACTACACCAAAAATGGAACAATGAGATAGCATCAAAGATTGAATGCTGGAGCTTTTGAATCGAGAAGAAAGATTTGTTTTCTCTCTACATAATTCGATAATGTTGGCAACATTCGCTGCAAGATTGAATCAATTTTCAACACTATTCCGCCAAATTTCTTCAATTTTTTTCTTTTGAATGGGGTGTTCTTTTAGATTGTCTAGTGTTGAATAGAATTGTGTTAGTTTGGAAAAAATTGGATTTTGAATTATAAGATAGAAATTCTGGATTTGAAAAGATATTAAATTAGTACCATTTTGACGAAAATGAATTCGTAGTGTCATCACCTCCACTTCAGATTTTCAGGGTGTTGGAAAAATAAAAGATAAAAAAAAAGGAAAACGAAGCTTCGAAATTTAGCGTATTTTTATATCGAAGTTGTGATCTTGATGAAAGAAAAAAAGTGACACCTCAAAATTGTGGCGTAACTGGTAAAATGTAGGAAATTTCATGCAGTGAACTAAATTTGATATCGATCGGAAATTTTTCACTAAATACAATAATCTCACTAGATTATAACTTTGAAAAGAACCTGGACACCAAAACAGAAATTCCTAAGGAGTACTTATATATCATGTTTTACGACGGAATATGTATCAGAAAACAAATGTGTGAATAATCGACGCTTCCGCGTGTTCATTCTAATACACAAAACACTGCTTGTTCAGTCTCTGGAGATTTTCAGTAAGTGAAGCATGCCTGGATATTCACAATCTACTAATTGCCTGAGAAAGAAAGGATTGAAAAGAAAACATGTAAATATGAATACTCCGTTAATAAGCTTAACAGTATCATCAGAAAATAATATTTTTATATGAAAAAAAGTCACTAACAATATATGTATATCGAAAGAAAATAATAATAAGAATTATAAATTCGTATAAAAGTCGGGAAACAAACAGAAAATGACACTTGTGGGAATTTTTGAGGAATAAGAGGTGAGAACGTTTAAAAAAGTGAAGGAATAAGAAACAATTCATTTTGAAACTTCTTCTAGTAATTTTTTCCAAAAAAGAAAGGTTCCATAACAATAAAGTAACTTGTTGGTGCCGTCCCTTTTACTGGAAGCAGGAGGAGGGGCAGTAAATATTTCTCATTTTCTTCCTCTTTTAGCACCTACTCCACGAACAAAAAAGTAAAAAACGTTGAAAACACTTGAAAAACCGAAATATTTTTCGACACAGAAAACCAAACCCAACGGGTTTAGTGGTCTATGAATGCACATTTGGAAGGGGAGGTGGGATCAAATAAAATGATGGCACATGTTATTTTATTTCAACTATGTATAAGGAAGTTTGTGTGTTTGAACTATAATTTCAAAGGGAGAACATGCTAATTGAGAGAAAACCGCTGTTGAAAACAAAGTTAAAAATTTTTCAAAGCATTAATTGCTATGTTCTCTCCAAATCAAAATTTTTAAAAAGTTCTTCACAGAAAAGTTGTTTTCTTTCAATCTGTTGATGTAATGTATCTTTAAAAATTGAAGGAACTAATCTGGTGTTGCTGAAGAGACAATCTAAACATATAGACAACAACTTCCCACCTAAAAAACGTTTGCTTCCTGCATGACAACAGTGGACAACGGAAACTTATTGAGAAAATTATCGTCCAATTTTTCTTCTAACCCTCCAAATATTATATTATACTCTAGTACTTCTCTCAGATAGGTCTTAATCCTAAATTTAAGTTCCGAGATGAAAGAATAGAAAAAGAGAAAGAGGAAAAAGCGTAGATCGTGTATATGTGTATTTTTCGTTTTTCACTTTCCACACCAAAACTACCGCCGCACACTGCAAGAATTGAATTTTGTGTCGGGGAGGGGACCCGACAAAGGAAAGTAGAAAAGATGACGCATGTACTCAACGTGATTTTACAACAGCTTCTTGGAACTCTTCAAAGAGTATCCAAGAAAAGAATTCTCAAAAAACCAAGCCATGCTCCAATTATAAAGGAAATGTTGATGGAAGTTCTATAGAAAAGTGTCGGAAGTATAAGGTTGTATGTTGAACAGAGGAAGAAACTATTTTAAATACACGACAAAACTGTTTTTTGAATTTGCAAAGAAAAATCTCACTTAACTAGAGAAATCAAAATTTTGCGGAGACTTACTCATAAAAGTGATGTTATAAATGTGTATCAGTTCAAATAACTCACATGCGTATATTTCTAACAAAGTCAATTAGCGAGAATTCTCATGTGGGTATCGTTTAGCTCATCTCAATTTCTCAGAATCTCATCCATTCACTGTACTTTCACGGTCATTGGAGTGAACAATTAATTGTTCCCCGCTTAACGACCAGAAAAAAGAAAAAATGAAGATGAGATGACAATAGAAGATGGGCCTTCAGATGGGTCTCATTTTTTCTTGCGCATCATATGAGATTCATGATTTCCTTTTTTCACTTCTAATTAGTTCTCTTTTTTCTTCTAGTTTTCAACACAGAACCTTCCGGGACCAATTTATTTGGAAAGAAGACTAAGAACAATTAGAGGGGTAGATGATGAAGTTTAACTCATGTACACACAAGAAAAAAGGAGAAAAAGAAAAAAATACATTTGAGAAGACACAACGGGATGTTAGCGGCAATGAAAAGTCCTTCTTCCTCACTCAAATTGGTTCATACTCATCTTGCGGATGTTCAAGGGAAAAGTATTCATGATACAACTGATATCCTATGGAAGAGATATTCGTGAGAATCAGAATACTCGTGATGTATGTGGTCACAACGTCAGCAATCAAATAGTTTTTCTGAAAAAAAACTCGGAACTATTTTCTGAAATCTAAAAATAAGACTTACGTCGACAATTATGAGCAAAGAAGAAACAAGGACGAAATAGGCTATAAAATGGTATACAAATCCATGCATCAGTTGATTTCGCTTTGACCCAGTGTATAATGAAAAATTGTAACCGCGTTCCCGTTGCCATGCTTGAAAAATAAACATTAATTTCAATAGAAAACTTATTAATCTTACTTCTGAAATGACATAATGTCTGGAGTGTGTTGGCAGTCATGGCTAAAACAGTTCCTATAGAAAGGTACATTCTGTTGACCTGAAAAAAAAAATCAGTGAAAAATAAAACTTTCCCACCAGCTTACATCAAAATCCATAGTTGCAGCTCTTCCAGAAGCTGTCAAAAGAAAAGCAATGAATAGTAAAAACATGACAACATTGGTTATTCCAACTGTGATAATTTCAGTGAGCCGTTTGCCCGGAGTAGCAGATCTATCGTATTGAAAAAGTTCCAAGTGATCAGCAAATATTCTGGTAGCATCTGCGACAAGGGTTAAACTATTACCAAGGACTCCAATTGTAAGCTGCAAATACGAAAAAATATATACAAGTAAGGCTTGCACGGAAACTGGTTTTAAGAAAAAAATAAGACGAAAGTTTTATTTTCGATAAGAACATTAGAAAAATTTGGAATCGTTGGAGGTTTTCTAAATTAGTCTATCTCACAGAAACCGTTTTAATTTTATCACGAAAAAACTTCTAATTGCGTCCGAATTTACCTGTGCAATTACAACAGCCAGCGTATAATACGTGTTCAATTTTTCCAACATACTTTCACTGAAAAAGTGCAAACATATCAGAACGAAAAAACCGATCTTATAAAACAAACCGATGCTGATAAGAATGGGTTAAATCGATACGAATGCGAGGGATATCTGGTTGCGGGTCAAACATGTTTTCTTCCATTGCAACTCTAAAAACAAATGATATGAATATAATTTGTGAAATAAACGGGAAAAATGAAAGAAAAAAGCAGGAGAGAAAATTGAAAAAGCGTGAATTGAAATTAGAACAAAACAAACAAACACAAGGAACAATAAAATGAGCACAAACTCGAATTTTAAACAGATTAGAATGGAAAGAAACTGTCAATAAGTGAAATGAAGCGATAGTACTCACCTATTCACGATAATTGTACCATACTCATTTTTTTGTTCCTCCATTATGCGAGAACTTGTTTTTTCATATGAACACAACTAGCAAACAAGCGTCAAAAGATGGTGTGCTCGCTCAATCAATCTTATCAGTTAATACAAGAGAGTAGCCAGTCAGCGACTTTTGACGTCTCATTTCCAGAGCGAGCGGATAGGGTTTTAGCATTATTAGTCATCATTAATCTATATCTTATCTAATCTTCGCTTCTAAGCTCATTTGAGTTGTTTTTGCAGAGGAAGAAAGAGAAATTAAGTATGTGGAAATGGGAATTATCACAAAAGTAACGTATGTTTGGGTATGTAATCAGTTGACCACCTAAATTGATTCTGATAGTCAAAAATGAATGGAGACTACAATATTGTTGTTTTGCACAATCATATACATACTAACTGTGACTTGTGATTGAAGAAAAATGAATTTTTGAAATATGACCGGATTTAATTTGAAGGTATTCTCAATCAATCAGAAAGTAATGAATGTCTCGTATTTCATTTTATTTTATGTGCACATTTTCTTGAATTTTCGAATTGGTATTTCATCCCATATTTTTTGAACCAAGTAATTCCTGGTAATCAAATTGCAGTATCATCAAATGTTATGTTATTATTGCGTGTTTGTTTAATTAATTATTTTCCAGATGTTCAAATCAGCCCCCGACTTAAAAATTTCAAATTTTCAAATCTCGAGTTTTTCCGTTTCCCAATGAGTTACATTCTCTCTGAAAATCACACAACAATTATTCTTCCCGTAGATTTTCGATTTCATTTTTGTCACCTAAGCACAAGATCTTAATGAAATAACTTTTCCCACTGGTTTCTCATGATATTCTCACGAAATTTCCCATGATTTCTTGATATTTCTATTTTTTCTGGTATTTCAAAACCAAGATTGTCACATGAACTAGTATAGTTTTCAATTGCATCAATTTTTGTATATTAGCCATACTTTGAATAGATTGTGTCAATTTTCATGCTCTTTTCACTGCTCAACGATTACGCCTACCAACGTCAGTCTTGGACGACAATTTTAGAATTGAGAGAATATAGTAAAGTGGACCGTTAGACACTTATTTGGTTTCGAGTGTGATGATGTTTCACTTATTTTCCATCCCCGGTCTATCTAGGTACTTAGGATCTAGTTCATGAACACATGTCCTTGGAAGAATACCCAGACTCTATTGTGCGTCTTCTCTTCATTACCCTGCGGCATCTCTTTTCGGTATACCACAATACAGTTCAAACAATATTGAGAATTATCTAATGAAGTTTTTAATGACCCTAGAACGATGTGAAGAAGATTGTAAACTTTCTTGAACTAACTTATAAAATCTCAACTTGATATTTTACCCAAAGAATTATAAGAGACAAATAGGTATCCTAAACACCCCCAGATCATAAATTGTATTCTTATCATCTGGAACGCAAACAAAACACACATTGTTCTCTTCAGACAGGTGAGAATCGATGGTGCGGAGGAGTAAACATAGATGGATGGACGGTACCTCCCAAAGATGCGTACCGCTGATAAATGTCGTTGTCAAACAAGCATGCGTAGGCACACAAGGTGTAAGTAACATAGAGGAACTGTGTATACTTTATTTATGAAATGTTTTAGAAAAGAACCAATCACAAATCTGACGAACACTTAAAAACCACAAATCCATTAGCAATCTCATTTCTACCAAATTGTCGTTCACGTCAACTGCTTTATAATTATAAGTAAGACGGTCGAGGATGAGAAATAATACCCGTACAATTATCTCGATGCTCTCATCTTTCGTTCGGGCGGTCCCATCCTAATACACACATACAATAGACCCCATCGGCAGGTGTTCAAACTCAGAATTTGAACGGAGATGACCCGATTGTTCACAAGCACTGCTCATCCATCTTTTCATCCCGGATCCAGCTAGAAAAATAAGAAAAGGGTGCGAAGAAAAAGATGAATCGAAAATTGGTAGTGCCAGGCGAGGAAAAAGATGAGAAAACGACAAGAAACCCATTTCGAGAGAAGAAGAAAAAAAAATGAAAGGCAGCAGGAAAAATTGGTATAGGGTCGTAAATTTCGTGAATTTCTATCAACCCTTCCATCTCGCCCTACAACTAGCTATTACGTTTTCGTCCTTTTTTTCCGGAAGTGGAAAATCAAACGAAATACACCCTATCATTGCGAGATTCTTTAGAAAATCGGTAGACAGTTCTTGCAAAAATTCTCTTTGATTTATCGGTATCTTAAAAATCATCGAACGATGTGGACACACCTAAGAGAACTTTTTGCCTGTTTCTCTTCATTCCACCAAAGATTATAATCTTCTTTTGCCTTCCACCTCGTATCGAACACATTCATTTGACCCGTCTTCTTTTCAATTCTCCCCTCTATTTTACAATAATATCGATGAGCATTTTCTATTTGTCTGATTGGAGGTCCATCATCACTTTCTCCACTCTTTACCTGGTAAATAAGAGGTTCTTTTTCTCGTCTTCTCTGACGATCCAAACTAGCCGCAACGTGTCATAAAAAGGCTCCGCCCATTCATTCGTTTCGGGAGGCGGCCGATGCGAGGCCAGGCACCACCACTTACCATTCATAGTGTGTATGTGAGCGCGTCCTCGGCCTGCCTTCCTGCCATCGCTTCTCTCCGGGTGCATTGTCATGCACACTCCATTTTTGAGAGTGGAACAAGAAAACAGCTTGTATTTACTGTTTACTCTTCTATATTCTACTATGCAAATGGTAAGTTTCGAAACGGTGACCATCCGTAGTTTTTTGTGTAGTGCTCCGAGCCAAGACAGGACCGAAGCACCACGAGAAGCTGCAGATGGAGAATTAGTTTCTTTTTAATATGTTTATTAAACATATTATAGTTTTTAGTATCAAACAATCAATTTCAAGTTTTACGCGGTCATTTGACTTTTCAAACAGAGACTCTTGAGTAAAAATTTTTCGTTTGGAGAAATAATTGTAAGCGGAAATATTATCATGCCGAAAACTATTATTGATTTCCCTGATGCAATTTATAAGAGGTATCATTACCACATTAAACCTCCGTAGAAGGCTTATTTCTGTCATCATGTATATCTCGAGTACGTTTTGACGAAAGACATGCTGATTATTTCCGTATTATCCACTTGTTCTGTCAGTTTTCGTTCGGATCAACGGCTTCATCTACATACAACTTGATAGACATGAAGCCATATTTCGTTAGATCACCAATGAGCTTTGCAGGAATCCATGGATAAAGTCGTCATTTCTCAGCTCTCACATGCATGCTCATTAGCCTTTCACCAAAGAAAAACGAAGCCAATGCGTTAGGCATCTGTGATGTCATCTTCAATTTGAGTTTTTGAGTGAAATAAAAAAAAATGGAAGGAAAAAATGATCTGATTGAATCGAATACAATTTCAAAAATTTGAAATCTAACTCAGAGAAAATCACTTTTTAGGCGTGAAGACACTGTTCCAATTCAAAATATCTTTCTTTGCAGATAATATCTCAAAAGAAGAAATGCGAACATTTAATTTATGCGTTTAGATGCCCATTTTGTTCATCTCAGAATATTGGAGAAAATGCGGTGGAATTTGTACGAGGAGTTAATAAAAGAGAGTGGCTTCTGAATTTCTTATTACGTCTTCTCCTTTTTGTCCTCTCAATGCTTCATATGCAAAGAATTGGGGAGAAAACAGATCGAATATCCACTTGTAGTCAGCAGAAAATATCAACATGTCGAAATTTTTTATCAGGTTATTATTTTTTCACCCGCCTTCATCAACTGCATTTTGGTGATTCTTGAAATTCTAAACCTGAAATCCTTACCAGATTTCTGTTCAAATTTTAAAAATTTCATTACAAAAAACTAAAATCATTATAAAAAACAACATATAAAAATTTATTTTTAAGCGAGAAAGACATTGACTAGAAAAAAAAGAGAGTTTCAAGGGGTTTGATAAAACAATGAGTACTGCAGTTATTCCTTATTAAGATGGGAACATGTAGACCCAGAATTTTGAACTGTACCGAATGTAAAATGAAAACAAAAATTGATTGAACACTTACCGGACAACATGAAAAAAGATGACAACATTTTAACATTTAAAAAAATCGGGAGTGATGCGGGAAGAGGAAAATTGGGATTTTTAAAGTGAAGAGAGCAAAAAAGGTAGCATTTATGAAAAATAAAAAGGAATTTATAGCCAGGTGAAGAACGTCATGGGGAGATAAATTTTAATAAGTCGCGCAGAGGGAGGAAACTCAAAATCTTTTAAGGACTAAAATTTAAAAATTTATAAACAAAACACTATCGGTTCGTTGTCATTCTAGAAGTTTCTCGTATTTTGATAGAACAAAAGAAGGTGTTGAAAGATGATACACATAAGTCGTTTGAGAAGAACCATACAGAAAGTTTTGATTGTTTTAACAATTAAAATATTTTGATAATAAAATTTGAGATAACGCGCAAGAAAAGGCAGGTTAGAAAGTAACAAATTGTTTTTGATAGAGGTGAGAGGTGAGCAGGGTAGTAAGAATGACAAATGCTTTGATTGTCGAAAGAGATCAAGAACAGAATTGGGACTATGTTTAGAGAGCACCGTTTCTTTTTTGTTTTATTTTTTTTTGTTTTTTGACTGTCACAAAAGCATAACCACACAAATTTTCACAAGTGAAAGATCATATCATTGATGTCCTTCCACTAGCTGATGCTGCCCGGCTTGATCTAACTGCTGTTGGCTTAGCAGCTGATTTTGGTTGTTGATTTGGGTCTACACCAAGATGGGATAGGTCATGGAGTGATTTTGTGACTTCGATGTTCTGAAATTATTTTATTTCTGAAAAAAGAAACGAAAAAAATTGAAGTGTTAACTGAGTAATAGAATTGATTGATAAGTAAGTATTAATGTAGGTTTGTTTTAAAATTATTGATCAACATTAGATTTTTTTTGTTATTCTCACACTCGATATTAAAATGATTCAATCTGTCCCATTCTTTGATTTTCGATGTATGCATAACATCTAAACTAGGTAACTGGGCAAAAGAAAAGTAATCAACTAGCCTCATCAAATTGAAAGAAATCAAATGGTTAGGGCGTCATGCATGCTAGAAAAATCAAAGACAGAAATATGTGAAAAGATAGAAGGAAAAAATGAAGGAAGGTGCTTTTTTGATACTGTTTCAAATGTATTAGGTTCATATCCAACAAGTGTTTTCTAAGTGTGTCAATAAGTGTGTGAGTGGGGTGGTGACAGTGCGCCAAATATAGAATTGGAACAGAAAACTTACATTGAGTTGAAGTGTGGCATAGAGGTGCGAATGGGGAAGAAGAGATCATAAACCAAGTTGTGTTTTGATCTGGGATAGGAGTTGTTTTGATTGTTTTAAAACGATTTTGTTGCTTTTTTTTGAAGACTCGTAGCAATTGGGTGATGGCGGGGCGGTTTTTTTGATGTAGACTTCTATTGGGATTTGTAAAGGTGTGTAGAGTGGATGATGGGATGAAATGGGGAGTTTTCACAATCACAATTCATTCAAGTTTTATCAGCGTTCGGATGACCCGAGTCCTGTAACCGAATCCACAATTAGGTACGTTGCCCCCTTTCTTTCACTCTCATATTTTCTGTTTTTCCAGCTCACTCTCACTCTCCAATTTCTCTGACTGCAACACGTGGAAGCACAAAAAAAACGGAGAACAATGAAATGAAATAAACATCATGTGAGGCAACAAGCAGAAGAAAAAAAAAATGGATATTCGATCCACGTATTCTTAGGCAAAAACACAAAAATACTACTACCGACACTTGCATTAACTTGCAAAAAGTGCACGAAAATCAAGGAAGCGAAAGTTGAAAATGAAAAAGCGAAAATCGAAATAAAAAACTTTGATATTTTACGGGTGGAATTTTGTGTGATATTGGACTGAACTGAACGAGAAGTGAGGTTAAATGGTGTCACTGACCTTTTTACGGAATAGTCTCGAAAAGAAACCAGGTTTACTGGTTCCATTCCTCCTTTCGTCAAAATTGATTCCATCGGGTCGTAGATTCCAGACTACGTTCCCGTCTTCATCGTAAAATGTATTGAGCTCAGCGAAACATTCCGTTTCAATCATCTGAAAATTTTATTGTATTTTTTTTATTTTTGTATTTATGATAGTCGTTATTTACAGTATATAATCTCTTTTCGAAAATTTTCAAGTTAAAAAAATAAAAAGCTTTTCGTAACTCTCTCCCGACAAATATACTTTTTGTTTCAATGGTCCGCCAACTGCTCCCTAGAACTTTTGAACATTGCATCTTCTCCATCTCAATCTTCCCCTCACCACAAAAAATGACATTTTCCAGTGAGTTGTGTCGGAAAAAGGGCAATCACCGCTTCTCCGACTTTGTCTGCACTTTATTCCCGTTTTTTTTCTCCGTTTCGGAGATGATACTCAAAAAAGAAGCCGAGCAGAAGAACGATTTCTCAATTGTCACGGAGAACAAGGAGAAACTTTAGCGAAAATGAAAAATGACTTTTGAAGATGAAAAAACGAACCTCGCTTTGCCATGGAATACTAACACATCCAGTGTTGAATTTTCCATAAAACTGAGTGTCCGTTGCATCGAGACGGACTCCTTTGACTGTACTGAACTGCTCTATATCTAATACGTCTTTTGCATATACTGCACGAGGGTCTGGGCAAAATGGAGGTGTTACCTGAAAGTATATCAAGATGAACATGTCTGACAATAAGAAACCAACCTTTCCCGCCTCCATTTTCTTCCATGGAACTGGTTCTCGACCAGTGGCTGTATCCGCTGTGTTGAAAAACGGATGCGCTCGTATCTCTTCAGCGCCTTCTTCCGGTTTTCCAACTCGTCGACATCCCAAACGGAAGCCCGGCTCCTTGTGAAGCAACCCTCTGAAAGAATGAATCTGATTGAGTTGAAAGTTCAAACATGGTCACTGACCGGCATAGAGTTCGAGCTGCTTCGCTGAATTTCTCCGAATACTTTTCTTGATCTTCTCTGACTCGTCGTTCCACTTCCTCTCGTTTCACTTTCTCTTTTCTTTGCCGGAATGGTGCTTTTCCTTCGATCATTTCATAGATCAAACATCCAACACCCCACCAATCGACACCATATGAATACCGCTCGTTTTTAACTATTTCAGGAGCTGAAACAATATCCAATTGAACAAAGTCTGTATTCTTGAAGAGACAAAAAGGTCAAGAAAGCTATTATATCATAAATCAAAATGAATGCGTACCCATATAACCGACAGTTCCTACTCGACCTTTGATTGGATCGTTATCCTTAATTTCAACTGCCAAACCCAAATCTGAGATTCGGACATGACCAAAGTCATCAAGAAGAATGTTCTCCGGTTTGAGGTCACGATATAAGATCCTTTCCAAATGAAGATGTTGAAGTCCGAGAGTTATTTCAGCCGCATAGAACTGTACTCTCTTCTCGTCGAATCCTCCAGGCATTAAATTATATAAGTGAAACTTCAGATCACCACCATTCATCAGCGTTAGCACAAGACACAATGCATCTTTTGTTTCGTAGGCGTAGGCAAGACTTACCTGCAAAAAGGTGAAACGTATTTTCAAATGTTTAAAATTATCCCCTTCATTGCATGTTTTCAAAGTTTGTCTTTCCTTTTTTCGACATGTCGAAAAGTAGAAGAAGAAAATGAAAAATGGGAGAAGAAAACATACGACAAATGGAGAGTTAATCCGTTGCAAAATTTGTTTTTCGTTTAAGCTTAATGTTTCAGCATGCCTCTTCTTGACCCGCTTTTTCTCAAGCTTCTTTAAAGCGTACATCTTCCCCGATGCTCGGACCTGCAAAAACAGAAGGAAAAATAATAGGAAATGGTGGAAAACCAATCATTCTAAAGTGATTGATCCTATCGTTTCATCAAATCCCACAGATTTCCATTCTCATTTGATTAATGATTCAATATCCGGCCTTTTCCAGGCGGCTCCCAGCTTCTTGTGCCCCCGGATAGATTGGTAGTATGGATAGAGGGCAGTATGCGTATGGAATAAAAAATTCAATTTGTCAGAAGCCGTCATTCTATTCCCTCCTATATCTCTTCTAGTGTTTTTTTCCTCTCGTTCATTTCCCCCTCTCTCTTTATTTTGGCTTCTTCAGCAAGACAACAATTAATTTATCAAGTTTTTGTGAGTGTGGTACAATTGTCGACTCGCTACCATTTTACGACCAGACAACTAAAACTTGGAATGAGGGGCCGTAAAACAGAGAGCACTAGTTTTTGGGATAGCTTCAGGTCTACATAGATCAAGGACGGGATATTGGAACCATAATATTTTTGAACATTCGTGAATCTATAATCTAGAATTTTATCAGTTTCCGCGCAAATTATCAAAAAATAAAATAACATTCACCTGACACGCGCAAACTTCTCCAAATCCACCTTTGCCTAAAACTCGATATAACCGAAATGTATGCTTGTCGACCGGCCTTCTTTCCAGCCATTTCCATTGTAAATACCGATTATAATACATCGATTCCATGAATTGTTCAATTGGTTTCACCATCAGATATTCGCGAGTGAGCCTGAAATAAAAAAACACCGAAATGGATGAAATTCAATTTGTCAATTCAACACAAGTTTGTATGTTGTCTCTGTCCTTAGTGCATTTTCATCTACTCGTTTTAGTGAGCCATCCAACACGCAAAAATTTATCTTTTCCTTCTTTTTCTTCTTCTTCTTCCCGTCTCTTTATCCCCATGAGTCGAGACGAAAAAAGGCAAAAAAAAAATGGGAAGAAGCGAGAAGAGCCGGGGACAATGTGATGTTCAACACCGTCCTTTGTTCCACTGTTATTTTTCATGGGTGTACACAATACACAACCCCACGCAGTCTCTTGGTACTGGAATTTTGGGTCCCCGTCGCTTCTCGTCGCAGGCACGCAAAACGAGAGGGGGAGGGAAAAAAGAAGAGAAATATTTTAAAATTACATATTGAGGACTTATAATAAAGAAGACTCCTTCAAGACGTGTCAACAATTCAGGGAAAAAGAGTGAAAAGAAGAAGAAAAAAAACGGATCTGGATATTATTCAATAACTACCACATTTGCATTCTATATACTTTGCAAGCTATATTTTTATGAGTATGAGACACTTTCAAAGAAACCGACACATTTTTCACATTCCTGGTTTAAAGCGATATATTCAGCCATATATTTTTTATTCTATTGGTATCCTGCATTGTTGTCGTTTCTTTTTTTTGAAAAACATCTGCCACTTTAGCTGTCTAGACACACCTTTCAAAAAGAATGCAACAATTTTTCAACCTGGTGCACAATTTGTTGTTCTTTAAACACTAAAACGTGTCTGTGTGTGAAAACGATATGAATCTTATCAGTTAACAAGATAGAGATTCCGGGAATGAATAGAGGAAAAAGTTACACGTCAGTCAGCATTTACGAACTAAACCTCATCGTTTCCTGCTCAATGATTTTTGTACTCGCAGATATTTATTTAGATTTTCAACCATTTCTGACATGTTATCCATCCAATGGCTTTCCAGACAACAAGCCGATGAGAAATTGTATTACTGCATCGAAAAGACGTCTTACCTATATGGCTCCGCGAAAATATCACTCCTTGGCTCATCGTCATGAGTAGCTGAGTCTGCCGTGGATATACACGTTGATATCACTTCTTCACTCATAAAAGATGAACACCAAAACTCTTGAACATCTTGTGATCCCTGAGAATGTTAATAGAGGGTTTTGGACTGAAGAATTCTCTTACAGATGGGTTATCTTCAGGTTTTGATTGTAAAAGTGCAACAATAGCTGACGCCAGATCTCTCCGTGACTGCCCATCGTCATCTGACGTTTCATATTCTTCTACCTGAAAAATATCAGATCATTATGTTGTATTGAATTCATTTCTCCGGAACTGGTTCCACTTGGATTCATTTCTCAAAAAGCGCGAATGAGCCCTTGAATAGGGCATTCAAGATTAGAAAAAAAAAGAAGGCGGCGAAGCATTCAATTCTTCAGAAACTAATTGGATGGTGCGCATCCTCTGTCGGCGGCTAACGAACGCTTCAAAAGATGGATGAAAAGAAGGACCGAACCATGAAACAACCGACATAAAAAGCGTTCCAAATCATTGCCTTTTTTCGAACCCTCTCCAATCTCATTAATTGCTTTTCAGAATGAAAGAGAGAGAGAGAGAGTCCTCTTTCTCTTTGACACCTCTTCTCCCTAAATCAACCGGAAATCGTCGGTTACCCATCCAATTAAAACAAGTTTCTCGATTTTCTTGTCATTTGATCCAAAAAGTGGGGCGCGAAGAAAGTGAGATGAAGGGTCCTAGGGTTTCAGCCTGCGGGGCCGGCTTCAAGACACCGTCTAATTAGTACGGATTCATTAAACGCGTGAACTTCTTCTTCGCGTATCCTTGTCAGCTACGGAGTACTAGCACAGGCAAAATGCACATGCACACATACACAAATATACATACACAGCCGCAAAGAGCCGCTTCTCATCCTCCCATCTTCAAACCGCGCCCTTCTTACTAATAATACAAAATCACGAGGTTAGAGGGAATGTAAAACTATGAGGGGAGCATTTGGAAAAACTTGGAAAAATCAGTCTTACCTTGGATAAAAATTGACAGCATTGATGATATTGTGAATTGGTTGCTTGGCAGTATTCGTGAAATAAAAGTTTGCCAATAGGTTGCTTCTCAACGATGAATTCATAACTGAAAGGGTACACCAAATAATTCATCGTCTTCCAACGCATATAAATATATGCATTTCCGGTTTCGGTCTCACTATCGGGAGAAAAAAACTATACATAAGACTACTAAAAAAACCAAAACAGAAGAAAAAAGTGGTATTTAAAAACATACAGATCTTCATCGTCAACGTCAGGTTTCAGGTGTAAACATTCAGTATAGTGTGGGAACTGTAGATAATTTTTCCACTTTTTGCTTTTTCCCTTCTTTTGTCCACCACCTGAAATATTTTAATGCTCATTCTCTATTTTTACAAATTTTGTAAAACTCACTTTCTCTTGCCTTGATATAGACTGTATTGGCAACGATGTTTTCAATTTCCATAATCCTATCGTGGCTGAGCTAGGCAACAAAGGCCTGCTCCAGTGGTGGAGGACGATAGTCTGCCAATGAGAATCGTTGTTGATTTGAAAACGCGCCACCGTGCTAGTGGGGGCCCACAAAAAAACGAGTAAAACAAGGGTTAGAAAAGGGGTAGGAGGAGGTCAAAATAAATAAGAAGTAACAGATAAGAGCAATATAGAAAATAGGGCTTCAAGTCGTGACTAACTGGGAGGGGCCAATGTGCTGCTGCTTCAGTAGGGGTGTGAGAGAAGACGGGGAGTAGAAGGGAGGGGTGGATATGGCTCTCTTCAGTTTCGTTTTGCCTCTACGTGGTCTGCCTTAGGAATGCAGTTGAGGCCGCTAAAACGAGAGCCGTTGGCAATGAGCCCAGTCGCCGACGACGGGTCACTCTGGAGCCGTTGGGAGCGCTTAAGCTTCGCCACAGCGACTGATTCCCAGTGGTCGCGAAAAAAGAAAAAGGGGGGAGCAGAAGCAAGAAAAAGAAGAAGTAAAAGAAAAAAAAAAAGAGGAAGAGGATGAGGCAAGTGAGATTCAGTGGAAGCAAGAAGAGACGGAAAAAAATGGAGGAGGGATGCCCGCAAAAATCGGTGGAGAGCGCGCAGCACACGCGTGCGCGGACCGGCGGAGGCCTGCGTGTCTAGCGGTCGAACATGTTTTCTCTGCGGCCTCTTGGCCAGTGTCGCCGTTTTTGCGCACCGGCAAGGCCGCCCTTGCCTCACCCCCCACACACACTCACGCAACCGACCCTCTCTTCCTCATTCACCCCTCGCCACACTCCTCATTTCGTTTAATATCTCGCCTCTCTTCCTTTTCCTTTTTTCTTTTTTTTTCCGCCACAATCAATAAAATGACAGCGGGCATCTGCATCTGTGCGCGAGTGAAGCGCCGCAGAAAATAGTACGCAGCTTTTGAGAGACTACCCAACGGAGATGACCGCGACTGAAGTGCTCCCGACCCGGGGAGCGAATGATACAAAGAAACGGCGAATGAAGGATGGAAACGACGGGTTCACGACACCACAATGGCCGAGTGCAAGTGGACATGTGCCTTCCATAGTCGCAGCCTCCGCGCGAGTCGCGTCGCCCAAAAATGTTTCATTTTGTTTTGTCGCCATTTTGTCTATGTCCACTCTAAGCTATTCAACTAAACACATATCCATGTTTTTCGAGCCGCTCTCTACTAATCCATTAGTACATTTTCGTCATAATGACACGCGAAAGCCAGTCATTCATCGTGTAAAGTTTTCCGCGTCCTCTCTCAAGTGGCACCAAAACACCAGAGCACCAATTGTTGTTTAGAAATGACCGCTCGCGTGTTAGATTATTCTGTCTGCGTGCCGTTTTCTTCCAGTTTTCTTGGTTGTGTTCGTAAAGTAAAATATGAAAACGTTCGTATTTTTGGTTTTCTCCCGTTTTCCTCACTTACAAAAAACTAATATTACTAGTCCCCCCAAAGCTTTTCCTCTGATATTGTTTTTAATAATAAAAAAAGGCGTTCTCTTTTTTCTAACTATCAGCGGGAAATAAAATTTATCCTTGAAAGAAGTGTGAGAGCAAAAAACGTTTACGAAAAAAGTATCAAAAGTGTGAAAACCGAGAAAAAGATGAAAACTGATCTACGTTAGTCGTAAAGCAATATGACAAACTTTTGACGAGAAACAAGAAAAAGAGATGAAAGACGGAAGGTTTAAGTCGAGACCAACAGTTTTATTTTCTTGCGCCATTTATAAACATTATGAAGCATAAATCAAAACATTAACGAGACAAAAGGGAAAGTTTTACCGTAGTAAATGTTGATGATTCATTTCTTTCTTCATTTTTTTTCAATAGAAAACAAAACATTTTTTTTTTAATTCTGATTCGCTGAAATTTCGGTGAGCACCATCAAAATAATCTTGTGATGGTTTATTGGACTCTAAGAAACAGATTATTTCTAACTATTGTTTTTCTTTCAACATATGACCCCCCTCTCACCCCCCGACTAGTACACTGATGATAGACGAGTCGCCCTCCAGAGATTCATTTTCACCACTCTCTTCCTTTTCATTTGCACTTTTTGCTGTGAGAATTCGTTTCCTTTCTTCTTTTGTCCATTCCCCAAAAAAGGCTCAAATTTCAGGGTGATGACTGAAAAGATACTATTCTATGTATACCGCGACTCCGGAACATCGTCCGACAACCTAATTCGTACAATCGTAGAAGAGCTCAAAAACTTTGTGTTTAGCGGAAAAGGAATTTCGTTCACTTCAAAAGGTTTGTCCTAGTCGTTTTTTGTTTTTTCACCCATCTATATATTTGATGTCTCTGGAGAATTTGCCCTCCACGACGTCCTCGACTGTCAAGAAAAATGAGTTCATACATCTTTCTTATTGCCAGGATATTCGGGAATTCCACTCCTTGGGGAGCTGCCCATTGACTCGCCCGAAGACGACATTTGGAAGGTTCTTTCGGTCCTTTTCAAAATCAGTGCTATAGAGGAGGGACTTATTTTCAAAGTGCATACCGAGGACTACGATCGGAATCCGTTGATTGCCGAGGCACGCAAAAGCGACGTTTTGCCGACGTGGGCTAACACCGTTAAAAAATTCGCTGAGAACGTATGTTTATTTTTTTATGGAATTAAAATTGTATTTGAACAATAGTATTGTTCCTTATCAGTTTTCAATTCATTATCTATACAAAAAAAATTGTTCATACAATTTGAAGGCATTAGTACTCTCTATATCATGTTTTTGATATTTTGCTAAACTTGTTGTCTTCTTACCGAAAGTTCCAATGGTTACGATATGAGTCAGAAAAGGCAAACATTGACCATGCATGTTAGTACATCAAATGTAAGGAAAATTGTTTCTGACTCATTCTTCTCTTTAAAAGATAGATGATTCAGTTCTAAACATATCTTTTCTGGTTTATCAACTTTTTCTTCTTTTAGGAAATATTACACTATTCTAGATGCGAATCCATAAAAAAACGTATCGTTACACTAATCTAATCATTTATAGGTATTTGGTATGAACGGTGTGATTCACCTCATTTCACCCACCGTCGCTGAAAAGTTTCCAAAGCGTTCACAAATTGACATGCTACGTGCAGTACCAAACGATACAAGAAACATTCTGGTTACGGAATCTCTTAGTGAAGTAAGTCAAACTAAAGGGGATTACCGTTTTTTGTTGAGTCTACCTTTCCATTTTCGAATACCTAATTATGACCGGTTTTATGACATCCTGTCTCTTTTCGTAACATAATGATCATTTGAAGAGAGAGTTGGTGTAACGTTCACTATATACCAATGCATCATTCATGCATTTATTTCGAGTCGTTTCCATCTTTCACCATCAATCTAATTCGATAAATGTTCAATCGTCCAGGCGTTAAGCGTTTAGAGAAGCGCACTCTAACTAGAATAGAGAGAAAAAAGCAGACAGACACATACACAGATGCGTTATGCATTTGATACTCAAAAACTGAATCTATATGTATATATAAATGTCTCTTGTCTTTTTCAGAAGCTAAATTCGGCCAATTCACGAAACTTTGGTATGCATAACACAAGCATAAATGTGCCAGTTTCTGTAGCATATGTTGCTCGTGAGCGACCCGATATTCTGAGTCTTGCTATCAGAGAGTTCATTGAAATGGATGACAAAAAGATCAAGGTGATTAATCAGAAGTGTTGTAACGTGATCAATTGTTGTTTCAGGAGTTGGAGAAAAAGTTGGTCGATGAACGAGATCGAGTCATGATTCATACTATCATCAATGATACTGACTGGAAGGTGAGGTTTAGAATAGAGTTTTAGAAAGGGAATATTTGAATCAGAGTAGTCAAATCTAGATATAACCAGTTCAGGTTCCAATTTCATTTCAGTTCGCTAGAAATATTATGGGTTGTATTTTTTTTTTACATATTAGCCTTTATGGCTATATTAAGACAATATTACTGATTTACTTATGACTCTATCTATACCATAACGGTTATCCAGAGTGAGTATGAAGTTCAAAAATGCAATTCTTAGATTGAAGTTCTTTGAACATTTGATTTTAGGAGGTCACCGCAGTTGCTGATATCGAATCACCTACGGATATCGTCTCTCACCGCGTCTCCCTTGCTCTCTTGGCCTTTGACGAGAAACATGCTTCGATTCCAAATGGTGTCGATGTACCAGTCAGTGGGCTATTCCAAAGAGTTGGGGACCGATTTGAACGAGAACATTTGGAATCTCTTCGCGCCCAATTTTTCGGTGCACCCCAATCGGCGACTCACCTTTATCAAACAGCCAAAGCACTTGTCACTGGAAACCACATTCAAGAATGTCGCAAGATTTTTGTTGGTTAGTTGTAGAATAATAAAAGTTGGAGATTCATTGAAAAAAAAGCTGCAGACGAAGGATCGACAAGTAATCGAGAATCGGACTGCTCGGGCAATGAGGAAGATAACAGCAATGTGAAATATGCCAAGAAACAGGTGTTCAAGAAGAAAAAGAGAAGTGCGTTTGGGAAGAAGCGTGAGCTCGCGGCGATTATCGACCACACTAATGCTCCGTAAGTTGGAAAATTGTGATTCGAAAATTATGGGAAAGTATAGATTTCCTCCGGAAATTGTTGTATTCAAAAGAAATGACGATGATGATGATATATAACTTATATCATCATTTTAATGGGAAAGAGAAAATGTAGAAGAACAGTGAATCAGAATTTCTAAAGATGAACACTAATTGACTAGACTATCCTTGAAAACTTGTGTCAAAGCGAAAAGGGAAAATGCCGGAAACTATTGCGATGAGGTGAAATAACCAAACATCTTGTGGCCTCTGACAGAACGACCTTCCGGCTTGATTCGACTTTTTTTTTTCAGAGAACTGCCATTGGAACCGGAATATGTCGCACCCGACAATTCGGCATTCTTGAAGAAGTTTGAAAGGGCGGTCAATGGAGATGATTATTATAAGGTTAGTTTCTTTTTTTATTCTTCTTAACGAGTAACTTGTTTGAAAGAAGTTCAAAAAGAACGTATATTCAACAGACAATAGAGCGAATCAAGTAAAAGTTCAACTGAAGAGATCACTCGTTCTTGAAAATTCTTAGAATAATAAAATGATCACGAAGACTTTTCTTGCCAGACTCTTCTGACTCTTAGTGCTTTAACCAATTCAGCTGAACAAAAAAAATGTACAAAGAGTCATAAGTCTCATTAACATGTACTCGAAAATGTATCCACCAGACAGAGCCACTCCAATTTCACGTATTTGCAGGCCTCTTCTGACGAATACTCGTTGGGCGAAGAGGAAGATCTTGAACTGTTCATGGCCAAACCACGCAAGAAGGTTCTCGAAGAAATGAGAAACAAGAAAAAAGAGAAATTTGGAATCAAAACTACTGAACGTCTGCCGCCGGTTTCCGATGATGATGAAATCGATGTTGCTGATATGCTCCGTGCGGCTCCACCAATTGCGAATTCCGAGGATTTCGATGATATTTAAGTATTTATTTTTTATTGTTTTGAAATTTGACCAACAATCACATTTTAGTGCTTTATTCTTTATTCAAATGACAACAATGTAAGAGTGTTTTATTCGCTCTTTCATTTAAACATAACATGTATTATACTTGCCTTTCATTGTGAAATTATTACTTTAAATGGTGCCTTTCACGCATCATAACGCCTTAATCCTTCTAAAAAAAAACTTCTCACACTGTGTCTTCCAGAAATTTTCAAATCTTTCCGATGTCTTCTTTCTGCTTTCATTTGTACTTAATATTTACTTTTTTGCACTTTCATTTTTTCTCTCCTCCCTGTTGTACTATAGATGCGTGGTAGTTTACTGTATTGTCCTTTTCCTCATTTTTATTATATCTTAATTGCTTTTCACCTTTGATAACAAAATATTCGAACAATATACATTCTATTTCAAATTTAGTTGGATAGATTTATTATTGTCCCCGAGATGGATTATTTTCTTTTGGCACACTAAAGGCTACATAGAATGGGAATCGATATATAAATGGAATTGAATTAGCAATGGTAACACAAGAAAAGGGAAATGGTGAGTAATACATCTAATGATACACATTCACCCAAAAAAAATGTCTTCAGATGCAAATAACTTAATTATATCGTTATTAGTCATATTAGCAAACTCATTCAAATGGGGAATAAGATTAAGCGTGTTACAATGGGTTACACACCCGTGTTCTCTATCGGAAGATAGGGTGATATTAGATAGACAAGATGTTTGCTACACGGAAGATTGAGAACTATGGAAATGAATGATAGAAACTACACACGGATTAACGGGAGACATGTATGTTCTCCTATCATTTGATAGCCAGGTAGACAATCACATTTGTAGCTTCCAGGAATGTTCCGACACATCGATCCAGCCAAACAACCACCGAGCTGAAAAAGGAAACTTATAAATTTTCGCTCCCCACTTTTTTTGGGAACTGGTCAGTTATTTTGTTTCCATTTTTCTCTCCCCCTAAAAAGTATAACAAAATGTGTTAAAAACAACGTGGGCCATCTCTCCAAGGTCTCGTTATTCATAGTTATCCCAGTTTTTTCCTTCCCTAGTTGTTTGTTCTCTCCCGTTTTTTCTTCTTTTCTACCACCTTATCCATAAACGAGGAGACAAAAAAGAACCAAATATATTTAGCCTCAAGGGACCACTGACTATGGCATAAGAAACAAATAGCTTTAGAAAAAACAGAAAAAGGGAAGACAATGAAGACAAACCTGTTCCCTGGCATCTTGAGAGAATGCACATTCGTCGATATCTTCACAATATGTGCCATTTCCTTGGAAGCCCTGAAATGAAGTCCTCTTTGAATTCTCATGGGAAATTGGGACACTTTTACCGTGTTACATGAACATTTTGGTCCCCTCTTCGAATCCGTACATGAAGCGTACTTATGACACGGATTTAGTGCACAAAAACGTGCAAAGTCGCGACATTTTGGACAGCAATTGAATTTCTCATTGTACACCCAATCTTCTTCGGGACAACTTGGAGGCTCACATGTGGCGTATCTAAAGTTTGTATGAATTTTTGGATGATGCCACAAATCAAGTTATTACTCTGATGAACATTGTACTTTCGTGTCCCAACACTGACATCGGAAACAATCTCCTGGCCAGAATACCTCTCCATGGGGATTTGGAATTCTGTGGTTTTCATAAAAACACTGCAAAGTTACAGGTTTATAAATAACGTTTTTTTGAGATGCTAACTTGTTCTCCGCAAGTTGGACAGCAATCTCCTTTCCTTGTCATTGGATGTTCACAGGTCACTGCTGGACACTCAACAGCACGACATTTTACATCATCCCTGAACTTCAATGATCCCCAAAAGTCATACTATTTTAAATACCTGTCTAAGCAAGTACAAATATTGCAGTCAAGTATTTTCGTCTCGTTGATTTGAAGAAGGGCATTATTAATCTGAATTGACATTTTCACACCTTTCTATGCATCTCATAAAATACCTTACAACCATTGAAATTTCGTGGAGCAATCACGACTTGCTCGAAAAATATCTCATCCATATCGCTGAATGTTGTCTGAAAATGCTGGATTCATTTTCAATCTCCAACAATTTATTACACTTTCTAATCATTCGTTCTTTTCTACAACTGCCACTCAAAGCGTCAAGCTTTAGTCGAAACGTGACGAAATAGTGGGAATAAATTAACACTCGATCAAGAGTAAAAAGTGAAAGGAAAAATTCTTGATGAGTGGAATGGGATACGAATTTTGTAATGAGAGAATCATAGATCATGGAAAGTAATGACTCACAGGTTGATAGCTCTTCTCAATTTCTTCTGAGTAGGATTGCGCGTATTTCTTCTTCACTCCATTCAATCTACATTTCTGACCAATCGGCCAACCGGAACCAATGGCGAAATGACGTGGTTGGGGACCTTCCCAGTTCTCAACCACTTTCACTTTAGCGTGTATCAGACTGTAAAGACATGTAATCTTGTATGCTAAGAATAATTTGGTTTACGTTAGCATCAGATGCGGTTCAAATCCAGCATAAATCTCGTCACACACGTCATAGACATGAATATGGTTGTGTTGGAATGTGATAATCAGTTCTAGTGAGGGTCCAACTTTTCCAATACTATCGAAATCAATAGCAACACGTTTTTCCAAGTTATTGTGTTGTATTCGACTAGTGCTGATTGGTAGGATCATATAGAGCTGAATCAATTCAATCTTCAGAAGTTTTGATTATTTTTTCAACTCACAGATTTATTACGGAATCCAACTTCCAATCGTCTCTCAGCATTTTTACCAAGGAAAAAAGTTCCATTGGTATTGATATCAAAAGTTACTGCAATCCACGACTCTCCAATAGATAGAAGATTCATGTAATGTGCAAGCTGAAAAATGAACAATTTATAATTTTATTATTTCTGAAATCTTACCATAGAAGACGATCTGTCAATTTCACATTGTGCAAAAGCAGTTAGTAGAAGAGGGATCACTAGGTGGTGAGCCCACATTTCTAAATCTGAAATTTCGATAATCCGAAATTCTCCGAATGACGGTTAATAACGAAGTAATTATAAGCATAGGGTGTGAGAAAAATTGAAAGGAGAGAGAAAAGATCAAGTATAATTATAGAGTTATGACTGACTCGATATATGAAATCAATTTTTTCTTCAAAAAAAAAAACGTGAAAATCTCTATTGAAAAGTGTATGAAAATAAACATGTTGTTCTTATTCTCACCCACACATACCCAAAAAAAGTTGTGAAAAAAAAGATAGAAAAAGATGGATATCAGAGTTCGTGTGGGGGTAGTAAAAGTTTTTTTTTGTTGGGTGCTCCCCGCAGATGTCTGCGGATGTTGTATCACATGGGGGGAGGATGTCTGAGTGAAGGCGTGAAATCAAATATTGCTATTGTGAATTGTGAACAAAGAGATAGGGAAAAACAAATTCAGGAGAACAGTAGGTGGTCCTCACAAATGTGTTCCAATGTCGTAGCTAAATTGTTGATGAAACTTTTTTGACATCTAAAGTTGTAAAACGGCGTGAAAGACTCAAAGCACACTTCAATTTTCTATTACTGATACATAGAACAGAATCGTCCTGTCCGCGCGGAAATTGAATTTGTGAACGGACCCTCTCAAGACTTCTATTTGCTCAAAGCCAACATAAAAAACTCCTTGACATTCCGAATCCCCCCTATTTTTCTCAGAAAGAAGATCTACGTAAATGGATTTGAGAGAACCTCTTCTTTTCTAAAATACCTCTTCAAAAATACTTAGAAGTGAATGTTGTGGGATTGAAGAAAGTTAATATAGTCTTCCGAGGAAGAAGAGAGAATAAACCGAATAAGAAAGAAAAAAGAATAGTGAAGTAGAAACTTTTGCGTGCCAGAATAAATGAGATTTTTCTGGCAGTATTGAATAGAAAGAAAGTTTAACTCACTCTACTCATCTACTACAAATGACGAAAAAAGATTTAAAATTAAGAATCTCTGAGGAATCCAGAATATTGGTTATTCTACATTTCTTGAATATTCTGAGACGTTCTTTCGTGTCACTGAACCACAAAAATCTGAATTTTACTCTATGAAGTGAGGAAAACAGGAAGAAAATATTTGCTTCGTTCGAATGAAAAAAGCGAAACCAAACGTGGAATTATTCAAAGAAACATTTCCGAAAGTTGAAAATTGCACGCTTTGAAACTTAGAAAAAATTCATCAGATGCCATCCACTTTGCGGATAATTCATTTGAACCCTCATTAAAATACGATGAAATGAAAAAAAAGTGTGTGTGAATGAGTAAGGATGCCACGGACCAATTCGTTTTGCAATAAGAGTTAGAGGCGACAGTCGATGGTAGAGAGAATTCAAAAGAAAACAGAGAAACTGCTCGAGGGCAACTGAACACGTTTAATAATGAAATTGGGAAATGCAATTCTGGTAATCATTTTTCATAGGTTGCACATTTTTTTTCTCAGTTAGGTAAGCGTGAAATCAAGTGTGTGGAAAAAAAATTGAGAAAGTTGGTGATGCAGAAATTCATTGCGGAACGCCTCTCATGCTCCAAAAATCATGTATGAACACTTTTTCTATTTCTGGTTATCTTATGGTAGAATATTGTGAAATGTGCGTTTATATTCTCTAACAAAAACGTTTAACACGGGTTTTAAAATTTGAAAGTTGTTTTTCTAATATTAACGCAGATTCCAAATCTGGCTACCAGGACACTATCCGACGTAATTTCGATAATCAAAAACAATGCCAAGAAAAAAGGAATGATTGAGTCATGTGAAGAATATAAATAGGATGAGAGTTTTGTGCATCTAAACTGACATTGAGAATAATCGAATAGATATTCAGTTGTATCTCCAGTAAGATGTCGTCTCCTTTCTTCGTTGTCATCGACTCGAAATAAGATACATCGGCACAAAAAAAGAAGATGCGTCTGCCGTTTTTTCTTCTTTCCTACCCAAACAGACGCAGAGCCAGTCACACTAAGACCACTAAATAGATGGAACTTTTGTAATGTGGAAAGAACAAAACTTGCATAAATTTATATTATGCTTTATTTATGAGCATCGTGGGTGTCTTAAAGAAATTTGTTACTTGTTACTAGTAAGGCTTCATTACGGAGAAAAAGAGCAAAGATTATAAAATGTGCTAAAACGGAAATTTTATTCATTCGCTGTCTGACCTTTGCCTCATTCTCTCTCATTTTCCAGCAGAGAAATTATTTCCTAATTACCCTAGGCTCATCTTTTTTGTTAGTCAAGTGAGAAAAATTTTAAAAGTTGAAATCCCTGCCTAATTTTTTATGGCAAAACTGGGATTTGTGAAACAAAAAACGTTAAGGAGAAAAGGGATTATATGTTATGAATGTTGCGTGTCCTAACAAGACAAAACAAGTAACACAATACTTGAGCGTTTTTTCCATTTGTCTTTCAGCTCTTTTCGTGTAGTAGATTGACAAAACACTTCCAGAGACTCTTTGCTTGGGGCCATAAATCAGCACGAACACATTTCTGTGACACATACCCAAACACAAAAAAAACACAATAGTTTTCACTTATCTTTGAGTGATGTCACATGTTTCGATGGGTTCAATCAGTCATCTTGGGGTATGGGTGAAACGAAAGACAAAGAAATTGGGCAGGAAAAAAATGAGTTTAGAAGACGCTTGGGGGACCTAAACGCACTCATCCATGCGTTATGTTTCTATTCTAATCCGGTCCTGATGTTGAATCACTTATTTTTCGCCTATGAACTTCGAGAGCTTTTATTTTTAGGAGATAGAGAGAGAAAAGGGATAAGAGAAAGCCAGTTTATGATAATCCCATGTTGCGATGAAGTGAGTATGAAGAGAAATTTTTTCAAAGTTTTCGATAAAACTAGACGTACTTCTCAGAATAGTATCATATTCATTTTTATTACCGTAGTCCCCAGTCGTCAATACGAGACGTCCCTCATGTTCTCACCGCATTCATTAGTTAGAACTCTCACGTCAGAATTAAGAAATGCGAAACTCAGAACCTTTAAAGTCAAAAGAAAATGTCATTTGTTTCTTCTCCTGCAGCTGCTAAAAATGGATGTGCTAATTGCTCTCAAATTCTGCGACCACGTCTAATGAACCTCACATTTCGAATGTTTCTGTGACGATCAGAAAAAAAAGATATGTAAAATAAAGAAAAGTTCTGCTACTAATGAAGTGAACTCTGGAACTTCTTCCCACGTTTCTCTTCAATAAAAAAAGAAAGGGATGTCACGTCGAAAATTCAATTTCATTAGAAATATATGTCATGAAAACTTGTTAACCGCTTGAAATACTGAAAAACGGAAACGTGTTATCTAAAGCAGTGATATCATTGAAACTGCACACCCAATATAACTTTATCCAATTTTTCCTCTCTTTTTTTTTCAATTTGAATGTGATTGACTTGATTCAATTGCTGACTTTTCTAGCTTTTCACACTAATGAACTACACTTTTTTTCATAGGGGAAAATAAAAAGAATGACTCTTTTGTCCTACTGGAACCGTTTTGAATAATTTATAAATAAAAATGTACGACTATTATATACCGGAAAAAAACGGCGATGTTCTTGGATATAAAGGAATGACTAATGAGTTCATTTGGAAAGCGGGTTGGTAAAGATGGGAGAAAATGGGGGAAAAGACACAAAAAGGGTTGGAACAAGTAAAGAAAAAAGGAAAAGAAAATGTCCTTCGAAAAAATGGAAAGTAAACTAAATTGGGTTTTTTCATTCGATAACAGAAAAAGAAACCTTTTTAAAATTCAATGCTCTAAAATTGATTGGATGTTACGCACCCTGATTAAATTTCTATTCTATTCTAAGAGAACAAACTTTCTGAAGTCCTCAGGAAAGTTTATATATACCACCATAATTAAACAAAAACTGCAAATCATGAGAAAATATCATTTATTTATAGAACTTAAATCAAAACCGGAGAGGAAAAGTTTTTGTAGAGATAATTGCGAAAATCATGTGACTTTCAAAAATAATTATTCTCGTTGTTAAGTGACTGTCAATCAAACTCTTTTATACAGAAAAAAGTTCAATTGAAAGGGAAAACCAGTTTACTTTTTCCCTCGCCTGTTTAACCAGTAGAAAAATATCAAAAAGGGCGAACTGACAAGATGCATTATCGTTTCGAACCAGAAAAAAAGATCTCCGTTCTCACGGCATCAAATTCTTCTTTTTGGAAACAAGTCACAAAAATGGATGGGTTACTGTATAACCATAGAACAGGTTCAAAAACAAAATACCTGAGAGTGAATGGGGAAATTAATATGCGTTTCGAAAAACACGTGACAATAATTTCATTTGAAAAAAAAAACAATATTTCAAGACACTATTTGAAATTACATGTGTGTTTTCAATAAGATGTATTATTTGTCCAAAGATCATAAATTAATGAGATGTTTTTTTCAGAACCTTCGGTAGCCTTCGGTTTGGAATAATAAGACTTCTTTGGATAAGTTATGCTTTGTGTCTTGGCAAATATCCAGAGCACATCGTTTTTTTTCTGTTCAATCAACCAAAAAATGATTAACAATAAAGCCACCAGCACTTGTGGATTTGTTTTTAATTTCTGGTAATGTAGGCACGACGGGAAAAGAAAGGATTAGGGAAATAATCTTACATGATTTATTCATTTCATTTGTACACAAAAACATTATTAGTAATCATACTCCGTAGGTGAAATTGAATCTTTTCGATGTATTCATCAAATCTTTGAAAAAGCCACCAACATCCTTCACACCATTTTTTTTCAACGAATAATCCTCGACTTTCACATTGTCTCCCAATGGCTTACAAAACTCATCCTGAATTAAATAGAGGTGAAAAAATAATGAAAACAAGGAGCTTACTGGTTTAGTAAACATCCTATCGCCAACACGACATCCGTATAAGGAACTAAATAACGGATATTGGCGAACTGCGGTATTTAATGATAGTTCCAAAGGGTGGTGATGAGGGATCGCTTCGTTTTTCTTTTCGGATTGTTTGCAAAGACCTCCAACAATGGTTTCAAGGGCTTCTTTCAACTGGAAAACAGTTTTTTTTTTTTGAAGAAAAACAGGAAATAAATCTTACCTGCTTATTACTAGTTGATTTATTAGCAGCCATTTTCATAACCACTCGCATTGCTAATATATTTACAACGTCTTCATGTGCAATATCTTTGTTAAACCACCCGTTTATCGGCTTCTGTATGGAAAAAACTGTAGAATCATCGAATCCTTCTTGCTCGGATAAAAACTTTTTTTTGAAAGTTTCTCTCACTTACCACTGCATCCGTTTCTCCTAACATTTGAACCTCCCTTCGTGCACACTGCAGTGCATTTCTTGTAATGTTTGTACTTATCAGAAATGTTCCATAGGGATATAAGTGATGCATTATCTCATGAGTTGTCACAAACATGGTATCCGCCATCTGGAACTCTTCTGTTGATTTAAGCTTAACGAAGTTCAATTACCGCCTTTTCAGGTTGATTGAGATCATTTCTTGTTATCACAGTAATATGATTATTATTCAAGTATTGGAAAGCGTCGTTTGTTGGATTCGCAACTATTGCTTGGAATAAAAATCGAATATCGTATTTAGTGATGTGTTTCGCTAGTTCTGACATTGATACATCTATGGCACCTAATCGGAGTATCTTTTCGGCAATTGGGTTAGCCAGGTCTCTGGAAAACATTTGATAAGTGTTGTCATACTATAATGAACTTACATCAAGGATAACATATTTTTCAACCGATAATACTCTTTTTCATAAGCTAATTTAGCTTTTTCAAACACTGTGATATTGTTGGAATCGTAGAACGCGAAAAAGATTTTGGACATTTCAATTCCTTTTTTCAAGGATTTCTTCGCATTGTCGGATATTCCGGATTTCTGGAACTTCAAGAATCAGAATTTTCTGTTTGGTTTAAAATAGATACCTGGATTTCATCGAGCGTAGTATTTTTCAATCTATCAAAAAGCCAATGAAGGAATTCATTTCTTTCGGAAACAGGTAACTTCATTTGTTTTAGGATTTCAATATTTGCATGTAACGCATTATAGAAAATGTTGATCATCTAGAATTCAAGGTGTTCATTATTTATTTAGAAAAAAAATACCGTAGAGTTGATTTCATCCAGTCGAGCTTTAACTGCAGTGTATCTTGCTGAATGGATCATTTTGTTATCTGAGTGTAGATCACCAAAATAATCCATAGTGAAAACCCCAGTGAACAGTACTTCTATCTCTGTGCACCATTTCATAACATGCGTTAACTTTACAATTCTATCCAACGGGGTGTATGTTCCATTAAAAGATACGGTAGCGTTATCATCAGGCATCTAAAGAAATCGTTTCAAAAGTTCAAATGATAACAGTTGTCTCACCAGTATCTCTAGTTCCTGGTCCATACTGGTAAATGTCAGATTACTGATTGATCGAGTGTCTTTCGCGCAGACATAATCATAGAAATCATTACATGGGTTTAAAGATGGGTCAATTGCCTGTAATCATGATATTATCTGCAATTTTAGCATGATATCTGATAATAATTACCTTCTGAAAACTTTTTGGAATATTGGTCAGAAAAATAATAAGGATCCAAATAAAATTCATCTTTTTTTTTCTTGCACGTCACAAAGGTCCAGTCACAAAATCAGTAACAACCGAGTATGTTCTTGGTATGATGAACGTGAGGAGACACCTGCTTGATTTTTGCGGCACGTCTCATCTGTCTTCTCAAATTTCATTGAGCAGACTCATGACAGCGGCTTCTATTTCACTGGTTTTGCGGGAGCTGACGTCGTCGTTGTACTCGCCAAGAAAAAAACCAAAACTTGTTGTCAAAATGGTAGTACAAATCGGATTGAAACGTTCTCTATACTACAGTTTATATATGATTCAGTTCTCGAAACAAGTCAATTGGTGGGTTTGGCCAACAACTGTCACTACAGCATCGGTCAAACGTCAGAAATCAGTGCGTTAGAAATAGGGATGAGATGTGATGGGATGGCATGAAAAAGAGAAAAAAAACTGGGTGTGTTTATTTTCAATTTCAATATGATAAAACAAATCGGAGAAGTAAGACTAAAGAAGACGATTTCGAACGCATCACATTGTGTGGTTGGGTAATTTGATAAATCTCGGCATTTCTGACGTAGATCAAAACGTTTGACGTGAAAATTTAGACGAAAGATTTGGGGAAAATGGGATGGTATGTGTAAAAGTAAACAAAAAGAAATAAAAATCAAAGCATAAAGAATAAAACAATAATTCCAATGATAGTAAAAACATTTTCCTTGAATTCAGCAAAAGAAACAATTCCAGCTTTTTCAGAATCATCCAAATCCTTTGAAACATCATCCAACTCTCGTTCCTCACTTGACTCTGAACTTTCTGATGATTCTGAACTTTCAGCACTTCCTTCCAGAGCCTCTTCCTGTTCTTCAACCTCCTCCACAGTAATATCAAACAATTTTCCTTCAAATGTTGTGATATTAGCTGCATCCAACTCGTCAGCTGTGTTTTCAAGAACATCCATGAACTGGGTAAGTACGTACAAATCATCTTTTTCGATTTTTTGTGTTGTGAAGTCATTGATGTCAATATCCATATTCAATGTTCTACAGAATCTCTCCCGTGGAACGTACATTCTGTCGCCGGGAGTGCAATTATAGAGATAATTGAATGTAGGCATTTGGGACACAGCGACGTTAATTGAGACATCATGTGGATTATGATGAACGTTTTCTCTGTTTTTGGTACAAAATTTTCCGACTGATTTTTCAATTGTGTCTCTAATCTATAAAAAAATGGTCGTTAGCAATAATTGTTTGATAAAAACCTCATTATTATCAGCCGTTCTTTGAGCAACATACAATAACATCAAGCGAAGTCCAGCAACATTAGCACTATCTTCATATGAAAATGCTGCTCCACTCCATTCAGTTTCATTTACCTAAAAATCAAAATAACATATATTTATTATTATTTAGTAAGATTTTTCACCTTATAAGCGTTTGCATAAAAATTGAGTCTGTCCACAACACATTGTTTCTCGGAATCAAACGTTTCCATTTCAAATGGTGCTGGATCAATGTTATAATGAACATGTTGAAGCTCGTGACACAATACATACAAGAATTGATTATACTGAAATTACGAAATTTGAAAAAGTTACTAATATCATTAACGAACCACTGCTTGAGGATCAGTTTGAGGATTGAACATGGTAAAAACAGCGATTTGAATTTCATTCTGATAGTTGAAGGAGAGTCTTGAAGCAGCTGCAGCGACATGTTGGAATATGAATCGAGATGTGAAGGTAGTGATGTATTTCTCAAATATTTCCATTGCTGGGTTTACAGAAGCAATGCGTATCAGTTTCTCAAGAGAATTTGGAGGAATGGAACTGAAAACACTTTTCACTTATCATTTGAGGACTTTATCTGAAAACTGACCTATCATTGACAACTGCTTTCAATCTGTAATACTCTCTTTCATAAGCAGTTTTTGCTTTTCTCCATACATTTATATCATTGTATTCCAGAAATGGAAAAATGACTTTGAGGCTTTTCACTTTCTCAATCAAATAGTCTTTCTGCTCATCATTAAACAACGATTTGGACTTGATTTCAGAAATATGGATATCTCTAATCTCATCGAAAATTCCATGATAAAAATGATTGTGTGTGGAAACTGGAACTTTGAGTTCTGCCAAATACTCGACAGATAATTTCAAACTTTTGTAGAAGTTCGTTATCACCTGAGAAAAAAGTTGCATTTTTCTTTGTTATGAAGCAATTTTCTTACTGAGAATTTGTAGGGTTCAATATATTTTTCAAGAAAATCCCGTTTCTTTTGGCCATCAAAGTTCAGAAATTCTTCATGCCTCTTCTGATGCTCAGTCCATTTCACACCAATCCAATAAGTATCAAATTGCACCAACCATTTAGAGAGAACATCCGGATTAGCAGCTTCCCAAAATCGTCTGAAAGGACAGATACAATTGAAAATATAATGCATTTGAGGCTTACTGTTTTCGACTGTATTGGTATACATATTCTTGGTATTGCTGAAATTCAAATTCTAACATTTGACTAAAAAAAAAAGAAAAAGCTTACATCAATATCATCCGAAACATTCCTAAATCTCAAATCTAGGATTCGGGCAGGAGATCGAGAGATATTCTTTTCACACACATATTCATAAAAATTATTGCATGCAGTTGGCTCCGAAGGGTCCTGAAAAGTTATGGTAGCTGATATCAGATGTATGATACTTTGGCAACAATCATTAATCATTCGAGTTAGATGAATGAGTTTGTCGGGAACATAAATCTTAGTTTTTCCATTTCATCAGCAATAAAATTGTTTCAAAAATCGGAAGAGTGTCAGCTGTTAATTGGAAGTAAAATCAACTTTTGATGTGCCGTTTCATCTTTTTAGTGTAGCTAGGTTATTTGCCAACAGAACACACTTTTTTTTAAATAGAAAGACACATTGGGAACAATTTGAATAAAAGTGATTGTTTAAGTAATGGTAAAAATAAGATATTGCAAAAATTGTCTTCAAGGAAGACAATTGTGGGACTCAAGATTCTGGGAAAAAACATTAGTAATTTGTTATATTAAAAATCTTAGTTTACATTTTTCAGAGGACTTTCAAAACTGAGAAGCTTCATTTGTCAAAACTGAAAAAAAATACAAACCTTTTCACAATTAGAAATAACAGCTAATATCAGTATAATATAGAAAAGAAACAGTCGCATTATTGTGATCCTAGTTCAATATGTTTTTTGTTACTCTCGTATTGCTCCACGTCGGAAACAATCTGAATATCATCAACTTTTCTTTTTTCTTCTCTTTTCTTTACGTTTCAAAAACTATTGCAGACCACGCCTACCGCCGAACTCTGTGTGAAACACTAATAGCGTTTGACGAAACGCAGATGATGATGATTTCAACGTAAAAACCGCAAAAAAACCCGATGCCGATCGGAATCAAATGGAGCCGATTTGATGAAAAGCACGAGATGAATTGCAACTCTTGTGTAATCTGCCATGATCTCCAGCGGTTTATCATCCAGTGTCCACTTGTGTTATCTCATTGTGGATCAATTGAGTGAAGGCGAAATGTTGGATAAACAGATAGCTATCAATGAATCAATTGTAGAAGTTTTTGATTGTGGCAGGTTGAATCTCATTGTTTTTATGTCTCGCCAATATATGTATGTTATTCTTTCCGTGATCTCAACTATACAGCATATTGTTACGAAAAAACTGAGGATGAGCTCGAAACATTGCCCGCTTGCTGCTGAGAACAATTGTTCTTGGCAAAACTCTACTCATGAAGAAACGTGGGCAGTTGTTCTTTTTTCACAACGTCAAACATAAAAGAAAATAAATGTGAGAAGTCTGTACTACTAGAGTCTGATTTATGACTTTCGAGGTGTCAAGATCAGACTGAAGTGAAAGATGAGAAGGGAATGCAGTAAAATTACTGGAGTTTTATGTGATAATGAGAAGTCTCAGAGAACACGGGAGAAGAAGGAGAAGAACTAACAATTCATATATTATTGGGATTTTTCAGGTAATGAAACTGATAAGAAAGTGAAATGTGTTCTCAGATATTTCTGTTTTGAATATGAAGAACAGCTGAAAAATTACCTATACTGAAACAATTACGACCAAACTATTTTTCAAAAAAACGGAAGATTATATGAATTGGATGATTTTATCAAAATTGCAAATATTTTTAGTGATATTGGTTCTTAATTATATTTAATTTTGAGCCTCGGTTAGAATTCTGGGTTAATTGTTCTTATTTTTCTTAAAATGAACTAGTAGTTTCGAGATTCTTTTCAATCACTTCCAAATTCTTCTTCCGTTCTTAGTTCTGTTTTAAAATTTGACCTTCTGCTAGAAGAGAAGTTATCTGTCTCGGTCAAACTTTCACTTTTTCTCCCGACCAGCCTTTGTCCATTCCCAATTTGATAAGAAAGTTCACATTACGTATATTTTTAATTATACTTTATTATTTTTCTGGTGCGAAAATATACGTAATGTTATATGCAGGTAACCATAGATACGTATTCGAATAAATGACTTTAACTTCAGCTTCAAATTGTGTTAACTCTAGCGGTGTGTCTTGGCAGACAGCTCGCATTTGGATTAAATTTCTTTTTCTTCCTCCCATTGTTTTTTCTTCCTCTTTTCTTCAGAAACCCGCTCGTCTCACGATAATCAATTCTGTTGGTGTTTTCTTTTCTTCAAAAATGGAAAAGAAGCATTCGGTTTGGTAGTTTTGTGAGCAAGTTAAAACGGAGCTATGCAGATTTCTTCCGTTTCCTCTTTTTCTTTCGACATTTGCTCCTCTTTTTTCTTTCTTTATTTTTGAAATTCTTTTTCTTCTTCTTCTCACTCCTATCACTTTTTTTCATGAAAAAAAGACTTCAAAGGATAGGACTTTGAAAAATATAAGAAGAGAGAAGTCGATTCTCTCAGAAGTTTTTTTTGTTTCGTTCTATTTTCTATTTTCTTTTGCTTCATCTCAAAACAACAACACCTGCTGTTCCATCCCCACATTCCTCCTCCCAGGTCATTATTACAATCGTTTGGAATCATAAAGGGTCCACGGGGGATATTGGAGGGCTTTTCTGTCATCTTTCGTTTCCGGAAAATGGAAGAAGAAGAAAAAAAAGTGAATGAGGTTTTCATATTTGATTTAGTGCTGAAGTTGGGGTGGAGAAGAAATGAATGGGACAAAAATGTTAAAAAGACTATGAATTCTCTTGGGGAAGAAAAGGGAGTGAAAGAAGTGGGCTTAGCAAGGTTTTACTTAATGTTAGTTCCTACCAATTTCGGGAATGTGGACGAAAAAAGTGCTTCGTTTGTATTGATTCTTTTTTCGAGTTTCGGCAACATTTGAAGTATAATATTAATTGGATATTTGAAAAATCCAATTTATCTTATTAAAAAAAAACTTAGGAGCATTTCTCATATTTCTCAAACTTTCGAACATCACTGTTAGCTCAAAAGTCTGAAGACTAGTTTTTATTTACAAATGGTTTTTGTTTGGCCACAGCACGACATAATGAGGAAACATTACAAAACATCAAACGTGCTCAGAATTGTGCTAATTGTTGTGGTACATATACATTCGTAAAAAAATACGATTCCGATTTTTTTTATTTTCCAATCTCCAATATCCTTCTGTATAAACACAAATCCGAATGTAGCTTTAGAGTGCAACCACAGTTTTTTTTCTCGGCAGAAAGTTTGAGCATTCGTCACTTGCAACACTATATGGTGTGTTTCTGTTTCCCTTGAACACACTTTTTCAACATTCTTGGATCCTTGGACTGTTTGCTTTTTCTCATTCTTTCCCACTTTTTTCTTTTTTTAGTAGTTACACTTCCAACACAAGTTTATCAATAAACTCGAGTGTTTTCGTCATTCGCTTGTTTGTATTTAAGAGACAGGTGATTTCGTTATGTTTTGCAGGAAAATAAGAAACTGATGTTTCTAAATTCTATGATTTATTTTTTGAGACTTTACATTTACTGCAGAATCCAAATTTTAAAAAACACCGAAAAGAGTTCTTTAAGATCAATTCTTATTTTTAATAATATTGCTCGAATGATTTTTTGATACTTCGTTCTTTAGAACTTTTGATTAAATTTTTGCAATGCAATTGGCCAAAGAATTCAGATTAACTTAGATCGCGTCAAGGCGACACACAAATTCATAAAAATAACTCTATTGCATTTTCTAAAAGCACGTTAAAAATAAAGATAAAAGTTCAAAAGTGAATTAGCTATAGAATTATGAATCGTGTATAATCTAGTCGCATATGGCAATGAAAAAGCAAAAAGGGCAAGCGGGGGAACAATCTAAGCCGGGTGGCCATATAAGAAAGTGCGAAAATACACTCGAGACGGAAGGCCGCCAGTGTCCAGTTCCACAAACTACTCCTTTTTCATTCATGCATGCCCTCGTTTTCCTTCCTACTCTCGCGATTTCTTTCTCGACCACTCTCTTCGTTTAGTATCATCTCTCTATTGATTCTCACTCGGTGGGCTTCCTCGGTTTCTTGTTCTTTCCCAGTACCCTCATCTGTTTTCCTTTCTCCGTTTCACTCATCGCTTCGTTTTCTCGCCGCTTTCATTTTTATTGACTACTCATTTTTCAAACTTTTTTTTTTGTCTCTTCTTCTCTGCCACTGGTTTTGATTTTTTTTTTCTTTGTGACAGTTATGAACGTGCAGACCATGAATCATCACTATTGAGTCATGGAACGAAAAAAAGCTAATGTTTACGATATATGAGCTACTTGTTACGTCAATTACTATTTTTGCATGATGACGTAGGTTGTTCATGAACTTGGCACACAAAGAGCAAGACTCAACGCATGTTGCTCATTTTAAAAATATCTAGATGGATTGAATACTCATAAGTTCTAAACTTCAGAAACAACTTCACAAAGAAATCTAACCGTTTCCAAAAGTGTCTTTGTTTCTAGAATTGCTTCTCTTTGACCATTGGAATTCTTACAACTGTATGACTAAAACAGGTCCTGAAGGTTACTCAAGTGTTCAGTTTGTCAAAGACATGCGGTCATCTATCTCTTTTTCAATCTTAAAACTGTCTTCTGACCGCACGCTTTTGTTGTTTTTTTGTCAACCAAGACCAGAATTGGCGTTTTTTTGTTTTGATTTCATCTTCACAAAAAAAATTTAATCAAAAATATAACTATTGTTAGTTATTTTTTTCCAATTTATTTAATTCTATCGAATTCCAAGTATTTGTTGTCAAAAAGCAAACAAAACTAACAAATTGACCGATTCTCGTCTGATTATCACAATCGATCATCATTACCATTTGTTCCACGTCATTGTGTACAGGCTCGCTCCATTATTTGCTCAGATTTAATAATTCTTCCTATCTCATCTATATTTTTCCAACGAATTGTGCTTTGCACGTTTTTGAAATCATTTATTTTTAAATTTTCTTAAATTGGTTCAAATTCCATTTTTTTGTAGTGGTCAATTCCTCGTTTTTCTTTGGCTCAAGAAAAAAGAAGAAAAAAACTAATTATCCATCGTGTTACAGAGTTAATGGTTCAAGAAGATGACGAAAATTTGCGCATGTCAATGTCTCTCCGTCCAACAACATTGTCGACTCGTCCGAATACATTGTCGGTAAACGGCAATGAAAAACCCCTTCCAGAAGAAAGTGTATTGTAAGTGTTTTGTTTTCAGTTACGCCCTCCATCAAAATTGTTTTTTTCAGACGTTCACTATCAACTGGAACATTAAAATATCCAGATGATGAACACTTATATACATTTCATTCTGGTAATTTACAAGATCTTGGTGCCATTGGAAACGGAAATTTTGGAACTGTTTATAAAATGTTGCATACAGAAACACAAAAATTAATAGCTGTAAAAGTAAGTACACCATGTGTGTTTTGTAAAAAAGGAATCATGTGTTTTTCAGAGGATACGATGTAATAATATAGATCAGCGGGAACAAATCCGCTTATTACGGGAGCATGACACTATCGTCAAATCCGAGAAAGGACCGAATATCGTGAAGTTCTACGGTGCTATTTTTAGCGAAGGCGATTGCTGGATTTGCATGGAATTGATGGATATTTCAATGGATTTGTTGTATAGAAGGGTTTATGATGTGAAACATAGCAGATTGAATGAAAATGTTGTGGGCCATATCACTGTTTGTGTAAGTTGTCATTTTTCCTTATTCTATTTTTCGACTATTATTTTCAGACAGTGGACGCCCTTGACTACCTGAAAAAAGAACTAAAAATAATCCATCGAGATGTGAAACCCTCTAACATATTAGTTGATGGGCATGGAGCTGTAAAACTCTGTGACTTTGGGATCTGTGGACAACTAGAGGATTCTGTAGTGAAAACTCATGACGCGGGTTGTCAACCATATTTGGCGGTGAGTTTTTTCTAGTAAATACTATTATTGAATCAAAAATTTTAAGCCAGAACGGATAACTAGTTCGGATAAATATGATGTCAGGTCAGATGTCTGGTCATTGGGAATTACTTTGGTATGTGTTCTTTTCTTAAAGGTCTTTGTAAAATTAATAAAATTACAGTATGAAATAGCAACCGGAAGGTTTCCATATCAACAATGGAATTCGTTATTTGACCAGATCGCAGCGGTTCGTTAATTTGTAATATCTTGGAAAAATAACATGTTAAGTTTTAGGTAGTAAGTGGAGATCCTCCAATTCTGAGGCCGGACAGTGGAGAATTTCACTACAGTCTTCCCCTTGTAAAATTTATTAATACATGGTAAGAAGCTTTGTATTTTTATTTTCACAAAAAATGTGTTTCAGCTTAACGAAAGATAGGCGGCATCGTCCAAAGTACGACACGCTAAAAAGTTTCGATTTCTACAGAATGTAAGTAACAGTGTTAATAATAAATTTAAAAAAGTATTTTTAGATACGCCAAAGGAGGACCTGAAATTGAAGAAGCGAAAGAAATCCTTGGTGTTGAAGCGATCGATACTAGAGATCATCCTATAGACATCCGAGGATAGAAATCATTTCCATTTTATCATGTCTCTTTGTAGATTCTGAACCTCCCCTCACACCCTTTCTTTTGTTCATAATACCGTGTTTTTCATGTATCCATTTGCAGCTTACTCAATTTTTGTCGGTTCTCAACACAACAATTTGTCATTCTTTCCTTTTTTTTCCATGTTTAGTTAGTGATCACACCTAGTGTTTCCAACTCTCACTCACTCAGAGCTCTTCCCTTTTTTGACGCATTGGTATCGTCACCTTTCTTCTCTCGTCACCTCTCTCTTCCCTCCGATTGTGCTAGCTTCTTTCTTTTGATCTCAAACATTGGACTTCTAATCATTTATAACGTTTTGACGCTGCAAAACTGTTCTGATAATAAACATGATGATACAAGTATGTTGTGTAGTACTCTAAACAAATGATAACACTGGAAAATAATCTTTTTTTTGAATTTCGTTTTCTTCTTATCACAAAATTCACTTCGCGTCAAGTTTGTTGTGATCTGAACTGTGAAATGTTTCATTTATTTTATAATTGTCTTTCTGATGATATGAATAACAGATCACTAGTGACTTCACATGTAATTTATTTGGAGAAAATGCATTTAGCGGTTTGAACCTATCTGCTACTCATTCCAACACCGAGTAAGGCTGTGGATAGAGATGGTAGTTTGGTGCCTTATTGAATGAGCCATTCACACCAGATGGCAATTAGTCGCCCTAGATATGTTTTGGAATGACTGATTTTATACCAGTATGGGGTATTTTTTTTTCCTATCTGTTTAAAACAGATTTTTACTCAAAATAGGTAGGACTACCTTAATTTTTCAAAAGTTGAACCAATAACTAAAGTAAGCTCTGTTCTCTATCCCGATATACTTTTACAGATCTCGTTTTCTACCAATAAGTGTTCGTATTACTTTCATCTTTATACCTTATATCATTTCCTTTTTTCTTCAATAAATTATTTTGTTTTATTCCAAAGATTGTTTTTTCCAGATGTTTCAACATTCATGTGGAAGTTTGTTCATGAATCAGACTGAAGCTCAGAAACCGATTCTAGCAGACTATGAGAATCAATGAAATTTTAAAGTGCTAGTGATCAAAATATGATATAGTGACATAAAAAATATTCGGAGACTTAATATCGATGTTGAAAAAATAATATTTGTGTTTGACATATTTGCACTTTCAACTGAGTTGAATCTGAACATACTTCTGATGACCCTTTAGGAAAATGTTTTTTGTTTTATTTCAATATAAGAAAAAATACAGAATAAGGAAAGATGTGGAATAGAAAACGGAAGTTAAGTTAAACTTAAATTATGAGTATCAAGGGACCTATATCCTTTGTTCAGGAGTTCAAAATGCTGTCCCGGAGTGTATTCGAAATGCACCATCCTTTGTTACGATCTTCAACTCGATTAATGCAAATTTCATCCCAAGCGCATCCCGACTGAAAAAAAGAAAATACGATGAACACGGAAATAGATAACTTTGAATATGTAAAACAGATTCCTTCTTCCAAAAAACATGTTTTTTTTTCGTGGAAGTCTACGGGAATATTCGTTTTGCCCGAGTGCCAAAACCACTTAAAAATTATGAGACTTGCTCTAAAATAAGTACAATTCTTCTTTTTTTTCTCTCGAAATGTTTTTTCCTCCGCTTTTGATTTACATTTTTCCCGTTTTTATGAACTCTGACCATCAAAACATTGACCTTTATTTCATCCGGGTTGCAGCTGACAATTCTCATAAACTCCGTCTCCGAATGGGACATCTGCTCGAAGTGTGGCCCTGCCAGTGGGTGTCCATAGGGTGATAGTGTTCGTACATCCGTTCCTTGATTAACACCATGAGCTGAAACATTTTGAAATTTTGTGTTATGGTTCCCATAAAAGTTATAATTTTAAAACTTTTCTAGTTTGATTGAATGTAGTCACTTGTTCTTTCAAAAAGAAAAAATATTTAATCAAAAATATCTATAAAAAGATATCGATACCACGAGTTGGCGTGCGGTTCCACTATTTTATGCGCGAACTTGGGAACATTCATAGATTCATAGAAAATTAGTGTCTTTTGTTGACGTATACTATTTTTATTAGAGTCAAAGACGTTCAAAAAGCCGTTATACAAGGAATAAGGTTTCTTTTCGATGACTATTACTTTTATTCATAATTTTAGTGAACACATATCTTCAAATAATTTTTTTTCTCGATTGAATAAAATTTCTTATTCTTTGGTAGTTTATATTTTGAGTTTCTTGTTTTGAACGCTCCCTCATTATTATTCTCCACTCACTCATTTTATCAGTTTTGAATTCAAATAATTCTCGTGACTCAAAGTCATAATCCCCGGTGTAGAGTCGTGGAATGATTTGTACCGAATATCGCACTCCTTCTTGCAAATTTTTGAGCAATACCGTAGTCTAAAAAACGTAAAATGAATTGGATTTGAAAATGTTTTTTCAAAGCTCCGCAAATCCATACATTTTTTGAATCCTCGATCTCGATTTTCTGCCACTGCTCCGGAGTCAGATCTTTGCGGTTTGTGTACAAAATAGTCGCTCCTAAAAGAAATACATGGAACTGAGGAAGAGGTCTCTTGTAGAAAAAGAAGGAAGCACATGTACATATCCATTAAATCATTGGACAAAGCCGTTGTCGTAGTGAAAAAACATATAATGGTTAGTGGGATTTGTGGTTTTTCGTGTTCTTTTTTCTCAGAGAGGTCCTTTACGAAGACCTCATTCTGACTACATAGCTTCTTCCTCTTCTTTCTTACCAATAACACTGTCAAGAATGCTCTTTGGGAATGTCCAACGTATTTCTACTTCTCCTGGTGCAACATTACGATATGCCAGTGAATTCCCTTCGAATTCCTCTTCTTCCGTGTTATCTGCGTTTAGAGTAAGTTTAATTGAATAATCATTTTATTGTTATTGCAAACCGGGTGAGTTAAAAACAGTTAAAACCAGGAGGTGAGGTAGATCAAAATAATAAGTCATAATCTGTGTTAAGTATGTGACAGGCAGAAGACGGAAACCATTTTTCTAACTTTTTAGTATTTGCAACCTTCTTTGTCGTTATTACATAATAATAATCAGATAGTTAGTCATCAAACGGATTGAAATCAGCATTTGGGTTAGTGTTTGACCAGTCTGCAAAGTTCATTATCAGAACAGGAACTTTGTTAATTATGAAAAAAAAACTCTCGAACTTTACTATTATAGTAAAAAATTAAGTGTGAAAAACGCTTGAACACTAGTTGAAGAGGAACGCGTCATCCTCCTTTTCCGTTTTTCTTCAAATTCAATTTTTGATCTTAAACTCTTCCTTTCTTTGCTGCTAGATTCTTTTCTCCTCAACAACTATCGTTTTTTCCTTGTTCTTCACCAAAAATCTTCGTTTTTCTTCATGAATCACAAAATTCCCACACGCAAAGAGTATTCACAAAATTTGATATCAAGTTCACACATTCACTTACCAATTGTCTTGAATCTATAAACTGACGGCGCACGGATCACGGACCCGTCCGTATTACGCACGTTCACTCGCACAAAATAGACAGTTGAGCTTTTGAGATCTTCGAGTGAGAGATGGGATTCCTTGTTGTTAAGACGGACCAATTTCCATTGGGAATCCGGAAGATCCTGTAATTTCAAAATTATTCCTTGAGTTTTAACACTTTTGTTTTGAGATTATTTTGATAAGCCGACTTTTTGACAGAATATAATACTTTACTATATTCCGTGCCAAAAACTTTTTGTTAAGAAAAATGAATCAGCCCAAGTGATCAACGACTTATCAAGATCCTTAAAACTTTCATTCTAGAAAAAACAGAGCCGACGAGGAGTTAAGTTTTTCGAAGAGGAAAACGGAAAAATTAATTTTTGCTGTTGTGTTTTTCTATTTCATTGCCCACCCTCCCTCGATCTCATCAATCTAAAATTGTTTTCCATCAAAAGTTTTTTTCGTTCGCTCATTCGAATTTTTCCAGCCTAGATCCTCTGTTCTTTCTCTTTTCCGCCTTTTATTTTTTCTTATTTCCTCATTTTCTTTTTTAATTGTCATGTAGGCTAATCACTGTTTTTGAATGGTCTCGATTTCTAAGGATCCCTTTTTTGTCAGTCTAGTTTTTTTGACTACCATTCTGAAATTTTGTGGGTGGGAAGCATTCTGAGATTAATTTTGAAATCAAAGAAGAAAAAACACTGAACAACTAGTCATGGATTAGCTTTGAAGAAAAAAATCTGGGATGTCTAATGCTTAATACATCGTGTTCAATTTAGGATTAGCAACATCAATATTCAAAGAGTTCTTTTTTTCGCCTCCATTTACTCCTCTGTCTTTCTTTTCCTATCTCATCAACTATTCTTACGGAGTCTATTCTCTTTCTGTACTTTCTGACAATAAGGTGTTGTTCATGTCTCTTTTCTTTTTTGAATTTACATATAAATTGAAGCTCGTTTTCTCACCTTATCTTGACTCAAATAAACATCATAACCAGCCACACTCTCTTGACGGATATGTGGTTCTAGCATCCATTGCAGTTTAACCGAGTTGACGTCGTGAGAGTAAATCACGTCGACTTTGTGGATTGGGTTGGTTTCAACTGCAAAAACTTATATATAGATTGAAATAAAACTTGATTAACTTGACATTTCAGTTCAACACATTTTTCTATTTCTTCACAATTCTCAAATGCTCATTTCTCATAAAATTTGCTCTTGTCTAACCCGAAATTGTGTTTACAATTAGAGCATTTCAATTTAAAGTTCACGCCTCTGGCCCTCATAATGTCTAGCCTCCCTCATCAGAAGCAAATTGCCGTTGGCCAGATGTTTTTCGTGCCATAAAAAAAACTGGAAGAGAAAGGGCAATGTGTTGACAGCTAAATACTTTACATTTTCGCATACATAGAAAAAAATGCAGATTTTCAAATCGCTCTTTTTCTGTGTTTCTCCTGTTTTTATTTTGCCAACAGTATTTTTTCTGTGTGCTTTTTGTTCGCTAACCTCGTGGTGTTCGGAAGCGAAATTGTCCGCTCTCGGTTACAATATTGTTAGCAAGAACTGTTTTGATTCGAAGTTGATATTCCGTGTTGCTGAAAAATCATTGTCTAAAATGAGCGTTTATAAAAAAATCAAGATAATTCAAAAATCTTTTATCCTTAACAGTTATAGGTAGTGATTAAAAAAGTGCATAACATTTTGTTCGAAGAAAACAATAATTTTAAGATCTCAATGAACCAATGGTATTTTTTATTTTGTTTTCGCATTTCATTCAAAATTTCAAACTTTTCCGATATTCCATTATCTAATTGCATTTTATGACATAGCTCTTTTTTTCCCATCTCTATTATAATATACCACTAATATAATGAAATGCAACGCTTTTTGTTTCTTATGAATTTCAAAGTTTTGCATTCTTCTTATTCTCCATTTTGTTTTTCTATTCACTTCTCTCGAAATTCTTGACTTGAAAACCAATGTTCCATTCCTGCTCATTTTGATTCAAAGCATATAAAATAACAGGTTTTGGAGAATTTCATCGAAAGATTTTTAATTAAAGGGATAGGAGAAGAACCCAAACTAAAACAGGACGAACGTTTTCACATCCCGAAAAAAGCTGAAATTTTGTTCGACCTCTCTTTTTTTCCTCAGTTCCTTTTCTTTTTTTCTCAACAGAATTTGTAATTGTTTGTGTATGCGTTGTTTCGCGGAAAGGATTTGTAGGTTCACGGAAGTGAATGCAGTAAGTGCTAATGAAATTTCGAACGCGGATTTCGGCGCTTCGGCAAACCTTTTCAAATGGTGCAAGGCCGCCGAAGAAGATGCACCGTGGAATTGAATCTTCTGCCAGTATCGGTTGTTTCCGGTTTCCGAATATTCCACGTTGTAGGCTAAAAAAGAGATGGGTTGTGAGTAGGGAAAACGGAAGTTGAAGAAGATATAGAATACCTTCATGTGAGATAATATTATTTTTTTGAATGACTCACAAGCAATTCTATTCTGCATTGTTGGCGGTACTTCCCAGGTCAAATTGACTATTCCTTGTGTCGGTGTTCGGAAATGAGAACTGATGATAAGATTTCCAATTTCAAAGTAATCATCTTCTAAAAATAATTTCTTTTGTTATTTTCAACACTTGAAATATCATCTAGAGTGAACGAAAAACCATTAGGTATCAATATCATTTGCACTTACAGTGTCATCATATTAAACGTTCTATTTCTCAAAAATCATATTCTTTCTTAGAAAAAATGGCTTTCTTAATCGTAGATTTAATAGAAAATCATACTCCTAATTTCTCTCTCATCTTTTCAGCACAAGTTTGCACTTCATTTGCCCAAAAAATTATCTTGTTTTTTTCTTTTTTCTTTCCTTATCTGGTTGAACGTAAAAGAGATTCACACATGAACTAATCCTCGTTCTGTGTTTGACGTGTTCGTTTTTCCGAAAAAAAAATAGAATGCGAATCATCAAATAAACTGGAAGTGTTGTTCGGCTCATCTCGTTTTAAACCGTCTACATGATCGTTACATACATAGAAGTATTCGGCTGCGTCATTTTTAAGTTTTTTGTGCTGCGATGAGTATACCTCTTGGCATAGTTATCTCCACGATAGATGCTGTTCCTGATGTAGTGTCTTGGCTGGTGGCACTTCTAATTGTCATCTCATACTTTTCACCAGCAATCATTTTTCCTAATGTGAAACTGGTAGCAGCGGTTTTGATCTATAAAATTTTCTTTTTTTCTTTAAATCTAAGCTCTCAACCCTAACCTGTTGGTTCTGAAGTGTGCTTCCGGATGCTGTTGTTAATTGCTTTACATTGACCAAGTAGTAGATATCTGTAACATATATTTCTGATTTTCTGAACTTTGTTCAACAGCTCCGCTGTGCTCAATGAACTCTGTTTTCTCGTGTTTTTATTTGTATTCGAATATACATATTTTTCTCTTCCATTTTTTTCCACTTTTTTCTATAGGTTGTAGCAGAAAATTGGAATGCATATATATTCTCCTCCCCCTTTCTCATCAAAAAAAGATGTATTATAAAATAAACAGCACCGCCTCTTCTGCATTCCGAGCACAAGTCATTACCCTCTCCTTTCTCTTCTGGCTGACAGTTGTTTAATTTTGCCTCCTAGCTGAAATTGCAGTTTACTGAACTAGAGTCATCTATCGTCACTCGACTTTCAATGCCCAATTATGCGATCGTTTGAGTGCATCTCTAATATCACCCGGGGGCAGAAACATTATCCAATTTTGCCTCCCGTCCCTTTTTCCCTTTTTTCTCGGTTCTTTTTCTCGCCACATCCGGCCTTCCGCTTTTTGAATTATTCAAAAACCATCTATCATTCCAACTACTCTATCCGTTCTTTCTTGCAAGTCACACTAGAAAAACTCGAAATAACTTTTGACATGATGTCTATGATTTTTGGTTTGAGTTTTGAAATAGAAGTCCAGCTTTTACTTTAATTATTAGTTAAACTTTGCATGTGCTCAAACAGATGTCACATCGCTCTTCTCCTAACTGATAATTCATCAAAAATGTGTTACTAATCAAAAAATTTGGTGAAAACTTCCGCGAACCCATTTCTCGTTATCTGCTCTAGCTCGAACTGGCCTTGCCCTGCATTTTTCATTCGTTCATTTCAAAGTGTTCTACTCGTGTAAAAACTTGCAATTTGTTGTTGAGCAAACAAAAAAAAACAAAAAAAGATACACCTGGAACAGATGTAATTTCTGTTCGTCTGTCTTTTTTTGAAAACACAATTGGTAATGTGAGACCTGTTCTTTTCTCATCAAACGCTCACTTTCAACTTTCAAATATCTTTCTTCAAGTGAAAATGAGTGTTTTGCTCTGTCTCTTTTCTGGAGCAATTGGCCGTTTTTTGCTATTTCATTTCACATTCAGTCGACACAGTTTTCTAAGAAAAAACCTCGACCACATCCATCCCCCCTTTACCTCTTCTCTCGGCCGAAATTTTTGTGTGTTTCCTCTACACAGCCATCTCAAGTATTTTCTAGTGGGTGGGCGAGAGGAAGGAACCATTTCATACTCTTGAAATACCTCATTTTACCTAAAAGTACCCTTTTCTTTGCTTTTCCCTCTAATTTTATTCTGAGATCTTTAACTCCTAATTTTTGTCCTTAGTATTTTTTATGAGAAAAGGAGGGACTGAAATGCGATCCGGCATCATCTCATTTCAGTTACAAATTAGCTTCTTGGAAAAATATATCCGGTTGGTTGATATGATCACACAAAGAAAAAAAATCGGTCAACAAGACCTTTCAAGTACTTACCTTGTCTACCAGGCATAGCTGGCTGCCAACTGAGTTGTACTGTAGTTGGGTTCATAATATTTGCGGTGAAATGAAGTGGTGGTAGAAGGGCTCCAGGTGCATGAACTAGTGGGCCAGAATGGGTCGCAGGGTGTTGGACTTGAGGTTGGTGAGCAGGTTGTTGGGCTGGTTGTTGGGCAGGTTGTTGGGCAGGTTGGTGGGCAGGTTGATGGGCAGGCTGGTGGGCAGGTTGGTGATGGTGGCCATGATGTTGTTGTGGATGTTGTTGTTGATTTTGGTGACTTGGAGCAGGAGCTAGAGCAAGTGGAGCAGCAGCTGGAGAAGTTGGACGAAGTGGAGCTGACCTTACGCTCTGAAACTCTTTTTCTCTAGAATTTTACTTTCGTTAGATTTTTGGGTTGGTATAGTTTTTCTAGGAAACATTCTAAATCTAGGTACTTATTCTGATTATGAGAAGTTCTACGTAGTCTTTTTGATACGCTCTTTAATTCTTCTCCGAATAGTTCTTTTTGTTCTATTCATGGCAAGGATAGCTTTACATCTTTGTTCATTATTCACAATATTCCTATTTTTCAAATTCATATATTTGTTCGCCGGAGAACAGATGTTTTTGCTTACTACCTTTTTCTTATTTTGCAAGAAAAACCGCCAATCGTTTTGTTACAAATTTTGAGATTAGTCTAGAAAAATACCGTAATTCTTGGGCTTTCAAATGAAAAGATACAATTAGTAGTCTGTCTCGATTTTAGTTTTTTTTTTCTTTTTCATCAAAAACAAAAAAGTCTGAGTCTTTTCGGTTTTCTTGACAAATTGCAGAACTATTTATTATAATACTCACTCCAAATTTTCGTTTCTTTCGCTTCTATTCCGTCTCTTATTTTTTGTTTTTACTTATGTGTGCGATCGGTTTTCAAACGAATCGTAGCAATGAAAAAAAATCGCACCACACTTCAGCCCGAAATCTATTATGGTATAAATTCATTTCTATTTCACTTTTTTTAGGAAAAGAAAAGTTCTAAAGCGAAAACTCCGGAATATGATCTTTTTGAAAAGGGGGAAGTGAACATCCTGTTGACGTTGTGGGTAAGAGAGAAAGTTTCTTCCAAAAAAAGCGCAAAAAAGTGGATGAAAGAAGGAGAAAACGGCACACCTAGTGTCTACTGGAATCACTTTTTGAATTTAAAATCAAAATGGCCAATGTAAATGTGCCCCCTTGGATTTAGTTCCCGGTTTCATACTTCCCCATTTTCTTTTCTCTTTGTTTCACTTTTCACAAACTTTTTTTCATAATCTTGTGAGTTAGTCAAGTGGGGTTAATCAAGTTAAAAGTCAGAGTCCAATTCTTTAGTCACAACTTTTTTTGTTAATTTCCAATTCTTTTGTTAAAGTACCTTTTCTGTTCCGTCGCCACTCGATTTTTTAGCCACATGTACGACAATTTCCTTCGTCCATTCCTCTACGATTTTAGCTCCTTTCTCTGTTTTTATCTGAAAATTTGATGAATGTCCCTTCCGGTCTAGTATTTCCTCTATTCATTTTTTTGCTTCTTAGTAATACACACTACCTGGATATGAACGCTGTCCCCATTCTCGTACGTGCTTAATGGAATCATTACATGACTGCGGTCTGTTTTGATGTACTTCCACACTGCTTGATCCGATCCGGACTTGTGTCGGACGGTGTGCATAGTACCTTTAATGTTGTTTGTCAACTTTTCATTTTCAACCAAAAATGCTGAATTGTTCAAAATCTTATCAGTTTCTCTTAACATTTTCAATTGGTGATAACTAGAGAAAATCAATGTTCTGGGGAATGCTAATGAAGTGGAAAGTAAAAATTGTAAATTCTATTGAAATTCATGATTCAGAAGGCGTTGTATTATATGAATCATAACCATCAAACGAACGCGGATACATTTATAAATTATTTATGACGAATATCGTATTTCTGAATTTTTGATACTAGTTTTTTGATCTGCACAAAAAATTTTCCATTTTTACATGCGCCCACATTTATTTTCTTACCATGAGGTTGTAAGTCTTTTTGCCATTGTACAGCGATAAAGTTAGAATCTTGAGTAAGTCTTGCTATGACATCCTTGACTATAGGAATCGGTTGAGATACCGTAAGATATCCAAATATCAGGGACAGTAATAATTGTTTCATGGAAGCAGCGGTGCGAAGTAGTTCGAGCAAGAGCAACAAGAGACGAAGGTAGTAATGAAAGTGCGACAAGGGCAAACACGAGCCGCCCTGGTCAACGTTATCTCAAAATGATACATTGCAATACGCAACTGGCCATTCAAAATGTAATATCTAAGAGAGTTTGTGAAGGATAAGTGTCACTCTGACACGACAATTTACAGCGGATTTCAAACTTTGAAATGGCGAAAGAGAACAGGAAGATAAGAGGAATTGAGTGAATTTCAATAGGTTCTAGTTGTATTCTTGATTGTGTTCGTGATTTGCTTATCAAAAGTTACACAATCGGAGGCGCATTGGTATGGGTTAGGTGATTGGAAGTGAAGCTAGATCAAAAATCATCGGAAATCAATTATTGTAGAAATACTAAGGAGGATTAATCGACTGATAACCATATACAGAATTGAGAGTATTCTGGAGTTACAAGGATTCATGAGCCATTTTATAACTCATTCCTGATTTTTGTCTATGTACACATCCGTTGACTTTCTATCAAACGGAAGAACAAAATTAGAGATGTCGAAACAACAAAAAACACAAAGTGCATGTGAACATCCCAAAACCTTCGGGCCGTCATTTGTCCCCCATTTTAATTTATCTTCCTTGGGATGTGTTCTTGGAAAAAACATTCTAATTTTGTTGAGATCTTTGACACCACATTACTGCTTTCCGAATATTCCCCGATCGGTGACGTTAAGAACGCTTTTTCCGAGAAAGTTGGAAACCATTAAAGGTTTATATCCGTCGATTACTTTCATGATTTTTTGAACCCGTTCTTATGAGTTTTCTAGGCTACAATGCTTTTGATTAAAAACTTTGGATTCATTTTCAGAACAAGTTACGCCTAGTTTCAATCTACTCGCAAGTTTATTTCCAATATCCGGATAACTGAAAACATTATATTTGTTTTCTTCGAGTTATATTGACTCAATATCAGAAACAATTTTCACTGTCAACATTCTCTGCTCCTTTCAATTATTTTTTCGAGCATTAACGTAATTTTGAGAGTTCAAATCTCTATGTCGTACCCCACACTTCCGACGAAACCGGAAAACTAGTACAAGTATAAGTTGGTTTGACTTGTTTCCGTCCTGATATCATAAAATCTTGCGATTTCATAACTTCATACTAACTCTCCTTTAGATACCGTATTTATTGGTAACTGATCATGAGAATATATCTTCTGATTATTTACCACAGTGACTACTACATTTATTTTGAATGCAACAACAAAAAAAAGAAAAACGGAATTTTGTATGCCTACCGACGAAGGTAGTGGTTTGTGTTACGGAGCTGTTGTTCAGCCGCTTCTTAGCAGTTAGGTCTCATTTCCGTATCGTCATCAGTTAACAATCTCATTTTTCTTTTTCTTTTTTATTAGTGACTATTCTTTATATTATACTATAATTTGCAGAGAATGAACAACTCAACGGCGGATGCATTTGTAATGATGCATTCCACGTCGGAAGTCATCGAGATGTTCTATCAACTTGCGTTCTTCATCATTGGAACTCCAATCAACATTTTTGCGTTTGTAAAGACAAGTCGGTTAGTGTTTACGTAAACGTTCTCTTCGTTTTTGATATCTTTAGATTTGATTCATTTCTTCTAAGAATCTTTCTTTTAAGAAAAATACCCAGAAATATGATAGAAAAAGACTATGACATTAAATTCTATGCTCTTTTTCTAGGAACGTTCGGGAGGGTGGTGTAGAGTCTCGTTTGGTGAAACTCAGTAGACAACTTCTTATCGCTCATATCATGGTCCTTTTTATGTACGGAATCTGGAGAAGCTATTGGATTTATAACATTGTCTGGACTCAAGGTATCCAATTTCTGAATTCTAATTGAAAACATCTTGGAATATAATTATAGGAGACATAATGTGTCGAGTGTTCAGTTTTCTCTGTGCTCTTCCTTTTCATCTTTGGTCCAACATGGTGGCTGCTATTGCAATTGATATGCTCTGTTGTATAACGTAAATAGAGGAGTTGAGTGGAAAATTGACACGTGTGTTTGGTTTCAGATCTCCTCTCAGCAGCTATCGAACCGGCGCGAACCGAGTTAATTGGCTTATTACTCTTGCGTGGGGCTTCGCTATTTTGTGCGCATCACCAATGAGCATTCTTCGGGGAATCATTCAGATCAACGATGAGGATATGTATCAGTGTTACCCAAGAACGGATGTAGGAGATAATTAATTTTGTCAAGGGGAAAAACAATCAAGTTTCAGGTGTTCAATGAGGATATTCTAATTGCATTCAATCTTTTCCACGTCATCACTTCTTTCTACATTCCTTTGTTCATTGTTATCATTTGTTATTTGGCGATTGGATTCTCTATCCGAAAACAAATGGCTGAACGTCGTCTGCTTCAGGTAAATACAGACTAGATACAAAAATTGACTTTTCAGAAAAAAAAAACCGTTGATCATAATATTTTCCAACAATCTTCGGTATTTTGATCAAACAGCATTATAGACGAAAATAGTAATTATATGAATAAGACAATTTTTGGTGTTTTGACAAAAAAGATACGGTAGTTAGCTTGTAAACAGGACACATCATTTGGAATTTTCAAAACTGATTATTATTCCAGGATGGGGGACAAGGTGGACAAAAAACTACGAATACGAAGGCCAGATTCCTCCGAGCTTCTGTTGCAATAATTTGCACTTTCCTTTTCACATGGCTCCCATATCAAGTAATCTATTGATCTAAACTCAGATCCCTTCAGAATTATTTTTTAAAGGTTTTGGCTCTTCTTCGTATTGTGTGTGTTTCCGATGACTGTCAAGAAGTTGTTAGCAAACTCAACTGGCTCCAGGCTATCATTATTGCTAGGTAAAAAACCAATGAGGTTTGAATCTCGATATTCAAAAATAACCATTTCAGTACTTGCATCAATCCATTTTTATACCGTTTTGGAACTGAACCAAAACGTAATTCGTATTATTGCAGTACTATGGACACTGCTGGTAAGGAGGTATGCATGACATGGTCAAGTGTTTTTTCTTTTTTTCTCCCCCTCTCCGTCCTCTCACTTGGGAAAATCACAGTTATGCTCTTATCAAATCACGTGGTTCTTTTTCACCTCTCCAAATCAGTACACTCCTTTACTTTCACACTGATTCTATCATTCTGCACGTACATCGTTATCACTTGAAACACATTTTTCGAGTAATAGATGAAATGTTCTGATGATGAGATTGCGTCAGTACGTGAAAAGACACCATTCTGCAAAGTGTTCGGAAATAGAAATGAAGTGATACCACTAGAAAAAAGTAATTGAACTTAAATTTCACCTTGAATGGTGTGATCTTCTAGACTAGACATTGTTAAATTCTGTGTCCTTCCAAAATCTATCTACTACCGTCACACCGATTATCTTCTAATCACTCTTTTGCAACGTAACCTGTTCCACATGTCCCCTATCCATTTCCAACACCTTGATCACCTCATCAATTCTTGCAGGAAGCCGGTCAGTCCGCCGATCGACGACGGTTCGTGAAGCCGAAGCCCAACGGGTTGCTGCTGCCGCAAATCGCGCACGCGAACGGGCCGAACAAAATGCTTCCGCCGCCGTCTCGCCTCGCGGTACACGCGCAACGGTTCGAGAGCAGGCGCGCGTCCCAAATCGACTCAAAAACACCAAAAGTAATGAGGTTTAGATGTACCGGATCACTTGATGGAAAAATCGACAGATGTTAATTTGAAACTGTAAATTAAATATGTATTTTGCGATCATGTGATATTTTTATACTGCATTATGTAATGAAATCAATGCAAACCGGAACAAATATTTGAGAATACTGTAGTTTGGATGATTTTGAAAAAAAAACTAAAAATCATCTTTTTTCCCACCCACAAAGCATAAAATGCTGACAAAGATCTCGAGAAACATAGATCATCATTTTTCGCAGTTTTCTCAAATATATTTCTCATATTGTTCCGGTTTGTTCAGTCGAAAAAAAACATTTCTTTTCTTTCTTTCATATCCTCTTCCCACTCTTTTCTATCAGACTACATACATCTTACTGTCCCACATCTGGACCATTATCTCCCTCCCCTCTTTCCCCAATCATCATCTTAGTTGACGTAGTAATAAACCTGTCTAGAGGTCATCCAACTCATTTCCCTCATTTTTTTTTTGTACACACACAGAGACTGCTCTTCTCCTCTCTCCCTTCACCTGTCCCTTCATTTTCCCTTCTTCTCATCGTTCGTCTGTTCGTTGGCTTGGATGAATTAGGTATTGATGAGCCTTGCCACAGATCTTTTATCTTACTCGATCTCCATTCCTTTTTTCTTTTCTCTTCTGGCCAACCATGTATTTTTGACTGTATGTAAATTTTCGACGAAATAAATTAACCTTGGAATAAAAAACACATTTTTTGAATTCTTCATTTTAGAAAAATGGCGTGTTTTTGGTGTCATGAGGGAAAATGATTTCGAAAAAAAAACAGCGTCATTTTCACCACTGATCTAAGAAACTTTGCCCTATGAAGACTGGCCATTTAAAAGTGATAAAAGTTTCTTTGTCCCGTTTTTTACCTGTCAAGATGATATAAAACTTTTTTAGTTATATCAAATGATAAGATTATAAAATTTCCTTTTGCCCACTCTACTTTTAACCAGTATTATTTCAACGAAATGAAAGTTTCAAGATTTTCTAGCGATTTTTGATTTTTTGACCTTCACGAACCATTGGCTACCATCCCTTTTGCTACTTTACTCTTATATTATCTTTTCAAATTGACAGAAAATAGAAAAAGTTCCTCACGTTGTTTGCTAGAAGAACCAATTACTAGACTCCTCCCATTCGATTCTCGTGTCTGACCCTCATGCAGATGCCTATCAGTCTATGTTTCCCTCTATTATCCACAGGGCAACGTGCTGGTCTCCAGTTTAGAAACAACTGTCACTTTTTCTTATTTTTAGTTTGTTGCTTTTTCTAAAAACACTTTCTAGAACATTCTTCCACGTTTCTTGATTTTTAAATTAAAATGATTTTTCCAGGTTAAATAGAAACATTCAAGCAACAGGTACAAAAATGAGTCAAAACGGAGTTACTAACGGATCGACTAAGTAAGTGAAACTTTTTGGTCTTAAGTAATTTGATGAAAAGGCACGTAGCATTCGGAAACTTACAATTTTCTTATCGATACGGCGGTTTTACTACCTGAACATTAGTGTTGGTCGTTTATGATCGCAATCTTTTCAAATAGAATTATTTTATCGTAATTCACAATCTACACAGAAATGTGAATCAAGTGAATTGAACCGAATTATTCATAGACTAGAAAAATATCGAATTCGAAAACTATGTTTTTCAATAGAAAAAGATTGATAACTGAGCACGTGTTGATAAGAAATGTCTAATTTTGCAGGAAAGGAGTGACATACAACAACATTTTGGAAGCTGCTCAACGTCCGACTCCACTTGTTCCACTCAGAAAACTTAAGGTTGAGCACCAACTTCAAAGTGATATTTGTGAGTTTTGATGACAAAAAAGCTCATTAACGCCAAAACTCATTAGAGCTTTTTTTGCTCTATTTGTTCAACCTCTCGTCTATGTTTGACAAATGGCTTTGGTCAATGCACCGAAAACCTCACTTTTTTTCAGATGTGAAACTAGAGTATCTCAATGTTGCGGGTTCTCTCGAGGATCGTACTGCCGACAAAGCCTTCCAGGTAATAATATTGAACTAAAGAAATCGTTGAACTCATTTGCACTTTATTTTTCAGTTTGCTGAAGAGATTGGAGTTACGAGAGGAGACGAAGTATTTGTGACCGCTGGTGGGTCTACAGCCATCTCGTACGCAACAGTTGCCGCTGTGAAGGGCATCAAGTAAGAAATAGATGATGAAGATCAAAAAGCAACACGTCACTCATTTTTCTTTTGCAGATTGACCATCTACGCACCAAAGGGAGAGTTCGCACTTGTCGACACTGTTCTTCATACTTTGGGAGTCAATGCTGTTGAACTTCCAGTTACCACCTATGCTGAGGCCCGTGCTCAAACTGAAGAAGCTGCTCAACAGAAGAACGTCTTCTGCTTGAATAAGTTCACCACAAACGCCGCCTTCGTTGCCAATCTCCAAAAGACAGCTTGTGAAATTGAAAGAGCTGTTAACAATAAGTCGATTGGAAAAGTTGGAGCCGTTGTGCTTCCATTGAATACTGGAGCTCCAGCTGCTGGAATAGCTGCTTATTACAAAGGAACTGGTGATCATGGAGTTCGTGTTATTGGAGTCACTTGCAAGAAAGACACCATTCCAGAAATGGGATTGGACTTGAAAAACGATCTTCTTCAGGTTTATTAAAACTTTGAATTTGAATTCACTCATTTTTTTTAAATTCAGGAATACAACGTGGAAAAACGCGAAGTTGACGAAGAAGAAGCTTACTCCTTCACTAGACATCTCATCGGAACCGAAGGAATTATGGCTGGACCATCATCTGGAGCTGCTGTTCTTGAAGCCATTAAAGTTGCCAAGGAGCTTCCAGCTGGATCGACCATCGTTGTTATTCTCCAAGACGGAATCAGAAACTATTTGCGCCATTTCCTTGATGACGATTGGATTACTGCCAATAAGAAGAACGTTGTGACCAGAAAAGATGGACCTCAACCAAACAGTACTTATGATCCAAAGGTGTTGGTTTACGATCCAACCAAACTGGCTGGAGAGTGGACTCAAGATCCAGAGACTAAGAAATGGAATCATTCGGAAGTTGAATTCAATGAGTTCAAGTAAGTTGAATGAAACGGAATTAGGGAGAAACTTGTTTTTTCAGCCCTGAAAGACCACTTGTCCTCGACACTGTCCTAGATGCTATCGGCAAGACTCCACTCGTCAAACTTCAACATGTGCCAAAGGCCCATGGTGTCAAGTGTAACGTTTGTAAGTGAATTTCATTCAATTTTTGTTCTATTTTTAATTTTTTAGACGTCAAGTGTGAGTATCTCAATGCTGGAGGTTCTACCAAAGATCGTATTGCCAAGAGAATGGTTGAGATTGCTGAGAAAACTGGAAAGCCAGGAAAGTTGGTTCCAGGAGTGACTCTTATCGAACCAACATCTGGAAACACTGGAATCGGTCTTTCACTTGCTTCTGCTGTCCGTGGATACAAATGCATTATCACTATGCCAAAAAAGATGTCCAAGGAAAAGGCCATTGCTATGGCATCTCTTGGATCCACAATTATCCGTACTCCTAATGAGGCTGGATTCGATAGCCCGAACTCTCATATTGGTGTTGCTCTCCGTTTGAAGAGTGAAATCCAAGACGCTGTAGTACTTGACCAATATTGTAATCCAGGAAATCCATTGGCTCATTATGAGCAGACTGCTGAGGAAATTATTCATGACATGGGAGACAAACATATTGATCTTGTGGTGAGTGTTAAGTCAGATCAACTGTTTGCTAATTTAGAAACTTTCAGGTTCTCACAGCTGGAACTGGAGGAACTGTCACTGGAATCTCTCGCAAGATCCATGAGCGTGTCCCAACCGCCAAAGTTGTCGGAGTCGATCCACATGGATCCATTCTTGCTGGACCAAATGAGACTGACATTGACTTTTACGAGGTTGAAGGAATCGGATACGATTTCTTACCAGGAACTTTGGACACCAGTGCCATCGACTATTGGGCAAAGTCTCACGACAAGGAGTCGTTCTTGATGGCTCGTGAACTCATCAGAACTGAGGGAATTCTCTGCGGTGGATCTTCCGGATGCGCTGTTCACTATGCTCTTGAAGAGTGCAAATCTTTGAATCTTCCAGCTGAGGCTAATGTTGTTGTTCTTCTTCCAGACGGAATTAGAAATTACATGTAAGTCGAATATTCATTCCCGGATAAGTTTAATTTTTCAATTTTCAGCACCAAATTCCTCGACGACGACTGGATGAATGAGCGTCACTTCCTTGATGCTTAAATCACCAACAAGCCACCTCAAACTTGGCATCACCATTCCGTATTCTCCATGCAACACGTATTACTGATTTATCACCATCACCGTATTTTTCTTGACTCGTTTTTTTGTTCGTTTGTTTTTTTGTGAAAGAATGAAATAATTTTGACTTAAGTGATAGTGAGAGAGAGAGGATTCAAAGTGTTTTCAGATCAAACAGGTGGAAGTTGTCTGAACTTTTTGAATTATAAATTTAAATTACGTTTTTCAAACTGACTCCACAGTAGTTTCTGGTCTTTCTACAACAAATTTCTACAACAAGCTATGAGGATTCTTCTCCCAAACAAGACTTTTGCATCTCCTTAGTAAAATAAAAGTATATCCCTCATTTATTCGACAAACAACACGCCTTTTTCCTGTCTCCAAAATGCTTTCTCCTCGGTTTCAAGAAGGAATGAATTTTTTTTCAATTCAGCGTTTCTAAAATGCCAAAAAACCTTTAAAACCTAATTTCAGTTTGGCTCATTACCATTCTCTTCAGCTACCATCAAAATCGCAATCGAACTATGGTAAGAGTAACATTTTGAAAAAAACCATTCTAGAAAAAAAATTCTCGAACGATAATTTTTCAATAAATAAAAACTAATAATTAAACCATTCTCTTTTCTCTTCGATTCTAGAGAATATGTTTTTCTGTTTCATCTCTCCGAAAAAGGTGGTGAATGTACAATACACAAACAGTAATTTCGTTGGCAACTGTAAAAAACAGTTAATTTTAACACTTGATATTCTTACATTGCCAATAATGATTGAATGGATTTGCAGCATTTTTGTTCTTTTTGCAAAGGTTGATCTCAACGTTGAGAAAAACAAAATAAAGGCGGCATGAAATGACAAAAACCCACATTCAGATGAAAGACAATGAAAAAAAAAAGTAGACGGTAGGAATATCATAACATTGGCACTGCCTACATAAACATTAGGGCTTAGTAAAAACATAAACATTGGGCTTAGTAAAAAAAAAAGCATAGAGCGTTAGAAAACTTTTGGACTAATTATATATCCCAAACAAGAGCAACCGTGTGGGTATCAAATCTTCATATACATAGTTTTCGAAATTTTAAAATGCAATCAAAAACACATTTTTATGAACGATCATGAAAATCCCTGAAAGCTGGGTCTTCAAGCCAACCGAAGTGATGTCCCTTAAAGATGGACAAGAGAATTACCGTTTCGTCCTCCACAAATCACACAGTGTGGTCTTCGGCGTTGGTTGTAGAGTAAAGCTCAAATATGTTTTTTTTACAAGACTGTATAAGTTGTTGCACGTGTGTTTAAAGAAAAAAAAACGCGTTTTTATTTTATTTTTCTTTTTTTTAGTGACTTATCTTATCTGCTTTATATAAAAACAGTCAATCTTTTCTCTTTTCGTCAATTTTATTTCTTTTCCCGAGAAACATGAAATCAAATCAACAGTTTCGGTGTGCTTTGTATTTTCTTATTGATGATTCTGTACCATTATTACTATATATTCGTACTGATGAGGTTTATTCTAATTTTTCATGAAATCGTCAAAGGGAAAATTCTTTCTCTGATGTTGGCCTCAGATCCCTTTATAATTCCACATTGTCACTTGCTCCGTCGACTAATACTAGTTATACGGTCTCGATTGTAACAACTTGTGACGGACATCGTCCGTCCGCCGTCCGTCCGTCTGCGGTCTGTCCGTTTTGGTCTGTTGTGCAATTGCGCGTTGCGGTGCACATGCGTACAATGTAGCGTACAATACGACAACGTTTTCTATTCAACATTAAACGAGATTTATCTCGTTCAGGTTAATTTAGAGAGATTTTCTCAAAAAATAGATACGAAACACAATCGAAAAAGAGCGTTTTTTGCAAACCGAAAAAAGAAAAGAGAACAGTGAGTTTTTTCTTCATATTTTTTCGAGAATATTTTTTTTTTAGAAAAAAAAAACGGGTCGACCACTTGTCTTGGAAACAGGCTACAAGGTAAAGCTATTGGGCAAAAGACAGTTCAAGAGTCAATTTCTTCAGAAACTTCCTTGTTTTCATCCAGTGATGGAGTGTGTGAGTACAGTCTTTCATCACACAGAGAGCATGTTTTCATGCAGATTCCTCTCAATATTATGGAAATCATCAGCTGAAAGATCTTACCAGTAAGTAGAAAACGATTATCAACAAGCTCCACTTTGACAAAAAAGTTTCCGTCGGACGCTTCGCTTCATTGACCGATCCAATTTGTGTCCGGATTTCAAATCTGCTCGCATGAAAGTGATGAGGTTTTTTTTCTAACCAAAAATTTAAATTTTTGCCTGTAGGTTACATAAAGTGATCACAGCGAGTCACCAAAAAGAAAACAGTGTTACCGACAATTAAGAAACCGTGTTCAAGTGATCATGGAATATGCTGATGAAGTTGAGAAAACTGATATACACGAGGCGGACATTCAATGAACATGAATCGAACAAGCTAGATGTTTCGAAATGAAAAAATTCAAAGTAAGTTTCTCCTAAAGATAATCAGAAATAAAACAATTGCTACAGGCTTCGAGAAAATGGGTGGAACTAATGAAGAAGCAAGCCCGCTTCACAAGCAGGCACATTGACGCACGAATTGCCAAACCCATCATACAATGTTGAGGCTGAGATCAAAAAATTTCTGAACATGATTGTCCCTAAAATCAAAAGAAAATACTCGATAGATCAAGTAAGTCTATAATCTCGTAATTCATACAATTTTGTGCCTTCCAGATTTTCAATGTAGATCAAATGGGACTCCAGTACGACATGATCAGAAACCGAACGTTGACAAAAATGAGTCAAAACGAGCCAAACGAATATGTCAGAGAAAAAATGCAACGACACACAGCTTCACCGTGAACCCATGTATATCTGCGTCAGAGAAGTTGACTGGTAGAGCATTTGTCACACTGAAAGAGCCGAAACCACCACAGTTGTTCAAAAGACTACTTAAAAGAACAAAAATTGTACTTAAAAGAACAAAAATTGAAGTGATTGTAATGCCGAAGAAATCGACGAGCAGATTGCAACCATTGGACTTCAAAAGGCAATGAGATATCAGGCGACGAGAATAAAAATTGTAAATTGGGAAACGAAAGGTAGCGTTGTTCATTGTCACGTTGACAATAAACCAATATCAAGCGCCCTGCTTTTCTGGACTTCTACAAAGAGGATTTCAAATGATTGGTATTCGGAACACGCACCAATCATATAAGACCCCTTCCGAATTTTGTTTTGAACCGGCCTCAACTTTTATAAGACATGTTTCCTGAAAACTTAACTTGAAATTGTGTTGAAATAGTTTGTAAAAACAGTTTTGTGAATAAGCTTAGATTTAGGGTCACTCAGGGGATAAAATATGATTCCGCCCCCTGATTGACCCTAAATCTAAGCTCCGCCCCTTTTGGTGGGAATGTGAAGATTTCAAGAGAATAGGTGAAATTTTATCGCTTATCTATTAAATATGGTACCTCAATGTGAAGATTTTTTTGTTTTAATGTGAAGATGCTACATTTATTCTCTGATGATTATTTAATTTCATGAAAGATAAGAACGCAATTCAATTAGAGGGTGTACAGTAAATCGAGGAAATTTGATTGCTTGTTCGCCATGATACTTTTTTGAGTTTCAAATAAATGTTTCAAATTAATCTTTGTTCGATTTATTGAGACAGTTGATGTCAATCTAAGCTCATGTCCCAACCGACCTAAAGGATGCGATTACAACAGCGACGATTCCTCAAGGTCCGCTTCAAACAAGAATCTCAACATCAATTTACCAGGTATTATATTTTTATTAAATTTTCCTTATTTTCAGATTAAAAATTGTGTTCTTACATGTGTCGTTGAATGTGTATTACATAAAATATCCCAAATTGGTAAACAATTTATTAAATCAATGTTCAAAAGTTGAAGGGTTCTCAAAAAAAAACAATGTGGTTACAAATGTATCCTACCTCCCCCACACTTGCGGGACGACTGTTTTTTTTTGTATGAACCATAAAAAATGAAGATGCTTCCAAAAGAAAAAAATGCTTCCAAAAGTTTATGAGAAGTAGACATTTAAGAAAATATTTTATTTAATTGAATGATTTTTTCAGTAGTGCATACTCGAGGGATATTACATTAGATCTGAAGTAAGCAGATTTGAATGAAGCAATGTGCGCTCTTTGTGTCCCAAAACTTGAACTTCAAGTGTACAGTGGTAGGATTAGGGCGCATGAAGAAAAAATGTATTTTTTATTGGAAATATGAGTTAGTTGAAGAATATTAGGCAAAAAAAAGCAAAAAGGACATAACACGAGGACATATAATATATTGTATACGGTTAAACAGGTTTCCATTTATCAGAATTCTTGAAATTCACAGTAAAACGCGATTCATAAATTCATCGTTGAAACGAGAAGCTGTGTAGGCAATTTACTGGGTTCCGAGAGATGGAGAAGAACTTCCCGATTGTTGAACAACAGCAAACCAATTTTGTATACCTGATCCATTCTCGCTGCAGAAAGACGGCTCGTAAGTGGCACGGTAATTTTCTCAAATTGAGACTTAGCAACGTATTTGACATCTGAAAACGAATATAGTAGACATCCGATTGTTGAACAACAGCAAACCCTGTTTGTTTATCATCTAGCTTCTAGCTTAACCGCATCAAGGAGAGGATAAAACTGACGTAGATCTTTTGAACCGGTTGAAGAGCTGTGAACAGAACCAGAAGATGTCGCCTTGAGCTCAATGTTTTTTGTTTGATTTTGAGTAGTTATTGCATTGCAAAAATCGCTTGTGAACTGGAATTTTGGGGCAGAAATTCCAACGGTTATCGAAGAAGGGTTTCAAATGAAATGCGCATTCATAAAGCCAAAACGGATAAGAAATGTTGTTATCGATGATCTGAAATGAAACATTAAAGATTCACCATTATAAATCCGCTCACCAAATTCATATCTGCTACAAATCCCTCAGCTTAATGTATTGCATGTGATTGAGTTGCTTCTTGGTGTAATACAAATCCATTGGTGTTTTAACGAGAGAATTTCCAGAATCCCAGAAACCCAATAAATCGAACTTATCATCACGAAGCTTCGGGATCATCGCGATAAAATCGTTCCTAGTGTTTGTGTTTTCATTTGAACACTCTTGTAATCATGTATTATATAATTATCAGTCGAACTGTCAAAATTCTGATTTTGAAAATGTACTCTTTCGAACGAATCTTTCGAAAATTTGAATGCTCAACATTTATTAAATTAAAAAACACCCGTAGTTATCTGGGAGGGGTGGGAGTCTTTGGTGGCGAGCTTGCCCGTTTTTTTGTTTGGAGCCCTCCTACAGTTTTTGTTGGAGTGGCGGTGTTCGCTTTGGACGACGAACGGGAGGCATCTCCTGTGAATTTTGAAATTTGAAGTTGAAAATGCTCATACTACAACGTGTCTTTTTTAACATACCATTAGTTTGGATGAGGTTGATGACAACCATTGATGAGAATATTTACCGGTTTTCGATTTCAAAGGAAGAATAGAACTGATATCGAGAAAGCTTACCCAACCCTTTTTATACTAGCTAAAACTATAACTTTCCGATGTGGATTTTTTTTTCCAAGTTTTTATTATTCGGTTCCTTGAGCTTTTTTTCTCTAGTTTTATGACCGATTTTTGCAAGTTTTGAAACCGATGTTTGGTTTCACTTTGCAGAAGTTTCGGCTTGATCTTTTGGTGAATATTGCTTTCAAATGTAAACATCTGAAAGATTAAAAAAGAATACAGACAAAGCATGTCAGTGGTTTTTATTTCCAATGAGCTAGAGTAACAAACATTCGACTAAAACAGTTTCTCATATTCAATTAAAATTATTTCGACTTGTTTATGTCGCATCCAAAGTAAAAAAAGGAGAGGAAAAAGGGAAGGAAAAACGTGTCCAAAATAACGAGGAAAGTTCTACTTCCACAGTCAAATTACGTGAAGCATTTTTGTTTAAAAAAATTTGCGTGGCCTGCTTTTTCGAAGAATTTCAATTCCCTGCCGAGAATATTAATTTTAGCCGGAAATTGGAGCTAACATTAAAAAATAAAACCACGTCAAAAAAATTTTTGAAAAAAATTGAAATTCTTACTTGAAAATGCTCAACGTAAATAGTGCGTGGAAGTAAAACGATTTGTTCGACCGTTTTATTTGCCAGTGGATGCAAGAAGATTGAATTTATCTGACTACTGGGATATTGTCAAAACACCGATGGACTTGCAAACGATTGAGATGAAACTAAAGCATAAACAGTATGTTGCTCCGGAGGAATTTGCATCAGGTATTCATTTAGTGAGTCAATTCATATCGTTTTTCATTTTTCATATTTTTACTGCTTTTTCGAAAATTATTAATAACTGTTGTCAATACGGCATAAAGAAGTTGAAATAATTATAATTGGATATGAGAAACTGTTTTAGTCGACTGTTTGTTACTCTAGCTCAGAAACCACTGACATGCTTTGTCTGTATTCTTTTCTAATCTTTCAGATAATTACAATTAAAAGCAATATTCTCCAAAAGATCAAGCCGAAACTTCTGCAAAGTGAAACCAAACATCGGTTTCAAAACTTGCAAAAATCGGTCATAAAACGAGAGAAAAAAGCTCAAGGAAACGAATAATAAAAACTTGGAAAAAAAAATCCACATCGGAAAGTTATAGTTTTAGCTAGTATAAAAAGGGTTGGGTAAACTCTTTTGACATCAGTTCTATTCTTCCTTTGGAATCGAAAACCGGTAAATATTCTCATCAATGGTTGTCATCAACCTCATCCAAACTAATGGTATGTTAAAAAAGACACGTTGTAGTATGAGCATTTTCAACTTCAAATTTCAAAATTCACAGGAGATGCCTCCCGTTCGTCGTCCAAAGCGAACACCGCCACTCCAACAAAAACTGTAGGAGGGCTCCAAACAAAAAAACGGGCAAGCTCGCCACCAAAGACTCCCACCCCTCCCAGATAACTACGGGTGTTTTTTAATTTAATAAATGTTGAGCATTCAAATTTTCGAAAGATTCGTTCGAAAGAGTACATTTTCAAACTCAGAATTTTGACAGTTCGACTGATAGTTATATAATACATGATTACAAGAGTGTTCAAATAAAAACACAAACACTAGGAACGATTTTATCGCGATGATCCCGAAGCTTCGTGATGATAAGTTCGATTTATTGGGTTTCTGGGATTCTGGAAATTCTCTCGTTAAAACACCAATGGATTTGTATTACACCAAGAAGCAACTCAATCACATGCAATACATTAAGCTGAGGGATTTGTAGCAGATATGAATTTGGTGAGCGGATTTATAATGGTGAATCTTTAATGTTTCATTTCAGATCATCGATAACAACATTTCTTATCCGTTTTGGCTTTATGAATGCGCATTTCATTTGAAACCCTTCTTCGATAACCGTTGGAATTTCTGCCCCAAAATTCCAGTTCACAAGCGATTTTTGCAATGCAATAACTACTCAAAATCAAACAAAAAACATTGAGCTCAAGGCGACATCTTCTGGTTCTGTTCACAGCTCTTCAACCGGTTCAAAAGATCTACGTCAGTTTTATCCTCTCCTTGATGCGGTTAAGCTAGAAGCTAGATGATAAACAAACAGGGTTTGCTGTTGTTCAACAATCGGATGTCTACTATATTCGTTTTCAGATGTCAAATACGTTGCTAAGTCTCAATTTGAGAAAATTACCGTGCCACTTACGAGCCGTCTTTCTGCAGCGAGAATGGATCAGGTATACAAAATTGGTTTGCTGTTGTTCAACAATCGGGAAGTTCTTCTCCATCTCTCGGAACCCAGTAAATTGCCTATACAGCGTCTCGTTTCAACGATGAATCTATGCTTCGCCATTTACTGTGAATTTCAAGAATTCTGATAAATGGAAACCTGTTTAACCGTATACAATATATTATATGTCCTCGTGTCATGTAATTTTTGCTTTTTTTTTGCTTAATGTCCTTTAACTAACTCATACTTCCAATAAAAATACATTTTTTCATCATTTCATAACGGAATAACTTTAAACAAAAATAACAATGCAATAAATGTCTCAGTGTTTAGTATAATGAGCTTGGCTGATTTATAGTTCTAAAAATTTATTTAAAAGAAACAACCATAATATCAACGCAACAATTCTCTAAATGTTTGGTATGAAATAAAAAAACCGTGCCTCCTCCTTCTTTTTCAAGGCCTACCACCCCATGCATCCCTCTTTCCCTAGCGAGAATGAATCAGAAGCTGGATAATAAACAAAATATGTTTGCTGTTGTTCAACAATCTGGAAGTTCTGCTCCATCACTCGGAACCCAGTAAATTGTCTACACAGCGTCTCGTTTCCATGTTTATATGTCAATTACAATCATTGTGTTATATTTAAGAGTGTTATATTTATGATATTTCCCCTTTTGTCAAATGACCCAGCCCCGTCCAATTAGATAGAATAATTATCAATTTGTTTCCCCATTTCATTGATTCTCCTAATATTAGAAATCACCCTTTCGCCCCCTTCCCCCCTAATTAAATAATTATTTACTGGTCATAATTTATTAATATCTTGATATCCCAACAATAATAAATAGCCAACAATTCTTCCATAACCACATTTTCTGGTAAGAAAAACGAACGTTCATTTTTTGAAACGAGTGTTTCTTGTTTTTTTTACATTAGGTTGAACAGAAAATTTCCGTTGATTTTCTTGAAAAAGTATTGAATATTTTCTTAAACTTAGAGAGTTAGATTGACGAAAATAGTGCTTTAGAGCATGGATAATGTCCCCACAACAAACTGGTAGTTTTTTGGATATATCGGTCTAGGTTATATTGGATGTTCAATCTTTTTTGGTCTTTTTTAAAGTTTTTTTTTGAAAAGGGGACAAAGGAGAAGATCTTCGAAGACCAGAAATGTTTAATAAGAAAACAATGCGCAAAACAAACCCTATAAAACTTATATCGGTCTATATTAACGCGAATTGGGAAACGAAGTTGTCTTTTTTGGTATCATTTTTATTTGCAATTTCGTCTGCCAAAATTCAACGAGAGTGTCCCGTATAGATAGTCCGCAGAGCAGACGAAGTTTAGAAATGCAATGAGTATGGTAGAATAGTCCAGCTAAAGACTGTAAATATTTGCCTGGTCATTCTTTCATTATGTGTTTTATAAACCTGAATTTAAAAAGTATCATTTTTTCATAGAATTGCACGCAATTCAATCAGAGGTTTCATTATAGTTCAAGAAAATTGTATTGCTTGTTTTCAAATAAGTTAACTTATCAAACCAGTTTTGCTCAAGATCATTCTAGGAGGTTCAGAATGTTTTTGAAATTTTCTGGAAATTGTATTTGCCATTGAAACACAGAATGTGCCCGTTAGTGTATAAAAAAGTGATATTTATTGTAGAAAAAGCTCATAATAATTACTTTCCATCGAAGAAAGTGTTTCCTCCTCCACAGTTTCTGTTGGTGTTGTTGAAGCAGCAGACACAGGTTCTTTGATCATTAGAGATGAATCCAGTGGCAGCGTTCTAAATTCAACAGTAAAAATCACATTACATAAAATAAAATGTTTACCACGGAGAGTCCCTCTTGAAGAGCTCTAGCTTGACAGCATCCACTGCATCTTGTTGGGCTAGTATTCTCAGAGCAGGTAGCAGTTCCGGTAGAGCCATCAATGTTGGCGGTGACAACAGTACGACGAGAGCACGCTGAAATTATCAGAAATTATATTGCTTCATATTCCAACTCACAAAATCCGCATCGAAGTGGATCGCTTCTTTGGCAATAAGCAACAGCGGCGATGGCCAAAAGAACAAGGAAGAAACGCATTGTGTCGTCGTGTGGCCCTCTTATGCCACTTGCTCTTTTTATACGCACTTTATGTTGTGTATGTGATGTCACAATACAATCAAATATGGATTTATATTTTGGAAACGCCGCGTTTTTCTCTAAACATGATCTTACGATTTTCGATTTCCCAGAATATACATTTTCGCTCTTTTGTTTTGTATCTTTTTTTTTTTGGTCGTCGCCTCATGAATATGAGAAATTATTCTAAGATCAAGCAAGCTGTTTTAGTGATTAAAGAAGGAAGAAAATATTTTCAGCTCTCTTGAAAAGGATTTGAAAAAGAAAACTGAAAAGTTCTGAAGAATTTGATGAAAATTAGAATACTTTTAAATTGGAAACAGCCAATGAAACTTTGGATATGGATTAGTATAAGTTTTTGATATATTTGACAAACATGTGCAAAAAGATGAGCTTTGAAGTAACTAATACTCACAATGAAATAGTTTTATTCAATCACATGTAGTAAATACAATATTTCATTTGCAACATCGAAATGAAAATCCGGAATACATTAAAATCAACCATGGGGACCAAAATGTTTGTTTTTGTGCTCTGTATAGGCAAGAAAGCTATCAGTAAACCAATAATTGCAAATATTTCTAGACAAGTAAGCTTGGAGCCAAGCGACAGTAGAAAACTGAACAACAATATGAAGACTCGTTATACAAAAAAGCTGTGGGATGGTGGGAATTGTTAGAATAAACCAGTATAACCAACATGATATGAGTTCAAAAACAATGGGCACGATATAAATATGGAACTACGAATCTTTTTTATTTAGCAAATTTCTTCTCAAAATGACGGAGTTTATCTTTGACTGAATTTGTTGGTGGAATTGAAACCATTTCTTTGACACGTTTTCCATCATCTCCGTATCCATCGCTGACTCTTCGTGTCAATTTTTCTTTGAGTGCTTCAAATGAGAAATCTTCACGTGGTTGATACTCAATATCAGTGAACAGAGAGGTTTTTCGAACAAGTGACACATCATCATGACTTTTCTTGGGACTCGACTCAGTTAGTTTCTTGTGTAGACTACTTTCAGATCTCATCTTCATTAAACCATTTCCAAATAACGGAGGTGGATTTGGTTTGGTCGGTGACTCAACATCTCCGGCGAATCGTACCTGTAATCATAATATAGCTCTATGTTAGCTTACAATCAACTATGCTAACCTTCTTTCTCTCCTCTGAACTATCTCTGGTGCTAATACTAGACGGGTGAGATCTGACACTTGACTTAACTGACTGTTCATCTGTCAAATGAATCCGCACATTCTTAGTGGATGAGGTGTCGCTTGCTGAGTCAGGAGACAGTTTCATCTGAAAATTCAAAACAGATGAAGGAACGATTTCAATATATATACCGTAGTTGTATCTTTTGTCTTCAAACTTCCCAATTTTCCATCTCTTGTCACTTCCAGTTGATTAATAGTCTGTAAAAATTTTGATACTAATAAATTATAAGTTTGGATTACCTCTCCCGTAAGTTTTGCAGTTGTTTTCTTCATAGACGATTTCTTTGGACCAATTATCTCTTCACCCTTCAATTCCACTTTGTTAACAACTGTTTTAGTACCAGTCATCTTTGCTTCCTTTGGTTTCTCATCATTTACCTGAATATCAGTACATTATTAGTATTTTTATCATTAGTCGTCACCTTGAGAGTCTGTTGAAGTGAAACTTGTCCAACATCCTTATTCTTCACAGTACTGCTCTTCTTCACTACCTTTTCTTGATCCTTATTCTCAGTGGTCTTCTGTTCCTTCTCTGACACTGACTTCTCTGCGCTCTGCTTCAAAATATTTTTCTTAACAGTAAGTTTTGGAGCAGGTTGAGTGCTGTCTTCTTCTTTCTTTGTTGTGACCTAACAAAGAAAAAAATGTGTTTTTCAACCTTTCAATAATCTGATAATATTACCTGGCTTATCTTTAAATCATCTTTCTGAGAATTCTTCTTTTGAGATGATTCTACACTTTTTCCATCTGCTGTATGTTCCACTTTCTTCTCGGAAGTCTTTGTAGTTCGTTTGACGCTCGTTGTAGTTTGAACAGTTGTTGTCGCCTGTTTCTCTGACGTCATCACAATTTTTGTTGGTTTTTTGTCATCTGAAAACACGTTCTAGTTTTTATTGGAGCATGTGACCACCCACCTTTCACAGAAGCGACAGCATCTTCCGGAATCAGTTTTACGATCTTTGATGTCTTCTTGACAGGCTTGGATTCGAAATTGACAACATCCGTTTTGAGTTTCTGAAATAAATATAATGATAAGATTATTGGAAAAAAAATACTACCGGAATTTTAGCACTGTCTTCAATAACTTGGACTGGAGCATGATCATCGGCACTTTTCTCCTTTTTCAAACTCTTCTTCTTGGTAAGAATCTTCTCGGATTTTACCACTTCTCCATTTGGATGAAGAGTTTCTACGACAGAGTGTTTTACAGCAGTTTCCGTGGATTTAGATAGAGTAGTAGGAGTTGGAGCAGCATTCAAAACGTCATCAATAGATTTATCACGTTTACGGAGAGCACCCTGAAAATAAAATTAAGTATTTGGGGAAAAAAGTTGAGTTTACCTGTCTAACGGGTTTCTTATTCTCTGGAACAACTTCTTTTGGAGCATCAACCGGAGTTTTCTTGACTTCTTTTTTCTCCGTGACCACAATTTTTGGAGACGCATCAAATACTGGAAGTGGCTTGAGTTCCACATTTTCACTTGCACGTTTTGAACTGAGACTTCTTCGTTTTTCGGCAACATCCACACTCCCATTTAGCAGCTTTGGTTTGTCAACATCTCCATTAACCTTTGGTTTCTCTAATTCAGCAGTAACTGTTGTGACTTTCTTTTTCTTCTTGATTATCTTTTCACCATTTGCATCTACAGCTGGCTTCTCTGATTTAACTGATCCGGCTGTTAGCTCCACAGTCTTGGTTTCTTTGATAGAAGCTGTACTTTTCTTTCGGATGTCTTCAGTCTTCTCAACTTTCTCTTCTTTTGTAGAAACACTTTTCCGTTTGATTTCACCATTTGGAGTGGTTTCAATTAGTTTCGGAACAGTTTTCTTCTCTGATACAACCAAAGTGTCTTGTTTAACTGGTGCACTTTTCCTTCTGATATCTCCATTTTCTGTTGTTTCTAGAGTCTTGTAGACTGTTGAAGAAACCTCAGTAGTTTTCTTCTCTTTTTGCTCTTTTTCCTCCTTTACAGACGCCAAACTTTTCCGTTTTGGAGCACTTCCATTTTCAGCCACCTCCAAGTTTTTGAGAACTTTAACTGCAGCCAAAAGACTTTCCCCGCCAGTTGAGGCTCGTTTTGTCAAAAGTTCCGGAGGAGGTCGAAGACTCACATCATCACCGTTCTCTGTCACTTTCTTTTTCTTTATGCTTGGTGTTTTCTCCTAAAATCAAAAATTCCAATCTATTCTTTTTTTATAATTCTTTGTCTCACCGTCTTTGCCGAACCATCTGCATTCACCAGTTTCTTCTTCTTTTTCTTTTCTCCTTTTTCAGTTTCAGACATTGTTGCGCCCTGAGTCACTGTTTCTCCGTTCTTCTTCTTTTCCGTGTCAACAGCCTGAAATATTCAAATTTTAAAGTCAATAATGGAAAAGTTAGAAAATGAGAATTTAAAAACCGAAAAAAACAGACCATTTTGACAAGTGAACCTAAACCAGTTGCTGGAGTAGATGATGTTCCAATAGCATCAGAAATCTGAAATGTCACTCAAATTGTTAAAAAAAAAGAAAAATTATTAGAATAATACCTTCTGTTCTTTTTTCTCAGCCATTTTGAGAAGCGGATCGAAGAATTTGTGTCCGTTGGCACTCATACGAGTTTTCAATGAATTTCTCAAACGATTCATTTCAATCAAGAACTTGACATAAATTATCATACGCTGAAAAAATAATGAAACGAGTGAATGTGGGTTAGAAAATGAAAAGAAAAAAGTGCGTTGAGCTCAAGTATTTCTTCTAAAAATAGAACGCAACTTCATTGATACGAAATGCATGCTGACGCAGGAAGATGGCAGCCGGGAGTCTCTAAGGGCTTAGGTGCGTGTGTTGACTAATTGAGAAAAATATGAAAATCACAAATACTATGAGTTGAGAACATAAAATAAAATGAGACTTACCCGGAATTTTCTTCTTGCATTATATCTCATAATCTGCTTATTATCAAGAGTTGGAGCGTTTAGCGGTTTTTCAAGAATCGTGTTGCAAGCTGCTTTTTGACGATGTTTAGCTATCCATGGATGTTGAAGGCATTCATGTGGGAGCATACGTTTGCTGCAAAAAAATCACTTGAAATTACTTCCTTATGAGAGATGAGAGTGGACAATGGTGGATCAAAGAATACAAAACATGGCTGACATCATTTTTTAGAAGAAAAATAAGTTTTGAATTACAGTAGTAGGACATTTAAAAATAAGAAAATCTTACACTTGTAATTGGTAAAGTGTCTATTATAAACAAAATTATCTAACTGTATATACAACTTCGCCGAATATGTTTGTCAATAACAGTTCATTATATTGTTCGCTGATATATCATCATTATAATAGTTTTTGATCACTAGGTCAAACCCGTCAACCCCCCGAAAAACACACCTTTGATCATAGATAAGCAATTTTGTAACAAAGTCCTTTGCTTCCTCGCTAACAGTATCAAATTCTTCGGTAAATTCCCAAACTCCTTTCTCGACGTTGCAATAAGTTTCTCCCAAGTTGTCACCAAGAAATGGAGAGTATCCAGAGAGTCTAAAAGAAATTATGGTTGAATCCACAAAAAAGCTCAAAGATTGATCATCAGACGCTTCTGTTTTAGTATTCATGAAAATCCAAAAAGTGTCCTCACACTTTCCAGGAATCTCCCCTGTTCTTCACTATTATATTCAGAAATGAACTTTTGGACACAAGACACTCACAAAATGTATGTTATCACTCCAATACTCCACATATCTGTGTGATAGTCCAATTTCTCGAATTTGATCACTTCTGGTGCAGCGAATTCTGGAGTACCTGCCATGTATTTTAGCTCCTAAAAATGAATTTCTTGGAATTTTCGTTTTGTATGAATTGTACCTGAGTTCCATCGTAATGTCTGGCTAGACCGAAATCAATGAGTTTGATCCGATTACCAGTGAGTGAAACACACATAATGTTCTCAGGCTGAAACAAAACTTTTCATTTTCATGTTTTCTATCGTATTCCCTTCTTTTGAACATTTTAAAGTTTTACTTTCCCCTCAGGTTTTCACACATTTCCTGTTGGCCATTTCAACTTTTCCTTGCTTTCTTCCGCCCACAAGTCTCATGTTCACAGAAAACTCATCCTTCTCTTTTATCACCAAAAATTTCTCCCTCTCCGCATGTCTGTGGCAAAAACACGTTGAGCTGTGGGTGTGTGTTGTCAGCTGTTTTCCGGTGAAATGCGGAGAACCTTTCCCCTTTATCCCCCTTTTCCAAAAAAAAAATTTTCTTCCGCAACGAAAGTTGGTCCTCACGAGTTCCGAAAATCCATCCAAATAACTTACCTTCACATCCAGATGGAGAATGTTTTGTTTGTGAATGTAGTCGATGGCTTCACACAATTGGCAAATGATCATAACGACAGCAAGTTCAGATAACTCATAAGATTCCTCGGCAACACGATCGAAAAGTTCACCTCCTCGGACACTGAAAAAGAAAATGTATCAAAGAATGACAGCACATGTGCCCTCACATTTCCATAATTAAAACCACATCGTTGGTGGTGGTGTAAAATGCGTCGTAAATCTGAGCGATTCTCGGATGGCGAAGTCCAGTGAGAATCGAAACTTCTCTCTCCACCTCCGTACGATCGGCTTCCTGAATACAGCTTTTTTAGACTTCATATCAGTTTGTTGAATTACCTTTCTGATTTTTATAAACTTTGCAGCAAACTCTTTTCCCGTAGCTTTTTCAATAACACAGTATACTTTTCCGAATTTTCCACTAAAATTGAAATTTATTGAAATGCCTTTCATATATTGTAACTTACTCTCCCAAAAGTTTTGTGACCTGATATAAAGTATCAAATTTGACATTGGCTCTGATGTTCTCAATTCTCTTCACATCGAACACAGGAGGTTCATCAAGCTCTGAAAATTACAATTTTAACTAGACTACCGTAATCCTTAACACATACCTGATGGATAATGCTCATCAACTTTGATCTTTCCACTTCCGCTGGGTTCGGTCCCCATTGGGACTTGAAGTGAGAACCTGCGATGGTTCATTTTCAGTAGTTCAAATGAGAAAATACGAATAACGGTTCAGAAGACAGAATGAGGAGAATTTCAGGCGACTACTGTTCAATTTTTCATAGACGATTGTGAGAAAAACGATGACTAATATTTGCTTCAGGCGCTTTTTTATCAATCAATTGGAAATGTTTTCAGAGAGGAATAAATAACACTAACAGGAGAAAAATAGAGGAATTTTATAGGGAAAAATGGAGAAAGTGAAAGAACATTATTTATGATTTTTCTCTTTGGTGCAGAAAAAATGATTGAGTATTCTAGTAGTTCGAGGAAAATATTAATCAAAAGTTTTGCAGATTTGATATATTTTCTGGGTAAATGATCTTTATTGAGCAGAAAAGTACATATTTTGAAAAAATTCAACTTTTTTATGGAAGTTTGATAAGAACATTTATAACCTCACAACAAGATAAGAATTGTGAAACAACCAAAAAAAAAATGTACTGCGTATTCAAAATGAAATCATAGTTTTGATACAAAAGTCACCTCCTATAAAAAGTCAGGAAATTCAGGGAAAAAAGAGGAAAATGAAATAAGCAGGTATTCTCGAAATTCTATAGAGGAGACAAAAAGCAAAATACATAACAGTGTTTTTTGTATTGTTGGTGGGTGGAGGTAACAAGAAGAGGCAAAAAATAACCTATCACCATGTCTTTCCACTCTTTTTTTTGTTTGATTTTATGAAAGTGACATGCTAAGTGTTGTTTACGTCATTCTATAGTTATAATTGGGTTCTCGGAATTTTCAGACATTTTCTAATTTTCAATTAAGTTTTTTTCAACGTAAAATACTCAAAAGGTTTGTGGATTAGATTACAAAAAGCTGTGCGAGGTGGTGGTGACTGTCTCAAACATTCGATGAGCAAATAAAGTGGGTGGTTTGAGTTTTGGAGAAATTGACGGCGGAGAGTGTTTTGAGGAGGTGGGCAGGAATCTGAATGTGATTGTGATACCCGCATATAAAAAAACACATGTATACAGGATTCCAGTGGAATAGGTGGGAATAAAGAAACAACGTAAATTAATTGCGATCCGTGTCTAATAGATATGAGATATGGGGAAAAATGAGAAGAAGATGAAGACTATTACGTTTTGCGGCCGCGAAGAAGTAGAAAATTGTTTCTAGAAAAAAAAACAGCTAAGAAGATTCAAAAGAGAGGCAAAACCATCGACAATTACCAAACACTACTAAACGAAAAGATAATCTATACGGGAAAAAAAATCTCCGGAAATTGAATTCCACGATAAAATGGGAAAGACTACGAAAAAAGAAACGAGCACAAAAAATAGTGAATGCCAAACAACGAGAAGCGCCAAAAAAAGATTTCACTGGGTGGTAGGTAAGTAAATTCATTGACAAATGTTTCACACATTTTGCTCGCGCACACACACACACACACAATTCTACTGTTTGCAGTTCTTTCGGCCTAGTAACAAGTTTTTCGTTCAGCTAATTTTTGCGCGTCCGTTTTCTGCTAACTTTTTATATGTCTAAACAAAACACTTGTTTGACATATTGTCTCTGTCTATTTCGGTTTTAACGCTTCTTTTAGATGGCACATTTTGCGCGGAATAGTGCAATTCGAGACTTTGGAGCAATTTTTTGTATCGTCAATGTTCAGATATGATTGAAAACTACAACAAGCGAGAATGGTGAGGGAAAAGCTTGACAGGAAACTATGATCATGGATGATTCACACATATTTTGAGAGTGTGTATTCTATCCAGAAACAATTGACAACAAAACATCACAGATACAATTTTGTCTATCTCTTGATAGTAGCCGAATAAAGGCGAAGCAGAAAAGATACGGATCAAATCAAAAATAAAAAGAACCACAACCAAGCTGTATTACAGTCAATAGGGTCGGGAGGGATCATAAGAGTGAGAGACGTAAGCGCTCCTCGGCGGGAGCAATAACTGGAGCTCGAGGCCCCCAAGGGTTGAGAAATCGCGATTTTGTCGACGTGTCTGCGTTCCTGAGTTTTATCTCTCACTTTTTACTCGAGGCCCATCGAAGATCACACTGAGGGTGTTCAATGGGCAACTTTCACGTCACTTTTATACTCATTTTATTGAATCATCTTCGGAATAATCCTTCTTTTTTTAGTATTCAATCGGAAGTTTACTTTACAATGCACGAAGAAAAGTGGAACAGAAAATGCGGAAGAAAAAAATTATAAATACATCTTAGAATTATTACCCAACCGTAAATGCAGTGGCTATCACAAGTTTTTGATATCTTTTACAATTTCTGACTAGACCATAAAAACAGAAAAAAAAAAATTAAAACCCAAAAAATGACTCTTTGAGATTATCCTCCCTTTTAAACTGATGCGTAGTCGCTGAAAAGAAGAGTTCTCATTTTCTCCGACAAGTTGTCCTCCTTCTCGAATCCATCCTCTTTCACGAGTTTAAAATTGTTTTTCTCCATTTCAATCGCCAACTCCAGCAGATAATCGATGCATTCAGTCCTGAACAATGAGCAGTGATGCACAAAATTATTTGAGGTCTTCATTACTCACATGATCTTGGTCGACTCCCAAGTCGGGCCCCACACAAAAAGTCCGTGATTCCTGACGAGAACCGCGATTGCTTGGGGATGATTCTCGAGAACACCTCTTATTGGCTCCTAAAAAGTGATGATATTAATAGAGCAATCTGGTTTTGTTGATTTTTTCGTTATCACTTACCAAAAGTTGACTTTCACTTGGCATGTTATCAATGATGGGGATAGTTAGAGTATCCGAGTATTTCAAACATTTTCCGGAGAATGGATCATAAATCCCTTTGATGTATTCTTGATGGGAGATCTCGAAAGTGGAAGATTTGATGAATTGAGTAATCAAATTTGCAGATTTTGAATGAGTATGGATGACGCATTCACTTCCTGTAATTTTGGTTTCATTTTTACACCTTTTTCTCTGTTTTTGTTTCTCCTAGACACATTTTCCGAGAAAAAAACTGACCAGTTTCTTTCATGATGAGCGAGAAGAGCACTGAACACGATGAAACGGTGATCCTTTTGTTAAGCGGTCGTTGAACCTCAGTTTTTTGTGAGATATTGTAAACAAACACGTCTTGCCTACAAAGACCTTATGTTGTTCAACATCAAACCCAAAGTGAAACGAGGGCGAAAGAAATTAAAGGGCTTACTCTCGGATACGCTCTTTTTGAAGTGCTGACGGCGAAATCATCAGTTCGCTTCCGGAGATACAACCCATCGCTCCACCACTCCCACGCATCCATCCCAACTCGTAAAATTGGACCATTAATTTTGTGAAGTTTTGAAGAGTCATTGGCTGGAAAATTTTTATTTTTTAAAAGAAAGAAACGCGCGAAAAATTACCCCTTCATAATTTCGATTTTCAACAGTGGTATCCACCACTAGTTCCTGGAAATTCGGGTCGTTTACAAACTCCATCATCGGGAAAAACACAATGCCAACAGGGATTGACAATGAATAATGAAACAAATGTGGTGTACAGGTAAGAGATAGTGGGGGAGAAAAAGGACACAGTGTGGCCTGCTCTATCCAATACTATCTCGCCCACACATGTCTCTGCTCTCTCTTACGGAGGTTATGAACACTCGCCGTTTTGGCCTTTTTCTCTGACACGAATAGAGGAGGTCGTTTAAAATGCATCGATTTTTGGTTTGGCATTTTGGTTCCTGGAATTGCAAATTTTTTGAAATGAGATGAATAGGAAATTCATGAATTAAAAAGAAATGAACAACTTTTACAAGAAGCAAATAATAACACCGGATTATTGCATTGCATAAAAAATTTTCAAAGCAAAGGAATTAGTAACCAACACGTTACTCTATTCAGCGAAACTTTCCAAAATTTTAATAAAATCAGAAATGGTTTGACGTTCCACAAAAAGAATTTGAATATTTTGAGAAACTAACCAATTTTGAGCGGAAACGTTGTTATTTGGCGTGAAAATCCAGATTAAACAGATATCCTATGAAAAAAAGCGTGGATAAATCCATCATCTGTGTTTCGAAACTAAAATCCAGTGTTAAGAGATGTTCTCTTTTTTCTTCAATTCTTCAGATGGCGTACCGAATGTCAATTGCCGAACAAGCATCCGACGAGAACCTAATGAAAAAGTAGTCATTTCCACATCAATCGAAAAAGGAATCGTATAACGTAACAACATGTACAAAAAGCGACGATCATGGTGATAGAATATAATGCGAATTGCATAGACAAAGACGCTCGTTTCTCTTCCTGCGCTAACGTAACAATCCTGTTAGCCGTGCACTTTTTTGTCTTGCGTAAGTCTCGAATACATGATAATACTTGCCGATGGCAATCAAACAAGCATTTGATAAGTTTTTTTTTGTCTGAAACGACAAAAAGCGAGAGACGCGGTTATAAAAGGCTGTATCCAGAATCCAGAAGGTATGCGAAACGATGAGGTTTGCCCTGTTTTCCATTCTCTGTCTTGGTTTTGCCTATATTTCCTTAACAGATGCCTATATTTTTGATCCGAAAGCAGTAGACGCCCTTCTTCGAGAAATTCGAGCTCGATTACAAGCGACAGGTGATGATCCTCATGCAAAAAAAGTGGAGCAGGAGACCGAAGAAATCAAGAAAGAAGAGCTGATGCAAGCAGATGTTGAAGGATCTGGATCTGGAGAAGAAATCGAAGGATCGGGAGAGGTCGTGAGTAATGTGACTGGTGTCCCAATTATGGAGGATGAAGAAAAAGTCAAAGTGAAAGAAGGGTTTCCAAGACCTGAACCAATTTTTGATAAGTATGGAAATTTGAAGAGCAAGGATCAATTGGAATCATTAACTTATGCTAACTTCAAAAAGAAAGCTCCAATTACATTGCAAGGTAAGAATTTACAAAATTACAATAAAGATTTTTATTCTTCTAGACCACTATAACAAAAATCCAACCGGAACTCTTCAAATGCTTCAAGGATTAGATATTCATGGTTTTAATCCCATTTTTCTCATTCAAACTCTTAATTTTGAAATTTCAGGTGCTTCTGGAGGATATCACAGAGCATTATCCGGTGGTTATCTTCCTCCATCAACGTATGATCCATACAATGTCAACTGGCACAGTTATGGAGAGGAAGGAGTCAAAATGAAGGACAAAGCGATCTCAGTTTTCAGACGGGTTATTGCACCAGGAGTGTAATTTTTTTGTATATTGTTGTTTTTTTTCAATTGTTTTTTTTTTCAAATTGCCCTAATACAAACAAGCATGGTCGTAATACTGCTTCATAATAAACTTGTGTTTTTTTCTGTCTTAAACAATATCTTTAAAAAAACTTCCATTTGACCACAAATACAACTTCTGTGTTGATAATGTCCTTGAGATTTGCCAATTTCACGTGGAGATTTTGCCGCCCACAATTAAAAACCAGGAAGTATGAAATAAAGTGTTTTCGAATATCGGCGATTTCAACTTCGATCCAAGGTTACTTACATTACCTAAGCCGGAGGGTTGTGTTGTTGATGGCAGAAAATAATAAAGAAACCGGATTCAAATTTTTCTGTCGTATGCGAAAAAAGATAGTGATTAGGGTTGAGTGATTTGTTTCTGAGAAAAAATTCAATATGAAGGCCGTTCTTGAGTGATTAGATGAGGACGGCAGAATAAGTGAACCTTGGTGATAACACAGAAAAGAAGTGTGTATAACAGAGATAATCAGATAAGTATGTTAAAATGAACGTGGACGATCCATGTTATTTACTGAAAAAAAGAAGACAAATTTAATTCAATAGAATATCCTTGGAAACTATGAAAAATTGGGTCAAGTTTGGTACTTGTGGCAGAAGAGAAGAGATTAGATCTCAAAGCAATTTTTGAAACTACAAATTGAGAAAAGAACTTTTCAGAATATCTATACTTTAAAAAAGTTGAGCAGAAGCAATGGGAGTAAAACAGTTTTGAATTATAACTTAAGAAAAATTAACTTCACGCTGGAATAACTTGAACCAAAACCAGTATAAAAAGATAAATTTGAATCAAAACTAGATTTGGCGTTCTATCGGAACATGTAACTGAGAAATATAATCGAGATGATGTTTTTTCAGAGAATATTCAAAAATTCAATTATAGTCTTTTTGTTAAACTAAAAGATAAAGTCATACAGTCAACTAAAAAAAATGTTTCCTTTTCCGACTCCCTGCAAAAACTGAACTGCTGTTCAACTATGTTTAACATCCTAATCAATATAAATGTCCTGAGACTTTTTACGGGTTTTGGAACCATTTTTTACTTCCTGTATGATTTACTCCACACGTCTTCTTGAATTTGAATTACCTGTTTCAAACAATCAGAAGACACATACACATCATTTCCTTGTTACCTACCGCATCGTAACCTTGTTTTTCCGATATCAATACCATTGCATAAGATGAAGTGGTTTTTCGATCAGAACGCTTTTTCTGCCTTCTATATCTTCAGTGACCGTCATCTCATCTCCCTCACCTAATCTCTTGGTCTAGCACACCTGCACTTCCTTCTACTAATGACCTCCGTGCCCGACCACCCTTTCTTTTTTTTATGTTGGCAGTTCCTGCTACGGGCTACTACTTACCTACACCTAAACCACGCCTTCTTCTCTTACGAACAATTGATATAAAAGGAATTGGAAAACTCTTGAAAACCACACCAAACTGAAGATGTTTGAGGAGAAACTTCTTGTATCTGTCGCTTCGGCCTTCTCGACCCTCGCCATTGTTGCCTGTCTCATCGTCGTCCCATCCCTTTATTCGACTATCGATGAGATCCACAACGAGGTTCTCGATGGAGTTCAAGTGTTCCGTGTTGAGACTGATTCTGCTTGGACCGAGATGATGGACATCCAAATTCTCGTCACCCCACCAACCAAGCCACGTGTCAACCCATTCAACTCTGTCTTCCGTCAAAAGCGTCAAACCTTCTCTGGACTTCCAGCTTGGTGCCAATGTGAGCCAACTAAGCCAACTTGCCCACCAGGACCACCAGGACCACCAGGACCAGCTGGACAACCAGGTAAACCAATACTAGTTCTAGTTTCAAACTTAATCATTTGATATTACAGGAACCCCAGGAGCCCCAGGACCAAAGGGACAAGACAGCACCACCACCTATGCTCCAATCGCTTGCCCACCACCAGCATCCGACTGCATCAAGTGCGCTCCAGGACCAGCCGGACCAGCCGGACCAGCAGGACCAGCTGGACCAAAGGGACCAGACGGACGTCCAGGACAACCAGGATCTGCTGGACACCCAGGAGGCCCAGGTCAACCAGGACCAAAGGGAGACAACGGAGCTCCAGGAGCACCAGGAGGTGCCGGACAACCAGGACGTCCAGGAAAGGACGGACAACGAGGAAAGGGAGCTGCTGGAGCACCAGGAGCCCCAGGAAAGGCTGGACCAGCCGGACCTGCTGGAGGACCAGGAAACAATGGATCCGATGGAACTCCAGGACCAGCTGGACCAGCTGGAAACCCAGGAACCCCAGGAAACAAGGGATCCGATGGACATCCAGGAACCCCAGGAGCCGCTGGAGGACCAGGACACGATGCCGCTTATTGCGCTTGCCCACCAAGATCCGCTGTCTTCATTGCCCGCCGTCATTAATATCTTTTCCAATATCAATAAATACTTCAGCATTCAAAAATGTTTTTTTTCTATCCGAGTTCTTCATAAAAACAGAATATATACTTCTGCCATATTTTGAAAACACTCTGAATTTAGCACCTGCACACTAGGAGCAAAAACTTATTTCCTCATTGCCTCCACCCTCTTCGTCTCAAATTTCGATGTTTGAAATTAGAAATTTTGAAAGCAGACACACAGAGGTCAACTATTGAGAATCTTACGTGAGATGCTTCAATATCCCTTCGTTTTCTTCAGAACAATGTGTAAAGTGGAAAAAAAATCTAACGAAAATATTCTTGCTCTCTATCTCTTAGATTATCTTTTTTCCGGTCGCCGGTTTGCACTTTGTAACATATTTTTAATCGTACAGTTTGAAAATAATTTCTGGTTCAATGGGAGCAAAGAACAAAGTTTATTTTCCATTTATATAAGAAATCTTAGTTTTGTTTACAACATGCTCTGACTAACGGGGTGTTAATAAGATTCATAGCGAGTTCTATACGAACGCTTTTTTTCAATCGTTTTCAAAACTTCATTTTTAATCCTTCATCTGGTTTCAGTTTTACTCATTGCAGTGGTAGAAAAACTTTTAAAAGTTTGACAAAAACATAAAAAAGTAACTGAAAGTGTTTTCAAAAGTGTGTTCTCAAAAGCATATGCACAGAGGGAGAAAGCGTTTGTCGGACTCCACGAGAAGAAGAAGTGACGTAAAGCAACAGTTGTCCAGGCGGACGGATTCGACCCCGAAAAGCGAGCCGCTGTGTCCGCCCGGCTATCCGCCAGGTCGTCTCCGGCCAGAAAAGAAAAGAGCGCAAAACGAGCGGAATGCATATTGAAGCTGCTGCATCGCATCGATTTTGTTATGTTCTCACTGGGAGAGTCCCCCCTCCTCCGGCCACCCAGCTATTTTTCTCATTAGTGACTTCTATTTTTGAATGAGTGAATGAAATGCAAAGCGGCGCTCTTAAAAAAAGCTTTTTTCAACCTATCAATTGAAATTTTCTCACGCTTTCTAGTACAATTTATTTCTTTGCTTTTTGATCTTTTTCATTTTTTCTTGGATTTGCTTTGTTTGCAGTTTAACTGAACTTCTCTAGTGACCTCTTTGTTTGTCTCGTAAATGTTTCATATAACACGTTAGCAGGTACATGTGTCTAGCACGTTTTCTTTCAATTCTTTGTTATGATACTTTATAATCTATCTAGTGGGAATTTTTATTGTTTTCTAAGGTTTTTAAGTACCGATAAAACTTTGAATTTTTGTAATTGTTTTTTGAAAACTTAAAATACAAATATTTTTAAAAAATATGTTCTATTTATGGTTGTGAACCTTTTTCACAAATGGCATTCTAAAAGTAGCCAAAACCAATTTTGCAATTCAAATAAATAAAATGAATGGCCACGGGCGATTCATTTTTCAATAAAACCACAAAGAGATCTTAAGACTCTCGATCCCATCATGCAAACTTTTCATCCTCTTTTTTTCGGTCCTTCCTCAACTTCTTTTCTTCTAGAAAAAACACATGCAAAAGCATTGTTGCTCTCTCACTCAAAAAAAAACGGAGTGCTTATTTTTCATGACATTTTTTTCTTGTCTGGGTCCTCTTTCGGTCAGAGAACGGATATTTCTGATTGTGTAAACATAGAAGGAAACTTTTAAAGGATTAGGAATATTTCATAATCCATGTTCTTTAAGACTGATCATTGCTGCCATAACTACGTCATTAAAAGCAGGGAATTCCTGCAATCCTTCGAAATAGAATACATATTTTTGCAGAAAAAGTTTTTTAGTTGAGTTTTTAAAATTTTTTGTTGGCTTATTTAGACTCTTTAATGATAATTGGCTCAATTGGTCAAAAAGATGTACATGATCAAAAAACACACCATTCAAATGTTTCCCGAGTTCAGTAAAATTTCTATGGAAAATGAGCGAATTAATTTTTTTCAACGGTGTACCGTTGACTTTTGAATAACAATTTCCAGTATGACTGCCCTCAGAAAATCGAAAAATCAAATGGTCAATCTTTGATTATTTGTTTATTTTTAGTATTAAGAACTTCCTAAAATGAAGGTTCACGTCACATATGTTATTGTCTTGATTCACTTTAGACTCGTGTCCCCCTACTATCTCCTTATCACATTTCGTCGGGTTGCCCATATTTTGTTTTCTCGTCAAACACTGCCACCTCTCTCATCTACCTGCTTTGTTTTTCTCAATGTTCAACGGACAATCTGTTCAAATATATTTTTTATTTCAATTGTTTCATGATTTTCTGAAAAAAGGTTTAGCTACCCGGAGGCAAGAAAGCAAAAAGCTTTTCCGAGTCTAGAGAAAAGGGATAAGCTAGAAGAGGTTAATCGAATTTGGTCCAATTCACACAGGCTTCTTCAGTGAGTGAAAATACGAGAGAGAAAGTGAGAAAAAGAGTATTTGCATCCGTTTCGAAACTTTTTTATTACCTCACACTGGATAAAAGGTTCTATTTCTGTTTGCACTTTGTTTTTTTTTTTTCGCAATATTTCTTATTGTGTTTTTGGTGCTATCTAAATCTTTTCTTTGCTCACAAGAACAAAAGTCATGGTGTTTTCGTTTGACTAATCTTTCTCCTACTCTAAAGGAAGTTTGCCCGTCGCTTACTTAATCCTACGCATTACCTTTGAAATATTGATGTGTTTCTTTACTGCATCAGTGTCATTCAAACTGCTTCTCGTCGTTTTCGATTCGGGTGACTCTTTACCCTAATTTGCATTCAACTATTTTCTTTTGAGCAGCCAGTAGATTTTACTCTTTTTTTTCTGTTTAGAGTTGGATTCTCATTGAGAAAATGTTCTCATCCGTAATGAACTTTCCATTTCCTTTCTCATAAAGTCATCAAAGTTCCATTATCATAATCTTCTCAGTTTCCGGTCGCCACATACCCAATCTAATCTTTTGCACATTTGTTTTTCACTTTTCCTCTCTTTTCTGCCCTCCTAGACTACTTTTTCATACACAATATTTGTATGAAAATAAGAATTTCATTCAGTTCAAATAAAAAACGGACATTACAGTGACACCTAAATGTGGCAATCTGTTGAACAGCCGGCGTTCCAAATTTCGTAATGAATTGGGCTCTTTTACGAACATCTGCCGCCTTCGTTTTTGCCACCACTTTCCTTTTATGGTTCATTTGTTCTTGGCGTCATAGAAAAGAGAAAAGTAGTCAGGGAAATGCTCTTTTTAATGTTTTTTCTCTCCCCGGTTCAATAGTTCAGGCGGCATTCATAGCAGATATAACCATTCACTTACATCTTAGAAGGCTCACAATGTGTTAATTAGCTGTTTTCTTTCGTTTTCGTATAGCGAATAGCGGGTTTTAGACTGTCATCTTGATCTAGTTTATGTTTGGTTCATTTTTTAATCGAAGTACTCAATTTCCCCTACATTTCATACATCTTCACTTGGTTTGACGTCTTTTTGAACCGATTGATCACTACTCTCATACCATCTTTTTTTGAGATTTTTATCATTTATCTCTTTCCAATAGTCAGTTTTTTGCCTCTCTGATTGAAGATAGATTCAATCCGTTTTCTCCAGTTATGAACTTTTATGTTTCGTTTTGTACTCCAACCTTTTTTATTCTTACATTTCTGGACATTATACTCGTAATTTCTATTTCCTCAACTTATCTATTCTCCTTTGTTTGGTTGCGTTAGGATAAAAACTCCTAGATTAGCCCTCTGTATTCACCCACCTGCCTCCACCCATGCTGCGTCTCTTCATGTAATACACGGTCACCTTTATCTCTCACCTGTCCAGGATGACCTTTCCCAGAAGCAAAAAATCAAACGGTCTGCGTCTCTCAGAGACATACAGTCTCTCGCCGGACCATCGAAACATGTTGTTGTTTTGAACGGTTTAGGACACGTCATCGATCGACTCATTCTACCTCCATTGTTCTCTAGTGAACGGTCCATTTTCGTTTTTCTCTCGTTTTTTCGGCAATAGTTCGCATTTCCCGTGGATTTTTCGAAGTTCAAGCATTTTATGTCCGTTCCATGATGTTTTCTGATACATAGTTAAAGAATTTCGAAAACTAACCCATGATCCATCATCTAATAATAGTGAAATACGACAAACAACCTGCTGCCCCCAGACATCCCATTTAAAGTGACAAACGAGAACGTTTTCGAAAATTCCTCTTTCTCTCTCTCAACGACCGATTAGTTCCACTAATTGATACTTTTTTCTCTAGTCTCTTCTTATCAAAAATCGGTTATCAAATAGATCCATCCTTCGCATCTTTTGTCGGCGAGAAAAAAGTGTACTTTACTCTTCTTCATCAAGGGGTACAAATACTTGCCAACTGTCCTCTTTTTGCTAAATGATAAACACGTTGTGGTCATGTGCCATTTTTTGCGACCTTGTGAAATCAGTTTTGAATGCTCCAAAGTACAAGCTTGTACTGGGGGTACATGGAGGCACAGTCCAGATGCCACCGAGTGACCTCATTCAACTGATACGCAGTTCTAGCTGATAATATGCTACACAAGTCTTATCTTGACCAAAACTGACCCATCCGGCCTTAAAGAGGGTTGAGAAGTACACAACATTTTTCGTTATTATCATTAAAGAACACACGCTGATTGGATACGATACCACGTGATATGCGTATGACAAACATCTTTTGAGGGAGAAGAGACTTTAGGTCAGTCAGATCACAATTTTTTTTTTGAGAAAAAGACTGTCTCCTCCTCTTTTGAAATTGATTATAAAAGAAACTGTAGGGTAGGAAATGGCATATGAAATCCTGATGAGTTCTCTTAATCTAATGGACCATCTCCTCATAGATCAAACTATCAATCGTTCATAAATAAGGTTTATGGTCTTCCTCCTGACATCTTATCTCCCGTGAATACAGTTTAGTCGGTCATATTTATTTTTCCTCTCTTTCTCTTATTAGTCTTTCTCAATCAAAACAATTTCTTTAATATTTCAAAATTTCAGGTAAATTGTATACTGACCCTAGTTATCTAACGTTTCGACAATGGTTATTCTAACCAAAGAACAGCAGCAAGAGGCCGCCAACAACGGATTGTGGCTTCCGCAACTTGAACGGGATGCGTGTGGAGTTGGATTCGTGTGCTCCATCAAGGGAACAACTTCCAGCAAAATCATGTTGGATGCTCGTACCATGTTGGAGAGAATGGCTCATCGCGGAGCTTGTGGTTGCGACAACGATTCGGGTGACGGTGCCGGCGTCTTGACTGCTATTCCCGACGATCTCTATAGAAAATCGGTTAAGGAGTGAGTTTTTTTTTTCATTTCATATCAAAACGTTCATTTCTTCCAGGCAAGATGGATCGGATCTTCCACCGTTCGGACAATACGCCACGGGAATCCTGTTCCTGGAGGAGGAATCGTACAAGCAAGCGAAGGAGGCCTTCCAGGATCTGGCTAGAGCATGCGGTCTGCGGGTTATCGCCTGGCGCAAGCTAGGAACCAATCGTGAATGTATCGGAGAAGAGGCTAAGAAGACTGAGCCACTCATTCGTCAAGTCTTCGTTAGTGCTGATTATGCTGAAAGTGATCCGGCTAAGTTTGAGAGAAGCGTCTACTTGCTTCGCAAGCAAGCCGTCAATAGTATGACAAAACAAGAGGTTGAGTGCTATGTCTGCTCCTTGAGCACTTCTACAATTGTCTACAAGGGACAGTTCAACACTCATCAATTGTTCAAGTATTATGATGATTTGGTTAATCCAGAATATCAGACCCATTTGGCTCTTGTCCACTCTCGGTTCTCTACCAACACTTTCCCCAGCTGGAATCGTGCTCAACCCAACAGAATTTTGGCTCACAACGGAGAAATCAACACTCTTCGTGGTAACATCAATTTGATGCGTGCTCGTGAAGGAGTTATGAAATCGAAATACTACCGCGACGATCTTCAAAAGTTGTTCCCTATTGTGGAGGAGGTAAGCATTCGTCATACTTGTTTTCAGTTCCTCTAGTTTTCCCCCTCATTTTAATTGCTCACCAAACCAATTCTCTGAAAAATCTCGTCGTAAATTCATGCTTTCACACTTCTTTTTGTTAAATTGTGGGTGTGTGTCAACGAAGGCTTTGGTCTCGGCAGTGAAGCCCAATTAGACACACAAGAATAACAAACATGCTCGTAAAACGTTATCTTCGTAACCTTTTAGCGATGTTCTTGTATTTCACATTACTACATAAGGAAAAAAGACGACGTAGTGTTTCGGAATTCTCGAATTGCAAATTTCAAATTACATGACCTTAGGTCTTACACCCCCATGAGAATCTATTTGAAATCAGAATCTTTACTTGTTCTTTGCAGGGCCTCACCGACTCGGGATGTCTCGACAACGTCATGGAGTTCCTGGTTCGCGCCGGCGGGAGATCTTTGCCGGAAGCAGCCATGACTATGGTACCGGAGGCGTGGGAAAAAGACGACGATATGTCGACGGAGAAGAAGCACTTTTACCGTTGGGCTGCAATGAGCATGGAGCCGTGGGATGGACCTGGTAATTAATCTATTCTAGTGCAAAAATATATCTGGATTCTATTGGTCTAGTGCATGGGAAGCTCTAATAAGTGATAGACTAAAGGTCTTTGAAAAACAAAAAATGACGTTCTTGTATGATCACTTTTCAGTGTAAATATCATAACATTCTAGATTCGAGACTAAAGAATCGTGGAAAACTTTTTACTTGTTTACACAGCAGTGATGATGTCTGGAAAACTAATAGTTTTCAATGTTTAGTGCACTTATTGAACCCATGGAATATTCAATTTCATTTAAATGATGTGTTCGATGATGAACTTTTGATAGATGTGTGAAGTGGAATCCCATACGTTATAAGAATATCCCTCCTCCATAAAACGTTTGACATTTGAAACACGAAACCTTTTCTTTAAACCCATTTCCTCTTTTTTTCAGCTCTTCTCGCCTTCTCCGATGGAAGATACATTGGTGCAATCCTTGACCGAAACGGACTTCGACCGGCAAGATACTACTTGACAGAGGATGACCATTTGTACTTGAGCTCCGAAGTCGGCGTCAACGACATTCCAATTGAGTCCGTCGTCAAAAAGGTATGTTTATAAAAAAAAAAGAAGGGAAAAACGCTTTCTATCATTGAAACGTGCGAAACCGCTTGAGAGCGGAGAAAAAAAAGGCGATGAAATATAGATGAATGCAGTGATGCTCTTTTGAGCATCGCTCAAGCGAACAGACAATGGTACGGGCAGATTGGACACTGAAATTGAATTATTCCCCAATTGTGGTCGACGTTTGATTTCTAATGTTTCTTGTTTCTTTCCGGGTGTTGTTTTTTTGGTGTTGTAGTAGTTCACATGTTTCGCTTTCACAACAGTAGATTTTTTATCCAGCACAACTTTAAAAAGGGGTGAATAATGGCGGTTACAGTCTCATTAGAAATTAGAATAAGTTTGAGGTGAAAAGAGAGAGGGGGGCAACTTGGATGACGAAAATGAAAAATGAAGCAGTTAGAAAAAAGAGAGAAGGACGAAAGTTAAACAAAAGAAAGTGTTGTCTCTGATTTATTTTTTTGGAAGTTTCGACGTCTACATGAAGATGTTCATAGGGTGCAAAATGTTGATCGTGATGTTGTTAGTGGTAGTTGTGTGCGGGTGTTGTGCTGGATTTAGAAACCTTGGCCACTGAGAACGCTGTAATAAGGATCGATTAGTATTAGTTTCCTTTCAAGTCTAGATCAACTTACTCATCGACGTCGATGTACTCAGCAATCGCTGGAGCCTCGGCCGGAACGTAGCGGTAACCCAAGTGTCCTTCGCTGTTTCCTCCGCGCTTTCCGAAACTGAAAAGCGAATTATTTCTTAACTGCCCGGGTTTTTTCCATTAACTTACCGCATGAGGACACGGTTAGGCGCCGCGTTGATGGTCGAAAGAGCCAACATAAGAACGCAGAAGATAGCCAAGATGCTACGGACGGAGAACATACCTAGAACAAAAACTTAGTATAGTAGTGTTGAAGCTAAAGAAGAGAAATAGAAAAGAAACGCTTTTTTGTACTATTAACTATGTATTATTGAGTAGGTCCGTCAGAACCAAACTCTATAAAAAAAAAGGAGAATCAGAATTGAAAAAGGAGATGAGGAGGCGGCTCACCGACTCGGAGCTCGCCACCACAACCGAATGTAAGGTGAGCCTTCTCCGATTGTCTTCTCGCGATGTTCCCAATGTGGGCGGAGCTTTGAGAGCAAGAGTGCGCAGAATAAGCAACGATAGAAAATAGGGCGGGATCAAAAAAGGGAAGATAGATGAAGTGAGAGAGAGAGAGAAGGAGAGAGAGGGGAAAGGCTTGAGATTGAAATTGCCAATTTTGTCACCCACTTACAGTATTCTCGAAGCGGAAAATGAGCTTTTTAGGGTGTGTGAATAGGAATGAGGGGTGCAAGCAAGGGCGGGTTGAATGTTGTTTGCAAGAATTTCAAGCGTTTTTCTTGAAATTGGAATGCTATTTTGGACAATGTCTGTTTGAATAACTATGAGATTGCTACATTCAACGATTGCTCTCAGACTTTCACTTTACGACTTTGCAAGAAAAAAACGGAGGATCATGTGAAATTTCAGTGTTGACTGGCTTCTCATTTGAATTTATTGGTTAGTGGGCGGATGGAAGGACAATAAGACCTCAACTAGACAAAAAATTGAAAGATTTTGTTCTTCCACGAGTGTATTTTCACGAACAAGACGTGTGGAATATGTGAAAGGAGAAGAAGAAGCAGTGAACACTCGTGTATTCCTTCGAACAACAATTTCTTTGTTCGGCTCATAACTGAATTCCTCCAAAACCTATAGTCGTTCACTAGTTCTCAAATCTATTTTTGAAATTTTGACGCCGGATTCTATAATTAGTATGACATCAGTTTCCATTTGATTAGTCTGATTCATAATTCGCAGACGCACACCGGAAGCAAGAGTTCAATTGTGTATTCAAGAGGTCAGAAATAGATTAAAATCGCCAAATTCTATGGGACACACAAAAAAAGTGAATTTTGTTCTTTTTGCAAACGTAGGAGTAGAATAGAGTGCATTCATCAATAATGTTAATAATTTCCTGCGTTTTCAATGATGATGATGAGGTTAGTAGAACCAAATATTAGATTCTTTAGAAGTAGAATTGAAAGCCATATTTCGGAAGAATGACAAGAATTCGACATCTTTCTAATTCACTAAATTCTTGAGATGATGGACCACCAGAGCCGTGAGGGACACAGATAAAAAAGAGGAGAGTGACGTTTTTTCTGCCGTTTCGTGAATACAAAATTCGAATTAAAATGAGCGCATATTTTCGATTTTTTATTCTCGAACACAAGGGTCTCTCATGCCGAGCATATCGTGTTTTTCATTGGGGCCAGTGAAATAGCACCTTTGAGGAAGTAAATTAAAAGATCAGAAATACTGGGAAATCGTGGCCCATGGTTTGCTACGTGTACCTGTTAATCTAATTCTGGATGGGGATGCCAGATCCGGAACCGGAACCCCGTTACGTTTAAGGTTTTCGAAAGCATTTTGAAAAAGCTTCAGTTGTTTACTGAAATTGGCTGAAAAATGGCGTCCAATTTTAATTTCGCATCTGGTAACTGTGATTGCTGTTAGAAAGCGTTCTAGAGTTGGAGAGAGATTTTCATCTGCTTTTGGTTAGAATGAAAACGAGAAGATAGAAAAACACAAAGTCGTTAATCATGGCGGACACGGTATCTTAGGTTGTTTTTTCCCTCTCTCCGTGATTTTTATCTTAAATGCGTCACTGACAAATTTTTAAGATTCTAGAAAAATTTATGTTAATTTTTCCTTCTCCGATTTTCTATTCTTAGCGTGGGGGACCTAGGTGAAAAACAAAAAAAAAACGATAAAAACACGACATCGTAAAACGAATAATTTTCGGATACCGTAGTTGTCTTTATGAGTTTTTGATACAATAATTTGAGCTATTACTCCGGATAAAATTTTGGACTACGGTTAAAAGTAAATAGAAAAAATGCTATCATAGGGAAAGTAGCAGAAAATAGTTTGGAACGTCGCCTAGCTAACATGTGCATTATTTGCAGTAGATACATGAAATCATAACCAGCTGGTGCCAATTAACATAATTTAGTAAAATAAAATAGGAGAGCTTATAAGAAAATAATTCCTTTTTAAGATGACTCATGAACAATTGAATTGCTGGTCGGTAAAAGTAGCTTCCTCCACTCTTTCGTCTTTGCCGGGGCAATTAGTAAAACGGAAATCTTTCTTCTTTTGTTTTCTTGTGCTTTCTTCCCTAGCCTCTTGACGTAGTCTTAGCCTTTTCTAATGATATGGTTTTCCTAACTTTTCTAGAATTCAAGGTGACGTGATGAAGTGCACTGTAGCCGGAAATTGAAAGAGTATCTCTTTTTGCACCATTTAGTCGTATGTTTTCTTTCTCGTAAATTGAGTGTCTTCTATTCCAACAGAAGAGATTTATTATGCTTTCAACACACTGGAACGGATTGTAAATAAATGAGGTTTTGTATCCTCCACCACCCCAATATCGGACGACAACGATGGACACACTAGTCATCAATTTGAGGGTACGAATTGCTCGCTATATAGTCATCGTCGCACCTAATTTTTCAAAAATTGTGTATCTCCGAGGGCGTTTGAAAGATGTAGTTGAAGACGGATAGGTCCGGGAGAATGACGAACACTCTATTTTTCATTTCAAGTTGTTGCTCATACCGAATCCGGGTGTTGGTGGGGATCCGGTTGTCTTTTCGAAAATGAAAATTGGCGGTATTGTTGTTCATTCATTCGAAAAACACAAATTCAAAAGGAGAAGGGAGAAGATTAAGCGATTCACAATTTATGGTCGGCTTTGAAATGAAAATGATATGGAATTTTCGTGTCATGAGTAAGAAAAGGGATTCTGTTTCTGCAAAGCAAAACGAAGTGAGGGGAAATATGAACATTTTAAAAACAATTAGAAGAGCATTTTGGAATGTTGTTGATTTGATGTTGGACTTTTGTTGAGCTTTAGTTGGCTTCCCTCGTAAACCCAATTTAGAAACCAAAATTTTATTTTTTGTTATGCCTTGACTTTTATCGGTTAATCCATGGATACTAGTTGTAAACATGTTTATTGTACTATGTTGTCATCGAACAGTTAAAATATTTTATGGATTGTAGTAGTCCTCTTTTAGAGTGTTTGCACACTTGAGCGCCCTCTGGATTTCAATTTCAACGTCATTTGTGATTTTGTCGGGAGTCTTCATACGTTAAGAGGTCATCTAGCCATGATGAGTGCTTGAGAAACCGTTCAGATATTCTATGATGAAATTTCGGATGATGTCAACAAATTGGTTCCTTCTGGTTGAGAAACTAGGGTTTTTCACTGATCTGTCTGGTTTTCTTCGTGAGAACTAATTGATCATGACGTTTAACTGGGGATGTGAACTTTTTTTGATTCTAGTGTACTTTCAATATTTGTCGTGGGATACATTTTCTCGTAATTGTCTGCATTTCATTTTTACAAAACAAAATTGAATGAGCAATAAGCAAAACGGTGACTGTTCTTATTGTCTGTTGAATGACTCGAAAGAAAAACACTGCAAAACACGAAGAGCTTCATTTTCAATTTGCTAGTTCATCTATAATACATTTTCTTCCTTACTGCTGTCTTAGTCGATTGTTCAGTCATAACACCCCCTCGATTGGATTGGAGTTGAGTCAAGGGAATGACGCCCACATTTCAAGACAGCACAAGTTGCTCTGTAACCACTTGTCTCGAACCTGAAAATTCTGAATTTCTCTTTTCTAGTCAGGCAAAAACACCGGAAGTTTTGTCGGCACCGGCGATGAATGAAGAAAAAGCGAACGACCGAACCATGAAATTCAAAATTCTAGAAAAGTTTTTCCATTTTTCTCGCCTCACTTTGTCATTCATAAATGATCTTTCATATAAAGAGAGAGAGAGAGTGAAAGAGTAAAGTCGAACACTGACGTGATACGTTGCATATCTTGAAATCTAGAAGAGAAAAAACAATGAATAATAACATTAATTTATTCTCCAATCTATGCAAACCACTTGATGAGAGATGAAGAAGAAGAACATGGTGGGACGGGAGGGAGAGTTCTTTTCGCAAAAGAGAGCCGAAGAATTATGCAAGTTAGATAAAATGATGAGACGAGAATGCCACTGTTGTAGGAAAAAAGTGTTCGGAATGGGAGTGAAAATGTTCGAAAGAATACAAAAAAACAGAAGCAGGCCACACAATCAAAAAAGGGGTTAACAGAGAAATTATTTGCCGAAGCGCATGGTTCCCAATGGGTTTCTCTTTCCGAAGCGCATGGTTCCAAATGGAGCATCGGATGATCTCTTGCCGAAACGCATGGTTCCAAGTGGCTCATCTGGATATTGAAAATTCAATACAGAAAGATAACAAGTAGTTCCTTACCAGATCCTCTCTTTCCAAATCTCATGGTTCCGAATGGAGTTCCATCATCTCCTCGTTTGCCGAAACGCATTGTTCCGAACGGTTCTGTAATTTGCTATCATAGATTCCCTATTGCCTTCAGTATCTCTTACCGTTGTCTCTCTTTCCGAAACGCATTGTTCCAAATGGAGCATCCTCACTGGCACGCTTGCCGAATCTCATGGTTCCGAATGGAGCGTCGTTTTCCGGATCACGTTTTCCGAATCGCATAGTTCCGAATGGCTCTACAAGTGTAATAAGTGTCAATCCTTACTAGTCGGTATTTGTACCTGAACTACGCTTTCCGAAGCGCATGGTACCCAATGGGGTACGTTGATCGCGGATCACTGGTTCCGAATCAACAGTGGAACGTTTCCACAACAGACTTGGATAGTCACCATCCTCGAAAGCAAGCTCATCGCTGGCAGCTCGTTTGCCGAAGCGCATTGTTCCCAATGGGGACCTTTTCGGTGTGGCATCTAAACTAGCGAGCATCTTATCAGAATATCTTTTCCCTAGACTTACCAGACGCCGCCAGAAACGCGCAACCCACACAACACAAGAGGATGAGGTGATTGAGCGATATCATTTGTTGGTGTCGCAGAAGCTAACACACAGGGGTACCTAGAAGTTTATAAGTTGTGTCTTGTGGAAAAGTGTCAGAAAACGAAAGTGGTATTATTTGAGCTAGTCAAGATATTTGCATGTTTTTATATGAGCCAGAAATTTCATTTCGAAGTTTGGTTGAATGCACAAAACCCTCCCTATTGGTTTCTTAATGGGGGCGGGTTTCAGTAACTAAGTCAGGAATGCGTGTAAATTGAAATTGAAGTAAATAGTCTCGACTCCGAGAAAAATGTGACATAAGAAAGCTCTTTGGACCTCAAAAATTAGAAAAATGCGGTTTTGGTTCGAACCACCGCTTTAATAAGTACTCGGTACTTTCTATTGTCAGCTATAAGAATTTGGAGGCGTTGGCAATTTTTGGGGCGGGTTTTTGAGTAAGTGGTCCCTTCTAAGGTTGTCGCAGTGTTGCAATTCACAGGTCAAACGATTACAAAGTTATTTGAAAAGAATGTGAAAATGCTTGACGTCTACCGACCGCCCAACTCTTCTTCACACTTTTCAACCACCTCAACAATGGTTCGAAAGGTGCCGTTTCTATAAAAAGTGGCACCTCAAATTATGCGTCGTCATCTGACATTTTTGGAATGTTTCGAGAAAAGAAATCGGGATAATTGAGCATACAAAACGGGTGTAAGAAGAAGCGTAGGAGGCGCCACTCCAGAAGTCAGTAACTCAAAGAAACCTAGAAATTGAGAAACTGAAGAGGTAACCGGAAGAGGTGGGATCTTTCTTCGTAAACCTATAAATCGTGTTGTTATTCCCTATAATTCAACTCCGCATGGGTAACGACTCTGACGACTTTTGGCTCTTTTCGGGTATACGGTAGTTGTTTCTGGTGACATCAAACGTCGTTTCTGACACCTTCAATTACTATTGCGTGTTCAGATCCGTTTGTCAGAAAACGAGATTGATTGATAATTGTTAGGTACGACTACTTGGACTATAGTTGAGCAGAAAGAAAAGCAAAAGGATGTTTTGGTACCAACACCTTGTGAAAACCAAAGAAAAGGGTGACTCAAAAAGTTGATTAATGAACCAGAGGGCTCTTTCTGTTTTGTAAATGAACCAGAAAAAGAAGCGTGGTTTGAAAAATTAGGAATTCTAGAGAAAACGTCACTTGTACTAAAAACTATGAGAAATAGAGTAATGATCAATTACTCTCGATACATCTTTTTGTTCGTACCATTCAATGAAAAATGTGTTTTTGAATGGGAAAATCTTGGAATCTGACGTATTTCTAAGCGTGGATACTTAATTATGTATTTTCCGGGGAGAGACATGTAACAATGTGACATTTCACGAACAATATTCTGAATATTAGTGCACTTTGATTCGTATAACAATGATCTCAAAGTAGTCGCTTTTTTATTCGCCCAAACCAATCTGAAATTCTTTTGAAGAGAACAACAACGTAGTTAACAGATGGGCTTATTTTTCCATGCGGAACCCAACCACTTTATTCGAAGACAGCAATAAATGGTGTTGAATAGATACAAAATCATGGATGAAAAGAGAGAAGTGAGAGATTCTAGAGTGATTGAACAGGGACAGATTAGAAAAAACATTTCGAAGAGTGGTTCGCCGTGCATTGGGTTACCAGGTGACGAAGCTATTGCAAGTCGTAGTCTGGTAGAGGGTTGAATCGTTTTCCAAAGCTGAAAATTGAAAATAGTCATGCTTTCTTGACTTTTGATATTTGATGTGAACATTTGATGACGCTTTTAGTCGAATTGACTAATGTCTGTTTTCATAAATTTTCCTACGGAGCCATCAATTTTCACTTCTTACTCAAAATTTCGAAATTTCTTGAAAACTCACCGAATGGGTTCGCGTGGGGACCGCTTGCCGAAACGGATTGGCTCTCCACGTAGACGTTTGGCCATCATTGACGCCTCGAATGGTGCGAGGTCGTTGTCATTAGCTTGGGCGACAGTAGTACCCTTTAAATAAGCAAGTTGGCCGCGTAATAATTGATCGCGACTAGTGGGAATAGGGAGTATTCGTTTGGGTTGCACAAACTGGAAGGGACTTACAATGACGGCGAGAAGGACGAGGAAAAGAGCAGAAAGGATTCCGGAGACTTGCATGGTTTTTGCGACAAGTGGTTTTTTTGGCAACGACTGACAATGAGTCAGACGAAAGCTCAGTGTGCGGGTGTGTACCTGAAAATGGAGAGCCTTTTTACGTAAAAGATCTTTAGAGGAGAGATAGAGAGAATCGGATGATGTAGGGGGTGAAAGATACTGCTCATTAGCTCGGACCGATCGGATTTCAGTGCGAACTGAGTTGATGCCTCGTCAAGAGAGCGCGCGCGAATCGAATGAGCGAAAAACATGTCATCATGTGCAAATGGTGATTTTAAGAGAATAACGTGAAATATAATAAGATTAGTCAGAGGACATTAGAGAATACAACAATATCAAAAATAACCGATTTTGATGTGATCACTTAACAAAGTGCAACTTATTTCAGGATCGTCTCCGTCCCGGACGTATGCTTCTTGTGGATACTCATTTGAAGAAGATTGAATTGGATGAGGATCTCAAAACAAGAATCGCTCTTTCAAGACCACACAAACAACTTTCTTCATCAAGAATCTACTTGGATCTCATCCGAAAAGATGATGTGGTAAGCAAAGATTTCAGAAAACAAGACAATTCAATATCATTTTTCAGCTTTCTCATGGTGCTGTCACCAATGAGTACCTTAACCGTCTCCACTTGGAGCAGGTTAACCCTGGACTCATCAAGAAGAAGGACGTTCACTTGGACTCGGATCGTCGTCTCGCCCTCTACGCCTACACCCATGACACCTTCAGTCTTCTCTTGGTTCCAATGATCAAGGAAAAGAAAGAGGCACTTGGATCCATGGGAAATGATGCTGCATTGGCTTGTCTCTCGGACTACAGTCCACTGTTGTTCAGTTACTTCCAACAGCTCTTTGCTCAGGTACATAAAGAAATGGGAACAGTAAACGAGAGAGAAAGAATGAATGACTGAAGTTCAGAAACGAAAGTAGTTGGGGGGTCGTTAAATTGTTTTTGACAAAGCGGAAGAGTCATTCATTCAATTCGTTCACTCCTCCCACTTTTCCTTTTCACTGGAGTTGATTAGAAAAACAAACTTAAGACATCGTCCCAAATCGTAATTTTAGAGCTCGTCTCGGAAGAGACGAAATGTTTTTTCTAGTCAACCATGACGCAAGAAATGAAAAAAAAAGAGGGGGAGAAGAACGTATAGTGAATAGTTAAATGGAGAAAGAGCACAAAATAAGATTGAATGATTACAGGTTACCAACCCTCCAATCGACCCGTTCCGTGAGCAAATCGTCATGTCATTGAGATGCCCAATTGGACCGGAATCGAACATGTTGGAGCCGGATGCAGAGTTGGCTAGTCGGTTGATTCTTGAGCAACCAGTGCTTTCGATGGTTGATATGGAGGTAAGAAGAGAAAGAAATGGGAAAAAGCAAGAAAAGAAAACGGAATGACAATCAGATTGAGTCAGACGAACAAATTTTATAGTCTTAAAATTAGCCACGCGAAGCTCCGCCTAGTTCGTTAAGATCCTTGTGGGAATTTCGAATGACGCACGACTCGACATCTCATCCATTAGTCAATTTGAATTTACAGGTGATCAAACGTACGATGTACAAGGGATGGAAGTCGAAAACAATCGACATTACGTATCCAGTCAAATACGGAGTAAAAGGTAAGAAACGGGTGAAAAGATGATGACGAGTGAGAATAGGAAATGGGTAGCAAGAATTGATGGAGCTAATATCCGAAAAAATTGCAATTTTGCTGTGGCTACAACTGGTAATTAGCTGAAAAAAAGTGACTCGTTATGAGTGGAAATGAGTTTTGAGAAGTGCTAAATATGGATAACGAGTTCGTCACTATACTAGAAAAATTTTTTGAAGATGACGAAAATATTTGTTGAAAATCCGTACACATTTCTAACCAAGAATATCTTTTTAGCGATAGAGAAATGAAAATGTTACTGAAGAATGTCTAACATCATTCTATACCAACATAAGAAATGTTTCGGACGCTCTCAAAATATAAATATGTCGAAGACATGAATAAGTGATAAAATATAAATGTTTCAAATTTCTATTTTAGGTTTGGTCCCTGGTCTTGACGCCATGTGCTGCTCTGCCTGCACAGCCGCCCTCGATGGATACCAAATGCTTGTTCTGTCGGACAGAAATGCCAGTGCTGAACGTGTTCCAATTCCATCACTTCTTGCCGTCGGAGCCATTCACCAATGTCTCATTCGCCATCGTCTCCGTATGAAGGTGGCTATTGTTGTGGAAACTGGAGAGGCTCGAGTTGTTCATGACTTCTGTGTTCTCCTTGGATTTGGAGCAGATGCTATCTGCCCATACATGGTTTACGAGACAATGTACCGTCTTCGTAACTTGGGACTCTTGGATAAGGAGCTCAATGACGATCAAGTTTACCAAGGCTACCGTCAAGGAGTTGAACGTGGTATTTTCAAAGTGATGGCCAAAATGGGAATTTCAACACTCCATTCTTACAAGGTAAGCCTTTACTAGAATATGAAATGACTCGTGGTAAGCGGGGGGTGATTTGAAAACGGAAGCAATTGAATGAGACGTGCGAATTCTGAAGCATTGCTGATCCTCGTGTTTTTGCAGCATGCTCAAATCTTTGAAATCGTGGGACTCGCGAAGGATGTTGTGGAGATGTGCTTCAAAAACACAGTGTCTCGTCTTGGTGGAGCCACATTCGAAATTCTCGCCGCCGAAGCGTTGAAACGACATCGGTCGGCTTTCCCGACGACGAGCGACGCGTCATTCGGTAAGTCGAATTGCCTGGAGCAAAGAATTTTCTGGGGGAGAGCCAAGTTTAGAGGGGACTAGAAAAAAAGTCGGATAAGAGTTAGGCGGGTAAGTCGGATGATTTGGGACGTCGACAAATTTGATGTTCACACACAAGAATAATGTTGTAAACGAGGCAAACAGCTAGAAGGGGAAAGATGATGAAGTGGCGGGGAGGAAGAAGAAAACGAACTAAATTGAGTCAGTCAAGTTCAGAATAGACTAATTTGTTGAGGAGTTGAAGAAGAAAAGTGGGACATGTGGGGTAGAAAGAGCATTACATAGTTTGTCATCTAAATGTCATATAGAGATAGTTGTGGGTGGAAAAAAGAAAGAAGAATAGGATGAAGGGAAAGTAGATAGACACATGCTTTTACTATTGCATCTTACTACATTTTCACGTCATTTTACAATTCTAAGGACATAGTTTCACTCGAGCAGAAAATCTGATTTAATTTCTCCAATACACTATTCTCAATCACTACTAGGCGTCACACGCAAGTTAATTCTGCTGGGAAAATGAACATTAGCAGTTTGATTATGATCTAACTTAGTATCGCACATAACCAACACTCTCAATACAGTCACATAAAACTATACTCTAATATTTTGAGTTTCCTCCTTTTAGATTCCACAAACGTGAAAGGAGTTGAATATGGTGAGAATAAAAACCCCCAAACATCAATTTTATATCTTTCGGTTGCTTTTCAATGTTTTGTGCATGTCCTTTTAACGCTTAAAAAACAACCTTAGTTTGCAGTGTCACAGTAACATTAAACTTGTCGTTAAACATGCTTGAACCGGAATACTGTGACAGAATTCTGAAGTCTCAAATTGGAGAATTATATAGATATTGAATGCAGAAATGCAGTCAGCATGCTGCTTTCTTTATCATGAAGTGTAGTGGTTATTGTATTTGTTTCAGGTGACTCGAAGACATTGGTCGCAAGTGGCACATTCCATTGGAGAGCCGGAGGAGAGAAGCATATCAACGAGCCATTGGCTGTTGCTAAACTTCAAGCCGCTACCCGACTTAATAACTCAAAGACCTTCCAAGAGTATTCTCAAGCTTCCAATATGGCTCAACGCTGGTGTACACTCCGTGGTCAACTTGAAATTAAGACTAGCAAGAAGATCCAGATTCCACTTTCTGATGTGGAACCAGCTAGTGAGATTGTGAAACGCTTTGTCACTGGAGCCATGTCATTTGGATCCATCTCATGGGAAGCTCACACTGCTCTCGCCATTGCTATGAACAGAATTGGAGCCAAGTCAAATACCGGAGAGGGAGGAGAGAAGCCAGAGAGATATCGTAAGGATCAAGATCCAAATGAGAATCTTCGTTCGGCTATTAAGCAAGTTGCATCTGCTCGTTTCGGAGTCACCTCTTCCTATTTGGCGAATGCTGACGAGCTTCAAATTAAGATGGCTCAAGGAGCTAAGCCAGGAGAGGGAGGAGAGCTTCCAGGACACAAGGTCACCAAAGATATTGCGGATACAAGAAAGTCTACAGCTGGTGTTGGTCTCATTTCTCCACCACCCCATCACGATATCTACAGTATTGAGGATTTGGCTCAGGTTGGTACTTTTTTCATTTTTTTTTTCGAAAAATAATGGCAAAATTAAAAAGTGTTTTCAAAAATGCATTTTCCTAGGGTGTTTTTCAATTAGCTTAAACAAACGAATTTTCAGAATTGTAAACAGGAAGAATTTCTTAGAAAAAAAAACAGTTGACCTTTTGTTTTGCATTCTAAAATTATAATCTACCCTCACCCATCTTTCCAATTATAATTTCTTTCAGCTAATCTACGACTTGAAATGCGCTAACCCAGTGGCTCGTGTCAGTGTCAAGCTCGTATCTGAAGCCGGAGTTGGAATCATTGCTGCCGGAGTCGCCAAGGGTAACGCTGATCACATCACTGTCTCCGGACACGATGGAGGAACTGGAGCATCTAGTTGGACTGGAATCAAGCACGCTGGACTTCCATGGGAGTTAGGAGTTGCCGAGACTCATCAAGTTTTGACAATGAACAATCTTCGTTCTCGTGTTGTTCTTCAAGCCGATGGACAGATTCGTACTGGTCGTGACGTCATGATTGCCGCACTTCTTGGAGCTGATGAGTTTGGAATGTCTACTGCTCCACTTATTGTTCTTGGTTGCACTATGATGAGAAAGTGTCATCTTAACACTTGCCCAGTTGGAGTTGCCACTCAAGATCCAATTCTCCGTGCCAAGTTTGAAGGAAAGCCAGAACACGTTGTTAATTACATGTTCATGGTTGCTGAAGAAGTTCGTTACTTCCTTTCCAAACTTGGACTCCGCAAATTGGAAGAAGCTGTTGGTCGCACTGACCTTCTCTATGCATCCTCCAATCCGGTTAACAAGAAGGCTACAATGTTGGAATTCGGATCAATCCTGAAGAATGCTCAACAAATGTTCCCGAATGTTTCAATCAGAGGAGGAAGTGTCAAACAAGTGATTGAATTGGGACAACTTGAAACCAAATTGCTCACTCAACTTGAGTCAGTGTTCAGTGATGCTGGTGACCATAAGCTCTTCGACAACCAGTTCATCACCAACTTGGATCGTACTTTTGGTACAAGAATCTCATATGAGATCTCAAAGAGATACGGAGAACTCGGATTGGAAGGATCTCGTTCAATCACTATCAATTTGAAGGGACATGCTGGTCAATCATTCTGTGCATTCCTTGCAAAGGGAGTTAGTGTGACATTGGAAGGAGATGCCAATGACTACGTCGGAAAGTGTTTATCCGGAGGAAAGATTGTTGTCTTCCCACCAAAGAATGCTTCTTACAAGTCTGAGGAGAATTCCATCATTGGAAATGTTGCATTGTATGGTGCCACTTCTGGAGATTGTTGGTTCCGTGGAGTTGCTGGAGAGCGTTTTGCCGTCAGAAACTCTGGAGCCAATGTTATTGTTGAAGCAGTCGGAGATCACGGTTGTGAATACATGACTGGAGGAAGAGTTATTGTTCTTGGAACCATCGGAAGAAACTTTGCAGCCGCCATGAGTGGAGGTATCGCCTACGTCTTTGCTCAGTAAGTTTGAAAACAACTATTATAGATTTTAATTTAACATTTTCAGAGAGGACAACTTCTCTCGTCTCATTAATGCCGCTACCGTTGATCTTGATGATGCCACCACTGAAGATCTCATCTTTGTCAAGTCGAAGATCGAAGAGTTCGTCAAACTCACTGGATCGGAGCTTGGACAAAGAATCTTGACCAACTGGCAAAAGGAGCATCAGAAGATTATCAAGGTGTTCCCACGTGACTACAAACGTGTTCTTGCTGAACAAGAGGAGGAACGTAAGAAGCAAGCTGAGATTGAAAAGGCCAACCAGGACATGAGTCTTCTTTCCGTCGATGATTCCAAGCCAAGGACCAGAACTTTGTCAATGGACATGCAAATTGCTCCAACCATCCGTCAACACAAGAAGCAAAAGGAGGCATTGCGAAAGAAGAGTTTGGTGAGTGAGAAAACATGTATTACCTTGAGATTTTGTTAAAACCTTTTTGTTGAACGTCAATTACAGGAAAAGAATACCCTGCAAGTCCCGAAGGTAGAGTTATTTAGAAATGCCAAATAGATGTGATTGTTCTAGTTGTACATAGTCATTGAAACAAAGTCCCCAACCCAAAATATGCATGTAGTATTAGATTCAACAACATTCAAGCAGTAGTTTAATTTAATTTTTTCAGCTTGGTGACAACCGCAAGCAACGTCGTCTTTCCAAGAGTTTGAGACCACAAGACTTGGCTGGATTCGAGAATGAGGAAGATTTGCAAGAGGCTATTGGTCAAGAAGAGGAGGAGGAATCCAAATCTGATCTCGAGGATCATTCTGACGAGGAGGAGGTGAGTAACATTTAATTTCGGGGGGCAAAGACTGAAAACAAAACAATGAAACTGGAAAAAGTGAATGAAAACAGACAAAACATGACGTGACTGAGTGTAATTAGCTTTATTGGACGTCTCCTTTCCGCCATGCTCCCCCATCCCATTTTGCAAAGCAGATTTCGTTCTGTTTTCCTGTCTTCAAGAAAAAAAAACACTAGAAAATTGACGTCAATGTTCCTTATTTCAGTTCGTCGAGAAGAAGGCCAGCGTTGATATTGAGAGTCTTGGAATCCCAGCCCACCTTCGCAAGAAGGATGAGCCACTCGACAAGTTGCGTGGATTTGTCAAGTACAACCGCCAGAAGAAGATCTACCGTGATCCAAAAGAGCGACTCAATGACTGGGATGAAGTCTATGACTTTGAAGCCATTCGTAGCAACATTCGTGAACAAGCTGCTCGTTGTATGGATTGCGGAGTTCCATTCTGTCAAGGACACTCTGGATGCCCACTCGGAAACATTATTCCAAAGTGGAACGACTTTGTGTTCAAGAAGAACTGGCGTCAAGCTCTCGAGCAACTCTTGCAGACTAACAACTTCCCAGAGTTCACTGGTCGTGTCTGCCCAGCTCCATGTGAGGGAGCTTGTACTCTTGGAATTGGATCTCCAGCTGTCACTATCAAGTCAATTGAATGTGCTATCATCGATTATGCATTCATGCAAGGATGGATGAAGCCATGCAAGCCTGCATTCAACACTGGAAAGAGAATTGCTATCATTGGATCTGGTCCATCTGGTCTTGGAGCTGCTGCTCAACTCATTAAGGTTGGACACACTGTCGTTGTCTACGAACGCAAGAACAGAATCGGAGGTCTCCTCAGGTAAACATTTATAAATGAAAGGACAATTTCTAAACAATCATTTCCAGATACGGTATTCCAACCATGAAGCTTGACAAGTTCGTCGTTGACAGACGTGTCTCTCTTCTGGAACAAGAAGGAGTCCGCTTCCTCACTAACACCGAGATTGGAAAACATGTCCCAGCTGACTTCCTTCTCAAGGAGAACGACGCCATTATCGTCTGCACTGGATCAACCACTGCTCGTGACTTGACTGTCGAAGGACGTGATGCCAAAGGTATCTGCTTTGCCATGGAATACCTCGAGAAGAGTCAACGTCGCCGTGCTGGAGATGATGTCTCATGGGAGGGACTTGACCCTGCTAACAAGAAGGTCATCATTCTCGGAGGAGGAGATACCGCCACTGATTGTATTGCTACCAGCAACAGATTGGGATGCAAGACTGTCGGAGCCTTTGAGATTCTTCCACAGCCAGGACCGGAACGCAAGCCAGAGAATCCATGGCCAGAATGGCCACTCATCTTCCGTGTTGATTACGGTCACGAGGAGGCAAAGGAGAAGACTGGATCGGATCCAAGAACCTACTCTGTGTCCACCAAACGTTTCCTTACAACTACTAACTCTAGTGGAGTCAAGGTTCTCACTGGATTGGAGATTGTCGATGTGGAATGGGAGAAGGACGACAAGGGTGCCTGGAAGTTGGTTGAGAAGGCTGAGTCACTTCGAACAATTGAATGTGATCTCTGCATTCTTGCCATGGGATTTGTTGGACCCGAGAAGTCTGTCATCGAGCAGTTGAACTTGAAGACCGATCCACGTTCCAATATCCTCACTCCAAAGGACAAATACGATTCGGATGTCGCAAAGGTAAATCAAAAATCTTCCAGTTTTCCTATTAAAATTTCAATTTCAGATCTTCGCTGCCGGTGACTGCCGTCGTGGACAATCTTTGGTTGTGTGGGCTATCCACGAAGGACGTCAAGCTGCTCGTCAAGTCGATGAATACCTCATGGGCAAGACTACGCTGGCCGGACCTGGAGGAATTGTGACCGCTCCGATTCAACACAAAAATGCTCTCTAAATTGTGCCAAACCATAATTCTGCTTTTATATATTATTGGTTTTTCTATCAAGTATTATAGCTAGACATCTAGCAATTGTTCATGTCTCCTGAACCTAAGTTTGTTTGACCCTCTGAAATTGTCATACTGAGAAATATCGTTTTGAATTTCTCTTTCAAGTAAATGAATAAAGATGTAGTATAAAAATGTGTTCGAAATCTGAAAACCTCCGAAAATTGGAAAAATGTAAGAACGCAATCAAATTAATTTTTTCATACGAGAATTGAAACACAAAATTCTAGAAGTTGAAAGATCGAATTGGTTTTTTCGTTTTGAAATTATTCAGGGAAATTGGAGAATAGTGAATGGCAGCGCGAAAATGTGTTTGGCAAAAAGGCCCTATTGAGATATTACAATCAAAAATAGAAATCATCGAAAAGTTGTTTTGTGAAGTTTTTGACTCAATGAACCCAAATGGACACAAATGAATCAATTAAATAAAGCAGATTTGGTCTGTCCCGTTTTGAAGTTGTCAGAAAAAAAAATGAAAAAAAGAAAGAGCATGTGTCCGAACACAACACAGTGGGCGAAAATATTGATACAATTCCAAAAAGCCTAGAAATTGCTTGTTGAGAGAAGAGAAAAGAAACGATAAGTGCTATCCAAATGAGGAAGATGATTCACGTTTGGAGTAGATTACAAATATGCTGGTTGCTCCGGCCTCAATGCGGCCACTCGTCGAATATACTCGGATTCACGGAAGAAATCTGATTGGAACGAATTGTGACGGATGGTGGACATTCCTAGAATAGCATACTCATAAAAACATTTTATCACAAAATTGTACCTGAAGAAGTTTCGTCAATAAATCTAAGCTTCATTAGAAGCTCATGAGGTTCGAAGGGTCGATCGCGGAGTTCGTTATCTAAAAAGTCGCGGACGTCATTCCACGTCACTTTTCCGCCCTTTTTCCTTCGCATCGCACCGAGCAGCGCTACGATTTCTTTGAGCTCTTCGCTCATTCCCAAGAATCTGAATTTAGATTTGTTTTCGGAATAAGAAGAAAAAATTAGGTTTACCGTTTAGCTCTACCGAAGTAGTGAATCCTGGTGAAGTATGCTTTGAGATGTGTTGACGCCAAATCAACACACATGGTCACCACAGAGAGACCTAAAATGTATGCTTGAGTTATTACAATCGAAACCATTTGAATCGACTCACCAACTATAACAAATGCTACAATGAGTGATAAAAAGATGTAATCCGTCACAACAATATCTCCAAGACCGACTGTGACGATTAAATTGAAACCAAAGTGAAAAGCATGAATGAAAGACCATGTTCTGCAAATAATGAGCTAAGAGTTTCAGATTACCCGTTTTTTCAAACCTTTCCCAGTTGATGAACATCGCTGACCCCATTGAGCAATAAAGGCAGATACATGATACATAGGCTCCTGAAAACAAATTAAATTATCACCCTGAATGTTAATCATGATAAAAGAACACCATACTGTGTGAGGTGGATAGGGATAGGGTTTGAATGATTTTCTGACAGAGGAAAATAGTGAAAGACGCGGATAGAGGAAACACACAGTGAACGTGAAAAAATAAAGAAGAGAAGGTTATCAGATAGAGACGGACAGATACAGTAAGACAAGTTTTTTTTGTAACAGAAGGGTAAGTAGACGCGGATAGACATGAGTAGTAATGAATGTTAATTAACACTCCATGAAGACGAAATCAGTGGTAATATTTTTACAGCAGATAGAATGGGACGGATACGTTCTGGAAATCGGGGTCAGGGTGATCAGAAAACCCCAATTTCGAGAAAATAGTTTATAGATAGGAGAAAGGTAGACAAAACACTTAACCTTACCGATTGGAAACCATAATTTCGTTCTTTCACCATTTGGAACTGTTATGATACAATATAATTAACAAGAGTTAATAATAGTTATGACTGATAGAATATGGCATTTGACTAGATATATAAAAAAGGGTACCTATAGGGAACCATAGCTTTTCTTCTGTTCCATCGACACCCAGAATATCCAGCGTGTCGTTTTGGCCACCCGTTGATTGCAATGACTTTCTTCGGCCGTGTCGGACACGACTCATCCATTGCTGAATTTATTAGTTGATTATAAGGTATTTGGAGATTAGGTAACTCACTTTTACTTTTCTGACACTTCGATTCCAAAAACTGACAAATTTGAGCAACGTTTCAGATAAGAATTTACCAATATCGGCAGCTGTTATGAACATAAGTGGAATACCAACAAGGGCAAATGCTACTGAAAACACTTTTCCCACATCAGTATCTACTGATACTTCTCCATAACCTGAAACACCAAAAATTGGAATGAATTTCTTGAAAAAAATGTCATACCGCAAGTAGTTAACACAGTGAGAACATATAGCAGAGCAGTTGGAAATGTCCATTTATTGTGCATATTAGACAAATCGTCAGGTCGGTTTAATTCCCTTCGAATTGGTCTTCGATCATCTACTGTTTCTGATACTCGAACCATCCATTCTCGAAATGTGGCTGCCCATTCACCTTCATCCATTGCACTTGATCCATGTTGGGCGTCACTTAACATCCTCCAACTTTCTGCTGTGAAGTTTGACATTAAATTTGTTAACCTGAGAAAAAACAATTTGGAATTGTTTCCTAGAATGGGCCAGTCTACCTGACAAGTTTTTTGGATCTGGCTAATAATTCCGTCCTCGTTTCCAGTAACATTAATATCCAAGCTCCCAAACACAGGTATCCAATCAGCACTGACACCAAGATAACGTGAGGTGTGAGGATTTTGATATACTGAAACAATTTTATATATATATTTCCAACCCTTCCTTTTTCTGGATATTCTCAAGGAAAAAATTGTTGTGCAACACAACAAAGTCTTATTTGTAAGCAAAAACCTCTTCTTCTTCTTCTTCTTTTTTCCCGCCATCAGTCATTTCATTGTACTTGAGGCAATCTATCTCCTCCTCATATGGGGTCTGATTTTTATGCGTAGTAGACAAGTCTACGCACTCTGTCTGTTTCCTTTCCCTCCGTTTTCTAAATCCGTTATTTTTTTTCGGATGTGTATATGGATATGTGTGTAGCGATTCCCGGGGGAGCTCACCCGCACCATCGACTTCCTAACGGCTGTCAAAGCTCAACCGGTTGTTGTTTTGGTCGAGGAAAACAAATCAAAAATAGTAATTAACAAGGGTTTCGAAGAATTAATGGGATGATATATATGTTATAAGAGAGGATTCAAGCTTTTTAGGATAATTAGATTGTTGAAATAATGTAATTTATAACCAATTTCCTTTTCAGGTGACTTATCGATTAACATGATTTACAAATTTATCAACTCGCCAAAAATGTTTTCAGTGTCAATTTTTAACATAGAAGTATCAGTTTAATCGATTAATGAAATTCTTCTATATTTTTAATTTTCAAAAATTACCTCTTCATCGTCTCTAACAACCACTTTAACAATTCTAAACCGCATCAGGAACAAAATAAGAATAATAGTTGCAAAATACGCGTTTTCCTTGTTTTCCTTATGTCATGAAAAAAAGTGTCTGTCAATCATCTATTCACATGATAATTCATACTTGAACGCTCCTAAAATGTTGCGTCTGAACAAAGGAGAACCTATTTCCACGTCATCTTCCATTTTTAATTTCTGATCTTGCCCTTCTATATGTCTCCTTCATAAATTTCCTCTGTTTTCTGGGAAGAACAAAAAGAGTGTTGGTCCTCACTCGTTTTGTAACCAGCGCTCAAAATTTATTGCCGGTGGGATTGGAGCCAGCGGGAAGGGGAGAAAGAAGAATGTTGCGAAAAGCTAGAATATTTTGAGAGCACTGATCATCCGTTTTTGTTCCCAATGTGTCTCAGGAGAAATGAAAAAGAAAGCAAAAAAGGAAAATATGTTTGTCCCAGTCAGATGAAACTATTGAGAACGAAAAATATGGGCTGGAGAAAAGTGAAGAATTATGGTAAGAAATCATTTTCGGAGAATTAATAATGCACTTACTTTGACTGTTTGCTGTGGACAACTTTTTGGTTCCTTGTCCTCCTGATCATCTTTGATAGTGTCCGTGATAACTGTAGCACCATCATCTGCATCAAGAAGCGCCGACTGTGAATTGATATTTGCACCTTCCCACCGAGCTGTCACATGATCTGAAATTATTAATATTAAACAAAATCGAAACATTTCAAAAATGGTGTCTAGGTAAATGACCGATTATAATTTTTCCATCTTCTTGTATAGAAATAGTGGGTCTTCTTAATATTAGTTTTCTTTGGCTTGCCCGCCGTGGTTCATTAGTTGAGAATACAGAAGAAACCGGTGAAGCACAGAGTTCCAGAATACCAGCCGGTGGCTGATTTCCAGTCCATAACTCTTGATTCTCATCGACCAAAAAACGGAGATGTTCTGGTACAAGACGAGTTCTGTCACTTTCATGACCAAAACTTCGACTCAATATTTCGGGGATTTGAACCGAAAGACGAGTGTCTAAATGTCCGACATGAAGATGATGTTGATGTGTGAGTGTCTGTCTCCGATGACTTGTCGATGGTGTCGATGAAGCGACGTTCGGTGAATAGAAGAACATAATTGACAGACAACAAACTGACTAGTCAGTTTGGAGAGAATAGGAAAACATAGTTAGAGGTTGAAGCCGAGTTGGAAATCAGTTTCTTGCGTATGCTCGCATTTTGTGAATTGCATAGCGTAGCGTGAAAAAAGGAGGGCGGGGGCAGATGTGCACGCTGTCGTCGCATCCCTAGACTAAAAACGTCTCAAGTAAGAAGCGCATCGGGAGGCTCCCGTCGATGGGGAAGAGGGAGCGTACCCAGTCCTAAAGGGTTAATTTTTCAATAAGTTTGCTTTTTTTCTGTGATGTTTTGCTTCTCAAACAAAAGTTTCTAACTCTTTTTATGTTTTATGTGGATATACAAAATGGATAATTGTATTTTCGGCTTGGATGGTTCCAATATATTTTGATAGACTTGAAAACGTTCAAAACTGAATAGAGTTATATTTTCCTAATATTTGTGAAAATACTATCAAGCCTTTAGAATCTACACAGAATAAATTCTTAGAAAATCCTCGAAACTCTATTGAGAGTACTTGTTCCGATTAAAAAAACAAAAGAAAACGTCACTCAAGCAGCATTCTATTTTTTTTCAATACAAGAAAACAAGTAACCTTGAAGTCCATTCAACTTATGGCAAAGTTGTTCGGCATCAAGCTGCAACGGAGAAATCACGACCATTGAAAACAAGTGGTTTTCATTTAAAATGAACGGCACCTTAGATTCAAGGTGCTACCAATTCTGCAAAGGTCAATAGGTCCATAAGGAAATTGGAAGAAAAGGTAAGTTGGTCTGGAATGTGGGAAAAAAAACTCTCTTGGGGGATATAAAACTGACTGGTAAAGAACCTATTCTTCAAAATTGGTTATTTAGTAAATGAAAAATTATAGCTGAACATAGGAATGCACTAAAAGGCAGTGCTCTCAATGTCTGTCAAAACCGAACAAAAATGCTATCATTTTTTGACGAGAAGTATACATTTTTGATACTTGTCAAAACGAAAGAAAGGCTCAATTTATCAAAAAAAAAAAAAACGTTCTGTTGATGATTAAAGCAGTTATACTTCAAAAAGAGTCATCAGAGAATTCAAAATAAGTCTAAAATCTCAAAACTTTGAAATCAAAGTTTACATGAATACTAAAACATTGAAAGGCTGGTGGGTCCATGAAACAAAAAAGAGACCCACACCAAAAAAAAAGAATCCTATTAGATATTCAAAGATACTACATAAACTTTGATTTTAATTCAGAAACTTGGGTTAAAAGAGGTTTTTCTCTGAAGAAAAGTACAAAAGTAATGTGGAAGTTTTTTTTTTCGAAAATTGGAAGTTTCTGCAAAAATACTAGTAATTAGGATGGTTGAAGCACGCAATCGACATTTTTTTGAGTTGAAAAAATCTTTATGGAGTCTGGAACGACTATATCGTATAAAAAAAGTTATTCTGTTTCAAAAGCTAGGGGAAATTGCAAAATGCTAGTAGTACTTCCACGGGGAGCTTAGTAGACAATGTCATGTAGTCCATTAAAAAAATCACTGAAACCGCACTAGAAAAAGAGAGAAAAAAACGAATGGGAGGTACGAAATGTCCTTTTAAACCACTTCATTCTTCACGTAATCACCTTTTTTCCTGTTATGCTGTTGTCCGTCCTCTGCTTCTTCTTTGATTCCGGCAGTCGTTTTTATGAGACCAGCGGCGCTGAATAGAGCAACCGCCGGACTGAATTGCTCGTTTCGGAACGCTTGTGAGAATATCATCACTCAAAAAGGTGAGAACTTTGAACTCTTTCAACTCTTCACCATCTGCAGCAGTAGAATATGACGAAAGATAGTAGAAAATGAGAGAAAAAACTAATGGGATAGGAGGAGGGTGATGTTCTTTGTCAATTACTTATGAATGACAAAAAATGATAGTTTTGGGATAGATATTGGCTTTCTTTTTCTTGTTTACTCAACCATTGAAAGTTATCAGACTAACTCTAAAATACATGCGATCATCATATGATGCATCAAATATAAATATCGAAAATTGAATTTAATTCACCTGAAGTCATAAATTACGTCGCCTGAGCAGGAATAGAAACGGAAGATTTGGATGTTTATGTTTATAGTCTATGCTAGTAGAGTGAATAGGAAATTTGGAAATTGAAAAGGTAAACGTTAACTAATACTGACATTGTTTATATATTTCGAATGAAGTCAGAATATGCAAATTTATATATTTGAGATTAGTTTTACAGGGTATTTAGAGCATCAAAGTGATTGAGTGCAAAACTGATTAGTGATCAAAATAGTAATCTAAATGAAAAATTCAAAATTCCCGAATATATGAGTGCTTTCATTTTGAATTCTGAATTGAAACCAAATAATTATATATGGTCAATTAGAAAAAAACTGGGTGGAAAGCAATAAAAATCAAATTTTTGAGTAAAGAATTAATTTTCGTATATGAAAACAATCATTTTAAATTTCTTTTTCAATCTGGAAAAAATTCATTAAATCTTAAGTTCTTGAAAGATAAAAAATGTTTTTATGTTTTTTACGTTAAAAAATTTTGTAAATTAAAATAAAAGTTTTCAGGTACGTAAGTTTTTTGAATTGAATCATCAATTGCCTACAAAAACACTAATAAATCTGTTTTTGAAATGACCAAAAATTCAAATTGTTAATAGTAATATTAGTGTTGTTAATTATCAGATCACTAAAAAACGTTCATGAAACCACAATAGATGCGTACATTGTCTCATGTAAAACGAAAAAAACGACGCCTATCCTAGGATCGCCTCCGTTTTTTTTTGTCTTCAGTCTCCTAGTTAGTTTTACATCTGTGTCGTTCGTCTGTGAAACTGAATTATATTTGTGTTTCTTCCACTTTTGGTAAAAACTGGGCAAAGCTGTGACCTCGCGACTATACAGGAAAAAAGGTTGTGGTCAAAAAAAAATAAAAGCAATTTTTGAGCGAGAAAAAACTGAAAGAGAGAGAGAGAGAGAACAAGAAAGATGGGAGATCCTTGATGTAACAAATGACCATTGCTAGTAATGGGAGATGAAAAGGGTAACTAGATTAGACAAAATATTGAGAGCTTAGAGAAGAAAAGTGAAATTAGCATTCTAAGAAATATTCAAGTAACACTTTGCGTTTTGAGTTTTGAAGCTTGATCAGAAATCACAAAAACTCAGAAAAGGTCAGACAAGTTTTGTTTTTGATGGATAGTTTAGTAGAAGTTTGGTACCTCCCAACAAAAGTTTCGAACGATTCTCAAAAGACCAAAAAAAAAGTTTCTTCCAATAGAAAAAAGAGGAAGAATATAAGAAAAAGGAAAAACGTGAGAAGAAGTTTCTTTCAAATTGAATAAAGACATGATATTTTTTACAAACATCATACTCCTAAAGAATCTAACAATAGTTTTGTGTTTCACTGAAAAAAAAATGAGGAAGTCTCAATTGAACACTCCCGGAAATCCCAAAAAAAACTGGGATCATCAAAACCAAAACATTAATGTGGCCCATAAAAATTTCTTGTATAAATACATAAGAAGATGCGACCATTATCATGCAAGTTCATCTGCACAATGGCTCCTTTTTTCTCATTTCTTACATTCTGTACCCAAAAGACCAAGTTCCACAAAAAATTAGATTCTTGCTTATCTTTTTAAATGTTGTCTAAACAAGTCAGGAATAATATACTTTTCGGGGGGTTTGAAGAAACAAGAAAAAGAGAATAGAGAGGGGGGTGGTCGTTTCGGCAACACCAAGAAAACCCGCACAGGAAATAGTTGGAATTGTGAAGAAGGGCAACCAATTCGTAGTCTAATTAAAACTGACTGCTGAAAAATTTATAAGCGAGACGCCCGAAAATATATGCTCTTGTTGTCAATCTTTTGTTGCAAAGAAAAAAGTTGTTATGGATCATCATTCTCGAGATCCTAGTTATGAGTTGCGTGGGATCGATCAAAAAATTTTAAACCGGAAATTGATATTTTATCCTGAGAAGAAATTTCCGGTAAAGGTTTTTTTCACAACTAGGTAAACTGAAAATAGAATAAATCTGAAATCCCACGAAAAACAATACTGATGGTACAAAAAATTGAGCAAAATCCGAATTCTCTTCATCTAAATTCTGCTACCGCATTTTCTGCCGGCTTATATCTCATTCGGCTGCTATTTTAAGGCGTTCTCATATTCCCATTCCATCTATATGTATATTCTCTGACCTTTTCGGTCGTTTGTTGTCTTCTCATCCCACAATGATTCTAGACATGATTGAGAGACTCTCTCTCTTTTTGGATCCACTAAAATAAACCTCAGTTTTTTTTCTGATGGCCAACCAAAAAAGGGGAATGGAGGCGCCAAGCATAAACTAAAAGTCATTTATCAATGTGGGAGCACATTCGGGAACGAAAAAGGGCCCTTCGTTTTCTTTTTTCTCCTGCTCTCAGTTCTCTTTAACTTTTTCCACTCTTTAACTTTTTCCACTGCCGCCTTTGCAAAAAAGTTATCGAGTCGGAAGATGTCGCCGGTTTTTGGGGCGTTTCTTCCGCAATCTGCCGCACCCAAATTATCGGCCATTTAGAGACGAGTATTGGTGGGAGACGCGGGGGTCTCGACATTTACAAGGGTGGGCACACACACACACTTGTCAAAAAATTGTTGCTGCTCTCGGGTTGTTGTACATAGAGTTGCATGATTTATGACAATATTTTTTGGGAATGTTGAGAATATGTTGGAATGGTGGAAAGGTACTCCGTCAAAAATGAATGACTGCACCAACATAAAAGAACACGAACCCCATGAGAGGATGAAAAAAAATTAGGAAGTGCATCTTTCTTCAAAATTTATGGGTCGCGAATATCATAGAGATTGCACTCTAGAGATTTATGTCCCTTTAACTGGAATAGAGACATGCTATTTTGGTGTGAAATAATGGAAATGGATAAATCGAATAAGAATTTTTTCGAGAGATAGAAGATAATTAAATTATTTCTTCATGTTGCTACTGATGTCACTGAGACTTTGGATTTTGGATTTTAGAATGGAACGTCTATACAACTTTAATAAAATTACAAAAGAAAAAAGAAACAAAGAAAAGAAATGAACAAAACACAAACCTCTGTCATGTCGATCCGGATATAGTTCTGCAAGTTCGTTCGGCTCTTTCAAGTGTACTTTTTTGGTGCCCGACGGTAAGACCGTTATGGTCATCCGCCGTGCATTTTCTTCCAGAGTCCATTGGTTCCAGAATTTTCGAAGGAACATTGGCTCTTGGGTGTCACCGCGCGTATCGGATAAACCGAGAAGCGGTGGGTGACGGTGGTGACTGGATAGGATACAAGAAGGACCGAATGCTGAAGTGTCACGATGTTGGAGGACGGAAATTGAATACGAAATAAAGATGAGAGACATAGATAGAACAATTTATAGTTTGGGGGTAGGATAATTTATATTCTGGCTGTATTTTCTTGTTTTCACAGAGTCTAGGGCTCAAATTAACAAAACTTTTCAAAAAAAGTGAAAATCGTGTAAAAATGTTTTAATTTTGAAGAATTATTTAAAATTTAGAGTTTTAGTTATAGCTTAATCAAAAATTTGAAATATTGAATCAGAAATTGATAAGTATCTGATTGCTATAAAACAAAAATTTGAAATTTCAAAAAAGTTCAATAGAATCGAAAAAAAAACCGATGCAATAAATCTAAAGAGAAACCATCATCTGATATAAAACGGAAAAGAGTTGACACATCAGGTGGACCCGTCACTTCCAATCCAATATCACATATTACACTATACTTCGCACTTTAGAGTTCCAAGTCCACCTGAGTTCGAAAACTGGCTTCTTATTCTTAGAAAATGGGTCAGACAATGAGAAAGTGCATGCACTAGTGTAGTGTGCGTAGTTGAATTTTCAAGTAAATTCTTTTGAGTGTATCGGTTTTTGGGATTTTACTGAAGCCGGGGTGGCCCTTCTTCAGATGGACGTCCTCTGACTCCTCACCATATGCTCCGAATTATTCGCGCGGAAAACCAAAAGATGAGCTAGTTGGGTTTTGGTGCAAGTTAAAAGTTAGCGGTGAGTTCTCCACCCCAAAAACCTCCGTAAAGTTCAGTAGTACTTCTCAAGCTGAATAATTTCTGATGTCCTACAAATTCGATCAAGATTTAATGGTTGTTCTCGTTCCTCAAACTAAAAATCTTTGAAAAGAACTTTTTCGATTTTTTAGGTCCGGGATAAAACAAAAGTTGGGAAAAAAGAAAACAAAAAACAACAAATCGTTCCATAAATTGTTCAAAATTGTAGGGGTGTGTTTGGATGCACAAACGAAATAAGAAAAAGTAGGACCTGTTTTCTTGCAGAGGGGGTGGCTCAGAAACTTGAAACTTGGTCGTGCATCCGTTCAGAAAAGCATGATTTAGAATTTTTGCAAAACGAAGCAAAAACTGGAACTTTTTTGGGAAAAAGTTTTTAGGGCGGCGATTTCAGAAAAGTTTAAAATTATTTTGAAAATTTTGAAACAGGAAATTACAATTATTAAAAAAAATTCTGCAAAAAATAAAAAGAAACGATTCAACCCGAATCTAGACCTAGACAAGATGTCATTTTTTCTTCTTGTCTGGAGTTCCCGGGGCAAAAAGTGTCCATATTCGGGTGGGGGCGGATGGCTGATGCTAGAAAAGAAAGTTTTTTTGTTGTCTTCTCGTTTATATCAGCACAACAAGGGCGTGAAAATGTCAAAACCAGCAAAAAAGAGATAGAGAGAGAGGAAAAGTTACATTTTGTTTAGAGATTCACATCCGTCGGGGTCGGGACCCCACACCACCACCACCAACGGCCGCCAACACTATACCACCAATAGGGAGCACCCCTTTCTTTTTATTTCTTGTCAACGAGGACAATGATGATGGCAAGAGTGACGGAGATGATGATGATGATGAAGAAGTTCCTGTTCTGATGAATCGGATGTGGAGGACAGAACAAAAAGTTCCCTTTTTCTCGTTCTCCTATTCCGCGGGGCCGGACATTATTTTTTATGGTGGCACCACTTAATTATGTTCTATTCTATACAAAACGATTCAGTTCAAGATTCAGAAAAAAAGTGGGGTGCATCTGAAGTAGGACGGGTAGGCGCAACGAGAAAAGAAAAAAAACAAATCCTTGCCCGTTAGGCTCGCGTAAGTTTTGGGACTCTCGGCCCCGCGCTTTGACCAAAAACGAAACATATGCTCGTAAACATAAATTAAACTTTTGAGAGACGCTTCCTCCTCTTCTTGCGCCAACACTCTACAAGGAGGGGGGGGGGGCCCGGGATGCCTTTCTTTCATATCGCACACGCCTCTCAATGTCACAAAACAAAAAGTCGGTGGTGGTGGTGTTGCTTCTGCTTTTTTTCCCTCGAAACGCACACACATCTCACTCACAAACAAATACACAAGAGTAGACGACTGACAAGCTGTTCGGTAGTTCAGAATGCCTTCCCGTCACTCGATTATCTCATCTGAAGGTCAAAGGGTGTGCGACGTCTTCTATTCTTTTGTTAGTGGGGAAAAAACGGGGCTAACGAGATTTGTGTCCGGATCCGAACCAACATTGTCTGAATAGGAATTTTTCTAGAGAATAGACCTTGTCTACACTTTTAGATTTCTTATAAAAATTTGAACATCCCCAAAGCACGGGTTCTCGGTATTTTTTTCAAACTTAGGTTGAATTGATCTAAAAAGATCTAAGAAAATTACTGTAGCGTTTTCCGAAAAAAAAAAGTAGCACACTAACACAACTCTAAACTTAGATCACTTGATCTCCAAAAAAAAATACTGAAAAATTGAAAATCACTATTTCAGAAAACTTTAGATGAAACTAGACAAAATCACAACATCATAAATTTTGAAAGTCAAAATCGGACACAACTGGACACTATAGTAAATAAACATCTCTACATGCGAACATTTTTTTTTTCTATATATCAAATAAAGAAGATTGAGATCCGCATTACTCTGCCATTCAATGGCCACAAAACTGAACTGGCACTGGCTTCATAACAAAATTTTTATAGAGTCTTGCACAAAAAAAATTCTCCTTCTTTTTCTCGAAGATGCCAAGATTTTCCCCTTTTTATCTGTCACGACACTTATATTTCGGAACAAAGACCAGGAACTATTCGGAACGAGTTGAGATAACTTTTGATATTGGGAAATGAAGAAGAGTGGGAGGAAAATAATAGTGAAAACAAGAAATGTGAAGGGGAAGATACAATGACATTGAGGATTTCGGAAGAATGCTCATCTTAGGTTTCTTTCTCTTTACAAATGTGACTGATTCGTATCAGGTTACCCTAAGAATTTTCAAAATTTTCGGAGCTCGTCTGAGACTATCAGTCAAAAGTGGTCAACAAAAACAAGAATCACAAGGTTTGAGGTATGATATTGTTTTTTTTTTTTTTGAGAAGAGTGAAATTTCAAAACCGAACAGGCGAGAACCATATTTTTTTTTCAAAACTTTTGGAAATTGTAAAATTACACCTAACTAACCTGAAAAAACTTCAATTTAAAAAAATTATATTTCAAACATCTAAAAATACTCTACAAAAGTTTTTCAAACCCTATCAAATATTCTGAAAATCCGTTGTTTGAAACTTCAAACAGCTCAACTTTATGGTTTCAAGTGGAAGTGTATGTTTCTTGAAGAGAAGATAATGAAAGTAGGCGAAGAAAAGACAAAGTGCAAGAAAAAAAAAACTCGAAGAAGAACAAAATGACATTGCATGTGGCGAGAGATAATGAAAAGAAAAGAACGACACAGAGATGATATTCATAGATCTTTATTTGAATAAGACCTTATTTGTCTGCAACTGTTGGAGGACAGCTACTCAAAAATTGAAATTCAAAAGCTTCATATCTAAGACATCTAGTGTAATTATCTTCTTGTTTTTGTTCTTTCATAAATATGTTTTGCTTTTAATTGAATTCTCTAGATTCTATGAATTCCAAAAACATCAAAGAATGTTCTATACATCAAATATAAATAACTAAAAATATTTTAGTTTTGAATCTATATACTGGTAGAAAATAAGTTTTGTAAGTATAACATTTTTAACTGCAATACATCAATCATTCTTGGAACAAACCTGTTGTTATCTGAATTTGACGAAGTCTCGGTCTTGGAGGAGGTGCTCGGATGGGTAGAGGATTGAAAATTGCCCACCCGATAGGATTCTCGTTTGGTTGTGTAGTTGTTGGTTGAAAGTCTTGTATAATTTGAGTACCAACCCATGATACTGGCTGAGGGGGCATCAAAAAGTTATGATGAGAGTGGTGGGCAGGTGAACCAGACGAATGTCCATACGTGCTTCTCCGTCGATCTTGCCTTGTGGATCCGCGGCGCTCGTCCATGAGGTGGGCGCTCACGGATTGCAACATCTTTCGACGAAGACAGGCACCGGGGGGAGAACTCTATGATAGATATGTATGTTTTTCAGATTTTTGGTTCAAGGGAAAAGAAGAACACCAAACAGAACAATTATGAAAGAGTGATAAATGTGAAAAACGTGTTTTGGGATGATTGCCGAAAGGATGGTTGTCAAGTTGCGCGGCAAGTGCATGAATACGCACACCCATATCTCCGGACGAAAGGCATTCCATGAGCCACATCGTTTATGATGTTTCTTTTCAACTCGAAACATATACCCCCATATTTTGTCGGGCATATATTCTTCCATTCTTAGACGTCGTTTTCTCGTTTTCTCAATGACGATCTGACGGCGTGTGGGTAGTGGAGAATCGAGACTTTCTTCTTGCCTTCTTCTTATTCTTGCCGTCACTTCTTCAATTTTTTGACCCTTCTTCCTCTTCATCCTTCCCGACCACTTCTACTCATATTCAACAACTCCCTCGACGATCATTTTGAGATACTCTTTCTCTCTTCAACCAGAATAGTGCTTGAAAAGTCATCCACTTCCGTTTTTGGGGAAATCATCGAACAATTTTCTCGAAGACACAATAATTTATCAATATGATGTTCTCTCTTTTTTCTCTTCTTTTTTTTGGTGCACTATCAAAGTCTTTGAATTTTTGCAGAAAAGAATAGACCAAATGATTGACAAGTCAGTAGTGAGGGGTATAATTACAGCACAGAGGACAGCAATTAAAATGAGAACTGAGAGTGGGAGGAGGACTAAAAAATCTTGGATTCTGTCTTAGAAAATGGTTGAGATATGAGGAAAAGGGCAAAAGTAGCTGGGTTCAAGAAAAAATACATTTTTTCATAAAAATGACAAAATTTAGAAGATTTTTGAGATTTATAAAAAATCAAAATTCAAAAATTTTCAATTGACGTCCGTCAAATTTGAGATGGTTAGAAAAGTTCAAAAAAGAATAGAGTAAGATTTTTGGGTGAACATTTTGGTTCATAATTCTAAGATAAATGATAAAATTTAAAAAATAAATTGAAATATTGAGTGAAATTGTAGGTTACTGTGAAGTCAAATATTATATATATATACTCCACAATAATAAAAATAAATATTCATACCGGATTAAAACAATGAAACTTGTTTTATCACCTTTGAACAAAAATCAACTCACATGAACTTGGTGGTGGTCCAAACGGAGTGAACTGTAGAAGAAGTGGTGTACGAGACACAGCAGGTACCGCAGCATTCGCTTTTCGAGCTTGATGAGCAAGAGCGGCGGCCAATGGATCCACTTGGATCAACGACTCTCGGACACTTCGTAGTGCCCATGACACGAATACGGTCGACCAAAATTCAATATTTAGAAACAGTAATGATTTTTATAAATTTTCTAATAAAAAATTCAAAATTTATGATTCTTTTGGGTTTGAAGAACATTTAAGGAAAACTGTTGATTTAGAGAAAGAAAGAAACCTTACGTCAGGCGGTGGCTGCTTCTTTTTTCTTCGAAACTTTGAAATACCTCTAGATTTTTTAGCCGGCGAGCTTTTAATTTTCAGCGGAGCCATTTTTGGATAATATTTGGGAGAGGAGTCGGTCAATGCGGTCAAGAGACAAAGAGTTACTCGCTAATCAAGTGACTATTATACGCTTGAATAAGTTGTGATGTATTGTTTCTCTTCGGGCAGACTACCCCCCTAAAATTCTCTCTCTCTCTCTTCCCCCTTTTTCCTTTTCATCATCTGAAATCTATTGGCGCGTAGTGTTGCCAAATGCGTTGTTACTCAACCACCACTACTTCTGGCTCCCTCATCTTTTGTCCTCCCGGCAACTAATAATTCTACAAGCCACTCAATCATATTTTTTCGCAGCATGCAAAGAGGACATGAGGAAATAAAAAGTGGCTATTTTTATTGCCAAAAAACAAATACTTAAATTAGTTAAGAAGTTTGAGATTTTTGTTTTTAGACCACCACCACCTAAAGTAATGAAAATTTTCGAAAAAAGGAAAAGGGCTGTAAAATCTAACTTTTCTTTCTTTGAAAAATTATCAAACATTATTTCGAATTTTACAAATGAATATTAAGAAACAAACTTTGTGAAATTTCTAAAAGTTTGATAGTTAGACATAATTTTTTGGAATCCTTCAATAAAAAAGTATTTTTAAGGGTGATCTTTTTTTAAATCGAAGCATTTGATATCTACAGCTCTCAAGACTGAGTTCTGGGGCAAACACTAATGTAAAAATGTATACGAAATCATATTTTGAAAAGTTACCTTGAAAAACAAGCACATTCAATTCCAGAGTATCGAAGAAGAAAAGATCAAGTTTTACTTTTCAGAAAAATAAGTGAAGAAGTGTGAAATAAATGGTTAGATGTTGAATGTAGAAAACCGAAACTCTTGAAAAAGGCGTTTTCCTGAAGACGTCCCGCTGAGTTGCCCCGACCAACGAAAATGGGTATTTAGTGTAGAATAGGTGTTGAGGAATAGTTGCACAAAAACGTTCTTTCAATTAAACCTCTCCTCTTTTGAATGTGCATGTAGAGTCGAGAATTGTGATGATGGAATGATAGTAAAATGACGTTCAAGTAAAGAAAAACGTCGGGTGTCGAAGAAGGGGGGTGAGCTGCTGCGAAGGATTAGTTTCAACCAACCGGTTGGTTTTCTCGCAAAGGGCGGCGGTGCTTTTTTCGTTAGTTGCTGACAAAATGGGACAGAAACTACACCGAGTGTCAATATAAATCCATATTTTTTGTTTTCAAAAAACCCCCATAAAAACAAAATGTGGTCAATCCTACCTGACAAATATTCGTAGTCAAAATCAAAATCAAAGTTATAGTCTTTCATCTCGAGGTGGGAAGGGTGCAGAACACAAACAACTAGTGAACAGAGGTTGGAAAAGCTATTTTAAAAAGCGAATTAGGTGTATTTCACAAAGATTGAAGGACATGGACACCTGTTCGGTTTTGAATGAGTTCCTTTTAGTTTTCTTAGGCAAAAACATTTTAAAAACACATTGAGAAGATGGATTACAAACTAGTCAAGTCTACTCAATTAGTCGTTTAATTTGACAAGTTTTTTGATTTTAAATTTAGATAATGAGCCAGAAAATACGTTAAACGTAGTTTTTAAGAGGAGGAAATACATCTTTGAAGAAAAAGAAAACAAAAAATAAAATATAAATGTGCAATTTGAATATCGTCTTACAAATCCTAAACTTTGAACAAATCACATGAGATATTCTTGGAATGAACCAAGAAACATAGAATGTGGTCTTAAGGGGTAAGTATTTCTGATAAATGAACAAATTCCGTGTTGTCAGGGATAATAGGGGGAGTGACCCAGAGGTGCACATGAATAATGATGGTCTATTACAAGTTACTTCCTAGTAAAAGATGTTTGGATGGATGAAACCATTTTCATCAAGGGGCGATGCCCAAAAAGTTGCAATTTTCAGAAAACTGAAAACTGCACTTGTCAGTATAGACACATTGTTTTTGTGAAAAAAAAATTATAAAAATATTAATTTCGACTTTCATAAAGGGAGACATAACTTTTTTTAGCAGTGAAGATAGTTTTTAGGAGAACTTTTTCTGTTCTCAAAAAAATTCGATTCGGAATTTTAAGAACTTCCAACTATTTTATATCAGTTTGTCCCTAACTTCGAGAGATTTGATATTAGGTCAAAAAGCAAAAACAAGAATAAGACTTACCTTTTTATGTTATTTCAGATATATTATTAGATGACATTGTAGTTCGTGAACAAAACAAAAGATCTTACCTGACCGTAGAACGACCCGCTCTGATACTGTCACCAAAGTTGAATATCTACGATTGGCAATTGCCGCATTCCGATTGCAAACATTCAGAGGCGCCATTGTGTTGAGCACTTCGCAGACGGATCGCGATGGTCGGCGTAATAGTGGTGGACAGGCGCCACGCGTTGCTGTTGCCATTTTTCGCACAATGTTAGCATCGCTTGCGATAAACACTGACATTTTGCTTTTTCGGTTGGTGAAGTCGAGAAAATGAAGAGCAAGTGAGAACAACTAGACGGACGACAATTGTTTCAAAAAGGACAACATAAGTGTGTGTATGTAACCGGCGTGACCGGACACGAAGGAATATATCGAGTACAAGAATAGGTTGGTAGGCGGCGGCAGATGAGATTTCAGGAAGTAACCAATATTTGTGGTTCCGAATATTCTCTTCTCAGAAATTTTATTTGTTTTAGATTATTTGGAGTTTGTTGCTTCACTTTGCTTTCCAAATGAATGTGATGGTGGGTCCTTTCGCACTTTATCTCAAGTGCGATTTCAACTTATTCAATTAGTTACACACTTTTTTTGTTTTACTTTTACGCTTTTACATACAATTCATGGAAGAAAAATTTCCGTTTCCGACATATTCTCTTCTTTTCTCATTTCGCTCGGGTCAAAGTCGAGAGAACGCAGGGATTAGAGGGGAATAAAAATAAACACTGACCTTGGTTGAGAAGAAGCAATAGTTCCAGAGTGTCCTCCTGTGACAGTGGATAATACCGTTTATGGGAACGATTGCTGTGTTTTTTCGTGTTTGACATGATATTAGCTTTCTGAAATTGAAATATTTTTGGAAATGAGCAATTTTTTGAATGAAGTTATTGTTTTTGGAACCAAATTTATGATGCATAAAAACTAAAGAATAAATTATACGAAATTGGTATTATCCTGCTTATTTGTGAAATGGAAAAAGAAAAAATGGAATGAGAATTTGAATTTCATCAGAAACAGATATACAGGTAATGAGAATTGAGCAATTTTACATAGTAAATTTTAGTTTACTTATTTCGCAAGTTCAATTAAGAAAAACAAAAAGTTCAAAATCTTCACATTTGTTTTCCAGTAGAAAGTTCAAATTCTACTTATTCTCTAGAATTTTGAATTATTAACTATCAGATTCACAATACTCATCCATGTTTTCCATTTTCATTTTCACAAATAATAGAACTTAAAACTAGAACTCAAAATATGAGCACAAAACAAAGTGTGTTAGAATCAACCACAACGACAATCACACCAAGTGGGATTAATGGGTTAATTCTAAACACCTACTCTATCCTGAAATACCTCTTCTTGACTTATTGACGATGTCAGTGGGAGCATAGAATAGGCACGAGGCCTGTTACTTTGTGGACGTCCGGTCCGGAAAAGACCCTGAAAATTGAAGAAATTATAAATTGATAGAAGATTGAGTTCAGAGTACAATCACTTTTTGAAGAAAAGTTGAAAAAGCTATTAATAGTGAACACATGCGCTTGAAGACATGAAAAAACCTGAGTTCATCGAAACTTTTCACTATCTTTTGAAAAAGCTTATCATTTCGTTTTTCATTTTCTCTTCTTTTTTTCTTCTTCTTCTTTTTTACGTTCTTGAAAGAACGGATGGAGAGATAGTGGGCGCATTTTTTTTGCTGTCAAATTAACAACTGGTGAAAAGAGAGAGGACCGAAATGTTTCAAAAGACAAGGTCCTTCCACCGACCAGTCAAAAGAAAAATGTGTTAAGACATCCAGATTGATTTATTAGTTTTGTCATTTGTTCACCTTCGAGAGCTCCCTCCAGCTCTGTTGCAAACCAATCATCATCATTATTGCGGTGATTATAATGAGACGGAAGAAGTGAGGATAAAGAAAGCATGAAAAATCACTTTTTTTTGAGAAACTGATGAAAATGAAGAGTTAAACACCTCCGTAACTTGAAAATAAGACTTTCATTGTGTTTTACTCAAAAATCCTAGAACATTGGTTTTCAAAAAAAAATTAAATTCCGTTTGTATTTATAGTGAATGCACTTAGCAAACAAAAAAGATAAACAGAAAAAATGTGAATATACATTTCAACTATTCTGAGCAAAAAATATCTAGGATGAGAATGTATAATGTTTCGAACGTTTCTGTCTAAATTCGAAAATTTCTGAAATTTAAATGACGTCAATTAAGAGCAATTTATCAACATGGATTGCGTCATGAGATTTGAATTTATGAATGGGTGAGAAATAAGAAATACAATGAAAAACAATATTTCCTGGTAGTTCTTGAAGTGCTCTTTTCTTCATGATTACTGCAAAAAATGGGAGAAAAACTGGGCGAAAAGTTTGAAGTGTTCTTTTTTTGCATGCTAAGCTTGACGAATTATGATCTGAACCTATGACCTTGAAAAGCCCAAGGATTAGGTCAAAAAAGAATTGATTCATGAACATTTCAAGAACTGATTAGCAGATTTCAAGACTATAGACAAACTAAAAGGGCAAATCGAGATTTTGGAAATCGCGGTTGGTCTCAGTTGGAATAAGAAAACAACATGTATGAATATGTAATCAAATTATGGAAAACGCTCAGAAATGTGTTTCTTTGGGAAGAGACAAAGAATCGAAAGAGAGGAGAACCCATAACATTAAGTTGGACCCTCCACCTCCGCATGACTGGGTGTCCAGATTGAACATTTTTTGGTTCCCAAAAAAACTATATCTCAACTTTTTGGTTTTCTCAAAACAAACTCACTGAACCAAAGAATCCTCCACCACTTCCACCACCTGTACTCCCACCACCTGATAATGGAGGAGCAAGTCCCAATTGAACTTCCGTGTGTACATTCTGAGCATAATGTTGAACCACTAATGGTTGCATTATTAATGCTTGATGTTGTCCAGCAGATGATTGTAGCCGTCTGGGATGTCCCTCCTTTTGAAGGTCCTTTGTGACCTGAAACATATTTTCTCTAGTTGTTTTTTTCTTTCATTGCTTCATACTACGGAATTAGAGAACTTATATTTAGAGTGTTTTATTCTGCCTGCCATCTAGTACACCTCTATCTCTTTTCTCTCTCGTCTGTCCTACTGGACGCGGCGGCACTACTGCTTATGTAGCTCTCGCGCCCTAGGTCTCTCAGATGGCCGCGTGGCGCAATGGATAACGCGTCTGCCTACGGAGCAGAAGATTGTAGGTTCGAATCCTGCCGTGGTCGAAACTTTTTGCTTTTTTGGTCATTAACAGAAAATGAGAATAGGAATGAAATTGATAAGTTTTGCACATGTCATTCAGCGCTGATTGAAAAATTACTATTTCATATTTTTTCTTTGACATTTCAATTCCTGCATGTGAGCTTTTCACATCTACGATATTATGCATCCGAGAATTCAAGTGGCCGCGTGGCGCAATGGATAACGCGTCTGCCTACGGAGCAGAAGATTGTAGATTCGAATCCTGCCGTGGTCGAAACTTTTTTCTCATTTGAAGAAACTACTTCATTTTATTTTGAATAATAATTTCATACACGATCTCCAAGAACTTTTGGAAAATAACAGAAAAATTCATCCTTTTTTCAATTTATGATGATAATTTACGAAGCATCATATTTTACAATTAACAAAATATAGAAAAAACTAACCTGTGGGAAGACCATTTTGACCAGCTAGAATCAATTTTGTAACCTGAAAGTCAAAACGTACACTTACTTCAAATGAGTGTGAGATGAGAAAATGAAAGAGTTTCAAATTAAATAAAACTAAAGTTGAGGCGTCAGAATCGGAAGTTTCAAGGAAAAGACCCTCGTGGCCCGGGTGAGAAATTGAAAACTTACAAAAAGAGAGCCATGCGCGTTTTACGCGAAAAACGAACAGAAAACGAGAAAGTAGAAAAAAATAAAGAAGAAAAATGGAATATTGCAGACGTTTCCTGGTTTTTAAACTATTTTTTCAAACACTTTTTCAAAGTTTTTTGGTGACAAAAAATAGAAACTTGCAAAAGCGATACATATGAAAAAAAAAATCACAAATCAAGGTTCAAAATACCAATTTAGAATTAAAACCAGAAATAGACATTTGAACGCAAAAGAAAAGACAAGAACATCACCCCATATAATTCCAAAAAAAAAAACAAGAACGACTGCAACAGCAAGAAAAAAGACAGAAGGACGGAGGGACCAGAATTGCAGTGTATTATTCGAAAAGAGGTCACCAAGTTTTTCGGAGCGTGTATAATGCACAAAACATTTCTGTATCATCTTGATGTTGTCGGGTGAAGCGCATTTTTTTTTTGGAATCTCGGTCCGGCGACGACACCAGCTTGATTAGAAGAAGAAGAGGAGGAAGAGAGGAGAAAAAGGAAAAAAGTTCGGGTGCTAAACAACAACAATGGGTTTTTTGACACTATCACAAACATCACTCATGTTAATGTTCGCTGTATATTCTTTTCTCTGAAAAAAGATACTTTAGCATCTCTCTGACTTTTTTTCAGGGTAAAGAAGAGAAATCGAGAACATTCTCTGTGCTCAACCAAAATTTGTTAGAAACTGGGAGGGTTCATTGAAATAAGTGGGAAATTGGTTAATTGAATCGGTAAAATGGAAAAAAGTATTCCATACGGAAATCCATTACATTGAGTATCTCTTTTTCGGAAATCTTGATCTTGTTCTAAACCACTAACTGGATATTCAGAAAAATATAGAAGATACAGAAATCTGAAATTTTCAAACTAACCAAGAAATAACAGTATGGAAAAATGGCCCTAGTCTTAATGAAAGTGTTTATTTCATTTAACAGTCTGCAGGAAGTCTAAACTAATAGTGATATCACTTCCTTTTTGAAGTTTTCAAATTTTGAAAAAAATTCGATTCATAAAACTACGCGAAATCTTCAAAAAATGCAACATTTGCATGAAAAAGAAACGAAAAAAGAAAAAGAAGCATAAAAGACACACCTTATCAAGATGCTCGTCGTTTTTGCCCCCAGAAATGTTGAATGGACTCTTGGGAGTGAGGGTCACTCAACACATTTAAACAAAGAGAACCTAGAAGACTTGATCTACAACACATTAAAGACCTCCAAGATTTTATAGAGAGTTAAAGTTCAAAGTTAGGGCGGAAATGGATGCAAAAAAGGGGGGAAGAGACAGACGGATGGGGTCTGACGGAAATAAGGAGAAGACGAAAAAGCAAAAAGAAGAAGTTGAGTAAATGTCAAAAGAAGTTATTTGCATCTGCCGATCCTCAACATTTTGCTTCTTTTTCCGTTTCGTCTTCAAGAAATTTGTTGCAAACAGAGTGGTATGTCAAGACGAGATTCATCTGATGACAACCATGACACTTTTTTTCATGCCAAGTGCCCTCCCACCCTCCTCCGAAAAAAGAGTGCGCGGACGGCAATAATCACCCTTGGGGTCTTGGTGTGTGTTATGTTGCATGCGGTTTGACAAGAGAAAAATAGCAGACGATGTCAGTTTGTTGCGAGTTGTTTCTGGGGCTGACAAAAAAAGAATAATGGCATTGAGCCAAAGGAATATTTTCGTGTTAAGGAACCCACCAATCTGTTCCACATTTTTCTCTTAGTCACGTGTCGTTTACCCGGAGTCGTGGGGGTCCGGTTTTCGCAGAAAATCACTCACAAATCCTTTTCTTAACAAACTGGTGTTCCAAAAACAGGAAAACAACAAAACATGCGAGACAAGACACTGATTCTTTCTGTTGTGTAAAAAGTAGTTTTGGAGCAGTGAAAGTTCAAGTCATTTGCATAATAAAATTGTGGTTGGGGAGAGTTTCATGTCGCAGTTTTTACTGGGAGTTTTCTGTGATCGAGAAACCGGTTTCTACAAGATTTCAGATTTTCCAAATTTGTATATAGAATATATAGAATATATAGAAATTTTACAATGGAAATCACCAGAATTCAAAAAAAAAACATTTTATAAAAATTACAAAACCAGTTATGAATTATCACAAAATCAATGCCTTCACCAGTTCATTTTTACGAATGAAATCGGAATTCTCTTTCTTTGGCAAAACGAGAAGAGCCATTGCTCCCACCAAACTTCCAATATTTGACGATATTTGATTTCCAGTCACATGAGCAATCGGAAAATCTTCCTCGTCCAAATCCTCAAGGTATGCTCTGACATACTCCGGACGATCTCCCAGTTTGATGTTCTCAGCGAGACGAACCTTGATTTGAGTATGATAGATTCTTTGATATCCCGATAATTTGCGGAGAAGTGGAAGAACAAACAAGTGAGAACACACCCAAGCGGAGGCAGGATTTCCCGGAAGAGCCAACACAGTTTTCAATTCTGCTTCGACGGCATCCGAGTTCTTCATGCGACCAGTCGCCACCGTACATGGAAGTCCAGGTTTCATCATAACTCGACCGAATTGAATCTGTAAATGAAACTCTGAATCTTGATTTCGCTTTGCTTTTATGATGCAAACCTCCATTCCGAGACTTTTAAGAACTTCTTTCAGATTGTCCTTCTCTCCCATGCTTACTCCTCCAGTCGTCACAATTACATCAGATTCTTTCAAACTATTTTCCAATAAGTCTTTAATACTCTCGAAACTGAAATAACAATATTCTGAATGAATATCGCTTTCATAGAACTTACTCATCACTAACTCTTCCTCCATCAATTACATCGAAACCATATTCCTTGAAAAGAGCAACAAGTTGAGGTCCATTTGAATCACGAACCATTCCCAATGGAACGTATTCCGTGCATGGAGACACAAGCTAAAATAAGTGAGTGTGAAAACTCAAGCCAAGTAGATATTACCTCATTTCCTGTTGACATGATAGTGACTGTTGGTTTTTTGAATACATGTACGGTCTTGATGCCAAATGCATTGAGAATACCAATTTCAGCTGATCCGATTTTTGCACCGGAACGGACGATGACATCACCTTGACGAACTTCTGATCCGGGTTCCCTAATAACGAAAACAGTTTTTAACTTTTTCTGAAATATTCGAATACCTGATATTGGTACCATCTGACACATAATCTTTCAATTGAATCTCGTCCTCTTCATCTCCATCAGTTTGTTTCGTGCAAATAGTGTTTTCAACCATTACCACGGCAGTCGAACCTTCTGGGACAATTCCACCCGTGCTTATGCGAACACATTGACCAGGTTGAAGAACACCATCATATACAGAACCAGCCAATGAAACTCCAATAACCATCTTATTCCGCTTTCCGTCGTTCGCAATAATTGCATACCCGTCTTTTGTAGAAACTCTAGCTGGTGGCATGTTTTCGGGAGACTTGACAGTTTGAGCAACAACTTTCCCTAAAAATCCGTAAATTTTTATAATCTTATGTTCAATAACTAACCAAGAAGTGACAAGTTCACATCAGCCTTTTCAAAGTGCTTTGTCATCTTTGTTCCAATATTCTGCATGATTTCCTCTGCTTCTTTCATTGAGATGGCTACATACTTGCTCTCACGATCACGAAGTGCAGGTGCAGTCATTTTCTTACTGAAAAAATGGAATTTTTTGATGACTTGACAATAAGAATAGTTCTTCGTCTAGATGAAAAAAAGTAAAATGACAGAAAAAGAAGAATTTCCAACCAGACCGTTTGATGAAACACAAAGAAAAGGGGGGGGGGGGTAGAGATTTTTCTCTTCGAAAGAAAAGTTTGCTGCAACACAAAACAACAAAAGATAATCAACAGAACAGCTAGCGAGATGAACGATTTGAAGAGACGCAGATAGTGAAAGAATGAGACACACAACGAAAGAAAATGCTTAGTCGATAGGAAGAGAAGGTCCACGAATAAAAGGACACCTCTCTTTTATTATGAGGTCCGTTGGAGAGAACGAGGAGATGTTATCGAGAGCGTTTTGTGTACATAGAGGACTACACATTCTCTCATTGAACTACACTCAAAGTGTGAAAACGAGTGTTGGCAGTTCTATACTTTTTCACAAAAAATTGAACCAAATATTGAAAAAAAATATTTTTGGATGCAACTATTGCATAGATTAAACGAATAATTATATTTTGAAAGCATTTCAAAGAATCTATTTGTTTTAAAATTTTTCTTTTTTTCTAGATATTCTCAAAATGAAATTGTTTAATATATACATATAATATTGACAAAAATAAGATTTCGAACAAATTTTCAATAGAAAAACGACGATGACCATAAAAAAAGAAGAAGGCAGCGTTGTTGTTTGTTTGCTAACATGTCGTTCTGATAACCAATGATCACATCTATTTCCCTGTCTCAATTTTTTTAAAATGAAGAACACAAGAGAGTATTATAATAATGAATATTCATTTTCAAGAATAAAATTAAAAATATGAGATCAAAAGAATTTAACACGTGGTAATAGTTCCTATATTTATCAATTTGTGTTATTCTTAAACTTTTGTGTTTTCATCTTCTTTTATTTCCTCAATCCAACTACTTTCTGTCCCCTTCTTCTCTAGAATCGGAGAAGCTTTGACTGTCGTTTCCAACTTGTCTGATGTTCTGCCAGTTCCCAAAATTGCTTCGATCAGCATTTTCTCTAATCTTAAAATAGTTTGATAAATCAATTTATCAAAAAAAGGAATGACTCACTTCAAAGTAGGAATTTCAAAGAGACAACTCCAAAAGAATGCGCAGACGAAAGAGAGGAATGTCGCGGGTATCGAAGTGTAGGTGAACTAAAGTGTAATAATTTTTTGTTGAATTGTTCTCTTATCTTATCACTCACCACTTCCCATGCAGAGTAGTAATGAATTGGGTGACCTCCAACATTCAGAAAATAGAAAAGTACAACCCAGTGAACGATATACGCACAATAAGACAATCTTCCAAATGGTTGCCAAATTGGATGTGACATGAAATTGTTGATCGGTCCACCCCATCCCATATGATTAGCAGCAACAACCCAGCAAATGAAAATACCCCATCCAAGACGATGGAAATTATAGAACGTCGCTCTAGTGAACACACTCCAATAAGACCCCTTGTCATAGTCATAAGTAGCAAACAAACAGAATGCAGCAATCACAAAAGCTACGATCCATCCAGCAACAGTCAATGCCCAGTTTAGTCTTATCTTCCGATTTCCATAAACTGCAAGAAGGTAGCCAGTAAGCATACCAACAAGATATGGTGGACATCTAATCCATGGTTTGTTATAAGCAATGCTGAAGAAATCCGTAACATCTCCGTTTCCAAACATATCAGCAGAAAGATTATTCACACTGAATACTACGTAAGTAGTGATGATACTTCCAACGCATCCAGCAACAATTAGTCCTGTTCCAGCGGCAAATGAAAAATAAAGACCAATGAGAATAAGTGGAGCAACTAAGTACAATTGGGTGTCAGCAGCAAGATACCATGTTGGAGCGTAGCAGGTCATTCCATCAGGGAAGTTATTGATGTAAATCAGATTCTGCCACCACGTAGTTTTACAGGAATCTGCTTGAGAAGCTAGTTGATCTAAAAACATAATAATTACATGAGGAAACTTCCGGTATACTTACTCAATTGAGAAGCTGAAAAAGATCCTTGAATGTAAGGTGCGTAAACTGTGAAAAATCCAATGAAAATCATAATTGGTGGAGTTAATCTTAGGTATCGGTGAACGTAGAACATGATCCAGGTGATAGGACTTGCCACCATTCTTTTCTTTGGCTTCATTTTAAAGAACAGATAAGTCACAACGATTCCAGACAGCACAAAGAAAGTGTCGACGGATACAAAGGCGTTGAGTAGAAGATGATTCCAGAAGTGCTTCGGGAAATCGACAACTGGCATAAATGTATCAGAGAGAACTAAGTAGATGAATGAATGACCAGTGACTACCCAACACATGGAGAATAAACGAATGCAATCCAATGATTTGATGAATCCAGGTTTTTGTTCTTTCACAGACAGAAGAAGTTCAGCGTTTGTCCACATGGAGAACGAGAGCAGTATTTTGAATAGAATGTTCCTTTCTTTGTCAGACTTGATTCCGTAAACTGTGTCTCTGATATAATCCAACAATGTGGCACTCAAAGCAATCACAACCATTACAATAAGGAAGATTCTGAAAAATATTAAATTAATTATGAATGAAACTTTGAATTGTGACTTACGAAAAACCCCAGAAAGAGGTGTCCTTTTCAACTTCAAATTTAGCACAATAAACGCTACACGCGGTAAATGGATACGGAGAAAGTTGATTGAAGATTTTCACCATATCCTGTTTATTACAAGATTCCGGTAAACAAACTGCGAGTCTTAGTGGTAGCAACGATAATGGACTTGAAGCAGAAGAAGATGAAGAACAAGTTGCATTTTTACCAGGTGTCAGAACCATATAACAGTAGTTTGTTTTGTATTTGTGGCCACTAACACGTTGACATTCTTGGTATGATCCATCGTACAGCGTAGCAACTTCGAGCATACCAGGGACTGGGAATTTACCAAACGCATCAAGTTCTGGAAATGAAAATTGATGAGGAAATCGTACGATGAAAAATATAAACAAACCTTGGACTGCGTACAAGTTATCCTCCAAAATTTTCAGTTCTTTCACTGAACAATTTTGTTTTCTCAGACATTCTTCTGATACGGTAGCAAAAACGGCAAGAGATTGAATCCAGGTTTCAGTATCATTCAGACATTGCTTAGAAATATCATGAAGTGGTTTTGGTTTGAATACATCTTCCCATCCTGAGGAAGCATCAGAAGCACTGAACAAAGTTAGCACTGTTATACAGAATAGTAGAGAAGCCATAATTAATCTAGTACAACCCACTGCCCTCCATCACTTTTATAGTACATTCAATTTTTAAATAACATCATAGAATTGATAAACGAAGAAGTAACTGATAAGAAAAAAGAAAAATGTAGTCCCTGATTCATTGTAGGAGAGGGCCCACGCATTGTGACTTGTGGAGCATTTTAAGAGCGGAAAAATCAGTAAATCACACGAAGAGGAGCATCAAAATCATGAATTATTCCTTTGAAAACTGTTATCATGGAAAAAGGACAATGATAGGCAGCAAAGAACCTCGAGTACGAAGTAGAACAAATGGAGAAAATAAGCATAAAAAGTGTGATGAATGAATTATCGGCACAAAACATGCATTTTCATAATCTGTATCAATGAAACAATTTCAACGAAAATCAAGCAGAACAAACTCGGAAGTAAGCAAATTTAAAAAAAAAGCATTTCTTTAACTTATTGTCTAGAATAGGTTTTTTTGAAATTCATTCGTAGGCGTTCATCGAATAACTAATCTAATCAAAAGTTACTAAATTTTTCGGAATAGAAAACCATTATAGATTCATAATTCTAAAATTCAGTTCATGCTTCCTTTTTTCATATTTCCTTTATTCAATAGATTCTCCATGATAAATTTATCTCTTCTTAATCTCTGTAATGTGATTACGGTTAATACTGCATTGTAACGCCAATTTTACGAAATTTCCACATCTAGAATTAATTTTATTAATAAAATAGTATTTACTGTAATTTGGTTCCAGAGTTCACTTCCCAACCTCCGCGAACAACATATAAAGTTACATCAGTTTCAACACATCATTTTTCCTATTTTTCAAAGCACACTTCATATCATAAACTCCGTCTACAAATCATAAATTGATATGAATTATTTGAGCCCCTATAGACTCTTATCATTTTCCTCTCTTAGACAGTGAAAATTTGAATGATGTCAACGAGGTGATAATTTGAACTTTCATCCTGGAAATGATGAGAAGCATCCTGAATGACGTTCAAATTTAGTTTATTTTTATCACAAACAAACAATCACTTGGCGTTTTATTCTAAAATTGATTTCGCTTCATTTGAAAGTCTCAGAATTCAAAAAAAAACGTATATACGTATTTATTGTCGACTTTAAGAATAATATTTATTTTGATAACGGTGAACAATTAAATTAATAATAAGTGTAACAGCAACAAAAACAAACAACAATTGATTAGGAACCTTTAGCAGATTTGGAATAGAAAATTTCGAAAACGGAAGACGGAACGAAGTTTTCCTAACCGGAAGACGGAAAACGGAAGACGGAACAAAAATTCAAAAACGGAAGGCGGAATGAATTTTTTCAAACGGAAGACGGAAAACGGAACAAAAATTCAAAAACGGAAGACGGAATAGGTTTTTCGCCGGAAGACGGAAGACGGAATTCCGCACAACTCTGACCTTTAGGTTAATGCTCATTCACTCGTTTGGAGCCGGACTTGAGAAAGTTGGGAGAGGCTGAAAGCAATAATTTCTTTTAAAAAACCGTAACAAGTATTCTCTTACAATTCCCAACAAGTCTCCAAGCTTTTTCAAAATCTCAGCTTCTTCGGTGGGACAGATTTCGTTTCCCATGTCTTTCTCGGCCAATTCTTTCAAAATTAATGCTCCTGTCTCGACCAGTGAATCTGTCAAGGTGTTCGATTCTGAAACTTTTAAATGACTTCGATAAAGTTCTTTCAACACACCTTTTGAAGCTTCTATTTTTGGAATGAACACATGTTGAGTATATGATATCATGAAACTCCAAAAATTTTGGAATAATTCCATTTTATCAGATATACTTCTCGACACGAAGTCGTCTTCCATTTTTGAGATTCTAGAATTTAAATATAAATTGGTTTCTTTCTGTCAGTTTTGAAATTAAGAACTCACTCGAAATGGGTTTTAAGGGACTCCTCTTGAAGAAAGTAGGATCCGAAGATAATGGAGTGGACCGGGGTGAAAGCCATGTAGATGGTTCCTGGAGGAATCAGCACCGATTCACCGGCCGTCACTTCTAATCTGTCCCATTCCTCTTTATATTCCAACCCGATCCAGTTGCTGAAGGATCCTTCTTCGCATCTTTTGTAAGCCTCCATAGTTGATAGATTTTTCTTCACTGTGTAGATTACTTGCTTGCCCTGGGAATTTCAAATATAAACACGGAAAAATATTTTAAAGTCTATGACTTACGACCAGCACGTGAAAAAATGTGGAGGAGCCACTGAATTCGATGTGGGCATTGTTGAAACTGCCGCTCATAGATATTATGAGATATTTTTCATATGTCGGCAATTCATCAACTTTTTTTTGGAGGGAGTCCATCTGTTTCTCCAAATCGTGTCTCTCGGTGGCCGATATGGCAGGATTCGCAAATATTTCGCCTAATTTCGAAATTTTTTGTTCTAGCGCCTCCTTGAGCTGATTCACCAAACTTTTGTCTTTAATGAAATCTGGTGACATTAAAGTCTTTTCAATTCTGAAAATTACCAGGTCATATGCTGAAATATTTTATTTAAACTCACAAATTTTTGGTTTTGCTGAACTCAAACGTGAGAAGCACGAGCGAAGCTGTTTCATTCTTCTTTGGCGAACGAATTCTACGGATTAATTCGGAAAACGTCATTCTTTGAGAATTTCCCGTGTTGCTATTAATCATATCAAATGGTTTTTTCTCTTCATTCACGAATTCCATAATATTTTTGAAGTTAATATTATGAATCAAGCCTCCTAATCCGGCAACACTTTTCAAATGGGCAATTGTATTTGAAAAATTTTCTTCATAAACTTTTTTCAGGAATTCCGATCCATTTTCATATGTTGTAAACAGCATGGTTCCACTGAAAGATAATATTTTTAAAAAACGTATTGTGTTCAAAAATTCTTACGCGGCTTTGAAGAATTTCGCCTCATATTCTGTCATGATGGTGCTGAATTTCTTCGTTTTAAGAAAGAATGAATTTCCGAGACACTCGAAAAACTCGTCGCGGGAGCTGAAAAATTAAAATTTTACAATACAAGACAATTAAAAACGGTTAAGGCTCACTTTATTTTGTCAGAAAAGATTGGCATCTCTTCGTCATTATGCAATTCCGGTTCAGTTGAAACATATGGAGGAGAAGCAGGTGGAGAACGGGATGATGTTGATGGTTGATCCGAGCGTTGTTTTTTTGTGGATTGTCCAGAGCCAATATTTTGAATTATTATATTTAATTCATTCATACGGTCTCTAAGCTCTTGGAAGAGATGGATTATTGTGGTGAAATAACCGGGAACGACACTGTCCTTGAGCGTGTTTCCTTTCTCCAGATTAACGAAACCTGTTTCGCAGTGCGGAGCATCCAATAGACTTATCGATTCGTTTAATGTTTTTCCAATTTCATCTGTTCGCCACGCTTCTTGAGATGTGAGTTGACAAATTTCTTCCATTTTTTTTGAGAAAAGCTCCAGCACGAGGAGTGCTATTCCTAATGGGGACATTGATGTTTGTTCTCCCATTTCTTTCACATATTCACAACTTATTTTGATAAGCTGAATGATTTTGAAGATCCTAGTGATGATCTCTGAGCCTTCGCGGCGGCTTGCTGAGTTCATAATTCTTCTTCTTGACTATCCTTTTCTGTAAGAAAAATTGCTCATTAATGATTATTGGTGTAATGTGGAACAATGGAGACAATGAGGTGGCAAGAAAACCTGGAAAAATTTCTACAAAACTTAATAGGTTCAGATTTTGTACGTCATGTAATGAAATTTGAAATATATGTATATAGTCAACAAAATACTTTCTTTTCAATTTTCTTAAGGCCGTTCTGAACATGTACAGATGATTGTTGCATTAGCACCAAACAATCCAACAAAAAAAATCCCCGCATATTTCCACTTTCTAAAAGAAAAAAGGTTGAACATGACTAAACTCAACTGTAAACATCCCTACTCCTTTTTGTACTTCATAACGGTTTTATACAATATACACATGATTTCAATTAAAAAACAACTACATTCAGATACAAGAAGTATTCCTTTAAGAAAACCTCTGACCCTCTGTAGAAAAAAACAAAGGAAACTCTATATTAGTTTTGCCCATCTTTCAGGAATCTATTATTGTTTTTCTAATTTACAGTACCGCTCAAAAGTTTTCCGAAAAAGTGAGAATTAAAAATTGCATTCACAGAATTTTTTGAGGATACCTTTTTTATCTGTGTGGCGTTTTCTGAAAGACACCTGTTTTTACAAGTTTTTAGTGAGAAAGCAGGCAACAACGGGACAAAAAAGGGTATGTTCAAGAAAACGCTGAATGGCTGAAAATCGAGGCATTTTCAAAACATTCTGCAAATGCAAAGTTTTTAATCAGAATTTTTTTTATACCCAACACAATTTTCAGAGTGATCGAAAACATGAGGGTCGAGCTTCAGACGCCTGAAAATGGCCAAAACGGCAGAATACGGACAGAAAATTACTTTTTTTCTACAAACTTTCAAACTTTTAACCACTTGCAGATCAGACCTACATATTGAACAAATTTTCACAGATTAGTCAGAAAACTAGCATTAATGTTGAGATGAATGTTAAATTCAATAAAAAAAATCACCTCACAATATAATAGAAGTTCTTTGTTCCAATGACAGTGTGGACTTATATACAAGTTAATATAATCTATAGCAGAGAAATTTCAGAAGAAAATGGAGTAATGGAAAGAAGAGCACTGGTTACGTTTTTTTTTTGATGTGATAGAATGAGGAGATATGGACAGGAGAGGTATAGATAGGGACCGCCAGGTGTTTTGAAAAACTAAAAATTCTCCAGATTTTTTTTCCCAAAGTTTCAACTCAAAAAAATCATTCGCCCACGAGTTACAGGCGTTTTTGTGCCGCGCTCATTTCAACTGAATCCGTAACGGTGGGCGGAGCTTCGCCGCCGCGGTGGTCCAAACCGACACCAGAAACTTCGCGGACAAGAGCGCTACCACTGCGCCACCAGGTACGGTTCGCGTTTTGGATCAGGCTTTGAAAAAACGGGAGAACGACCTGCTTTTGGAACAAAACCAGTGAAAACCATGAGTTAGTGGAGATGTAGGTTACAAGAATGAGCACAAATCTTGAGATGTTCTATCTTCTCAAATTTTCTACTGTAGATACTTGAAGACCTATTTCATGCAAAAAAATTATAAAAACCATAGGTCATCACTGAAAATTTTTTTCTACACGCAACCAAACTTTGATTGAATTTTCCGAAAAATGTGCACAATGAAAGTTTTGATATTTTCTCAAAAACCATTTTATTCTGCTCAAAACTTATATTTTCAATTGGGAAAAATTGGTGAACGACCTATATCAACCCTAAAATCGTCATTTTTCTGATTTCCTCGTTTTTTTGGAAAAACTAAAAGAAAAATCTTAAAAACTGATTCAATAGTCTGAATCTACAGTATCTGATATATGTGGAATAAAATTTTTAGAAAGATTCATCGAGTCTAAGTCGAGTTATAGTCATTTGAAGCCGGCGACGCGCCGGCGTTACACGTTTTTCGACGCCCCGCCCCCCTCAGTTGGAGGTTCCCTAGGTATAGACACGGAAAAGGATGGTATGAAATTATTCGGTGTCACTATTGCTAGGATTGTATGGTTTGGAAGAGAAACGAGAGCTCTTCATGGGGTTGAATTAAAAACATAAAAAGTTCGCAATTTATTGGTTTTTCTTATTACAATCGCCTGCCAAAAAAATTATTCAAGTAATTGAAAACATTATGAAGTTCATATGAATAATATGACACTAATTTTAGGTCGTGCCTCGCAGAAGCAACTGTAATATTACAGATAAAATTTATATCCAAAAAAGGTGTGAAGTGAAGACTAAGAGAAAAATGAACAGAGATGAATTGAAAACTGGTAAAGCATCAAATGAGTATTCGGAGAAGAAATCATGTCAATTCTTATTGCTGCGTCCAAAGTAAAAAAAGAGGGAAAAAAGGGAAAAAAACGTGTCCAAGGTAACAAGAAAAATTCTACTTCCACAGTACGTGTAGCATTTTCAAAAAAAAATTTAAATTTATTGCTAAAAAAAAAGTTTACGTGGCCTTCTTTTTTGAGGTTAGCTCAATTTCTGGCAAAAATGAATATTCTTGGCAAAATAAAATTAAAGTTCTTGGAAAAAGCAGGCTACAAAAAAATTTTGAAAACAAAAATGCTCCAAGTAAATCGACCGTAGAAGTAGAATCTCGCCCGTTACTTTTAACACGTTTTTCCTTCCCTTTTTTCCTCTCTTTTTTAATTTGGACGCAGCATATAATATGAACAAATATCTTCAGTTTTTCTATGAAAAATAAGTATGGCATCCGTTCGTGCAGCATAAACCCGCGCGAGAAGGACAGAAAGTGTTCACGCAATCACTATTCGCCTCTCCCTTTTTTCTCTGCGTTTGCACTTTCAAAGCTCGGAGAGCTTTGCGCCAAAGTTTTTATGTTTCAAAAAATGATGACGATGGAATAAAAAAATGTTACTGTCAAAGGCGACATTTCCCTATCAAAATATTTTTCAAAGAAAGGAGTCAGAGAACTAGCAGGAGTAGAATGTTAAATTGAAAAACATACCTCACAGGACAAGAAGATCACTTGGAGAATTCCGCTGTTGATGACACTGTTTGTGTTGCTGATGACACTTGTTCTGTAAATTTGTACTTATCAAGGAATACAATTTTAGAGGTATCGAGAAATGAAAATGAACAAAGTAGAACAGTCGTGAAACACGTTTTAGGGAACGACATGCTTTGCAACACGCGAGACTCTGACGGAATATCTAACACTAATAAAAGCAATAATGAACGAAACGAAGAATATCAGTTCTAAATTGTAATTTACTGCCCGGAACTAAAGAAAGCATTTGGATAATGAGATAGGCTGCATATGATCGTCCAAAAAATGGGGCGGGGCAAGATACAATTGTTTATAATATAAACATTCAGGATAGCCAAACTAGAATGAGAATATAGTTCTACATAGCATAAACATTTGGGATTACCAAACCGTGCCCTCCCTTCCGAAAGTGTGAAAGGTCACGCAGCTGCTCTCCACCAGATGATGTTCAGATGACAGTATCAATTTATATACAAAACAGAACTACGATAACAAAAAAGTAAGGAACAATTAAGGTAAACCGGCCCGATGTACGCTAGAAATGTGTACATCCTGACTTTAATGGTATTGGTCGATGCGCACTATGAGAAGAAAAAGAAAAGGGAGGAAGTGAAGACTGGTAAAATGTGAAATGAGGATTTGGAAAAGCAACCATGTTCATTCTTATAATATGAACTAAAGTCTTTAGTTTTGGTATGAAAAGTAAATTGGGGCAGCCGTCAGTGCAGCATCCAAAAGCGCGAGAGGAACAGAAAGTGTTCACGCAATCACTATTCCCCTCACCCTCTCTTTCTCTGCGTTTGCACTTTCCTCGTCGGAGAGCTGGGCACCAAATTTTTTATGTTTCAAAAAATGATGACGATAGAATATGGATGTGTCGGAAATGTTACTGTCAAAGGCGACATTCCCACGCCGTTAAATTATTTATTTGTGATTCTTCTATTCCATTGGCACCCTTTAAAACAAATATCGTGCTGCTGTGAGTGTCAACCTATTACAAAATTTGTAAAATGAATGAATAATGGGGGATTGAAGGTTGACCCAGAAAAATTCACTAGGATTAATTTCCTAATTTTTTATATTTGTAGACCAAAAGATGTTTATCTTGAAAAACTTCACAATTCATCAGGGTGGTGGATGTTATATTCAAAATGTTTCGAAAAAAACAAAAGCGTATACATTAGAAATCGAATGAAGTAGAGAAGAAGGAAAATGATGAAGGAATGGAAAGGAATAAGTATGGGGACGTTGTGTTTCAATTCGATTGAATATGGAGCCATCAAGGGAGAGAGGTAGGAAAAAGGGAGAGGCGCGGAAAAGGGAAGAGGATGGTATGACATCAGTCGGTGACACTATTGCTAGGGGGGTGTGCACCGATAGGAGACCTGTTCAAGGGGTTGAATTGAGAAGATACAAAGATTGCTATTATTGTTTTCTGATTACGACCACCTGCCAAAACAACAACTATTCAAGAAATATAAACAATATGAACTACGACATACATGTAATGTCTACTTCGAAACGATGGAGATCGATGTGAAATAATGCGAAAAATCGCATATGATTCTAATTCTCGTTGAAAAGAAGCGGGGGCAAAATACAAGACGCAATTATCTATTTTATAAACATTCAGGATATTTGAAATGTGCTCTTTCTCCCGACAGTATCACGGTCACACAGTAGCCATATCAGGTGGATTTCCGATGAAAGTAATATTTATACATAAACAAAACACAGCTACGATGACATAAATCAAGACTAGCTGATGTCGTCCGGCCCGATGTACGCTAGTCCGAGCATTTCTCGGAGAAACAAGCAAATAACATCTATGTTCAAATTTCGAATGGTAACGATTGGTGCGCACCTGTAAGAGGAAAAGAGGGACAGAAAGTGTTCACGCAATCACTATTCGCCTCTCCCTCTCTTTCTCTGCGTTTGCACTTTCCTTGTCGAGCTCTCTCCTCGAGATGACTTTCAAATGGGGGTGTCGACCATTATACAAAAAAAAGAGACAATGTTGTCAAGCGGAGTCAATATGATCAACCAATTCATTCAGTGTCATTTTAACCGTATCTCAAACGAATAAAAGTATATCAGAAAACGAGGAATTCGACATATGTATCAGTCTTTTTCAAAGAATTAACAAACATATTTTTATTAACGAATGTATGGTTATAAAAAATAAGAGAACCAATAAAGTTAACGAAAACGGGAAATGCAACAAAAAATAACAAAAAAAAAAGATATGAGAGTTATATTCGAACTGATAGATAGATAATTGAAGAAACAGAACAACTACTTTCGAGGAACAAGAAGGTGCTTGACGGATTCGGAATCCTGGAAATTATTAATTAAAAATTGAATCATTTTTCAAAATTATACCTTCCCCAATTCATTTGCCAACTGGGTCATGAGCATCTTCCTATTTGGCAAATGGAACCATTCATTTCTTCTAAAGAAAATGTCTGGTTTCCCGAGCTCCTCGAAAAGAAGTTCAGCAAGCTCTAAAACTGACTCTTTCGTTTCCGCATCTTAAAAAATATATTAAGTTTATATGTTCCGATGGATATTCGTTACTTTTCAGTTTTGGCAGAATGATGAATTCTGCGTAGCAGAAGAGCGTGGACCAAAACCCAAAAAATAACTGTTCCGATGTGATGGTCCGATCCTTGTTCATGATTTCTTCTAGTTTAGTTATTCTGAAAATCTTTCTTTAAAACTTGCAAAGATTGTATTTTCTTACCGAATCGCCAAAGCCAAAGAATCCTCTCTCAGATAATTTCCTCCAACCACAAGACTATCTTCTGCGGTATATACCGCATGCAACCAGCCGGATGGTATAATGACCGTCTGACCGGTGCATATTTGGACTCTTTGGAACTTCTCGAGTATTGTTCCTAAGAACCAAAAACATTTTTTCTTGCCCATCTTCTCGTAGACTGCATAATTTTTATATATTTCTAAGTTTTCTTCTGATGGCGGAGCAAGATAAAATACTTTTTTACCACACATGACGTGGTAATAGACGGCAGTGGCGGAGAGGTCTATATGCAGGTCTGTGAAACTAGTTTTCATCGAAACAAGAAAAAAATAGTCTAAATTGACAAAGTTTTTCTCATATCTCTCCAACTCCTCGCGAGTTTTCACAGGAAGATTGTTTTGTTTCATTTCGTTGAACTTTGATTTCAATTTGGAAACGATGCTGTTCTCTTTGGCAAATGTTGGCATTTCAAACATCTCCTTCATTTCTTTTATATCATCAAAAACGAAGGAAAGGAGATTAAGGACTTCGTGTCTGTTTCCATTCTCTCTTTCCTGGATCTGGTCCTTTACTGACCGGATGGTGGCGGTGCAGTTGGCCATTCCGTTCTCTAAAGCGGAAATGAACGGCCGCTCAACATCCAGAATGTCATCCGGGATAATGGCTTCCATGTTTGAAAAACTGAGTTTTGGAGCCTTCAAGCCAAACGATGGATCCGTGTTTTTAATCAAATATATTTCATTCAATCCGTTCTCTTCCAATTTCTCCTTGAATTCCTTTCCTCCGTTGCATACAACCGGTTTTTCAGAACTTAAAAATTAAATTTGTGCATAATTTTGTCAAAATTTTTGTGGCTTTTGTTATAATTGTTTGTATCATTAAGCTATTATTTTTGGAATCATTGGTGTCAAAAAGGAGTGTCGAAATAGCAGGCAGAAAGGCTTAAGTTAAAATTTCTGAAAGTGTCGAGCATTGTCCCTGAGGTAATGTCCCGAATTGGTCGAAATGTTAGGATTCAATCGATATACTGTTAGAATTTCATATGATAGTTTTCACTGATTACGTTCAGATTTACATAAGGATAGAAAAGATAGAACTAAGTACGACATTTCGTAAAAAGAAGTCGATTCGGTAAACCAATCGACAGGTTACAATTTTTAGAGGGAAATATTAAAAGGAAGAAAAATAAAAGAATGTATGATATTTGAAAATTACCAAAGAAGTCCGACCTGTTTGTAACTTGAACTCATCGAAACTAGAAACCACTTACATGTTTTTTTGTATTTTCATTATTGTTATCTTCAACTACTTTTCTTTTTTTATGCTATTCATCGTTATCAGCGGAAAAATTGCTGTTGCGAATGGTATGTTCAAAAGGAAACGTTGTAGTAAAAATATTTTCAATTCTAATTTTCAGAATTCAAGGGGGACGTGGTCAAGGCAACCAAATGAAACAAACAAATGAAAAAGGAAAATACATTCGACCAGGTAAAGCTCCCCTCGAAATACACCTGCGATTCCAAGAAAATAACTAAGATGTGGAAAGTTCATCTCACTGAATTAATGGTTAAGCTAGGCAGCGCAGCAAACGGTTTGAGGGGCGTTCGAATTCTTCTGACCGGTACCGTTTCGGATGTTTCTGGACCTGTATCGCGGGTATCAACCTAATTTTCACCCATGTATAAAACTTGTTCACCCTAAATTGACCCCAAAAAATCGGCTGGTGAGGTCCAATTTGGCTGAAATCGTATATTTCAGTCTGAATAAATAGGACAATCGGAAAAGAAGTCAGAAAAATGACATTTTTGGTCATTCTGAGGGAGGAATGCATGTTTTTAATGTTGATTTCGGTAGTTTGTGGCACGCTGAATCTGTTTTTGAAATCAGAATTAGATTTTAAGTTTTCCTTTTTTTGTTATTCATGCTCAAAGTTCAACAGAAAATTGTAGGAAAATTTCAGCGATGACCCATAGTGTTTATCATTGAAATTGATAGCTATACATATTAAGATGACCTATGCTACTTTTCAGAAAAATTTGACCAGTTTTACGTAGATTCAGTCTATCCTAAACCAGGAGGTATTCCCTAATTTCGAGGTTTTCCGTGATTATCGAGGTGATGCAGGCGAGGAACGCTAGTTCTGATGACAGATTTGGAATCATCATGAAATTTCTGATCGATTTCGTTTAAGAAAATTTCTTTTTAATTCTCCTTTTTCAGAAAAACAATTATTTCTTAAACGCCAATACCATAATAGTCCGTTAAAAATAGTGCAAGTAGCAATCGGGTCGGCGTCGAAAGCTGACAATCTTTGCCTTCAGATGACGACACTTCTCCCGTGGAAGGAGGAATCCCGATAAACTTAGCGAATTTGATATGATACTACTGTAGGTTATCCATAAACTGAATATCAAATTAATCCTAACAGTTCGACCGATCGGTGACATCGTTTGTTCCATGATTTTAGACATGGTCTCTTAAATATTAACGCTACCGCAATAGAAAATGCTGCTCAAATAAAAATCTGTTTTGAATTTACATGTAAACGTACTTATTTACTAGGAACAACAATGATTATGGAAGGGATTACATGGCGGAGCAAGAGAAGTTAGCTCATATTCTACCAAGTTGACAAACTTACATGTTTAATTGTATTCCACGTGTAATATATTTTCTTTTTTTAATTTTTGTGAAATCTGCCAATATCGTTGTCAAAAAAACTTACTCGTCAAAAAGGAAAGGCTCGAGTTTTTGGAAGAGGGGCTTGAACTGTTTTCCACCAGAGCCGAGACCCATCATTTTTCGGAAGCTGGAGAGCAGATCCTTTGGCACAGATTCATTCCCTTCATGCTTCATTTCCAGTTTGAGAACAGCCTCGTCGATACTGAAAGTATGTTGAATGTAAGATTTGTATTATAGTGAACAGCTTTCAAAATCATTCAATTCAACCTATCCTGAATTCTATATGCATCTATTTAGATCGTTCGTTTTGCCAGCTCTAGAATATTGTTCACCTATTTACTCCCTTCCTCCGCAGTCCAAACTATCTCTCAAACTTAAATTTTCTCTACGTTTCTTCATCCGAAAAGTGTTCCAGAAATGCAAAATGCCCTACTCCTTATACCAAGATTCTCCAAACTAGGCTTTTTCTCTCTTTCTCTCTCTGTAGACTCAGAGCCAAACTCCTTCTACTCTATAAAATGGTCAGCGGTGCCTCATATATTCTCATCTCTCATCGTTTGTTAGGTTTGCTAACCTGGAGACCTATGACCCTGATTCTACTGACTAGGCCGTTTGATGACTTCTTCTCCACCACTACGCCTTACTGGAATGCAATAGTGCACCATGTTTCAAGAATTTTTGTCCCCGAGCCAATTTGATACCTTTGTTCAATGTTCAAAAATCCGGTTTTAGTCTCCCCCTCCCTCATGTCCTTTATCCCGGCCATTTAACTGTTTTATTTCATATCTATCACCTTCCACTGTTTTATTGACCCTCTTCTCCTATTCCCTCCCAAATACACTGTTGTGTTTGTGTGATCACAAGATGGTAGTACTGAATTACTAATTTATTGAGCGGAACAAAGTAATAGAGATAGAAAAAGAGAGCGAGGTGCACATGGGGCGAGGAACTGGGAAGGCTTCCCCTCGATAACCAAGGAACCTCACAAACGGTAGAATATAGGAAGCGGGAGGTTAAAGTAGGGTAAGAATAAGGTGTCAGGGAAAAAGCAATAAGAATGAATAAGTAAACAAAAAAAGAGAGAGAGAGAGAGAGAGAGAGAGAGAGAGAGAGAGAGAGAGAGAGAGAGAGAGAGAGAGAGAGAGAGAGAGAGAGAAAGTGATGAGGGTGATAATACGAGGGCGCAAAGATAATTAAAAGTTAGAGAAAAACAATAACATCATTTATACGGCGGCGGCGTAACATACAGGGTGCGGCATAAATAATAGGATGGGTATTGAGCGCCCTAACTCTAACAAAAATAGTTGAATATAAATGAAACTCGGAAAAAAGTTTACTCTAACAATGATAAAACAATTAGCATTAACACTTTTGGAATACCCCGATTTTTTCCTTGACGGCTACAGGCGGTATCTTCAGATAAATGCAGACGAAGGCACGCAGCTAATTGACATTAAAATCGCTTCATGCCATCAGATGCGCAATCATTAGGGTATCCAACCTGGCATGATTTTTTGTGGCAACCTTTTAGGTAAATTATCACAAAAGGGCTTGGTCCTTGGATTTCAAATTGAGCAGTGATAGTGACCACCCTGAAGCAGTTATAAACACATAAAATTGCCATTTCATCAGCGGGAAAGGCTTTATAGAGAATTCATCTTGTAAGACCCAGTAACCAAAATTTCTCTCTCAAAAAGGTAAGACGACTTCCAAAAAGCGTTTTCTCTATAAATCTTGCTTCAAATTTGCTTCTGAGTTGATGAAAATTAAGGAAGTCTTGAGTTTGCGCGAATTCCACGAATCCTCAATGCGAGGCACGATGAGAAGTTATATTGAGGTATTCTCTTTTCTGACAGACAGTTTGACTGTCTGTGGCAATGATACAAAAGTTTTGAGAATTTCTGTTAACCTAAACAGCGAAATTTTTCTCATCTGCGATGATGCTTCCAGCGGCATGCCAATAATGACATTTACAGAAATGAGAGGCTGAAGAGTTTCGCATCCCACATCACAGAATTGGAAAAAAACTTAAACTCAAACTTGAAAAACATAAACCAATATGTGTAGTAAACATATTAAGTAACTACTGAGGGCTCATGATGGCGATATCCAATCACGAGAACACAAGAAATGAAACGAACTCACGTCCTATTATTTATGCCGCACCCTGTTCTCCATATACCGTATTAACCCTAATAGTACGGCATGCCGAATTATTTTTCGTGGCCTTCATTTCTCTGCCGGCTTATTAGAGAGTGCCAAACAATTAGAAGCTGCTGGCTTTTTTTCAAATATAATTTTTTTATATATCCTAATTTTATTATCCTAATCTTATTCAAAAGTTGACAAATATTGAACGAAAAATGAACAAATTTGTATATATTTTCGTCATTTTTCTCATAAAGTGGACCGAAATCCCGAAATTTAAGAGAATAATATTTTTTAGTAGCAAAAATATGAAAATAACTTGAAATAGCTTATTAGAAATCGCTGTGAAGAAAGGTGATGCCGTACAATTAGAGGCTGCTGCGCTATTTTTCAAACTTCTTTTTTGCCTACCGGATTATTAGAGACTGCCAAACAATTAGAGGTGCCTTACTATTAGAGTAAATACGTTATCAATCTTTCAACATTGGAAACTCACTGCTTTTGATCTTCGACATCATCCCATTTCTTTTTTGGCAGTGTGGCTCCAATTCCTTCGTTTTTTCGTTTTCTGAAAGTTTTTTCTTAGAACTCCGGAATATTAATTCAATGAGAAGCTTATTGTGGTATGAAAAATGAAAATTCACCCCAGACGAAGCTCCGTCCCAACATATGACTGTTCGAAGTCTGACTGCTTTTCTTCACCAGCGATTGGGGTCTGTCTCGCCTCCTGAAATATGAAAATACAGTTGAGTTTGAACAAAATTAAACGGAAAATTTATTTAGAAATGTTCTTGATTATCCACGTCTCGGAATTTTAAAAAATATCGTTCATGTATATTTTCAAACACTCTCTACAGAAAAATTATATAATTTCATCGATTCCCCCACCCCTCTATTTAACTCGGCCTCCGCTGTACCGTTCATGTGTCTCCAAAAAGGCGATGGGGGAAAAGGTAGGACGCAAAGTCCAATAGTGCTATGGACTCCTACCTTAGTTCAGGATCATGCTGATTAACTTTTTATTCTATTTATCTTTCAAAAAGCGTTTTCTAGAGATTTCAAACTTCGACACAGAGTTCAGAAAATCTCGTGGCTGATTTCAATCAACTCGAAACTTTCTGTAGATGTAAAACATGTCAAATGGGATAACTGAAAAATTTTAGAAAGAACATCAGATCAGTTTTAGAGATATCACTTTTCAGATATAATTACATTTCGCTATAAGCATCGAGTTCGGCGCGAAGTGACCTATTATGAAACTTCCCAACTTTTTATGTACATAGGACTTTTTTTTTCAAATAAAAAAAAACAATTTTTTAATACCTGCTCATAGCTCGAAGATGATGGTCTGTTGATAGAGGCAGCAAGTTCTAAAATGTATGAAATTTTGTTGTTCTGAGTGATCTTTTTTTTGTCATTTCTTCACCTTCAACCTCGTGTGTATCATTTTCTTCAATTTGTTCAACTGGAAGTCGACGTAGAGAAGCTGATTGGGAGGATTGTCCAATGACGATTTTTCGAACGATTTCATTCAATTCACGAATATACTCATGGATATCTTTCCGACGATTTTTGATACACTCGAAATACCCGGGAAGCAGACCAATTTTGAGTGCATCGTGTTTCTCCAAGTTCAAAAAAATCGTGTCCCAGAAGGTGGTTTGTTGTTTTTCTTCCAACAATATCTTCAATACTTTTTGAATCTCTTCTTTGTCCCAAACGGTTTCATCCACAGTCGTGAGGTCGCGAATTTTTTCCACTTGCTCTGTGGAATTGGTCCACATCATCTCGAGGAAATCGAATTCCATGGTTGGTGCGCTTTCACCCATGAGCTGTTTCATGTATTTGCAGCTCATTATGACGAGCTGCAAGGTCTTCAAAATATATTTGAAGACCTCATTGAGTCTCTGTCTCTTTTGGCGTGCTGCTTCCATACTTTCCTTTTCTGTAAAAAGCCGACTTTAAACTTTTTAACATGCACAAAAATGTCCATGTCCTAAATGATTCTATTGATTGACCAAAAAACAGTAACAAGGGCAAGACGGAAAACTCAATTATGCATAGTATAAACATTCAGAATACTCTGAGATTAAGAATATGAGCAAACCGGGATAATAGACGGTAAAAATTAATGAGATTAGATTCCGCCAATAAAGTGATTCTCTTAAATTCATCTTCTGAAGCAGTGACGAGCGGAATCTTGGTTTTTTAGGAGAACCGAACACGGAACACGAAAAGGTGATTTCTTATTCCGCTTAAACAGAAACGTGGGAATATCTGAAAAAAATGTCTTGGAAAACGGAAATCGGAAACGGAAACGGAATTCCCGCTCATCACTAAACTGAAGACATTCTGGAAATCGTTAAAAGACATCTTCAAGCACGAACTCATGATGAATGCCAGTAATACAGTCTCACTAAAAAACGAGTTATCCACAAAAAAGTCTCCCACGACTGTTACAAGAAGGTTGCAGTTATGTCAAAAAATATAAATATATACTCAATAAGTTAACGAGAAACGTAAATTTGAAAACGGATAAAAAGTAGCTGGGCATCCCTACACTTAATTAAATCAATTCTGGAGATAATATTATAAAATAAGAAAATGAATGAGTCATTTTGTTCAGTCAGATCATTCCTGTATGACACTGCAAGATGGAGCGAAACAAAAAAAGCTTAAGAAGATCCAGCAGAGCAATTTACAGCCGTCTGCTTCATTCAGGTATACTTTCATAGAAATCAGATATCCTCAAGGTGTCCCTAATAAAGAAATATGGAATCCACTACCTAAGCGCAGAAATGGTACAAGGTGAGTTGAAATCTACACGGAATGACAATCAAAAAAAAAGAGGTGAAACGGAAAACCAAAAAAATATGTGTTTTTTGTAGAGTTCAAGAAACAAATCAATGAGAAAGCAGAAAGCAGAAGAATGGTTGATGGTAGAAAAAGATTGAAAAGGCTAACAAACGAAATTACATGAGTAGTTAGAGAACTAGCAGGAATAAGTACAATATTAAGTTGAAAAACATACCTTAGAGGATACGAAGAGCAATTGGAGAATTCCGCTGTTGATGACACTGTTTGTGTTGTAGATGACACTTGTTCTGTAAATTTGTACTTATAAAGGAATAAAATTTTAGAGGTATCGAGAAATGAAAAAGAACAAAGTAGAAAATTTCAGAGTCGTGAAACACGTTTTAGGGAACGACATGCTTTGCAACACGCGAGACTCTGACGGAATATCTAACACTAATAAAAGCAATAATGAACGAAACGAAGAATATCAGTTCTAAATCGTGATTTACTGCCAGGAACTAAAGAAATCATTCAAATAATGAGATAGGCTGTATATGATCGTCCAAGAAATGGGGCGGGGCAAGATACAATTGTATATAATATAAACATTCAGGATAGCCAAACTAGAATGGGAATACAGTTCTACATAGTATAAACATTCGGGATACCCAAACCGTGCCCTCCCTTCCAAAAGTGTGAAAGGTCACGCAGCAGCTCTCGACCAGATGATGCTCCGATGACATTAATTTCCTCATTTTTTATATTTGTAGACCGAAAGATGTTTATCTTGAAATACTTCACAAGTCATCAGGGAGGTGGATGTTATATTTAAAATGTTTCGAAAAAAAAGCGTATCAAAAAAATATATAGGTTATCTGAAAATGAAATTTCTAAAAATTGTTAGTTTTTGAGGTGATACCTATATTGATACCATCTACAGTAGAAATCGAAGGATGTAAAGAAGAAGGAAAATGATGAAGGAATGGAAAGGAATAAGTATTGGGACGTTGTGTTTCAATTTGATTGAATAGGGAGCCATCAAGGGAGAGAGGGAGGAAAAAGGGAAGAGGACGGTATGACATCAGTCGGTGACACTATTGCTGGGGAGGTGGACTTTGGAAATGATAGAATAGCTGGTCAGGGGGTTGAGTTGAGAACATACAAAGTTTGCATATTATTGTTTTCTCATTACGACCACCTGCCAAAACAAAAACTATTCAAGAAATATAAACATTATGAAGGTTAAAGGAAAAAGAAAACATCATACTGTAGTTTGAGAAGGCAAGTATTGGAATCATTTTGTTACATGAACCCAAAAATAAATTTTTCAAGTCGGAATTTGCGCTTTTTAGTAAAGCGGAGGCGGACGAAGCAGATCAGGACGGATAGTGGTAGAAGTTACCTTCTAGAAAGATTAATGTGATGAAAGAAAAAGTCAGATGCCAGCTTCATGTTGCAACAGAAAATGTTCATTTCACTCTTGTTTGGCTCTCGAATAGTTTTGATATTTGAAATTTAGTGTTATGAAAATCTACTAATAAGAGTTTTTACCAAAAAGGTTTCTGATGTTCAGTTGAAGACTATATTATCACGTCTACACTATGACATACGTATACGTGAACTTAAAAACGATGGAGATCGGTGTAAAATACTGCGACAAATCGCATATGATTCTTATTCTCGTCCAGAAGCGTGGCAAAATACAAGACGCGATTATCTATATTGAAAACATTCAGGATATCTGAACTGTGCTCTTTCTCCCGACAGTATCACGGTCACGCAGTAGCCATATCAGGTGGATTTCCTATGACAGTATCACTTATACATAAACAAAACACAGCTACGATGACATAAATCAAGACTAGCTGATGTCATCCGGTCCGATGTACGCTAGTCCGAGCATTTCTCGGAGAAGCAAGCAAATAACATCTATGTTCAAATTTCGAATGGTAACGATTGGCGCGCACCTGTTAGAGAAAAAGAGGGACAGAAAGTGTTCATGCAATCACTATTCCCCTCACCCTCTCTTTCTCTGCGTTTGCACTTACCTCGTCGGAGAGCTGGGTACCAAAGTTTTTATGTTCAAAAAATGATGACGGTAGAATATGGATGTGTCTAAAGAAAGCATTCAAGTAATGAGATAGGCTGTATATGATCGTCCAAGAATTGGGGCGGGGCAAGATACAATTATATATATTATAAACATTCAGGATAGCCAAACTAGAATGGGAATACAGTTCTACATAGTATAAACATTCGGGATTCCTTCACCGTGCCCTCCCTTCCAAAAGTGTGAAAGGTCACGCGGCAGCTCTCGACCAGATGATGCTCCGATGACAGTATCAACTTGTATACAAAACAGAACTACGATAAAAAAAAAGTAAGGAACATCTAAGGTCAACCACCCCGGCGTACGCTAGAAATATGATCATCCAAACTTTAAATGGTATTGATCGATGCGCACTATGAGAAGAAAAAGAAAAGGGAGTGAAGACTGGTAAAATGTGAGATGAGGATTTGGAAAAGCAACCATGTTCATTCTTATAATATGAACCAAGATTTTTAGTTTTGGTATGAAAAATACATTGGGGCAGCCGCCAGTACAGCATCCAAACGCGCGAGAGGGACAGAAAGTGTTCATGCAATCACTATTCGCCTCTCCCTCTCTTTCTCTGCGTTTGCACTTTCCTCGTCGGAGAGCTGGGCACCAACGTTTTTATGTTCCAAAAATGATGACGATAGAATATGGATGTATCGGAAATGTTACTGTCAACGGCGACATTCCCACGCCGCCAAATTCTTTTTTTTTTGTGATTTTCTTTTTTTATAGCAATTTTTTTCTTTACGAGAACTGTCAATATCTTTAGATAAATGCAGGTCATGGTATGCAGCTAATTGACGCTAAGATATTATAGCTTCATGCCTTCAGACGCGAAATCGTTCCCAAACTGGCATGGTTCTTTACGGAAACCTTAAAATGATGAAACATATTGTATATGGTTCTATTGATCGTCCAGGAAAAGGGATGGGGCAAAATACGAGACGCGTTTCTATATCTTACTAATAACAAACGTGGTTTTCTGTGTGTGCGTTTGTGTGTGGATCGCCAATCTCAGAGGATAAGCTCTGTATACTTATAGCACTTCCCAGGAGCAGAGGTGGGATCTCCCAAACAGGTGGTCTCTCAATTAATTTCTGGGAAAGTAGATCAAATGTGGGAGAAGGTGCGAAGCATCGTCAGCAAGCTTGTATTATAAACATTTGGAATATTCAAACTGGAATGGGAATACAGTTCTACATAGTATAATATAAACATTCGGGATTCTCTCACCGTGCCCTCCCTTCTGACAGTGTGAAAGGTCACGCGGCAGCTCACCACCAGATGAGTTTCCGATGACAGTATGAACTTATATACAAGAAATACTAGGATGTCAAACTGAGCCAATCTTATATGAACCTAATCAATTAGTGCTATTCACTTTTTTTGATGACGTAGTCGGGAGAAAGCAATTTTGAAAGAGTTTACCGTAATAACACTTTGAAGCTCGAACAGTATGAACTTATATACAAAACAGTGCGATAATAACAAAAATGTGATAACTAGCTAATGTCGGATGTATGCTATTGGAGCATTCTTCGGAGAAACCACCAAAAACATATACATACAAATTTGAAATGGTAATGGCCAGAGCACACAATAAAAGGAAAAAAAGAGGCAGAGTAAAAAACGGTAGTTAGGTGTGAGGACTCGGGTAAGCAAAATGTTAATGTTTATAACTTGAAGAAAGGTCTTTGGTTTTGGTATGAAAAAAACATTGGGGCAGCCGTCAATGCAGCATCCAAACGCGCGAGAGGGACAGAAAGTGTTCACGCAATCACTATTCGCCTCACCATCTCTTTCTCTGCGTTTGCACTTACCTCGTCGGAGAGCTGGGCACCAAATTTTTTCTGTTTCAAAAAATGATGACGATAGAATATGGATGTGTCGGAAATGTTACTGTCAAAGGCGACATTCCCACGCCGTTAAATTATTTCTTTGTGATTCTTCTATTCCATTGGCACCCTTTAAAACGAATATCGTGATGATATGAGTGTCAACCAGTTAGAAAATCTCAAAAATAAAATGGATAAATAATATAGGATTGAATTTCGACCCAGAAAAATTCACTAGGATTAATTCCCTCATTTTTTATATTTGTAGACCAAAAGATGTTTATCTTGAAAAACTTCATAAGTCATCAGGAAAGTAGATGTTCTCGTTGAAATGTTTAGGTGAAAAATAATAAAAGTAAAACAGATGATCTATCACTTATCTAAAAATCAAATTTCTAAAAATTGTTAGTTTTTGAGGTGATACCTATATTGATACCATCTACAGTAGAAATCGAAGGATGTAAAGAAGAAGGAAAATGATGAAGGAATGGAAAGGAATAAGTATTGGGACGTTGTGTTTCAATTTGATTGAATAGGGAGCCATCAAGGGAGAGAGGGAGGAAAAAGGGAAGAGGACGGTATGACATCAGTCGGTGACACTATTGCTGGGGAGGTGGACTTTGGAAATGATAGAATAGCTGGTCAGGGGGTTGAGTTGAGAACATACAAAGTTTGCATATTATTGTTTTCTCATTACGACCACCTGCCAAAACAAAAACTATTCAAGAAATATAAACATTATGAAGGTTAAAGGAAAAAGAAAACATCATACTGTAGTTTGAGAAGGCAAGTATTGGAATCATTTTGTTACATGAACCCAAAAATAAATTTTTCAAGTCGGAATTTGCGCTTTTTAGTAAAGCGGAGGCGGACGAAGCAGATCAGGACGGATAGTGGTAGAAGTTACCTTCTAGAAAGATTAATGTGATGAAAGAAAAAGTCAGATGCCAGCTTCATGTTGCAACAGAAAATGTTCATTTCACTCTTGTTTGGCTCTCGAATAGTTTTGATATTTGAAATTTAGTGTTATGAAAATCTACTAATAAGAGTTTTTACCAAAAAGGTTTCTGATGTTCAGTTGAAGACTATATTATCACGTCTAAACCTAGAAAAACTTCACAAGTCATCAGCGAGGTGGATATTATATCTGAAACGTTCCGAAAAGAAAAACAAAAGCGTATCAAAAAAAAATATAGGTTAACTGGAAATCTGGAAAAAATATCGATTATCTGGAAATCACTTATCTGAAAATCTAATTTCTAAAAATTGTTAGTTTTCGAGGTGATGCCTATATTGATAACATCTACAGTAGAAATCTAAGGATGTAAAGAAGAAGGAAAATGATGAAGGAATGGAAAGGAATAAGTATGGGGACGTTGTGTTTCAATTCGATTGAATAGGGAGCCATCAAGGGAGAGAGGGAGGAAAAAGGAGAGACGCGGAAAAGGGAAGAGGATGGTATGACATCAGTCGGTGACACTATTGCTAGGGGGGTGCACCTTGGAAAAGATAGGAGAGCTGTTCAGGGAGGTTGAATTGAGAACATGCAAAGTTAGAATATTATTATTTTCTCAGTACGACCACCTGCCAACATAAAAACTATTCAAGAAATATAAACAATATGAACTACGACATACATATAAATTCTGCTTCGAAACGATGGAGATCGGTGTGAAATAATGCGAAAAATCGCATATGATTCTAATTCTCGTTGAAAAGAAGCGGGACAAAATACAAGACGCAATTATCTATATTATAAACATTCAGGATATCTGAACTGTGCTCTTTCTCCCGACAGTATCACGGTCACGCAGTAGCCATATCAGGTGGATTTCCTATGACAGTATCACTTATACATACAAAACACAGCTACAATGACATAAATCAAGACTAGCTGATGTCATCCGGTCCGATGTACGCTAGTCCGAGCATTTCTCGGAGAAGCAAGCAAATAACATCTATGTTCAAATTTCGAATGGTAACGATTGGTGCGCACCTGTAAGAGAAAAAGAGGGACAGGAAGTGTTCACGCAATCACTATTCGCCTCTCCCTCTCTTTCTCTGCGTTTGCACTTTCCTCGTCGGAGAGCTGGGCACCAAATTTTTTATGTTTCAAAAAATGATGACGATAGAATATGGATGTGTCGGAAATGTTACTGTCAAAGGCGACATTCCCACGCCGTTAAATTCTTTCTTCGTGATTCTTCTTTTCTATTAACACTGTTTACAACAAATATCGTGCTGCTAAAAATGAATGTCAACCAATTAGAAAATTTGAAAAATGAACTGAATAATGGGGGATTGAAGTTGACCCAGAAAAATTCACTAGGATATTTTCTCATTTTTTTATATTTGTAGACCAAAAGATGTTTATCTTGAAAAACTTCACAAGTCATCAGGGAGGTGGATGTTATATTAAAATGTTTCGAAAAAAACAAAAGCGTATCAAAAAAAGGTAGATTATCTGGAAATCACTTATTTGAAAATATGATGAAGGAATGGAAAGGAATAAGTATGGAAACGTTGTGTTTCAAAGTTTGTATATTATTGTTTTCTCATTAAGACCACCAAAACCAAAACTTCATGAAATATTATATAAACATTATGAAGGTTAGAGGAAAAAGAAAACATAACATACTGTAGATTGAGAAGGCAAGTCATTTTGGAACAGAAATCAGGATCATAATTTTGGAACATGCAATAGTTTGTGGAACATCAATAAATTTTGTTGTTCGCTATTTCAAGTTCCACATCCACTTTTATAAAATTTTTGAACAGCCCCATTAGGTATAAAAAAGTGCACTACCTGCATTTCATGTGTCCTGGCAGGCAGTGAATTTGGATGTATTTCTTGACGCGGTTATGTTTCTTTAGACTGATGATAATTTCTATTTCTTCGATCATGGGTAGCTATTTTTCGCAGTGAGTTTTCAAATAGGGTATTTTCGAGCAGTATTTTTCCATGGAATAGGTTTCGACTCCAGATGTGAATTTCATTTGAGGAAGATTGAACATGAACTTGACTGAAGTGACGTATGGACCGTGTCCAAATATTGCTAGCTTTAAAACGACATCTTCGTTTGTCTTGTTTTGTCGTTTTGCTGTATTGATCGATTCCTAAAAAAAATTGTGGGTATCCATCCAATTCTTTATTAATTGATCTATTACACAAACAACAATGATTTGACTACTTTTCTTTCTTAACAAACCTGTAGACGTGTCTCCAGAGTGATCATCTACAGTTGGGAGATTTTAGATCTTTGGGTTTAGCTGTGGAATCAGACATCAATAAAGCGATGAATCATCAATAAATTCCTTGCAACGGTTGTTTTGTCTGTTTCGGCTCCAGGTTTTCGATGTCAAACTCGGTTATTTTTTATTTTCCGGTGAAAAAATAATTGTTTATTTTTGTTTTGAATTGTTCTTATTTAGTTTTGAGCTCTTCTTCACATTCTCATTGAATCTCATTGGGTAATATGAATAATAGATGAATAAGAGTGACTGCTGTTATCAGAATGTTTATAATAATCAGTGACTACAGTAATTAGCTTTCTTCAAGTGCTTTGTTATTTAGGATTAGTAGTAAGCCTTGTAATTAATTGCATACCCAAACAAAAAGCGAAACCAGTCAATTATTCACAGCCCGTGAATGTGTCAAGCTGCGTTCCTTGCTGTTGAGAACCAATCGAAAGCTGATCTGATATGTCAAATTTATCTTACTCTTCATTAAATGTCTTGTCACTTCAAAAAAAACCGCGATGCGATCTGAGATTAACGCTTCGATCCAGCCGATTCACAAATTATAGGGGAACTCTGGAAAACACCATAAGATCATCTCTCGAGACGAATGGATCATACTGCAAACTGTTTCAATTTCACAAAACGTCATAGGGTATCAAGAACTCGGTTTAAGCATCTGTAGACAGTATTTTCATAATTTCATGAAGCGTAGAGGTATTAGTGTCTGCCGAAAGGTGAAGACAACCCATATTTGTTAGACACTCACAAAGACAACCGCCTCAGCTTCGTTAAGACAGTGTCGAGTTGCATCGGGGGTTTTCTTGAGTTAACAAGACATTGAATGAAGAGTAAGGCCCATTCGACGCATCAGATCAGCTTTGGATTGCTCGTCAACAGTGAAGAAAGCAGATCGACCCATTATACAGAAGTGAATAGGTGACTTATTTCGCTTTTTGTTTAGGTATGCAATGAATTAAGAGACAATGTCCGAAATCATCGATAAGGGGGTGGCACACATCAGCCAAGCTGTAGGGAGGTGTCTGATATTTTATGTAAAGGTGCCCTAGGATAGTCTCATAACAAATTAACTTAGTCTGTCCGGATTCACTCCTCCTCCTGTGGGCTGACGTCATCTGAAGTCAAAAAATCAAAATCGTCAATTTTGAAGATAGAGTCCAAATCTCTTCGGAAATGAATTTAGGACACTTTAATGATCATTTTCATAGTACATGACAAGTTTCCATCTATTTCCGTTCAAAAGTTATATTCACTTTTTCATACTAATCACAAGCAGTGACATTCTGGTTTTAGTGGCCAAGCCACTTTTTTTTTTTACCATTTTCTTATATACCGCCTAATTTCATTCTCATACAGTTTTCATTTAAATAATTTTGAATTAAAAAAGTTGAGGAAATCTATGGAAAACTATCCAGGAATCAAATTAAGTTTATTTCCAAAAGTTAACTCTTATTTCTTTAGTCTATCACAACAATATCAAGTAATTTTCAAAGTATACCAAAAAAATCATCAACTAAAACTTTTTTGAGAATTCGAACTTTTTACATTCGTTTTCTGACACCAAATGAAGTTTTATGTGTAGAACACACATAAATACACTTATTCTGATCATTTTCAGAAAATTAAAATTTTTGAAAAAATTCACTATTTTTTCATGTGGTCCCCCACATGGAAATTTCGAAAATTTTCAATTTTTCAAAATCACTCCGAAATGATTTATTTGTACGAAAAACAGTCCTCAAAGTATAGTAAACGTCTCAACGATTCCAAACTTTAGATTTTTCCAGTTTTTTGCAGTACCTTTTTTGAAAATTGTATACTTGCAAAATAACCCAAACATTTTCAAGAAATAAAAAATCAATGAACACAAAAGTTGATAAAAGATTGGAAATTACCAAAATTCTTGTTTTGACAACAAGTGTCATGTTTCTTTCATTTGAAAAATGAACCAAAAGTGTATGAGAATGAAATTAGGCGGTATATAAGAAAATGGCCAAAAAAAGTGGCTTGGCCACTAAAACCAGAATGTCACTGCTTGTGATTAGTATGAATATGGACTTGAAGTTTCATAATTTCAACCAATCTCGTTTCACACAGAAGAAATATTTTGAGAAAAACTCAAAAAGCTGAAAATTCACTTGAAAAAGTGAATATAACTTTTGAACGGAAATAGATGGAAACTTGTCATGTACTATGAAAATGATCATTAAAGTGTCCTAAATTCATTTCCGAAGATATTTGGACTCTATCTTCAAAATTGACGATTTTGATTTTTTGACTTCAGATGACGTCCGCTCACAGGAGGAGGAGTGAATCCGGACAGACTAAGTTAAGTTATGAGACTATCCTAGGGCACCTTTACATAAAATATCAGACAGCTCCCTACAGCTTGGCTGATGTGTGCCACCCCCTGTAGGCCTATGCTCGAGACTCTCAGAGATTGTCTCTTAAACTGCTTATTACTAAGCCTGTGCATCAAAACACTTGAAAGGATGCTGATTACTGCAGTCATTTTGATAATTTTTGTCATTTTGATAACCACGATTTCAAATTCAGGGTGGATCCTATTTACATTAGACGCGTTGTTTAACCCCATCGAATTCCTTCTTCTCCATTGTGACTCTTACCGATCAAAACAGTCCTCATTTTCATTGTCACAATTCCCAGTGCAAAAACGGGCCAATTCGAGGTATGCTTCTGAAACAGCTAAATAAGTTAGTTTCAAATTGATAGGAAAAATGAATGACGAGCACGAGATTTGAAGAAGAGTAAAATTTACTGGAAACCCCTTTGCATATACTTTACCGCTAGGTACCGTTAATAGATTTTTGTTTTGGGTGCTTAAGGAGTCTTTCAAAAAGTACGGAGCATTTTGAATCAGACTTGCAGTGCTGTCAGTGATTTCCAAGTTTTGCTGATATCGCGGATTTACACTTTTTTCATTTTCTCAGTTTTTTTTTGTTAATAGAAAAACAGCTAAAAAATGTTATGTTTTAAGATTTATACAAATCTGAATAGTAAAACAAAAAAAGAAAAACATATAAGTGAAATAGCTCTGATTATCAGTACAAAAAAAAAGAAAAAAAATAACATACTTTTAAAAAATATGGAAAATATAAAACATTATAAAAAATTGAATAATTCCTAGAAAAAGGTAGGTATTTGGAGGAAAATTTTTCAAATGAATACTAGAAATTATGAATACATTAAATGAAAATGGTGGATACAGTGAATAAAAATGTGGGATTCAGTTAAAAATAATAACCATGTAGAAAAAAAGTTTCATATAAGACAGTGGGAATTTCGAAATGATTGACATGTAAACGAAAAGTCAAACATTAAAAAAATTCACTTCAAAAACAATAAATGGTAGCACATGGAATGGCGGAAGAAAGACTTATGAGTGACGAGATATGACTAGGATATTTTAAAAGGAGCAGAAGAACGGCAATAGAAGAGGACCATGAATTAAAGAGGAAAAGAAAGGAGAACTTAACGGAGCGTCGTTGGCAAAGATGGCTTAAGCTGATTTTTTTGATGTGGATGGCTGGAATTGATCACCTTCGGATTCGGTTGACTCGGGAATATTCCTTTTCTTTGGCGCGGCTACCTTTATTCTTTTAATCTGAAAATATTAAAAATTAATGAATATATCTCATTCAATAATTCCTTACCATTGGGAATAACGAGGCCAACTTTCCCAGTATTTTTCTAACTTCATCTGGCGAATACCAATCGTGGTCACTCGCTTTCGATTCGTTCAAGATTTGACTTATTCCAATATAAAACTTCTGCGCATGTTCTTTGTGGAGAGAAGTTAGACATACACGATTGTCTGAGAATATTTTTTGTTTTGTATGCCTTTATAAAGAAAATTACTCACTTTTCAACTCTTCCATTTCTTTAATGAAAACATTTTCCAGATACGAAATAATGGCATTTGAGAAACCGACAAAAGTATTCGACACGTCGAGGTGACCAGACTGTACTCCCTCTTGGTCCAGTTTTGAAATCCTGAAACACGGAAACATTCGTTTCAATAATATAAAAAAGTAGTAGAACTTACAAAAAATGTTCAGTCAAATGACTGAGCAGCAAAAAGTTGCCACCAATGACCAGACTGTGTTTGGGTGTATACACAAAGTGAATATACCCTGGTGGTAAAATTGCAGTCTGGCCTTCTTTGATGACAACTCTTTGCCACTTGTCAAAAAGAGAAATGCCGATCCATGGTATATCATCGAAGATCGTCCGTTCTTCGTATTTTTTATAAATTTCAATATTTTCAGGCGTTGGTTTTGCAACATAAAATATTTTCTCTCCCTGAAAATAAATAATTATTTCTGCATTTCTTATCGTGGTTTACTTACTTTGACTACATGATAATAGACTGCTGTCCCGCTGAAGTCTATATGGGCATCAGTAAAACTGCCCTCCATCGACAAGAGGACGAATTTATGATATTTCGGCATGGTCTTCAGTTGCCGATCCACAGTTTCCTTTCTTTTTTTCATCGATTCTTTTTCCTTATTATTGACAGTTATCGTCAATTTTTTATTGATTTCTGATTTTTCATTTCTCAATGATTTTTCCAAATTATAAATCATACTTTCGGATCTGACCATGGTGGGGAGCGAGAAATTTTTGTCTAACCTGAAAACGAGAATATTTAGACCACGACGAACGAAAATCGCTTACTTCGTATTTGAACTACTGAATTCCAGAGAAAGTAGATTCCAAATTTGCTCCATCTTCTTGCAATCGAATCTTTTCAACAGGTCTTTTATCGTCATGTCTTCGTTTTTTTGCTCCAAACTGTTGATGACAGCATATGTCTTCTTAGTGCTAGTGGCTGAAATAAAACGGTTTTGTATTAAATTGGAAATAGCATTTACAAATTTAGCAACTTCCATTTGAAAATTTTTTTAGAAAATTGGTTTATTTTTTGAAAATACCTATCTCGATCATTTCTCTGTTTTATAATACTATTCAGTGGTCAATTATACGTTTCATCTTACGTTTGAGACGATGGAACTGTCCTAAGAATTGTTTTGTTGCATTGTGCAGCAACCGTGCTTAATTACAAAAGCATGTGAAAATTCTGATACTCACCAATATAGTTCTCAATTGTAAGAAAAGAAAGGTCAGCAGGAATGAAAAGACCTTTGCCGTCTGAAGAGATTCCTTTTTCAATCAAATAAATTCGGTCCATTGGATGGCTAGATTCATTAAACTTTTCCTCAGTTTCAAAAATTTCGATGGGAATATTGCTGAAAATTAAATTATTTTAAGATAAAAAAAGTTTCAATCAGCTTGAAATGCTTTTCATTTGAAATGTTGCAAAATCATTGAACTTACTGCTTATTATAGAATTCTCCTTCCTTTTTTCCAAACAGCTCAAGGAATGGTCTTTTCCCCAAAGTTTTGGCTAAGATAAGCTTTTTGAACTCCTCAAACCTGCAAATCAGAATAAATTTTGGTTTTCTGTTTAAATTGAACTTACGTCATATACTCAACGGAATCTTGGAGCTCCTCCTCTTCCTTTTCGACCTCAACCTCGACCTCGGCGACACATTCATTTTCAGCATTAGCGATTTGGGCAGACATATCGGACAGAACACGAAAGACTACTCTGAAAGTACAAATTGAACCTTGAACTAAAATTGCTTCATAGACAAGACAACCTCAACACTGAACGTGCACTCGTGCTGTCTCAGCAGAGAAAGGCAGCGCTTCAAAACGAAAGGGAGAAAATCGGTTATGAGAACGGAAATCTACGAGAGAAAGGGAAGTTTTTTTTATTGATGATTGTATTCAATCACGACATTTCGAGGTCAGTTATCTTCAGATAAATGATGAGCGTTGAAAGAAAGGACACTTTCAATTTATTCCTTTCGTATCTCACGTTTGTTAAAAGATATCTTGTTTTTCGAACACAAGCAGAAATGGGCGTATATGTCGAATTGAAAGTAAGAGATGTCGCTATTTGGTGAGTTCTTAGTTTCCAGCCGGGTGAATTGAACTGTGAAAAATAATTAGAAACGCCGTACTATTAAAATAAATACGGTCTATGCAGAAAGGATAACAAAAAAGTTATATTTATTTAATTAAGTTACTTAAGTTAGCTTCGGGGGACGGTTCCTGAGTAATAAGAGAAAACGAATCATTTCTTTACAGAATTTTCAAAAATCTTTTTTCAAAACGTTTCCAATAACGGCAAAGTCCAAAATGAAAGGAATGATCTCCTTCTTTTTTTTCTTAACCGCACCGCATCGGCACAATTAATGAGAAAGAAACGATTACTGTGTCCGTCGGAAATATTGTCGGGAAGCTAATCCACCTGCCTTCTAAATTACCGCCTGGATGAAAGGTATCACTGTTTTGGGGTCAAACGAGCAGACGACCATAATACATGGACACAGGAAAGAGAGGAAAAGAATGGATAGCGTTTAGTGTTTGCATTCGATTAGCGTTCGTTGTGAATAGCGAGATAATGAACTCGCACTATTTTCACCGCATGTTCATTTATATTAAAGTACTACCTTCAACTAGCTAGTAGGTCTAAAGTACTTTGGACTTGACGTGTTTTTTTTCATTAATTGATACTTATTTGATTGCGCAGTTCAAAGATTATTTATCAAATCTAAATCTCCTTTCACAAGTAAATATCTAAAAGATAGGCTTAATTATGTATGCATACAAACAAAAGCATTAAAAACCCCCAATCCTTTATCCTACGTGTTAATCTTAATGAGAGGGTGGAGGTATATAGGAGGTTAGTGATGGGTGTCAAGATTGTAAGGAAACAAAAAGAACGAATGAAGGTGAGGGTGAGGGTGGACGAGCCTCAACGCGGAGAGAAGGCGAGGAGAAGGAGGCGGGACAAAAGCGGACAGCTGCCGTTCCAAGACGTCTTCGCGGGATGGTACCCCCTCCTACGGCCTCTGTCGAAAATTGCGCGTATATGCGCGAGGGGCGGGATGAGCTGAGGCGTTGCACTAATAGGGAGGAGAACGCAGCATAGAGGTCATCTGCCTTATGGCGCATTGTGAGATGAGATTACCACCTGAGGAATAGTAGAAAGTGGTACTTGAGAGGAGAAAGATTAGTGAGTAAAGTGTACTTTTAATGATAAATGAAGTAATACGTACCTACTAATTGCAATTCATCTATCATTTGAATGGTCCATAAAACATTCCTATGTGCTAATTGGTCTGAAAGTATATTTGTATTAGATGAGACAATATGTCTTATATATATGAATGATTGTGAGAACGAAAAATAAACAATGATGTGGCACAAAAGAGAAACAAGAGAAGAGGTCACAAAAACAACAATGAATTATAACACATATCAAACTTGCGTTAGGTATATCCAGTTGATCATACGTGGTAAGCCATTGATTTAACAATAAATATAACAATGAATAGCCACTTTTTCTGTTTTAAAGATAAAGTGAATAACATTTCTGATTATCTCGACAAAAAATCTTCAGGAGATTAGTGTAAAATGTTCATTGGTTGTTTCGGAAATAAATCGGGATGAATGGTTGAAATCAGATCCGGGGTGGTGCAGAAGAGATACATATTAAAATGAAATGAAATGAGTTGTATAACAGGGAGAGATATCATGCAGGCAGGACATGTAGATTTAAGAGGAGAGAGAGAGAGGAATGAACAAAAATATTACATCACTTTACACAATTTTTTTGGGGGGAAGTCAGCTTTGGTGTCATAAATTAATGAGATTCAATAGATTAGTTTTAGTTGACATTTTAATAAAGAAAATGAGATCTTCAAGTTTTCTTAGTCAGTTCACGGCAAGTTTGATGTAACCAAAATCAATAGCATCTGCATTATTTTTGGTTTTCACAGCCTCAGCACACTGCTCTTTTTCTTCTCTAGTCTAAAAAGCGAAAAGCTTATATTATATCCTCAGCAATCTATAGGGAAACATACCAAGTGTAGTACATCTTTCAATTTTGTGAGAAGTTTGTTCTTCTCGGAGAAATCGTACAATGGACCACTTTCCTTCTTGACTTCTAATCCGTGTAGAAGAGTGAGACCCATGTCTTTCATGTACTTGTATCTTCCAACATGAGGTGAGGCATCCAGATATGGAAGATAAACGTGTTTGAGCCAGGCATACAGAATTTCGTAGAAGTTAATAAACATTTGGTTTCGTGACAAGTTCTTTATCTTCAAACATTTTTCTTCGAGTTGGGTCATCCTGGAAATTTAAACTTTTGAATTATATTTAAGCTGATTGATTACTTCATATGAAGTGGAAGGAATCTTCGAGTCACATAATTCCCTCCAATCACCAGACTTTTCACTGGAGTGTACACAAAATGTAAATATCCCGGTGGAATAATGACCATCTTTTTCTCATCAACTACGCGTCTCTCAAATTTACGAATAACGTCTTCATCACAACTCCAAATGTTCTTCTTCTCCAATTCCAATTTTCTATACAACTCCAAATTTTCTTTGGTTGGTTCAGCGAGGTAAATAATTTTTTGTCCCTGGAATTTTTTTTTTCAAATATTGTTTTTTGATATTCGTCTGAAATCTAACTCACTTGTACAACATAATAATATACAGCGGAGCCAGCGAGATCGACATGAAGGCAAGTGTATGCGCCTGCTTGTGAGAAGATTATATATTTATCGTATCTTGGAACAATTCTCGAATATTTTTCATGTTCATCACGGAGTTGTTTTTGTTTATTTCTTTCCGCGCCGGTGAGACGGAATTTGTTTGATGAATTGGATTCTCTCGCCAATGTCCCAAATGCTTCGTCGATTTCACAAACAAGACTATTTTGCTTAACAAAAGTTGGAATAGTGATCATTGGGCCAAGTCTAAATAATCACTGGAAATTTTTCTGTTTCGAATGACTACTTACATTTCATCCTTAGTTACTTCAAATGATAAAACATTCGGAATTTTGTCTGTGTTTTTTCCAGTGTAAATAGTAGTGAACACTTCTCCAACAGTCGAAGAGAGAGTGTCACCAGATCTTGAATCAATGACTTCGATTTTAGTTTTATTGGTACCTTCAAAATCGAATTGTTAATATTCACTAATTGTTTTTAAAATGATACCAATTAGCTCGTTTGCTCTATCGAATGAGAAATCTTTTGGCATTTTGAAACCAAGTTTTCCTAGATCGGATGTAATGATCACTTTGCCCTCGTCATTAAATAATTTGTCTAACGTTTCCATAGTAGCATCGTCTGTCTCGACAACAGATGTTTTGTTGCTATAATACCATAAAATAAGAGTAATTAAAAAACAAGATATTTACCCTCCCCCCACAAGTTGTTCTTCTATTTTAATGAACGAATCCATGAATACATCCGATCCTGGTCTATTGTTCTTTAAAAGATTGAAATGGAATTTGCTATCCAGGACGCTGTAAATGTATCAAATTTCTTCCCCGTTAAAGGAATAGAACTCACGATTTAGCCAATGTAGGAGGTTTCATCTCAACACTTTTCTCTAATCGTTTTGGCTCATTGACAACTACATTTTTCTTCTGATCTTTCGACTTTGTGACCTGGAGATCGACGTTTTTAGTTTTCTTTGATGTGACTTTCACTTGTTTTGCTTTTCGTTTGTTTCTGAAATAAACGTTATAAAAAAGGTTATTGTTCGAACAGCTAACGTTTTTCCAGGGGGCAAGTATTCGTCTTCTGACGACTCCGCTATGCTCTCCTCTGACTCCTCGTGATCGTATTCTGTTTCAACCTTCTGGGCGATGTCGTCCGACATCACGGCTGTTTTCAGATCTTCAGCCAATCAGTTTTTGAATGATAGTTTTACCAACAATAGAATATTACACTCTGAAAGTAAGAGAGATGGGGAAAAACGAAAAGTATAAAAAGAAAATAGAAGCGAATAGCTATATCTTAAATGATAGAAAATTAGCTGTTATTATATATATAGAATAGATCGACTGTTTTCTTGTAGTTCTCTACACTACACGCTTTTTTCAAACTCTTCAGAGTATGCCGCTCTTTTGCCCAAACTCTCACAAAATCGAAAGGGAAAAGTACAGTATTCTCAGAAATTATTAGCTCGTAAAACATGCAATCTCAATTTTGTTCCTCGCTAATCATTTTCAAATTCAATAGACGAGTGAAAGTAATGATAGAAATTGAAAAACAAGTAACCCAACCTTTGAGGTTCTAGAAAAAAGCACACGCGCACTCTGAAAAACTCAAACTCATGAGTTACTGAAAAGTACGTGAGCTAGAGAAAACAAGAGAAAGCGAGATAAGGTGTGAGATGATTAACAGACAAAGAAAGAAAGAGCACACACGTTGGTAACCATTAGCAACATGATGTTCTCGCTGAAGTCTCACACACACTTTTGAAACACAAACTCATAATCTGCTCAAAATAATGGATGCGAGGATTGTGAGAGACGCAGACATTTGATAGAGAATAGTAAAGGAAAAGGATGATACGTTGAATGAGACAATATCAAAATGGGGATTCCACCGTTATTTAGACATGCAATTCGAAAATAAATTTCAATGAGCTTTGAAACAATTGAAAAGATTCGAGAAAATCATTTATAAAAGCATATCCCAAAGACCCATAGGGACACAAAGACAGTCAATCCTCAGTTACTCCTATCACAAATTTTTGTCAATTGAAGGATTTGTGAAAACAGTCCGAGAGAAGATGATAATATGGGGAGAACGAAAAGCAAAAGAAACTCATATGTCCTAAAAGGGGAGAGAAAGAGAATGGATGGTGCGCCAGCTCTGTCCATGCTGCCGGTAACTATAGAAACGTGTTGTCCTTGCTTTCAACTCATCTTTGAAACAGAAAGAGGCTATTGAAGAGGAGTAGAGTAGCGAGTGAAATCAAAGGAATAAAAATGAAATATTGAGAAGATGCAGAAGAGAAAGAAGAAGAAGTCGGTGGTACAAGCTGCACTTGAGTGTTCTATACGTACTAGGCAGAGCTGATGGTCACACATAAACAAATAAGTGAATCATACAGAAACTCTGTCACCAAAAAAAAACTGTAGATGTTAAGACAAACAATGCAGAAGAGAAATAATTTAAAGATTCAAAAAGAAAAAAGAGATGGAATATGGTTGACTAATCTTTCAGAACAACTACACCCAAAGATATTATTAATATTATATTAGGTTGTTCCATAAGTTTCCGTTATTTTTTATTTTATCGAATTCCATCACAAAACAAATAGGAAAGTCATCCGATCAAATAACTTTTCTGTCCAAAGGGATGGGTAATTGTGTCCCAACACGTGCCCAATTAGGGGATTTCTCCCTTCAACAACTCTTGGAGCTCGAAGCTTAAATATAAAGGCAACTAATTTTTGATATCATTTTCCAGTGGAGCTTTTTCCCGCATAAACAATGTTTGAAATGAGTGAAAAGTTGTTAATTATAGAGTACTCAGACAAGGCTTCACAGTGGGTAAAATGTAGAATATGTGCAATATTCGGCGAGTTACCGTGAGGTCTGTTTCTCAACAAGTTATAATATGATATCACGTTGGCCACTAAAATCTGGATTTTTTCCTGATGGAGAATTACGAAGTAGACAAGTTTTCTTTTCTGACAAGTACATTTACTGGCCTCAGCAATGATCTCATCATCTAGTATCTCCTATTATTCAACCTCTCGACAGAACGAAAAAAGTTAAATTATGTAAGAAATTTCCCTTTAAACAAGTCAGCTGGGTTTAGTCCTTCATTAATCAAATTGATATCTAGTGTAGCGTTTTTACAAATGACCCTTTATTAATTTATTATAATGATTTGATCAAATGATTCTTAGTTCTCATGCTGAGTAAAACTATCCTGTCAGTTGAAAAACATTGGATTGACTTAAAATGACAAGATTATTTCTTCCGAATTTTCGACTCTGCCAAACGTTTTCAATGAATGGTAAATTGTTGGCAGACATACCTTAGGTGCCGTTGATAAGTCATAGAAGAATTGGAAAGTATCTTTTTCAATCTCGTATACTATGCATTCAAGTATAAACCTATAAGTCTTCAAGAACAAGAATTATCACCCATCGAAAATTCCTCTATTTCAATAAAATGAAATCGGCTATCACGTGCAGTTAAAACTGTAGTCCTTTGTTGTTAATCTCCCAAAAAAACAAATGATTTTAATAATTTTCAGTGCAGATTACAATTGATTTTTAATTACATGTCAAAAGTCCTGGTTGTATAGGTGGGAAACAGTTACCATATCTTCCCAGTAAAAAAGTAAGAAATGCTATGAATTGGGGCGTTGACACTACAATACCCACCCAACATACTGGTTGAATAATAGTCAGTTCGCTCTTTCCATCATTGAAAAAAAAGTCTTGAAAGGTGACCTTCGAAAAATAACGGATACTCATGGAACAACCTAATAATTACTTTTTTTGAAATATCACTTCAAAGTCTAGATGGTTTCGAGTTGTATTTGATTGATGAAAAATAAAGAGAAAAAAGATCGAAAAGCGAGCCTAAAACATGTGGTTGTCAATCAGATTTGCATTGATGAATTTTAGAAAGAAAAGCTAAATTTAAAAGAAAGATAAACAAACAAAATTACATCTTTTGGAAACTGGGTACCTGAATCTATAGAAATTTATAAACCGTCAAAGCGAAAAATTACTGTGAAAATAAGAAAAAAGTGGAAGGTGAGAGATTTTGAATATAACCAGAAAGCCAACAAAAACGAAAAAACGGGTGAGATACAAGTATAAACAAACAAAAATTGAGGAGCTTTTCAAAAATTATTACACGGAGAAAGGAATACGTGCATAATGAGAATACTGTTATATAGGAAATTAAGACATTAAAAAAAGAAAAAGTATGGTCAAAATTACAGGCAATGAGTGAAACAGTTCTAGATTTGGAATAACAATACATATTGAAAACCGATTTTCAATATTTCTTTCCTCAAAAAAAAAACAACAAAACATGGGAACGTTCCGTTTAAACAAGAAAATGAGTAATGACAGGAGTGTAACAATGGCAAAAATAAGAAAAGGAAGATAGATAACATGAGAGGAAACACTACTTATATGTGACTTGCCGGTCAGCGATATAAATTATTGGCCGGAGAGACCAAGAATTAGGATGAATTATGCTTAATTCATGAAAAAACCATTGAATTTGCGCTTTAATAACTCAAAAAATGGCATAAGAACAACAAGAGTACCAAATGCAACAATAACAACAAGAAAAAATGCGGGAAACGTGACAAAACGAAAGACGCAGGAAAGAAATTGAAAAAGAGTGCATGGTGAAGAGAGTGCGAGAGGCTTTTTTCTACTATTCATAGAGTCAATACGGGATGAGGCCAGTGCATGTGGGCACCGATCCTTTTTTCTTGCTCTTTCATTCAATAAGAATATGTAAAGACGAGAAGAAAAAAGAGGAAACGAGAAACTAATTATTACACGGATGAAATCATTTATACAAGATATCAAATATTTTTCTGTCAAAAAAGATATCATATTGCTATTAGAAATTGGTAAACTAAAAAAAGCAGAAAAATATCTAAATTGTGAAGGGGTCTTATTAAAGTTATGGGAGGCAATGTTTGTACTGAACTATATGCCTTCTATCAAGACGTAAACTATATAATAGAATGAAAATTGAAAAACGATGACCACCCAGCCTAGAGTGAAACATATCAAAAAATGCGGCTAACATGTATTCCATCGGACAGTCGGCAGAATGGTGATAACAAGATTGATTCAGACAAGACGTATTCGATGGGTAATACAAATATGCGTCTATACGATATTGTGACAAGAGAAATAGAGAAAAACGTGTAGAAGTGCAAGACTGTGGCAACATCTACAATAGGAAAAGGACGATGTGTATAGTTAGAGAAAAGAGAGAGAGAATATGACAGGCAACAATCAGAAAGCTTTCAAAGATTGGAAATTCTTTCTCGATTGTGTTGTATTGAATAGTTTACACTCAGACAGTCTCATAAGAAACTTTAAACTATTTCCATTCACTTTCTGTTTGGTTTTATCGCGTCTTTTTCTCCTGCCAACTCCTCATTGCATCATTTCGAATGAGTGGCAAAAAACGAGAAGGGGAGCGGGGAAAAACGCAAGGCGCATCTCTAGGCGAAATACATAGAGTGGTGCATGTGGCCGCGTGGCGCAATGGATAACGCGTCTGCCTACGGAGCAGAAGATTGTAGGTTCGAATCCTGCCGTGGTCGAAACTTTTTTATTTTCAAATTAAGAAATCCATTATTTTGAGGATAAGACCATATTAGACAAAGAGAAGAAAGACTGGCGACCAAAGTATAGACCGGAAACAGGAAAGTAGTTTTTGCCCCACTACGTGCATTCACGTATGAAACACCACTTGGCAGTCATTTCAGAATGGAGAAATATACACGTCAATGATCATTCGCGTTTTCTACGACATTTGCAATGACTTCTTTCAGATGGCCGCGTGGCGCAATGGATAACGCGTCTGCCTACGGAGCAGAAGATTGTAGGTTCGAATCCTGCCGTGGTCGAAACATTTTGCAAGATTTTTATCTTTCGAAACAAACATTAAAAATAAGTTTTAACCCAGTAAGAAATGTGTAACATCGTTTGACCAAGGGATGTGGTGAGAAGAGATGTTGGTCCCCGAGAATTGTTATCTTGTGTTCGCCATCGGAAATTTTACACTGTTCTGCCATATTTCACACCAAAATACGTAGGAAACGACGTTCACCATATGTCATGGTTGTTACCATTTCCGGTTGACCGACTGGTGCTAAATGTTCTGTGTAAATGAAATAGTCCAGGAGATTTACTATTTCTGTGAAACCCTCAATATACACATTCATATCAATTCTCGCTGCGGAACGAGAAGAGAGAAAGACGTGAACAACAAACACAGGTCATTTTCAAGTGAAACGTTTCCGTTTCAATGTATATTATCTCGCCAATTCTCATCTTTCCGCATTGGTACACAATTTTCAATGGGAAAAGAGGCAATTGAAAGTGAACACTGAACTTTTTGCCTGTACTTCACGGAATAGATTTTGAAATAGCACACAGAAAAAGGGAGTAAACATGTTTTTTTTTTCAGATAGTTGTTTCAAAAATAGTTGTTATTCAGAATCTCGTGTATTTTTGCTCGCTTTCTCAGGACCGGTTTATTAGCTAAGAGTGTGACATCTCTACAACTTTGTCGTCTCTTTTTTGGCCAGATGCTCGAGCATGGGAGGCAGGCACAGCTGAAATATTGTCTGTTCATGCTCATTTCTAGGTTTTCGTTTCATCGAAATGACCAGCTCTAGTGTTCCTTCTCTTTTCTCCATTATAGTGCTAGGGTAAGTTATGGTATTAAAGCTAGTTACAGTAATAAATTGAGTGCTTCGAAATCTTAAATTCCCAAACCAAAATATATAAATTGTTTGCATAAAAAATCTTCCATGTTTATCTGAAAATTCCTTCATTATAGGAATAATACAATTTATTTTGTAATCAACTCAAATTAGATTGAAGACACTGGATCCCGCAAAAAGTGGTAGTGATGTCCTTCTTGGAGGGGTCTCTCTCTCTCTTCCTTGGTTTCCTCCTTCTTCGCATTTCCTCTTCCTCCGTCCTCTGTTTCCCTCCATTGGCACTGGTGGAAAAAAGAAGAAGGAGGAGGAAGAAGAAGAGAAGGCCCGGAATGCATTTATTGTGAATTGGAGACAGAGGAGCGCATTTCGCGTTGCGCGCAGCTGGGCCATTTATCGATCGCATGCCCCGGGCTGCCTCTTCTCCGCTCTTACGAATGGCGTCGGAAAGTGTGCGTCTGCGTCTCTGACCTCTTCGCCTCTCGTCCCCCTCTCGCCTCATGCAGTAGTGCTGGGGTAGGCGGCGGACAGCTCTACTTTAGACCTCTCTCCGCTATTCTATACCACCACTATTCGCAAGCACTGCGCGTCGTCTCCTCTTTGCCATGGGTTCGTTTGGTTTTTTTTCTTGTCTACCGTTCCATTGATAAACAACACAAATAGGAAATTGGCGTTGATTACTTATTATTAGATTATTATAACTCTTTTGTTAAGATAACACTGATAACAATAAGTAGTATAATTATGAAAAAACATGAACAATAAACAAAAATTGTTGAGTCTTTTTCAATGTTTGTTTTACAACAAAAGCTGAAAATTTTTAACTTCCAACTTGTTGCAAACTATTTCAAAACTTTAGTTTGATGACTGCCAACAAAAGAGACAATGAAACAAACTGCAACAAAAGAAGGGGCCGTTGTCTCTTTTTTCTCTCTTGTCTGCTTCCAAATTCTAGTCAACAATTTTGGCAACTTTTCATTTTCCACTTCTTTTTTTTTTCTGCAGTCCCCCGCAACAGATAAATCACTGTGAAGATTGAAGATTGACAGATTGTTTGATTGATTTAATGGAGGTTAGATTTGAAAAGAGAAAAGAGAACTGTAAGAAACAAACAAGCAAACAAACCCATTTTTTTCAGAATGTTCTAGTCACTCTAAGCTTCTTATCAAACTTCTTCTTATTTCAGGCAAAAAATGCGATATATGTCGCAAAAAATGCTCAGGAGACGCCTACAAAGCGAATGACAAGTTCTATCACACCAACTGCTTTAAGTGCAAAAGTGAGTCGGTCGAGAAGGGTGGTTTATTTCGATGAAGTGCTTCTGTTTCAAAATGTTTGCCTGTGTTTCTTGGATGACGGGAAGGGAATGTTTCAGTGTGTTTATTACATAATACAATCGAGAGACTGCTTGTTATCTCATTTCTGTTTGAACAGTGTGAGCATAGCATCCATTGCTAATGCCCTACAGCGAAACATTCCAAAAATTTTGGAAATTTTATGGAATTGGAATCAATTTGTGTTCTAGTTGAGGGAAATCAAGGATTTTCATTTCCAATTCAATTACACACACATATTGTTCTTGACCACGCATCCCGGAGACACTGGCCTTCATTTAATGACCTCATTTGCAAAAGAGTGTTTTCCTCGGAAGAAAAGTAACAACAAACACTAAACATTTCGTAATCCTGAAAGTTTTCCTCAAGAAGCATACTCATCCATCATAGATCTTAGACAGTTAAAGGGATTATTTGAATGTGAAATGCTTTATGTCATACATCAAACAATCCAACGTCATCTCCTCCTTCCATTCAACCCGCCGCCAATTTTGAATGTTTAATCGAGGGTGAAAACTTGCGTTTCTGGAGACACAACCTTTTTGACATTTCACCCTTTTTTGTTTCAAGTTCAACCTGCAAAACGGCACACACACGCACTATATTTTATCGCACTGTTTACCCAAAATTCGATTCTTCGTTGCGTAAATATTTACCGGCGGTTAAAAGGCGAATTTCCATGGCACTCTTAACTTGAACTTGATGAGGTGTAACAAAAACGAAAAATGCTAGGAGCGCCGATTTCTTTGTCGAATGAACATTCATAAACAAATTTTACATGGAAATTAGGAAAATGAAAGAAACGAACAAGAGAGCTTGCAGGGTGTGATATTTCATGAAATTTTAAAAATGTTCAAAGAACCACCAAGATATCACCCAGATTTTGACTTTGTGAACAAACATATGATTTCGAAAGAATTTGATTTTTACTGGTTGCTGAATGGTTTTTTCATATTAAATAGTCTTAAAAGTCATTGTTTTTAGTATAAATTCAAATTGTTTCAGAATGTGGTCGGGATCTAGCCGAAACGGGATACTACACAACACCAGAACATTCATTACTGTGTCCGGATGACTTTCGTGCGGCTTCAAAAGAGCTGACAGTGAAAACGTCGCATCCAGAGCGTGCCTCATCGTCGAGTGCAGCGACGCCCAAGTCTCCCGAGAAATCAAATGGTACAACAGACGTGTCGTCGACTGGAGCCGCTAATGCCACACTGCAGCAAATCTCGCCGCTCGGATCTCCAACAAGTAAGCAATAAGTGATGGAAAATTGCGGAAGGCGAACGAAATTTGAGACCTTCCTCATGTATAACACTTGATAATATTATATATACATTTTGCAGCATGTGCCGCCTGTGACCAAGCTTTGCATTCGGGTCAAGTACTTCTCGCTCTCGGTCTTTCATGGCACGTGTACTGTTTCAAATGTAGTGAGTGCTCGGCAGTTCTTCATGGAGAATACATGTCACATAATGGAAAACCACTGTGCCTTCGCGATTACAACGAGAAATTTGGTGTCAAGTGCTACGAGTGTGAAAAATTCATTGCGGGAAAAGTGTTGCAGGTTTGTGTTTGAAGGGATTAAACAGAAAGAAAAAACGTTTTCATGATATTTTGAATCAAACTACAGGGGGTCAATAGAAAAAAAACAAGTTTAATCCATCGGTGACCTTCCCATCCTATTCAATTCCATTCAATTCATCTCAATTTCATTCAGGCTGGCGGCTACAAATTCCATCCAACTTGCGCCCGTTGTTCACGATGCGGTTCTCACTTTGGTGACGGTGAAGAGATGTATATGCAAGGAGACGAGATCTGGCATCCATCCTGCGAGCACGCGCGGACCACTGAAAATATCGCGGTATGCAATTTCACTGTGTTTTTCCGTTGGTATCCAATTTCATTTGGTCATCGTCAAGCGTCTCAAGACAATGAGATGAAATAATAATAATAATAATTGAAATGAGCATCAAACATCATTATGAACTCTTTTTTAGCCAACTGGACGCGCTGCAACTCTATCAAGAAATGAGCCAAAATACCAATCAACATTCGGACAACATCAGGCTTACATGTACTTGTTGCCAGAGGTGGAACAAACCTACTTGAGACATCCAGTGATGAATGCTAAGGAACCAAATGCACCACAATTCCACGTGCCACAAGGACCAATCAAGATCCGCAAGTCGAGATTGTCGATGCTCAAAACTGGAATGCAAAGACTTAGTTAGTCATGAAAAGATATAATCCGCTAATCCTAAAAATTTTAGCTGAGGATTTGGAGAAGAACATCCCACGACCAAAGTCTCCACATATGGACAATGAAGAACCAATTGAGTTGGCTCACTACCCAGCTGCCCAAGTTCCAGACCCAGATAAGGTTCGACTCCTTTTAAAAAAAAAACAAGAATAATTTTCATAATATAATTTTTCAGCTCCCAGCTATCGAGCGGGAAGATTTCCCAGCTCCACCATACCCATACGCAGTCGAGGAACTCAAAAGAAGACTTTCAACATCATCCATCGAAAATGAGATTTCCGATGACGAGTATTCCGAGAGTGACAAGGTTGATGAGGACAAACTGAGAAAGACTGTCGAGACTCTGGAAAAGTATAATGACTCTTCAATTGCTCATGTTATCAAACAAAACATTGAAGACAGTCATAAGAAGCAGAGGTTTGAATTGTACGTTATTCATGCCTAATTCGTCTTATTTTGCAGACTACCACTTCATTGGGATCCAAGAAACGCAAGCCGAACCCCATCTGGCAAGAAAATGCCACATCTCAAATTCCGCTACGACGTCCCAATCAATGCTTGTATGTTTTAGTTGCTTCTTCCGTCCTTCTTTCTTTCTCTAATTGAATCAGTTACTCTGCCCTCCTCTTTTGGAGCAGAGTACGCTCCCTTCTCGTTTTCTCAAGTGCAAACTTATTGCTCTTTTTCTAGCTCCATCTCGTCATCTGAATCGTCCAAGGCCATGGGTCATCTGGCAAGGAGGGGAGAGGAATCATGACAACAACACGCTGCCATGCTTCCACATTCCAGAAGACAGCCGGGCAAATACACTGAGAGCAGCTACACTTCCGACAGAGTTTGGACAGAATTTGTCGTTGGAGAACTTGGACACCACAATCAGTAGTCACTATTCTGAACGTATGTGGAAAAGGAAAAAATTGAGTTGAGAGGAAGTAGGGGAAGTGGAAAACATGCGTTTAGACATAAATGATATATAAGATGGAATATCAAAAAGTTGCGTTTTGGCTAGGAAAATATTTTCAACACCTTAAAAATTTCAAAAATATTTGCAATTAAATTTTGGTGCTCTTTTTCCGGCTCTATTATGAATTGAGTATAAGAGAACAATATCTGTATCAAAATATTAACATTAAGGCAACAATAATAGCCACCCAAGTTTCAGTCTAATTTCACCTCCAACATTGGATTTTTTTTTCAATTTGTATAATTAAAAAAAATTTATTTGATAGTAGGAAAAACGTCGAAAACTTCAAACTCCGACAAGTTATGCAAAAACTTCATTCTCATAATGTAGTTATTGAACGAATGTTTTTATAAATTCAGGTTAAAAGAAAATTTATAAATGACTCAAAATAGAATTCAATGCAATCAAAATACGGGTTTCAGACTCAATGACAGAATCTGGAACAGCTGGAGGACCACGATCTGCTGGAGGTGCTGCCCTTCGATCATCCCTTCCGGACATGAGCAAACCTGCCAAGCAATACGACCTCACAATTCTCCAAACAACCAACTCAAACCTTCCGGACGACGTTGACAGGTGAGAAATGAAAACGACCTCAGAGCCCATTCTAAATATAGGTTTCGCTTTTCAAAATGACATTTCCTTCTTTTGCAGACAACATTTGGAACGACACTTGCCTCGCGATCAATTTGAGGAAATCTTCAAGATGTCCTTAATTGAATTCTACAAGTTGCCCGAGTGGAAGAGGATCAATTTGAAGCGAAAGCACAAACTTTTCTAACCTCTTTCGCCCCAAATGTTTCCTTCTTACTTTTTTGCCTGTGTCTTAAAACGTTAGGTCGAATTTGTTTCTTCTCTCAACGCGTAACTTCTCCTATACACTTTTTTCTTCTTCAAACTCGTATACTCCCCTCTTTTTCTCTACCAGCACCACCCCAATACTGCTCCTGTTCTGCGCATAATTTCGGCAGATTCAGACAAAATTTGCATTCATGTCTTTTCTACGTTTTTACGTCTTTATGTACTGATTCTGAGTCTTCAGATCACATACTAGTCTGTTATTTTACCAAAAAAACGTTCTCTTCTCAAAATATCTTTCGGGATATGGCTTTTAGCTTTTATTGCCGCTTTCAATAGTTCTTCTCTATTTTTTTAATCAAGTTTAACTTTTTTTCAATTCTCCTATACGGAATCTCGGTTTTCTCTCTTACAGTTTTTCTCAGAAAAAGATTGCATTTTGCATGCGTGCTTTCTTTTTTAATATTATTTTTAAAATTTTTGGTGTCTAACGATAGTTCCTTTGTCATATAACTTTTATCCCATTCTGCTAATCAGCCGTTTTTCAATTGCTTAGATTACTATAGCTTTTTTAAAAGATCGTAATGCTCAGTTTTAATTGAATCAAAGAATTAACCCGCCAGTAAGTAATCGTTAATCAAAAAAGGACCTATAGCCAGTAGTTAACTGCAATTGGTTTCTTCTTTTTATTTCTTTTATTCACATGTTGCCTCTTTTAGGCGAATGCTTGTTCCACTTCTCCTAAAATACCAATTATCCACCAGTCTCCAAAAAAAACCCCTCATCCCATTTTCCACTTTCAAATGTGCGCCTTTTTTGCAAAAAAAAAATGAACAGAATTGGTTCTTCCCCGTCTTCCACATTTTTATGATTTTTTCAATTGTTTTCTTCTTATTGGTTCTCGTTTTTTTTTTCTTTAACTTTCTCTGGAATTTTTTCGTGCTACGAGATGGGAAATTATTCTTTTCTTTTTGTTTTGTTCTTCAATAAACTGCATATGCTTCGCTGATGCTTTAAAAACAAAAAAATAGAGGGAAAAAATGGAAAAAAACATCTGGTCGAGAATAGATAAAATAAACAATTGAGAAAAAGATGTAAATGATGACAGAAGTTAGAGAAAATGCTCATTGCATTCAATCTTCTGCTTTTTTCTCTCAACTATCATTTCCCAATATCATTTATCTTGTGCTTTGCGGATAAATGTTGCAATATTTCTTCTTCTCCCGTTTTTCTTTTACAAATGTTTTGGCATCATGTCAAGGATAACACTGGAAATTTGTGTTTTTGGAAAACCGCATATTCAAATCGTTGAAAAAATACAACTTTAGCGGGAAAATGAAAATTTTTTTTAAGTGAGTAAAAACCTTTAATTAAAGTTCTGATGAAAAATAGGAATTAAGAATGTATTTTAACTCTTTGAGAAGAAAATCTACGGCAACTGTCTCATCATATTAACTTATAATAATTGACTATTTATTATTTTTACAGAAAAGTTATAATAATTCAAATTACATTGTTTGATTTGAAATTTTTTAAAAATTATTTTAGACCTATCCCCTTTTGTTAAAAAACAATTTGAGAACCTGAGACTCCCACAATTAGGGCATTTCAATTATTTGTGGTCTACAGTTCTTTTTTTCGAAATGCGAAACTCTGGTCGATAGATAAATCTTTCAAGTTTAGTTTTTTGGAACCTTCAGTTTACCGTCAAGTGCTAAATCTAGATCCAATTAAGAACTACGTTAGTTTTAATAATAAGGTAGAACAGTGGTATTACTTTGAAAACCAGTCCAACCACGGTAATAAATGGGTTTCACAGTTTTGAAAGATTCATTTTTTCTGAAAGAACTTTTTGTTATGAAACGAATACTAAACCTTTTTCATAATCTTGAGAGGATCTTATTTTTAATATTTCCTACGGTTTTGATCTACTGCAATTGAGGATTAGTTTCGAAACAACATCTTTTTCGTTTCTAGAATCACCATCTAACTAGATCTCTGAGCATTTTCCTTTTTTCCCAAAATAAACAAAATTCTTGAAGAAAAAAGTTCCGTTTACACAATCACCATCAATTCACCAAAATGTATTCAAAGGAACATCAAAACTTCTATTCAGTTCTTGTGTTTTCATCTTCAAATTCTTCTTTTTCTTCTTCTTTCACTCTTCCTTCTATTGTCCACCCATCAGATAGGACATGAGATATGAGAAGCCGTCCCGGAGCTTCTTCTTTCCCAAAACCAGAAACTGAATTGAAAACCACTCGTAGTGGTTGCGGGGTCTCTACCAATAATGAGCTGCCGACTGCTCAACGGGGGCTCCATTCTGCGCACTCTTCGTTTTCCATCGAAGAAGACGACACGGGGCCGCGCCCTCTTTTTGCCCAAAATCTCGGGGCGAGATATGTATGTGTGTGCTCGTCAAGCTCCAGGCGCGACGCTTCTTGGCGCTAGAGTTCCTAGTTTGACAATAAAATTTCGCTTTTCTTTTTCTTTCATTGCCCTTCCTTTCTCCTTTTTTGAGATAAAGTGAAAGTTTTTAGAACAGTGTCATCATAGAGCCTCATCACCGGCAAAGATGACTGTTCCTGAAGAAGAAAAGGAATTCATTGACCAAATTTTAGTGGAGCACAATACACGAAGAGAAAGGGTAAGCTTTGATAATTTTAAATTCTTTCTTTAAGTTTAGTGTTGAATTTTGCAAGATATTAGTATGTTTTAAGGCCGCCTTCTTGGCTAATAGTTCATGAATAAAAATAATGATTATTTTCAGCACAACGCCCCTGATCTGGAATATAACGAAGAATTATCAGAAATGGCTCAACAATGGGCTGACAAACTGGCTAAACAGGTAATTCCTTATATCATAATCTTAGATACGAACTGTTATCATTCAGGCGCATATCTCATTCAGTGAATTGAGCGGTGTCGGAGAAAACATCACCTTCTTTCCTCCGGAAATCGACGCGGAATCAGGTAGGTCTGACCTAGTTTTCTTTCTTTCCTTAGGTTCAATCACATATTATTAATTATATACTTTTTTATTTTCTTGATAACCAATCATTTTTTGTTTCTACTGGAAATCAGTACTTTGTAAAATAAAAAAGTGAAGAAGACTGCAAACTAGTGGCGGACAACGCGAATTGAATTTGTGGACTTTCGAAAGCAACGAACCAAAACACTTTTTCTTATACCTCAGTCTGTGCTCAAAAGAAAGATAGAAAAAGAATGTGGCTTCTGATCAGTTCAGTTGAGAAGTTCCGGCTGAAAAAGCCACCGGAAACTGTCTTTCAAAGTTTGAATTACATTCTCTTCATTAGACACTTTCATCGCCATCATTCTTTTTTTTTCTATCTTCTTTCATTTCAGTGGTCGAGCATTGGTATCAAGAGCACGAAAAGTACGAGTACGAAACTCCGGGGTGGCAGACTGGAACCAATTACTTTACGCAAGTTATATGGCGATCCACAAAAGAGGTAATCTGATCCAAAACACCAGAAAACTTTTCCGCGAAAAACATCCGGAAATGTGAGAAACAAAAGGCTTAGTTTGAAATTCAGATTGGTGTCGGATGTGCATATGTGAAGAAAGGTCATGAGACTGATGAAGATAATACCTCGTGTTCAAATGGAAGTGTATGCAAATCAATGACTTCCCTGAGGTAATATTTTAAATTAATAATTTAAATTGAAATGTTTTTGTTTTCAGTAGTAACGGAAAGCTAGCAGCCGAAGGAGATAAAGTGATCGTTGCATTCTACCGTCCTGCTGGAAACAATAATCGATCTGGCCAGTTTGCAGCCAACGTCCTGAAGCCGATATCCTAATAATTCCTTAAAATTAAATTAAATCATTTGACACATTCATTTGATAGTCTCCGTGAAAAGCAAGAAAAAACGACAAGTTTCGATACAAAAACATACACTCGATTTGAAATGAAAATGAAATTCCATTGCATCAATAAATAAGAAAATAAATAGCTTGGTTCTACGACCCATTGACTTTGTGAAACACCGATAATGGGAAACAAAGTTAACAGAATATCACCACGCGAAAAACATTTTTTGGGGGGACAGAATTTAAAAAATAATTATATAAATAGGTAACAGTTAGAAAGAAAAAACCCTTTTTGATAGACGGAAATCGTAATGAGAAATTAAAAAAAGAATAAGAAAAGAAAATGATAGGTGCTGATTTATTTCTGTAGGTGGAGTTGCCCAGTTTAAGCAGACATCTCGAACTGACGGTTGGATTGGATGACTGAAAATAATAATTTAGTAGGTGTGTAATACAAAAAATCAATCAGTAAGTTCACTATGTTGACTCAATTCAAAAGAAAGTGAATAACACCTGTACGTTTTTGACATTTTGAATTTTTTAAAACCGAATTTGCAACTGAACGTACCACGAGTGATGTAAAGGTAGAAGAAGTCGGCGTAGAGGACAGTCTGGACAATTCCGGCAACAACGGCGATTGGGTCGAAGAAGCTCTCGGTGTAATATCTGGAAACATTTGGGTTTTGGTAAAGGATATGAGATATGAGTAGTCGTATGACAATCTGTATTTTTTTTAGAAATACGTCTGGGAGCCTATCCACCACTTCATCTACTAATAAATTAATTTTTATTGTTCTGATTTCTAATTTGAACACATTTTTTGTCTTCACAAGTTACAATTCATAATTCAGTTAACAACGATGAAGGTTCTTCTCCATTTGATTTTCCATTCTAAAATTTCTATCATTCGGAAAGCATTTCCATTTGGAATTTCCACGACTATCGAAGTTATGCAAGAAACTCGCTTTTTATTCGATGCATACGGATTTTCTATTCAAATGATCAAGCTACAAACACCTTTCGCAGAAGATATAACGTATTCATATTATACATACACCCTTAATAGCCGGTTTTATTCTCGGCATGAAAGTTCTTCGACATCTGGATCTCTTCTCTATAGAACTTTCTATATCTGTCAAGCTAAACAACTGATTTTAAAGTTGTATGATGTAAAACATACCTGTAAACCCAGTTGAAAATGTAGAGGAATCTGTAGGATCCGAGGGCGAAAAGGTAATGAGCAGTGATAGTTTCAGCGTTTCCGGTACGGGAGAGCATGAAGAGTTGTGGCATGATGGCGACGGCCTCAAGGTAGATCGAGAATGTCCACATAACCTGGAAGAATATCAGAGTTGAACTTTTGTCATCTGTTTTATCACTGTTACCTCCATAAACATGAATTCGTGGTTGATGATAAGAGCGAGAATCAAACTTGGGATGACGAGGAACTCAATTCGGAAAGTGTCGTTGTTTCGATCGTATGTTGCCTTGAATTTCACCCACATGAGGTAAACTGTCCCAATTGATCCAGCGAGGAAGAGAACCTGAATCCATAATTGTTTATTTTAGAAGCAAATCAAACGGTTTACCTTCATCACGGTGTTGTACAAAGAATAGAAGCTAGTGAAGAGATCCAAGTATCTGGTGAAGAAGGTGATCGCAAAGAGCACTTGGGATCGTCCAGAGATTCCTGAAAATTTAATTCATTTGTGAATTTTCGTATTAAAAACAACAAGAAAACTTACCTTCGCAACTGCGAGACTTCCATATTTTGAGTAGAAGGATGACGATGGCCACGGCATGAGCCAGATCGGCCGTGATACGGAACAGATTCATGATTCTCGCGTTTCAATCGGATAGAAACTGCAAGAAGCAAGCCCTCTTCAAGAAACTATTCGGTCCAAAAGTAGGGCAACGCCACAACAGCGAAAAGAGAGAAAGAGACCGAGAAAGAGAGGGAAAGAGAGGGCGAGAAAGGGAGAGAGAGTGGGAGAGCTGTTCGTCCACGTCACACAGTGCTGAGACGGCGCGTTGGTCTCGAAGCGAATTCCTCTGCGTCTCTTCGTCAAACAATGGTTTAGGGTGGACACTCGTTGGTCGTCAGTTCGTTTGCGATAGAGACCGTGGACACTCTTTTTCTCTCTCTGTACGCTTACCTCGGACGGATGGCCTCGTATCTGTTGTGCGGATGAGATCTCGGAGAATAGGAAGAAAGTAATAGATCGATCGTAGAATATACAAATGAATTGGATGGGAACGAGCTAATGGAACAACTCAGGGCACAATTTGTATTTGCAAGAGAAGGAAAAATAGACATTAAAAAAGGAAATTTTGATTGTAAATATTATTAAAAAAGCAAAAAAGAAAAGGCGTGAGGATAAAGCGAAAAAATGGCGTGTTTTATCGCAGTAAATTCGAGAACCTAAGATTATGTGTTTTTCCGACCGGAAAACATTTTCCTCGCTCTGTTATTGGTATACAAAAACAATTGATTAATGTTCGAAAAACATAGGAAGAATGTTTTTTGGAGTGCTGATCTGTGAAACATCATATTTTCAAATATTGTTTGTCTTGTTTCCAAGTTTGCTTTTTCATCAATAAGTTATTGTTTGAAGTTTTTATGCGAAATCAAAGCAAAGAACAAACGGAAAGTTACTGTTACAGCATCGGTACAAATATCCTAAAGGTTCCACAAAGTACATGTTGTTGTCGTTTCCTGTCTCAAAACAATTGGATTTTGAAACATTCACAATGCTCAAAGATCGAATTCGTGATGAATCGTATAGTGGAATACCAAATTCGCTTATATTGCAAAAGAATCTCCGCCAATATGACCATGCTTCTCTTGAAGTTAACATTTATCAGTTTATTCTTTCAATGCTATCTGCATGACCGATTTTTCACACTAAATTGTTCAAATTTGAAAAGTCATTGCCGACCTTGTTTGTGCATCATTATTTCTCTGGGACTTTAGTTGGGCACTCGTCTGACCGCTCGGGCACGTGCCAGGCGCCACTGATGGACACTCACGAGCGTCCATTTAGTAAGAGAGCGTTGGTTCTTCCGCAGTAAAAACATTCTTTGAGTTTCTCTTACGAATTGTTTCCTAGATTTAAATTTTGTATCTTTGAATGGCGAATACAAATGTTCTTTGTTAACGGCAGATTCCATGGTCAGATAATACAACGATTCAAATGTAAATTGATTTGACCTTTCTAACGTTTTATATTCTTCATTTGAGTTCACTTTCAAATTTTCTCATTCCTTTGACTCGTTCAGAAGGCACAAACCTTGTTAATGGACAAGATGAACTGTGTAACAAGGCGTTACTTTGAGTCCTGGCACAAAGAGTTTCCACTGACAATTGAAAACGAAAAAAATAGGATTGAAGAGAAAGCTGTCCATTTCGAACTCTCACTTTTTAACGTTCTATCTCACATGTCGACCCTTCTCTTTGAATGTTGTAAAGAAAGAAGAAAGAGTCATTGTCGTGACAGGAGCCAGTAGAGACGTCCAGATGGGCCCAACGACACGCGATTGCCCATCCCATGAGACTCGTGATACATTGAGGAACAGTCTCCGCCTCTACAAAACCCTCCCTTACTTTTCACATTTCTAAAGATTTGAATCAGTTCTTTTTTCATCTTCTTCGTCTTTCTCTTATTTTCTTTTTCTTCTTTCTTCGAATTCAACTTTCATTTTTCAGGTAATAATGAACTTCAAGTTACTCTTTGTATTTTTCTTGGCAACTTCACTTCTAATTTCAATCAGCGAAGCAAGCAAGGATCGTCGCAAGAAGCAGAAGCAAAAGGAACGCGCCGAGGATGATGACGCAAACGATGAAACTGTAGGAGGTAAGAATTTTTTTTTGACAATAATAATGTATTTTATTACTCATAAAATATGAATTGAAGATATTCGAGGGGAATAGCTCCCAGGCATATTACGTTCAATTGAGACCATTTTTGAAACTCTGTTCCGTGGTGGAGATTATTTTGGAGAAAAGAGTTAGACACTGCTCCTAAAGAATTGAAGAAATATGAAAGAAACAATCTATGTTATTCAATTATTTGTTTTGAAGGAAAGGCAATGGAAGAATCTGGAAAGGCTAGAGAGGAGAAGGAAAGAACCTCTGTTTTGGAAAAGCAAGCAGAAAAGAAAACCAATGATGATGAGAGTTCTTCTGAGGAAGATGAGGATGACAAGGACAAACCGGATAACAATACTGTCATTATTCGTGTAAGTTAATCAATACAAAAAGATTTTAAATATATGAAAAAATTTCAGAGAGTTCGTGCAGGACATATGGTTAAAACACATGATTACGATGGATTGACCGGAACCATTGTAAGTAAAAGATCAACTCTTCGAAAAAATAAAATGAAATGAGTTTTTTCAGAATCTTCACTTCTCCAGATCCATCAATAAAAGACACCAATCTGCTAATGTCGACGAAGGACGCGTACTTCCAACTGATGAATCCAAAGTAAGTACCTTTTTCAATTTGCTCTTCCCGTGGTACCTAATCTCCATGAAAGCTTTTGTTCATTTCAGTTCAAACGTGACACCGCTCAAATGCAAAAGTCGAAGGAGATCAATGACGGAGTACAAATTCCATTGGACAAGAAGCCTTCCGCCACTGCTTCTCCATCCAATTGATATACACCTCAAGGCTTTTTAATCCGCTTCTTCTTCTTCGATGTTCTCATTACTAAATCATAACAAAATGCATTCATGTAGAATAGTTGACCAGCGAGACGTCCTGCTGTCTATTCAAATTGTTTCCAATATCTTCCTCCTCCTGAATTCTCCCTTTTATACTGCTTAATTTTTTCATAATTGACTTTAATTATTACTTTGTAAAAAGTTATTTCAATATATTTAAATGAAGAACACCTGAGAAATACTGACTTCAAAATCAAGTATCATCGGATTGCAAAACAGGAAGCCCTTCACAATTCCCTTTCACTTCAAAAATTGAAATTCGAGATACCAGTCAGATCCACTTGAGAAGAATTGAGTTGAAGCCGACGGTTGACGCCTACACAATTTCCGAACCTTCCAAACCCTTCTGTTCAAGTGTTCAATGTTTCTTTCTCTTTTTATTTTCTGAAACTCGGCGCATTCACTTTCAACACTGACTCTCGCTCAACATTATATATTCTTCCTTTCCGCCTTATAAAACTTTATTGTTGCTAGAGAAGATGATGGTTTCCGACAACACAGCAGCACACACACACACACACTCACATATCAATATCATTCCAAATATATATTTCTTTTCATGTCATGCATTCAAAATTTTCAACATTTCCTTTTTTCCCGACATCCTTTTCTAACCAAAGCGTCATCCGTCGTTGCGGTCGGTTGGTCCGTTTTGTGCATATGCTCTGTCATTTTAGGATAAAACTCGGTGGTTTTCTCTCCTAGTCGTTTCACCATTCTCTATCTTTTCTCCCTTTTTTCCCGCCAATTTGGTGCTCCGGTGCAATTTGTGGAAAAGACGGCATCCCAAGAAGTTGAAATGCATTGAGCCGTTGTGTCCGAGAATGGTTATTCCTAAACTCACCAACTTGTCTCTAACTTAATTATCTTATTTTTGTGCGTTGTCAACCGAAATTAGTCGACTCGCACTCACGTCGACTATTGGCTCTTTGAAAAGAAGAAAGAAGACGACGACGTCGTTTTCAAAGTCATAAGTGTTACTCGTCCTCCTACTTCTCCTTGTTCCTCCTCCCTTTTTTTCCTCAAGCATGGACTAGCGTCATAAAATTAAAAGAGCCGCTATGAAGTCTTCACTCAATTTTTTCTCTCCGAACAATTGGGTGAGAAGACATTCACTCCCATAAACTTTTGAATCATGTCAGATATTTCTAAGTTTGCAGAAACTGCATAGTTCTATGATTTTTTTTTATTTTCGGAGATTGAAAATCAGAGTTATTTTATTTGATAAGTATTACTTTCGGTGGTGTTACCTCAACATAAAAGTATTGGTATGTGAGAGATAAATGTATGTTATGATTGGACCACCGAAAAGTTGATTTTTTTAGGTTTCTAGAATGTTTTAGACCAAATTAAGATCATATTCTTCAATTTTAAACTGTACCATGCTCGAGGTCAGGGTGTAGTTTGGTCTACTAATGTTAGTTCATTTTTTGAAGTTTTATGAGAAAACAATGAAAATTCCTAGAACACTTCCCTCATTCTATAATAAAAGTTATCATGAGAAAGCTTTTGTTCCTAGACTCCTCTAGTTACACAAAGATCACCAATCAAGCTCGTTGAAATATTATCTGAACGAAAAACGTCTCTATCTCTCTCTCAATCGTTTTCCCCTTCACTCTAACAACTCGTTATCATTGGATTCGCGTTGGGAGTCTCTGAGCGAACAGTGGGACCATCGGTGGCAGCAAGCACCGCGTCCATCCGAGCCCTCTTGTCTTTTTCATCCTGCTCCCCGGGGCGCCGCCGCCGCCACCCGTCAAATTTTATCACGAAATTGTTTATTTCTCCACACACACTACAGGGGTTTGAGCAGCTGTTTACTTCTTCTATTTTTTTGTCTTCACAACCGATGAGAGAGACTCTTGTGTTGTTCCAGGAGTCGACATTCTTCGCCTACTCGTTTTGATATCTAACGCCGCGGCGTTCGGTATGAGCTGTTGCTTTTTTTGTCTTTTTTTGTCTTCTTTTTTTGTCTTCTCAATTTTTTTTCTTTTTTCACACTAGGCGCTAACGAAATCCAGTTTTCACATTCAACATATGGATAAGCATACGGTAGTTTTTTGTTTAAGATTGTAATTTATTACCAATCAAAAAGTTAATTTGAAAATATATATATAAATCTTGAGGCTAAATAATTTATGTTCTAACTTTTTTATAGTCAGTAATAAAAAATTTTTACTACCAATTTCTCAATAAATTATTTTATAAATATTAATTTTTGATTAATTTTTTTTAATGAAAAACTACATTTATAATTTTAATAAATTAAGTAACCTATAATCCACGTCCAGAAGCAGGCAAGACAGTTTCTCCTCAACTATTTGCACTCGAAATTTTAGATTTCCCCAAAACAAAACAAAAATATGTTATTTTCGAAAACGTTAACATTTTCTGAATGACCAAAGCAGTACCAACACCTACTTGAAGAGGCTACTGCCAGTTGCTTAATTGGCAATTCAATTTGCCAGAACTTCTTCATTTCTGAAGTGTCGCATCCGCTTTTTCTTTCTTTTTTCCTTTTTTTTTCCCTCTTTCTTGTCTCGCCGACATCGTCCTCTCCCAAATTCTCCCACCAACTTCTCTTCTCAATTCGTTTCTTTTTAAAAGACCTGAATGGGTGTTCCGTATTAGTGACATGAGCGAAATTGAATGCTCTTTTCAATCGTTTATACAATTTGGTACGTCTCTTTGATATTAGTAACACGGACAACACACGCCTCTCGTTTTTCTCTCTTTTTAGGCCCAAAAATGTTTTTATTGCATATTGTGCCTCCTAGCCTCCAAAACGGAGCTCTTTTGTCGTCCGTCGCTCTTTTTACCTCTGACCCTCTAACCAAATCTTCAATTTCTCGTTCATTTTCTCATTACCGCCATCTTCTCCGCCAATTCATTTTGTTTCCTTCATCGTTTCCTTTTCTGGATTCTTTTCTTGATATATTGAAAAAAAAGAAGTGGACAGATTTCTTTCTCTTCTGATTTATTGGTTAACCAATTTTCTGTGATATTAAATTATTGTGTTGATCTTGGTGGCCTACTATTCATAAATTCAATCACATGTCGAGCTTACTGGAATCTATACACTTTTCCGTGCTCAAGAGTTCAGCGTCACGTTTTTGCGCTTTTATTTATGGTGTTCAATCAAGACATCACTGGAAATAAGGAAACCCTAAAAGTTTGTTCAAAGTGATATTAGTCGTCGGAATCAAATATAAACGTAGCTACGGGTGTACACGGTTACGTTTATGTTTAGGTGTGCTGCAAAAATTTTGCAGCTTCCGATCGGAAGGTGACCTTTTTTATTATAAACAATATAAGGTTTGCTCGGAGGGCGCTGCACTATAGTTTTTATTCAATTTATTCTGGTCAGAAGTTTGTTTATTTTCTAGATTCTCAGGGTGGCTACAAGTTAGCATTTCATTTGCCAGGTAACATTTTTTTCAAATTGTACTGAAAATACTTTTTTATAAAAACTTTTTTTTAGTTTTCCAAGTTGATTTTCTCAAACACAATGTTTTAAATGACCATTAATTTACAGTTGAAACCGTAACAATGTTGTGTTTTTTGTTATTTTTTTCTAACCTCGTTCCTCTCCTCTACTTTTCCCTCTCCTCACATATTAGTCACAATTTGAAGGTGATTGTGTTTGATTTTTCCACTCTTCCTCTCCTTTTTTCTCCTCCTTCTAATAATATTGTTATTGTTCCACCAACTGAACACTTTCTGCTTTCTTCTTAGCTCCTACTGTCTATTTCTCCCTAAAACATTCTTTGTTCGTGTCCCTTTTTTTGGCCGGGCTCTTAAAAGCTCTTTCAGATGCATGAATCTATGAATTTTGGCTTCTCGATTTAGATAAACGAGACTTTTTGTCTCACGTATTGAAGACGTGGCCCTTCGCCGGTTCGCCTTGTTTTCTCTGGGATCCCTCCTGTCGCCGTCAAAAAATCATTTGTTTATTCCATTTTGCGTATTACCGCTCCTCGCCCTCAACCCCACCACCACCACAACATATCTCACTCGTTGCTCATTTTTCGAGTGAGACTAATGGACTACTAGAAAATGAACAGGAAAATGAAAATGGAAAAGAAGAAAAGCAAAAGAAGAAGAATCTTGGTGGTTCCCTTTCTTTCTCTCATTGCATGAAAAATGAAAACGTATAAAAAAAGTCAGTTGGTTAAGGTACTAAGAAGAGATGAATGGAAGGGAGGGCACTAGTGGGAGGGGACTACAAATCTGGGAAGAATGGTGGAGAAGTCACAGGCAGTAAACGACGTTCCATGCTCTGAGCCGATCGTGGGAACCAAACAAGTTGGACTAATCGAAAAACGGGGGTCCCGAAGTTTTTGTTGCCGCCGTTTCCTCTTCTTTTTCTTTCTTTTTTCTTGTTTCCGACATAGTCTATACCTCAATATATTCTATTGTTTTCGACTTTCTTAATTAGTTCTCTACCCCCAATTCCCCCTGGGACAAACGAGGCAGGCGGAGCGCATCGCCGTGTGCTGCGCGAAGATGCTCGGCCATGAAAAATGAATATTGCACCTACTTCCTTACACTTTTTTTTCTCATTTCGGCTTTCTTCCATGGCAGATCCATTTGACTCCTTTTTTTGGATAATCCATCACTATTGGGTTACCTTGTTAGCGGCTTGTCACCATTTTGGATTGAAAACAAATCTCCTCTTGTGTTTTGTCCCTTTTTTCAATGAACATGCTAATCCGTATCTCATTTTCCAGGAAATTTGCATTCTTCTCTGTCTCTTTTTTTCGGAAAAGTTCACGAACATCACTGAAGTGGTGTTAACAAATAATTCAAACTGAAACGATCACAGGACCTCATTTCCGTCCATGATGCCGATTATGGCAGTGCTCAGGCGAAGGTGGGTTAATTTGATTCCAACGGAAGGAGCAAGGGGGTTTGTGGACCCCACATGATTAGTTATTGGGCATTATGAGTATAATAAGACAAGTAATGGCCTTTTTTATTACTTTTTCATGGGAGACTTCTTTATTATACAATTTTATTAGTAGAATTGTTGAGCGAGGAAAAGATATGAACAAGTGCAGGGTTTCATGAGATCTGATGAAATGAAGAATGGAAAAATATAGAAAGTATTCATCTAGCATTAATCATAGATAATATAACAAAAATAAAGGTCAGTGTTCCGTAAAATTGCAGAAAGCGTTGATGTGCTTACCAGCAGCCAAGCCGCCGACTCCGATGCTCTACTCACAGCAACTACCGCTGAAAAACCTATACTCTCAATTTTCAGCTGGTTTATTAGATGTAAGTCTCCAAATCACGCCTTTTCACTTCCATTTACGAAACACCTGTGTTCAGAGTCACGGCGCCACGATTCCATCATTGGACACATGTCCTTTGCTCCTGCAAACAGCTAGCCTTCCTTCTTTGTCGCACATTGGGCTTCCGCACTCTTTGGTTTGTTCATTTGCCCATTTCCGCTTGTTTCTCACCCCCCCCCCCTTTTTCTTTTTTCCTTCATCACAATCTTTTTCTCCGATCGACATACATCCAACTAGTACGGATTCTCATTTGGCAAATGCAATTGTGTTGCAGGAATCATCCGTATTGCACTCAGCTTCAGAGCCGCCAATGGAGATGCGAATTGATACGAGCAGTAAGTGTATTTGGACGAATACAAACAAAGATCTCATCAATAGAATTTATATTTCTTCTTTTGTTTTCTCAATCTCAGATCATAAGTCAAAAAGAAAAATCGGAGTAAAATGAGACTGAAGATGATATTGATAAGTCATCTGATCTTTCTCCGTATCAGCCACTGGCGCCAAAAACTTCACTTTCTTGTCTTCTTTTCCAAACCGTTCTCGGTAGTTTTATTCTTTGGTTGTTCTTATTGCATCTCACACGTCGACTGTGTTTATCCCTCACTTTTTCATTTTTTGTCTCACAATTTCTCTCAAAATCACACGTTTTTCATGATAGAGCCGTAAAAGTGATGGAAAAAGATGAAAGGTTGATGAAAAACGATCAAAACCAGTGGAACCGAAAACATTTTTTTTGAGGAGATTAGCATTGTTACATCAGATCTGTCTCTCTTTCAGAACATTTTCACGTGTTTGTCGGTGATTTGAGCAAGGATGTGAGCAATGAACTATTGAAATCAACTTTCCAAAAATATGGAGATGTTAGGTACTGAAAAGCGAAAAATCTGAAAAACATCTGTGCATTTCTTTTCTTTTAGTGAAGCCAAAGTGATTCGCGACGCTCAAACACAAAAATCAAAGGGATATGGATTCGTATCATTTCCGAACAAACAAGTAAGATATCTTCTTATCATCACACTCCTATCACCGATTGGTCCCGTTTCTTCGCGAAAAACAAAGTGTCACTTTCAGAATGCAGAGAACGCAATAGCCGGTATGAACGGCAAATGGATCGGGAAACGGGCGGTGCGGACCAACTGGGCAGCACGGAAAAACAGCGAAGAGAACCGGGATAAACTCACTTTTGAGCAGGTGTGACTGATTACATTGAAAGGGAGAGCAAGAAAACAAAACTGGGTGATTTCAGGTATTCAATTCAACAAAGGCTGATAATACTTCAGTTTATGTGGGGAATATAAGTGCGCACACAACAGGTAAGAAAAAGGGGTTGAGAAAGTTCTAGAACAAGAGGTTTTTGATACAGTATGCAAGCTAAAACAGAGATCCCAGTTTTATGCAAATTGATGGTTTGATATCTGAAAATTATAATTTGAAAGAAATAATAAGTTGAAAAGTATAATTTTAGTTTGAAGTATTAGTTTTTGTTAGAAAAACTCGCTCTTAATTTTTCTGGATCAGTCCCGAATATCTAACCCCAAGAAACTTTTTTCAATAGTTTCCTTTCTGTCTTGTTTAACTTTCCCATACTTCATCATTGCAGTTAAACTAGTTCGTCTTATCATTATCTTATTAACAAACTTTCTAACGGAAATGAGGATATCTCTCATCAAGTTGACACTTCCGCTTGGTAGGCTAACGCAAAGAACTTTGGATTTGATAAATGACTGTCTCATTTTCTTATCAAATCCCCCGTATTATCTTATCCCTCGTTTTTTATAGATGCCGATCTTCGCGATTCGTTCTCAACATATGGTGATATCGCGGAAGTGCGTGTTTTTAAAACACAAAGATATGCCTTTGTTCGTTATGAGAAGAAGGAATGTGCGACAAAAGCAATAATGGAAATGAACGGAAAGGAAATGGCTGGAAATCAAGTCAGATGCTCATGGGGAAGAACTCAGGCAGTGGTAATAGAGAATCACAAATCACTAGAATATATTTCATTTTGTAGCCAAATCAAGCGTTAAATCCACTCCCGATTGATTTGTCATCATTGATGATGCCGACAATGATTCCGACAACGATTCCACTTATTCAGAATCCGTTTCTGAATTACGAGCCGGCGACCACTCTTCTGTACAGTTCATTTCCACAATGGTGATTAATTTATTGAGGATCTTAAGAAAAGGGGGTAATGATGAAAAAAACTGGATGAATCAGGGCCTCAAAGTTCCTCTATTTCTCATTCAAATTTTTTGTGTTTTTCTGTGTGAGTCACTTTTTTTTCTTCCTTCTTTTCCGGTGTTTCATTATTTCAATCCTAGAAGGTCCAAACAGTTTTCAATTTCGCAATTTTCATTGAATCATTCATTTTTTTCTTTTTGGTGTGGTGCACTTTACTCCTATTTTTTCTTTTTCTTTTCATATTTTTTGACTGATTTTTGTATCACTTTCTTCTATTTTTTCTCTCCCCCAACCCTCTTTTTCCAAGAGATTATCCATTTTTGTTTGTGCAAAAGATTGAAATAAATTATTGCGGTAATTAAAAAAGTAACCAGACAAAAAAGGCTAGGATTACTGTACTTTTTTTGCTTTGCAGATTAATAGTCTTATTTTGGCCGTCAAGTCAGAGATCTCCAGAATTTTAATGACCAAGTACTTGAGTGTTTTCAATATTTTTGAAATGCGTACTTCTACAGAACTCTATTGTTTGTTGTCCACTAACACGTTTTTCGTAACTTTGCACTTTCAAAATATTTCAAGAAGACGTTTTCCGGTACTTCATTTGAATACCTTCCTAATATCCTCGAGGAATAAAACTAGATTCTGCAGAGATGGACAGGAAACAGAATAGTCTCAACTGAAATAAAATTGAAAGTACAATGTCCTCTTGCCTGGGTCCCGCCTATTTTTTACCGCACGTCACAAAAGAAGTGGTTGTGTCTACCAGCCGATATAAATTGCCGATCTCCCGCTAACTATACGTGATTCAGATAACACAAAAAAGACGGATAGCACAAATCAGTGTGGCCTTTCACTCCTCCTGCTATTACTACTACTACTTGTCCATTTTTTCATCTGATAACACTACTACTCTCTGCAATCTTTTTCTCTGCCTCCTGACAAGGTCATTGATATCCCCTCCATTCTGCCCGCCCACTCAGAATAAAGGGGCACCTCCGCTTCCGAAAAATCTCTGCGACTGTCCTATTCAAACTTGGCCGCTGTCGATCATTCAGGCCCACATGTCACTGTCACTATCACTCGCTCTTTTTTCACTTCTCTTTTTCCAAGTACCGACAGCCGATGCAAAAAGCGTAAGGGATATTAACTTATATGATATCGTTCCACTTTCACTATGATTATCTTTACAGATCACTGTGTCGGTCAGGCAGTACACTGGACTTAAACGAAGTGACATCCGCGGAGTGGAAAATCAGTATTATTACTTCCAGTTCTGCTCATGCCCAAATAGTTTCACCGATAGATCATTGCCTTCTCAAGTTGGAAAATGTGTCTGCTCAGATGCTCAAAAGTAAGCCCCATCTAACAAATTTCGAAGACTAATATTTTATTTTCAGAGGAAAGAAACTAGATGATTCTATTCCTCAAGCCAAATTCTTCTCCAGCTCCTTGAACTGCGGTACCGGTTCTTGTATCAACACTAAAATCGACAACGAGGTACCGTATCTTTTTGTTTTTCAAAGATCGTATTTTTCATAAAACTTTCTTTTACAGCAAGGAGAGAAGTTGTTTGTGAAAGTGTTCATTGGTTCTACAATTCTCACCTATCCAGAGTTCCAAGCACTTCCGGTCAGGTCTACTAAAAGTGACGTCATTCTGAAGACAAAAAAAAGTTCAAAGATCAGAATTACATATGAAACTGAGGAAGGTGAACAGACAACTAGAACTGCAATCGAGAAATCTCACTGGAGTAATTCAATTCTTCGTGATATCAATGGAGGAGCTCTTGACTTCTTCAGTCGTATCACAAATCAAAAGAAAATAGATCAGAAGACTCCATCGATTCCATTGGATACTGATGTCAAGAGATTGAGCAGTGTAAGTGAAGTACTCACAGTATTCTTTCAAAATGACTTGTTTCAGATTGGAGCTATCAAAAACTACCTTTTCTCCAAAAGTAAAGTCGACAAAATTGACCCAGCTCGTTACGACATTCCAAAACTAAAGGAATGGATCGTCTCTTATCACAATGTCTACAGATCAAAGCATAATGCTCCAGCCCTCATTACTGATCCGGTTCTTGAAAGCCGTGGAAAGCGATGGGCAGACGAACTAGCTTATCACAAAGGATGTCTGGTTCATGAACAACCAAGAACGTAAGTCTACAGGTGATAAGAAGGCGCCACCATGTCAAGGTGTCAAGTGTTCATTTTATGCTTTTTAGATACGGTGAGAACCTGTTCTTCTTTGGTGCTCGTCATCTGCCATCTCCACAGACACTGGCTGCAGCTGTCATTCAAAGTTTCTACCTTGAAGGAATCGGATATAACTATTCAAGGTAACAGTATTCAACAAAAATACTCTAACTCAAGAAATAATTACAGCTGGAGACCAATGTCCTTCTTCAAAACCGGCCACTTCACTCAACTCATCTGGAAGGATTCTCGTAAAATTGGAGTGGGAGTCTCCATTGTCAAAAGTTCATCAGTCCGTTCACCATGTGTTTCTGGTGGATCTCCCAACATGTACCTCATCTTTGTCGTTGTAAAGTACGATCCTGCTGGTAATTTCGAATCTCATAAGGCATATATGAACAATGTGTTGCGAGCTGTTGCATAATTGATTAATATTGTGTTAACTGTACTGTACTTGCCATATTGGAACGACGTGGTGATTATGATAATGTAGTCATATTGCCGGAGATTGTACATTTCATTTGATTCGAGATCTCAATTTTTCTCTATTTTTTCAATAAAACCTTTCTTTTTGTTATTTTTTTCTTTTTCTTCATATATGCTTACATAGGAAACGGAAGATCAATAAAAACATATATATCGACGAACAGTTTTTTTTCTCACTTTTGGTTTTCCAGTTTTCCATAAAGAAACGGAAAAATTCACATTTCTCTTTCTCTCTTTCTTATTCCATTTATGGAAAACCATTGAATGAGTCATTCAAAATGGAGTAACAAAATGACCAGGATGTATATTTGCTCAGCTAAAACCCCTGTTGTTGCTGATCTTCTGTGTCATAAATCTCGTGACAAAACGCATGGAACAAACCGTTCCCAGTACTTTTTCTTCCCTATTCTTATCTTTCTTTTCCGTGTTTGTTTATTGAATTCTCGTATTCGTTTTTTTTCTGATTCCAGAGTCAACACTTTGGTTTATCATGCCTGTTTGCATTGAAGGAGTCGATCCGGAGCTTACAAAGCTCACCACAGTAAGATAACAACACCCACGATTTCTAATACACCAACAAATTTTAGTTTGATGAGGTTATGGCGTACATGCAAGAAAAGAGTAACATTGATCGTGTGAATCCAGCTCAATATGACATTGATGGTCTCAAAAAGTGGCTCCATCACTTCAACAATAAATATCGTGAATATCATAATGCTCCCCCACTCACAACCAATGGTCCCATTAATGTTGCTGCACAAAAATGGGCTGATGAAATGGCACATAAGAAACAAAGCATGGTTCATGAACAACCTGCGAAGTACTTATATTCCTCCTGATCATTATTATCAATTGATTTCAGGTATGGAGAGAATTTAAGTTATTTTGCTGCTACCTTTTTCCCTTCTCCAAAAAACTGTGCTGCTGCTATTATCCACGGTTTTTACACCGAAGGAACCGGATACAACTATTCACGGTAACTTTTTCCCCTCTATCTAACAAAACATAACTATATTCAGCTTCAATCCAAATTCCTGGTCCAAAGTTGGTCATTTCACTCAGCTTATCTGGCACAGCTCTCAAGTCCTTGGAGTCGGCGTAACTATTGTCAAGCGCAATTCCATTCGCCATGTCTACGTCTGTTTGAAGTACGATCCACCAGGCAACTTGCAAACTGCTGAAGCTTACAAGAGCAATGTGAAACAGCCAGCAGGAACTGGTGGATGTTGCACCATTCAATAAGTTATATACCAAATATTCTCAGTTTTTTTGTTTTTTCAAACGAAATATTGCTTTAATAATGTTTTTTTGGGTTAAATGAACTTTTTTAAGAAGGTAACCGTTTTTTCTTCTGAAAGAAAGAAAGATTCTAGACAAAATAAGTTTATGATCGCTTTTTATGAGTTGATACTAATGAAAAAAGGAGGAAATAAAAAGGAAACAGGAAGAAACATGTGTTGATAGCAAGCCGCCGCTCTGTCTGTCCCAGCCAAACCCCGAAATCATCTCTTATCCAATGTGCGTTTCTTCAAGGCATTTTTGCGTGCGATGGCACCGGAGCAATACAACCTCGCCCGCACCAATAACACTGCGTCTCTATCGGCGATGTCACTCAAAAGTCATTCTTCTTTCCATGACAAAAAAAACCCCGTCGGGAAGGGGAGAAAAAAGAAAAGACAGGACACCTCATTTCTTGATGCCCCGTTTCCAACCCGCCCTAACACTGATTCCTCTCGTTTTGTGTCAATTTGATTGCCTCTTTGACTTGTCGGTTAGATCTTGGCTCAGCTCTTTTTTCACGTTCGTTTATCTAGATTTCCTTCCCGTTTTCTTTTTCCGCTTGGTCAATTTGGTTTGTTCTTTTTTTTCCAACATTTTGAGTCACTTGACTAAAAGCTTCAAATTACAAGTCCTTCAGAAATTTTTGAAGAATTGCTCTTTAGCGTTAAATTAAATAGAGTAATTGCCCTTTCATATAACAATTTTCACTTTGTCAATCTTTTTTTTCGTAAAAAACGTTATTTTTTCCTGATTTCACAATAGTTATAATTCAGATGAGCAGTTGGAAACGGCGTCCGGCAATTTCTTTTCAAGCGCCCGGAGAAGAACCAGTTATAGGTAAGTATCACTTCATAAGACACATCAGAACTAAAGTTCATCTAAAACTTTAGGATTCGATTACAAGATTGATGTACCACTCCTCTCGCCCATTCATCAGCATGTTTTTCGACCATCCAGCCTCCAACAGGTAATGATTTATGATGTAGATACTAGAAAAAGAGAATCATTGCGAAACATGATACGTCTTTTCCATTGATAACAGAAAAGTGCACGATTTCATAGTACACTTCGTAGTTAGTATATACGGCAAACTTGATTCATTAAGTTGGAAGTAGTAAAGAAAAGATAGGAGGAAGTTGAAAAGAAGATAAGGAAAGATGAGTCGACAACAGCGGCATGATTGAACTCTGTTCTTGCCAATTCTTCTTTTTGTCAATGAGGATTGACGTGTGTATCTGTATACGAGACCGACTGTCGCGGTTTTGGCCGTTAGGTATTTGAGGAGAATCGGCCCGGAAATGTTTTATCAAACTTTGTGAAGAACTTGGAGAGATGGAAAGTTCAATGTACGGGCGATTAATTAGGATTGCATCAAGGTTTTTTGAGAGAAAAATAGTTTTGAAGGGACTGATCACAAATCTCGGAAGTTGTAAAGATACGGAAAAAGTAATCGTATAGTTTCTGTTCAGTTCTACATCCATCGGAATTGTATTTGGTAATAACTAACTGAAATCATAATTTAACGGGGAATTTCACCTCAGTATTTAGCAAATTTAACTATATTTCTGCTTATAGTTCTAATAATTTCATATACATTTCATCAAGTCCAAAAAGGATGGACCGAATCCAAACTCTAACACAAACAATAAAATAAATTCTCTCTTACTTTATAACATTTTTAATGAACCCTGGTCAGTAACTTCCGTCGATCCATCAATTTTGTGCCTTCTTCGAAAGCAACATTTTGATAATCAATCTACACACATGTTGTTACATATCTCCAGTTATTTCATTAATATCATCATGTCAACCAAACTCCGTTGGCCAAGGAGTGTGTTGTAAAGTCGGTGTGCCGAAAGAAAAAAAGTCGACTTCTCTGACTTTTCCTTTGCCATTTCGTGATTCTTTGCTCTAGATTCTACCTTCTATGCCTGAACCATCGAATATTCATAGTAAGAAAATATATCATCGGTTTGGAACTAGAAAATCTGTTCAATTATCAGGATCATTACATCCTAATGTAACATTGAATAAGGTAGCAATACTATTCCTCTATTTCAATCGTACCACACAATTATATTGTTGCAGGTAGTTGATGAGACCCACTTTTCAAAAAATGAGGTTCGAGCAATCTACAGAGCTTTCAAAGAGACTTCACCGAACGCTGTCATCAACAAAAGTGAGGACAGATTGATATGAATTGTCAAAACATTCAATCCTTCAGATATCATGAGAGAAAAATTTGCCGAGTTGTTTCCTCATGGAGATATTGAACACTATTCAGATTTGCTATTCGAGACTTTTGACAACGATGGAAACGGAACAATCAATTTCCAGGTGAGAGTGTTCACATTACTTTACACATTGACAAGTGTGAAAAGAATCTTTCTTCAGGAGTTTGTAAAAGCTCTTTCTATCCTTTGTCGAGGCACCATGGACGAGAAATTGGATTGGTTATACAAGTTGTATGATCCGAAAGAAAAAGGAGAAATCACATGGGATAGGCTGTTTTATGTTATCACTTCTATGGATGATTTAATGGGTTTGTATGAATTGTAAAGTCCCTTTTCAGTTTGGTGTTTAGGACGACATGCTCGACCACACCACTCAAGAGAACATAAATGTGAACGTGCGAACCAAGTATTTGCGGTGAGTGAGTCACTTAGTCAGCTACAGTACCAGTGAAAGCGAAAATGTGTTAATTAACGTCGGTGAGAGAAAGTAAATGTTACCAGTACCAAATGTCATAGTAACCTCTTGTTCAAATTTTTTGTGGAGTATACTGAATCACTGACTCAGTGAGTAACCGAGAAGAAAGGTGATATTGCATTTATGAATAACTCACAGTTTCAGAAGTTCGACATCGGGAAGAAAGGAAGAATAACAAAGAAAGATTTCTTTCAAGTGTGCAAAACGGATAGGACAATTTTGAATTCGATCACTGCGTTGTATACTCTTCTTCCTGGATGATTAAAGCAAATGTGCTCATTTTCACTAAATTTTTATATGGGTTTTACTTGTATTTATTAAATAAACGGATGAAAACAACTTTAATAGCTTCTGAAGACAGGGGATGAAAAACTTTCAAATTAAACCAATTAGTAGTTTAAATCTTCTTTAGCTTTCCGAAATTTCTTTTAATTCGGAATAAAAAACAGATATTAAGTGCAATTTCTTCATGAAGACTCTACTCTAACATAAAATTAAACATTTTTGAATGGCATTCCTTATCAAACTTCAAATTATTCAGTTATAAAATTGAACCTGAAATTTTGTAACTCTTTCTCTTTTTTTCTTGAAAATTGATAAAAGTACTCCGAATTTCCAGCATAAATATACTTTATTCAACAGCAAAATAAGTTTCTCAATTCATCAATTATCAAAACATCAGTGTGGAACATGAGATGCAAGTTTTCTGAGGGAGGGAGGGAGGAAGAGTGAGAAAGAAAAACTGCTTTTTTCGTTGAGTCAATTATTGGGAGAGTTTAACGTGGGAAGAGAGGGAGAGGTTTGCTTGGAATCGTAATACTTACAAACTACGAGATAGTTCGGTGGATAAATTCTGAGAACAATGATGACAGGTAAATCTACGAAGAGAACAATTGAATTGGGAATTTGTGGAAATTTTTTTTCAAAACGTACGCGTACAAAGAACTACATGAAGAAGCGAGATGCTACAGAAAATGAATGCAAAATACACAAGCTTAAATTAGGGAACACGGGGGTGGAAAGGGAGGCGATTGCCACTCCGTAGAAGGATAGATAATAAAATGATAGATAGTTTTGGGAGAAGAAAATTCAATGAAATCAAAAGATGCATTGGGCATTTTTTACAAAAAAGATCAAATGAAGAAATGCGTCACGTTACTGGAGGGAGAGGATGAGAAGAAACGAAATTCGAGGTAAAAAATGTGTAGACAGAAAAAATAAGGGAAGAAAAAGGATTATGACAGACCGGTGTATCAGTATACATGATTTTTAGGACAATGATGGCGATTTTTTTTTGGTGGATACTGCGAACGAAGGTGAAGATAACGTATTATACAACCGGAATGTGTTGTGATATATTAAAAATACACTGTGTAGAGATGAAAAGAAAAGAAAATGAACAATTGATTGCTAATAATAACATTAAATTAAACATTAATAGCAGAAGAGTTGGTTCTATTGCACGCACGATAAAAGATAAGGTTGTACTCTTCGTAGAATTCCCCGAAAGTGTTATCCTCGTATGAACAAAGTTCAGTTGAGAATCCAACACGGAAGCGATAGGCTGATTGAGTCCATTGTCCGGCGGTGACTCTAAACGAGCTCGAGAATAGTTTCGTTGATTTTGGAAATTCAGAATCTCCATTCGGGCGGTCTTCACACTTTCTGTTGTCGAACTCCGGAATGTATCCACAATTGTTGACGGTCTTGGAAATTGAAGTGCTGAAAAAATTATATTTTACATTGGATCTAAAACGCTATATGCTCTTACTGGAAATGAATATCAAGTGGAATAGTTGGGAAATAACGAGTCATTGGAATGAAGAGACTGTAGGTCTTTCTCTTTGGAACACAGCTCTTCTCAATGCAATAACGCTCATCAATTTCCATTTCCATGTCCGGAATAGTAATTCTGACATTGTTTCCAAATCCTTTAATATGGAAATCGGAACGAGTTTCAGCTTTGTAGACATTCTCATTGTCCTCGAAGTTGCTTGCATCATACTCTTTCTGAAAAAAAAAAACAATATCATTATTTGCTTTCACAGATCTCAAGCTTACCACTTCCAATTCAGCGTGATCCTTATCATATTCAGAGCAGCAGTATTCACGACATTTTGTAGAAGGACATATGGGAACTATTGCAGGAGCATCGGGTTGTGTCAGTGGTACATAATGATCTGAAATTAGACAATAATTTCAATTTTTCATTACTGATAACATACCAAGAGGAATAACAACATTTCCTGGCCCTTCCTTGAATGCTGGAGTGGTGGATTGTGGGGTAACATGATGATATCCAAAGTTACGGTTATGCCAATCCAAAATGTAAAGAGCTGACATAGCGAGAAGGCAGAAAGCCATGACTCCAACCAATCCGATGACAGTTGATGGAGCAACCTTTGGTTTAGGTGGTTCTCTTCTCTCACGATCTCTTTGGTTCTTTCCTTTCTTGTTTGCACGACGGTTCTTCTTTGTGTTGGTGATAGTAAGAGCAGAAGCAGATGAATCCAAAGAAGTTCTCGAGGTGGCCAATGATCTTCCCTCCGAATTGAGATTAGAGGCAACTGAACTAAGAAGCTTCTTCTTAAGAGCGTAATCAGAAAGACGTTGACTGATTTCGGCGACCTTGTCATCAATTTTTTGATCAAGATCTCCGGCAAGACGGCAAAGTTCCTGAGTGGCCAAGACGGTTTCATAGAAAACACGAGATTCATTGACAGTGAGATAGTCTCCAAGATCTCTGACTGCGTCTGGGATTACTGCTGCCAATTCTTGAGCAATAACTCCAGTACGCTTTCTTTGATCCTCAGAGAGACCCCATTTGTCGGCAACTTCTGGCTTATAGAAATAGTCAACGATACGAAGCTTTTGAAGATTCTCCAATGCTTCCTTGGCTTCTTTCTCAGTGATGTTGTCCTTAAGACGGATATCCGATGGATGCATAACACGTCCACTGGCATAGATATCTCCATCAACTGTAAGTTGTGCACGTGGATCAGACTTTCCAATGACGACTGGTCCAGCTGTGCTCAAGATTCCTCCATTCTTGTTCCAGCTGGCATCAATAGTCTCTGGTGGCTCAAACGATCCGGGATTGGTTGCCTGAAAGAAATATATTATTCATGTGTTGCTAGCAACCAAGTGCGCGCGTGGGGGGCTCAGTCTCTTTTTTTGTCTTCATTTCATTTTCTACGTGCCGCCAAGCAACTTTTTGGCTTCATGGACGTTGCCTATGTCACATCCATTGACTGCCCGCCAGTTTTTGACAGTTCTGTTGATAACTTTTTCACCGCTGATGTTACTATTAGTAATTCAAGTGAGCTTGTCCATTCTGCACAGATTATTTTTCGTGGTTATGTATGTAAAGGAGACCGTTTACGGTACGAGTTTTTCCATGAACAACAGTGGGTACTTGTAGAGCCTGGAGGTAGTTTGCTCTATTCTTCATAATAGAAACACTTGTAATTTTTAAGGTGAGAAGTCACATCGAGTTGTAGTTGACGTTTGGCTTCCTCGATTTCCTCCAACTATGAAATTTCCCGACGGTAGTGAAATTTGCTACTGTGTACGTGCTTCTGTTGCTCCCTGGTTCGATAATAACTACGTTGAGAAGAAGTTTGAGGTTCGAAGATCGCTCATTCTAAAAATGCCACACGAAGCGTGTTATTCAGTTGAGCACATGGTTAATAAATGTGTAGAGCACGGGAGTATCCTTCACAAGTAAGCACATCTCTTCAGAATTTTCTTCATCTCATATTACCCCTCTTCACTAATGAGCATTTCTCAGAAAATGCGATCCAATAAATGGGCACATCTATTTGGAGAAAACTGCGTTTTGTCACGGTGAAGAGATTCATGTTGGATGGGAATTAAAAACCGAAAAATCGGTAATTGAGCATTTCACATGCAAACTAGCTCAGCTCATAGAAGTTCGGTATGGTGGTGACAGACAAAAACGCCAAAGTTCAGTTTCTATTGTTTCAGTGAAAGCGACCCTAGCAACTATTTGGCAACGAGACGCTTCTTCAACTTTCTAAGAGAGCAAAAGTCAACCACAAATTCATCCATTTCGTTGGTGGTCCCACCAGAATGTTTAATTTCAATTCCAATGTCCCTTTGGAATGTACTGGTTGTAAAACATGAAATTGTATTGGAAATTAAAATGCAGAAGAGAAAGCAACCCGTTGTTTTCAAATACCCTATTATAATTTGCAATGAGGAAGTAGCGGCGAGTTTACTTTCAATCTTTTGTTTATATATTCTTTTGATTTTCAGAAGCATAAACGCCCACGAGTGGCAGTTCCGGTTTTCAAAAGAATTCAAGATGTTGATGACGATTCAGATGATGACGATGACTATGACTCGGAAGAGGAGGACGACGAGCCTCCCAAAAGAGATTATTCTGTTGACATTGAGAAACTTTTAGTCACAAGTATGTGGAAGATTTCATCTTTTTCTAATCTTTGAAACTCTTCAGACGTCACTGAGTCAGAACAAAAAGCGTTGGAACGAGCGGATGTGGGAATCACGTTTATCATGAATAGTTCTGAACCTCAAGCACTACGATCTCTTCGGTTACTTTTAACTGGTGAAGTTCGTGTTGGTGGATTATGGTACGAGTTTTTGAGATTCAAAGCAATTGCTAACCTATCACATAACACATTGCTCTCTCCCGGAGAACACAATTTCCGCTTTCAACTTCCGTTTTCGGATTCCCAATATGACACTTCCATTCTCCCACCAACATTGGGAGATGAAATTCGGTATACTGTTCATGCAAGTACCGAAAGTCTCCGAAGAAATCTTTTCCAACAAAGATGTGATCTTTTGGTCGACCGATTCATTGATACATGGGCAAAGGAGGCTTATAAGCCACCCTACACAGAGGAATATGGAGCAACAAAAATACATCTTTCTCAGCGGTGTTTCAAGCGTGGGAAGCATGTGATAGTAGCTCTACAAGGAAGTGAGCCGCGATATGTGAAAGGAACTTTGGTGCAGAAAAAACGTCTTCGAGTGCCTAATGTAAAACTTGATGAAAGCTACTGTAGTCAGAGGAATGTTCGGGTAATAGAAGAAGAAATTAGACGGAAAAACCACATTCACGTGATGCATATTCCTTTCAATATCCCTCCAAGTATTGAAATCTGCTACTGGAATGTTCTCCAAATCGATTATCACTATGAAGTAGAAATCACTTTGGAAGGTGGTCACACTCATAATCATTCTATCCCCATTTGGATTGGATGCACGGAAGATAATCTCCAAGTACCTATTCAACCGAAGGAAACGTTGCCTGATGACGCGTTTGTTGTGGATGAGCCATATGAAGAGTTGCCCGAGTTTGAAGTGGTGCACACCGAGGAAACACATGAACACCCATATTGGGTTGAGAGAGTTAATACGGACACTTATTATCATAATTGAATGTTTCTAATCTTCGAAATCCCTTTGAGAATAAATTTCTTGTTATTATATTTCTTAATCCTTTCATCATCAAATGGCACAGCATAACACCAAAAAATGATGATTTTCTCAATTATGCCTCGCGACATAATCTCCCCTCTTTTTCTCAAAAACATATAATACTGAAAATGTCACTCACGCGAACAATAACACGCTCCGAACAGAATGCTTGCATCAAAACAGTCGTTCCATCTGTGGCAGTGGCAAAAAGACGAACAACAAGGTTGAAGTACTTCTGATCCGGGTTTGGACGCAAGTTCTTTCTCTGATTGTTCAATGTGGTTTCCGAGAAATGAAGTCTCGGAACAGTGACAATAGTCATACGGCGTTCGACAATTTTGAATTGGACTGGCGTGTGAAGGATTGGCTTACGCTCAGAAGTTGACTGGCGGATACTGATTTCCGAAGTTTGAGCCTGGAATAGAAAATGTTATAGATATGGATAAGATAGCAGACAGTATACCTCAGCCTTGACTCCAACAAAAGAAAGTTGGAAGTTCTCAATTGGCAAGCAAACTCCGTTCACTTTGAAGCATTGAGGTGGTGTTGGATCAATCGCCTCGATTTTGACAGTAACCTGGAAGTGATTCTTCTTCTGGTTAACAAAGCAGTTGTCATTAGTTGAGTAGTTGAATCCTTTGTCGGCAAGCACGTGCACTTGGAGACGTCCCAGTTCGATTCCATTTGCATCGCACATTGGACACCATTGATCCTCAAGATACTTGAAGAATTTGATGCTCGGTGTTCCTCCTTCTTCGGTAACTTCTCCCGGCAGTTTTCCAGAAAGAGCAGCATTGAGAATGTAGCTTGGATCCATGTTTTGATCGATGCGAGGACGCTTTCTGTTTGGAACTTCCTCGGAACCATTGATACTGTCATCGCTCGAGATATTCAATGCGTTGTACAAGTTGCTTGTAGTAAATCCTTGTCCATCGTTTTGACTATCCGGAGAGATAGACTGAAAACATTGTTTATTATAAATTAATCCCTCTGCCTGCTATCCCACCTGAACATAGCTAGCTGGAGTTGGCTGGCTGCTGTTGAGATATGGAGTGAACGGTTGATTTGGTGAGTTGTCCTGGCTCACACGTTGTCCGAAATGACGATGCATAAGGCGAGATGGAATATCGTGATTCGGAATAACTCCTTGATTGATACGTTCAGTTCCAAGTCCAAAATTGAGTCCCTCTGGTGAGTACGGTGGATCAGAGTTGGTGGTCGATGGAGATGAAGAAGATCCGTGGCGAGACAAGTCAGTAACTGCTGGAGTCGCTGGCATTCCGCTCATCTGAAAATTATTTTTAGAACAAGTGAAACATAATTGGCTCCACTTCAGTCTGTACTTTCAGTCGTACTTCTTGGCTCTAATTCAAATTGGCTGAAATCAAGTGTATGACTACAAAACTCAATTTCAGCCAATTAATTTCTACTTCGTCGTTTTCAGTTTGAAAACGAAAATACTACTCACTTGTTGTTGATAGAGTTGCTGTTGATGAATTTGTTGAAGCATATGCTGTGGCATTAACATCGGTTGATTTGGCATTGGTTGTTGTGGAAGGTGATGGAACGGTTCAACCTTCTGCTCCATAACGGCTTGCTCGAATGTTTCCATTGGGATGTTGAAGCTAGAAAGCGCGTTATGTTTACTAATCAACTTGAAAAAAGTCGAGGACTCACTCTGCGTCGTTTTGCAAGAACTGTATGATATTGAACTGCTCGACGTTGGCTAATGGATCATTCAAGCCCTCGTCTGAAACTGGAATTGAGCTTGAATCCATGAAATAGAGTTAGTAGTAATATTTTCTTCTTTTTGGTTATCGCGCAAAGGCAGACAGTGAGTGGGTTAAGAAAGTTTTATACGTGACCTCAAAAAAGAGGGAGACACCGAGCAATAATCGATTTTTTGGTCAAATAAAAATCGCAACACATGCGAGGACTGTGGCCCTGGGGCTCACTCACATGATGAAAATTTCTATCTCTCCAAGTTTTTTCTCGCAATCGGCACACACGTTCTCTCACAAAAGCACACAAAGCGGATGGGATCGTCGCCGCCGCGCCGACTGCTGGTTTAAACAGCGCTTTTTCAATTGAAACATACCTTTCTGAGGGCGTGGGGCGACTTGACGTCGGACCATTTAGAAAGCGGTCATACAAGTTAGTAAGAATAGTACTCGGATTGGTGTTTATGGTTTTTTGTTGGCTACAGATAGACCGAAGCGCAGTCGCTCTTTGGCTCGTACCAGTCTCCGCGATGGCGAATGTGTGTGTGTATGTGTGGCAGAAGGTCTCCACTGTGCCGCCTCTCTCTTCTGCCCACCCGCTCGCTCGTTTTTGTCTTGTCGTCTCCTCGAGGTCGCGCACTCTTTCACTCTCGCCTATATATCGTGTTCTTTCGTTTGACCACACACACAGGGGTCCTTCGTCTTACTGGGGGGTACTGAGAAGAGGAGGACGAGGGAAGGCAAGGGAAACAACAAAAAAATGAGCGAGAGGCGATTGATGCGAATGTGAGGGGAGGGAGAGGCAAGAAAAAAATACTCTGGACGTTTTCGCGACTCTCTTTTGCGATGCAGCACCACACTCGCTCTTTTTTCTTGATAACATGTGAGTGTCCGGCATGTATGTGTGTATGTGAGGAGCGCTACGAACATAACAAAAAAAAAGTGGACGGACACATTCAGAAAAGAAGAAAAAACTAATACTAAAGTAGTGGGATCTGACCTTCTACTGAACTTTTTTTCTAGTGATGAATGAAATGAGATTTCGGATCATTGTCGTATCGGCCCGAACAAATTCAGTCGATGAAAAAAACCTTGAATGAAGGACAAAAGACGATAACTTGTCACTTTTGAAAAGCGATTAACCTTCTGAAGATGTTCATCTCAAAAGGGAACCGTCAGTATACAGTATCAGCTACAGGACCTTGAAATACGTCAAACGGAGACCTACACGACGAATAACTGTCTGAGTTGTTCGATAAGATCTACATTGATTTCAAGCGCTCCTATTTGAAATTTCGTGCAGCAAGTTGAGAAAAAGCTTTCGAACGAAAAGGAACTCCATAAGTTTTCATTTGAAAGGATAACTGTAGATTCAAATTTAAAATGGTGAACTATTTTATCCTCAAAAGTGCATTTGACATTTGGTACTGTAATTGACTGTTAACGGAGTCAAAAATGTTCTTAAGTGACTTTAAAATTGATCTAATCACTAGATTGATGTGCTTCAAAGTTCATGATTTGAAATCTTTCCTCTTTCTTCTTCAAATCTTATGAGGCGATGAATCGAGCCTGATCATTGGGGGTTCCCGTTTTTAGATGATCAGACTATGAGACAAAAGCTGACTATGAAAACAGGGAGTGAAAGACAACGAAAAAAGGAGAACTTGTTAATTGTGAGAAATGTGAGAAAAGTGCGTCAAGGTTCTTTTTTTTCCGATAGGGTCATGATAACCTTCAAATCTCAATGCTATCTATCTCAATCTCAAAGCCCACCGTCGGAACCTTCTGAAATAAATTCCGTAGAACTGGTTCTTTTGCACTTTTCCGTACGTTCACAATGATGCGATCGCCTTATGTGATTTTTCTCAGCTATCGTGATGCTTAGCGGCTAATCTAACGGAAAAAAGAAAAGACAATATTAAAAGAATCACGAAATGGGGTTTTTTTTCAAATGAAAAAAAATTAATCGAAATTCATTTCGGTTCATGAATTTCATAATTGGTTCACCTTGAAGAATTCAATCCGGAGAAGAAAATACCTAGAGATGTCCTTACGGTTTAGTGAAGAATTTTCAAGGACATACTATACTCCATCTCACACTCCCAATTTACAATCGACAATCGTCGTCTTCTTCGTGGTCGCCGCCGCCAAGTATATGAGATTTTTTTAGTTGTCACAAAAACGCTTTAATACTTTTTTTTTCTTTGAATGACCCGAAGAGTCATGCGATTTTTGATATTCCGTTCGGATCAAGGGATCCGTCTTAGAATCAATGGGATCAAATGCCATAAAGGAAGTATTACCAGGTTTCTTGAGCAATTGTTGAGTATAACTACTTAGTTTGTTACGTAACATTGTTATGTACACCAAGTTTGCCACGTTCGGATTTTCGGCCGGGACGATAGTCGGATTGGTGGTAATTGGATTCGGTTTTTCATTCGAATCTCCCATTTTCGTCCACTGAATATACAACAATTAGTAATTAAAAGAGCAGGTGAAAAAAAGAAAAAAATACGGAGATAGAAAAAGAAGTGAAAATGATATCGTGCGGCCGCAAATTGACGGGTGAATTAACTTCGGGGGAACTTCGAATGTAGATCTTTTTTGACAAATGATAACTTCACTCAAGGTTACCAGAAACAGAACAAATCTTCCGTTATTCGAATAAACGTTTGTATCTCGCGTAGGACGGTTTTGGTTGAATTGTGGACATCCAGAGAAAAAGGGAATGAATGCAATAAAAGGCAATTGATCTATTTTATTCGGTTAACGATGTTTTAGTCTAGTTAAATCATGTTAACATATATATCAAAAAAATTCAGTTCTCGATTTTTCTATGACATTTAATTGATAGGATCTTCTTATATGATATACAAAATTGAAATAATCGAATTCTTGATGATTTTTTGATTAAGACTTGAAAATTGTCTTTGAATAGAAAAATCAAAACTAAAACAAACTATCTTTTAATGGAAAAAGATTCAGATGAGCTAAACGTTTGTCATACTCGTTTCCTGAATAAAAGAAAAATGAGTAGGAGAGAAGAGATACGGATAAGCATTATGCACTTTTAACCCAGAGAAACTTGCCCTTTTATCTTGATTCTAAAGCCTAACGTCTCGTTTCTAAATCCGATTTAAGACTAAAATAAAGTTTTCTCCTTCGAAAAAAAGAAAAAGTTCAGCGGTTCCTTGACTTAGTCTCTCAAAAGTAAGAAAAAAGAGAAGAAGTGAATGGGAAATGAGTTTTTCAAAAAAGTGCAAATGCATTCTCTCACACCTACAAAGGCTCGGCCAATAATGGGCTGGACATCCGGTGCCAGGTACACTGATAAGCTATTGTGTTCGTACTATTGTTCGGTATACTTTTGAATAGGTGCGCAAACTGATAATAATTATTCATGTTAAGTGTATGTACGAGCACACGCTGGTTTGTCATAGTATTTCGACTATTCCTCTTCGTAGTTTTTTTTTTCAATATTAAGTATTACAGTATTCCTAAATACTTTCCCATCCATCAGTTCCCTTCATTAACTCAATGTCAATTTTTTTAAAGGTTTTGAACGAACCTGTTTTCTAAAATTCTTTAATCTGAAGATCTAATGGTCAAAAAACCCTATTGTTCGTCATTAAGATAGTATCTATCCTTAAGGATCTACCGAACATTTTCTAATCGCATGCCTAGCCTTACCTGATTATCTATTTTCAAGATCTTTGTTGTATAGTAATCCTAATCTAGGTCGAGTAAATAACTAAAGAGGGACACAGGAACTAAATTATTCAAAGCAAGTAATTGATGTTCATAGCTAGATCAGAATTGAGTTACAGTTAAGGAACTCGAACGTAAGCAAACTGGACAAGAAGAATATGTCAGATGGATCTGAATGAGTATAGCACTGAGTTCAACTATATACTAGCTTATGAGAAAGAGTGAATAAGCATGAAGTCCCGGCTCTCCACACGTCAGACCAAGGATGAAGGCGCGCGCGCCAAGAAAGGGCAGTCGCACTATGCAACATGAAGAAACACTCGCTCTTGGGACTCACACGCTCCGGCCCGCGGAGCCCGATGGATCTGCCAATGGACGGCGCTAATTCACGGAGCCACATATATGCAGCTGCGCATGCCGCAGCTCTCTCAGGCCCGAGAGAAAGAGAAGGCGGAAGTCGGAGTGGCTTGAATGTACTTTTATAAAGTTTCTAGAGTGGATAAGAGATGGATTAACGCGTATCTGCCAGGTAGTGCCACTCTTTGATGTATGGAATGAAAGATATGACAGCCCAAATTGGCTTAATGATAGGTATACTGAGGATAAGTCTAGAAAAGCGAAATATAATTGATGGTTTTTCAAACTTGTGATTATGCAAGGAAAGAAATCGCAAATCAGTGATATTTAGAGAGAAATTGGAAAAAGAGGAGAGTGAAGTGCAAATCGAATGGGGGTTTTTGCATAATTTAAATTGAACAGTGACTGGCACCTGCTCCCTTCGCCCGAAACACTCCGGCAGAAGTCATTTAGAATTGACAACTGGCTCTTTCGATGCAATCAAACGGAGAAATGAAATAAATGTTTCAATTAATGGGCGGAGTGACTATCTGTGAATCTCACTTTTTGTTGGATTCGTTCATTTCAAATCTTCAGACAAAAACATTGACACAGCCGGGAAGAAAATCGTATAGTCGACGACTATAGCTAGACTGTGCCAGATGCGATGGTGCCAACGAGTATTCACAACATTTTCATTACTTTTGTTGTCAGAAACGCTTTAAGAGAAAGTACCAGCTTGATGGAGCACCGTGCAAAAAACTAGAGCAGCTGCATTTAAATACAATCTGCGAGTTATTTTTTTAGCTTTCAATGAAAATCTCTACTCCAGATAAACATCACATTGTCTTGCAAAGTATCCAAGATTAGCCAAATTACCCAATTAGTAATGTATTCACCGCAAGCTGCATTTGAGTACATGATAGTTAGAAACATAAATTTTAAGTAACTAATTTCTCCACTTCAAATCATAACCGTATCTTATCGATTATATAATACATAGCTTTTCAAACCACGTACATTACTAGATTAGAGAAAAAGGATATTGAAACGTATGAATCACTAAAAAGTTGAACTGAAAGAAAATCTTAGTTTCTATCAATATCACTCAAGAAATATAAATTCAAAGTCAAAAATGTTGATGGATTAAAATTTTCACTGATACACTAAAATCAAAAATGAAAATAATATATCACCGCAGAATTATTCATTTATTTTTCTCATGCCATTTTTTGCACGTCTTGAAAAATTTTCAGCTACGGTCCTCCCACTCAAGTAGGAACAATATTTTGACAAAATTTTCGATTTTTCCTTACATGTTGTAAATTCAGTACTCATATCATCATTCAAAATGTCAGAGCTTCGCGAAAAATATGAGTTCATACTCAATTTGAAGCATACCCTTCTTTCTTTATTTACTACTCAATGTTCTTCAGAAAGAGTTTTGTAAACTTGGAAGTGGATTCTCATAAATTTGAATAGAGATTAATAGTTATCCCTTGCGAATTAATTAGTTAGATCCTAATTAAATCCATAAAACAAATGGAAAATTACACTGATTAACTTAGCAATAAAAACATATTTTCATTTTCTTTTTTGTTGTTTTTTATTTAAAAAAAAACATACAAGAAAATCCACTAAGTTAGTATAAGTACAAACAAACAGTAGATTGAAAATAGAAGTGCATTCAAAAACAAAATATAAATATTATAATTTTATTCACTTTACTGTATTTTCAAATTTATACTTGCCGGCAGTCTCTAGAGAATGATAGTGTCAGCTTAATTTCCAGAGAAATCGAAAATTTTTTACCTTTACAAAAATAAAAAAATTGTATTGAACTCAATTAAAACCACAAGAAAAACATTAATAAATTACAATTGATCTGCCTTTGCGCGTCATAATCCATTAAATTTTTAATATTATCAAAACACTCACCGAACTCCTCATATCCAGGTGGGTATCCGTTTCTCGGTAACATCGTCACTTCATTCGCTAACTTTACTTGGTTCTGCAAAAGAAAATATAAAAAGTTAGGTTGCGAAACATTTCGAAAATCATATGGTATAGTTCTATAAGGAACGGGATGGTACGAAATTTTCGAGTACTTTTCGAAACTTGAGTAAGCAAAAAGCGAGAGAAAAAAAGAAGAAAATATCGGATGGTACTATGGAAAAAAAATGCCATTCTTTGTTTCTTTTCTTTCTTTTTTTTACACGTACAGGTGGTAAGGACAGAGAGTGCGCGACGGACGGTTGACGTTTGCCGAGAACCCCCCTCCGAAAAAAGATGTTTCACCACCAGGCACACTATTTTAGAGAGCGTGCCGACGATTCAACTCTCAGTCAAAAAACCGGTTATTTTTAGGAAGATATGGGAAGAATGAAAAATATCGGACAGAAATGAACCTCGGGTTTCGATTCGAGAATTGAAACTTCAAAACACCGGATAAACAGGGTTATGGTAGCCGGCGAAAAAGACGAATAATGTATTTATTTTCGAAAATACCAGACATGTAGCCTTCTGACTGCGAACACTCACTCACCCAAGGACGAATTTTGTTATGATCAAGAAGAATATTACGAAATTGCTTTAAGAGAAAATTTTCAATCAGAATAATTGAAGGTCGTTCGTTGGTAGCGATGAAAAGAAAATCCGAAAATCTGTTGGAATAAACAACTATTTTGCGTGCACATGGGATTTAAATCAGAACGACCATGAAATTAAAAAACAAGTGATAACAGAAAAGCTGATTAAATATCGTTTTATTATTTTTATGCATCTGAGATCTCAGATTATTCGTTTTTTTCCAAAAAATGAATTCACAAAAAAAATACACCCACTTATTTTTCGAAGGAAAATGATTTTGAATTGATTGCTAACAATGATTATTTTGATTCGATTGTTATTTTCAAATGGAACTATTTACATAAAGTATAAGACAGTTACTCAGACCGACTCACAAATTACACAGCCAATAACGTCTTTTAAGTTATGATAAGAAGACATATGACTATTGTGCAGAAATGGCCGAGTGCATCATATAATAGGAATATGTGAACACATATTATCTAAATGGACTTTCATCTGGAAATTATATGCTTGTGGGGCACAATGACATCAAAAATAATGCGAAGATAACTAAATGATCTCAGAAATATGCTGTGACATCCAACCGAGACTTTACCAAGAAAATGGAAAAAAAACTTTACCAAGAATGAAAAATATGCCGGCAAACGTTGAAAAACTCTTTGTCAGAAGACTCGTTGGTGTTAGTTTTGGATCGGCTTTATTTTAAAAAAATAGTGTTATAAGACAGAAAGGGGTTTGAAGCTCTTTGAATTAAAAAAAAAGAAGAAATTTATATTGCAATTACTGTAGTTCAAGTTCCAGGAAAATCGAATCAGAAAGAAACAAAAAATTCATCAGTTCCAACAAATCTCGTCTGGTTACAATACAAATTTAAGAACGGATTTACAATTTTCTAAGAAAAATAAAAACCCTGTTGGGATTACTGTAGTTTGGTTTCCGTGGTAAACCAAGTCAGAAAGAAACAAATTTTATTATCCGTTCCAACTGTTGTCTAGTTTGGTTTATAATTTTCAAGAACGGTTTATAATTTTCTTAATAAATTATAAACTTGAAAAAAAGAGTTGATATTGAAACACAATGCATTGAAACAACGCAAGTTATACTTGAAACAATTGATATCAGTAAAACTGTCAGTTTTGAGTCGAACGAAATTGACATGTTTGTGCAACAAGTGTATATGTTTCAACCAATGCAACGCTTCACTCGTTTTTTGCTGTTTCATCACTATTGTTCTCTTCTTTTTTCAAACTATTCCCCGTTTGCTGACATATCATTTATTGAGTTATCATCAGTTGTTCGAACATCATTTGACAAAGCTTAGGCTGTGATAGATGTTGTAATCCACGCGTCGTGAGTGTGTTGAAGACGAAATAGTGTGGCTGTTAAAGAGGGCGCAGATGTGAAACAGATAACTACGACGATACGCGCTCGTTGTTTAGCAGTGTGGATTTACGGGAAGAGGTGACGTGTTCAATGCTAAATATGGAAAACGGCCAAATAATCACTGATATGACGAATTTTGAGAGAAATTTTTCTTCTGATTTCCTTTTGAATTTTCAATATAGCTTTTTTAACTTTTTTTCTGACTAGCTACGATGAATATTTGTATTTTCAGGAGATGATTAAGCCTCTCGTTGTACTTGGGTTGCTATTAGTGCATGGAATTGTGTGCCCACCTCCAATGAGGCAGCAAGCGGAGCAAGCACAAGCACAAGATAACGCTCAGCACGGTCAAGTGAGTTTTTGTTCTGACTTCATGTAACAACAAATTCTATGTTTTTCAGCAAGCTGCTGCCGCCGAGCAACCACAGGAAGGAGCTCAAAACACAGAACAACAAGGAGAGTATGACGGAAGACATCCAGTAAGCTTTAGATCATGATCCAGAGTCATAAAAGGGGTCTATTTCAGTCATATCAGTTCACCTACACAAAATATTTGGAGGAAGTAGTGAAGATTTTGGAGAGTGATCCAAAGTTCAATGATCGTCTGAAGAATATGAATGAGGAGGAGATCAAGGTATAGCTTCTAGTCATTCTTCCTTTGAACGAAGTTTAATTTTCAGGCTGGAAATATTGCTGACCATATCGATGATCTTGCGCCAGAAGTTTTCGACAAACTCCACAAAGCCAAATTCGATGAGATTGAAAGACTTCGTAAGCAAATTGAGGAGCAAATTAAGGTTTAACTCTCAAAACTTGATTAACGCTCAAATTAAACCAAATTCAGAAGGACGGAGGAGCCCACAACGTCAAAATGCCTGACCATCTTGATGTGCAAGAACTTGAAAAATTCCACAAAGAAGATTTGAGAAAATTGATTCAGAAGACTGTCGCTGATATGAATGCAATGGATGAGGCGAGAAAAGAAGACTTCAAGCAATATGAAATGAAGAAACAGGCTGAAGAAGACCACAAATTGGCTCAGATGACTCCAGAAGAACGAGAGAAGGCGAAAAAAGAACATGAAGAATCTCTTAAGAGACATAATGACCATGAGAAGCTGAAGCATCCAGGAAGCAAGGATCAACTTCAAGAAGTTTGGGAAGAAAGCGATCATGTAAAAATTATCCTCTGAAATTTGAATTAATGATAGAATTTTCAGCTTGAAAAAGATCAATACGACCCAAAAACCTTCTTCGCTCTTCATGACTTGAACGGTGATGGTTTCTGGAACGACTTTGAGCTTGAGTCACTCTTCCAACTTGAACTTGAAAAGATGTACAACGAAACTAATCCTGATGATGACATGAAGGAGAGAGCTGAGGAGATGTATCGTATGAGAGAGCATGTAATGAAACAAATTGATGTGAATCAAGATCGTATGATTTCAATGCAAGAATTCTTGAATGATGCTGACAATCAAAATGCTAACCCACCAAAGCAAGAAGAAAATTGGGAGGATCTTGGACAAAAGAAGGTCTACACTGATGAGGAACTCCAACAGTTTGAGAGAGAATATGCCCAAAAACAAGGTAAGTTGGGGAAGTAGAAGGCATTTCTACTTACTAACATCTCTTTTTCTGTTCTTTTAACATAGCATGCTTTCTTTGAAATGCCTAACTTAGATTATTGATTTTGACTAGGATGGGGAGAACATGCGTATGACCCACAACAAGTTGCTTTAGAACAACAACATCCACAAGCTGTTCAACAACCGCCACAGGTAAGATTCCTCCACGTTTTGAATGGAGTTACTCTATGATTTACAGGCTCAGCTACAAGTCCATCCTGCTCAACAGCAGCCAATTCAACCAGTGAATGCTAATCCACCACCTGTTCAAAATGCGCAACCGCCTGTGCAACAGGTACACGAAACCCGATATTAAAATTATGCAACTGTCGTTTTCTTTTTTCTTACAGCAACCACCGCAGCAACCGCCTCAACAACCGCCTCAACAACAGCAACAAAATTTACCTCCAGTACATCACGAGCCAATCCAAGACCATACTAAAGATCCAACCTACGGTGTTTAATTTAATCATGTTATAGATATTGTTAAATTCCAAATATAGAATTTCGGTTGAGATAATGCTATTATTATCTGAACCCGGGTTATCTGTACACTAATTTGTCCTCATTATGTATTGGCCATTTCTTGTCTGTCTGTCAGTTGATAGGACCAGCTAATTTAATTTGAAATAATAATTGCATATTATGGAATGAAGGCATTTGTGAGCAGTTTCATGAAATTATTTTATTTTCAAAACCAGTTGAAAAAGCTGTATTAAACAGGCCAAAATGCGTTATGACAAAGTATATTAGAAAAATTTGAACAAAATGTTGATGAAACCAAAAGAATGAGAGACGTTTGTTTTGTGACGGCAATTTTGTATCAATGAATACGAACGGGAAGAATTGAGAAACAAAGCTGAGATAATTAAAGCGAATTTTACAAATCATCAATAGATTGGAATGAGCGGCATTTGAGAATCAAGAAGAGACAGTGTTAACATTGGATAGCCAATTGTGGAGCTGGTTGGAATTGGTTCTGAAAATCGAATGGATTAGGAACAGAATGTTCATTGAAAATAATTTACCTCTTGGTTATAATGATTTGTTACTGACAACGGTAGTCTGAAGATTTCACGGAACAATTGTGGTAGGCTCAAGAAGGACTCGTTTGCTCTGATGACCTCGTTGATTATTTTTTCATGATGATTATCTGAAAAATGTTTCAATAAATCATGCGAATTTAGATTCCATCAACTTACTGAGTCTGTTCAAAACAGGAAGAATGCTCATGAGGCTTTGGAATCTTTCCATTGAGTTATTTGATGTCGACATCATTTTTTGAAGAAGCTTCCGGAAGTACTCATAAACGTTCATTAATTGAGTTGTACTTGAGAAACGAGTTGCCATTTGATATTCTGCGGAAAGTGGTTGCACAAGGAGGAACACAATGAAGATTGCAAGTTCCGAATCAGTGAATCCCACAGAGACAATATGAGTAGCAAAGTTAAGCATCTCATCAGCCAATTCTCCGTAAATAAGCTTTAGAGCTTCAAAATCAATCAAACGTCCATCACGAAGAACAAGTCCTTTTGGAGATAAAGCACGAACTATTCTGAGCAAGTACATCACAAATAGATTTTTCTTCAATAATACTCCGATATCATCTCTTTTAATGGAACTTAAACGAGGAATTTCTTTGACGAAGATGACGATATCTTTGATATCATTATCGAACTCGTGAGCAAAGATTTGCCAAGCATTGAGACGATTTATCTTTTGGTCTTCACTGATCATCTGAAATTTGAATAGTTCGTAAATTATAATGAGTTCTTTTTCAATCATACCAAATTCATTAAAAATGGCTTTAAATCCATGTTACTCATTTTAGCTTCTGTATGACTACAGGTAATATTGTGTAGTTCAACAATTTTATGAATGACCGCATTGTAGTCGACATCCGGCTCTGGAGATGTGCTCGATGAGTTGAAACCATCAGAATCAGAGCTCATTGCTTCATTTTTCGCTCCACCCTTGAATCTGACTTGACGAACTGCTGCAATGAGATCATGCTTAGAGAACATGAAGGCTTAGCAATAGAACATTGATCAAAAGTTGCGAATCCATAAATCTTATAGAAAATGAAACCTCATAAATTATAGTTAGTGTAAACCAAGATGCGTCAGGTGTGACTATAAGGCACATGATTCTCATCCAAACTTACAATCTTTTGACATTCCGGCATCTTGGCATTTTTTGAATCGGCAATATTGGCACCGGTTGCGACTGTCACGACGGATTTCACATGTTCTCTGCTTCAAACATCGGTAATCAATCTTTCTTTGGATGCTCCGACGGAAGAAACCCTGGAAACATTTTGAATTTTGTGGAAGAATGTGGTTTCACATGTGGGAAGACAAGAGTACGTGTCGCACAATTAACTGCCTTTGTCTTACAGCCATTTTTTGGGCGTCTTTTTTTTGCTTTGACTCCGAATGTGAAGAGACATTTGAATTTCAATTAGTCTCTTGTACCAGTACGTACTATATGGTGTTCTTATGCAATCACCCTTCTGTTTTTTCCATCTCTCCTAACTAACCATAAATTATTAACCCTCATTATATGTGTTTGCTGAGAATGATGCTGAGAGGCTTGTCTAGATCCTCTTCATGTTAGTATGCATTCCAAACAATGGAAGAGGTCCCTAATGCACATAGCAACACACAGTCTCCAAATGATTACGTAATTCTCGGAGGGGAAGTGCTCATTCATTCCTTGTTTAATACTCAACAGGGACAACAAAAAGTGGAAGATGGGAAGGTCGTAAATAGAGGTTTTAGTGAGAAGAGAAACGAACATGAATGAGAAGAGAGGATTTATGATGGTATGAAGGGTTTCATTAAACTCTAATATGACGTTATTAGTGGTCCCTTTCTTTTCGAGTATTCCCCCTATTTACCTTGCATCCTTCGCATGACGTCACTCCGTAATGGTATCCGCTCGCCTTGTCTCCGCAAATTTTACAATAAGTGAGTGCCTTTCCGATTTGATGACGTTGGATGACAGGTCCGTTCGACAACGAATCCGGTGATAATGACGAATTCGATAATGAAACTGAAAAATAATATGATACAGGAAATGTGTACACAAATATTCTCATCACAATGACATTCACATCGAAAGTGACGTTTCTCTATTTGCCCAGTACAATAATGGTTCTGGTCCCGTTCTTTTCCCCTCTGTCAACGCTGCGAACGGCCTAAGCTCTTATCCACATCTTCAGGCTTTGTGTCATATGTTGAGTCTCCTCTTTTCTATGCCACGTCTTCATCCCTCCTTTTATTACACTTCTTTTCTCATCTTTCTCTTTCCCCTCCATCGGCATTCTTTTACGACTGTACCATACATCACTGTGGGTCTGGCAGCGGACGTCCAAAAAGATGACGGAATGAGGAGATTATTGCGCAACACGTCATAGCCGCCTTAACGTTCGTTGTACGAGAGTACGACGTCTTCAAACAAAAAACGAGAGCTCGTTGGGTTTACTTTTATCTCTAATACTTTTTGCAACTAGGTCCCTGGTATTAGCACCTTGAAAGATGGAAGAGAGAAAGAAGAAGAAGAAAGAAGAGATTGCAAGATGCAGTCATTGAAAAATCATGATTCTAGATGCTCTCAGATTTGCCCATCAATTAAATAGCGAGAGATAGATGAGGAGGGAAACTTGCAACATTTTTGAGACACATGTTCAATGGGGGTGAAGAAAAAAAGCTGTGTGTTGCCACTTGTCACCACACAATTTGATGATTTGATACTCAAAGTGTCTGATATATCCCTTCTTCTGATAGAAATAGATTTCTTTTCTTACCACTTGTTGCCGGTGAGCTAACACTTGCTTGCGACGCCGTTTCATAGAACTGATGATGATTGTATCCGTTGACGTTGTTAAAGTAACGCCGATTGTTGACCGGATCCACGTAATTTACGCTCGCATTTTGAGCCGCCGCCGATCCGGCCGAGATTTGATACTCTGACGAGTATTCATCTGTTATGTACGTCTGCAAATTAAGAAGATTGGTTTTGATTTTAATTCCGGGATTTCTATTTTTATGCGCTTTTTCAAAATATATTTAGAGATTGCGGGGATCATGACGACACAAAATCTTACCACGCCATTCTGGGAGTGTGACCATTGACCGTTTGTTGTTTCCGGTTGGTCTGGCTCAGTGATTGGGACAATCTCCGTTTTTACAGGTGCAGTATAATATGGGGTAGTTGTGCAGACAGTTAATGGTGCCTCAGAGTTGTTGATTGAGGTAAACTTGTTGAGATCGTAACTCATCTGGAAAAATGAATGAAATTGATTTTTGATAAAGAAATTTTCCAAAACGATTATGAAAGAACATTAATGAAAAGTGAAAATATGCTGACACAAGGAAAAAACCAGCAGTTTTCAAATAAAGAGCACCGTTCGTAATAGATAACAAGTCTTTAAATTCCAAAGATAGAAGAACGAACTTAAGAAATGGAGTGAAGCTACAATTCAAAGGAGGCGGTCCTATAAATGAGATGGTATCGTTGAATCTGCGCTTGCGTTGAGGGTGTTAGATAGAGAGGAGGCAAAGAGGGCGGAGCTGAGAAGAAATGAGAGAACAACTGGAGAGTGATCACGGACAGAGCATTTCAGAAATTAACCTCAGAAAAAGAATCACGGCATATAAAACAGAGATAATCATATTTCAATTGGGAATTTGGACACTATTAATGCATGAAATTATACATTGATACTAACTCAAAAGGTGATCACTTCTAACTTTAGAAGGAGCCTTAAAATGAGCAAAGTTCAAAAAAAAAGATTTGATAGAAATCTTTGTGGGAGGTACTGTAGACGCAAATAGTGGCAGAAATAGATTACTGCCTTCATCAGGAATCCGATTGCGTTGTTTCTTCGAAAATTGCGCAATGTGCAATTAGACATTCCACACGACGTGTTGCGTTACCGAACACCCATCCAACGGACCCTTGTTTTTGGCAAATAGAAGGAGGGGAAAAAACTAGAGAAAGGTGAGAAATGAAACGACAGAAGGGAAGGGTCCGATGAAGTACTAGCCACTTATGCTCACTTCAACGTCATGTAAAGGTGCGAAATGACACCTAGTGGTAGGCAAGGAAGAGACAAAAATATAGATCGAATGTAAGGGAATGTTGTGAGAGAAAATAATTTAATTTTAGAATATAGTGACGTAATTGATTTAAATATAAAAATTGCTGGCGGTGAGATCTTTTATAGGATAGTTGATATGAGCCTCTCAGGCGGATACCGGTAAAAAGAAACTAGGAGGTAGAAAATTGAGAAGATGAATAGGAAAAAAGGGGGAGGTTGGGTGGTGAGTGGAGGTGGTCCGTCTTTGTGGACACAGTCCGATGAGGATATGAGATAGTTGGTAGATGGAAAAAGAAGGGGTGTATGCCAATTTACAACTATTCCCTTCCAGATTCAAAATGACCTGTCAGATTCGAGATTTATAGACAGATGTATTCCTTATATTCCACACAAGATGGGGTTTCTTGAGATATAAATCCCGTCATTTCAATGTACTTTCTTACAAGTACAATATAAAACACAGCTGTGGAAGTTCAAACACAGTCAGTTAGAAACGAATTTCTAAGACGATTCCTTCAATATCATAAAATAAAATAGAAAGAATAAGAGAGGTCAATGCAATTGCTCGATTCCATGAGCATTTATACTTTCAGAGGTTTTTTCTGGAGAGAAAGATGACAGCAGCTGTTGCGTTATTTCTCTGGTTCATTAGATTCACGAAACAAAATAAAAGAGATAAAAAGGCTGATCAAAGAGTGCAGTTTTCATTCGGAAACAAAGAATTTATTGGAGAACAATCTAAACTGTTCTACAGATAAGATACGGGAGAATGGTCCGTGCGGAGTGGTTTCTCGGTAATATGTGATAATGTGCAGAAATCGATGTTTTGTCTATTGTTTTGATGGAACCGCTCAGGAGACTTTGATTCACCCCAAATGAGATTTCTCTTGAAAATATTATAGTTATCTGAAGTTGGTAAGTACACAATGTACTTTGAACTAAATATTAGAAAAGAAAATTATGGAGAACATGAAATAAATAACTAGAATTGTGGAAAATAATAATAAAAAATGAATGAAAAAATTGATTCTTAGATTTTCCCACAAAACAATTCACCTGATTTTATTCTGGTTGATTAAATTTCCAGAAATCAAATTTGTCAAAAAATAAATCAAGAGATGAAAAGCGGATGTGTTGAAGAAACACCTTAATAGTCTTTCTCCCACCTATGTAGACATACGGACGGATTTACAACTTCAAAGAAAAGAGCCGCCTAAAATAACAAGGTGGGAAGTATTATGCAGTAAGTAGGAGAGAGATAGACAAATGTACAGGCAACAATTACTCGAAATGCACTTTGATAATAATTTTAGGGAAACCTAATAAAGGGCAAGTTGTAATATAAAAATGAGAAATTAAAGATTTGAAAACAATGTTTTATAATAGTTTTCTCATTGATAAATGCTTATTGAGAACATTTTCCCTTGGTTATTTATTTCTCAAAACGAAACGTTCTCGCGTGGAAAACTACTCCAACACCTCTTTCACCGTTAATAAAGAGTTCTTTTTTATTGTATTACGGTCATACTCACCAGGGGTCCTCCCGAAACGGTCCAATTGGCTGTGCGAGGTGTCCTGTTACACACGGATGGCATACCGGGAGTTGCAACCTTTTTCGTAGAAAGAAGCGTAATAGGTTGCAAAAGTGAATGAGGGAAAGGGTAGAGACGAGTGGTCAGTTAAGACGAGGAGTGGAACAAACTGATAAGGAAGAATGAAAGTGACATTGATATGGACTGGTCAGTTAGTTTTTTTTTCCTCGAAAGTTGTGAATGTCATTTTATTATCAGAAGGAATGAAAACTGTGTTTTGTATTTGAAAATTCAAATTAATGATTGCTTCATATAAAATGGTGTCTTCGACTTTGATGTTACAATGGTCATGTGTACTTTGTTATGTAATCTTCAAATCTTTATCCAAATAACCTCCAAACATTATTCCATAAATCCACATATATTTTACGAAATATAATCATGTGATCTGGAATCGTTTTGTCGAAACATATTCAAAGTGGAGAGGTAAAAAAAATGAAAATGACGGGTTGAAGAGGTGAAACTGACAAAACCTCTCCAAACAAATATCTGATGCGTGGAGAACAATCGGTATGATTTTTTTATATGTCTAACCGGTTTACATATCGCTAATTTTAGCATTTGCATCAATTTTTGAAATATGAAATGAATTTTTGTATCTGGTGATGTCAACTCATCAATCTGAACAGTTTTGAAATTAAATTTATTGAAAAAACCGAGAACTGGACGTTTTTTTTGCAGTTTGACAGATCTAAGAATTGAGTGGCAGATTGAGTAATTTACATATAAATTGACTGGTTTTCTCTACTCCCACACACATATAAGGCATTAATCTGGAGGAATGAAGCAAGTAGTTTGATGTGACCCTCAGAACATACCACAACACCCAAGAAAAAAAATGACTGAAGAAAAATGGATGGGGGAGAAAATGGAAAATGAAAAGAATGGGCGACAAGGAAAAAGGAGAAGACAACAAGAACAGAACACAACAAAAATGAACGTGAGAAGCAACCAACCCCTCCATCCAAACGTCTGATACCTCTTTCGTATACCGTTTCTTCATTTCTTTGTTTCTTAGTTCAGACGTCGTCTTCTCTTTTTTTTTCATTCCAGTAGGCACTTTCTATCTTCTCATTGCGTAATCACCACTGTCATCGGCATGGATTTGAGAGGGCGGCGACATAACAGGAAAGGATCGAGCGATATCAAAAAATTGGATCAAACAGATACCGACGGATTGAAGGACCCTCTTGTGGCACATGCCTCTATAATACATCTAAATCCGGTGGAGAAGATCAAATAAGAAAAAGTTAACTGCAAATATGTGTTTTTTCTAATTAAAAAAAAAAGAAACTTTTGTTAGATAGTCACGGAAGGATGCGTTTGACGTTGATAAGAAATCTGGGCTGGACATAAGAATCAGAAACTACGAGAGAATATAATAGATCAAAAATTTATTTTCTTTTTTCAAAAACTGCATCCCATCTCTTATTTAATTCTTTTTAACCAAATTCGGCAGTCATCTTTTCGAAACAATTTGCATTTTTGGACTTAAAATCCTTTCAGACTCTGGAAATGATTAGAAATTTATTTTCATTTTACATTAGATTAAAATTTCTAAAATCAAATGTTTGATTTTATAATGATTTTTTAGAACTTTCGATTTCTTCCGTTTCATTAAAGTTTCTTGATAACTCGTAAAATCGACGAATGAATCAAGAGAGAAAGGAAATGATACATTCCTCCAAAAAAACATCTTCCCATATCAAAAACCTTTGTTTCTTTGTTACAATAAACCGATTTAAGTTCTCCTCAAAAGACAGAACATTCACAAATTCAACTGTGATCAGTCACACGGAACTGTCAAGTTGAAAACTGAAGTGACATGGATGAATGCCAAAATATTACAATGAAACTGTTTTTTGTTGTCTCTATTATTTTTCTTCTCTCTTCTAATAATGAAAGTTTATAATATTTCCTTGTTTCTTCAAATTCTTGGAATTAATCGAATAGTCGAAATCAAAGAGTGTTTCTCCAAGATCTAATCCGACTCTTTTACAGATTATTCCCCCGAGTTGTGTTACTTTGTAGTATTTATAATACTACACGTATCCAAGATAGCCGAAAGAAGCAGATGAGGTTTTTCTCCTTGTTACACGCACTATCAGCCAGAATTTTCTCTTCGACCACATTTTTTGTTTCATAAAAAGAGATTAGTCGAAGCATTGACTTTTTTATATTTTTAGTTAAATATCTTGGATTGATTTGAAAATGTTTCTTCTAACAAAAATGTAGTTCATATAGCAATGAATCAAATCGACATTATTATTTTCTTAGTATTCAAAGACTATGAAACAACCAATTTTATGATAGCTCATGAAAAAATAATTCCCTGGACCCGAAGAAAATTTTTTATTTGTGTTCAATATTATTTTGATATTCTCCACACTCTCACTTCTACCTTCTTCGTTTTTTTTTTCGCTTCTATCAATTCCCTCTTTTTGGTTTCCTTCCCGCTCTTCCGTTCAATTTCGTAATACCTATAAATAAACCTATATGCATAAAAAATATGCATCTTTTTTCTCGCTTCGGTTTCATATCGAGAAAAAATTGCAATGCAAAATGCGTGGAGAATGAACATCTCGGCGCTACAATTAGCTCACATAAGTGCATACGAAAAGTGGCGCTCGTTATTTCACGGCATTGAACTCTTCCTCAAACATTCTCTTTGGCAGATGTTTTGTGTTGTGTGGTCATGTTTCTAGACACACAAAGATTTTGATCTACCTCTTTTTCTATCAGTAGATCATTTGTATAATTAACGAGGCGGCAAGTTGTTATTGTTTTTCTCTCTCACCCTCTCGTTCCCTTGCCGCATAAGTCAGTTCCCGTTTTACCCACCGAGCGAGTAGCCTCCCTAGCGAAAGCTCTACCCCTATTATACCCTTTATTGATTCCTACAATAAATTAGTAGTTCAGTAAAGCTCGTGTTTCTTATACCTGTTTAAGGACACAACATTTTGTATTATTGAGCATTGTCTTTTCTTGGAATATACTATTTTCTTTTTATGTTTTTAATAACGCGTAGACTTTATTACTCACAGTTTCTGACATTTTCGAAACTCTTTGGAGCGTGCTGATTCGCGTATTCACGCCCTCCTAAATATAAAAATAGAGTTTCATCCTACTAAATCGCATCATTTTGTTTCAGATGTCGCGCACAATGTTTCCGTTTGACGATTACTACCGAGTGGCATTTAATGGCACACTTCTTCCTTCACAAAACCAATCTGGAGAGATTGTTCCACTCGAAATTCCCGATGAACGTAAGTTTTTGACCTTGATTTTGTGATAAAAATAGCAACTCTTCAGGGTTTGAAAAAGTGAAACTTGATGATGCTCCAGCAATCCCGTTTTGGAGAAAAAAAGGTGAGAGAAAGGGCAAAGGATTAACTGATTTCATTGCTACGACTCTTTGGATTAAAAAATATTTATGTTTTTTTACAGAGGCTACAGTCACTTCAAAGTCCCCATTAAAAGAAACAACTTCTGAAACAACTGAAAATGAGCAAGCCCCAGAAACTTCCACACAAAAAGATTCTCCAGATTCACCAACGAAACCAGATTCAGTGGAACCTCAAAGCTCAGAAGAATCTTTCGAGGTAGAAAAAACTATAATATAATATGTTATACAATGTACATTCATGATTATTTTATTCAGACAGCTAACAACAACAATGATGATGATATTCACAACATTCCAACTGCGAAAATCGAAGATCAATCAAAGGCCTAGGCATCCGACTTTTTTTTATGGAAGAATGAACTGTTGGAACTAAATTTTTTTGATATGATAAATGAAGATTTCGAAGGGACTTTATCACGGAAAGCTGGAAACAAACATTTGGAATTGGATTAAAAAAAAAAGAAAATTGAAGATAAATATACTGGGAGAATTATTTTGAGTGTTGGTTTGTAATTAGAACTCGGCAAAAAACAAATATTTAATTTTCAACCAAGAAAAAAGGTAAAACGAAGAACACCGAAAAAGATTATGAATATAGGAAATTATCATTTACTCGTTCTCGTACTTTATTCAAGAAATCTTTTCGTTTTTTTTTCCTCCGAAGAGCATGGCCTTTAAATTTCTCTTTATGGCTCAAAGATTTCATGTCATCTTCAATATTTGCAAGCTCTATTTCCTGTTGATGAATATTTTGAGGTTAAGTATAGCGAAGGAAAGACCATTTCAAGAAATTGGTGTTGTAGCGAAGCTTATTAAAAATAAAATGACAATTGAGTTTACGCGTAAAAATCGACACAGTTCTCATTTCAGCCTTCAGAAATTCAATCAAAATTTGCGTCAAATTTGGGGAACAGGAAATGACGTAACGTTTTGAAATTTTTGGCTGGAAAAGATAATTTTTACGGGTTTGAAGAAAAACAAATGAAGTATTTTTTGAAAAACTTAGCGAAATGATAGCTCTTTTGAAGAGATACCTTCTCTTATCTTGAATCTTTTTTTTTGGAGATGTGCTCTCTGTGTCTCCAAGCAACTGAAGGGAGGAAAAATCCCTGGAAATATGTTAGAAACAGAAATTCTAACGAAAATAAGTCTACAAAGAAGAGCAGAATGTATCGGATCTGTCAATAAACATTTCCAGTTTAAGCGAATTTTTCCGCATTTTCTAATAATCGTTGAACAACAATATAAGTTTGTTCAACTAGAACACTATTCTTTTCATCTGAAAAGGATCCGCACTGAAATTTCAGCAGTGATTGTATACGGTTCGGTGAAAACAAGTAAACACTTTCAAGATTTTTTTCAAGTTTTCCGAATAATTCCAAGTTCTCTCTTCAATCCGTCAATCTTAGTCACCGTCTTATTTCAAAATCATGTGTTTGAGAAAAGTCAATCGTAAATCATACTTTCTCACACCCCCAGTACGCTTTCACTTTTTTGGCTTGTGCGAAACTCAGGCGGACTTATCCAAAATAAATGTTGGAATTGATTTTCAAAAACACACTGATGTGACAGAGGGCAATTAACAAGAGATATACTGGAAACCAATTTATTTGCAGAAGTTGAGAATTTACAAAAAAAGTGTTCCCGTGCCTATTTCTCAATTTGTCAATCTCGTCTTCCAAAACAAGAATCCAACTTGAATGTATTTCGGAGCCAAGAACCAAATTTCACAATATTTCTCCGAAATCTTGAATGAGTAGAGGATGCTAGTATAATATGATCCATGAATGGTTTCAATTGTTCTTCTAGTTCACCCAATTGACTACATCCCACGTGGAGCTTCAGAAATACGTTCGAACGGGGAAATGTGATGAATGATCGATTCCTTTTCATTAAAATACGCAAATTATTTGGACCAGAAAGCTTCCAGTTACAATACTTCACAAATGAATTCATTAGTTTTGGATGGTAATTCAATGGGCTATTCACAAACATCTCAGGTCTTTCTGAAATGATAGTTTTTTTTTGAGTCATTGAATTTCAGTTTTAAGTTTAGTTTCAAATTATATTTAAAGAAGACTCTCCCTCACAAGTTCTCTGAAAATCAAGATATTCTAAACTTACTATCTTTCAAATAATCCGTTAGCTCCTGTGATTTCTGTTCAAAAGCATGTAACAAAGCTGCTTCAAGTGCCTTCCAAAACAAATTGTTAATATTGAATTCTTCATCATCACTTATATTTATTTCCAACAGCTCCAAAGTATTTCTATTTCTAACCACATCCGGTAATAAGAACTCGATTAATTCAATCCAAGCAAGTGGACGAGAATCATCTTTTACGTTGTCACTTTCGAATAAAAGTGCAACTTCCTAAACAGAAATTAGTTGAAAACACTAATTAAGAATGATATGCTCACGCGATGATCATCGGAATCAAATGGGCGCTCCGTTGTGAATACGTTATATAATGAACGAATTGTTCTTCTATTTCGAAAAGCGGTTATTCTTTCTGCAAGGCGCAACCGAGAAGCCATTTTTCTGAAAGACTAAATTTGGGGGTTGGCATTTTGAAAAACAAATGGGCGAGTTGAAAACGGATGTGAAGAGTAGAAATAATTTTTTTTTGGCGCTAGATGCATAATCCCATGTGTTCCCTCTTTCTCTCTTTTCAGTACACTTTTTCATTTCTTTCTGCTCAACTGAGAGACACAAGCGGACGTTTGAAGTCACAATAACCATGGAAACGAAAGAGAAGAGTGAGAAAAGGGAGCAATGTTGATATTGAACCTAGCATTGAGCCGAGCTTTGGGAGACGATGGAAATGAGAGAGTTTATCATATAATCGAATGGAGAGAATAAATTTGATTTAAACTACAATTGAATCAGGGCTTATCAGTAATTCAAAAGAGATCAAGCAAAAAATAAATTAGAATAGTTGGATGCACAGCATTTTGCATAATTTTTAGTTCCAAATTCTTCTCTTCAGACGAACGCACAACTCCAATCCACGAAAACCTCTAACAGATGACCAAACTCGAGACATGAACTTTAAGAAATTGCTACGAAAATTTGATTCTGGTGGAGCAACGGGAACATCAAGAATATAGATTGGTGTAGTATTCCTAACCAAATTGACAAACGGCTTCAATTTCTCTTCGAAGTGATAAAGATGGTACATTCCGACAATGAGTCTAAGGAAGAGACCACCACGACTGAATTGGAAATAGACACGGTTTCCCTCAAACACCATGTATAACTCGTTATGAGCAGTGAGTCCCCAATTGCAATACTTGACGAAAGATCTCATAAAGTCGGTCATGAAATTCAACGGACTGTTGGTGAAGAGATGTGGATTTTCTAAAAAGAAATTATTGGTCTCTAGGGTGAAAAACAGGTTCTAACTTACTATCAAGCAAAAATTCGGATAGTTCTCGATGTCTTTTTTCAATCGCATGGATGAGTGCAATCTCAAAAGACTTCCAGAAGAGACTATTCATTTTGAAATCCTTGTCTTCACCAATATTTTTTGTGAATTCTTTGATGATATTTTTATTATGTGCAATCTCTGGCAACAGAACTTCAATGACTCCAATCCATTCAACCGGTTCATGATATACTTCTCTTATAGTAGTTTCTCTCAAACGAACTACTTGCTGGAAAAGAAAAAGTCAGAATTGGAACGGTTAATAGTAAAACTTGCCAAGTCACGAGTAGTTGGCTGAACATCCTCCTGAGCAGAAACTCTATTCCTGTGAGCAATTGGCATCGCGCGAACAATCATTCCGTCCATTTTTGAGATTCTTCCTTCAAAAGATATATTAAAACTAAACGCTCTCAAAATGAAAAAAAAGAAAATAATTTGAGAATAATGGAATAATGTGAACAGAAGAAGAAGAAGCTGTCCTCGAGAAAATGTAGTAACGATTGATAATCCACTACTTCTCTACACCTATCTTCCTCTTCTTCTTCTTCTTAAAAACAACAAAGGCACGAGTTTTTTTTTACTTCTCTGACTCTGTTCTATATAGATTTACGCGTTGTAGATGAGCATGATAGAAGCAGACAAAAGATAATAGCAGGTTTTCAGAATATCACATTCAGGTGAATGCGACATCACGAGTAAACCAATTTGTACATGGGATGTGTACTTTATTGAATTAATTTTTGTCCAAAGATCAAATGTGCGAGTGTTAAAGTGCAATAATGAGAAGACTGAAGGGATTTGGAAAACGGAAATTAAACATTTTCAGAGATTGAAAGGATACTAATAATAATAACTAGATATCAAAGTTGGACAAAAAAGGAATAAAATTCAATAATGTGACTTCAAGAGTTGACGGATCGAATCGTTAGTTGATGGTGTATTGACAAAAGCTCGGATTCCATTGAATGGTCCGAGAATGACTCGTTCACCATATTCCCCTTTTTCTGCTTTAGCAGGATGACCAACAAACATAGTCATGTTACCACTTATGATGTTCCACCAATAGGCCTGAAATGACCACTATAAAATGGTTTATATACTTCACAAATTACCGGATATTTCCGGATGTAGATTGAAACTTCTGACTTGAGAAGCACATCAAAAACTGGCTCAAGATAATCCTTGATGACGGGAATTTGACGGCTTCCCAACGGGAGTTTAACGATGATTTTGCTTGCTTGACCGCATTCAACCAAGGTTATGTTTTTGTAGATTCTGACGCGGAAGAGATCCTTAGATACAGGGTCCCAGTTGCAAGCGGTCATGAACAGGTCCATGAATTTTGGAAGAAGGTTCAAAAGACCGTTGATGAACTGATCAGGACTTTCTGGAATAAAATACTTGAAACAGTTAATAAACAGATTAAAAAAAACTACAAATAATTCTTATCAAATCAAATAAACTTAAATTCAGATGTATGGAAATCGACTCACTGTCTTTAAGGAATCCGATCAATTCTTGTCTTTTTTGTTTGATGGCCGTCATCAGAATCTCTTCCAGTTTTCCTGCGTACAGACGGCCCTCAATAACCGCTTTTCGGCTCAGGACAACTCCAGCAAACTCAATGAGAGCGGTTCTATAAACGTGGCCCACTGGAATAAGAAACTTGACCACTTGAACCCATGGAAGATCTTTCATGGCGATGACCTCCTGAAAAATTGGTTATAAAACTATTGTGATGTTATGTAATTTACTTGTTGGGCAACTTTTTCACCATTGGCAGAGAGGATAATTTCCGAATGTTGATAAACAATTGGGACAGCACTCATTGAAATAGTTTCAGAAATGTCGAAGTTTGTTTCTCTGAAGTATACAAAATACATAAATATAATATGAAAAACTAAAGTAAAACACAATGGAACAATAAAGTGGGAGAACAACTAATCCGTCGCATTACGGTTTTACATTGACCATATTCTAAATGGACAGTACGTAATCTAATTATGAGGCATGCTCGCTCAATTCTAAACACAAATCGATGAAAGAAGTGAATAGAATTTGTTATTGAAAACAAGTAAATAGATTTATATGTAGTCGGAGTAATGAAGGATTTGAAGGAAAACGTGACTACTGCGGTGAATTCACATTTGAGATTAAGGGAACAAGAGACTGGCTTAGGACGGAGTGCTCCTGTGATCTTTTCTGAATCATAAGGTTTTGTCACGAGATTTCGTATCAATAAGCAATCGTCACTGAGCAAGAAGTTGAAAAATAAAATTATATATCTGCTTGTTTAGAGTTTGATTGAATAAGAATTGAAAGAAGTACTAGTTATTCTAGAGAGCACAATAAAAAGATTATGGTAAAGATAATTTTGCTAAAAGGTAGTCAGTCATCTTCAAGTTTTTAATGGATGCGGAAGGAAAAAATCAATCCCGAATTTCTTCTCACGGCGACGGTAGCTGAGAGCTGCTCTGCTCTTGAATAAACTTGAGTTCTTCGATCATTTACTGATAAATTGTGTTAAAAACCTATTTTTTGTTGAGCTTTCATTGACGAACTTAGAGAAAATAGTAAAGCTAACCAAAGCTTGTTATCATTTATTTTAAGAAATCACAAATTTCTCCATTTCAACTTCCTATCAGAATCAGCTCTTCAAATAAAGTTAGGAAAAAAAATGAGCGGCATGAAAACGAGGCGTTGATAGTCGCTGAATAGGGCAATCTAAACGAATCCCAACAGATTAACGAGAGAGATTTGTTTCCCTATATATTCCAATTTTCAACAAATAATAATCCCTCTTTTCAATATTCTAAATATGCCATTCGATTAGAGTATACATTCTTCCATGGCAAATAAATCCCTCACATGTCAGTTTTCTCAGAAAACGTGTGATTACATATTATTGTTCTTATCAAAAAACAAGATCAGCGATTACACACAGCGAAACAAGAAAGTTCAGACGAAGAATACAATCTTGCCAATATTATGTTCAGTTTTATTGTTATAATGCGAGGATAACACGAAAAATGATCTTTGGTTTGTTTTTTCAATGGAACACTTTGATAAAAACAGAGATATTGCAATATTCAGCAAAATTTTTTGTCATAGAATAAATGAGAGCATTGGTAATATTTAGGAAAATGGTCATGTTTCCAACGGACAAATATACATATAATGAACTTTAAAGCAGTTTTAAGTGGAAATCAGTTCTCATGAGATCATCGATATCCCGTTCCGAAGAGCAGCGTTGGTCGAAAGTGAGAAATACGGTAGAACCTGCCTTGCGATTTGCGTGAGCTGAGAAGATTGCAACTCCACGAGTCATGTAGTATCCCCAGTTCACCATCTTTGTTTTTTCATTGACGTTTCCCATTTTTTCAAAGTAAGCAAATAATTCTTTCTCGTAAAGCTGGATATCCATGCTTCCATTCAGTGCGACTGAAAATTAGTTTTTCAAAAACTTGGCTGTTTATGAGTTTTAGCTTACTATCTAGGTGCATTCTGATTATGTGTAATCCGTGAAGACAGAAAAGACGAATAAGGTATGGCATCCATTCAGGAACCACTGTATTCGCTGACTCCATATGGATTTTGATGATTGTGATATTCTCGATTGAAACTAGGATTTGATTAGAATTGACGACGATTTTTGCTGATTGGGTATGGATTTGAGGAGATGGGCAATGTTCGAGAATGGACATCATGAGTTCTGGAGAACTGTTCAGAAAACAATTCGAGAAGTTGCCGAGATTTTCTGAAAGATTATTATGATTTTCGAGTTGAAAGTATATCACTGAAGTACTATTTGGAAAATGTACAATCTCTAACAGATTCAAAACTCACTGGTCTTTAAGTAGTTAATCCACTTCTCTTCTTTCTTCACAGCAACGTTGGTAAGAAGTTGACGGATACATTTGATGCGCAACGATTCCAATGGATCACCTCCCATGATATGGCTCATGCTGTCATTGATTACATCCATGATGATGGGAGTGTTTGCAATTGGCTCAGGCATGTTCTTGGCAATCAGATCAATGCAGGTTTTCTGTTTTGCGGAGAGCATTTTCTGAAAGATTTCAAAAATTAAGATTGATAAGAGAACAAAAGAGATGAAGTGAATAAAATGAAGGTTTATCACGTTTAAACTGAACAATATTAGACTAAAGGAACGAAAATAATCAAGAGAAGTGTCGTTGTTTATGAGAATGAAAAACTCTCCCTTCATAATAGTGAATGGAGATAAAATCGCCATCCAGTTCCATAACATGTGATTGTCGGAGAGAGAATATGATTGAGGAGGCGATAGGAAAAATACAACAGAGTTCAACAATTGATCTACCTAAGATTACATTTATTCATTATTCAAATCTATTTACGCAATTTTCTAGAACGCAACAATGTTATTGTTGCTTTGTAAGATCTTTATCAGTGATGAGAGAACGATACGCTATTTTCGTCGGTCAAAAGAAATTGATAAACATTTGAATCAAACAGGTGTTTATTCGTTTTTCTTATTCGAAGTTATTAAAATTAAAAGTAATCAATTTTCAATTAGTCTAATCGAAATCGTCTGAGAAATTATGTGGGCGGTGTTCATGATAAAAATGTGAATTTGTCATACTTCCATCAAGAAAAATTAGTCTAAAAGATTCATATTCACACCACTATATATTTTTGACGACGTAGGGGAAAAGGTAGTAGAATCAATAGTGTGCAGTGGTCTCCTTTCTAACATGTCACGCAGATTCTGGCCCCCTCGATCAATACTCTGTTTTCGGGCTGACTGCCTTCTAGAGAAAAAGTGAATGGACTGCCTTCATATGGCTGTTGCTCTGTGGGCGTGGGATTTGTAGTTCTAGTATCATGCGAATGAACCAAGTGATCCAGATGCATGTCTAACGGAGCTTGACATGTTTTCTGATTTTACTAATAATATTTTCCCACACTAGTTTCTCACTTGGTCTCGACTTTGCTCTCATGACGAAAAACATGTTTGCTTCGTTGCATTTTCATAAAACGGAATAGGGAATTCCGGTTCAATAATGAAACAACCGTTTTTCATGACTGTTACAGTTCGAATAGCTTAGTTTCTAGTTATGAAGGTGTAAAACACTTTTTAACACAAGAAGTTCTTTTGAAACGTGTTCTAGCAATAAAACATATTTGAAAAAAACACTTTTTTCTGTTGCGCCAGCAAAAAATATGTGTAAAGTGTTTTATTGCAATTTATTAGGCGGAACGTCGTCATTTGAAACACTTACGCTTTAAGATTAGTCTAATACTGGGAAACTAACATCTAACAAATTAAGAAATTTTCATTAAACGGCGACAAATATGTTTTCAAATACAAAATTGGCAGTATTTTGTGCAGTATTGCGCGTCATTTGTAGTGTCTGCGGACTATGTGGTGTTTGCACGTATTCTCCCCCCTTTTCCTCACTTTGCCGTTCGAATGTGTTGCCTGTTCGCGCGCTTTTTTCGTGTTCGTTTTCTCCTAAATTTTCAGCGTTCTTTTGTCAAAGGAAACCAATTTTTGTTTTCAGATATGGATTGGGAAATAGACCCCAAATATTTGCGTCCATTTCAATATCGACTATGGAACAGGGCGGTAAAAGATCGGGATGCGGTCAGTTGTTTCTGTTTGTGTTATTATTTTTTAGACTGCGGCCGCATGTTTTTTGAACAGAGGGTAAAGATATTTTTCTAGAAGAAAGTATGTTACGGCATTATGACTATGTTATGGTTTCGAAAAAAAAAATCTAGTGGTGTTGATGCTACCGTATCCTGATCCTGGATCTCTCCTACATAGTATTAGCACATTGATGATTTGTGGAAGTCTTATTTTCGTTAAAAGTGTAAAAGCTGAGTATTCATATTCTCCTAGCAATTATTGTTTACTTTGATTCTCAAAAATCAATCATTGTGAAGACGTGATGCGGAGAAAAGAAGAAAATAACATAGAATGCATTGGCCCATCAAAAATGATGAAATCATGATTTGCTCGTTCGGGTAGTGGGTACTCTGGAGCCTTGAAAGGATAAACAATTCATTAGACAAAGCCCTTCACAGCCTTGTCACTATTTTTTTACGTTGCGGTTGGAAACGTAAAAACGAGATGACGCTTTTTAATCCTAAAGGTTCCAACAAGATTCGTCATACTTCTTGGGCGTTATTGAAATTGAAACCTTTCCGCTTACGTCAATTAAGGGATTAGTATTTGAATACACAATAAGCCTCAAGAAACATGAATATTTCATGGGCAGAATAAGAAATGACTAGAGTATTCTGGGCAAAATAATCGAGAAATCAACAATTTTCAGTTCCTCTTCCTTATGGACTACTTCTCGGAGACAGTCTATTGGCATACTGTATTTCCAACCATCGCCACAGATGTGGTTCTGACAGGAATGGTTAAAAAGTACAAGGTACTAGATAACAACAAGATCGCTGTATTAATGCTCTTCATTTATAGGAATTGAAGGACATTTCGAAGCTTGACATCTATTTATGCTTCCCGTACCTTGAATATCACACAGAGGCTCAGGTAAGATTTAAATTTAAGAAAATTTGCAGGACTAGATAATTTTCAGTTGGAACCATCTATCAAGAAATTAGCCGAAGTATTGTTCGACAACAACAAAGAATATGTGACACGTCTTGTCAAAGAATGTCGCCTTTTGATCTTGAACTCGAACACTAATACTGGAGAACAAATCATCAGAATGAAAGCCAAGCATATTGACATGATCTGTAAGAAACCTTTTGAGACTCGAATTTCTTGAATTTAATTTTTAGGCGACTCACAAAAAGAACAAGTGTACCTTCCAATTGCCTACATCGTCGCAGTTTCCAATGTTCAAAATGGCTTGAACAATATGCTTGGTCAACTTGAACAGAACAAACGGCAACTGAGAACAACAAAAGGAAATGGTGAGAAAACAATTTGAATTGGTATTGAAGTTCCTAGGAATACAGTTTTTAAAGAACCAATGAACACCCAAGAGAGATACCTTATTACAAAAGGCAAACAATGTTCTTAATTTATTTTTGGCTCTTTAACGAATGTGTTAAATATTTCTGTTAGATGTATAGATTTGAAATTGCAGGGAAATCAAGGCAGAGGAAGCGCAATTCCCCATCTCAAAAGTTCAACGAAAATGTCGAAGAAGGTAAATAACAAACCTAATCATGAGTTTCTATTTCTTCTTTTCAGAAAAACAAGGAAATATCGAGAGTAACTTGCCTCAAACGCCACAGGCTGATTCACCTAAAAGCGTAATTGAAGAGCCAATTCTTTACATTCATCGAGAGCCTGAGCCAGAATCATCAACTCCGGCAAATCAAAAACCAGTTGATATTGCTCGCATTCATGAAATCATTAAAGAGCAGGCAGAGCAACATAATGCATTGATGAATCTGGATTTAAATGCCTCGGGTGTGACTAATCCTGTTCCGGTGAGTGTGATGTTCTGCGTTTCTGTTTTTGTTTCAGAGCTTTCAAATACCAGTTTTAGGTTAGTTTGTAGACTATTTTCGTTCCTTTCTTAAAATGGCTTTGAGTTATTACTTCTAAAAAACTAACCTCTGTTTTCAGCATACCTGAAAAACTTCCTTCATAAAAACCAAACTAGTCAATTACATTATGATTATTTCAGGGAAAAGTAACTTCCAATCAAGTGGGACAACTGAATCCAAGTAATTCAAGTAATGAACCACCAAAGAGAAGTCTTTCTACAGACCAAGAACAAATCGATAAAGAAAAGCCAAGTTACACCAAACCAGAGGAACCTAGCCAACCAATTGCGGTAAAGCCTATCCTCGGTACAGTTCCGACTCAGCCGAAGCAACAGCAACATCTTCCGAAATTAAAAACGTCAACGGTAGCAGTTGTTAAGAAGCCACAGCCGAGAACACCAGTTATCATCAACAAAGTCAATCATCCAAGACGTTTCATCGGCACTGGTCAAGACGTAATGCCTGGTATCAACGCACCGTACAGTGTTCGAATGACGGGAGGTCGTACAGCTATTATGCAGCCAAACCCAAGAGTGAAGGAAGTAATGCGTCAAAAAGTATACGAAGATCAGAGACTTGCTGAGGAAGCTCTACTTAAACCATACGGCTGTGGTACTTTAGTTCCAGTTCGAGTTTTAAGAAACGTTCCTAAGACAAAAATGTTACCAGTAGGTGTCCTTTGATTGAAATTAATTGCAATTTTCGAGTTTTTCAGAAAGCCAACATTCGACATCATCCATATAACGCACAAACCAAACCTCTCATTACTGCTAATCAAAGAAAGATTGTGCTTGCTCAGAGAAAAACTGAGACAAAGCTAGTAGAACATGTTGCAAAACAGAACGGAAATTCCACAGCACAAACAAGTGCTCAGAACACTTCGCCAGTCTTCCATACCGTTCTAACTCCACCAGACTCATCTAAACTTCAAAATGTTTATATTCGTAAAATTGAAGCAACAAGAATGAATCCACACACTCGAACTGTTGCGTATACCAAGGAACCAACCGTGAAACAAGTTGCTCTTGCTACTATGACATCATTCATTCGAAGCCAATCTTTTGACAGAAGAACTCCCACATTACTACCGGCACAATCTGGTCTAAATACTTTGTACAACAACATACCAAATAACTTCTCTAAACATATTCATCCAAATCCATACCAAAAACCAAATGGAATAGAGAAACCCATGCAACAAGTTCGTCCAGTTGAAGACCTAGGTGTTAACAATGAAATTTTCAACTTCAATCCGATTGATATTATCGACCATGAAGAAATTGTTACCACATCTGCTGATGAATTGTATGATCTTCTAGAGCAAACTGAAAGAGAAGAAATGGCTAACCAAAATCAATTGCAATATGATGAAGAAATGTCCAACCTGACCCAATTGGACCATGAACAAATAATTATTAGCCAAAATGAAATTCAGTACCAAAGTGAAATTGCTGACCAACACCAATTGCAATATGATGGAGAAATGATTAACCTGAACCAAGGGCAATACGAAAAGAAAGTGGCAAGCCAAAATCTCATTCAATATGGTAACAAAATCGTCGATCAAGACCAATTACAATACGGTAACAAGATTGTTATGCAAAATCAATTGTTAAACGGTGATAGAATGGCTAACAAGAACCAATTGCAAAACGGAAACTTAACTGTTAAGAAAAACCAAAAACAATATGAAAAAGAAATAGTTATCCAAGACCGAATGCAATATGGAAACAGAATTGTTACTCAAAATCAATTGCAATACGGATACACAATTGTTAACAACAACCAAACGCAATACGATAACAAAATGGCTAACGGCAACCAAATGCAATACTTTAACAAGGTTGTTATTCAAAATCAAACGCGAAACGGTTACAAAATTGTTAACCAAGACCAAATGCAATACGGTAATAGGATGGCTAACAAAAAGCATGTTCAATATGAAAAAGAAATTGTTAACCAGGATCGAATGCAATACGGAAACAAAATTGTTACTCAAAACCAATTGAAATACAATATCACGATTGTTAACAAGAACCAAATGCAATACGGTAACAAAATTACTAATGAGAACCAAATGCAATACGAAAAGAAAGTGGCTAACCAAAATCTCATGCAATACGGTAACAAAATTGTCAATCAAGGACAAATGCAATACGACAACAGGATTGTTGTGCAAAATCAATTGCAATATGCTAACAACAATATCAACAAAAATCAAATGCAATTCGGTAACAAAATTGTTAACAACTACAATAATCAATTGCAATATGGTAAAGGAATTGTTAACCAAAGACAAATGCAAGTTGAATGGAAAGTAGCTAACCAAGAGCACATGCAAAATGAAGAAATTCATGACGACCAAGTTGTTGAATATGCTGAAAATTATGATCCGATAGTTCTCAATCAGATGCCTGAAATGTTGGATCCAGATTATGATCCAGATGACTATGAAGAAGGAACTGTGCATCTTGAGGAGATCCCAGATGATGGACAGATTGAGTTTGAAGAGCCAAGAGGAGACGATCCATTATATTCTGCAGACGAGGTTGAACGTATTTTAACACCAAGGGTTGAACCAAAACACTACAATATCACTGCAGTAAGTCCTAATTTGTTGAGCCTTTATACATTTTCATTGTTTCAGGAAGAAATGGCAATGCTCGAGTATGAAATTCCGGATCTTTTCAAAGCTCCAAATCTGAGTGACGAGACTCGTTTCATGATGGCAGCTTTTGTGCTTGGTCGTCAAGGTACAGCATCTTTCCTATTACAAACCGAATAAATTCTTTTTTATTTAGAAAATCCAAATCCAAATGGTAGCCGATTGATCATTATCAAACTAAACGAGCAAATCACTATGCGTCAGCCAAAACAAATCACAGAGCTTTACGTTGAGGTATTCCTTTTCAAAGTTTTCTGTCCAATAATTCTTTTTATTTTCAGCTGGATTTCGGAACCAATGAATGGAAAAGATTCCAAAAAATATTCACCTACAAGCCAGAAGGAGTATTCAAGGTCGTCGACTACTTGGATGGCCCACAAAATCGCGTCGAAGTTATGCTGAGAAACTATCCGGAACATTTCTAAATCGAAATAACTGTTCAACAAAAATATTTGTGCTTATTGAAACCACTTTTTCACCATTTATACTTTTTCCCAGTTTTCAAAAACACATTAATTGTACCCTCCCACCTCCATTGAATAACAATTCATCAATCATTTTGAACACCGTTCTTTAAACGCTTTGAACCATCCCGAATTTTCTACCATTTTTTCCCTGTTAAAACAATTTTCCCGACACATCTAACATTTTTCTTCCGTTGAATCAACTTCTTATCATCTGACCCATTTCAAGCTCTCATTTCCTTTTTCGGTTTCCCAAAATTTTTGTCCCAGCTTTATTTGAAATGATAATCTTCTGTTTTAAGTAGAAATAATTGTTCTGAAACCAGTATTCAAAAAACTGATTTTTTTTTACTTTCACACTGACTGTTTTTTTCCATGATTCTTTGATTATCTTTGTTTGTGTCAACATGTTTTGCCCCAATAAATTCATTAACGTAAAACTATCAAATTAGATTGCACAATATAATAAATTATAGTTGTCATAACATTTTTTCAATGGAAAACCCCTATCAAATGGAACGTTGCATAGAAAATAAGAGCGAATTAATAGGAAATAACCGAGAAAAAAAGAAGAAAAGAAGGGGCTAACCAGTCAAATCTAGGTGGGAAGAAAACACAGAAAAAGCAAGAAACTGAACACGGAATACTGCCGAAGAGAAAAACATATGAAGAAGGGAAAGAAAATGGATGAAGAGTGAGAAAAGCACAACCGAAATGCATCAATAATTATATTCTCATAGATTTGATCTATGATCGAGTAGTGAATGCAGGAAGAGAAATGGGAAAAAAACCAATTATACCCAATGCTTAAAGTTGTTTTTCAGGAGATAGATGTTACCATAACATTTAAAATGCATAGAGACGATGAATCACAAAACTACCAGTACAAAACATTTACAGTGGAAGATAATTCCGAAAGAATTTTTACGAAGACTCCACAAACTTAGCCTCCTCGGCCGAGCTGACTTCTTCAGCTGGTGGAGCTTCACTTTCAGAAGTTGGTGTTGATGATTCCTCGTCGAGTTTTGTATTTGATGGTTCATGTGGTACTTGTGGAGTCTCATTCTTGGTTTTTGGTGGTGTAACATCACTATTTTTCTTTGATTTGAACAATACGTCAGTTTCTTGCATTTCTCCAGTCTTCAAATTGAATGCTCTTCCTCTGATATTTTGTGATTCTGGAGTTAATGGAGACCACCAGTTAACCAATGATCCCATAATTGGTAATTGTCTCATCATTCCCTCATTTTGAAGTCTTTGATCATTTTCCTTTCTCAATGCCTCATTCGCCGCCACAATTCCCTGTCGGATCAGATCAGCGAGGCTATCCAAATACTGTTGGCTGTTCTCAATTTCTTTTCCCTTTTGAGCCACCATTTCGACCAAATTATGCAAATCCTTGACATCGGAAAGCATGCCAAACTTGACACAAGAGACGCCATAACGAGTGCAGTCGCCGGAAGAGAAAGCCGCGTCGACGCTCTTCAATTGGTGCACAAGCTCCAAGTTCAAATGTGAGATTTGTTGTTTTTGGATGACATTCCAATCTTCTGGATTCGTCTCTTTCACAATGGATGGAATGTAGCTAAAACAAAATCGTTTTATAAAAGTCAAATCTAATATTATTTTCTTACCAGACGGCACCAATTCCAGCCCAGTTGCGGATTGGAAGAAGAACAAGGGATGGGAAGTCATCTTTGAGCTCAGAAAATTTGAGCTTAGCGGCAACAGTTGACTCAACGATTCTCATGATATCAGTGAGTTTGCGAACAAAGCGTTGGACATGGTCGATGTGGGAAGAGAATGCTAAAACTACTTGTTTTATTGAGGGGAATATATGCACTTATACTCACTTGCTGCGTGCTCTAATGGGCAGAAACGGAAAGCAATTCCATAGTTTCCTCCTAATTCGATAGTATCAATTCCAAGTGGAACAGATTCTGGAAGGAGTCCGTCACGAAGCTGCAAAAAACATTATGTAAGAAATGTAAGCTACCAGAAATTCATACCCAGGCGTTGAGGTAATCTCCATACTCCAACTCGTCTTGAAGAGTCTTCTCAGCAATTGAAATAGCATCATGATCTTCGTTCTTTTGAATCAAATCCTTGTGATGTTGGATAGCATTCTTGATGCTGACGTAATTGTACTTGAAGATGAGAACAGTTGGAGCAGTGAACTTGTTCTTGTAGATACGATTAGCAAAGTCAACTGGGTTTTCAACACCAACAATCTCAACTTCTGGAATTGCAGAGAGTCCCTTGAGCATCACTTTGCTCTAAAAACATAATTTCGAATAATACAATTTTTTTAAAACCAAATTACCAATAAGAAAGCATTCTCGATCATATCCACAATCTTCTTTCCGGAAAGGTAGGACGATGCAACCCACCATGGAAGACTGTCAAGTTTCTCACGGTAAGAAGCCTTGTATCCTTCAACTGATTTGTGGAGAGTCTGAAAAATTGGTTTATTCTCTCTATCCTCATAAATCTCAGCACTACCACAACTGGAGCAGAAGGAATTCCAAGCCAGAGAGCAATTGGGAGAGTCATACTGTCAACTTGAGAAAGAACATGAACAAGAACATTGTTCGGTTCACGGAAAGTCAATGCGGCAATTGCTTGTCCGGTGATGTGAAGCCAGAACTTGGCCTTGTTCTGACGGATTTCCAAAATCTTGGAAATCATGTCGTTCTGTCCCAAAATGGTCGTTCCGACTACGCCAATAAGAATGAGTGGCTTCTTTCCGGCAGCCAAATCTTCATCGAGAATCTTCTCGAATTGTTGATGATCCTGTAAAGATTATATTCAGAATCATATTTCTAGTTTTTAATACTAACAATTCTTCCTTCTATTTCACTCAAATCAGACTCAATTTTCGGGAGAATTGTAACATCAGAAATTCCGAACTCTGAAGCCAAATACGAAGAAATATCCATGTGAAGAGCTGGAGAAACATAAACGACTGGTGCTCCCTGAAATAAAAATTTAACGTTTCAAAGAACATATCGTGTCTTTTAATAACCTGCTCGACGAAAGACTTCCATCCCTTTGTAGCGTAGTCAGAGCCATAACAAGACTTGAGAGCGAGTTTGACAGCATGACCAATTCCATTTCTAATTGAAAGAGAGATAGTTGCTTCCGGGTCCGAGCAGTAGATTTGAGAGTCTGGGAATCTGAAATGAAGTTATTAGATGTACAATTGAAGTTATTAGACAAACCTGAAGAGGTTACTGAAGACATGATTAACATTTCCGTAGAGCCACGAAGCAATACTTTGTCTATGATGGCTGCTCAAAAGGTCAATGTAAGACTTGAGAGATGCAGAGGTGACCAAAGTTCTTCCCAATTCCGACAACTTTTGTCCTTCTCTTGATCTAAAACAAAAGTAGAGCATTCATGAATTTGAAATTAAATCACCCAACCTGGTCTTGGCCACTTGAGCGTGTTGCTTAAGTCCAGCTGGTGAGGTGGTCTCACTTCCAAGCCAGTCATCAGAAATAATCATGTGCTCAAGTTGTTCGAGCACTGGTGGAAGGGAAACCCCAGACGATTGCGACATTCTCGAAGATTTGCGAGAGATTGGTTTGGCGGAGGCCTGTAATTACAAAATTGAAGTAAATTAAAAAATTTTCTAAAACTGACAACAGATTTTTTGGGTCCATCATCCAATCCACTGTCCTCAGACTTGGTCGATGAACTATTCGACGCCGGACTGTGTTGTTGCGACGAGACTTCAATTTTGCTGAAATAATCATATTCAGAATATGAAATTTGGAAAAAGGTGCGAATGTGTTTGTGTATGTGTGGGCGCGAAACATGTTGAACAAAGAAGTGTCGATGTTCCCTTGGGACATCAACAAGACTTTTTCCCCTCTCTTCTAGAAATTGACACACACGCACACGACACTCACTAGAACCCGATTCATATAAAAGCCACACATGTACGCAATTTCTGAAATTAAATGAAGATGGGGTGGTTTAAAAAGGGAGAACGATAGAACCCAGTCACTTTTTCTAATAGAATTGAGTAAGCGATGTTTCAGAGTTTATAAATGAGGAGACATTCTCCTGATGAGAATTTTAATTTTTTTTTCAATTTTAGCCCTGCAAACTGACTTTGTACTTTAAATACTCTACTATATAAAAATGTTTGTATATAATTAATATTACGTTGAAGGTAGTGCAGGATGATTTTGATATCTGTGAGAAGAACAGGGTAACATGAAAGATGAGCTTTCAGAATTATGTCTCATCGCCTCATCCTGGAAAATGTTGTATTGCAGGAAACGAAAACGCGAGTAAAACAAGAGAGAAATTGAGCTTGCAAAGAGAAACGAAGGTTTTCAAAATTCTTGATTCATTGAATATGGAAAAGGAGGGAACTACAAAATGTGGACCCGACTCAAAACATGAATATTCTTTTTTCTCATTTATTCCATCTCTTGAAGTGTTTGTTTTGAAAGACGAATAGCATGTGGGAAGTTAGACTAATATAAACAAAATATAACAAAAAAGAATATATAATCCAGAAGAAGCGAATACTCTACCACAAATTTGTGGTTGGACATAAAAAAAGAGACAAGATGTAAACTTACAAAAGATGAAGCCGGAAGGTCTAACTCACTACTAACTTTTTCATAGTCCGTAAAAAAACTTCCGTCCTACATACTAAAACAAGAGGATGGTGAAGCAATAAAAGAGTGCAAATATGGCTGGTTCCATCCGAAATCATTTCCGACTCACTAGGACTCAAGCCCCATAAAAAGTTTCATTTCACTGGATTGCCTTCTAGGTTTCTATCTTTCCTAGGTTTCAATTAGAAAAAGTGAATTAGAGAGAGAATGATAGCTTCTCCAAGCAGAGCCGTGTTTGACAAACAAAGTGTCAGAAATGCTGTCATCTGAGCAACTTGTCCATTTTTGGGTCTCTTGCTGAATCAAGCACGACCATAAAAAATGTAAATGGACAAGAGAAAAAGGGGGGCGGAGCGTCTCAAAAGGAAACAACTCAAATTGACATAATCCGCCTGAAGGCGACGAAAAATAAATTGAAGACGTAGAGTGCCATCATATTCTTGTCCTATTTCGTTTTTATCTTTTTTTTTCTCCGAACACTAAAAGACTCGCAGTACCAAATCAAATAATGGACAATGGGAAAGATAGAGAAGAGGGGCTTGCTTGTCTTTTTCTCTCTCCTCCTTTTCTGTTGTGAAACGGGTGGCTCAATGTGTGCTTTATTTCATTGCTTTTCGTTTTGAGGAATGAACGAATGACACGATCGCAACCACACCGGGTTGAAGTCCAAGCAGAGCTGCTGCATTGCCGCCGACGAGCAAAAAAATTTCGGCGATGGCCCCCGGGGCGCTTGAGCATTTTTGGTTATGAATATTCGCACGCACCGAAGCCACTTTCATAACGTATCGAATTACGGTGGAAGACTAGGAGCTGGTGCAAAAAAGAGCATTTTGGAAATTTTGGAAACACACCGGAACCCCTTGGATGACCATGCAATCTTGAATATTTCATATCCACTGTTCAGTGCCATTTTGGAAAAAGTTATGAACATTTTTTGGAGAGAAATTTTTGGAGAAAAAAGTTTTTTAATATAAAAATGAGTCAGCAAACAGCAACATTGTCGGTTTTGACCTGTAACCAATAGCTATGTATAGTATACTCATTTTCGCTCTATTATATGAAAATTTAGGAACATTTCGTATTCAAAAACCTATTGAATTTCGAAGATATACCTTCGTCTTTTTGTGCTTTATACAATGTAAACATATTCCATGTCATGCATCAATTCTTCCTTTTTTCATCCAATTCCATAACAGACCATATGCTTGTTTTCATGAAAAACAGTCAACTGAACATACACTCCCTTCCTGGAAAAACGAGTCTCCGGGAGGCCTACGATAATATCTGACACCGCTCGCCGAATAAGGAAAAAGTAGGATCTTAAAGGGAAAGCGAGATCTGGAAGAGAGACAAGCGAGATAAAGATCCATGTATCAAAGGATCTAAATGAGGCGAGGCACAAGTAATTTACACGATTTGAAAATTTAAAGCAAAAGTATACATGTTCTTTAGAAACTACACCTTAGAGAGATAGAAAAAGCCTAAGGAAAATAATTGGAGGTATCGCTGAGGGACCATTAAAGAAGGCGTTCCTCTCATGTTTTCTACCCCCGTCAATGAAACATTACATGCATTTCTACTTTTCTTTTCCTTCCTCCCGTTTTTCTTTTTCTACGACGTCTCCAGAAGTTTCACATCATTTTCCTCAAATGCATGATCTACGACAACCTGTCCGGTTAGTTGTCAGGATAATGACTAAGTGAACAGCGAACGATGACGATGGGTAGACCATGTTTTCTTTTTTTTCCAGTTTCAACGTTTTTTGGTAAACGTTATTATGACACTCTACCGTAGTCACATGAATTGTTGCAGATGTTAAGACAACAATATCTAAACTAACCTTTCAATTGTTTGAATGATGCTCTCAATTTGCTGAACTGTGCCCGACATTTCAGCAGACGTGGCCATCCTGCAATAAATATAGGTATATTAGAGTATTGAAGCGGATAGAGATAGATGTGGCTCCTCGTACATCCGACCGGGGCGATGAGAAAAAACGTGGCATCATCACTGTGTGGAACAGACAAAGATAGTATGAAGAGGCACAAATAAAGAGTAACCAGAGAGAAAGAGAAAAAGGTGGAAAACTGACAGTAAAAGGAAAAACGAGAGAGAAAGGCGACAAAGGTGTTGAACAAACAAGCCACGAATGCAGCTAGCAAAATGATTCGAAATCATCGATTGATGCAAAATTTATTCGGTTATATTCGAAAACGTGGCATTTGGTGTGCTAAGAGAAGAAGGGACTTTAATGGAATAAGCTGGCTTCGCGAAATGGAGGATGAGGGAGAGAGTGGGGGAGACTGTGAGATATCCGCGTAGATAAAGTACAAGTCTATCCGAGGGAACTGCCTGTATTTTGCCTCATTTCTTCATATCTTAACATCTTTTCGCTTTCTTTTTTCGGACAATGAAGTCAATTGGTGAATAAAGAAAATGATGCATCTTTCTCGTTTCAAACAAAAACAGCGTTCAAAATAAAAATGAGAGAATAGTGTACTTCAAATAGAAAACAGATATTTGTTTTTTCATAGAAACACTCCCATTTTATAGGGAAATACAGTATACGCAAATTGGTTACATTTATATCCCGAAACACTGTTCTCCGCGTGCTCTTTCCTACAAAACAACACACAATTCCATTAAATCTGTACTAGTTTATGTAACTAGCTGTGATTTCTTGCTCTTTTTCTTTTTTTTTTGCAGCACAGAAAAAATACTATGAAGACAGTTTCGAAGTAAAAAAGTACGACTGTCACTTACGACCATCATATGTTGGTAAACATGTCGGGGCGTTGGCACGGAAGTTTGCTTCCTCTATTTCATGAGTTAAAAAATGATGGAGTAAAAGAATAAATATGACGAAAGTTGAAAGTTGAATTTTGTCGGGATCAATGGCAGACCATTCAAAAGTCAACGGATTCAGAGAGGACCATGAAATGATGTATAATCGGATGAATACAAAAGGCTAGAGATCAAGCCAATACAGTCTCTACCTCTATTCCTCTATTTCCACATGCATGGAGACGTGTCGCCGTGAGAATATTTTGAACAATAAACACAAAGAATTGAATAGGGTGGGGTGTTGGAATGGTATAAGGCCAAAAGACAATATTATATGTAGAATAAGAAACATGTCAAACAAAACTAGTTAACGTAGAATGTGCAGGTGATAATTGATAAGAGAGTGCATGGAAACTATTTCATAACTTTTCCTATGAAAAAAAGTAATATGAATTAATCTAGAAAATCTAAAACATTTTAGGTCTTTATGAATTGAATATGTTCGTTTTAACATAAGAATACTGGTTTTTGTTCTCGAAAAACGCAAGTGCAAAAGAGATTGAAGAGGATTTAAAAAATTACTGAAATGTTGAAAACTTTGAAAAAAGAGGGCTTAGCATTTGACAAGTTATCAAATGGGTGGCGATGTGGACGTGATATTTAGAAGATTAAGAAAGAAGCCTTACAGCTAGTTAGGAAGAACATTTTGTGTTTTTCAAAAAATTTGAGAGAAATAGGATTTCCAAAGATTTCCAAAGAAGGGAAGAGACCAGAAGATTTCAAATCAAATTTTTGGTAGAACGACCTTTATTAATTAGAAAAAAAATATTTCGTTAAAATAATCTGAAAGTGCTATTTTGCACTTCCGAGGAAAAAAACTGACTACACCCTCTAAATAGTAATAATTATGTTCTCTGAACTGCATAAGTCAGCATAAAACAAAAATGAACGGTCAGTAGTTTCGAATCATTTCAAATTGCCAAAAACTCCTTAACTTTTCCACATTCTACAGAACCTACTCACAATATCCTACTGAAGCTTCTTAAGTGTGAATAAGTAATTCTATCTTCATATTCACCATTTCAATACATCAATATGTAATTAGTTTTTTCGTGTAACAAAGACTGTTTCAAAATTCCGACCTGTGCCATCGAAAAGCATATTGACTTGAAGAAGAAGAAGCCAATAAATTAAAAAACAGATGTGAAAATTTTTACACGGGTGCGTGCGTGGTAGCGGTGGTGCGAGAGTGTCCGAAAGTGAAAATCGTGTCTCTTCCTCGTATTCTCCTCCGATTCAAACCAGATACCACGTGTAATCGGCAGAAAACACGCACGGGGTCAGTCAGTCGATGACACTGCTTACATGGCGGGATGAAAGGAAAAAGGATGGAAGAAGAACGGTGACTGAAACAGGCAAGCGAGTCAAGAGGTTTTTATGAGGATTGAAAAAATGGAATCGAGGAAGAAGAAGATGGACGAAAAAGGCAAAGAACATCAAGAGAGAGAGGAAGAAAAAGGCATAAAATGTGTCATAACTTTTGTATTTTCGTTTGCTAAACATTTCATTCGAGTTGGAAATCGGAATCGATGCACCTCCATGTCAATCAGTCGGAGTGAACGAGTAGTAATACAAAACGTCACTCATATTCCGACGATGAAAAAAAGTTGCGAAAAAGGAGGAAAAAGGGGCGGAAGGACGTTCGGAAATTGGGGACAAATGTTGAAGTTTTATTCCGGAAATTAACAAACGAGAGTTTTCAGGACATTGGTTTTGAATATAAACATATTCCATGTTTATTGCCGTCGCATCTAGATTCTGACAATTGACTGGACTGGAATTACTTAACGAACTCGTCTTATAAATAAACACATCACATGAACAATTTTTCGCTGTAATTTGCAGAGAAAAGACTATTAATTGTCCACAGTAACCCCGTCATTCTCAAAAGACAACCATTGTATACACCTTTGAAGAAAAATGAGTGGAGCTAGTCACTGATTACTAGGTGCAGTCAAATCCGAGAGCAAAAAAGGATAAAAAAGAGTCACATTTTGAATTGGAAGCAATTGAAAAATGGGGGAAAAGCAATTTGATTTCGTGACCCACAATAAATGTTGGTGAAGAAGAGTGTGTGTAGAGTCTATTTCTCTTTTGGACTAGCATACTTGATAACAATCTGTGTTGGTCCTGACCGAAATTGCGCAATGCAATCATATTCATCGTCTTTGACACCCTTCCCCAATTCCATTCCATAGGCACACACACATACACATAAGGCTCGTAAACGTAAACGTCCTTTGAGAAAAGGAGGCGAGAAGGGGAAGAATTTCGAATTAGGTTAATACTTTTTGAGGTGAGAGGACAACAAAAAGCGACGAGAAACTAAAAGATGTGTGAGAGGAAGCAAATTTACTACATAACCACTGAGTTGGGTCAAGTGCAATACATATCTAATTCCACAAAAAATGAGATTCGGTTTTCGGAAGAGAAATCACTAGATTTGTTGTAATTTGGATATGAAAAAGGTCCGGAAACACGGTTTCAGAAGTAGATTTGTTAGTTATACTTTTATCATTTTCAGCCAAAAATTAAATCCGTTGATGAATCAAAAATCACTAGAAGGGAAAAATGTGAAGTTCACAAAATCAACTACAAGAATGAATGGATTCCAGACAGAACGATGTTGGCGAGACATCTCAGATTAATATAAACTACAAACCTAAATTTATATTTATAAAGCCTTGTTCAAAGCAGTATTTGGTTATAAAAGAACAATTGAGTTTTACGATTGTCGAATGAGTTCAAACCTATATAAATTCTAAAATGTTATATCCCAACAATAAAACGTTCTTTCTTTGAAGCTACAAGTAAATAAATGCTTCTTCTCCTTCTTTTGAGGTGAGCAGCTGACCCCAAGAAAGGGGGTCTACGAGCACAATGAAAGATTAGTAACGGAGGTCGAAAACGTTTTCCACATGTAGACCCCTCTTTGCATACGTTTCATTTTCCACTTGTTTACTACGTACGACTCAATGAGCAGTTTGTTTCCGAACGGAACGACAAAATGAAAAACAATGAGAGATGTTCAGTTACAACGACGATTTTTTAAAGTATTGACTCTAGTATTGGGGGATCTAGTCGTTTTTGTGTCCTGGCAGTGCTTACAAAAATAACTAATGCAAAGAAATTCTCCAAACGGAGGAGGTCCGACGGACAAAAGTTTCAGTGTTTTTGAATGGTTTCTAGGTAGCAGTCATAAAGCTGTCACTTCTTCTTAGCAACGATGCATATGTTTGATTCTCATTTTTATTTCGAATTTCAGGCTCAAATTCGAATATAACATCATTTTTTTATTTTTGAATTTGAAAAAAAAAAGAAAAAATGCAATGAACATATAAAACACAAGTTGTTGGTTGGTCGACCGGTAAAGAGGACCGGTATATTTAGAAAAAAATCGGCAGGCAGAAAAATTTTACAATACTACTGGCAAGCAATATGGTTTTTTACAAATGGATTTATAATCAAGGCACTGTCAGTCACTAACCATATTTTGAGAAGGCATCTTGATAAAGACAATTACAGAATAATAGAAAACACAATTTAGAAGCTCAGGCAGTTGAGGAACGACATTGTCAACACTCCTGTCACGATCATAACCAATTGTTTTAGATTTTGACTGAAAAATGGTTTATTTTGAAACTTCTGATAATGAAAAACTTACATTGGTGACGTTTCTTCGTTCAGCTCAGGTAAAAGTTGTGTGAGAGCAATATTGAGGAATCCACCAGCAGTGAAAGGAAGGAGAGTTTCAATGACCGGCACGTTTGAGGTGTGCAAAGAAAGTGCTACACATGAGCCAAGAACTCCAGCGGAAGCAGTTATAAACTGAAACATTATGACGATTTTGTAAGAGAAAACAATTTGTACTTTTGTTACCTGAACTTTCATGGCGGCTATCCTATCGAAATCAGCCCGGAGGAGGATAGCGAAATCACTTATTTCATGTGGGATCTCGTGAAGAAGAATTGTGATCGTAGTCATTACTCCAAACTGAAAATTGAAAATTGAAAGCAAATTATTGAAATATGTTTACCTTTGTAGAAACAAGGAAACTACTTCCTACAGCAAGACCGTGAGCAAAATTATCCACAATATTGGCAGCCAAGTTCATGTATGCGCAAAGCTGAAAATAAGCTTTTTTAAAAATAAATATTCATTTCGAAAGAACTTTCAATGCACTTTCCAAAATTTTTTATAAATCGAAATTTTAAACATTCGAAAATAAAACTTGCCTGATGTTGTCCTTCTTCTGTCGAAGCTCCAATTTTTTCAATGAGGGAGAATGTAAGATAACCAGCCAATGTCCAGAGACCGATAACAACTTGGTTGTTGTTGTTTTCATAAGCTTCTGGGAGGAGGTGTAAGAAGACGTCGGCAAGAAGAGAGCCAACTCCAAAGCCAAGGAGGAGGTTTAGCCGACGTTGTCCTTCTGAAAAATGATTTTAGTGAATGATAATTGGAAATTGAATTGTTTTGGAAAGTTATTTTATTCAAAAATATGTAATTTGAGAATTTTCGTTGGAGTTCGTGATGAAATGATGTGATTATTTCAATTTTTTGAAATATTTTTTGTTCAATTGGTGACCCATGTTTCTGAACAGAAATCGATTTATTTGGAAAAACATCAAATTTATTTGTTTTTGTTAATAAAATTCTCAAAAACTTACGAACTGAAGACAAAAATTCATGAATATTTGCTGGCAACAAGAAAGCTGGAACAATTCCACTACTAACAACCAAAGAACATCCAAAGAAAGTCCAAAGCCACGTGGCAGCACTAACTTCCGCCTTTTCAGTCTCTTCTTGACTACCAGCCATAATCTTTTGAATTTCGGCGGCTTCTTTTCTCAATTCTTCTTCAAGCCTACAAACCAAAAAAAATTAGTGCATGAGAAAAAACGAAATCCCAAAGGGGGAAAAACATACACCATGGCGTGTGCTCTAAGCGGTTCATGAATCGGCTTGCCTTCCGGATCCATCAACGAATCGACTGCCACGTCATCGAACTCATTATTAAGTTTGTCGGTGTTGGTGCCACCCAATAACGACTCTTCGAAAAATTGTGGGCCGGCAGCCGGATGGAGATCTATTATTGGAAAAAAAATGTTTCTGACATGTATTTCATAAAAACTCACCGAGCAGTAATCCCTGTTGAGCATGAATTGCTATACATGATGAGAGAAGTATGAACCAAAACATTGTTTTGGTAGTTTTTGCCCAACTCTGAAACAATAAAACTGAAGTTTTTTTGTTCAGTAATACTTCTTACACGGAAGTAAAACCAAAGAAAACGGAAAAAGTAGAGAAAAAAGAAAAGAAAACGGTGTAGATGGCGATTTGATTTTTGTTGATTACAGAGAAAAGAGAAGGGTGTTCAGGAGAAAGAGGAAATAAACCAGTTTCTTGTCTTTTTCTCAAGCCTTTCGATGCCGTCGAAGGTTTTTTCATTGGCGTTTTGTTATGTTGAAGACGTCGAAGAAGCGATTCAATCAATTTGAAAGTCAAGGTGTGTCTCTAATCGCATTAGGTCTTCCCATTAAATCCAGCCCAGAAAAAGGAAAGGATACCATTGTTAGGAGTGCAGAAGCTGAATAAATAAGCCACAAAAGGGGAAGAAGAAGAGAAATAAATATATGCCCGCGGTTTTGCGGTTTTGGACGTTCCTTAACTAGTTTATGGTGAACATTGAGAGGAATATATGGCTAATTGAAGGATTCAAAGATGGATTGCGGAAAGAAAAAAAAAACGACGGGTCGTACGATTTTTGCAGTAAACCACAGAACAATAAAAGTGAGCGAGAACGATGATTTTGCGGAAAGTTATTGTTTGTGTCAGAGAAGAAATGTAAGAAAACCTACAAATAATTTTTGATCGGCTGAAAGTTTTTTATTGGAAAATATTTTTTGAGGGACTTCCACAAATTTTTCAATTTTTTTGTATAGAAAAATTTCATATGTCTATATTGACAATAATAATGAAAAATCCACTTAATCTTGATTAGTATCAGTATTGAACTGGATTCGTGACACGATGTTCGCCAAGACGATTGCGTCGCCTCGCCGTTATTCAAAACAAACGATATGAGAGGAAGACTCAGAGAACAGTTAATAAAAGATGACGTTGAAAGAGAAACAGAATAAGAAAAAGGAGAAGTATAGACGTAATGCCTTTCCTTCAAAACCAGATGAATCGGGTTGTGTCGGGGTCCACTGTTCAAGTATGTAGAAGAAGAAAAGAAAAAGTATATGAATAAGATATTGTGTGAATTATGAGGATTAGAGACACATAGATAAGACGGCGAAGAGACGGAAAGATTCACAACAACTGTTTCATGAAGGACAAATGGAAGTGTACTTCAAATAACTCTTTTTTTTCGTTTTCACTGACACTTTCATTTTCGAAATGAGAGTTGAAACGGAACAAAGGTCCGTTATTCTAACAAGACCATTCATCAGAAAGCATCAATCAATAAGTAATGAGTGTAATAGAATCTGGGTCAAGAGTATGGATGAAGAGGAGGGAAAAAAGAAAAAGAAGACACGGAGGGAAGAGACAATGACGAATATCTAGTAGTCCGCACGTAGACACCCGGATGAACCCTAATTTGCTACCTAGGGTTGTTCAGTGCATAAAGAGAGTGTATTCAATTGTTCTTATTGTTGCATGCTATTCAAACTCTTATTGCTTTGAAATGATTTTTTTCTGTAGATAAAATAAAGAAATCGAACAAAACGGCAGTTTTTTACTCTCCGACTTTCTTTGACGAAGTGATTTCTGAACAATAGTTTGAACAAAACCGTTTTGTAGAAGATAAAAATTGTATGAAAGAAACGTTTTTTTCAAAACTTTGTTCAATCCCATTCAATAGATGTGGACATAAAGGTTGTATTGAAACTAAAATGTTTTGTTAAGATGAAAGCAATTCGTTTTCTGTTTTGAAATTTCCCAAAACATATTTTTGACAAACTTTGATGTGAAATTGCAGCTGTGAACACTCCCCATTTCAAAATTTTGTTTAAATGCTCTTTCTTTTTTATTTCGAACGCAAATTATACAAATAGAATTTGGGTATTATGTGTGTAGATATAAAATAAATCTGGATAAGTGAATGCAATAAATGCTCCCGATACTAATGAGAATATAAAGGGGGAAAACGTGTCTCGGGATGAATTGGGGGCTGGAATATTATATTAATTCAGGAATCAGAATCATAAAGTCCACCATGATAAGGCAATGAAAAATAATTGGAATTTGATGAAAGAGGGGTGATGAGGAAGGAGAGTTATTGTCATAAATTAAAAATTGCACAATTGGAACATTAATATTTTCTATTCGTCATGCTCGTCTGGCGAGACGATTCCTTCACTGCTGTTCGATTGCCACTCGGCCGATGAGTCAACGGAGCTGTATGGGCGAATCTAAACAAAACAAAACGATTAAATTGGAGAAAAAGAAAGAAGAGATGAAAAGGTTATGTTTACCTTATGATGTGCAGTTGAGATTTCCAATGGCGAATAGAAAGTGTTCTTACGGATATCTTTAATAATAAGAGCAATATTAGCTGCCAATTTTCCTTCGTCACAATTATTCTCTCTTGAGAACATCACCAATTCCTCTTGAATTCGGCTTGCATCCTCAAGTTCTGACAACTTGTTGATCTTATCACAGAAAGATCTATGTTGCAGCAACTTCTTTTTCAATGCCTCAATGATATCTGATTGAGCTTGGAATTGACGCTCCAAATGAGCATTGAACTCTTTGACCTGAAATTTCGAAATTGTATTTTTATTGTTTTTTATTTCGTTACCTCAATGAGCTCATCTTCCAAATGCTTCGAAATCTTTCCATCATTCTCTGCTTTCTTCGCAGCTTCATAAAGAAGCTCATAATCATGAATCTTTTCGAGAGCATTCTTGAGTCTGTACTTGGCCTCCTCGTATCTTCTTTCCAATTCTGTTCTGATTTCTGGTCTCTGTTCATCTTTGAATGCAGCAAATTCTTTCTCAAGAGTCTTATATTTCAAGTCAGCTTCTTTTTTGTCAGAGTTCATTTTTTCAATATCAGCTTGTTGTTTCTCAACTTGTGCTTTCAACTTTTTGAGCTCATCCTCCTTTTTGAGTGCTTCTTCTTGAGATGAGGAAACGACTGATTGGAGTTGTCTGAAACATATTATAATTTGAAATGATATATTGAATGATCACTTACGCGCTGAGAGCTTCTGTCATTTTACGTTCTCTGTTCAAGTCGCTTTCTTTTCCTTGCATCTGGAATCGAATTTTTCCAAGTTCTTTCGAAGCAGATCTCAATTCTTCGTTGATCTGAAAATCAAGTTCTTAGATACCGTATCATTAAACTAAAACTCACTGTAGCATTAGCCGTCTCTGCCTTTTCAAGTCGTGATTGAAGATCTTTGACTTGTTCTGATTCTGATACGGTAAGATTGACGGCTGAAGCTGCTGATTTGTGATCTTCGAGCTCTTTTCTGATTGAAGCAATGTTTTCCAATTGAGAAGCATGAGCTTTTTTCACTTCTTCAAGCTCCTTGAGTAACTGGGCTTTTTCCGATTCGAATTTCGAGCTTTTCTCGGCAATGGAGTCCTAAAATGCATAAATTATGTGGGTTAATATTTTAAGAGATTAATTATTTTTTAAATTGAAAATCATATAAAATAAACTGCAACAAAACCGTTTCCACAGCATTTTTTTTCAAACAAAACTTAAATTTCTATTAAAATTATTCAAAAACACGCCAAACCTGTTGTTTCTGATTTTCCTCCATTTCGAGTACTTGAAACTCGAGCACATCATTCCTTTCCGTTTGTGAAGCAATTTGTTGTTTCAAGTCATCAATAGCACTTTCAAGGCACCTGATATGGTCCTGTTGACCGGCAATGGTTGATTTGAGTTGAGCGGTTTGGGACATCTGCAACATTGTTAGTTCATGCAACAGGGAAATAGAACACACACAGAGTAGCAAATCAACATATCAATTGGAAATGATGATCAATTGGGGAGGATAGGAAAAGAGAGGAAACACTGGTTGGATGGCTACGTAATTGCCAGCTGGTATTTTATTTACACAAAGTCCAGCAAGCGCAGTATTTTTTTTGGTAATCGCGTCGTCTCTGTCGGTATCTGCTCAATGCTCATGCACTTCAAACAAATCGTTTGGAGATAAAATGGACATAAGAAGTTATTGATTATCAACTGACCATGTCCTGTGTCGCGTCAATGACAAGTTGTTGCTGTTCGATCGTTGAATTGGCGAAGCTTATCTGGTCTCGCAAGAAACTTTCTTCGCTTAGATCAGATGTGTTTAATTGCAGTTCCTAGAAAGAATAAGTTACAAGTGAGAGAATATTAGTTTTCATTTCAAATAAAAAGAATTCATTTAAAAAATAGAAACTTACATTCAAGGCACGTTGCAACTCGGCGTTCTCTCTGTACAATGCTTGATAGTCGGTTTCAATATCCTTGGCGAAGACCTGTAAGTAGACGTTGATTTTAATTCGAGTAAAGTAGCGATTAAATGAAGGTTGTAGATGTTATCTACACAGAAACACGAGAAAAATTGATGATGACGTCGAGAATCCTTTAGCTAATTCATTCATATTGCGTCCAAAATAATTGGTGGAAAAAGGGGGTTTCGTAAAGATTCATATCATTCATTAACATAACATCGGTTGGGGGCGCAGAGGATCTCGAATTTACGGTCCAATTCACACAATTTCACGATTTCTCTAATCTCAGGTTGACCTGCTTTAATTTCGTTTCACAAATTATTATAAATGATATTTTCTAATTTCTTTGAAATGAAAAACCGAAAAGCAACACGAAAAGAGGAAGAGGTGTTTTATAAAGAAAAACATCCGTCAGTATCGTATCACTCGAAGAGATGTCGGAGGGCTGCGTCTTAATTTGATTCTAGGAAAGTGATTGATTACCGTTTGTCGCTGGGTGTTCAAGGGCAATACCACCAATGGAACTTGCCCGGTACCAATTAACTCAACAGTATTATCACCCTGTTATTCTTGACCCTAGTCACATCGTAAGAACCAAATAATTTGTTGTTATCTTGAAATGTGAAATATGAAGGTTAGGAATCAAAACGAACACTTTCCTACCTACTGTGCCGACTACACAGGTTGCAAAATGAGTCATGCTGTGGCCACGACGGAAATGGTTAGCATTTTTAATTAATCATTTTTGCATAAGAATGAAAAGAGTAAAGGGGGGACACTAACCTTATGCGGGAAACAAGAACCGAAAAAGAACAAATTGACATTTCAAGGGTGAAATTCTCTACATCTTTAGTTTATCAAATTAGAATGATCGAATAGAAATGGACAAGAACAAAAGGCTTTGAATGTTAATCCATTGAGAACTTTGTGACAATGGAAGGGAACAGTAAGTTGTTTTGTGGAACCATTCTCTCATAAAGACGAGAGAATAATCGAGAAAATTGAGGAACCGCACCCAAATGAGACATTCGACGGCATCTTTTTGATTCTCGGCAATTGCTTCCTTTATTATCCAACATTCTTCTTTATAGATTTATGAGTATTCTCTTTTTTCTAATTATTCGGTTTTCTTATGCTAACAAATAAGAAAGGAAAAGAAATAAAATGACAGAAGAGAGGAAATGCAGATAATGAAGGAAGATGAAGCCGAAGTAAAAGCGAATGAATGATTGTTTAGACCGTCAAACAGTTTTTTTTATAGATATCCACCGTCTCATTTACGATTCATTTGAAAAGAAATGAGGGGGACATAGACTAACATTTATCAAAAAGTGTGGTCATAAAGATGTAAAGTGCGTTGGTCACACACACACCTACAGATAAACTGTTTGCAGAAGAAGAAAAAACTTATTAAAGCTAGTTTTTTTGGGTTGCACTTTGCTATTTGCGGTGATCATAAATTTTGTGGAAATTGATGTCAGATTAGTTTTTATTTAGAGAAAAAGGTTCTGAAGAAAATCCATTTTCTAGGAGGAGCATTTGAAAACAAACAAGAAAGTAGAGCAAAAATCAGAGCAGGAAATTTGAACGTCGAATGTCTTTTTTTTACAAATATGACTACTGGGACCTTTATCCAATTTCTCACGTTTTCAAAGAGAAAAAAAAAACAAAAAGCAAAACTAAAAAATAGTTTCCAAACCGCAAAAATAACCTATTTTCTTCATTTTTACCCTGCGGGGAATGCTAATAAGATTAGTATTTGTTGGTCCCTTATTCTATTTTGTCCTCTTTTGACATATGTTTTATTGTTGACCACAAAACATTGCTTTTTTACTTGTTTTCGGCCAAAGGATTCGGCGTAGTAATAGTAAAACCGTCATGTGCCATAGTAACCCGATCCGGTTAGTCCAAAATTTCTAAGAATCCCTTTAACTGTTTGACTGGGACAACTCTAGTTCATAACATATTATTATCTGAGATCCCTTCCAGGAAATTCATTCTTGCAATTGAATGAATCATTAGAACATCCTCTCCCACCTACAGAAGCAAAAAACACCAAAAACAGCTAAAAGCTGGACGTCATGAATGAATCGAAGATCGTCCACCAATGGTTAAGGAATATCAAAAAGAAGAGGAAGATGTGTGACACATAAACGCATGAAAGTTTCTTAGCAAACACAAACCTCCTCGAAATCCTCTGTAATCGTATCAAGACTGACAGTGCTGGCCGCCGAACAATCGCTTCCACCATTACTGCAAAAATAGGATTAGGAAAGTTTTCAAAGGTGTTTTGGAAAAAAGGGTTTACCTCATTCTGTCATCGTCGTTTTCACTTTTCTTTAAACATTTTTGAAGACGCTTAAACTTCTGGACCAACATTTCATATCTCTTGTCTTTTTCCTAAAAAAAAATTAAAATTATGAAAATAAATACAGATAAGAAACTTACATAAGCAGAACTACGGAGAGCTGTGATACACTTGGAATATTCGAGAACTTTACTCCGGTAACGGCTGAGTTCTTCCAGTTTTTCTGGCGACACACGTTTCTCTTTGAGGCAGGCGTTTTCCTTGAGAAGACGTTCGTGGATGTCTTTCTGAAAATAGATAAATTATTTTGACATTTATTTTTTAGACAAACCAAAGTGAGAAAGTCATCACGACTATGACTGAATCTCTGCTCGGCTTTTTTCATTTCCTGTTGAAGAGCCTTGTTGCGATCAGAAAGTTTGCGGTTTGCATCAATCATCGGGCGTTGTCCTTTCTCCATCTCAACAATCTTCTTCTTCTGAAAAACAGTTATTTATAAAAAAAAAAACAAAAAATTTACAAGAACATACCAATTCAGCCTTATTAATAGTCAATGAAGAGTTCAGAGTTTCCGCATCCATCAGCCGTTTCTCAACTTCTTCCATCTTTCCCAACCAACGATTTCGCTCCTTTTCATGCTCTTCTTTGCTAACCTGAAAAATAACGTTTTTAATGAAGATTTTTTTGGAACACAAGTTTTTCCCCGAACTTTTTCAATTACTAAGAAAAATCAAACCTGAAGAGGAGCCAAGTCAAACGTGGTGACAGTGGCTCTGCGATTTCTATCAATGACTCTTGGTTTTCTCAACATCTGAAGGATAATTTGCTTATTTCTGATAGAAGAGAAAAGAGAAGATTTCAACGTTTGCCACCCAGACAAATAACTATATATTCGAATGGAAGGCGACAAAAAAAAAAGAAATGAAAACTTATCGCGCAGAAAAATCAAAGAAAAATCACTGTTTGTTAGTGGGCATGACTATGTGTTTTCTCAAGATCAAACCCTACAAAAAATGGCTGTTATAATCTGTGAAGTACACATGAAAAGAACACAAATACAGTGTTCTCATATCAAAAGAAAAAGTGCCTAATCAAAAGTATACCAATAAAAAGAGCTCTCTTCATTAGCAACACGAGAAAAAAATGTGAAGAGGTCAGAGAGGGATTAGATGAGTGAAAGGAAATAGAAAGGGACAGATAGAGAGAAAGGAGGGAGAGTGGACCGTACAAGGACACACTCATGAATGAAGAGTCGTAATTGCAGGTGTGTGTGCGGAGAAGGACCCGACAGACTGTGGGTATATCAAATTCCATAGGACCCTAATAAGAGGAGTAGAGATGTGTTTTGACAAGCTAGTACAAAAGCCATGAGAAATGTAGAGTTTTGAAAACTTTCTTGGGATGTCTTGAGGTCAGAAGGTTCTCACAATAGAAAAAGAAAACCATATGGCACAAAAATGTGTCTACTGATGAATTAGGTTCGGGAAGGCGGAACAATAGGCGGCAACGTATTGCAACAAAGACGTTGATCTCCAACTGTGATTCAATTTCGTTTGATTTGATTTTAACCCAAACTAACCCCCCTCCCACCCTCTCATCTCAAAATGACCTATTTTCAACCATATCTGTGTCTATATACAGAAGCCGATTGTTCTCCCTCATTCATATCACCACATAATCAGTCGGGCGACGACTTTCTAAACTTTCACCCCTCTCATCGTATTCATATTATTATCAAGTGAAACTTACATAAGTCTTCTCACCGAACGCCGATGGCATCTTTGATTGTGTCCCTGTTCGAAACGGGCTTTCGGGCATCGTTCTGAAATTTATATCTTATCAAATTTGATTGAGAATAGTTGAATTGGTGTGTTGAATTCTCTCAAGTGTAAGAGATTATGAGGGACCGAAGTTTCGAAAAAGAAAGAGATTTTTCTGAGAAAAAACGAACTGGGCTTGGCAATGAATCGCGATCTAATTTTGTTTTTTTTTCAAATTTTCAACTTTTTTTTTCGAAAATTAATTTTTGGTTCAGAAAATTTCAATCCCTTTTTCTTCCTATTGCTCAGTTTTTGAAGAGTATTCAAATTTTCCTCATCTTCCTCTTGTTTTCATTTCCCACAGCTATACTGAAAGCTATTTTACTATCATGTCAACTATGACATTACGATTTTGCCATTAGCCATTCATCAATTATTTATAGTTTTGCAAGAGCAGAGAAAAAGAGAGAGAGAGAGAGAGAAAAGCCGATGGATGAGTTGAGCAGCTACACGTAGTGTAACGGAAGTCGAGGTGGGAGAAAAAATAGGTGCTCACCGAATTGATTTGATAGGAGAAGATAAAAGAAGAAGAGATTTTGATGAGCAAGAAGTGAATGTTTCAAGCGAGTATTATCAACATGCTCCTGATCAAAACATCAAACAGCTGTATGAAGACAACTCAATAAAAATAGAGCTCATAAGATAAGTGAGAGAAAAAGAAACTATAGAGAGAAAGAAAAACTGTTTGTCTATACTTCAAATTAAGTGAGAATACAACTAGGAGAGAGAAAAAGCTGTGATCTTTGTGTCACGTTTAAATGCAACTTGTTATTATTGGTGTAGAGAAGTTTCTAGAAAAGTTCTTTAAGATCATTTCATTTCGTTTCCTAAATATCATTTGACAGATCCATCAACCTATCATAAACTGAAAAAAGTTTCAAAAACCGGGTTCATGATCCGAGAGATCTACAATATGTGTACATATCGCGTGAAATACGATCTATGCTAACAGTAGGCAATTTTTTATGTTACTGGCAGCACCCCACGCAAAAAACAATTTAGGTAAACATTTCAATTTCAAAAGATATAAAGGGTATTTCAATGTTTTTCAGAAAAAAAAAATGCGAAATGAAAATAGTATTTCACGGAATTCGGAACCCGGAGTGCAAAAATTCGCGGAAACCGGAATAAAGATTTTAATATGGCTTCAAAATACTAAAGTTAAAGAAAATTGTTCTACTTACCTTGGTGATTTTGATTTCCTTATTGCTGGACTACCAAACATTACTGAAATCACAACAGTGATATTCGAGATAAAATTTCGTTCCACGAAATTTGTTAAACGGATTAAAAATTTACAAAATGGAATTGAAATCCAAAAAACAAAAAGAAATAGTTCGGCGACGTTCGAGGAATAAATCAATATATTTTGAATGGAACGGTACGTTTCACGCTAAACCGAGCGCTCGAGCGTTATTATGGATCATCGTACAGACATACACTGGTATTAATCTTTATAGTATGAACACCCTACAGATGACCAGGAAACATGTGCTACAATGAAACACCAATTAGAAGGAAGAAAAATAAAATGGTTTTGGAATTTGGAATACGGAATATATACTTACTTTGAAAACGAAAAACTAATATCCCAATTTTCTGATTCACAAAATTTGAGTCATAACTCTCCCATAATTTTTTTTTTAATTTCAATTTTTTTTGTTCTCGAGGTCAAGGAAAAATTTATCACTCACCTTCTTGAATTAGTTTTTCTGATATCTGGACTACCAAACATTATTAAAATAAATCTTCTTTTTAGAGTATATTTCTAACAAAAAGAACAAAGAGGAAGAGGAATATGATAATGTCACTTTTCTCTTTATCATAATGTTTTTTATCAATCGTTTCCTTATGTGGAATATGCAAATACAGTTGACCCCTTATACTCCCTCTCCTCATTTTTCTTCTTCATATTCTAACTTACGTGCGTTCGTTGCCGGACATTTTTTCTTTTCTCGCAACTAATACCCGTGAACTTCAAACACAATAAAGATGACGCTTCTTTTTTCTTGATTAGCCTGGAAATTTCGAATTGAAAGTTTGTGTTTGGAAAAAATACGTGGGAGAACAAAGAAGAACAAAGAATGAATATAGTGCGTAGAAATGATTTGACGAAAAATGGGATCAAGAATTCAGAGAAAGCATTTTTCTCGAATTTCAATTGGAAGAAGACACGTACAAAAATAATGAACGTTGAAAAAGAGTGAAACGGGTGACGACAGTGGAAACAGCTGACCAGAGCAGAGAAAATCGGCCAGCTTTTCTTAACCTCACTGATAGCCAATCATATACACGCCTCGAGACCAGGTTGTAAATAGCAAAGAGTTGCAGGAGTGGGAATGATGAGAGAAAGAGAAGCTCCACTTTTCAATTTTCTTTGATTTCATGTTTTGTATACATGATATTGGCTAAGAAAATGTGAAAGAGAACGGTACAAAAAGTTGAATAATACTCGAAAGTCAAAAATGAAGAAATAAATCTTTTAAATAGAAAACATAGTACGATTCGTAGGCTTAATAACCGTTAGTCAGATGTACAGTGAGCAGAAAAAAAGCGATGCGCGAAGATGTTTTTCTCGCTTCTGTCATCCCTCCGTGGAATTGTTACGCCAACATAAACATACACTTTGTTAATTGGAATTAGCACACGGCAGGCGTTCTGGTGGCGCGTTGTTGAAAAAACTGTATACCACGGTCTAGATTTCGGACAAACAGCCTCAACGATTGCAGCTACTATCTGAAGTTTTTCATCGCTTCATCGAAAAATGAGGGGATGGAAAACTGATGAGATCTTGGATGAGAATAGGCCCTACTCTCTTAGCCTGATGTAGATTCTTGTTCTTCGTCAACCAACACAACCACGTAAATTCGTGGAACATCACTGTCATTTCAAACCGATTTCTTTTCTTCTGTTAGAAGAGAATAAAAACAAATAATGAACAGGACTAGTCATTGAGCTTTTTGTTTTATGACACCATTCTATCTCATAAAAATTTTTTAGTCGGACCAACAACATGTGGTAAATTTTACAGAGCAAGGCGGACAACATGAGAAGATAAATGTATTTCAAACAAAAAAAAAACTATTTCAAAGACAAAGGTTTTGATGTTTGGTTGGAAGATGGAAAATGAGAAAATGAGTATAAGATAGTGGCGTGGCGCCCGTATCAGTTGAACAAATCCCATGTTGCTCTGGTCCCTTAGAGTGTGTAATATCAGTGCCACATGATCCATCACTTTACCCCGCATCATCAAAAACTCGTGAAAAAACTATCTTTCAAAAGGTGCAACTTAATTAGCTGTTGAAATATGATACACATACTAAAATTAAATTGAAATTTTGCAACTTTTGATCTGAGATTCATTGAATATTTTTCCTCTTTTGTTTTGTGTTTGTTGAAAACAAAAATCATCTTTAGCCACAATTTTATTTTGTTCCGTCACCTAACCCATAAATTCGCAGGTCATTTATTCATTCATGACCGCACTGCGGTGCAGATTCTTTAGATCCGACGATAAGCGACGCGTTCGACAAATCCTTCCAATTGAAGCATGTTCAATTCTTCTTTAGGGATTCCAATCAACTTTTTGACGTTCGGGATTTGAAGAATCATTGGAGAAGAAACCCTCGTCTACTGTCTTATAACATTTGCAACTAAAGAAATGTCATTAATAAGGATGACGATAGAGTGTTTTATGAATCTTGAGAAAAGACCATTCTGAGGATTCTATTCAGTTATTATTAATTATCTATTTTTGAAAAGTGAATTACGTCTATTTTCAGACTTGTTTTGGTTATCCGGGAATAAATGCAAAATGACCTTCGTGCATCAAACAGAGAAAAAAAACATGTGTGTTGCTCATATTTTAAGCTGCAGTTTATCCAGTCCCTGACTCAATTTCGAATAGTTTTCTGAACTTATAATTCGTGTTCAAAAGTTGAACTTTTTTTTGATTTATCAAAAACATTTTCTTACGTAAATTCGCTTTAATAACCGTGATTTCATATTAATAAGAGATTATTAAACAAAGCCATTGTTCGTCATACTTTCAGTGTAAAAATTATTTTATAATTATGATAATGAGTGTTTGCCAATTCTGATAATTTAAAAATAAAAATGAGAGGAAGTCAGAAAAGTCTAGAAGTGCCGACAATGACGTCTGACAATTTGACAATCACATGAAAAATGATACGATTTATAATTTTTCCATCTGAAATTTCCCCTGATCGCAGAAAACTTAGAGAATTATTTCAGGCTTGTTCCAACGGTGTCTCCGAAAAGAGTTCCTCTTGATTTTCATTAATTCGAGATTTGTGAATTTATAAAAACTCAAAAAAGCTTCTGTAAACCCTACTTGGCATTCGAAAATTTGGTTCCTTCATTGGTGGTATTTATCTGTAAACAAGTGGTAAACAACACAACTTGGTTTTTTGAATCGGATGACTCAAAATTATATGTACATACCTTGCAAATAACGGAAAATTACATGTTACAGCATTAAAAAACTGAAATGTTGAAGAAAGTGATATGTCTATTTTGTGTTCATTATTTGTTGACAACCTGAAACATTTTTTGCTGATCACAAATTTTGAGATCCACTTATTTATAATATCTATGTCCAAAAGTTTAAAAAATGTATTGCAGAGCACATTTTGAGACCAACAAATCTGGTTTGAACGAGAACAATGGTTTCTGTCTGATTCTATAAGCAGATACCTCCATCGTAACCTGTATACGTAATCAGATGACAAACTAATGAAACGTAACATGCTGATTTTTGAAGCGCGAACTATATGTTTTTTCTTCGAGAATAGAAAATATATATGTTTATTTTACAGTAATTAGTGATTCACGTTCAAACGAATTGAATACATTTTCTAAATTCTAAATTTCTTTCGATGATGTCGTTTCACGGAAAAATTCATTTAATTAGAATAGAGTTTTTAATCAAGCTTTTAATTCCCACGGGTTCAATAGCAAGAAAACTTATAAATTCTGCATTTTCATTAGAATACCTCCCCTCCTTCCATTAATGATAGATAGACTATGACAAATCTTTTTTCAAATTCATCTGTCAAAACTTCACGAAGAGAACAGCATCAAAGTGTGCGTGAAGTACGCTATTCAATTCACACAAATTGAGAACGGAGCAAGGAAATGTATCATAAGATCAAAAATCCCAGGCAGCCTGAGTAGTTTATGCTTCCTGTGCTTTTTGTAGTCACTGCGGTGGTGGCAGAATTGAGTTGATTATTTGAATGAGTCAATTCAGAGTTTTTCACATTTCAATGACGTCTTTTCAACCCTGAAAAATCTAATTGAACGTCTTGCTCTCGACAATTATTCGAAGTTTTTCCTATTGTTTTTCACGTCATATTGTCTGCATGAGTTCAATGAAGTTATCACCCCCTTCATATCCTCATATCAATTGGATTAATCAAATACATTTGATAAGAACAAAAAACCATGTGAATCTTTCTACTACAGAGGAGATTAGATGTAATTAACTGGCAAAAAAAAAACTCGGAAATCCCCTCTTTTCCATATTCATTAATCTTGCTGGAAAGTGCATTGTTTCTATTTCCGTATAATATGTCTTCTCAAGTGTCAAAACGTGTAGAGATTATGCAAATTCATTATCCGAAGAAATAATACGTGTAGTGAGATTTGAAGCAAATATCAGTGAACATTATGCGTATTATCGTATTAATTTCAGAGAAAGAACCCGTAAGTGCAGAAGAAGATGAAGATAAAGAAAATCATCAGAACAAGCTGATACGAGAATGATTCGAAAAAACGAATCTACAATAAATATGAAAACAATTCGATAACTATTCCTATAATGACCGTAATACAATGATACATGAAAATAAATAATAAGTTAGGAAAAAATATCACAGAAAAATGACACGCAGAGATCAGGAAAGGATTGAAATCAAAAGTTTAGATATGACATTAAAAGATCACCCACTAATCTATTAACCTAGTTTGTTCAAAGAAAAGATTAAACGAATAAAGATTTCGTTTTTGAACGGCTCGACTTTTTCCTCTTTACACATACGAAATCGCTTGGCTCAATTTCTTTGTTCAATCTGAAAGTAATAGACTTAGGATATAGTCTGTATGTATTATAAACTTACGGAATGCATTTCAGCATATTATTCTTATGCCGTGCTTGAACTCGGAAAAGTACTTTATCATTCTTAGCTGATTGTCGGAGATACATGAATGTAGATTCACATCGTGTTATGACTGATGGTCGAGTCGTACCTGAAATATGATGAGATTAACGTTTTGCAATCGGATGATTTATCTTCTAGACTTAGCATAGGATTAAAATACTAGCACAACATATTATATTAGAAATGTTTCCGGACAACATTTCTCTCATGTATTTAGCTTTTCAAAAGATGATGTGCTTTTAAATCTCGTTTTAAGAAGACTTACGTAAGTCGCAAGCCGAGAATGAATCACTGTAAGATATCGGATTGTGAGCAATATCGGTAGATGCCACAAATACATCGGGACAACACTGGAAAAAGATCAATGAACAAAACTATGCAAGAGATAATCAGAATTACCGGCTTTCGTTTGCTGGTTGATTCGAAGTTCACCCACGTGATTTCGAGTGATGGTGGAAGTTGAATCATACAGTACTTGCTATTCAAATTGTTCTCCAATACTATTGTATGATCAACCAAGTCGAAAAGATTTTTGGCCCATTCAGCACAACCTGTAATCGTGTACGTATCAATAAAAGTGTAACCTGAATTAGATGTCATTTTGATAACATAAATAAGTGACGCCACACACATAGAACATATTTCTACGAAAAGGCCACACACGGCTGTTTCCGCTCACTCACCAAGTGTGATAATCGGAGTGATATGTATACTGATGGTCACTGATTCAGAGGCATCAAAAAGGAAATGATGAAGTCCGGCTCCAACTTGCTCTTCTTGATGCGGTCGGTCGCACATTGTGGAGAGGTTCTCGCTTGATGTCGTCTGGAAATTATTTATTGGTATGGAAGAACAATATAAAGATGGCATTTAAGGTTCAGTACCTCGCATGTCCTTTCTGAAGGCCTGATGTAAGCCATGCTTCCTTCAGGTACAACCAAAGTAATGTCACATTGAGATGGAGGCAACATTGGATCCGATTTGAATGAAAATATTCCCGATTCAGTGATGCTATGAACACATTCTAGAATGAGAAATAGATTGTTGATTAAACCCTTAGAACATTCACTTACCTATACTATTCTCTTCAACAGTTTTTAATAGATTGATGAAGTCCGAGAAAGAGGAGGTGACATAACAAAGGTTTAACAGAAGGACATAGGTGATAGAATATAGCCTTTCCAATTTGAACATTATCTGAAAATGAATACAATGAGAAGCTTAGAAAGATGCAAGCGAAATAATGGGCGGAGCGTAAAGAAGTGGGAGAGCAGGGCAGAAGACTCGATTATTTTTATATACCAAAAAATGTCAGATACTTTTTTGGAATAGGAGGCTGAATCACTAATTGAGGCTTACACCTTAACATTAAGTGTCTCTTGTGATAAATTTACGTATGTTGAAAATAATACGTAAGATCAAAACGTGAGCAATGAGGGTGTACAATATAGAGTAATGGACCCCGCGGAAAGAGAGAAATGGGCGGAGCCAGAGAGGAGACCGCGCCCCAAAAGACTAGCTGGCGTAATATGGAATTAAATTGTAGCGTTCTTTTTTCTGTTCGCCTTTCGACTTCGAGTCTAAGATAATTGTGTTAAATAAAAAAGTATGAAGTGCACACAATTATGTGATGCGTGTTTCCCTGATCATGTTTTTCAAGAATAAGAATGAGTGTAAGGGGGATGAACTCAAAAGTCCGATCGTTTTCTAACAGAAACACGTCAAATTCAAAAAAACACTGTAAGAACTATCACGCGTGGGCTTTGAGACGCGTTCGGCTTATTTCATTCTAGACTAAATGACATCTTAAAGTCTTAGATTATTCATGATAGTAAATTTAAGGATATCTGGCTTTGACCATTTTGCACAAACTACGACCTTGATAAAGTCTAAATGTAGAAGCAATCGGCGCGTAAAGAAATTGGTGGTGAGGAGTCAGCGGCCTACGTCAAATCAAACGTATCTATGCTCCTGGTTTTGGTTTTTCCATGATTTTTGATGAGCAGCTTAATTTCTGAAGACATTTCTAAGGAACACTAAATCAGCAGGAAATATTGTCAAATATTTTGATTCCTATTTATAAATGCATCTATATTTTGTGATGTTCCGGTAGACACTTGAAATATTAATGAGGAATGATGTAACTATAAGTCTGGATCCTATTCTTATGGACCTCATAATAGAAAATGTGAATAATACAATGGACATTTGGAAACAAAAATCTTCGAATGTGGAATCAAGTGGAATGAAAATAATATTGAAAATAGAGTCAGAACTATGACTAGGTGGCATGTTTATGATTAAGACTTAAAATCAGAATGCACGAATCCGTCATTCAGGCAGAAAAAAAACTAAGGAACATCAACACATTTTGGTATAGAAAAAAAGGCCGAAAGTCATAAACAATGAGTCGAAACAAATCAGAAAGGAGGGATTTTGTGGTTTCTTTTGAAAAACACCATTTCACAAAGAACACCCTACAGTACCCAATTTGTGACAGACTTATTACATATTTTTATATGAAAATATCACCAGGCCTGTGTTTTTATCAAAAATAAGACAGAAAAATAATAGGTATGAAAAATACATCTAGTCTGATTATGAGACATTGTCAGAATTTTTTTCTTCTAGTATACCACCAACAAGAAGAAAGGCCAGTTTTCAGAGAAAGCTTAATATTGAGCCTACGGATTCTAAAAACGGACGTCAAGAAGGTGTTGGGGTGGAGGATGATCGGCTAGTACAAACCACTACTGTAGCTTTGTTGGATGGAGGGAAAAGCTCATCAAACCAATCAACAACACAAGTGCAAGTAGATCAAGATGAAGCACACATTCTATTGAGTGGGTTTTGTCTTCTACTCCCATGATTGACAGAGATTACCGGAGGTGTTGAAAAAGCTGACAATAGGATTGCGGTGACAAATGTTAGATTTCATAGAAATTCATATCAGAAAATTAGGCTGATGAGCTTCTAGGTCGGTCATTTGAGCTGATCAGTCATGATCAATCAGCAATAATGTAACAAAAGATAAAAGTCAGAAAGTTGGTTTGACTACCAGATATGCGCCTACCAAAAATCTGTGATCACAATCCATATCGAGGGGAAAATTCAAGTGGAAAACTCTGGTAACTTGCACATTACGTCCAACTACGTAATAATGTGCAAAAGTTCTAGATAGCCAACTCTATTTGAGCAACCAGGAACTCATTTCCGCAGATGTTAATTTCTACTCGAAGAAATTAACATCTACTATCATTTAGCCAGAAAACATGATCATCTCGAGCAAAGTTCATAGGATATGATATGTGTTGAAAATGTTTTTCAGATTTGTCACAACGAACAAATTTGAGAAAATGCGAGGAACTTTGTGAATGCAAATTACAGCACATATCAATTCACACAAACATTGCACTGGTGGTAAACAATTCGATGGGTGACACACAAGCAGAAAGAATAGAAATGTAGTAGTAATCTGGTAAGAGAGACTACGGAGATTTGTGTATGTGATCTATCGTTTGACAGAAATGTTAAATAAGGGCTTGACAATGGATAAAAACGGAGCGGAGGGCTTTGAGTCATTTCGTCACGGATGGACAGAATTATCCAAATCCAATTTTGAGGAGGATTTTGACTGGACAACAGACAACAAGAATTGGAACACACGCATTTGTCCTTCTGAAGGCATGGTCATCTCTCCGGAATAAATTAATTCAATAATAAAGAACAAAAACAGACGTCACTTGAGGGGAGAACTGAAAATGGAACGTGGGCTGTTGAAGTACGTTACCGAAGAATGCTTAACTAATTCCAGAAGCTGGACGTCCTTTTCCTTCTATTTTGATCGTGAAAATTTGATTAATAACATGGAATTGGCACAACGATGACAAAAACAAAAGAAAAATGAGCAAAATAATGATATGACCATATCCCTCAAAGGCGGAATATAAGTGTTTCTTCCAAAAAAAAGCTGGAACAAACATTCAAAAAACCATGACGGGATGAAAAAGCGATGACGAACACTGGAGCTACTTATGAAAAATTGGAAGACGATTAGATCTTTTGAAAACACAGTTTTAGCGTTAGGTTCTGATAAAGATGCCCATAGATCGGTATGAATAAGCATTTGCGATCAAACAATCCAAAACGCTACAGTATGCCTTGAAAGAACAAGTGAAAAGAATGATAGGAGTTTTCTAAGAATAGTTGTTGGAAATACCAAAGAGATTAGAATTAGGACATTATCTAGTCATCTTGGTTTTTTCGGAGGCAATCATCCGTCTTTTCTTCTAATAGGACAAATGTCGTAGAGGGTGTGGAATTAACTGATCCATCAGATGTTTATAGACTAATGATTTAATGTCTTGAGTCAATGAATACAACTATTAGGATGACTCTTTTAATAGTCTGCGTAAATCCTGAAGTACAAAGTGAACATCATACCTCCAGACACTTCAAAAATAATTATGAGTGAGATCGGACTGAAATAGGGTGTCACAAGTCTTGGAGTTTAGTTTAGGATTAGAGTCGAAATTGTCAAAAAAAGAAAATCTTTTAACTCTAGGTCTTTATTGTAAGGATAACAACGGTTTAGCTTTTCCATCTTTCATTCATTGATGTAGTGTGTAAAACCTAAAATAAAACAAAAACAAAAACAAAAACGTAAGACCCACGCGATCCTGGGAGTATTGACTCAATTAATCTCTAGACAATCGTCAAGAAATTCACAAACCAAGGATCAAGGAAGTAACGGAATCGGTCTCAGAGTAAAGTATCTAGATTATCCATTCAAAAGGGGAGGAGACATGAGGATAAATTTGAAAAAATGGAAGATTTGTCCTCAATATGCAGATAAAGTTTCGAATGACTCAACTCCGAAAAGAAGTTTGGTGTTGAAAATGGTGGAGATCTTGAAGCAGATGCCACCCGCAAAACAACAAAATAGGCTACACTCCTAGAAAGCTCTCATTAAAATGAATCATGAATGTTCTCGTCTCATTTAGCAAACTCAAATGTTTTTGTAACATTCACAAATTTTTTATCTTGTCTACCAACTTTTCTTTTCGGTTCTTTTCAAAAAAAAACAATGTGCGATTTGAGGAAACGGAAGTGATAAATTCAAAATTTCCAAATTAAAAGAAAACTGACACAAAGAACACATAGTGTATTTTATAAGTAATCCCAAATTGAACGTTCAGGAGGAATTTATATCTCTCCTTTTAGGATTAGGGCGGACGGATCATCGTACTAGTGCTTGGTAGAGCATGTACATCAGTTTTATTTTATGGTTGAAAAGTAATTTCTTCCAACCAGAAACCTAGAATCAGGTACTTCTTAATAAATGTAGTTTTAATCTGATTTGAAATACAAAAGATTGACTCCGGTTTGATATATAGTAGTACTAAACCTATAGATCAAATATTGTTGTGGACTGAACATAGATCCAATTGGGAGAAGATACAAAAAAATGTATTTGTCTCATAGTTTTGGTCCGGTGGCATTTCGTTGTCTTATTTTCCGGTTAATTCATTATTCATAAAAAATGACCATTTTCTTCCGGGAAGGATGGCTGGAAGCGAGTTAAGTCATTTCGACAGACACAAAAAAATAATGAACAAAAAATAAAATGATGTCTACGGAGTCATCATTTTCAGGGGGAAAAACTAAAATTTACGTGTATTTTTGAATTCGTAATATTTGAATGACTAGGTTTAAGCAGACTGGATTTTAAATTTAAGCCGTACTTATTACTTTGACTTGTGGTAGTAGCGGTGAGCAAGAAAACGATGTATAAAATAAAGATCATTTAATGAAAACTGTTCATATTTTAAAATGTTTCAAATTCAAAGCACAACAAACATCATTCCGATTCCTTTAAAGCAAAGAATACACAAAAAAATGAAAACACATTAACTGATTGTATAAGCAACATCACCTCCAACAAATATAAGATTTGGATCATTCTTGGTAGGAGCTTTAGTTTTAACGCACAAGGAGGCTGAATGAATATATCCCTTTAGACACTAACAAAGATGACTATTCTCGAGTAAAATGAAAATTCAAAGAACGGTTTGAAAAGTTGAATGAAAACACATTAATTACAAACAAAAATACTATATCAGACTGAGTTTTATATCCGGTGGGTAAATGAGCACACGTATTATTCCGTATTTGCAGAAAATCTACAGATTTATTGTCTAGATCCTCATTGAAATCAAGAAATCAGTATTCGGTCCGGGAAAAGAGAAGTGTGAACACTTGTTCCCATAGAAACATACTGTAGCTCATAATCCTTTTTTCTATCATTTACAATCATAATCTCCAAATTCCATGCGTAGACAATGTCTCATTTGGACCAAGTCAAAGACAATGCTGACCGGATAAAACCCGAACAGCGTAAAATTCGTGCGCACGCTTAATCGGGCCCGAGGTGTTTTTGGCTGGTTTCTGATGTCACCAAGCTTATTTGAACTTGAATGTGTCGTACATTTGATCTTGAAACTTTTCTCTTAATTTGGCCGAAGTTCAGCACATGTTCTAGATAAAGCAAAAGAAAGGTGTGGGGGATAATAGACGCATCATTAAGATGTGTCGGACACAGAAACACGATGAAAATGAATCAGAACCATGTTGACTACTAATACGAGACACACATTTTCTGATGTCGATTTGGATTTAAGATTTTAGATCATTGGGTTGTGGGTCAAAGGGTTGTAGTGTGGGTCACGGATTAGGAAGTCTGGCATTTGAATATGTATCCACCCACTAGAACGTCAGTTTGTACAAATTTATAACATCATCATGATCAGGAAACAAATAACGAATCAGTAGACCGCTCAGGAAAAAGCCATATTAGGGTCATTTGCAGGTGCAATCAAAATTAAGTGGCTATGACAAGTAAAGGAGGGCTACATTTGCACCTGTAACCTTATTTGACGACACGTCAACGCGTTCGCGTCTATGACAAGGATATATGGTTCCAGAGAACAGGTACAGAAATATCAGTGATTAATTCAAATGAATTGGGCTGGCGCCGTTCACCGGAAATAGGGGTGGGAATGTTTACATCCGTTGTGAAAAATGCTTTTAATTGAGTTTTCATCTCTGACAAATGATTCAGGAAAAGACGACGGTTTTCACTTCCGCCCCAGAGCAAGTTCATGAGATATTCGCCTTGAGCTAATTTCAGAGAACCCTTTTCTAGGAGAAAAATGCAATGCCAAAAGTGTATTCAATATTATTATGATTATGCAACCTTTATAAGTTGCTCTGCTTCTTTATGTTGAAAACTTATGAAAGTCGTATTAATCATATTATCTAAGTATAGACAAGCCACGTCTGGAGTGTTTCAGCCAACCATATTTTGTAGGAGTCATATAACTCAATTCCAGGTGCGCATGATGAATAGGGCATGGCGATCTAGTCTACGTAGGCGATAAATAAGGTAAATTGAATGACTGAGCAATAGCAGAACTGATTCCACAAATAAAAAAAAGAAGTTTTAGAAAGTTCTCTGAGTACACCTTTGATCTGTTCAGGGGATTGGTGGATCGACAACAAAATTCGGAGGCATCAGAAATCGAAATGTGGTAGAATTCGGACACCAAACAGCTGGAATTCAGAAGTCTGACTCCGGTTGCTAAATCTGGTAGGAATCAGAAACACATTGTAGAACGAAAAACTTAGTATCAGATCTCCCAAATATAACGAATCAGAGAAAAAATTCAGCGAAGAAAAGAAGGGAGGCTGAAACTTTTCTGACTCAGAATTTTAAAAATTTAAGGCAACCATAAATTGAGAAAAAGACAAACAAGTTGCAGAAAAAACTGGTAGGCAAAGATCAAATTGAAGATTCGGAAACCAAGAGTTAATGTTATTCGAGTTCTGATGCATATATGATCTAAAGTAATCCGGAAGGAGTCAGCTCACATTAGATCGTTAGCAAACAAGTTTGATTTCCAAGAATAAAATTTACCAATGATAAAACTACAGTATCTTTAAGTAGAGAGATTATTTTAATCAAATCCTATTCTGTCTGCAGATATGCAAAAGATTATTCTCATAAATGCTGAAGAAAAGAAGATTGGAAGCGGAAGGATCATACAAAAAATGTTTTCCGAAAACCAAATAAAAAAAACATAATCAAAAAACGGCAGATGATAAGTGAATGAACGTTATTTGATTTACGTAAATAGTGGTGGGTTGTGAAGGTTGGTTGAGTTCAACCGACGTTTCAATAACTAGATAATCAAAATTTTATTATGATACATCGTTTTGATGTTTCAACTTTTGTTTTCTAAATAGACCATTCAGGAAAGTTTTCTTGCTTTTAAGAGTTCTAATAAGTGCTACGACTACAACCAACACGCGCATCCTGTCAAAACGCCTCCAGTAGCATGTTATTTCCCTTTAAATGACATTTGTCACTACACGTTATGTTTATCAATTTTACGTTTATTTACTCGTCATCTCAAGGAAACTTCTAAGAAGTGTTGGAAGAGTGAGTCAATTCCGGTGCAGCTTGTTTAGAATCTTCAAAGTTCAAGCAAAGATCGCAAATAAGCATGTGTTTTTTTCAATGTTGCTCTGAAAGATGCAGTAAAATCCGGGATTGACATTTAAACCACTCATAAGTGAGGGTGGTGTCAAAGAGTGCGGAGGAAAATAAGTGAGGGTGGTATTAAAAGAAGAAAAGGAAATGATGCGGTCAGTATGAAAGAAATAAAAAGAGCAGACATCTCGGAGCTAAATTAATACAAAACCCAAGAAAAATCAGAATTCATTAATCATCAGTGACATTTTGAATAAAATTGTATCAAAAGATACAATTAAGATCTGGAAGATAATTTTTACAATTTCAAGCTACATTATTATTCATTAAAAATGGTCTTGTTGAACATTTTCCAAAGCTTCCCAAAAACCCATAATCTGGATACGGTAGCTACACCAACAACATGTTGGAAACCACATACTTTCAATTTCTGTCTACCAATAATTCCGATAAATGCTAATCTCCAGTGTTCAAAAAAAGTTAATCTGATTTCTTGAAACGTTTGGAATAGAATCATCATTCGGTCAAATATCAAGAATTCTGAGAAAGTGAGATAAGCTAACTAGATAAGATAGAAATGGGAAATTTATGATCGAGGGATGTCCTTGTTTTCTGATATCTCATAGATTTCAACTCTTGATTTTTTCACTGAGTGACTGATCTTGTGAAACTATAGCTAGGCCAATTTTTAAGATTAATCCTGTAAGGTGTTCAAAAGATAATCCGTTTCAATCAAAAATTTAAAAATCAAATGTATCAAAATTATGATTTCGAACATTTGAACATGGAAGAATCTCTAGTTTTTTGAGCTAAAAACAGAATGAAATGTCTAGGAACGGATAATTGTGGATGTTAAGGGTCCTTAGGATCCCATTCATGAAACAATGAATCTCCAATTTCAAGTCTCAATTTCAATGGACCTCCCACTTCAACATGTCTAGATGGTTTTCAGTGACGAATCTCAGATTACTCTTTCAGAAAAAAAAAAGTTGTCGCCATATAAGAAAATGATTCAGAACAACTGAAATGCCATGCGTATTTTTCTTACCTATTGTTGTATTTTGTAGTAGTAGTAGTGGTAGTAGAATAGGAATGTGCTGTTGAAGACAAAGAAAACGGCGGACGGCTGAAATTACGTTTTGACTGCTCTGAGTGATAGTAAATTTAAAAATAAACGATGAGGTTTATAAATATTACAGCTGATATTAAAACAGTTGCACATGTTTCAATTCAGTCGTAGAAACTTCATTAAACAACTCCAAAAAACAATGAACAACTGAAATCGGAGGAGCTGATCATTTCTATTTTAGTCACGTTGAACTTAGAGATCACACTATTCTCGAATCCTTTAGTTGGTCAGGAACGCTTTTAAGGTCTATTGAAAATGTTCTAGGCGAACCATTGAAGCGAACGGATTATAAGCTGTCTGCACTTATATTCAAATGCACAATTGTGAAATGAAGCCAAGAGAATGGACTAAAGTCTGTGGAACGTTTAAAAAATGGAGTAAAGAAAATGACGTGAGGAGGCGGAACGTTTTGTACTGAACCCAGACATTCCTAAATGTGTTCAAACAATAGGAAATTTTGAGCTGCTTCCTTATAAGTCTTCGACCCGGAATTTAATTGAATCAACACATCTTCGAGATAATGAAAGATAAGAGAAAAGATTCAAAGATGAATCCTGGGTTGTTGGTAGATTACACTTATGACTCTTGTTTTGATTACCTATGAGTGTTCAGGAAACATTTCTTGGTACTTGGGATTTCCCATTTTTAAAGAAGAGATCAACGGATTATTCTAACAGTAAATCACTAGACAATCTCGTTTTATCTTTATTTTAACAAAGTGCTCGCACGTTTTGAAGTATCCGAATTATCGAGAAAGCAGATTTCGGAACATCAAGAAAAATATAAGGGGGGAATTGTGATTTCTGTATCTTAATTGTACAAAAAAGATAGATCATGATCTACACGATAATATGTTTTTTGTCGTTAACCAAGAGATCTAGAGGTCGAACCTGTTTTCAAGGTGGTGTTTTGCTATTGTTTGATTTCTGAATTGTTGTTTATGCTTACTGTAGTAAAAAAGGGAACAGTTTGAAAGAAAATAATTGTTACTACGATTACACTCTACTTAAGGACCAGCACAGAAAAAATTATCTAATGACTGCTTTTTGACCGGCATAAGACTGGAATCTAAACCTGACAAGATTATGAAAGCTTATTATACTAAATTCAAACACTGTTTGTGATCCGATCGGACATGTTGACACGATTAACACATTTTTGTGATTGCCTGAAAAAGAAGTAGCTGAAAATAGACGGGTGTTTTTATGTAAGATCATTCTCGGTACAGTATCCCAGAACATAACTTGATTTTGTTTACAAAAAGAGATTTGCGATGGGAAAACCGGATGACCTCTGTTCAATTAGGCTCAGACTGTTTTATTCAAATGATGCAGACAAACCTATCCAATTACCAAAAGATAAACGAAAGACAACAATTCTTAAGCAGTCAACAAATTTGTGGTTTGTGAGCATGTTTCTAGTTTGTTCGAAAAATCTAAAATCAAGCACGTTGTCTGTACACATACCCACCAAGTGCAATTTGTGATAACAACGCCATGTTTTCACTTCGTTTTGTCATTTCACCTTCATTGACGCCATGTGGGAAAAAGCCCAGAAGCCATTCAAGAAATTATGACATGTCCTTATCAAAATGCTCAAAAACGTGGCTAATTTTCGATGGAATTCCAGTTATGACTAACGAATTTGGTCTTTTAGATTCTCGAGTAACGTTTCAGACAATCCGCTTTGCTTGCAATCTATTGCGTAGGTGACGCTTGATCAGGATCATGAAATGGGGGATAACAGGGATCAATGAGATTTCCTGTTTTTACGATTGAACTCTCTTTTGTTGAATCACGAAAAATCACGACTCCTTGCTAGAACACAACAGAAAAGATGAAATAAAGTTGGAAAGGGACTACAAATTCAGTAGACTAATTCAAGAAATCTAGAATAAGCTCTGAGATTAAGCTTAATGTGCGAATGGGAGTGGCTTATACCCACCCGGCTACAAAAGAACACTATGTGTAAGGAATGAGATTTGAAATTAGAAGTCATTTGGCCCGTTTTGCAGAAGGGGGACAAATGGAACCCTCCAAAATTACATGGGTTCACTGGAGACGACATCGTTCTTCGTTTTTTGTTCTCTCTCTTCCATTATTCTCTTATTCTCTTCCACACCCTCCTCATTTGGAACAAGAAAAGATGAGGAAAAACGGGTGGGCGAGACGAGATTGAGAATCTAAAAAGGTCCCGTTCTTTGGATGAGTCAGTGATGGATGGCTACAAAATGTGTGACGTTACTTGGCCGAATTTGAAATTACGAAATGAAGCGTATTCTCGAAATTTGCTGAATAAGGTTATATCGGGCGGTTGGTGACGAGACGCTTTTTTTTTTTGGAAGAGGAGAACCTGAAGGAAGAAGTAGGGGGACCCTTAGTTGCAGAAAAAAGAGAACTCCGTGTACTCAATTTGAGAAAGGTCAAGAAGGACATATTTAGAAGCAGGAAGGAAGTCAATGAAAAAACACACGTAGACATTTCGGATCTTTGGAGAATCCAACCTCAATTTCAGAGTTAAAAATATCGCGAAAAACTATTTTAGAAAACATCAAAATATCAAAAAGTTATGGTCAAAAACCAAAAAATCATAAAATTACACTTTTTGAACTGATTTCGAATTGAAACGAGATAAAATTTTCTGGGCGTGGGAAAAAAGAACAAATTTAAATGAAAGTGAAAAAAGAATGATATCACAAAACACATAATTTAGAAATATAGTCTAATAGATACAAAGACCACCAACAAATTACATCTAAATTTAACTAGTTAATGAACGTTCAGAAGTCAAAAAAAAAGTATAAAAATCAAACCGTAATATAGACTGTAGTGAGAAGAGATACGATAAAGAATATTATACTAGCTTGCTATTCACATTCCTAATGATTCATGTTTTTGACCATCGTGAAAATTTGATCAAGATTCCCACTGACAGGATCATAAGATATAGGATATCGGCATGTTGGCCTTTTGATTTCAAATTTGTATAAACTTACAAGATGGCCTACATTTCAACCTATGGTCTTTAATATTGAAACCACTTTGAAAAAACACAAGGTCATGAACAACGAAAAACATCAAAAATTTGTGACGTTAAAAGAATAATGCGTTAAAACTTAGATTGCGCCTGATATCTTGCAAACAGTCTTTCTCGGTGTTGTGCGGAAGATTAGTAGACAGGAAAAGATGGAGATTTCGAGGTTACATCATTGCAGGAAATGCTTCCGAAAGGAATAAAAACCTAAAAAAAATGTTTTATGCCAGCAGACAACACTCATGAAAGCACAAATAAATCTGAAACATTCTTAGAATATCTGAATATTTGCAGTGGTTTTTCTGTTTATTACAATTTTAAATGATATCATTAAAAACCACCTGAGAATAAAATTGAACCAAGTACCACAAAAAGAAGGTTTTTGTCACGTATCACTAATTAATTTCGAAAGATTAGTTACTCGATGGCTAATCGAATTGTGTTCAAACAATGTGCCGATTCGGTTTTCTGTACATTTGCACTTCTCCAACTTTTCTAGCCATTTTTATTTTTTTTTTCGTTTTCGCTCATCGGGTTATGTAAATTATTCAAATGACACTACATATTATTCGAAAAGGTTATAAAGAAAATCATACGTGCTGTCTCGTCTCTTGCAGTCGAGTTCGTAAATCATAACTGATTTTTATCTATTCAGTTCAGATTAGGCGATACGTTGTTTACCGTATTCATTTTACAACTCGTTCATTTACAGGATTGGACCAGAGATGGGAACAAGTATGTGGCCAGGAGCGAAAACTAAAGTGGCTGAGTTTTTCAATAATAATCATGTAAGTGATATAAGTGATACTATATACATAGAAAAATAGAGAAAGTGATTTTAGGTCAATCAGATCGTCACATTCACTATTATTGTCACTGGCTTATATGTATCGATGGTCTCAATTACCGGTCAGAACTTCCGTATGTTCATTACAAAACCTATGACGTAGATTATTATTTTTATTGCAGTCCACCCACTCTCGCCAGTAACTTCCAATACTTTGAATTTGCAAAATGCGGCCAATGAAATCCTCCACTCAATTATTTCTTGCTTCATGATGACCGTGCTGGCGGTGGCCGCAGGAAAGCTTGTCAAATTTGTCTACATCCCGTCTTTAATTGGTTTGTTGTCGGGATCAACAACTAAAAAGAGAAGAAGGAAGAGGGGGTGGCATTTCCATTTTTAAAATTAGTAGTAGTCCATTAGAAGGAATGCTCTTGAAAGCTGACGAGTTTAGTATTATTTTAAGTAAAATCGGTAATTCATAGGATGCATGCTGGTCGGAATAGCAATGAGAAATGTGCCGCAGTTCGGAGAATTGTTTTATATCAACGAGTACTGGCAATTCATTCTACGTAAACTCTCCTTGGTGGTCATTATTATCCGATGGGGGATCTCCATAAATGTTCGGTTCATCAAAAAGAACTATGTAAGAAAGATCAGCGGTGGGCACAAAACACAAAAATGTAACGTTGAATGGGAAATGATGTATGAGAAAAGATAAGTTGTCATCCAAAAAAACAGTTTATGTTGTTTGTTTTGCTTTTTGATTCTTGAATTTAAAAACATTGCTCTGATCAAATTCAAAGAGGAGATCAAACTTGATCACTATGACTATATATTATGGATCTAGGGTTTAAAATATGAATATCAAAACATAACAAGTATAAGTCATATAACTCCATTCACGAGTTTGTAAGAAAAATGAATGATCAAAATAATAAAGAGAAAGTTTCAGATTTTCCCTCCAATACTAGGGATCGGATCCGCTTTCTCTGAAGCTATAGCAATATGTTTCACTGCTTGCTTCTTTTTTGACTTTCCAATTGCACTTGGAATAATCTGCGGTTTTGTGGTTGCTACAGTATCACCAGCGGTTGGAATGCCCACTATGCTACACTTGAAGGAGCAGGGTATTGGAATAGTTAAAGTAAGAGTCAAACTACACATACAAAAATGTTTTCGAAGAGTTAGATTCTGACCTGACTCAATATTTTTCAGAACATTCCTGATGTGGTTCCAGCTGCGTGCTGTTTTGACAATTTCATATCGCTGCTGATATTTTCGGTAACATCGTCAGTCACTTACACACACGGTGCGTGCCTATCTAGAAACTGTTCTTTGGATTAAGGGAATGAAGAATGCGTTCTATTTCAGACGCCTTCTTCGCGACAATGGTAAAAAGTATCGGGGCCATCGTATTGGCGGCGATAATTGGTTGCGTCATTGGTTGGCTTCTTCGTTGGTTCCCTAAAAATGACAATAGACACACTCACTTTGCTCGGTTCCTGGTTATTGCGTCTTCTACGTATGCGGTTATAACAAGTAAATAAAAATAAACTTTGGCAATTGAAACATAATGGGGATATATTGAAACACGTTTTTATTTAGGTATGCTTGTTCTCGGATACCCATTTCCTGGAATCGTAGCTGGTTTATGTCTTTGTTGTGTTAGCACCACTCAATGGAGAGAAGATAACCCAAGAGGAGTATGTATTTAAAATACCATATTCAAAGCATCTTCTAAAATTACAGATCAAAGTACTTGTACATCAATTTGATAATTTATGGTATTTTGTAGCAGTTCCTCTACTTTTCTCTTTGGTCGGATACACATTTGATTTTGATAATGTTAGAAAACCAATAAGTTCAGTTTTTAATTTAATTAAGGTTTCAGTTGTCAGCTGCCGATTGGAAAACCGCATTCATTATAATTCTCGCTGGATGTTCTTTCCGGTTCATTTCTGCAATGGTTCTATCGTTCTATGGTCACTTCAATATCTATGAAGATTTAATTTTGGCATTGACTTTGATGCCAAAAGCTACAGTGCAATGTGCACTGGCACCTTCCCTTATTCTAATGACAAATGGCTTCCCAGAACTACGAGAGCAAACTAAGCTTGTGAGACTAAACTTGGGTGGCATTATTTGATTGATGGTTTTTGTTTGCAGATTGTCAACATTTGTATTATCGCAGTGATGGTGACAAGTCCAGTGGTGGAGATATTGCTTGATGTTTTGGCTCCAAGAATACTGAAAATAAAAGAGAGAACATCAATCTACAACAGAGACATAACAAATTCAACTATTCTGGATGAACTTGACTCCAAAACAAATCTTCAAATGACAAAATCTTCATCCACTAACAGTAAATCGAATCTGGATTCTAGAATCATCTACGAACTAAATCCCAATTTCGTGCCCATCAACTCCGAAAATGGAATTCCACGCCCCTATTACCAGTATTTTAATAACACAAATACGTTCCGAAACGGGATGCGTAATTGATTTGTGTTCTAGTCTAAAGATATGTTAGACAAACTACACAACGATTTTTGTATTTTCCTTATTTTCATTGTTTTTATAAAACACGGAAAATAAATTATTGAACCATTTTTTATTCCTTTTGTCAGTTGAGGAGAAAATATTTACGTGCGAACAAGTTTTCAATGAAAATTATTAATTTATGTTAATCTTTGCACCGGAAACGGCTCGAACCATTTTTGTATATTTTATTATTTCGCAATATTATAAAGAATTTGTAATTCTTGCAACACTGGTGACGTCAGAGATAATCTTATCAAAGACAATAAAAGCTGGGAAACTCCGTCTGGTTCGTACCAAATCTTATCAGCCTTCTCTCTTCTGAGAATTTTTGATTGTTTTACCGTTCACGAGAACTTGTCATTCAGTTGCCATTGCGGTCTGTTGATGTGTGGTGCTATTTATTAATTGGGAAGAAAACAAAGCGATCACTCTTCGGTAGATGTCATTTCTAAAAATACTTGTTTCATTGCTTCGAAAAATGACCAACTGGGTCACCATCTTCGTCTATAGTTTTTGAACTTTACAAAGAAAAAGGTTTTCATAGAAAGATATAGAGAAAGTACCTTTAGCTTCATTTTTTAGGTACAATTTGTAAAATTTTGAGCCTGTGAGTTTTCCCTTGCATGTGTTTTCAATACATTGTACATCAATAAACTTCACAATTTATGTTCCGAAAATACTTCCACCAAAGCTCCCTTTGTTGTTTTAAAAAACACATTTCCGACTACTGCCCTCTGAGTACAACAATTCAAAAAAACACGTAGATAAATCAGTCTGTTCCACCTTTTGTTTATCAGTATCTTTTAAAAATAACGTATAAAAAGAACACCAGAATGCACTCTATCCGTATAAATGATTTGTTTTCTGGTTCCTAGACGAAGTCCTCATATTATATGTTCTCTTTTCAGCATTTCCTTCCTTCACATCCTATTGAGCAAAAAACACTCTTGGCTTGCTTTCAAACATGTTTTCTTCTTTTTTTCTCTCTTTTTTTTCTTACTCCCTCTCTGGTCAGTTGTCTATTGGAAACATTTTTTTGTTGAATTTTCATACTGACTCATTCTTTTTCTCTTTTTGTTTCATGTAATTTCAAAAAAAAATTAAAAATTCAAATTTTTACGTGAAAAACTAGAAATCAGGGTGCGTCAACGTTAAAGGATTTGCATACTTGAAGCGGCAAGTAGCAACATTGAATAATAGTATATAATATGCAAAGGCGAAGAGGCGTCATGCGTTTTTGAATAAGTGTAACAGATTAAGCGGTAAGCACTCCCTCCCTCTCTCACTCCGAGAAAGGGAAGATAGTTTGTTGAAAGTTAGTAGCGGTGTGTGGAAGCAACACCGCAAACACGCACTCCGATGGGGCTCTCTTTTCATTCGGGACTCCATTTGACAGTTTGATCACACACTATCATTCATCTCTCTTCTTCATTATACACCTTTCATTTTCTTTTCCTCAACTTTTTTTCTCCGTTTTTTTCTCAAGAAGATCGGCTTTATCCAGTTATTTTTTTCAGTTATCAAACAATCACGTGGTGATCAAAACATAAAGAATGCATTGCGTAGCGAGATTACACAACACGCTACACAATTTCTTCAATAACAGAGAGGTCGGTTTCAAAAGATATCCTTTTTGCATTTTTTTTTTCTCAAAATTTAGATAAACTCAATAACAACAACACTACTTATCTTCATTTCTTTGTACATTTCTATTATCACTCTTCTGGGTGAGAATTTCTGTAAGTTTATATTATAGTAAACACTATTATCATTTATTGTTTTACAGTAAACCCTCTTGCTGACCATGTGAACCCAACGAATACTACAAGTGAAGATGTGACTGTTCGGTCAATATTTGTAATCTTTATCCTTCTGGTTGCTGGAATATTCGCTGCAAAGATTTCAAAGGCTTTGAGACTTCCACCTCTTTTTGGTAATTTTCAATTGTAATCTAATAATAATATAAGATTATTTTGTTTTCAGGATGCCTTGCATTAGGAATTGTTATCAAGAATATCACTGCTCTTGACCAATTCTTTGTATTCCCACCATTCGTTGAGACGATGATCAGAAAAATTGCACTCACAATGATTGTTATCCGATGGGGACTTGCAACTGATGTTCAATTCCTTTATGAAAACGCTGTAAGTTATTCAGAATCAAAATATATTGATTCTGAAAAATTATTCACAGGTTATGCCAGTTACCATTGGACTTGTATCAGTAATTGGAGAAATTATTGCCGTAACAATTGCTTCGTTCTTCATCCTCAATATCTCATTTGTCATGTCTATTTTCTGCGCGTAAGTATTTTTTAAAAAATATTTCGATCAAAGAATTGAATAATTTTAGACTGATTCTTGTGATTGTTTCACCAGCTGTAACAGTTCCAGCCATGATTTTGTTCAAGGAAAAGAGTTTGGGATCCTTGAAAAGGATTCCAGAAAATGTTCTTGCCGTTTGTTGCGTGGATAACCTTTTCTGTGTCGTCATCTTTATGGTTCTTTCTTCAATCATGTTCACTGATGGTTAGTATTATATTCTCCTAATTTTTCGTATTTTATTAATTTCAGCACCGATTGCCACTACAATTCTTCTTAACGCCGGAACGATTGTTTTTGGAATAATCGGAGGGGTGATTCTTGGATGGTTACTCTGGAGATTCCCAAGATCCGATGCTCCACATACTCAATTCGCAAGAATTACTCTTTTGGGAGCCATCTCCATTTCCTTGATGATTGGAACGTATTTGATCAAATATTCCTGTTCTGGATTTGTTGCCGCCCTGATTACCAGCGCAATGTGTGCCATGAAATGGAAAACTGACAACAAGGATAAGATTGATTGCGTTGAATCTACTTACAAATACATTTGGGACTCATTTGCTCTTCCACTACTTTTCATTTGTTTGGGAATGAAATTCGATTGCTCTACAGTAAGTAGTTAAATTTATATTTTTTCTTATAATTTTCTGTTTCAGTTAACCTGGGAAATCGTTTTCTTGTGCATCGCCGTCATCGCCATTGGTCTTCTTGTCAGAACAATCATTGTCATGTTGGTTACCCTTTCTTCACATATTAACTTCAAGGAGCAAATGGTGGTTGCATTGAGTTTGTTGCCTAGAGCCACATTCCAGGTAAATATTTTTCAAATTTCATCAAAAATTGAAAAATTCCAGGCTGATCTTGCTCCGACCCTCGTCCTCATGGCAGCTCCATTCCCTGACAAAGCTCAGGATGCTGCACTCATCATGAAAGCCGCTATTCTGTCTGTCTTAGTAACTGCTCCAATCTTTGACATCCTTCTCAACCTCATAGGATTAAAATGCCTTAGTCCATATAATCCACAAGTAAACCTCTAAATCTGGAAATTTTGTTGTAAGCCATAGTTATTACAGGATGCCCCAGCTATTGAAAAAAATTTTGACAAAAGCTACATGAACGGAGATCATGTGGACGAAACCATATATGCCGCTCGCCCAAAAACATACTCCGAGTATCGCAGTGAAACTGTTATCGAAAGATATTAAATTATATTAATTTATATTAAGTTCAAAAATTATACACAACCTTATTTTAGCTTTTTCAAAAACATCATTACTAACTTGAAAAAATGATTACGTTCAATCAGTTTTTTAACACTAACTAATATTCAATTTTATTCTTTGCTGTTATCAAAATTCAGTCTATTTCAATTTAAATTCAAATGACTTTATTTATCTGGAAAAGTTATTTTCCAATCCGATTTCCTTTTCTTAAACTTATTTCTAGCCAATTCCCAAATCTCAAATCCTGATTTAATGTCATGATTCTGTTAACAAACACCATCTTTTTGTATTTTTCTTATCATTGAAAATTATCTGATCTTATCAACCATTCCAGTTGAAATAAAAAAACAGTGATTCCCATTTACAAAAATATATTATTGTTGAATTCAGAGAAAAACAGAGAAGCAAGAAGCAAGGTACAAAAAGCAGTGCATAAATTAAGAAAAATGACCACATAGTCAACTTTTGGGAAACGGATGACTTCAAGAACCGAGAGGAGTTAAAAAGAAAATGATTTTTTTCAAATGACATGAGAATTTTTGGGGAGATTTCAAATTTGAATTGAACGACAAAGGCAAGTGTAAAAGCGGTGAAATTTACAGGCATGGAATGATTAAAAGCATTATTTTTGAAGAATTTTTTTCCGTTTTGTTTTTTAAACGCATTGAAATTAGAATTTTGGAGAGAGAAATTAAAGCAGAAGCGTTTGGCAGCTCGATCCGTTTTCCGGTTCATCGAGGTAAACAATGCTGCGTTGCGGCTCGGCGGCTGCTTGGCTTGGGCTTTCTGAATCTGTTTATAGTGTTGTTAAAATCTGTTGAGGCAATAAATGACAACGAAGAGAGTGCATGCATGTGACAACAAATTGGCTTCCTATTCTTCGTTCGATGTCGGTTGTAAAAGTTCTTAACCAAATATAACCAAATCAGTCAAAACATAAAATAAACTTACCAGAGATTACTGTAACTGGTTGTTCCTCGGGCGCCTTATTGCGATTAGCACGACGGAATGGGTTAGTGATCCTAGCAGTGCGTTCTAAAATAAAGCAAAGCTTAGAAAATGACTTATTAAGTTTAATATTTTACCAGTTATCACACGAATTGGTCCGGTTCCGGGGCGGCGAGCGAAGATACATGGGACGACTTTGGCAAACTCCTCACTGAAATTATTGAAGCTCAATATACTTGAAGATCCTTTCATTTAAATTTAATCCGTATAAATAAACTTCCTTATTGCGTCATCTACGTATAAAATTAATATTCCCGCGGTTATCACTAAATGTTACAAACTGGAACAGGAACATTGTTTGAATAGACGAGAAGGATTAAATTAAAATGCAAATCCTTTAAACCCACCGGAAGGTCTCATTCATGAATGCGTAGAGAATTGGATTCCATGCCGTGGCAGTCATACTCATAAGATGAACTGAGAGAAAAACAAAACTGAAGTAGCCTCTCATGAAATTGTCCAGTTTCAAGTCACGGAGACAGTTTCTGAAATTGAAATTGTATTTATCGGACGAAAGCCCATATTTCCTTACAACAAATTGAAGGGGAACCAGCAGATTGCAAAAATGACCACCATGACAATTAACATCCGAAGAAGACGTTTCTTTCTTTTGATATCCGATTTTCTCTCCGTCATACTCTGACGACTATTCAAGAACAACCAAATCTTTGTGTAACTGATAGCAATAAGTACAAACGGGAGGATGAACTGAAATAGAAAAATGAATAATGAGTACATATATTACTGTTCCACCTGAAGAATCATAACTACAATTCCAAAAATAGAACGGAATTCCGAGTTGCTCCAATCTTCACTACAGATGAGAAAATCGCATGGTTCACTGATATAATTAAGTTTCATGTTGATGGCATAAGGTGTGACTAGAAGTAATGAGCATAGCCAAATGAGTACGATGAAGGAGAGACATGACTGAAATATCGAAATAACTAGGATTCTATAATTCATTTGCTTACTCTCATGGACATCCGGTCATTTATATTGATATTTGAGGAATTGTGAACAATCACTATGTACCGATCAATTGCAATCGCCGTCAAAGTCCAGGTACTGATGAAGATGCTTGTACCTGTATAGTTTGATGAATGATCATATCCTGTCTAATTGTAAATTGATACCTTGGAACAGAGGTAGTCCATGACACAATCCTCCCCCGAAGATCCAATGTCCTATTGAGGTATATGTTGGTGTAAGCCACAATGATCTAAAGCAGAAAAAAGGATGTAAGATCTTAGTGCTGACCTCAGAAACTCACGTGAAATTAACCATAATGTCAGAGACCGCGAGGTTGGTTATGAAGATGTTTGTGATCGTCTGCATTCTTTTGTTTGTCATCACAACATACACCACCTAAACAAGTAAACGGATATTCAGAAGAACAATAAGAGCATGACTTACCAAAAAGTTACCAGAGCTGGCGACGATGAAAATAGCACAATACATAGCAATGAAGAATGGTCGAAAGTATTCCATTTCCATTGGGTTCTTTAAATAGAACTATTTTTTAAAAGTAATATAGAAAGAGTACTCACGTTTCTGATTTTGCATGTTGCCTGATAAGTTGGGGTCGTTTCATTTATAATAGAAGTCACTGTCATGAGATCGGTCGACATCTACAAAATGAAAAACATGTGAAGAAAATATGTTAAAAAATGAGGGAGACAATTTTTAACGGATGTGCGTGCCAGATCTCGTCCCGATTAGGCAAGTTCAAGATTTGACGTGAGAGACATTGATAGCAGGAAACATACTCAGAAAAAAAAAACTACGGATTTGACACGTTTCACGAAGCGGAAAGTGTTACGAGGACGTCTTCATTTTTGGAAACTCTGATGAGGTGGAAATAAAGGCGAGAAAGGTGTAGCCAGTCATGAAAATTTAATGATTTCGGCAACTTGACACTGCCTTGAATTGATGCTCTTCTGAGCTTTGAAATTTTCAAATTTTCAGCACATATTATAGAAAAAAGTGTAAGTTTTTTGTCTTCGCTATTTTCAAAGATGAAAAGTTTGCAATCCTAGAAGAGCAAGGCTTAAAGTGAGAAAAGAGGAGGCGAACTTTCAAGGAGAATCCATATACATGTGAGAATTTCTCTCATTTTCGCTTTTCAAAATTGTCGTGAGAGAGCGTCTTCCTACCAGGATAAACTACACACTCATTCATCTAGAATTTAGCTTAGACCAAAAAAAAAGATCCAAATGGGGGTAGTGGTACCAGAACACAAATCTCGAGGTTTTTTGATTTATGTTTCAAATAAATCTTGGATGAGAGAAAAAGAAATGGGGTTGAGAGCGAAATAAGGATTGAGATTTACTTCCAAGAACCGAAAAAAAAAACAAAAATGCGTCAAAATGAATGGAATGGATTTTTTGGTTTTCAAGATCAAAAATGGAGAAGAATATGAAAGGGGGAGCAAAAGAGAATGAAGAATAAGAGATAATGCGAGAAGTCCGGCAAATGAGAGAGAAATGGATTTAATCTCAAAATGGTGGTGGCGGGCCCTGAAACATTCATGAGATACTAGATTACTACGAGATAATGTTATTATCCTGATGAAAAAAATGCAGCTTTTTATCCTGCAATACTAGCATGATGAGAATGACCTTTCAGAGCAATGTTGTTTGATAGTTTTCTTCTTCTTCTTTTTGTCTATCTATAGTTTTCATCCGTCTATTTTTCTGAAATTCGACTCCAACAGCACGGAAATTGAATTTCGACCGAAGGAAGAAGACAAAAAAGTCGAGAAAAACTGGGAGGACTGGCGTAGTCCTTGAGGTGGAAAAGGAGAAACGTTGCACATGAACTAAAGTAAACATTTCTGAGAGGGTGGATAAGCTTTGGTGAAACTGAGACCAACCAGAAAAAAAAACTGAGAAAAGAAATAATAAAGTTAAGATCATGAAATTCGAAAATTATTTTCAGTTTCAGTCGGGAATCACTAAAATAAAATGTCACGAAGCAGGAATATGGTAAACGAGGAAATTATTACAATTTCTTGTTTTCGAGACAATTTTTGTTGATCCTCCAACTAGATACAAATTTTGTTTAATATCTAGATCCTCTAATGGACAACATAACAAAAATGAGTACAAACGCGTTTTCCAGACTGAAAATCTAATATGAGTAAGTAAAATGAATGAAGATTTGGACTCATTCAGAACAACCAGACTCATTGGGAAGAATGCATTTTTCATCATCGTCATATTCAATCTCAGAACTACAAATGGCAGAAATAATCTTGACCACCAGCTTTAATCCTTCCGTCACCGGTTTTGACTAGTATTACTACCAGGAAAAAAATTTTTGAGAGGTTCCATCGAAAACAGTGATTATACGTGCCTACTTGGAAAATGGTAGCTGGTCACGGGTAGATATTGAAATTACTATGTCCTTCTGTCATACCAAGAACAATTATCAGCTAGACTGAAATCAAGATTGATGTTCACTTACAAGCATCTTCCTCATAATCCAAGAGTGCCCTATTGATAATGTAAAAAAATAAAAAGTTCCTATATTAGAATTGAAAATAAATGTCAATCTTGTTTCCTTTCTGATCATGATATCATTACGGAAATAAGATCTCGGATGAACTTGATTTGCTTTCAAAAATGATATAGATCTTGATTATGTTGGGATCATCTCCCACCTTCTTAAAGTTAGCAAATGCGCTTTGCTCTATATAGCAGGAATTAAGGGTTAATCTGAAGATTTAAAATATGGTAAAAGGTTCGTGGAAATCATATGAAGAAACTAGTCTATAGGTGATGTGTTACATAGGTTTTGCAAGGTTTTTTGAAATATAAAGAGTTGAATGAGTGCTCACGAAATTTGAAGACTTTCAATAAAACATCATACATTAATTTTCTCATTATCTAGTTCAATTTCTTCTCCTTTTACTCTTATTCTCCAATTTTTAGTCCCTGTTTTTTCATCTCGCTCCTCAAAAAAAAGCAATTTCTCTATCTGTCAAGGCACAAAAAATCTCAGAAGATAAATGGTTCTTTTCAGAGGCTGAGAACAAAAAGAAAAAACTGATCGAAAAAGAAATTGGACCCAGTGAAAGAAAAATTATAGCATCTCAATCTTCGAGTACTCTCACCAACCAAAAGGAACTCAATCTCGACGATGTTTTATGCAAATGAATGAGAGGTTTTTTTGGGAATTTGAAGTGAAAAAGAGGAGTGAGTTGAGAAGAACCGCGGGTGCTTTGTGTTATTCATAGGGCTTCGTGAGTCGTTGTTTAAGGAATAATATTTCATTTATCCATTTTTGAAACGCGATATCATCAAAATACGATCTCTGTCTCGTTTTCTGTCAGGAAAAGAAATGTGATGAATGTTGTAAATAAGGGTGAGAATATTCACCATAAACGAATATTTAAGAAATGTTACTCATACAACACAATTTCAAAGAAATATCTGCCACAAAGATTCCTGGCAACTGAAAAACTCATCCAAATTCAAAAAGGCATTTTGAGTCATTTCAAAGAAAGCAAACAACATCATTTCGTTAAAAGTGGTTGAAAGAAAGGAAGAGTTTCGAAGACTTTGTTATTCTCTATTCTACCCTCAAATCCATTTTCATTATCTTCAGAAAACAGGGTCAAAGGTTACATAACGTCATAAAAAAAGATACATCTAATTTATTAAAAATATTTTGAATTGTTTCTATCTTCTTCAACTTTAGCAGGATTTTGAGGAAAAGAGAAAACCTATAAAAATTGAGAGATAGGAAAAGAGTATGATGTTTGAGAACTCGTAGTGAAATTGAAGGAGTCTCATACCTAATTAAAACTTTTCATTTCACTGATTCCTTTCTAAAAACTTCTTTTCAGAAATCAGTACGCTTCAAATAATTTTTATTAGTGAAGAAATCTATCAAAAATAGGTTAAAGATAGCGTTCAAAAAGAAAAAAAAGAGAAAACAAATAAAAAACAACTGTTTGAGCTTGTTGTTACCTATTTGACAGAAGCAAGTTCGTCAAGATAGAAAAACAAAAAAAAAATACACGATTCCAAAAAGTGGTTTTTTGACAAGTTTATCGCTTGTCTCATTTCTAAATCGACAAGAGAACTTGCAAAAAAAAGAAGAGAAAGTTTGGGAATGGAATGCGTTTTTTCTCGCTTTTCCTTGTTTTTTGTTCTTCCTGAAATCCGAAAAGTTGTGGTTTCGGGGACAAAAAGGTGTGGTTGGAAGTGTATGTTTCTTTATGAATTATGAATCATTTTACACGAATACTAAATTCCGAAGACTAAAGATGTGTGAGAAAAGAATGGAAAAGAAGGTGTTGGCCTTTCTCTCAGTTGCAGATTTTTTTTCTTCCTCTTCTCATGAGAACCAAAAGTGTATTCAGCTCAAATTGGATTACTCGCCTATTGAAACTTCATTTACGACCGACTGCCAAAGCTCAGATGTCTTCTCAAACACGTGGAATTTTTGTTTGACGTTATTCGTTTCATCAAATCCACGCTTCATTGTTTTTCATTTGAGAATGTAGTTTTAGAAACGGAAATGAGAAGAAAAAGATGTGTTGAGTTTGGATAATGAGACAATATCCTCCACCCTCTTTGTCTTGTCAAATGAATCATTTTTGAAAAAGAATGGATTGCTGGTGTAGTTCCAGATTAATTCAAGACGTCAGGTCCTTTTTCAAAAAAATATTTATATTAGAATAATTTTAAAAAAAGATTTTTAAAAAAATGAAGGTAGGAAGAACGGGTGTTCGAATTCAAAGAACTAACATCAACAACATCACCGACCTCTAATATCTCCAAATTGCGGAAATTCAAATTATCAAAACTGAGTATTCAGGCTAAAAAACAAGGTGAGTCTAGTTTTATTACTCACCTTAGAATATGTATTCTTACTCAGTATTTGTCACCAGATGAGTTTTTCAGACGTGCTTCGTAATCTGAACTCTCTACCCGGATATTTTGCAAATTTTGTCTTCTGTATCTACTTGAACAATTTTCATGATTCTAGATATTTTTTAAACATAGATCATCTAGCACAATTTCTAAAAGTGAATCAGAGTGAAAAAATCTATCAATGTAATAAAGGTTCATTACTGGTACCTAATCCATTTTAGTGTTCATTTGAACAAGATATCCCTAAAAAACCCTCACGTCACTTCATTAAAACACTTGTCACTCTATTCCATTAGCGATGGAGCACTAGTGATTTACGACACCACATTTTCACATCTTCCACCGTACTCCTTCATTTCTAGTTGGCCGCTTTTGTTCTAGGGAAAGTCGTAAAAGTCGATGTGAAGAACGAGTGGAATTGACGTCAACTTTTTAGGAAAAATGGAACGACTCGAAAGACTAAAGTTTTTTAAAAATTATGTTTTGATTTGTTTGAGACAATTTATCAAATCAAGAAATCACATCTCTGATCGAATATACGGTATCACTATTCTTGCAAAAAAAGAAGCAAAACAATTGTCACGTTATAACTCACTACAAAATTTATCTGGATATTATCCATTCAATTTTTTGTATTTTTGGGTTTTTATCAACAAAGCATACAATTCGCATTTCTTAACCGTTGATCTAAATTTCTGGATTGGTTTGCAGATGCGTTAGTCACTTAGCTTCTGATTGTATAGAGTTTCAGATCTCACAGCTGAACTAGCAAAAATAGTCAAGATGGAGAAAGATGGAGAAGATAGAATTTAAGATAACTTCAGGAAGAAATATATTTTGGAAATAATAGTTGTTTAAATATTATATAATCATAAAATTGAATGATTATAACAAAGAGATGCATGAGACTAAAAAAAAGAATAGATAAAGGAAAGAACTAAAGACTAATACTTCATATAATGGTATTATCCATAATAGTAGAAAAAACATTTCTATCTTCGAAAAAAAAGTTGAAAGAAGTTTATTTTCAATTTTTATCTAACCAAAAGTTTGTTAAAGTAATTTTTTAAACTTAGATGTACTCTAGTTCCAAATCTTCCCATATGTTTTATGAACGTACCGGTGTCATTGTTTCCGTGTGAAGTTCCCTTGGAAGTAATGAATCAGTGAGAACAACTGCCTGAAAGGCAAGTGCAACCACAAGTCTTGAGAACATCGTCGGCTTTGAATATATGAGAGCGTTTCGAATGAAATCGGGCACTCCTTCTCTGACTCTTAGGCCACGCCCTCTCCATTACATGACATCAAGAATAGAGTATATAATGCGGAGGAAAATTGAGTACGGTCGTTTTATTACTATACGAATTCTAATTTTAAAAAGAGCTAATGAGCTCGATTTGATGGAACAGTTGGATTTAAGATGTGACGTTATGCAGAAAGCTCATAAACTGTGCAGAATACAATTAAAAATGGAAAGAAAGGTCAAGATTTCAAAATATTTTCCTTCCGGATTAGAATTATGACTTCAAATTATGAAAATTGGCTCTCTACACAAATGGAAGTTATCAAAAAGTAAAAAAAAAGAAATATTTTCAAAAAAGCTTTACGAGTTTTGAAAAAAAAAATAGATTAATATAAATCTATTGAAATAAATTTTCCATAATTTAGCGTTTTTGATAACATCGTTTCAAGACAATAGAAAACATGGTACAGTTAGAGATCGATATTAAGATTTTATTTATTAGAGCTGATATTGAATGGAGTAATTATAAACTTGAAACCAACTAGGCTAAATCATTTTTGGAAAAAAGTATGAGAATCTTAAACAGCTTTTTCCAAAAGAAACTACATCATCGAAAAAGTGAAATCAAAATTCGAAATTAAGTGGTTAACTGATATTTATCAGCCTGGGGTATTAAAGTTCTGAAGAAGTTTTTGGAATCCGGATTCAACTGCTTAGTTCCACGTATTCCGAAAGTTCAAAATGTGCTTTTTGTTGAAAACTTTGCTTGTTATCCCTTTAAGAAAAAAAAACAATTTGTCTGAATCGTATTTTATTTCTATTTGAAAGAGCGAGACTGGTAGTGTCTAATTCTAAAAACGTCTCCTCTGAATTGCTCAAAATTTCTGGGAACAGTGAATGTTTGAAAAACTTTCTGGTGTCAAACTTATAACACCAAATTTGACCATGAAAATGTTGGAATACAATTTTTTTTAAACACAAGCAACATTGGGAAAATTATTTCAAATTTCTGACACCGATTTTTAGTGAGGATTAAACTGTTCTGACAAAACGTTCGGACATTTCAGTTTTTAGTAGATATATCTTGACCCAAAAAAAAGAAAAATCAAACATTGGGAGCACTTTTATTAGAGTGACATTATATTTGAATGTCCCATTTTGGGTGCAAATACAATAAAAGAGGCTTTGAAATTGAGGTTTACGATAATTGATGATTGGTTCCTAAGCGTTTCTATTTTGTAATTTTCATTTCAATTTTTTTCATGAAACACTTTAGTTAAGTACTTCGATACTGCTATTTCGATTTCCATATGATCAAACTTCACGTTCAAAAAACCAGGAAAGTTTTGAAAAATGGGAGGGTCTGTTGCTTAGCAAGTCAAATAACCATTAAATCATTGACGTTTGAAAAAGCTTTCAAAACGAAAAAAAAAAACAACAAGGAAGTTGAAATCCTGAAGGTCATTTGTAAAGAAAAATATGAAAAATATCTCTCACTTCAAGGGAGATCACATGAAGTTCAAAAATCCGAGTATTTACAAGAAGAATTGATTAATTTGTTGAACAAGAACAGTATTTGCACAAGGAACAAAGAGCGAATAACTCGTCTGTCTTATAGTTAGAGAAAAATAGTTTCGTTTTTTAACTTTGACTAGTTCGAGTACAGTTGTTTTTTCCCAGATTGCTTCTCCCAATTTCGTACAGAATTCTCTCTCAATGAGTAATTTATGCACTGATCAAGTCATAAATTATAAATTTCTGAGTTCAAAGAAACCGAATTAAGAAAAAACTAAAATTATGAATTTTAGTCATGAGTTTCACCGTAAATCAAACTGAATTTGTTGTTACATTGTGTCAATCTTGAAAATTTATCAAAGAAATCAAAATCAGTTCTGGAAAAGAACGGGTAGTAACTTGAAAGAGAGGGAAAACGTAAATATGTCATTTACAGAATTGTTTTCCGGAAACTCAATAGACTTTTGTTCCATAAATTTGGTAATTTTTTTTTCATATTAACTTCTGTTAGAAACACTGAAAGTTCCGGAATGATTTCATTATATTGTATTTATATAAAAAATATGTTAAGTGATAAAAGTATTTTGAAAAACATGTATGTGTTTTAGTATTCATTTCAATTATTTTTTAATATTTTCGAATCCATGCAAAAAATTAAATGAGGACAGACTGCTGAACACCTATTGAAAAAGTCCACGTGAATACATGTCATTTCTAAGAATCCAACAAAATAAGTTCATTCACCAATGAAATTTATAAAAAGCACGAGAAAAAGAAAGGAAATGAACAGAATCCGCATTCCTTTCATCAACCACGTACACATCTCATTAGATTGCTCTTGAATTCAAAACACTAACAACGAAAGAAGCCAATTGTGCAAAACTTTGCGATTTCTCACAGTGCCAATTTCGAAACGGTGAGAATTATTCACATAGATTGGTTGAAGAAACTAAAATCCACATCTACGGAATGGAAATGGTTGGTTTCAAAAAGTTTCGAAGTTCTCATGAAGTGCATCGTGTGAATGAAACTAAACGACAAAAATTTGTGAGTCAATGTGAAATTGAGCTTCATGATCGCTGTCTGATCAAAGAATAGTCAATCGAATTTCCATTTTCCCCAATGAAACCACCGTAATCTCATCTAACTTTTCTCTCAAAGAAAAGAACAACTAAGACAAGAAAATGAAATGAAAGAATAGATAAAAAACCGTGGGTGAGCGTCGAAGGAAATGTGCTTTTCGGGAGCGCCACGCCGTATGTTAATGAAGGGTCTTAATGAAATGGTTTTCCTTTTCGGCAACGAAAATAAGGCTCACGCGCGTTCGCAAAAGAACTGCTTATGCAGATGGTGTCCCTTTCATCAAACACAAAAGAAAATGGGAAAAAATGAGTAGAAATAATGTGGTCAGAAATCAGAAAATGAGGGAGGGGAGATGAAGAGGAACCTTCAAAGAAGCTAATCTTTTTTTTACATTATTTGGAAATATGTGGAATTCAAAGAAAGGTTTACTAATCTTAAAAGTGGATATAAAAATGACAGGAAATAAAAGTTGATAATAGCCCATATAAAACTTTGCGTTTCGAATTTTTTGAATTAAAACAATTTAGGGGGTATTTTATTACCCACATCTATCTTCCTTAAAAATTTCTTCCGCTGCACTTTCGTCATAATTTTTTTTGAATCTTCAATTCTGCATGAATACTCAAATATTTAGGTTCATCATGCAACCCACGCTTGAAAATGAGCTCTATTTAGAGACTATGATCTTACGTTTCTCGATTTCCAAATCAAGATCTAATATCTCTAGAAATAGAAATCATTCGTCAAATTGTATTCATTCACGTAGCTGGATTTGACAATATTTGTGGGTGACGAGTCACCTTCCGGGGAATTTTTTTTTGGAAAGAGAACACAGATATGAGCAAAATATCTTAAAAACACAAAGAAGTGACATTTTTGGAGAAATCCCGAAATCTTGTCGGGGGTCTTATGGAGGGAAAACTTGTCATAAAAAACTGGAGGGATCATTTTAAAAAGATAAGTAAAAAATCAAATATGGCAAAAAAGATAAAGCAGATATTATTGTTTTGAGATGATTGGATTTTTCAACTTTTGATCTTTTATTGGACCGGATGAGAAGGATAAAAATGAAAGTACTGAGTTTTGTTAGATTAAGCAGCTAATATTTAAAAGTAGATCCGATTTTGAAATTGAGAATTTCAAATGAAAAGTCTAAAATTCAAAAAAATATGCAACAACAGGAACAAAATTAAATTGTCCAAAATTACTATTTCGGGAAATGTTTTTTTTTTCTGACACAAAATGAAAACTTGAAAACAAGACTGCTCAAAATGTTCTCCTTCTCAAAACTTCCAGAAATTCCATGGAAAAAGACTTTTCTCTTTTAATTCTCTGTTTGCACTACCAGGAAACTTGTTTGTAGTGTTCAAGTGCTCGTAAGTGATAACTGTTCCAAAAATATTCAAACCTTTTTTCTTCACTCACAAGAGAAAACGTAGGTGGAACTTGTCAAAAGTTTGCCCACACAATTGATAAGTGACATGATCAGTGGGCATTCCCGACTCATCATCTTGTAAGAGAGCGATACTTCGCGAAACAAAACTAGAGAATGAGAAAAACGTCCCAAAAAATTAATTTATGGTTTCAAACACATGCACAAAAAGGCAATCAACTCGAAAAGACGGAAACCAATTCAAATGAGGAGACGGCGAAAAAGACGAACAATAAATTTGGTCAAATTAAAATGTAGAAAACGTTGAAGCGAAACACTTGATACACCAGAAGATTGCGAATCGAGATGCACTTGAGCCGGTCATTGAGACCCCCGCTCTTTCTCTTTTCCTTTCCTTTTTTCTATTTGTTTTTTTTACTGCCTTCGCCCCATTATCCACCCCGATGATGAGCCAATTTAATGTAATCATTGTATCAATAAGATTTTTGCTCTATTTTTGATCTACCCAGATCTTCCTCCACTCTTTTTTCTCTGAGATAAATTCATAGTTCAGTCTATCTATCTGTTTGATTGAAAGATCACCAAAAAAACATGTTTCTAGGACACAAGGAAATGAAAGAATAGAAATCCTTAAGTATTTATTGCAAGGAGTGTCACTTCCTTGTTGATTATAAAACAATTTCCTGTGGTTGATAAGGTAATTCCAATTGTTCCCATTTCCCTGTAACTTTCAATAACGATGTTTGAGATATTATGTCGAATGCATGTTTGAAAAAGTGTATTTTGGGCCCACAGTTCAAAAGTTCGATAGAAAGTTCCATTTCTAAAAAGTATTTCAGATTTTTCTTCTTCTTCTTCATATGAAATTTCTCTCGACCCTTGTGATGTCACGTAAAAACTATAGTATTTTACTTTCTATCAAAAGGTCACTGCATTATTACACAAACGACCAAAGAAGTCACTTCGTCCAAAAAAGAAGATCATATCTATCGACGGTCGTACGCACCTCCAACCTTCAGAAGTTTGATGTCAAATGAAGATCTGACCATTGAGAAAAGATAAAATAAGTCAGCAAATCAGGTTTTGGGTATTTAGAAATTGGTATCGAACGAGAAGGAAGGGAAACAATAAAAAAGTTCTCTGTCACAACTATCCGTTCAAATTGACATCATAACAATTCGACAAATGGAAGCACACCATCACTTTTAAAAACTAGATAGCTATCAATTTTCAGATTGCATGTACTATCCGCCAAACTCTGAAATGAAACTTTTTCAGTTCAGTTTAGATAAGATCAGTGACAAGTGAAACGTTTCTGAGAAAAGATAATGTCTTTTTAAGATACACCGACACAATTCGACAAACGAGGACACAGAGATTAGATTGCAATCACAAATTTTTACGATCAAAAGATCTTTACCAAAATCACAGAGGCCGTCATCGGGCGGTCCATTGACACCTTCAAAAATCGTATAAATAGACAGGAAAATCAGAGTCAGACAAACCATTTTTAACAATGAACTTCTTCTCTTTCTTCCTTCTCGCTGTTTTGGCTGTTGCTGCTTTGTAAGTTTTCTTTCAGTTTAATTTTCAACCAACATTTTTGCATAAGTAATTTTACTGCTACCTAAAACACAACAGTAAACCAAAATGGAAAACCAAACTGAACTTTCTTTTTTGTAGGGCTGCTCCACAAAGAGTTATTGAAAAGACCACCATCATCCGCGGAGGAGGCCCAGGATTCGGAGGACGTCCAGGATTCGGAGGAGGTTTCAACAGAGGACCACCACCACCACCACCAAGATTCGGACCAGGATTCGGAGGACGCCCACAAACCACCGTCATCAAGCAAACCATCATTCGTGGAAAGTAAATTGTTTGTTCATCATGATACTCTGAATATGCAATAATATGTCTTGTAATAAATTGGTTCTGATAATGACTTTCATTCTAAAAAATATTAAAATTTTTGAAAAAAGTAATGGGATTTGTTATCAAATAGGATTCATAGTTTACGCAATTTAGGAACTTGAAGGAAAACCAAAAAATGTTCACTTCTGCTGATGGAAAATGACAAATTTCCATGAAATCCACAAACATTTTTTATAAACTTTCTAAAATGAATACTCGTCGTCTACATTTAGGAGTTTTTCAGGGGATGGCTTTAATATGAAATTGCTTGTTTTTTTCTTCCAAAAAATTGCCAAAAAATGAGGCAACCAAAGAAATTGTCAAAATACTCGATACAATCTTAAATCAAAACAACCTTCCTGTTGTTCTTCTCAAAAAAAAACAACATTCGAATGTTTTTGATTTATTGTTCTGAAACAGGTTAATGTGTAAACATTAAAAGTATTTAAACAAAAAATAACTATGAGCGTTCCATCAAGAATGCTTTCGATTGGGAAGTTTCTAGTTCTCCTTGTCTTCATACTCAATACGTAAGTATTTTCAAGTTTTTTCCCGTAAAATATAAGTTAGATTCCAGGGCTTCGGCGCAATGGGGTCGTCCGCCTGTTGTTGTCCAAAGAACTGTAGTTGTGAATCCGAGACCTTATTGGGGACCTAGGCCTTTCTATAATCCATGGCGACGAGGATGGGGACGTTAATCGACTGGTCTCGATAAAGTGTGAGAACTCAATTCTTTATACTTTTTTTGTGAAAAATGAATGAATCATTGAATTTTTTGTATTTCTGTTAAATGAATGACTTTTAAGTCGCCTAATAATATGAAACTTTAATAACACAATTGAGTGCATAAGAATCACTTCCGGCATCAATTTTGACCTGAATTGTTCTCCGTGTATGTACCAAGATCAATTCCGTTTCCTTACAACTGTCATCGTTTATTTTTCTCCTCCAAATACTTTGGTCTATCTCTCTTCAAACATCACACAATGTCCATCATCTAACCATCTCTCTATTACGCTTCTAACAGAATTCAGACGAGGGATGATTTTTCGACCGAAAAAATGTCGAAGTATCTGTGACTTTCTCCGTCAACCCTCGCATGCACCCATTCTATTTCATCATTTAGCGTATCACGCCTCTGCCCGTCGAGATGCCTTATAAACGCGCAGATATTCCATATTTTCAATCAGTTTCAACACCATGAACTCTTACGCTATTATTCTTCTCCTCGGCTTTCTTGCCGCCGCCATGGCTGCCCCACAAGGATTCGTTAAGAAGACGACCATCATTGAGACTGCCGGACCACGCGGTGGATTCGGAGGCGGACCAGGACAATTCGGACGTGGAGGATTCGGAGGTGGACCAGGATCTAACTATGGACCAGGAGGTGGATTCGGAGGACGTGGAGGATTCGGAGGAGGTCCAGGATCCAACTACGGACCAGGAGGTGGTTTCGGAGGACGCGGAGGATTTGGAGGTGGACCAGGAAACGGATTCGGAGGAGGACCAGGATTCGGACGTGGAGGACCAACCATCATCAAGGAGACTATTATCCGTGGTGGAAAATAAATTGATTCTTCCTAATAACAATTGTTTTATATGAACAAAATTTGATAATAAATGATTACCAATTATTTGTTTGTTGTACTTGCGAAGAGAAAGGAAACGTGCAAGAAAGAACATATTGAATGACTTGTGGTGCTTCAAAATGGTACTGTATAAGAAAATAGTCAAAATATTAAAAAAGGAACCGCTGTTATAGCCTCAATTGTGAATATCTTTCGATGTTTCTTAAAATATTGTTGGTTCACTAAAGAAATGGAATCCAAAATCGGATATTGAAGACTTGAAAAAAATCGGATATTAAAGATCTGTTCAAAAATTAATTATTTTCATTATAAGTACCAGTGAACAGAGGTCCATCTATATCTTTTCACAGCTAAGACAAACTCACTTTTATTTAAAAATGACGTTTATCATAATTTTTGATTTCCATATTCCAGTTTTGAATATTATCTGATCATTGATTATTTCTTATTTTTAGAAAATCAGATCCTATTATTAAAATCAGGTCTTCTGCCTTGAAGCCCCCGTGTTTATTTCCCTCGCTAAATTGAAACCCCTTACTCTACCTGTTCGTGAAACAAACCGAGAGGAAGTCAGAAGTATCAGCGAAAAAAGAATGACGTCATTCCTCTTTACACTGTCTATCAGTATCCCGATGAAGAAGGTTTTTCGGTTTTGGTCGATCGTCCTTGTTGGTTCATCAAAAAGGCGGAGATTCGTGACCACGAAATTGACTGGTTCGGTCTATAAAAGCTGTTTCATTTCTAGAGAAACCTTGGTGCATAACTAAACAGTTACCATGCAATTCAACATTGTGATTCTTCTCTTAGCTACTCTCATTGGACTTGTCAGGTAAATTATCTGGGACTAAGGAAAAGAAAACTGATTTCTGGTATATTTTCAGTGCGCAATGGGGAGGATATGGTGGTTACGGAGGATATGGAGGATATGGACCACGACCATGGGGACCAAGACCGTGGGGTCCAAGACCATGGGGACCACGACCAACAGTTATTGAGAAGACTGTCATCATCAGGCAAGGACCATGGGCACATAAAGTCTAAATTAAATAGTTTTGTACATTTCGGTTTTTTCTTGACAATGAAGATGTTTCTTCGATAGATAAATTCCAAATTTCACAAGGCACAAGCGAAGACATGTTTATCCAATTTACGATTCTCTGTTTTGTTTTTCTGATCAGCCTAATTCCTTTTTCTGCCCGGCCAAGGTTAACGATCAATTTGAAACAACGTCGAAATCGTTTATATCACAAAACAGAAGGAAAAAAAAAAGAAAAGAAAAGAGATAGAAAACCAAACCCCATGAGAGGTTTTATTCATTGGTCAGAATCACATTCTTGATGAAATCAAGTGAATATTCTAGGTTTTCACGGAATTCATCCCCATTTGTGGCGTCGTCCAAGTAATTTGACAATGTGAATGTGAAACTGCAAATGGGTTGAATGGGTGAATGAATAGGTTTTAAGGATATGATTACCAGTTGTTATTAATACGGTAGAATGCACCGTATCCGTCTTTGCACATTGGAACTACGTATCCAAAGCAACCGTTTTCATTATACCCAAGGAAACTGAAAAAAAAATCGATTTTAATAAAAAAATTTCAGAAAAATTGACCTGGTTGAAAGCAAGAAATTTCCATTTCCACCACTAGTTGCAAACGATGGATGATCTAAAAATGGGATTTCTGTTACGTCCCCGTACGAGTTCAATGCTTCCTGTGCTCTTCTGAAAATATCTAGTTTGTATTTTCATTCATGACGAGTCTCATTCTAAAATTTTCTAATTCAGTCTTTCTACTCCCGGAAAACATTTTTATGAGTGAAGCCCACTGCTGCGCCCTGCAATAAAGTACCTCAGTCCCAAGAAATGTCGATCAACTGCTTTTCCATCTCGAGCAGCATCCATCAACGTATTGTGTGAGTTATAAGCATCGAAAAACAAGGTTTTCAAAGTCTCGTTCTAAAAATTGTGTGTTTCTGTTTTTTTTCATAGTTCTGATAACTTTTCTTACTGTAGCAGAATCTTCACAGGCCACTAGATACTTTGCAAGATCCGTTGTTAAACTTCTAACAGTTTCTGTTCTACCATGATAAAATTTTCTGGTGGATGCAGTTTCATAAGTTGGCGCCAATCTGATAAGAATAAGAAAGTTCCAAAATCTGGACGTTAGTCATACTTATTATGTGTCTTGAGATAAGCCATTTGTAATGCAATCTGTATAATTGTATCAGCGTACAATTTTTTCTTCTTACAATAAACAGCTCCAAAATTTGTATAATGATATACATTTACATTGGTTTTCGATTTCTGAATACAATTTTCTTCTTTTTTTCTGTAAAATCGAATCAAAAATCACCAATGCATAAAATTCCCTCTCTGCTTCGGATATTTTTGAGGAAACCGATCCCGTCAACAAGAACTCAATTCTTTCAGGAGTGGGCGTTGGAAAGTTATTTTGAAACGAAGTCTGAAGAAAAAAGAGACACGGGTCTAAATTGAGTGTTTTCCTTTTTCAACACAAATTTCTCATTAGTACCTCTTCACTCAATTTGGGATCATTTTGAAATTGGTCAGCGGCAAAGTCACACGGAGCAAAAAGAGAGATTGCGTCAACATTTCCGTGCTTAAATTGTTTAGGAATTGAAGGAAATAACAGAAAAGATCAGTCATCACCTCTGCTTGTAGACATGCTTTTCCATCTCTTAGAACTATGATGTTCAGGTTTTTGTCGCAATACGTATTTAATGGAGATCCAAAAAGTGAATACTTCATAAGCTGTAAATCCAATTTCGTAATGATATTTCATTGTGTCTCAAGCTTTACTTCTGAATCACTTTCAACAAGGTCATCGGATAAAGTCAAACAAAATGCAGCACTTTCAATAGTTCGAAAGAGCTCGAAATTGCAATTATTGTTTTCTATGATAGCATCTCTAATCTGAAACTATGATATCCATCAATTTTCAATTTACTTTCATACTTTAGCCCAATTGTCCCTTCCCAATGTAGTTAGCTTAACAATCGAATTTTCTTCTGTCGCTGTTGAGTTTTCTTTAATCATATTCAGCTGTTCTTGTAATTTTGAAACGCTCATGACATTTTCATCATGAATAGTTTCAAGTCTCCAAATGTGACCATTGCACACAATTATAACGTGGGATGGACAGAATCCTTCCATTTCTAAAATTAACTTTAAGGTGATTCAATTATCAATAAAATTTGAACCTGTGCAGAAATACCGTTCAATACAGTCCTTTGGCATGGCAGAAACTCTACATGAGTTGAACAAGTTGTAGACCTGATACATATCCCAATTAGTTCCTCGACTTTTGGTCACCTCAATTTTCTCTCTGAAATCACAATCACGTGTTCATTACTCATTATTTTCAATTCATAAATTGTACTCACTGTCTGACCAGACTCCAATATGTCATCACATAATGAATTATATGAGCGGCATTCTCAATTTGAGATGAGTTTTGTGTGAATGACTTTGGAATAATAGCTCCCATGTTTTGATTGAGCAAAGTATCACGGTTAGTAGTGTAAGCGTCATACCACCAATCTTCCAGCTAGAATTGTATTGGATTGAGAGTCTAGGAAGTTACTCAATGGGACTTACCCAATTCTTGGAGGTGTTTGATTTTTCTTTTAAGAAATATTCCAATTTCTTAGCATCTTCAGATTCAGCAAATTGTTTAGCTAAAATTGCAACGGAGCTCAGTTCTTCTTTCGAGACAATTGGAACAACTGGAAAACTTAGTTCATATATTTAAATTGCAGGTGTTTTTGGTGGAAACGTGAAAAACAAAAGTTCATTGAGATATAGAAAACAATTCTGGAAGGCCTTTCATAATGCTGTCATTGACCGTTGAAACATGTTTCCTCTATATCAATTCCTTCTTGAAAAATTCTTCAAAACAAGCAACAAAATGTAGTAATCCTTCTATATCCCTAATTATAGCAGAGTAATGTAGGATTAAAATCCTTACATTTCTCATTTCATTGAAACATACGTGATTTCAAATATTTGTCGATAGTTTCATCCAACTCCGGAAGTGGAAGACTAGGTAATGAATTCTGATGAGAGAATGTTGAATTGTTCATTTTCAGAAGTTGTTACAAGAAATTCCTCTCTATTTTTATAGCTCTACTAATTAGGTTCATCCCTTTCCGGTGTCGCCTTTCTTTTAAGTAGGAAAAGTGCATTCGGAACTTTTTTCCAGTATCTACGTACTTGTCTTGTTCCGCTTAGTTTTTGCTCGATTTTTTGCTACGTGTGTTTTTGAGAAACAAAATGACACATCGAGAAGAGCTACTTGTAATTCAAAGTTTATGTCAATTAACTTGACATGTTAGAAAGAAAATGTAAATACTTTCGACCACAAAATGTTTATAAAATGTTGAACTAGTTAGAATTGCCTAAATCTAAAAAAAACACAGATATTTCCAATTGAATTTACTATTTTTGGTGAAACTCTTGTTTAGCTAGTATCCAGGATTTCAAATGTGTTTTTTCGTACTCACACCCACCTATTTTCAAACTCTTTCTAATCAAATGTTCTTTAAAACCTTGAAAGCCCTTATAAATGTTTCTGTCCCATTCGTTCAACCTGTCACTTGTTTCCTCTTCTTCCTCCTTTTTTCTTCCGTTTTTTTTTTTGAAACCTCGACAAATTTATTCAAAGTGCTCGATCAACTTTTTGATGTTCCTGAATGTTTGATTCACAAAATGCATTTGTGTAAGGAACAAGCAAAAAGCATGTCAGCATAACGAGATAAACCAATTGAGAGCAACAAAAAACGGAACGAAAAAAGGAGGAGAAGGGGGCGGAGACTAGCGGGATTTCTTAGAGCTCGAGTCACTAGAAAAGGAAGCAGAATACCTCAATGTTCTCAGTTTTGGACATTCTTTACCTTGATTTCATACTTCTTTTATGATGTTCTTTAAATTCTTTCATTTTCAGAATGCAAGTCTTGGCTACTCTCCTCATTGCTTTCTTCGCTCTCATCGCTGTTGCATCTGCATTCCGCGGAGGACATGGACGCCCACTTTACGGTAACGATTACAAAATTCCAGATTTTATAGTTCATCTGTTATGAGATATTGAACCACATGGTTTGATTTACAGTAAAGAATGCGCAACTGATAGCCGATAGGTCGATTGACACAGATGACATTCCGCCAAACTTGTTAATGAATTTCAAAAAGGATACAAAAAAGTTAGGATTTTCTCGGAGTGCTCTTTCCTATCTTTTCATAACGTTTTTTGTCTTTTCTTTGATTTCTTTCGCTTTACGGTGTGTTTTCCTGCTGCTTTTAACCCACCGCTTAACCTATAAAAAGACGCTTGATTCATTTCACGGTTGAAAAATAATGGGCTTTATGCGTACACTTGATGAGTTCCGGAGAGCTTACTTCCTTCTGAACACATAAATAAGGGTATTGAGGAATCTAAAGTTCCGATATTTCAGGAATAATTGGAGACGTTCAGTCGGTGGAGTCTTCGATGCCACTCCGTGGATTCGCGAATCACGGTGGACGCGCAGCAGCCAGGTCTTACGACCAATGGTAGTGGAAGAAGAGTTCTTGTCTTCTCATCAAACTTGATGACTGTTAAATTCCCGAATAAATTCATTCATGTTATCCACCTTTTTAACTTAGCAAAAAAAAGACATACAATTAGTTCATTTGGTATAAATTCTAAGCATCAATAGTGAAGGCGGTCGGCGCTTTTCTTCCTCCTGACGGATTTCTTGCAATCGGCTCTTCGGAATGAGCATCTGACGATCTTTGGGAGCTGGATGTCGTACGTGAGCTAGGGCGACTTTGATGCTCACCCACATTCCCAGAAGAATCATATCCACTCCTATAACACAAAATATTCTCATATTTCGAATCTCATTAGCGAAACTAACCTTTGACTATCGGGCACTGGAGGCGGCTTGCCACGTAATGTAGGAATAACAGCACTTTGACGTCCAACAGCCTATAAGATAGAACAGGAAACAAGATAGATCAATAATAACAGACAGTTCACAAACCCTGTCTTGGTATGAATCCGCCTTTTGCCACCATTCAATTTCTCTTGGTCGTGAAGAATCGATTCTCTGTTCCCTCGTCACTTCGTGATGTTGTTGTTGTTCATATCTTGGTTGATTTCTAATTGACCGAGAAGATGGTCGTTGTTCAGAGTACTCTACAAAAAGTCACGGGGTCAAAATGTATGTGATAATTAGATATGTCACCAGAAAACGAGTTCGAGTTCCGCATGTTTTGAGCGGGCCTAATCGGCTCCTCATCGTCTGGATAATCATCATAATTGTATTGTTGGTTATGTCTCCTCGGTGGTTGTCGTTGCCGTTGTTGCTGAGGAGGTGAAGGTCGACGTTCAGTATTTCGGTTTTGAAATTGCTTCTGAATAGGTGAACACAATTTTATTTGCGGAAAATGACGTTAGCCAGAAAACGTTTTCTATGCCGACTTTCAGCGCGTAATCTAATTTTCCAACAACTCCCAACCAAAAGATTCATGAATCGACTGAACTTTTGTCCACATAAAATTGTTCCGCAAAGAACCATGAAAAGGCAGCGCTGCCATGAACATCATGTGAAAGGGAACACATGATAAACATTGATGGAAATGTTAAGAGACTACATTCAAAATGATTGATGATGTTTCTTTGACTAGAAAAAAGTTTGAGAAATATCTTATCGGAAACCTGACTAAATAAGAAGATTTTTATACAAGTGACGTGAAATCTAGCTATTTTTTGAGAGTATATTGGACATTGAATTGGACTTTGAAAAAGGATGATAGATTCAGAAATGTGTGAAAGAAACTGACAGTAACATAAACAAACGGAAAGCTAAGCATATTACAGAGCAAGAAATTACCTGTTGTCTATCATAAACATGTTGATTCCTTAACTCTAATGCCCTTGCTTTCTCTTGAATTTGCATTTTCTCTCTTCTTTCCTCCTCTAGAACTTTCTTCTGATACTCCAAAAATTCTCTCTCATGTTTCCTTTCATATTCTAATTCTTTCTGTTTCTCCATCTCTCGTCGCCGTTTATTATCCTCAATTTGCTGTTGCAACTCTAGCTTATGCTGTTCTTGACTGCTAAGCTTGTAGCTGTCTTGGCTTCTGAAAAAACTATGAAATCAGGATTTCGCTTATTCTGGAATAATTTACGGTTTTTGAGAAAGGTTAGGCAGACTTCCATATTTTGCATTTATTGTGTTTTGACGGTATTGTTGGTTTGCTGATTGTCTGGAGATATTCGCTTGACTGCTATATGCCTCTTGTTTGTTTTGATGAACTTCGTTTCTAGGTTGACTTTGATACGGAAGATCCATTGGAGGAACAATATTTTGAGTAGCTTGAACAGCGTTTTGCGCCAGAATTGGCATGTTTGGATGAATCTGAAACTTTCAAACTTTGTTACTGCTTGTTTTAAATGACTACCTGCGGAAGGATAGTTGGCGCCACATTATTCTGTATAGGATTCCCGAATTGCTTGTTGATCATCATGTTAATATGAGGTTCAACGGGAACATATGCTAATTGGCCATTCATATAAACGCATCTCAAGCCAATAATGGAACCAACAGGATCAAGCATTGATGAATGAAAAGATGATTGGTAGATGTTTGATTGATGAATTGGTGGGAACATGTGGCTCATGTACTGATTATTGTTTTCTTGATTGCTTATATGAGAATCCGTCATGGAATTTGTTGTAGTTGTCGAATTGGATATTGACTGATTATCACTTGGAGGATATTTTCTGAAAATCTTGTAGAATTCAAGAAAATATTCTTAATAATTTTTTTTCGAAATTTGAATTATTCAATTTCAGCAAAAGTGAAGTTTTCCCAGAGTAGAAAAAATCACAAAAAAAAACTCCACGTTTTGTCATCGCAGGTAAAAAAGGAACATTCTTAGAATGTACTTTTGTGTACATTTTTTTTAAACGTAGTTTCATACCTGTGATCATTGCTGTAGCTTGATGAAACTGTGTCTTGAGATCTTGAGGAGATATGGTTTTCTTGATTAAACCTGGGAGCAGACGCTGTATGTTTGTACTGCTCAAACTGGAAAAATTAATTGTTTTTTCATTTGAAAAAACAAAAAACTCAACTATTTCAGATCTGCTAGATGCATTGAAGGCATATGTGCGTACCATTTTTCTGAAAGAAAACAAGAATGAACAATTTTGTAGAAAAAGAGCTTGAAAAAGTACTAATATGAAAAAAGGGAAGAGTGACCACTCCAAAACATGAATAATAATGGGTGGTCTCCCCCCGTCGGAAAGAAAAAAAAGAGGGAGGAAGTGTACGAATATGTAACGAAAACTTAGCGCAATTTACGAGCGCGCACGTTTAGAGTGAACAAGAGTTGTTATGGTAACCATCTCGGCGTAGAAAATAAGTGTTAGTAATGGCGTCTCCCTCTTCGATGGGGGGAGATATTCACACGATAGCCTCTCCCTGTCTCACCGAGCTTATTTCCTGAAGAATCTTCTAGAGAGCGTCGATATGTTCACGTACACAGGAAGCCATTTGTTCTTGTGGTCACTTGGGAAGAGATTATTCAAGAAGTGTATTCAGAAAGGGCATTTCATTCAATAGAATTTCAATGGGAAATGATTTCTGAGCAGGCTTAAGGTTCTACATGTGATGAAATACCGAAAGAAAGTGCGATATTACTTTTATTAGAAGAAGTTCATATATCAAAATGAAAAGTGTTCAGATGTGACAAAAAAGTTGAAATATTTATGTATAATATGAACTTTTAGTTATTACGACGTGGTTAAAAATAAATATGAAGGTGCACAATTAAACTATAATCCTCTTTTTCCAAACGATACTTGAATTTTTTCCAGATTTTCTTTTTTCTTTCAGATTTTTTTCTAGAACAGTTCCAGATCAAAAACTTTCCACAGGATTACTAAGTAACGAACACTCACAAACCCTGTGCAAACATCTTCATCATATACATTTTTCTTTGTGTCTGGAATATACGAAAAATAGTGAACTTTCCATTTTTAATACTTTCTCCGAGACGGTCAAATAAGCGTTTGAAATGAGGGGGCTACTGCGAAGACTAAAATTGGTATGACCCAGATAGCAAAAACACGACGTGGGCTAATATACAAATAGTAAAGTATTTGAATAGACTAGCTTCAAGTTTTTTTCGATTCTTTAGTATTTTATCATGAACATTTCATTCTTCATCTCTCGATTCCTCTTTTTTCAATGAAGCTTAGACATAAAAATCCCGTTTCCTTTTCTCTCTCCAGGATTGACCTTTCCTCTTTCGCCTCATAGAAACTTTTGTATGCCATATCATATACACCATTGCATTGCGGTTAAAGTGTCCAGGACGCATCACAAAAAGAAGTGAGACGATAAAGGCAGGATACCCAGCAGGAGTAGATGGATTCACTCTCTCCAGGACGTCGATCGGCGACCCACTTAAATTTCCTTGACGAGATAAACCCTCCTTCGATTCCCGATTCTTGCGGATATATCACTTCATTTCACTTCTTTTCTCTTTCGGACACTCCCACCAATCTCACTTTCTTTTACCCATCACTTTCACATTTATCAAGATAAGCCATCTCGTCGAATTGACTATAAAACTTCAATTTCAGCACTTTTTTGATTTCGAAAAATGAGGGTGTTGTTGTGCACCCTCGCGGTGGTTGCCACATCGTCTGCACAATTTTTCATGTCTGGAAATAATCGAGAAAACTATAATGATCAGTTTGGAGTCAAGGATGCCATTAGTTCATGGAGTGATGCATTAAGGAAGATTGCATTGAGGAATAATCCTAAATTGTGAGTTATTATCTATATATTTCAGGAATTATTATGAGTAGTTGCTGTCCAACAATACATTGTTTCAAATTTTAAAATTTTGTGTTTCAGTTATGCTCCAAGCAATGTAAAACAATTCACAATTGAACCACCTGCATTCAAACCAGAGGATCTTGATCTTAATAAATTGAAACGTGGAAAAGGAGACACTATTATTAGTGAAAAGATGTTGACATTGTTGCTTCCTCGAGTGAAGGGACAGAATCCATTTACAACAACTACAACAACAACTACAGCAAAGCCAACAACTACAACCAAAACAACCACCACAACCACTACTACCACCACTACAACGACTACTACAGAAGCACCAACAACATCTACCACAACTCCAACAACGACTACAACGGAACCGACTACCACTACAGAGGAACTACCAAAACAGAAGTTAGCTGGAAGACTTGTTCAACCGGATATGGATAGCGGAGAGGTAAGGAACAAGCTGTTTAATGACACGATTTATAATCTTCATTATAGCCGGAATCCGCGGAAGATGGTATCGCGAAAAAGAAAAAGGCGAATAAAGTTGAATTCACTACCGATGACAATAATGTTAGCCAGGAATCCGACGCGAAACCAGATAGAAAAGATAAGGTAAAAAACCGGAAAATGTCTGTTCAATTAGTCATAAAACCTCATTTCAGGAGGAAGAAGAGTCTACAACAACATCCACAACAGTTGAGACTGAATCATTATCTGAAGAAACTACAAAAGCAACATCGAAAGACACCAACCTGTCTGTTAAGATTAGAAGTAAAGATGAGAAAAAAGAGGAAGACAAGTTATCTGATGATGAAAAACCAGATTATATGAAGAAATTAGAAGAGATTTACGCAAAGGAAGAGGAACTTGTAGAGAAGGAGCTTGCTGAAATGTCGGTTGCTGAAATTTTCAGTAAGGATAACGAGACTACAACAGAAGCGCCAGTTACAACTGAAAAAGTGGTCAAAACAACTGAAAAGAAAGAAACTACAAAGGCAGCAACTACCACAGAAGCTACAACCACCACGGAAGCAACAACCACTACCGAAGCAACAACTACTACAGAAGAAACTACTACCACAACAGAGGCTCCAACTACAACCACAACTAAGCCAACAACCACCACAACAACCACAGAACCAACGACTACAACAACTACAACTGAACCAACGACTACCACCACTACTGTTGACCCATTGGCTGAAAATGAAGCGCTTGCAGTACAAGCTGTTGAGGTAACTTTATCACTACATTTAGATTTTAGATTCTATTGTATATTCCATTTAGGTTCTCAAATCGCTTGACGAAGAAGAGAAAGCTGATGAAGAAAAGAACGTGGAAGTTCAGAAGAGAAAGGATGAAAGAGATGCTGCCAGAAGAAGAATCAATAACTTCTTGAAAATGATGGGTAAGTATAAATTAAATGTGTATTTTTTCAGCAAAAATATCAATTTTCAGAAAAGGCAAGAGCAGAGAAGAACAAACCAAAGAAGGGTCCAACAACGACTACTGAAAAGCCAAGCACCACCAAAACGGAAGCACCTTCGTCTACCACCGAAGAGAAGACAACAGGGACAACTACAACTGAAACAACTACTGTTACAACAACTACTGCTCAACCAACAACGACCACCAAAAAGCCATCGAACATTCCAGAAGCGGAGGAAGAAGTTGAAGAAGAGACTATTAGAACAACTGCTGCTGGAGAAGCAACTACCACTGATATTCCAGATTTTATCAAACAGAGAAATGCACTTGTTGGAAGTAAGTAAACAACAATATCAGCTAATAGTTCAGAATGTTTCAGTCAAAACTCTAACACCCGCTGAAATGGAAGCAGCTATTAATGCAAAGCCACCAACATCTGACAACAGTGAATCATCAAGTGACTCTAGTTTTGTTACTGGAGCTCCTCTTGCCCCAGCTGCTTCTGCTGCTCTTGCCGTTCCAGAGCCACCAACCCCACCACAAATTGCACTTCCTCAACTGACTGCTCCACAACTTTCACAGCTTATGAGACCAGTTGCCGGAATCATGGAGGATATCAGACCAATTCTTGGATCAATTCTTCAAGGATCTTCCGCTTCCAGAGCCAGAGTAAGAAGCCACTTATTGAAATTCAAACAATTTTATGTTTACAGGCGGCATCTGTAAGAACATATGAGAGATCACCAAACCCAAATATCAGAGATATTATGGCTGATGGATATTCAGAAAACTCTTTGGTTGGATTCGGATCCCAGTTGGCAAGAGAAATTCTAAATCCAGGAATCCTCAAGAGAGATAAATTGGTATCAATTATCTGAAATTAGTTTTAAATAATATGCTAATTATAGACAAGAGAAAAGGCGATGGCTGCAAAATTGGAAGAAGCAAAGATCAGAAATAACGCTGCCGCAGAAGCTATGGCTACCGGAGCACCATTAGACTTATCTGCCTATAACCAATATGCTCATCAGAAACCAGCTGCTCAAAATGTAAGATATAGTTGTGTTCTATAACTTATACGATGTTTCAGGGCAACCTTCCATATTTCATCCCACCACCGAAGGGATACGTCGGACCACTTCCACCAGCACCACCACCACCAACCTTCAGAGTAGCACCTCAAGAACCACTTCCAGTAGCTGAAACTCCTAAACCAGCTCCAACAGTTCCACCGACTACTCTTCCAGTTGTTACTACCAAAAAAACTCGTAAGGATATCTTTGAAATTATTTTGACAATAATCATTTTTCAGCAAGAACTAAGGACGAAGGTTATGAACAAGGAAGAGATGACGTCAAAACAACATTCCATGGAGATTCCGGAGTAATGATGGGTGGAGGACATAGCGTTCCTACATCTGATTTCATGAGCATGCCAAGTGAATCATTCGGACTTGCTCCAGCTGCACCACCAGCAACTGCACCACCACAAACGGCTTCTTCTGCTGCTGCGCCAGCTCCTGCACCAAAACCAGCTGCACCACAACCATTCGGTGGTGGTTTCGGAGGTGGTAGTGGATTCGGAGGAGGAAGAGGAGGAGGGTTTGGAGGTGGATCCGGACCATCAGTACCATTTGATGAAGTAGAGAAAAACTCAAAGACAGATTTCTCATTCTTCTCTTCAAGCCGAAAGAAGTTGTAAAATAATTGACTCATCATCAAAAATAATATCAGATGTCATAGACGACTAGCCATAACGAAGCTTCTAATAATAATTTTAATAATAATTATATTAATAATTTAAATAATAATAAACTTCCTCTTGATCTGATTCCCATATCCTTTCTTTTATATGTTTATGACTGGTACTATGAAAAAATGTGATAATAAAAGTTTTTCCCTTAAGAAAAGTTTGCTACAAAACATCGCAAAAAACCATTCGAGCAGCATGAGCCATCATGTTTTCGACTATGATTCAGCATTCGAAGAGACCAAAAAAGTGACGTGGAATCAACATTTTTAAAATATAAAAGTGGAACCATGAATTCTGAAAAGAGAGTTCATCATGATGTTCTCCAAATCCATTGTGATTTTCATGCTAATTTGCTTAGCCGCATTGAATGGTTAGTTAGGTAGCACACTTATTTTCAATATAATGTTTCAGCAAAACCATCCAATCAGTACAGGTGGTGTGTACACGGTGATGAGTGTGTATTCTCGGAATGTATTCATGGACGTTGCATTCCAACTGAAACAAGAGTCGAGAAACGATGTGCTGATTGCCCAAGTTTTGACATTCCAATCAGATCCAAACGAAAAACAAATTTACCAAACTTCTGCATTTTGGACCGTCAATGTGTCCCTTTCGTTGTCTGTCCTTTCGATATTGAGGACCTTTGTTTTGGATTCAAACATAATATTTGATTAATTTTGAAATCGCGATGCAATAAATTTTATAACTTTCAAAAGAATAGTTATCATTCAACAATAGAAATAAAAAACGATGAGAAAATACTTAATATACTGAGAAAAACACGCGGAACTGAGAAAATGTATGAAATTGGCTAGTTTTGTACAAGAAATCAAATAAAAAAGGAAAAAAGTATAACAAAAAATACTCGCTTAGTCTGACTTTATGTGGTGGGAATCGTCATTAGAATTTTCACCAAGTTTGAATTTTGGCTTTAAAGATGAGATCTTTCGGATCATTTCGTCCTCATCGTCTTGTTCGTCAATTTGTTTGAGAAGTTCATTTCTTTCTTCTTCAGTGATATCTTGCATTATACTCAGAATATCACTTGATTTCTCTTCCAACATTGCATTCAGTGTAGTCGTCCGAGCTAATCGTTCAAAGTAGAGTTTCTGTTGCAGAGTAACCAGTTTGCTCGACACCTGCAAAATTTAGGCTACAAATAGCGAACTTTTAATTCCGTCTCAATAGATGTTTATCATTTTGAATGGTTATAGTCAACTAGGTTCGCATAGATAACCATTATCAGTTTTCTTGATTATTCCCACTCACTCTTTCTCTTTTCAACGCTCCATCCCATTCCAAATCAATCAATCCTCCTTTTTTAGCGATGGCTCTTTTGACTCGTTTGGCAAATGAAATGGAGTCCTCTCCTTCTCCTCTAGTCATTGGTGGAAGATACCATACATCGCAGATAATTGCCCAAGATGTCATCATACTCCACAAATATCTTCCGTAAGATTGAGCACTACTATTCCAGAATGCATCGGTTAGTCGGGTATCGTATTTGACTGCGATTGGGTAGATGGTTGATCCAATTTCAAATGATCCCTTTTTGAACATCATAACGGATGTGTTATTGATACATGTTCCTTCTGGGAAGATAATGATTGGAAGTTTGTTCTCATCGTCTACGTGCTCTCTCATTCTGCAATTTACTCGGTAAATTTCAAAATGTATAATTCCTTGTACCTGTTCATAACCTGTTTTCTATCTCCAGCTTCTCCTCTCTCAAACCAAATGTGATGTTCCGAACGACTAAGAGTATTCTGCAGAAATCCAAGGAATCCTCCTTGTTTTTGGCCAATCATAGCATAACAATTATCACAGGACAGAACCATAACATCAATTGGAGAAGTGTGATTGGCAACACAGATTCCACCCTTGTTAGCTCGGTTTTCCTTGTCATGGAATCGAATAACACTGGAGAAGGCTCGAGAATAGATTCTCATGCACATCAGCATACATCTTCTGTTCAAGAACTTTCGCACTCTGAAAATGTATTATTAAAAGTTATGAAAATATTGAATTTATGGCAGTTCCAATTATTTTAGCTTTCCAGAAACAATTTTTATGAAACGTTAACTTACTTTGCATTTGGCACCAATCCAATAATAGACGTTGATACAATCATGAGCACGATAGCAATGAAGAAAAGTGCCATTCTACATGGAACCAACACGTAATAACGGAACATGAAGCCAGCAATCCATAAAAGGGTGAGTTGCCAACTGAAAACAACTTATTGTTTATCGATACAGATCATACAAAGCTCACTTAAAGAAATGGAATGAGTATTTTGTACGACTCAACAAATTCCAAGACGGCAATTGGGCAGCAGAGAAACGGTTAGTTACTTGGTCCTCAATAACTGCTTCCATTCCAGCCTAAACTCATTTCGCATGCTTTCTTTCGATGTTTAATTCAATTTTTACTGACCGTAATGAAATCGAGGGTGTCATCGACTAAAACACTAACTGTCGTTTGTTTTGACTCTGGAACATTGGTCTCATGCAGTTTGGCGTCAATGATGTCAGATTTTTCTCTATTAATGATACCTGAAACAACAATTGTATTATCATTTACCAATTAGGTGTATATTCTTTACCAAGATCGGAAGCAGATGATGATCGTCGAATTTTTTTGTGATTCATTTCAGGTTGCTCATCGTCAATAATTGATTCTTCTTCTTCATCTTCAAAATCGTGTAATGTGGCTCCCCACTGTAAATAAATCATGTTAAATACAATTATTTTCCGGACTTTGTACCTCAAAAATTCGAATCAATGTATTGACATAAAGCTCTCGAAGTCCAAGTGTTTTACCAGTGACCGCCAAGAAAATGAGTAGTAAAATGAGGAACCAAAACAAGAGGAAAATCATCCTGAACATTCATAAATTTGATTTATGGTTGCCAAAAAAAAGAAAAAAACGTGCGTGCGGGTTGAAAAAAACGAGGGAGGAAACCGAAATCTTGTGCGGGTAGAAAGAGGACAACGTGAAAAAGAGATAGGCAGGAGAAAAAAGAAGAAATGGGACGTAAACATCGTTTGATAAGTACCTCCCTGACATTTTGATCAAGGATATCATCTTTCATCAAGAATTGTTGCAATATTCAATCAATCATCGTTTTTTTCTTTGTTTTCCATATATTGAAAATGGAAACATGGAAAACTTGAGAAGTTTGCGGAATAAAACAAAAGAGTTAACTGATAAGAAGACCCCGAACCAATCAACCGACCAAAAACTCTCTAATATAATCTAGTAAACAAGTGTCAGCAGCACATGGCTGGAAAAATCGATTCGGGTTGACAAGGGGTGAACAACAATACATTTCGGTAAGGAGGACTGCCGTGTGATGAGAGGAAAAAGAGACAAGATGCGCGGTAATGAGTGAGAGCGGACGGAGGGCCCCATAGAGTACAGGGTACACAACACTACGTTGTACTTTGAACTCATTTTTTACCTTCTGTTTGTTTCATTGATCAATTTTCAACAGGTGGTCGTTTTTTCTCATTTCTTAATTTTATAAGTAGAAGTCATTTTTGGTTGAAAAAAAAGTAATTGAATGATAACATAGTGAACCCCTTTTTCATTATCAATGCTACTTTGTATGTCATCCGTTTAAAGAATCGTAGTCACCTACACTAAATAACCTTTGTATTGTAAATTTTATCAAAAATTGTCGTTTTCATAACTTTCAAAGTGTAAGAATATGCAAAACGTGACAATTCAAAATGAAATTTTCTAAATTTTTATTTGAAAATTGTTTAAAATTGGTTGGGATCAAGAAAATAGAATAATTCGCAAATAAGTGAATTAAGCGAATACTTCTAAAATCTTGTTTGCCTTACTTATAAGCTGTTCTAGTGTTTTATGCGTTTTTGAAAATGTTGATATTTCAGTCATCCAAAAAACGTTAGGTTCTAAATTTTTATTTTACAAGTCTCAATAAAACCGTTATCGTTAGGTCGTTTCGAAGTGAACTTTTTACATTTTTTCCATTTCGATTACGGCTTTAATTTAAACTGAGTAATATTTTCATGATAATTAAATGGATTTACATATTTTATCTGAAATTTTGAGAAAATCTACATGAGAGGCCAAAAATGACCGAAAAACTAAAAAACATTCAGACTGATGCCGACCTTTTTTGTTTCTTTTTTTTGATTGAAACGATTGTTTATACAGTGCGCGTCATAAGTATAGCGCCCCCCTAAAAATGGATGTTTGGCTATTTCCGGACGGAATAGAGAAAAACGAAAATTAGAAAAAAGAAAACTAGAAACCTAACAAAAAAATTCCAGCCAAGTCGGACAACTTTTGCTTGACCTAGATATGAAAGTCCAAAAAGTGACAGCGTCAAAAGTACAGCACCCCCTCGAATTTTCGCAGTTTTCTAGAAACAACGACAAAAGTTTTCGATTTTTGTGTATTGCTAAGGACTGATTATAATCGTTGAAATCGAATTGCAAAGTTCATATTTTCTGAGTTTCTTTATAGTGTGAAGCTGAGGATATGCTCTTCAATTTTTTATAAAAATCAAGAAGTATCATCATAAATAATTTATTTTGAAACGTTTAACGTTCACCCAGGAAATCAATTGACCGGTATGCAATAATTATTAAGTCTATGACCCATCTTCACATGTACTTTGAGAACTCGTAATAGAACGTGATAATAAGTGCTCCACCAGTAGATCGGAGCGAATTTGTCAAGGCACCTCTGTAGAACCCGTTGAAACCATCTTTTCTGAAAAAATCAAGGTTGCATTTTGAGTTGAATAGAAAGTTGAAACTCACTTGTAAAGAGTTTTCCAGCAGTCCTTTGTACTTGTGAACTGCTTCACTTTTTTACCAGCTTGCATCATCATACTGCGTCTTACAGTATCCAATGGATAGCAGACCATTCCACTGGTTGTGATTGAAACTTGTGCAATTGCCCAGCATGCAGCAAAATTTAACAACTTTGGATCCTCCACACTGGTTCTGATGCTGTCGAAAATTCCAAAGAAGATTGCACGAGAAGCGATTACAAACTGCATAGCTGCTGACAATCCCCTAAAATTAACACTTTGAATAACTATAAGTATTAGCAAGTGAGCGTACTTAAACCATGAAGAAACACCTTCACGGGCTCTGATTTTCTGAAGACAATCAACCATTCCCTTGTATTTTTTGGATCCATCTTTATTAGTATCCAATGCAAGGCGAGTTCGGGCGAAGTCAAATGGGTAGAGCAGGAATAAAGTGGTTGCACCACCAAGACCTCCCGATACAAAAGTACCTATAAGGAAAAAGTGTAATCAGCTGATCAGTGGGTAGTATGACTCACCTGCCAGAAACTTGCTAAAACTTTGATTTCTATCGACATTTTTGAGAAGTTTGTTTCTGTAGATGTCACGGAATGCAAAATTCAAAGTGTGATTTGGAAGACATCTTGCAACTCCGGCACCATTTCCTCTCCAAAGTGCCATTGCACCCTGTAAGTTCAATTTGAAGACCAGAAGATACAATTAGTTAAAATACCTGTTCCAATCTGATCTTTGTGATGCAATCTCTGATACCATTATACTCAGCCACAGCTAATCCTCCTCTTCTTTGTAACTGTAATGATGAAAATAGATACTTTTTTGATGATTTACACAATAAACCTTACTTGAAGGACAAGTTTCACTCTATCGAATGGTGCCGTTGTCGTCTTGCTGATGGCTGCTGCAGCACTTCCGGCCAAACATTTTTTGCACGTCTCAAGTGAATCGAACGTGTTTGACGTGGAAGTCATTCCGCGTTGCGGATGACGAGCGGAAAGCTAGAAATCGTATAATGAACATCAAAAGAAACTCATTTAATAAAGAGAGTGAGAATCAAGTATAATGGCGTGATAGTATGATGCAAGTCCTAGACACTGGCACTATTGAATGAACTTGATTTGAAAATGCGGCAATGGTATGATAGGCAGTCAATTAAAAGACGAGGAAAAAGAATCGACTGATAACATATTTAGATGAAGCGAGGGTTGCGTAGATCACCCCACCAGCTGATGGAGGGCGTCGTTTTCTCGAAGAAATTTCCGCTTTCGCAGCAGCACGTGCGCGATTCAAGGAACTTTTAAAAACCGAACACCTTGCCCTAAAAATATTATTCTCGATGAGCACATCAAAATAAAAATTTTGCCAAAAACATCAACACCATGTGTTGAATTTTTCTCGATGAGAAATATGTCAAAAATGATGAAATCTCAAAGATGACTAAGACAAAAAAGAGAACGAGAACGGTCTGCGGAGAGAATTTGCAAATAGCAACGCGATGATATAGCGTAGGAGGTAAAGAGACAAAAGACAAGAGGTTGTGGAGAATAGTGGGGTGAGGAGGTCGGACCGGGCCAGGAAACACCCCACGAACGGAGCACGTGAATAGCAGCTGAATAGAAGGGGAGGATGGGGGATAGCGGGAGGAAAGAGGACTGCTATTAGAAGATGACCAACTGTTGTAGATTAGACAGCTGAGATGAAATCTTTGAGACGTTTGAAGTTGTATAGTGAAACAAAGATTTGTTTAAATGGCTCTCAGAATTGAAAAGATGAAAGACGGGTTTTTTAATTGAAAGGGGTGGATAATTGAACCATTGGAAAACCTAATTTCAAAGACGGTTCCTTATCATTTAAAATTGGAAAAGAAACTCCACAATTCAAGTCATAAAACCAGCGTTCATGTTTTATCTCCAGACTAAATCCCCGGTCAGAGATCTCCGAACTCCTTTTGTAGACTTACCATGGTTTTGAATTGAAGAAGTTTGAAGACTTTGTTATAGGAATTCAATAATCGGACAAGCCGTGTGTTGGTTTATGAAACTCCCATATACAGTCCCCTTTTATATACAGTTATGACAAAGATCTACTTCCTCGATTCATCTATTCAATACCACACATTTTTGATCACATTTAGAAAACCAGGAAGAATTTTGAACACCGTGGGAAACAGGAAGTTAAAGAGATCAACGATACTTTTTCGGGATGTTTGAAATATGTGTTTTGATTTTTTGAAATTATTTTATATCAATGGTTGCTTTGAATAAGAGTCTTAAAAATACACTAAACCACTTTGTAGTCATTATAACATTGTAGCCATTTTTCTTCTGCTGGGGACGACATTTGTTTCCCGATCCTTGGAATTAAGAATATATACGACCACGGATCATGCACGTGAAGTGACACGTGAAAAAGCATGGAAATTAGAAGAAGCGGAGGAGCATGGCGCAATAGATTAAAATTGCAGACAAGTAATCATTTCAACGAAAACTATTAACTATGACCCTTGAAACGATGAAGTTTGACAAGCCGTGTTGAAATCAAACATTCAAATAAATAACTGATAGGAAATATATTTCCGATTTGAAAACCAGTTAGTGGTTACTTACTAATTCCGCGCGTTCCACAGAAAATCGTCACATTTTCATTGACATTGAAAAAAAAAGAAAAAAAAAGAAGAAATCTTTAGATTCATCTCAAAATAGATACAGAAAACTTTTTGATCAAAAATCAAGTATTGCACATTATATTATAAATTAGAAATAAAGTTATTAAATAAATAAATAAATAAATAATTGATAAATGAGCATTATAACATTGTCGATTGTGTGTTTTCAAGTTTTGGAGAGCTTCGGAAACAGCAAACATGCATTATTGAAACTAGTGAGATGATAAAAAGGAAAGCATTCAAGAAGACGAGAATAGTGGTTCCAATAGCTGTCATGCACAACTCATTCTGAAAGTATACTAGTAAAAATCTGTTCCGAATACTGAAAACCAACAATTCTCATATCAAAGTTCCTCTGAAGCCAATTAAGGGAAATAATGTCATCGTTAGGGATGATATAGTCACTGACTATCTCGGAATCTGAAACTTTTATCTTATCTTCAGAAAAACACATTCAATGTACCTTCGTAATCAATTTGTGCCGATATCGCTGTCGTATTATCCATTGGTTCTGGAAGATTGTTTGATCTTCTCCTTCTTGGTGGATCAGGACATGATGGTACCTAAATTCATCCTTGTTTTCATAATTTTTATGGTTTTTGATTTGTTTTCAATATTCTTCACCATAGTTGATCTTTCAAACTCACATCACAATAGTCAAGGCCTGGTTCTTTGACAGTGATGGAGATTTGACAATCGAAATACATATTGTCACGATCGGCATATTTGTACACGTGAGCCTCTCTTCCAGCCATCAAATCGGTTGGGTATTCGAGATTTGTCAACAAATACTTGTCAAGGGCACATCTGAAATAAAGGATTCAAGTAATCTGATTCACAGAGTAGACACACCCTTTTTCATTCAAAAGTTGAACTCTTTGGCCGTTCCCATCATCAACGAAACAAGAATGGACAAGCATACAAAACGTGTTTTCATGCTCCGTATCGCAAGTCCATTTGTGATAAACCTAGAAAAAAGTCTTGTCTTGATCTTTGATTTTTGTGTTTTCATTCAACAATTCCTATCGGTGAATCGGCAAAACTGACCATCTGACCGACAGTTGCAAAATAAACAGGTGGTCCGGTCGGCGATCCATCTAACACCTCGTATTTGCAGACTGGCATGTTAAGCTGCTTTGAGTGCATTGTCGGTGGAGGCATACTAAAAAATGTATATTATGATGATGTGTTGAAACTTGATAGTAACATTTTAATTGGGAAATGTGACACCTATATAACGCCTTGAAACAAAAACATTTGAGCTAGGAAAAAAAATGAACTAACGAAATTTGAATCTCTTTTTGAATTCGACGCTCCATTTCCATGTAGAAACATTGGACCTTGAACACGCGATCATTTTTGGTGAGGAATTCTGGATTGAATGCCACCACGACATTTGTATAAAGGAAGAGCCCACGCGGTGATGTCTAAAAATTATTATTCTTCTCGTTTTGATATTGTTCAAACTCCAAATTTTGGAGTTTTCGATACTAAAGAAACCTCATTTTGTTTTCGATATTCAAACTATATTTTGTATAGTTATAATCCTTTATAAAATCATTTTTATTGTTTTGATACGAGAATCACAAGACAATCTGGCTCTTCGGTCTCTTAGAAACTACAAAATATCTCATATTTAATCGGTACTGATCTCCCCATAACCGGTGCTTTCCGATACTGAGAGTTGTGCGGCTTATGCCAAAAAGTTGTCCCTATATCAGTTTTTCATTCATTTTTCTACTTTCCATCCTTCTTTCACTCCTTCAAATGAATGTGATATGTTGATAAATAATCGTGGAGGCCTCTTTCTACCGGATCGTTTGCTCAGCAATGTCCGGTTCTTTATTGTCGGCCGCCCCGCTAAGACCGTTCGTGAGCCGGCTCTTCTCACCGATTATATAAGCCGAGCGCTTTTGATATGATGCCATCAATATCTCATTTTCATATCATCTTCTTGTGCCTTTTCTTTTCATCATAGCTGAAAATTTATAGATGCGTCGTTCGGTTCTCATCCTTTCTACTTGTGCTCTCCTTGCTCTCGGTCAAGATTGGGGAGGAGGTGGTGGTTACGGTATGTTCCAGATTTAGAGTTAATGACCATACATATTACTTCCAGGAGGCGGTGGTGACATGGGAGGTTATGGTGGTGGAGGATACGGTGGAGGTGGAGATATGGGAGGTGGATATGGTGGAGGAGGTGATATGGGAGGAGGATACGGCGGTGGTGGTGACATGGGAGGAGGATATGGTAAGTGTTCAGTTTTTGGTCTGATACTAGTAATGATCTGATTTCAGGTGGTGGTGATGGAGGATATGGAGGATACGGTGGTGGAGGATACGGAGGAGGTGGTGACATGGGAGGAGGTTACGGAATGGGAGGTGGTGGCGGAGACGGAGGATACGGTGGAGGTGGTTACGGAGGTAACATGGGAGGAAATATGGGAGGAGGTGGTGGATACGGATCCTACCAAGGAGGACCACAACAACCAATGGGTGGACAACAAGGTGGATATGGAGGACAACCATACGGAGGACAACAAGGAGGATGGCCACCAATGCCAAATTAATTGGCAACTTGATAATTTATCCTAACTATTCCTATTTTATTGGCTTACTTTGCATAACCATGCTTCTTGTATTTATTCTGTATACTTTTTTATGTGAATAAATAATACTCTGTGGAAAAATTGGAATTCCATTTGGATCCGTTATGAAGATAACCGAATGTTCAATACGTGGTCGACAGCAACCGGAAATTACACTTACCGAATGTCTTTTCTCAATTGCGCATTGATCGAATGTCAAACGAAGACTACTATTTTTTGCGGTCTCATCTTTTCTGGCAAATGTTCGACAGTCTGGGTTGTCTAGATGATTTTGTACGAAAGCGATGCCGTGGAATGTTGTTCGTGTGTCGAATTTCACCTGAAACGTTAGATTTTTTTTAAAATTTCATTGAAAAGTCACGTGAAACTTACTTCGAAAAAGTCATCTCCACATTCTACAGAAGGGTCACCGACAATTGCATTGTCTATTTCACCTTGAGCGGTTTGCTGAAATTTTTTTCTTTGTATTTCGATTTTGTTAAGTGGTTCAGTATTTTGGCTAAAAATATAGAAATTTCGAGAAATTTAATAATTCGAAATAAAGGTTATCCTAGACTCATCTATTTCTAAATCTAAGTTATTGAAAAAGGCTTACCAATAAGATAATTGCAAATACCGCAAGAACGAAATTCATGAACAAAATCTGAAAATTAAGCCAAAGCAATAATAGAACAATGGTTGGATTAAGAAAAAAGAAAAAGAAGGATTGCTGAGAAAACACCTATAAAACTGATAGATTAGCTTCTGTTAGGACACCACTTCCCTATAATCGAGTGTTCTCCTAATGTTAATTGAGAAGCTGAATGTGTTATCGGTGGCCTTTTGATGAGGACATCCTAGTTGAACAGGACAACCATGAGAAGCTCTTGAAAAGCGAAAAAAGAACAACAAGGATCGGGCATGTTGAGACAACGAATCTAGTCGGATAGGCGGTGAACAGGCATTATTATTCTCGAAATATGCATAGATATACATCAGACCATTCAATTGTATTCTTCCCCTCTCTACCAATCGCAATCGCGTCAATCTTTGAGAAAGTCCCAACTGTTCGACGATCGCATCCGACGGAAATTGGGAAACTGTTATAAAATAATTGATGGAACTTTCGGTTTTGTCTGGAAAAATTGAAAAAAAATTAATGAAAATTAAAGAAAAATGTTTTCAAAAATTCAAATGAACATTGAAACGAACTTTTTGAACTTCATTAAAATGGTGAAATATAATATATTAGAATCGGAAAAAGTTTGTTAAAAGTTGTTGATAATTGAGTGTTTCTCGTTTTGCTATTTTCAGGGATCCGTCACCGTCATTGCAAACCCCTCAATTTAGAAAACATGTATTCACGCAAAAATATATGTAGGACATACATTTTCTCGATACTCGCAATTCGAGAAGAAATTTTTATCTTATTATTCTGGCAATAATAAAAAAGTGGAATGAAAGATGATATTTTTTCGTAACCAAGTCATAGACAAAAACGCGGTATAAAAGAAACAAGTGTCATAGGTGTTTCCATTGAAACAGGAACTTCCCGCGACAAATTTCTTCATTTTTTTCGACTGCTGTCTCTTTCTTTTTTAGAAAGTATTTTTCATTTTACATCAAATTTTACATGCCATTTTAATTTTAGCCCCTTAGTGAAAGTTTTTTTTCTGTTACTCACATGATCGTCAATTAGGGAAAACTGTTTTTAAAACGTTCTCAATCATTTTTTGATTGAAACGATCACGTTTCTTCATGTCATTATATGCCTGCCTCTTTTTGTGTTCTTGAAAGTTCAACTAACCATACATACCGTCTCTTCAATTCAAAAGAACCGTCTTCCTTTTTTTCTCCTTTTATTTTCTATTCCAAGGAATTTCATTTCGATATAATGGTAGTTTATACTACACTCAATTTTTGATTACGTGGTTGCTCTGTTGTTTATTGGTCTCATCATGAAGCCGAATGTGACAAAAATGCTTGGTTCGGATAAACTTTAAATTTGATAGATGCCTGTTTAGTTTTGTTCGTATCAATAGAACAACATTTTTCAATTATAATCTTCTTCTCACAAGATTCATTTAACATTCTCTCAGCAAAAGAATGTTTTATTACATCAATGTGAGCATGTTGTTTCTCACAACACATCAACAACAAAACAAATTCCACAACATGTTTTCATTCCTTTTTAGACAAAAAGATCTCCATAGAGATTCCCACTCAGCATACGCCCACATCATTGCTCTCAACGACTCTCATTTGCCCTACCCATTCTCGTAGGCTCACTTGCGTTTCATCTTACTCATTTTTGTTCTATTTCTAGATAGAAAGGCGGTGAGAATCTTCTCTTCACTCAAATTGAGTCTATTATGTTTATTGATTGTCCTTTGGCCAACCTTTTTTTCATTCCACCAACACACATTTCCTCATTTCCTTTTTGTATACATTCCACATTTTGTGAGCTCTCTCAAATATCATTTTTATGATCGATAGTTTTGTTCACATGATTTTTGGGACATTCGAAGAATAAAAAAAAAATCATGAGACATCCTTTTCGAAAGTTTGAAACTTTTGAAAATTGAAAACCGAAAGCAGTTTATAATCATAAATTAAATTTTCAATCTTATTTACTCTCTAGAATATTATTGCATTTCATACTTCCAACGTCACTTTTTTCCATTTTTTTTTCATTTTTTCTCAATTTTAGGTTTTTCTCAAATGGAACGTGGCAGACCGCGTAAAAGGTTGAAGCTTGATGACATCAAACTCAAACGAGCTGTAAGTTATATCTTGAAAAGAAATAATTAATTGCTCATTACATGTATTTGTATATAATCTAGGAAAAAAAATTGTGTGACTTATATTAAGAAAAGAAATATGAGATTTATAAGTAGCTGAACTTTTTAATGACGCAAGTAAATGAGGAAAATTTTGTTTTTCTGTTCAGAGATCTCCAACTCCTGATGATGAATCTCCAAGTCCGTATAACGTATCACCAAATGTAGGAGAGAAGGAACATGGTATAGATATTATCTCAAAGCAAACGATAATTTTATCATTTCAGAAACGAGATTTCCCTTTCCGGAAAAAGGAAGCAAAGAAGATCCATTCCCTGATGGTTTGCCACATGCAAATCGGTTTGGAGCAATCAGACCTCGCCCATTTTATGATTGTAAGTTTTCAAAACATGCTCCAGTAAATAAAGTTTTCAATTACTACAGATCATGGTCTTGACTTGCTTCAACCTCCTGATATTGCCAACTGGCGTCCATATGAACCGTACAACATAATGAAAGATTATCCTCAAAGGAATATTTATAACAAGAACCTTCGATTGCGTTCACCACCAAAAGAAAAACCTTCCCGGAAAAAGATACGTCGTGATAAAAGAAGTTTCCAATGTGCTACATGCAGAAGCCGTCAACAAATGAAACACTGTCGAATTCACAATATATATCATTACACTTCGTATCACTACACTTGTCCTCAAGAACAAACTGAGGATAATGGTCGGCTAATGCGTGAATTAAAAGCAGGTGTCCCATATGAAGATATTCTTCCAACGCTTAAATCATCCCGTTGTTCTCGCGATGATCATGATAACTTGTACCGCCGAAATTCATTCGGTTTTTAGTTTTCATTTAGATTCAGAACACGGTCCCCGGTTTGCTCCTGCTTTTTACCTTATAATCTCACTTTTTGAAGTGATTTTAATTTTGAGACCTTTATTGTGTGTATAAAAAAGAAATAAAATATTCTTCAAAAAACCAACAAAATATGTTTTGAGAACATGCAATACAAACAGGCATCAATTAGTCATCATTAAAGTCTATTTTTGAGAAACATTCTATGCAAGAATTCCAATTGGCTCATCTTCAATTCCACAGGCATTGATACCACGTGCAAAGTAGATATATCCATGTTCAACTCCCCAAGTATTTCCCCAACTGTTCTTGACAATCCAGTACTTTTCACCCTTTTCACTTGTTCCATAACCAGTGATGAGAAGAGCGTGCAATCCAATTACCTGAAAAGTAAGACGATGACTATTGATAGCAGCATTTGTGAATTGGAGGAGATAAGAGGAGAATAAAAAAAGAATTACTTCGTTTTTGCAAGCATACTCGCTTGGAGTGAACACTCCTCCCTTATAAGCTCTCATTGGTTGAATAACAGACATTCCGATGTTGACTGGTCCAAAGTTTACAAGCCAGTTGATCATAGAGTCCTCGTCGTGGTGAAGGAAGTAAGCAGCCTTGATTCTAGTGGTATTCCAATGATCATTAACAGAACAACCATTTTGACGATGAGCAACATATGGAAGATCAACAGCATAAGCCAATCCATTGCGATGAATGTATCTAAAACCTTTGATCTTTGATTTACAATACAGTAATCTATTATCAACCTGAATGCTTTGTCCTCGTCTCCTCCATCGCAAGCGTTATCAACCAAGTCGCAGTCGAGAAGAGTTTGCTCCGACAAGTTTCTCCTCTCACCATGTGCGATAGCGTATGCAGCCTCGACAGTGGCGGTTGAAGCAAAAGCCCAGCAACTTCCACATTGGCCTTGAGCTTTAACAGGGGTCACCACGTTTCTATCTCTCCAATCGAAGAAATCTGGAAGTGGTCCGTTACGTTCTCCTTTCATTGCGGCCAGTGATTCTGGGATTTCGGTGATGAATTCAGCATCCTTGTGAAGTCTTTGGTAGAACGATTTTGGGAGAAGGGTCTTCTCGAATTCAGCGTCAGTCCAGTCACTAAGATCATTGTGTCCATAAACGGCTGATCCATGCTCTTTTTGTTTGTTCCAGTTAGCAACATTCTCATCAGTTGTGTAATAAGCATTCAATCGTTTCAAAGATTCTTTACTCGTCGCGTAACTCTTGTTGTATCTGAAATTCAATTCAAAATTCACTGATAACGACTTGTGAACCTACTTTTCAGTATAGGCAATGTACTCTTGAGCGATCGTTTGGATTCCTTTTTCATTTCGATGGACTTTTTCAATTGGTTTTAGTTCGTCGAACATGTATCTGAGAGAAAAAGATAAAACTATACTTTATCAGTGAAAACTTACGAGAATTGAAGGATTGCAAAGCAAAGGAAAGTAATTAAGAGAGTGTAGAGAACTGTTCTCAAAGCTTTGCGTTTGATGGACCTGTAAAAAAAGCAGATGAATTATCGATGTCATAAACATTTCTTACTTTTCATAGCTTTCCTGTTGATCACACCCATAGACAGAACAATGTTGACCGGCGAGTGGATGATGTTCCACGCGGCTGATCGGAGTCTTGTTGTTCTCCTCTTCTCTTAAAATCAATCGATTATATTTAGGGTAGATGAAGTAATAAAACTCACTTGAACAGCGAAATTGCGACCATTTGTAAAGGAGTGTGCAGGGCAAACTGACTGCTTTCTTATCAACACTTTCAGTCAAATCATTATCACCGCAACCGTGAATGATTAAATAGGTCATGAAGAAGAGAGACAAAGAGTCGCAAGATAGTTCTTTCGAACTTTCTAGTACAAACTATCACGTGAGATCCAAAGGAGCATTCATTAAAAAACAATGAACATTTTTTTAGCATCTCCAGTTCCATATGCCTGTTGTTGTAACATGTCTGTTAAAAAAGTTAGATTTCTTTCCGTTTTCTGTAAATCAATATTCCACATGGAAGTGACAAATGAGTAACGAAGAAAAAAAATTAAAAGCAGATCAAATTATTTTATCGGCGAGTCCCAATTCAATTAGCGAGAGAAAATACAAATACAACTGCAGAAGATCTTGAAATATAACCATAATACTCTTTTCACGGGATCATTTAACGGGGTCTTTTGATCAGTAGAACATCGGTGACATCATGGTGAAGGGGCCGGTTTAGACGAAGCATTTTACAGGGAGTCCATCTTCCTTATTGCTCTCGCAAGTGTTGCATTGTTTGGTAACTGAAAAAAATAAAATGATGAGTTCATAAATTTTTGGAAGTAACCACTTACATCCTCCTGTGAACATTTCAACGTCAACCATATGAACTCCCACTTTGAGGTTTTCGCATTCGGCTTCCAAGTCCTCCACCTCTTTTGTAAGCTCATCACGAGTCTGGCTCAATGTTTGAATATCAATTTCCATCGCAATATTTTGTTGTTTCAAGTATTCTTCATTTATTTGCAACTCCAATATTCTATACGCTTCCTGATGACAGTTTCTTTTGATTTGTTCGAGCTCAAAGCGAGACAGTCCTTCATTGTAGTAAATGTTGCATTCATATCTATACATGAGACGGTATAAGCGTTGCTGTACCGCAGCAATCTCGGTTCCGTGATCATTATAATCATTAGTGTTCTCCACGCAATATGCGACAGTATCCCGGAGGTATCTGCATGTGTTGAGCAACATAGTCTGCACCCTATTGCATTCCTCGTTTTTGTCGTTTAGTGCAAGTGAGAGCTCGCGTTGCCGAACTGTAATTGGCTATTTTTGACTGTGTGGTGTATAAAGTTTAAACATACGTAAAAGTTCAATATATTTCTGGTCCCTCGTTGGAGCCGATGAAGCCGATGAAGCCGATGAAGCCATTGCGAATACGAAGCCAAGTCTGGAGTGATTTCTGAAAAGAAAACCGATAAATTCTAATATCTGATAAATGACGAAAATAGTCGAATGACCCAAAAAACAATAGTCATTGCCTCCTGCGATAAGAATTTTAGGAGAAATGAATGCGACAGAAAAGTGTTCTTTGAGGACTACATAGGGTCTGGGTCACGCAGCAAAGAAGCGAAAATCGATAGACGTCGGCCCTCGTCTATGTGCATTCAAGAGTGAGAGTGTGCGTTCATAAAAGAGTGTGCACAGAAACGTCTTCATAACACGGGGCAGAGAACTCGACACGTAGCTGAATCAACGAAATGCAAAAAGAGCTGAGAATTCTTGGAAAATGAAAACCGGCTTGAACCCCTCAAACTCGGTCAAAAGTTGAGAGATGTCAAGAGAAAACTGTAAAAAACCTGGAAAAACATAAAGAATAGCCGGATTACAAAGCTGAATTCGTCAAAAACTCAACTGCGGATTTTTCCTCAAATTTTGTCAGAATGCTCAGTAAACGTCAAATTGTACGTACATAAATGTTCTGTGCGAATAGAAACATCTTCTTCGTTCCAAACAAATATCAAAGGTAAAGTTTGATAAGCCACGTGTATAATTCTCCAAGCCGTGATAGAATGAGTGTACTCTGTATTCCTAGCTTTGATGAAAAACCTGCGCAGATGGTCAACTATTCAGAGGATTTGATGCAGAATCGATATTCCAGTGTTAAGGAGAGAGCAAAAAACGAGCATTAACGAGAAATGCTATTTTACTTCATTGCTATATCAACTCAATTCACGGTTATAATTGAACATTTAACCAACTATTCTGAACACAAATGAAATATTTGGAACGGAACTTTTCTGTGAAAAATGGATAAAGGTAAAATACGAAAGCTGTGAACCCATCTTTTTCCGAATGCCACGCATCACGAACGGGGTGGAAGAGTGACCGCAAGGCCCCTCGGCCGTGTACTCCTCTCGGACAACCTTATTTTTTGCGATTTTCCATCGTTTTTCTCTATTTTTTGTGGATATCATTCTTGAATAATATGTAATTTACGTCAAGATTATTAGCAAAATTTGTAAAACCATCAAAATAAGAAAATTTATCACACACCATTTATTAAATGTAATTAGAACTGAATATAATGAAAAAATAAGACTAAAATAAATATTGGAAGAAAATGAAACGGGTGAGTAAAACACGTAAGTCTTGGGGATGCACTTTGTGCGGAATTCTATTGTTATAAAGATTCAATGATACAGATAATGAAAAAAAAGAGGATTTGCAATGAGATAGTCATTGATGTACTTGCAAATAAAACTTGCAATTGTTTGTAGTTTTGCTCAAAACCCGGTATTATGAAACTAAAGTTTTTTGGGTGGAATTGAATGGAGCGGGTTAGATGCAAATGTAAAGTTAGGAAGATCTAAAGCTAAGCAGTCAGATGAAGACAAGGAAAATCACGCGGAATCGAATACATCAATTTCAGCGGGCTGGAGAATGCGTTTTGAGGATATAAGAAGGATAACCCGATGGTATGAGTTTTTTTTTTGAGAATAAAAGTCATGATAATGACAGTTATCTAAGTGCAAAGCTTAATTTGCATAGATCGGTCTTGTATTCTGATTGAAGGAGGGATGGTCTTCTTCTGCGAATACTTGTTTGACATTTGCTCGTTTATCGTTCGACTTTTGTGTTTTCTGCTCGTCGTTCGTTTTGTTTTCTTTTATTTTTGCATGCGATTCTGAAAAAGCACTAGTTAACGAGAGGAAGTTTTCCGAAAAAAAAAATTACCATGGACTTCGTTAAGAAAGTCAATGCTTGGGCGGTCCGGAGTTGTCACTTGCTTCTTGATAGGAACCATATTCTCAATATCATTGAAGTCGAGATACTCCTGAAAATTGAAATTGATGTGAGAATCGCTGACAGAATTTATTACCTTGTGACGTGGAAGTGGAGAATTTTCAAAGTCGAAATATGCTGACTTGTGAGAGAAAGCAGTGGAAAATCTCTTCTTTGAATCAAACATTTGGGATACTGTAATTCACAAGTTATTGAAGATTTTGTCAAAAAAGACGCCTAAAATGTGAAAATAACATGGACAATTTTTAGTTTTTTTTGGATTTTCCAAAAAATGTTCAGTTTTTTAAACGCTAATGTAGGCGGGTGTCCGTTGAGGAGTACTGTACCTCTCAAGTAAACTTTAAACTTACATTTTCTAGTAGTCAATGTGTCGGCAATACTATTGCCTCTTGTCTCGGGACTAGCCGTGTTAATTGTGTAAATTGGGTTTGGAATCTTCGGTCTTATTCCGATAGCTGAATCTTCTCATCTTATATTACATTATTTTTTGTTTCAACTCACTGCTCTCTGCTCTGGTTGGAAGTCTTCGGTTTGGCTCGGCTGGCGATGGTGGTTGTTTCTTATCCTTTGACCGGATACAGAAAAAGAGGATGAGAATCATCAGCACGGCCAGAATGCCGGCTATCACCGCCAACATGACGACGACCCACGTCGGCATTCGAAACTGAAATGATGGGAGATGATGTTAGCTGAACTTGTTGTCAGATGAGAGAAATAATCTTTGTAGTGTTGTAAACTGGGGGTGTGGTGCCCATACTTGAAACAACACCGCAACCAGGAAGTTTTGAGAGGGTAAAAGGAACAAAAAGTGATAACCGTTTTGATAAGAAAGTGAGAAAATGGAATCTAGTATAAGAGATATTATGAAAATATTGGAAATCATTGACACGGAAACAAAATGGGAGAGTGACTATTCAAATAGTGAAGTACAGATTCATCATGTTAAGACATGTGCCGTTTGGATAGACAGAATGAAGACATCTGTCGTTAGTAACATTAGCACATGAAAATTCGACCGTTATTTGGCCAAGAACAAAATAAATAGAATACCCATATGATCAGGAAAGACTGGTTTTGAAAAAATTGGGATTGACGAAAACAAGTTATCCGGTAGATCACTTCCATTTATAACGTACGGAACATGTTTACTGATAAATAATTTTTAAAATTAATTTGAGATTGATATTGGATTACACTTATTAAGTTATTCCTAGAGGTTTATGATAAATTCTACACATAAAAAAGGCCATAACCAAAATATTTCTCTAGCGCATCATAACAATTCACAATTAACTATATTAGGTGATGGAAGACAAAAAGTAAAGACTGGTAGTTAGAACATAGACAATAACAAAAGTAGTGATGGTGGTGGAAGAATGAATGATATACAAACTGGGAGAATGAAAAAAGGGAGAAAATGTCATAAATAAAACTCTCGATTGCCTAAATCACTATCACAGAAAATGAAATGAAAGGGACACCAATGATGGTTTTCGTTTTCACCTTCCATGGGGTCTCGTGTAAATCATGGATTTCAAAAGGATTGGCCGACAGCGTTCACTAATTCGAAGTTAATAGAGAATGACCCCTTCGAATGTAATTTTGCACTCGGAAATGAATCCGAGTAGTGGATAGACGGAAGTCATACTAACTTGTCAATCAATCAAATGAACTGAACTAAACTTGAAGTTCAAACTTTCGACTAGCGACTGGTAATTATATACTGAAATCGCATCAGTTGCAATTACGTTTTCCTGCAATCAAAAGATGGGATTCACAGGCGAGAGAGAAATAGAGAGAAAAATGTGATTCCAGAAGAGAATGAAAAGTAATTGCAAAGTCGAAATGATTGGATGGCATCAATGGTGGAAATGAGACATTTTACCTATTGAATAAACATTCTGAGAAATGTGGAAAATGCTATATTATTTGGTGCAACATCATGCATGCGTCAAAGAGCAAGTGAAAAACCGTCAGCGTTTTCGGAGAGCCGTCATTTTCCGGAACAGGGAAATTGTTTCGTTTATGATAAGAAGTCGAATTAATCGCGCGACGACGGTGTGATGTGTGTGTGTGTGCGCACAGCAGCCTCTTCCTTGGCGCGTTTGGCACCTTCTCCGGCCACAAGCCGGAAATTACAATGATCTCGGCGCCCCGAAAGCCGATCGGGGCGGCCGCAAACTGAGAGGAGCTCCAATCTTGATCAAAAATGAATAGAAAACAAAACAATCAAAACATTTGGGAGGAGTGAATGGGCCGCTGGGAAAATTGAAATCATAAAATCAGAGTCAAGTGAGGATATCATTTGGTCAAGCAGCATCAAGCAATCCGTCTGCCGAGACACTTATCACTTACGAAGGGATCTGTTATTTACCAAAGGTTTGTGGGGAGGTGAGATGATAGTGAGAATGGGAGGTAAAAGAGAGGAAGGAGGAGGGCCCGACGTAAGTCAAATGGCCGTTTGTCATCTCGGTTGGTGGCCAAAGTAACTGAAGTGACCAGTTGAGTAAATACAATTGAATACTGTTACTAAAAGATACGATATAAATTTAATACAATTCGGAGTTTCTATTAGCTAGCAATTGTTTTGGAAGGAACAATTTCTTACCAAGAAAATAAGTACTACTCTTGAGAAAAAACCAGGAATGAAGAAAACTATGCCACACCTTTTGGCCTCAAGTAATGTATTAACTAGACAACAAATGAGGAATAGTTAATTTGAAGGTAAAATTCTCGACTGTTTGTGATTCTACCAATTACTTGACCGAAAAGACCACAAGTAATTCTATTGTTCCAAATCTTAAGACAAATTGGAATTCACAGAAAAAAAAATGCCGTTCAGTCAGTTGTTCCAATAGACGTGGTTACTCATTGACCAACGCATAATAAACCTTTATGGCACGTTCACCTCGATAAAATTCGAATTTTCTTTGTATGACTGTATCTGAATACACCACTTTCAAGAATCAACAAAAAAGTAGATCAAGAAGAAGTTGACGACAAAATGCCGATTGGCAGCTGAGTGCTAACCACCGCGTTTGAAGACGGAATAGCTAGAAAAAGTGCCTGGTAGGAAGTTTGGAATAGAGATGAGGCGGGAAAGAAAGAAGCGGGGGTGATCGCATAATAGTGAAGCTTGAAATGATTGGTTGGCGGAGACCGGCAGGGGTGTAAAATCATTTGAATAATGGCGTCATTGAGTACAGCGGTTTGGTTCATCGAACTCAATTCTCGATAGAAGCGGACAAGAAACACAGGAAAATGAATGGAAAATGGCTAGTTTACAGAGGTGTTTAAGAAATTCGAAATTTCTAGCATCTATACATTTATAAAGTGAGTGTTGCCTGTTGTGAGTCACAACTGTGAAACTAGAAACGGCCAGCTGTTTATGTTTGTTTTACTCAAGAGTGATCAGATTCGAGAGGTTAAACTTGTTTTGTACTATCAATGACGTTTTCAAAGTTTTTTAAGAAAAAAAAAGGGAATTCGTCTGTTAGGAATTCGTACTTATCCTCCGTATACAAAGAGAACCTAGTCTTGAAAGAGTAATAGGACGGTTCCAATTGAAGACACATTGTCTCGTTCTAGATGAAATAGGCAGCAATGACGCGCAACAAATGGGACAACATTATCCTTCCGGGAAAAAGTTTCAAATCTATTGCAGCATTAGTGTTCTAATTTCCTGAGGATTACATAAAATTTGTTTGCCTATTTGCGTATAAAGCTTGAACTAGTTCAAAGCGTTCAAAAATATCTTTTGGGAAAATGAAAATGAGAAAATATGTAAATAGTTCATAAGGAAACGAGGAGAACAGGTCAGACACATTTTGGCATATATGGAAGAAAAATAAGAAAATCGAAAACGATATATCGTCTTGACAGTGTGAGTGTTTATGATAATATATAGTAATGAAAGGAAGGAATGAGTGATATCTTTCGTTCCAAGTAGTATTTCTCTCCTCCGCCCGATGTTTTCATCTGGCAGTACGTTTTGGGGGGGCCCTCCGTGTGAGAATCGGCGTGCCCTCGCCCGACGTTTCAAGGAACATCACACATTTGACGAGAAGGCAGCAAAGGAGGTGTAGAAGGCAGGCGTCGATTGAAGAATAACATTATGCAAACGACCGATAATTTAGCGCCCCCGGAGTTATTGTAGATGTTGGTGGGAAACATGACATGGAAGAATAGAGATTAACGGGATTTAGGATTCAGATTTGGTTAAGCGAATCCAATAGAGGCGTTTAGTTTGCTAATTCTATGGCAAATAAATTTTTTTTTCTCGGAAAATTGTAGATAAAGTGATTGGAATTTAAGTAATGGGTTGCCTAGGTACTATACGAAAAACTGAATAACCAATGACCATTAAAACCCTTTCACATAACTAAAACACTTAACAATATCATAAATAACTATCATCATATTCAAAGTTGCATTTCCGTCTATTTCACAAAGAAAAACTTGCGAAAACTAACACTAACAATGCATTACACAAAAGTGTGGAGGAAAAGAAGCTTTTATTATCAAAAAGGCTGACAAAATAATCAAGTTCGCTTAAAATGAAGAAGAGGTATCATCTGCGTTTTCCATCACAAACGCGCCTCTGGTTCTACCTTGTCCCCTGTGATTTATTACTTATTTTTGAAGTCCTACGCAAACCATAAACTGCCGGTACGGTAGAAGAATGCGTGTGTTGCAAGCAAGCCGCGGGGGCCCAGAATCTACACCGCCAACACCTGTCAATCAGTCTAGACCAACAATCAAACTAAGATAGTAATACTGATCAAGGTGCGTGCGTTAGGGGGTCGTTTTGTTGGGGGTGGTTCATCAATCATAATCTATTGACATGGTACTTCCTTTTTGATAATTGATTTACAATATAGTGAGACCTGAATAGAAATCTCAAAAAAAGAAAAAGATAGGGAAAGATGTGAATTACAAAGTTGCACTTTCTTAGATATCAATCGTCAGTGACTTCTAAGACTGTGACAATAAGGTATTAGAGGCGAAATTTTAACATCCAACACATCAAAAAACTTGTTTTTATATTATTGTACAACCTTCACGGTTATATTTTTCGTAAAATTTTCGAATCGAAAATTTCAGGACAGGACGGTCAACCAAAAATGGATTATACAACACTTCACAGAATTGGAATGCGTGTTGTACAAAAGCGTGACAAGGTTTGAAAACGATTAGTCATTGGTTAGGCTGGTTGAAAAAGGACACACGGGGGGACCAGATTTTTATCGTATATTCATAGAAAAGTAAAACAACGGAAAATGGTCACTGGGTTATTTTTCAGAAGATGAGAAAAAAAAAGTGATTGTTAATAGAAAGTATGATATCATTTTTGATGTCATTTCCTTTTTTTGAAAACTTAGGAAGAGAAAGTTAGGTATTTTCATGATATTGTTCATTAAATAGTTGTCATTCACTTGAAACTTTCTCTCATTCTCGATAGATTCAACGGATTGAACTTTTCCTGCACTCAATAGATTTTCTTTCACTAATCCCACAATAATGACAGTTTGAAATAAAAAAAAAAGGAAAGAGGATTTGATTTTAGTGTTCACTTCAAAAGAATTGCAAAATGGTGAATCTCTCTGGTATGTACATTTCCATCGTTTTTATAAATCTATTCCCTTTCTAAATTAAGCTGCCACCAATCGAACCGTAAATGATTAGGGAAATGAGAGAAGAGGCAGACGAAGAAGCAGACGAAAGAAAAAAGAGATGAACGCCGTCACTCATTTAAAACCTGACTGATTCCCGCCGGGCAGACGTGCGTTACGAACTTGGCAGGATGCAACAAAAAACAACAGAAGTGTTCGTTAGGAAATGAGAGGAAAAGCAATGGGTGGGTGTCCAGGATTACACTTTGCAATCGACACGGAACTTCTGGTCACTCTCTGGTCTATGCCATCTGAGAGCAGTGTGTGTATCGTGCGAAGAAAAGTGCGCAAGTCAATAAATATGTATATAAATTGGTGAAAGTAGACATACAGTTTTGTATACTTATTTGGTTTCATACGTGCGTAGTCTCATTTGATAGTAAGTTTAGCACTTGCTTTTGCTAAAGGACTAAGGAACTTAAGGTAAAAATAAATTCTTAGAAGCTAAACTTCAGAAGAAGCAAAATCGTAAAAAATTACAAATCTGAAATTATTTTCAGAAATTTTTCATTTTATACGGAAATGAATGTTCATCTAGCTGAATAGCCAAAAAGTCAAAAACAATGAAAGCCGTCTTCCGTTTTTTTCATTTCATCGACTACTTTTTTTTATTCATTCAGGCTCCGAATCATTACACATCCACCCACACACGTTCCTTACTTTACGTTTTCTTTTCAACTAAGATTTATTATGAGGAAAAATGAAAGTTTGAGTGATTCATGTAAGAAGTTTTGGCAGTAAGAGCAGAGGACTGATGTTTGCGGATAAGAGAGGTGAACCGAGGTCTAACCATGGAAAAAAACCAAAGTGGTGAGAATTGTAAATAAATATGAAGTGAGCACAAGTTACAGTTTGAGGTATCACCTGATATGTGAAATTTCAAAATTTTTTCTAGAAATCAATTAGGAAAAAAAAGACAGCCTGATAAGTATTCAAAATGCTTTACACTATCGACAAAAAGATTTAGAGCCTAAGGTCAGGAGGAATTAGGGAGAACAAAAAAATTGTGTCCCGTCAAAACTACAAACAATGCCCTTTGGTCATTCTGCGAAGCAACATGGGTTTCCTCTAATTTTCGCCCAGTCGTTTATACAAAAGAACAGACAAAATCAGGGTTTGGTTATCCGGCGTGCAAATATTACGGTATGGTCAGTCCAGGGCACAAAACAAGCCACACAGACAGCAGCAAAAAAAACTGAGTCGAGTCAAAACAAAAGAAAAATGAAACAGATGGGACGTTGGAAGGATGCTTGAATGATGTGAAAAAACATTTGACATGGAGAAATAAAACTACGGAAACGTTTTTTGATTGTCAACATAGATGGGAAGAATTCAAAAACAATAAAAAACAACAAATAAATGCAAATAAAATCAACAGGAAGTTGAAGGAATTGAATTGAAGAATTGAATGGAAAATGGGATAAAGACACGGAAAAAAAAACCGACGATAATCCGTATGATGTCCGTTCTTTTTGCTGTCTCTCTGTCTCTTTTCACTACTTGATGATCGACCCCGTCGAAAAATGCGTGTTTATTATGTGAATGCCCTTTTTTCTAGACACTCTTCCGAAAATCCGAATTAACGCGCAATGGTGATAAAAAGAATGATAACAATTGTAGTGTTATTAGGGATGGATGATAAAAGATACCAAAAAAAGGGATATGTATCTCTTTTTAGGACACAAATGATCAAAAAACTTTTCACTCATTTTTTAATATTTGACTACGAAAAAATGTGACTTTTAGCCGATAAACAAGCAAATCAAGGAAACATTAGTTATTCTCAGATTATTAATCTCCAGGATATTTCGGAGAGAGAATGAAAAAAGGATACACGCTTTTGCCATTCCTCACGAAAAGGTTGGATGCAGAGACAAATTGTCTCCCTTTAGTTCCCAAAAACTTGACCACTGGTTGGTAATTGTATAATTATGCCAACGAATGGAAATCCATTTGCAATCGGAGAAAACGACACACCGTACTGTCAGGTTGAAGTTGGCACTTAGGTTTCAGAGTGAAGCGAAAAAAAAAGTATCAAGTTGAAAGTGAGAGGGAATGGAAAAGTGAAATGGCAGCCTTGGAAAACTTCCACGATGAACAGATTAGGGAAGAAAACCACCAGGCAGATATTGCATAACGGACTGCGACGTCTCGTTGATCGAAACAGTTTTCTCATGGAAAAGGGAGAAGAAGAAGAAGAAGCGATTAACGGTAAAAGTGAAGAAGAGGAGATGATGAAGCGGAAAACGTCTTTTAGTATTTCCGTACATCTTATTTATTCTTGTTTTTCTTATATCTATTTATTCTTTTTTTCTCGCGCTTTTTCCACTTCTGACCATTCATCATGGTTCAAGTAGGAGATGAGGTCAAATGGAGGGATTAATGAAAAATTGGAGAAAAAAGAGAGATGATTTATTTGAAGAAATCTCAAGAAGTTCAGAACACACGAGGATTAGAAAAATGAAAGTAATGACGGATGACTAAAGTTACAAACGTTTCTTCCTTAAAAAAGCAACATTTAAAACGGATTTAGTGAAAACGTTGACATTTTGTTGCTGGTTTCAAATCCCAGATCAAAAGTTTGAAAGAAAAAACATGGGTCACGAGGAAGTGTTATTATTATTTTTCAAAACGATACTCGTAAATATAACTGACCAATTATAAATTCCAGTTTCTCGAGAAAACAATAAAATATTCTTACCAAATGGTTGAGAGCGAAGAATGTCGGCATTGTTCCTTTCGTGTTCCTTCACTTCTTTCCTTTTCACCACGAATGCAGGTTGTTCCTGTTGAAAGTAATGAACGGAAATGAAAATGAAATAGCTGAATATCTATGTTCAGGATCAGCGACAGATATCTTCTCGAGAAAACCAGGATATACAGTTTTGGAAATGTTCACATTTCGCAGGTGGCGATGTCCATTTTTCCCGAAAAGACCAGCTGGGTCAACAACAAAAACAATCGCGCATTCAAATCTTTTGCTTATCTAGAATAATAATGACCGTTTTTCTATTGCTCTTCACACTGTTTTCCGGGAAATTCGAGGAAACGGGCATTTCGGCTTGAATAAACGGAATTAATGGAACGGCATTGGCATAGTGGCTTTTGTTTCGTTTGAAAACCAACTAGTACAGATTGTATTTCGAAATTATTGTTGATGGTACTTCAATGCGGTTTGCATAAAACAACGCCATTTCCAGATGGTGAAGACAATCATGAAAAAAGTTGATGACTATGTATACTGCATTATATAATCTGAAAAGAAAAACTTCTAATCTTTTAAAATATGGGATATTTAAAACATAAAACTCTTATTTGGTTAGAAAGTTATATTACTTTTAGAACACGCAATTTAGGATAATAACTTTTCCCGGATTTACACCAATTATTTTCTATAAAATAATAAAATCCTAAAGGGCGATGTCCGCTGGTTTTCTATAAAATCGAATATTTTCCGCATCTATCAAACACTTTGCTTGAGCAAATCAGGAAGTCCGAGTAACAGAGGTTGTGAAAAAATCAACAAGCTGGACAAACATGAACCAGTTCAAAGAGCATTCAAAAATCGAAAAATATCTGTTCTGATCCATACATTGAAAATTAATCCAGTTCTGTGAGCCCAAAGCTGTAAATTTTACAACACAATCTGATGATATTTTAACATTTTTTAATTACTTTGAAGATATTTTTCATTTTCATTGAACGAAATTCCTTCATTTAGATAGTATCCATTAAGATATTTGTTTATCCGTGTTCACACCTCTCTCTACCAACAACTTCAAAACTTCCATGAACAACAACTTTCTCTATTTTCCCATTTTTGTTGAATAGCGAAGAAATATAAGTAGGAATGACAGAAGGGAAAAGGAAATCTATATATCGCCGGATGTCGTTATTCACTCTCCGTCGCTTTTTCGCCTTTCGCTCTTGTTACCTCTTTCGCTACCATGCACCTTCATCTCCCAAATCTTATATTCGTGTTTCCGACGTTTAAACATAACAACGACAAGAACTTGAAACTTTCTATTCCACCATAAGAATGTCTCTACGGAGCTACGACGATTCAGCTCAAGATATTCCAACTGAAGATATTCTAGAACAATTCGGAAGCGATCCTGCTCCAAGAAGACGTCATCAACTGAAATATAAGAACGGAGAATGTTTTGTCGCTGAAGAAGATCTGATTCAGAACTATCCCAAACAAAGGAGTTTGCACCATTCCTGCAAGTAAGTTATTTACTAATAAGTCTTAAAAGAAGTTCAATTTTAGCGCTGGACCTCTCCTCCACGAAGCTGAAGTAGCTAACTCGGCAGTTTTGTCATTCGATGCTTATGCCGAAGAAGATGGAGTTGATGAGGAAGTCCACCGTATCCGAATTTTCAAAATTAATTATCATTTGAATGATGATACAATTACTGTTAACGAACCATTTGTAGACAATACTGGATACCTTCATGTATGAAAAATATTAATTCTGAGATATCTTTTCTTCAATCTTCATTTTTAGGGTAGAATCTTCAGGCGTCAAAAAGTCCCAGCCCACAATCGAATTGGAAAAGCATATGTTCATTGGAGTGATTTGAATGTTGGAACAGACATCAACCTGTTTCAAACTATTTATAGAATTACATCATGTGATAGTTTCACACGGGTATTTACTAATCATATTTCTCCGGATATGAATTATTCCAGAGTTTTCTCGAAGAGCACGGAATAAAAGTGAATGAGGATGAAGAGCTACCAGAAGATCCTTGGTTGGTACAAAGAAGAGGCGCTCCACGAACTGCTCCTAAACTACCTGATCAAAGAGAGTTTATAAATAGACCTCCAATGCTTGTTTACCGATGCTGTTGGCTTGACCATATGAATGATTTTCATGGATGTCGCATGAAACGTATATTCAAGTGAGGGCCAATTTTTCTTCTTTTTTTTATCTGGTTTTTTTTTAGAATGTTTGTTTATTGTACTGACCATACTGTAGCGCTTATTGAAGAAACCAAAGAATTTGAAGGACAATTATTTTTGAAGCGTATTGCACTTCCATTTCCCGTAGAACCTGGTTTGTTAGATTCAAAAAATACTAATCCCTTGAAAAATGTTTTCAGAGATGCCAAGACGTGATTACCGTTGGTGGGATATCCGTCCAGGAGTTTGGGTTGATGTATTTTGTAGATCAATGTTTATCTTCGAATGTGCCAACGATGAAACCAAATCGTTCATTAGACAACAATTTGGAGAAACTGATTTTGCTAATTACAGTAGCCAGGTAACACAAAATTTAGTACAGCACTCAAACTGCGTGATTCAGATATTGGAAGATGGACCTCCACCAACGCAGTTCTTTAATTCTCCAGCTATTCTGAAGTTCAGATGTACAATGGTAATCTAATTAATATAACACCATCACTCTTCCTCTGTTCATTCTTTTTTTCAAAATTTTGGGATATCGTATCTACCGTACTCCTTCACAGAACTTTTCAAATTTTTGTTGTGACACTCTAGCTATCACAAGGGTGATCCCGCATAAGTTTTGACCAAACTAGTCTGAAACAGCCAGTTTTAAAACTTTTGGGTTACTGTATCTGCAGTAATCCTATAGTGATCCGGCAAGCTCAAGTTATGGTAACAAAGCGTTTGGAGTCCCATGGCCGTATACCAAGTACGGGACAAGTTCAGGTACTCTGGAGAAATCAAAAAGTGCTGCACACACAGAGAAACTGACAGAACTATTACTTTGGTTATTAGCAGATGCAATATTCCATTGTTTGTTTTAGGTGGATGCTCCATCTGTTTTATACGGTCTTCATTTCATTCTTTACTATGATGTCAATCGTCGATTGGTAAATATCACCGAAGAAGGCAGGAAGACATGGACTGAAGGAAGAGTCTTTCTCAAAGATGTCGACGCTTCCACTTTCAGGTAACACTACTGATCCCCAAATGTTTATCTTCAGGACAAATCTATTTCAGCGAAGGCCAATTCGCACCAGGAAGAATATTACAATTCTTCAAGTGGAGATTCAACTTGGTGCAGCCGAGTTCAGAAACTGAGAAGTACCTTCGTTGGAAACAAACTCCCAACCATAAATAGTTGTTTCATAAAGTAATTTGTGCCCTTACATTAGATAAACTTAGAAAATATCGTTTGTAACCCTTTTTATAAAAACTCATTCTTAACAATTATTTCATTTATTGATTTTAATGAACAAAATCAGCCTGGGGAAAAGAAGGAGGAAGAATAGGGGAGAAAAAAGGAAGGGTGATGGAAGTCAACATGAGAATCAATGAAAAAAGAAACAGAAAACGACAAATAAGAGCCTCGTCAACTAGCAACTGTGAGATTACTGAGTTTATGCTGAACAAAAGATTTTCAAACAAAAGATTAGTTTTCGCCTAGACTCAATATGCTACAGCACAAATTGAAAAAAATGGAATCAAATATGTGACATATCAAATTTAATACATAGGCATTGTAGTCGTTTACTTTTCACTCACAATAATTTATTTCTTGAACCAAGAGGACACCACCGACCAAATGCGGCCGATGGGTCCTCTTGGCTCCTCCTCCTTCTCCACCACTCCTTCCTGTCCTCCTTCCTTTCCTCCCTCCACCGCTGGGTCGAGGCGAACGCGCCGGGCAGCTGGGGCCTCGTCTCCCTCCTCATCCTGATTGAGGCGACGACGACGGCGCTCGGATTGAACCTGTAAAACCAAGGTTGATTAGGTTTGAGTGGGAAAAACAAATATAATAGAAACGTACCACCGGCTCCACAGCATGCCCGGCCTCCACTTCCCGGCCTTGCTCCTCCGCACCGACATCACCCTAAAAAACTGATATTTGTATTAAGATTGGGAAACGATAAAAATTTACCTCGAGATGGCGGGTGACGCCATTTTGGCGGAGGAGCTGGCCTCCAACCATTCTTTGGCCGGCGGAGCCCTGAAGTCAAAGATTTAAGAAAGAAGCAAAGATTGAAATTTACCCATTCGCCCACCAAGGCAGCACGAGCCTGGGCCATGGCTTCGGTGTGGCCGGACTTGTGTGTCCGGGGCTCCGCGACCTCGTCCCGGCGGTGGAGGGCGACCAGGCACTGAAAAAAATATTTATCGTTAAATAGAGAATTTATGGATAGTTGTTTTTTTCGGCCAAACCTGTCCCCAATTCTACAAATATCTAATAACCACTAAATTCTCAAGACCAGAATGAGGTGAGGCCTAAATCCAGATTTTAAAAACTAAATTGCAATCTATTCAAATTAAGATAGTAAATAGAAAACGGTTTGTTTCTAATTCTGTAAATATTTTAAATTCAAACAAAACTCAAATTTACAGTTCCAACTAAAAAACGGTTCATCTGATTACTGTTCCCGATTCCCACACTGATCAGAAAGGTCAAATTTTTGTATTTTATATTAACAACTCACCCTCTCCAACACCACGTATGGCTGAGGTGCCTGGTCCATGGCTAGGAAGTCAACCCTCCAGGCCGGTTGACCTCTTTTCCAGGCCTTAGCCAGCAGGCGGACTGGATGCCCCTGGTTAAGGAGCAAATCGCCCACTTGACATTGATGCATCTGAAAATTTTCATTTTTGAAACATGTTTACGGGGGAAAGAAAAACGAAAAACGAAACGATAGGAGGAGAAGAGGGAAGAGATCGGGAAAGAAAGTAAACGTGTCATCAGCATAAATAAATAAATAAAAGATGCATCATTAGAACCGGGGAAACGGAATTAAATGTTGCAGAGGTGTTTAAAAAATAAGGTTTTTTGTTTCAGAATGAATGGGGCGGTTTAAGGTAAACAGAGAGGTATTTCGGAGTATTGTACAGAAAAATGTTGGATTTTTCAATCAAAAAACTCGATAACCTAGAAATGAATAACGAGATAAAATTGGTTCTTCCTACAATGAAGAATGTGGAAAAAGGAATAAAAACAGTGAAAAAATTAATGCGAAATATTCAAAAACCGTACATACTCTAATTGTACGGCACGCCGTGTTAGTTTTTGAGGGGGCCAAACGAAACCGTGAAAATACCTTGAAACTTCTGAGGTAACTGGACGAAAAGGGAGTGTCGTTTAATTAGCGGGTGCCGAAATGCTATACAACGCACCCGTACGAGCAAAGATTGTAGGGGCCCCCACTGCAGCGCACTCTTCCCGAAAAAGACAGGAAGACCACCCCGCGTACAGAAACAGGACACGAATGAGAGGAGGGCGGTACTTCTCGACAGCTAGGGTGCCTGTGGTGGGCGGAGCCTATTGACCCTTCATACCAGCAAGACAAAGATCGTAAAACGTATTAAATGTGGGAAAAAATAGAAAATGCAAAAAAGAGTTGGATGGCATTTGTAAATGTCATGAGAACATATAGCTGATGGTAGAATAGAAAAGAAATTTTAGAGAAAAAAAGAGAGAAAGGATATATGAGTTACTATGATATAGTTCTTACGGGGAATGATAATGACCATTTTTCATGTTTTCTCGGAAAAATGGAATATATGATATCGAGAATCAACCTCCTTCAAATTGAAGGAAATTCAACTCTTATGAGTAGCAGGCGGGATAGGCGAATACATGCACCTTTCGGTTACATGTAAAAAAGGTACCAGATACGACTGAGTATTTGATTAAAATACTTTTTCTTGGTTGACGAGAACTAATCTCAAGAAAAAAGCTCACGGCGAGTTTAATCAAGTTTTTGATTTGAAACATGACAGCCTCAGCCCTTTTTTCGAAGTACAACTGATTTGAGACTAACGTAACTTGAGCTTTTGAACTAAAAATATTGAGTTCTATGGTTAGGAAAGGGATTTTCAGAATAATTTTGCTGAACGCCCTATAAATTTCAAAGTTGGTTCAATTCAAAATGCTGATGAAAATCGTATTTTCTCAACGTTCAAAGATTTCTCGAATCAGAAAAAAGGGAAATTTCTAAAATTGGTCCCTCAAGTACTGAAGCTGCCTTCAGATTGGTCCCGAAAAGGCCAAACGACGTGAATTTTCTTTTCGTAGAGTAAACAGCACCGCATTGACAAGACGATACCTCGCTCTATTGAATGATAGCATAACAATACCCCATTACCATAACCTAAGTGAAAGTTTACCCCCGAGCAAAAAATGGTTTTCAAAAAAGGGGTACAAAGGTTAGCCGACATAATGGAAATTGGGTCTCCCACGATTGCGCATATCCTTTTAACCGACCGCCCTTTTTTATTTTTTTAGGAGCGGCTAATGAAAATTTCAAAAGGAATATTAATGGAAAAAAAATTAATGACCTAACTTTGTCACCTGGGATTTTGTCGAAAATATATATTTGTATACTATTCGAAAGTGTACAAGTGTCTTTCAAATTGAATAAATAGAGTCCCTTCTAAATGATGATACTTTCTCAATCATTAAGAAAGTTTTCACACCCAAAATGTCTTCGAAGTAGGTCAACATCAATCTTTTCAAATTCAAAAAAGATATTTCTTCTCTTCTTGTGTGACTACTATCATTGAAACATGGAAAGAGGTAGTTGAGCTGTTTTTAGTAAACTGAATGATTTTATATTAGAAAATTGTTATAATTAATACTTTGAAAAATTGAGAAAAGGAAAGAGAGAGATAGAGAGAGAAAGGGAGAAAGAGAGAAGGGGAGAAAGAGAGAGAGAGAGAAAAGATAAAAACAAAATATAAATGCTGGTGACTATTAATTTCTGGGTCCAAACCATCCTAAGACGGCTTGGTACATGTTCCCCAGGACGCCGACAGACTCATCCGAATTTTGTTGTGGTTCTGGAACGTCGTGTTCCTCCTCAATTCCCTCATCAATATCCTCAGTATCCATTGGCTCAAAGCGTTGGGGAATAACTTCAAGGATCTCCTGAACTGGAGCACTGGCACGGCAGCGGCGGACTGGTTGCTGTCTCATCGGATCAACATGAGCACGGATTGCCAACTTTGGTCTTGGGATAACAGCGGTGGTTTGGCTTTTCTTGAAAAAAACAAGGCTAACATGTTTCAATTAATTTTTTGAAAAAGACTCACGTCGCTAGGATCGAGGTTTCGGGTTAAACCCAACTTCCTCATTTGCTTCGAGTTGATTTTCCTTCTTGCAATGGAACCCTGCAAAAAAAGGTTTTTTTTCAATCATGAAAAGGCAGTAGATTTACCCAACGTCTTCCGCTTTCGCGAAGATGTTTTTTCGCTTTTTGCATTGCCTGACGGTGGCTCACCGAATTTTTGTCATCTGGAACTGTGATGACATCGTTGATATGCATTGAATACATGTCCTTAAATGAAGACATGTTAGTATACGCAAAAATTAATTTAAACTATAGAGTAGGAAGAGAATTAAACAAAGAAAAAACAAAACGTAAGTCCCTAACTATCTATAGTGAAACAAAAAGCTTTAAATTCGAAAAAAATTGAAACCACTTTTCAAAAATCATCAAATGCATGACATATTAACTCACTTTTTCAGACAGAGTCACTGTTCCGGAGCCATAATTGAAGTATCTGACTTCCCAGGAATCAGTTTCAGGGACAGCTTTAATGAGCTCCATTGGATATCCTTTTCTGATAACGATGTCTCCTTGGTTGAATATCATCTGAAAATTTGAAATGAGTACAAACTGGAAAAGTTTCTGAGACAGATGGTAAAGACACGAATAAAACGGTAAACTTAAGTAACGAAATCTTAATTCACTTACCTCTGCTGGACGTCAATATTAATGACGTTCAGCAGCGGATCCAGTTGAAATAAAAAGTTAACAGTTCTCTGATAACCAAGACAGATAATATAATTAGCAAACACAAAAAAGGTTAAGTCAAGATTATTATTTATTCAAAAAAATTAATAATAGGTTAGGTGAAAATTATCATTCAATGTACAAAAATCAAGATAAAACGTGAAGAACGAGAAAAAAACAAAATGAAAAAATCCTGGTGATAAAGTAAGGAATTGGATTTTAAGAAATTATGTTTTTAATAACTGAGAAATGGATGAGAACGAAATGGGTCAGAGGTAACACGAAATGACAATTCGCGAGAAATGACAGATAAATGAAGCCGATTGCATATAATTTTTTGAATTTCGTAAAAAAATGAGAATAATGAAAGCGAGCCATTATTTTGATGATTTACGATCATTTTAAGAACGGAATAAACCTGAGACAATTTCTTTAAATTTACCAAAAATACCTCCGCTTTTTGCATCGGCAGATTGAGCAGTTGTTTGGACTGAATTGACTACTGGAGCTGTATAACGAGGAGCTTTTGTCGGCATTTCAGGCTGATCTTGTCCACGGGATGTAGTTGGAGCCTCTTCAATGTGTTGCTGAAATTTCGGAGAAATACATTCGTCCACTAATTACGAATAAACTCACGTATTGAACATTTCTAGTGATACGTTCAGATTCCTTTTTTGTTAATGTAACTTTTCTGTTGTACAAGGATCCCTGAAATCAAAAATATTTGAATAATTGTTTTAATCCTTTTTCCAATTACCCATTCTCTATTGCTTTCTTTCAATAGTTTCTTGGCTTTTTCCATCATCTCTTGATGACTTTCTTTCCAAATTGAGCCATCAGGGACTCTTACGACGTCATTGATGTGGAGGGGGATCATGTTCTGAAAAAAGTTTGAGTTACGAATAAATCAGGAAACCCAGGATTTGACAAGTCACTAACCTTTTCAGGAACTGTGGGATCCATTTGATTTGAGTTAAAGTAATCAACGAACCATCCGGGTTTTTCTTTCACAGTCGTTTTTCTCAGGAGTTGCATCGGATACCCGTTTCGAAGAACTATGTCTCCTTCGAAATACTTGAACTTATCGTTATTACGACCTTGTTTCCGGCTTTGCTTCCGAGTCTGCAACTTTTTTGTCGACTTTGAGGTAGTCTTGGCCATCTGAAATACCAAATGTAACTTTATATTTAAAGTATGTATTCAAAAGAATTAAAATGAAGTTTATCGAGAATAGCAACAATAAGTATTGGAAAATAATTGTTTATCTTTTCTATGGAGTATTGGAGATTGAATGCATCAAATTTCTCAACAATTGAAAACTTGATAGTGCAGTAAACTAAAGTATCTTCGAAATAAAATAACAGGGAAGGAATACCTAATTATTATCTCCCGGTATTTTCTATGCAAGAACTTATGTGGCAATGAGACAACTTCTCACCCTGCCAGCCCTATCTATTTCTTTTCTTCGCGAGCGGTGTAGGTAGTGTAGACGCACATTCGACATAGGGAGGCAAGAACACGAGCTACGCAAGAAGCGAGGAAAAGGGGGGAGGGGAGGGGGAGAAAGGGCAGAAGAAAAGACACCTCTATCCAACAAAAGTGATATAAATCTCTTCCGTTTGAAATAAATTTTTGGTAGACAGAAGATAAAGAAATCAGATAGGAACTGATGGAAAAATGTGATGAGATGATATCTTCAATATCTAGTTAATTGATAAAGATCAAAGTTTAGATATTAATTGATAAAGATAAATATCTAGCTAAGCTCAAAACAAATGAGGCCAAGGTTCAAATAAAATGATGCTAAGAACAAGCGGGACTTTAAGGGTTTAATGTAATTCAGAAACAAACTTAAATGAGTTTTGATCTAAATAAAACAGCTACTTTTATTAAGCATATCCTAATCGATTTTCTGGAGGCGTGCAATGATGTCCGGAAAGGACGGCCTTTGGTAAGGATGTAGCTAGAGAGCAAATGAGGAGAAGAGGAATATACAAGAAAAGGACAGAAGGAGAGGGAGGAGGAGACGGAAGGTTCGAGGAGGACACATTGGATGCACGGTTTGCTTGTTGGAGGGCACATGTTCAACCCACGGAAATAATACTCGGATATAAGAGGATTAGATATACCATTGAGCTATACGAAATGCTCGTTGGCAAAATAGATAGACAATATGGAAATAAGAGGTTTATAGAAGGAAATGACTATCGATGTAAGGAATACATGAACCTTTCCGAAAGCCACGTTATTATGAAACAGAGAGCTATAAAAATAAAACCGCACGATCACGCACGTAAAGGAAGAAAGGGAGAGAAAACTGTGTTCAAATTTATCATTTGTGAAGATAGCATTGCCCCACTAAACATTGTTCTTCACCCGCCGTTTCTTCTCTTATCTTCATCAAGTTGTCAATTTACTACTGATGGAAAACCAAAAATGGGAAATAGGTGACTTCGGTGAAAAGGTTGTGACCGACATTTCCCACTAATTCTTGGAGAGTCACCTTTGTGCGGTAATCCTTCTGTTTCTATTATGTACCTGTCATGAAACAATCCCACCAATTAGGCTTAATAAATGACCTATTAGCGTATGCGTAGATCCAAAACAAAGATAAAGTGTTTGGTACCAAAATAGACAATTTATTCCAACCAAATAAAATACATATTTTAACAGAACACTGAGAATGCCTGTATACAAAGTCAATTTAATTCGAAATGTTAATGTAACTAGATGACGGTCAATAAATAAAAGATTTACATTTTAAAATGACTAAAGAGATGACAATTATGACTGTTTTTTTTTTTCGCACTGGGATAAGAAGGATGCACATGATTAGACAATGATGAGAATAATGACATGGATTATTTATAGAAAGGAAGGGAGAGAGGGGGGCAATTAGAGACAGTGGGTGCAAGAAATGATGAAAAGTACTACGTTGAACGGTTAAAATTCTATTCACAAGAAATAATTCTTATTCACAAAGGATTCTGAAGCTATTCAAACGTTTCCCATCTATGCCGGTTTGGTGGCGGCGGTGGTGGCTGGGTGATAGAGCTCGTAGACACCGATGGTTGTCCTGACGACGGACCGACTGACGCTGGACGACGAGGCGGGAGGGGAGGTGGTGCATACCAGTCAGGTACTGATGGATTGAGAGCAGTGGGGACAGAACCAATTGGATTGATCTGAGCCCATTGATGACCTTGTTGGAAGTGAAGAAGATGGGGAGCAGAGGAACCACTTGGTGGGAATGGCTGAGTCACCGGAGCTGGGATCATCCGTGGATGTAATGGCGGCGGTGGTCGTGATGGCAATGGAGGAGCAGGTCCTTCTGGTGAAGTGGCAAATGGATCAGCAAACACATTTTCCAAGTTTCGAGGTGGAATTCTGTAAAAATAGCATTTGTTGGCTTCCTACGTCTATCTCAATAATTTTCAATCTCTTGTCAGAAAAGATCAAATTCCCAAATCCGAAATTCCAATTACTCATTTCACCTAAATGTACTTTGACATGTTTAGGAAAACTCAAATTAACTAGTCACATGAGTTTTGCGCGAGTTGTACTATTGATCATTACATGCGCACCTAGACATTATATTCTCTCGGGATTGAGACTAATAATATGTTATGAGCATGTGAGACGAGAAGCTCGGTTTATCTCGCTGCAAAATGGGCTTTACTAAAAAAAAAGGGGGACATTCGTTTTTTTTTTTTCAATTATAAAAGCTAAGCCTACGCTAAAATATAGAAAAACGCTAAAACGAACTTAGGTCACAAGGAATACTGGTTCGTTAAAATAACAAAAATTTCTGAACACTTACACTCCACTAGTGGACAATTCAGCAGGACGAAGCAAATATTGCTCATCAACGGATGTAAGACCAGCTGAGCTTGTTGATGGCTCATCAAAATCGATGAGGTTCGCCACTGGCACATTATCCCGGACAGATTCAATTGGTGAATCATCGTATTCGTCACCTCTCTGTAAACAAATTCTCATGATGACCTCAAAACAACAAAAAGTTACCGCTGATTCCCATTGAAGATTATCGAAAGACATTGGAGTTTGTTCCGAACCATTTTGAGCCTTTTTCTTAGATGCAGCTTTACGAATCTCTCGTGGCGTTAGACGCTGAAGGCGATTCGCAATCTGAAATTAAAAATATTAAGATTGCCTTTTACTCTATTCTATTTTTTACCTGTATTCCAGAAGTTTTCAATGCTCCGATCACATCGCTGGCATTTTCCTTGACCTGAAAACTGAACATATTTATCTGTCAAGTTAACACCAACAAAATGTTCATGCAAAGAAATAAACAAAAGATGTTTAAATCAAAAGAAAATTGTTGAAAGTGAAACTGTATTGTTGCACAACACGAGTCTTACTGATTGTATTGTTGAGTGCACCACTGGCTCAGGTAGTTCGGGCTGAATCTTGTGACATGCACCATTAGGTGAGATTTTATTGCGAGCGGGTTAGTTTATATAAATTTTAATTTGGTAACTTACAGGTCTGTTTTTCAAGTCCATTTGTTCAATTTCGATTTCAAATTGGTCTCCCGGAACATGTCCTTCCTTAATCAGCTCCAACCGATCATGAATGAACTGCAAACAAAAAAAACTCATTTTTTGGTTTCAATTCTCTTTAAACTCACTCTCTCCAAATACTGAACACCATCAGCACCTAACAATGAATCCAAGTAAGCCTGGTACGACGGCCGCTGCTGTGAAACAAAGCGCTCCTTTGAAAAAACGAGTGTATCATGTGTTTCTCCAACAAAACCGCTTGTGTAGTCACCGAAAAGCATAACCATTGCACGGAGGAAGTTCTTTGCAAAAGTGTCATCCATAGCTGATTGTGATCGGAGTTGAGTTTTGAGGTAGTTGACCACTTCGGATGGCATTGCTGCCACATCATCATATGGGCTTGTGAGAGTCTTCTCGTCAATATCCACAATTACCACATCACCAAGATCACGAACACTGATTTTCTGAAACAAACATTTAGATTAAGAATGCATTTTGATCTAACAAACCGCTTTTTCCAAGACAACTTTTGGCACTCCAATCAGATATGGCATTGGTGCCATAACCATATCGACTAAGGATTCCGGAAGAATCGTGATAAACACAGATTGCCTGAAAGTATAATTATATCTTTTTGTTCAATTTTCTCCATTAGCCCGTCTATCAAACGGTAATAGTAATTCTGAATTCCGCATTAGTCATTTTCTCTACTTTGCACCCCCTCCTCAAACACAACACTTATCAGTATCGCTATTCTGATAAGTTTTAATTTACTTATGAATCATGTTGACTCTCCCAAAATTACTCACCAACACATTGGGTATAGAAGCATGGAGACAGCATGGAGACATGAGCTCAACGTTCCCACTTTCCGTCCAGTGAACAGAATCCGTCGTTCTTTGAGCAAACTAGCGAAGATTGCAAGCATCTGACGAGGATCGATGGCATTGTAAAATTCTAAGAAGTACTTGTCTGAACTGAGAGTTGGAAGTCTAGTCGGATCCGGAATCTTCTCGGCAAACACAATCCTGTAGTTATGCTGAAAATAACGTGTATGAAGAGAATAATTTAGTTAGCAATATCACTTTTTGATTGTGATCAGCGAACCGAAGATATTCATCAATATTCGGGATATCAGTATGATAGAACTTGGTGAGCACCGATTCGACATCCTCTCTCTGGGCGGCTCCAATGACCAATGAAATATCGTTGAGAGCCTTGAAGAAGACGTTCGGCCAGAAAAACCCGCTGAAAACACATTATTCATTTTCCTTGTCACAAAGATCTGAATTTTTATCCGAAACAATTTTCCCACAATCGTCATTAACTACGAAATAAGTTCAAAGCTTCCAGTGTTTTCTCATGTTTTACATGTTTTTTTTTGTTTTGTGACGAAAGTGCTTTTTAATCCTAAAGTTCTTGAGCCTCTTTTTCGCTCAAGGCATTTCAATTTGTCTCCTTCACTCCTCCGCAACTTTCTTTCCCCCCGCTCTGTTCTTTTTGCAGAAAGACAAAATGAAAAGGCGAAAAAAAGTTTTGATTTCTCATTCTCCTATTATTCAAAATGAAATGAACGAAAAGAGCGCGAAATGTGATACTTCTTCCCTTCACTCTCTGCCCCAGTCAACTCATTTTTCAAGGGCAAAACGATGGCAATTTGTCAAAAAGAAAAAGGCATCAGTTTAACTGACCTCAAAAAGCAAATGCACGTGTCGGTTCTTGGTGTGTAACGACAGAATCCAAATGAGAACTTTGAGTTTGAGTCGGTCAGAACAAAACTGAATAGCTGGACGGCGTCGATTTCCACGCTGAAAGATTATTGAGTTAAAGAAAAAAGTTATGAAATGTTTTGGTGACTCACTCTTTGAGCTGACATGGGAAGGCGAATTGTTGGATACTTTTCACAATAGCTGGATCATGGAAATCGTCAGGATATTGAAAACGGAGTGTTGCGTACTTCTCGCCAGGTTTAGGTGCCAAAAGCTCACAGAAGACATCATAAAGTGTTGCCACATCATTTCTGAAAAAAGATAAATGATATAAAACGTAATAAGAATGCATCTAAATACCTGTATCGTCCATAGGTCATGTGTAGAAAATAAGAAGTGATGAAAGAACGAAACAACTGCGATACAACGCGAAGATCTGACGGTGTGATGAGATTTGATTGGATAAATACGAGGTTAGCTTCAGCCACCCAACTAAAAAGAAGAAAATTGAGGAACGGCTGGGCGGCTGTAGCAAAGAGAACCCTCGAGATATTACAGCAAAAAAGACAGACTCGCAAGAAATGTGTCAACAGACAACTACTGGCGTTTCTGCCGCTTGAAATGAGGAATGAGAGGGGGGGGGGGGTGAGCGATGAGAAAATGTGTGAGAAGAAGAGGAGGAGGAAAATGGCCAACGGGTGAGATTGTGAGGAGAATAGAGGGCGGACGGATGGGACGGACTTACTAGACGTGAGAATGAATGGAATAAAATTAGTGACCCAAATGAAAAAAAAACCGGGGGGAAGTAAAGACGAAGAGGAAAGATGAAGAAAAAAGGACTACCACCATGCCATTGAATGGCAAATTTAGAATAGAGAATTAAAACCAGTAGATGGGAGTAAGTGAGTGGAAGGAAACAAAAAAAAAAAGAAAAAACAGACGTTTCTTTTTGGTCCGTGTTGGGTGTGAAGAAGAGAGCTGTCAAAGAAGTAAGAGTTGAGAGTTGACTCGTTGAACACGATATGAACTTTTTTGGTTCAGAGAAATTTCGGTAGAGAGAAAAAACGAAAAAGAACAATAATTGTTGTGGGGTAATCGGTCTGAATATAAAATGAGAATAGGCATTTGGATTACTCATTTTATATTCAAAGTACCTGGATTTTCACAAATTTATTGGATATGAAAGAATTAAAAAACTATGTGAAGAATGATATTAATAAAACATTTCTTCTTGAGATTTCTTGTATCTATGAGTCATATTTTCTTCGAGGAAAAAAACGAGATGTTTCCTTGACCCAGCCTCTCTGTACCGGAAATACCATGAAAAAAAAATTTATTAGAAATAATATATTCGTATATAAATTCTTCTATACTGACTGGAGCTGAGTGCCTGATGGATACCTCATTCGAAAAAGGAAAAGGTAGACGGAGATTAATAGTAGGACTGGCAGACTGTCAAACAAGACAAAGGACCCCACTAGCACTATTAAATGGGACAAAAGAAAATAGCATGTAGATAAGAGAGGTCACGTGTGTGTACATGCACAGTATGTTGGCAGGATAAGACTGCAATCCATTTAGGGCCGGCTGGAGGGCTGTGCCCTGCATAATCCTCAATGGTCGATGTTTAGAATAGGGCGGAGATTTGTAAGGCGATGAAAAACGGATGAAAAGCTTTCTAGATGGTTTAGAAACGTTTTTTTTTGTTCGTATAGAAATGACATCACGAAATGATGAGCCAATTAGGTGTCAATTAGGTGTCAAATTTTCAATTGGATGAGTGGGAAAAGGCAGAAACGACACGCTTTGTGCCTTTTTCTTTTTGATTTTATATATGTGTGTAATGCTGCTGGAAAGGACAACTAAACCAAATTGAACGAGACGAGAAAAAGTTCATTGAAATGCGGGAGAGTTGATATAGTGCGCCGGTGGACACTGTGCAATGAAAGAGAGAAGATAGACAAAATGAATAAACAGAGTGAGGAATCGGAGTGCGACCTATACTGAATTGGACTTTAGAGCGTTACGACAGAAGACCATGGTGACCTCTCCAAAAATAGTATTACGAAAGGAGGTTGGAGGCTACTAGGCCGTAAAAATGGCCAGACTTGTATAGCCATCAATTTTCGTCTGTCTGACAGAAATGAGAGTTTTTTCTTCAAAAACAATCTCCAAGCAACCACCACACTGTCTCTAGGCACCAAAGCGTTTTTTTATTTTTAGATGACGTTTTGGGAAGAAGGTCCATAGTCAATAATATTAGGAAATTGTGCTTGAAAAAGGGGTAGAAAATAGGAAATTACTAAAATAATAATTATTGTTTTCACGCATACCGTGGAAGAAGACACAAATTATGTTTTGCTCTACTAAGAACTTAAAATTAGTATAACTGGAAATTAATTAGTTGAAAAATCACTATTATCTGCTTTTGTTCCAAGTAATATTTATTCAATCCAAATATTAGTTTTGATTTTAAGAAAAAGTTTTTTTTGTAGAATAGTGTTCAATTTCAAGGAAAAATATCTGCAGAAACATTTGTGGTTGAGTGAAAATTGATAATCGAGAAGGAAAAAGTATGACTGTGTGTCTGTGACGAAATTTCAAAAAAAGTGTCTGTTATCAGTTATATGAAATGTCAACATTTCAAAGTTCCAATCTGTCCATGGTCTCTCCGGTTTCACCGCGAAGATTGTTGTTTTGTGCCAAATTGCGGAAATGTTGAGAGTTGTTGAATTCGTTGAGAAGTGAGAACATCAAATGAAGTGATTCGATTCGACTTTTTCCAACTGGAATGTCCAAAATATTGAGACATATATCCACGTATTTCTCAAGTGGAACATCTAGTTCAGCAGATGGAACCTAAATGAAATCTTATTATAAATTTTATAAAATTTCATCATTTCCTACCTTCGCAGTTTTCAAAACCTCCTCAAATTTTGGAGCCCATTCCTGCATCAATGTTTCAATATCAGGAAGTTGAGTTCTATAGTGAATTGTTTGAGCTGGCTTGCTTTTATGGAATTCCTGAAAATTAATTAAATTAAATACATTTCAATTCTTTCTTACCTTAATTGAAGAAATCCATTTCTTGACTTCATCTGGCTTTTCATCAGCTTTCTCCAACAATTTCACTGGAACTTCATCATCAAGAATAGAAGCGTCTTTAACAGCATTTCGAATCTGCATGTCAACGATAGTGGCGTCGCTTTGGTTAGAAGGTGGCTCATCGAGATGCGTGAGGCCCACATTATCGTCAATCTAAAATTCTTGGTTATAAACATGTTTGCGTGTATAAACTCCGGACGTACGTCGTCGGGTCTTGGCACTTTGATGAATAGATCGACGTCTCCCATTGCTGGGATATATTCAATAGTGAATGGACGCAATTGTGGCTTGAGCTCGACTTCCACCGGCTTATACGCGTCAATATAGGTTAATACGGCTATCTCGTCCTCCGTGTAGTCTTAAAAATGTATTCTGATCGATTTTCTCATACATTTTTTTCTCGGTTTTTTTTCGTTATAATCGCTATAAAGTTCTTCATTTGAACATTTAAACAAAACTTTTTTGAAAACTTAATTCATAATAATTTTGATTTCCGATTCACATTATGTCAGAGATTTAAAAAAATGCTTCTATTTTAGTGTCAAGCGGATTTCTCATCTTGCTCATGTGATCTCTTCATTTGGTTTTCTGACAAAATAGACGAGAAAAATGTGTTATGAGTCTAAGTAGCTTTTGATGGGTAATGTCACGCAATAGGGTTCATAATCGTGCTAATTCCAAATTGTCTCAATTCTCGAATTCTCAGGACTATAACATTTTCTTTTTTTAAACCAACCGTCATCATCATCCTCATCTTCTTCATCCTCATCTTCGTTGCTGCTGTCGTCCTCGAGTCGGCTTGCCCTGCGAATCAAATTTTGTAGAGGGTCGGATAATTTTTTCATTATCAAATCATTCAAAGATGCTTGCCTCTTATCTGCAAGATTTATAGTAGTGCGGACAAAGTCGTCGATAACCTCACTTGATGTAGCGGACGCCATTCTTGGCGGCGTTTTTGACCCCTCGTCAGCACTTGTATAGGCGGGTGGTGAGCCCAATGGAGGTGCTTCCAATTTAACAACTATAATGATAGGCGGAAAGATATTGTGAGTAAAAAGAGTGACAACTACAACATAATATTATTCATTAGTTAATCAGAGGACAAAATAAATCAGAAAATCATTTAGAATTAGAATTCAACCATGAGAAAATTCATTCTAAAACATAAGTTTGAATCAAATAGGTTGAATGAATAATTGTGCAAAAATCATTATTAGGTTAGTGACATTCATGCGAGGACAACATTAACTTACGTGGAGGATCAGTCATATCTCTGTACTCATCATCAAATTCAGTACTTGCCGCCATTGGATTTTCCAATGCCTGAAAAGGATTAGAAATGAAAAAAAAAACAATACCGAAAACAGTAATGAGAAACGAATATTAGTTTTAAAATACTCGAGAAGAATAGAATAAAATAGATGATTTGAACAGAGAAGTGCTCCTCAAATCCTCTTTTTCTCTAATAATCTTTTTCTTTGTGCTCTTTCTCTTCTCATAGAAACGAACACTCCCTCCACCTGTTCTACCTAACAACAACAACCGAACCAACGGAAATGGCTCTTCTCATGTGTTCATATTCATTATACGATGTATGGAAGCGGCAAAAAGAAAAGAGGCTCTCAGAACGCGCAAAACAAAATTGAGAAGCTGTCTAAGAAGCCGTTTACTATTGGAGACAGGAATAAACAAGCATTGTTTTATGGAAATATATGAGAAGAAATGTGATTCCGTTTCTTCTTTTTCTTAAAATTTTTTGCATGAAAGAGTAATTCAGTTATTCAGTCTAATGAATCCAACCCATTTTTTGGTGGAAACCGTGTTAATAATGGTTGAAAAAGCAAGAAGCTCTTATCTAGAAAACTAATTTATAGAGAGATCTGTGATCTTGACCATGGTTTTGTAACATCAGTTTCGAAAAGTTTGATCTGTGTGAACAGAAAAAATGGAGGCTGAAATTTTGAGAGAAGTTTTGTATAATGTTTATACGAAAGTATCGAAATTATTTTAACTCTCTTTGTTTTACTGTTTATAAAATGAAACCGAATATGATTATTGTTTATATTTTTTGAGTAGTTGTTAGAATTACTGACAGAAAATTGAACCAATCCGAATAAATGCGCTCAATTGGGGAGCGAGATTAAAAATTCTAGAATATATGACGAAACACTTTTATGTAGTGTTTCTGGATATTCACCATGGGGACCGAGGCCAAACAAAAGGGCACATAGACAGCTTAAGCGCCGCATGCTCGGGTGAATTGTTCCCTCATTTCCGTTTGGACTCAATGAATAGGTATAAAATAGAGTCACCTGAATGTAACGAAGGCTATCGGGTGATGGAGTTCTGAAATGTTTGTTACGCCCGTCTTCCTCAGCATCATGCTTTCCGTCCCACCGAACCGATCCTAAATGAAGAAATATGCTCATTAAAATTAGAGTAAAGTTTGAAAAATACTTCTTCTTTCCATGTTTGGTGCACCTTCTGTCATTGGATTTTCAACTATAATGTCACCTTCTTCTTCGACCGTATGATCTTCTGATTGAAGATCTAGAAGTTTTTGAGTAAGAGCAGGATGACTTAATTGATAACGGAGAAGTGGAATATCGTCGTCACTCTCGTTTTTTGGAGAAGCAACTACTTCTTCGTGGTAGTAGATACCCTGAGAAAATTATTTCTTTTTGAACAAATCTTATTTATTTTTCCCATTTGAGTCAGCTGTCCGTTTATTTCCCGGCTAACCCATTTTCCTCAAAATTTTCTTTATTTCTATGGAAACGCTAAGACGCTGGGGGCTTAAGGAAAGAAATTGACACGTTTGACTTTCACTGAATACAATTTGAATAAAAACCGGTTAGAAAAATTTAGAAGATAAAGTAGTAAATGAGAAAAATGTGTACTTCGAATTTGAAATGATAATATGAGAAATTGAGAAAAGTGCAAATTATAAAACATGTGATGGATAGATGGTAATTATGTAAAAGTATGATGTGATTCATAATTCGATATGAAAAACATTCTAATTTGAAGATGACGTGAACTAATTAGATTTTTTATGTGACTCAACTCAACTTACCTGATCTTCTTCAAGAGCTCTTATCTGACTTTGCTCATCTTCCGAAGAATCATCACTTATTGGTATTCCAAGTCGTCCTGGTTTGTTTTCTGATGGAGGTTCCGGCTCATGGTCAGGAACCTGTGTATTTGTGGCCATCGAAAAAAAATGACAAATTGGTGGGAGCCTTAAAGTAATTATCTGTGTTTATATCCAGAATGCAAGTTGGGGGCAAGTAACCATAGAAACAAAATATCGCATTTCTAAGAAAAAGTTTGCTCAAATTGGAGGCAGGTGGAGCATAATAGGGGTGACTAAAATGGAACGAGGATGCAGGCACATTGACCCTACGAAAACAAGGCGAGTCCGTTGTTGTTGGTTGCATACATTCAATAACTGTTCAAAAACACAGAATTGAAAACTTTTGGTTTTACACGTATGAATCGTACTTGACAAAAATAACTTTTACTAATTTTCAGATTCGTGTTATTTTCATTCGAAAAACATAAAATCTAATATCGAAAAATTGATGTTTATGGGCATTGAAATATATGGTAAATAAAAATAGGTGAAAATGAGCTTTGTAGTAATCGGTATGAGAAAAAACAATCTCAAAACCACTTGGTTGCTCACTGAGCCGTGAAAATGGAAGTTCTTTACTTTCTTTTTCATTTTTCAGGTATTGAGACGCTGAGAAAATTTTTGAATATTCACCTGACCTGCATTCTTGTTTATACACATTTGAAACGTCATCTGTATAACAAAAAAAACCGGAAGTACACAAATTTTTCAAAACAGTCTCGATATTAGATGATTTGAAAGAACTTTGCCTCAAAAGGCGTGTGAAAAAGCTGAATACGTCTATTCAGAAGTGCAGAAACGTTTCCTGTACTTTTATGTTCCATGAATAATATTGTTAGTTATGATAAGTTCATTGAATCATGAAATGTTTTTTGAGCACGAGAATATGGAGACAAGATTGTAACCATTCAAAATTCAAGGGATCTAAAGGTAGAAAAGGTACTGAAATTTCATCACGATGATCTGAAAATTAATTGGCTAGGCTTTGACCGTAATATTAGAGATTTTAAGTTTATAGAGCAAAAAGACCCGGCTTTTTTATAAAACTGCAGATATTCATCTTTTATTGTGAATTCAAATTTACCGTGATCCCTCAAATATATATTTTTTCAGTTTGTATAGGTTTTGATATCCGCAACACATTTAACTGATGAGAACGACGTTTTTTCGTCAACATTAATTTATTCTGAAGTTTAGTCTAAAAATACATCAACCTGACAGACAGAACATGACTTGATGTTGTCTAACCCAATTTACATAATCGTAATAACTGACGTCAAAGAAGAACTCCCTTGTCGTAACCAACCAACATCTCTGAATTCTCATTATAACGTATTTTAGTTGTTCTAATGATCTTCCGAAATCAGTGTTCATCTTAGCTGCTTTTATTTGTGTTTCTTGTTTTATTAAACAAATTTTGAACAATGGAAAATGGAAAAATTGCCTAGCTAATACATATCTCCGGCTATTCTATTTGTAGATGATATCTAGATCTGTAGACATTTCAAAAATGCTACCAGGATTCGGCGCGACTTCCGAAAGAGCAAACACTTTGCGTGCGACAGAACTCGGTGCATGAAGACAAAATGAAACGAAAGAGAACCTAAAGATCGTTTGGTGGTATGGTAAGTTCAGTTGTTAGTTTCGTTTTTTTTTTGTTCCACCTCCGCCTTTTGCTTTTCTCAACGAACAAGACATAGTGTCTCGTATTTCACATGTTTCTCACCACTTATTTTCTATCGTTGCACTCAAAATTTGAAAAAATGTTCTCGAAGAAACAGTGTTATGTTATATAGTTTCTTTGATTTCATACATCAACATCATTTTCTGTTCAGAACATTCAAATGTTCGATATTCAATATATAATTAAGAATGACTTGAACTTTTGTTCTTAGTCAATCTTGTAAGATCATTGCAGTTTGTTTTTTGTTTGTTCAGAATGTAGTTTTTAATCTTGCTAATGTATTAATACAATCTATGTCTGTAATTACTAAACTCCTCCCACCAGACATTATCATTCATCTCCGGTTTCTCATTCGTCTCAACTTCATCGTAGCCTCCTTCATCTCGACACTTCAGTCTCTTGTATGTTTTACCAGTTTACCAAAAGAAAATAAAGCACTCGCGTCTATAAAAACGGCTACAAATAATCGTCATCAAGAAAACAAAGAGGACACATCAAATGAAATGTATCCAGTGTCATCATGAGTATCATATTACTTATCGAACTTTTCTTTCAATTATTTATACTTCCGGATGTGAACTCTTTGATTCATTTTTCTATGTCTTCCCACTGAAATTTCGAAATAAATAGGAGAAATGTTCAGATGGAATCGAATTTTAGAGAAAAAAAGGAAATTGAATTTGTTTTGTCACCGGAAAAGAGGATTCTATTAGGTTCTGCACTTTTTTATTCTTTTTTTTTCTCCCCAAACTTCTCTCTGTTCCCCTTTTTTTCTGATGATTATATTTCGATTTTTAATTAAATTAAAAGTTTGGATTTCGATTTCCGATTCTTATTCCGTCTTATTTCTCGCCTACCTGTTTGCCAATTTACTTTAGGACACACACAAAAAAAAACAGAAAAGAAGCCGAAACCCGATTAGTTTCGTCATTAATCAGAGTTGCAAATAGAAGAATGATACTAATGGTGACATTTCATTTTAAACTTTGGATTCTTCATCTTTTCGTTTCTGTTTCTCATGAAATTTTAGAGAAGAAATTCCACATTTTCTCAAGGTTTAAATATAGGTTTGAAAATTGGAAAATTGCACTCTCCAATAGGTAGAGACCAAAAGACTAAACATTGCACGGAGTTGGTTCAAGAAAAACTACTACTTATTATTTTACTGTAGATTTACGAGTGTTCGCCAAATTTCTCTCTGAATTTCTCTCTAAAATATTCATTTTCTAAAATTTACGCGTTTTTCCATTGCTTTGTCAGGTTAACATTCTAAAACTAGAATATTATTTGGAAACAGTGATGAATGAAACAATAGGATTGGCGGTTAAATCACACAAAAGCGCATACTTGGCATATTTCGAGCTTTTTTCGCAACATACAAACACAGATTTTTCAAATGCACTGTAGTTTCCTCTATATTTACGGTTAGTCTGGATATAGTGTAATTCTGAAAGGGAATTGTCTAATCTTAGATAATATCTTTCAAAATCAAAGTTCGTGTTTTGATTTCATAACATTGAGTTCCGAAAACAAATATCATCTCTATTATGATTGATAATTATCTAATGATGGATCATTAGATTGAATTGTCACACAAAAACCTTGTGTACAGAACACACGAACGGCCTTCTTCTCGCAATATCATCTCCTCCTTCTTGCCCTTCAATACACACAAAACGTTCATTGTCCTCCTCTTCCTCCTCATTTCTCTCCGTCTCTCTGTTCACCTGTGGAACGCAAATAGCACTGTACAGTGCAAACGCGCTCCAGTGAGACCGTCCGCTGTTCGTTTTCCGCGCGCAACTGTCCTTATTACCCATTGTTTCGTTTACTCAAATTGTTTCATTTCTCGCATTTCTTCCTCATTTTCGCTTGTTCCGTTGTTTTCAATCGTTGGTTCAGTGGTCCACATGAAAGAATGTCAGGTATTTTGTCAAAAATTTCAGGCGAGTCGTCTCTGAGAAGATGATTTGCTGCGTACTTCGCTTGTTGCGTCACTTGGTTATCCGCAAATCATCGCTATAATTTTTACGCCGAATGGTCTTTGCATGAATCTAATTTGCTAGTTGCATTATCGTCTAGAAAAAAGTGAGAGCGAATCCATTAGCAGATATTTGCTACTATCTCCAACTGATTATGTAGTTTTGTGTTCAAGAAAACAAAAAAATTGTCTATTCCGCCTACGGTTCTTTTAGTTAAGCTTCTTAGAAAATGGAGTTTTCTTGATTGAAAAATGCATAGAATTGGTTTTCTCGCACAACCCATAAAAGTTTCCCGTCTGCCGTATCAATTTGTCACTCACTAAGCCGTCGAATAGTGTGAAAAGCCTTTCCCCCGGGTGTGGTGTCGGAATTCTTTCGTTTTCTCTTTTTTTCTCAAGTCATTTAAATGGCGTCATTGGTTGGTGAAACACTGTGCAAAAATGCCCCGTTTTCTTTGTTTTCAAAATATCTTTTGTTGTATTTCGGCGGCAAAAGAAAAATGGAAGAAAGAGCATATCAAAATGGCTGATAGGCACAAACAACAGCCTCTGTCCCAGGGCCTCGGGCCGAAACGGACAAAAAAAATAAGCGACGAGCAATGATGTCAAGGAGGGAAGAGGCGAAACGAACAGAAAAACGTGGCATTTTTGTTCAAGTTTTTTCTTCGCTGTTTCTGTGAGTGTCTTCTTTCTCTTGAGAGCTATTTTGAAAAAAAAGAACAAGAATATTCATGTTCTTTCTCTTTTTCTGCTCTTTTTCTTCATCGCCGACAAAACACTTGGTCCCAGATGGTCGGAATGATGCTCTTTTTCTTCCCTTTCTTCTTTCTCTTCCACAAAGATATATTTCTGAATTTCTTAGCAGAATGTCCTCATTCTTCGGTTCTCCCTATTTTTCATGATCATCGAATTAGGCCAATTTTGGTTTGGTGTGGTACTGTGGCTGGTGAAAGATGCGCAAGTGGTGTGCACCCGCTGTGTCCTTGTCAATCTATTATATCCGTGGAAACATCGCCTTTTTCGCCGCCTCTAAACTGGTCAGCGATTTCGTTTCTCGACAGCCAAACAGAGTTAAAGAAAACGGGAAGAGATTGCATCTCCAGACCCAGGGAGCCCCCTTCTCTCCGGCTCTGGCTTAGGAAGGGATGGGTCCTCTAGCAAAATAGAATTTGAAAGTCAAATTTTCGTTTCTATCTTTGAGACGATGCTATCTATCTCTCTGTTTATAACCTCGTCGGGTGTTCGAAACCAAAAAAAGGCGTCGCATGTTACAGAGTCCAAATCACTCGTTTTCACATTTTTCTTCCCTCAAACTTTCCGTTTTAAAACCTCATGACTCTAGTTTCGAACTCTCGTGTTATTGGCCTCCATCCGATTTGAACATAGTGGAGTCAATTTCGAAAATAAGCCTCCTCATCTATCATTGTTTCTCGCATTTTCGCACTCACTATTCGTTTCCTCCCTCCTCCCCCGTTTCCTCCATCATCAGCCAAAAAACCGGTTCATGTTCAACGCCAAAGCTGCCACTGTCCCATTGTCGCCATTTTTCTTCACTTTCATCTCTCACACTTTTTTTCCGTTCTGAATGCCAAATCGGTTGGTAGTGACGATTTTGGTAGTTGTGATGGTAGGCGTTAGTACAGAAATAAACTTCTGATTAGCCTTTTGTATTTACGGTAATAGGCTCAGTCTAGGAACTAAATTGTACTTCTGCGCGTAGAACTATAATTTCTGACTTGGCTCCGCCCACAAAGGGTATATAAAGAAAAAAAACTGAGCCTAAAATTATTTTAAAAGAGCAGCTAGCTTCTTGTTTGAACTTGCTTTAGGGAGACCAAACTAGAAAGAGCGGTGAACACTCATAATCACTAGTTGTTCAATCCATTTCGTTTTTACTTTCCTATCTGTTCACGTCACGGGAAGAAACTCGGGGGCTGCTCTCGGGTTCTCTTTTTCACTTTTCTCTTCCCATTACCAACTCTCTGGAGCATTCTAACAAATCACGGATTGCTGCCTGTGTGTGTTGTGAGAGGGTACACGGGAAGAGAAGGGACCCACACGAAAGAGAACCGATCGGTTAGGGGCGCTTGACGGGAAGGGCCCGGCACAGTTGGTGTCTAATGCACCCTCTTTCAACAATATCAGTATGTGGTGTGCCGCACTCCATCCGACTTGTTGTCTGAGCTTCTTCGTTGTAACAACACACTGTTACATTTGCCCTCCTCACCTTTCGGGTTGGGATGTGTCCTCTCGAGAAGTGCTGCCTGTTCCTGATGTGTTTGTGTGTGTGGTGTATCCAGAGAAAGATAGAAGAAAGTGTAGGCAATTTATATCACTAAATCATTTGACATGTTTTGATCAGTCTATGTGACATGTTCATCGCTGGGTGGTTGCTAAGCACCCTGAAGGCTTGAGGGAGTGGCTCTAGATAAGTAAACTCATCATTTTTTGAGAGCCATCTCATCGTTTATTATTGAACAAATTGTTTAGTTATGTGAGAAGTGAACAAGAGAAGTGGTTGTCTAGATTGAAAAGCGACAAGCAACGCGCTCACTAAATTATAACTTTGCCACCAACTTCGCCCATTCTCAACCAATCCGATATTCTTGATTACTGGTTGTTCATCACCTACATCGTCTTTCTCCTCTCTTTCTCTCTCAAGTCTTTAATCACAGCCATTCCAATTCCATTGCACTGATTCGATTTCGAGAGAAGGAACGAGGAACAAGTTCTAACCCGTTCGTTTCGTTTTCCCTCGTTTTCCTCACTACTTTTTCCCTATAATTTTCTCTCTTTTCTCGATTCGTTTTCTCTTCTTGTTCCCATTCTTATCTTTGTGAAGTCCTCAAAAAAGAGCAAGTTCAATCCGGACAAGAAAAAGTGCTTGTTCTGTTCGGTTTCTCTTTTCTCCTAAAAAACGTTTCAAAGTTTTGACCGGATTTTGCTGCAACCCGGCGTTTCTTCCCCTTTTCCAACCCACGCGGGACCAACTAAACTCATCTTCAATTCTAAGTAGAGCACTTTAACTTTTTGTTTCAAACATGTTTTTTTCACATTTCTCGTCGAGGATTGCCTCTTTTCGAACCGAAAACCGCTTATCAATCGTTTTGAGTTGTGAAATTCTTCCTTTCCATAAAGAGAGGAACTCGGGGTGCGTAAATGTGTTGACGTCAAAGTTGATAAGCTTTAATTGTTATCAATGACTTGCAAAGCAACATTGCCTCAGAACCGATCAAACCATTACATTCCAGTCATGACCTGCTTTGAAATCAAGAAAACCTCTTTTGCAAGTGGTCGGTCATTTTGCAAAGTTTCTAGTCTTGCAGGTGATGAGCAAGAGATAGCACGAGAGATATCATCCACAAATCAATAGCTATCGGTTTGACACTATGATCCATCCCTCTATCCCTCTCGATTCTTTTACTCTTGACTATGTGCTGTGTCCTCATCGCAATCTCCTCTCTCTCTCTCTTTCTCTCTTTCTCTCTTTCACTTGGGAGGGTATATACTCGAAAAAGCAAGTCCCGCGCTAGACTTCACCTCAATCTGTCTGTCCCGTCCACCCGTCAGTCAGTCCGATAGACAGTCTGTTCATCCGTCCTATATCTTCTAGGAGGGAAACGGTTTGCCTTCCGGCCAATCTGTTGTCCGCCGTTTTGATTATTCCGCCTTCTCTTTTTCTTCTTTCTCCAAACAGTGTGTCCTGAAGTGATTGTCGCCCTCTCCGAAATGAGGCAAACGGGGGGAAAAGAGGAGATCCGTGGAAGGAGAGTCCAGAAGAAGAGACGGTTTCTCCTCCGGTGCATGCACTGTCTTTTTTTACATACCATTCGTTCTCATCAACGCGTTGTATGTGTAGGGGAGAGTGTGCGAATCGAAGAGAATTAGAGAGGCGCACTCGCATTCGGTGAAAAAAGGCCTGGGGCCGATGACTGTGTGCGCATACAGGAGGCCTCATAACGTCATTGTCTGTATATGTCTGTGCACTCTAGGGACCATTGTTCTCATTCGTCGTCACGTCTATCCAATTTTCTCAATCCGTCACTTTTTTTCTTGATCTCATCTACTTCTAATGTTCTGTGGCAGCATTACAACATCACGTGGCATTACATCATTCCCCCTAGAGTCAGGTCCGAACTATTTCAAGAACCATGTGGTCTTGATCATCTCGTATCCTTCGATACGAAAAAAAGGCTTCATTCTTTGACATTGAAACCACCATAGAGCTCTAAGACAGTTGATGTCACCGACAAACAGCTGGGGTTTTGATCTAAACATTGAAAGTAAGTCAGAGGCTCCGTTTCTTCCAAAAATTTTCACTAGGAGAAAAAAACGGAGAACCTGTTCTTTGTGCTAGTCATCACAGCTGAACAAAACTGTGTCATTTCACTAATTGAGACCTCATATTTATTTGCCGATAGTGTGTTCCTCTCCCTTTCTCGCTCATTACCAACTAGCACCCATCGATCGATTGAATGTCTCTCCTTTCTGTCTTTCCCTCAAAACTGTATTTGTGTTAGTGAGCAGCACACTCATTTGCTCCTCGCCTCTTTCGTCCACCAGCACTCCCCGAGTATCACAACCGAAAGGAAGTTATCTTCGTTTTGTATTCTTTTCCTCTCCCCCCACTTTCCATTTTTATAGTAGTCGTCTGGCGCCAAAACCTCCTCCTTCCCCCTCTCTTCTTCCCATCGTCACACAAACATTGACATAGACACCATATTTGGCAAAACGACATTTTGTGGCCTATTGGCTTAGCTCTTCCTCCCACCCCGCCAGTCTCTGATCCCCCATGGGTATTCGCAATGAAGAGGCGGCAACCAATCATTTGAAATGTGGAATCTCTTGGCTTGCCAAGTGGGACGCTGGTGGAAAAACGGGACAGAAAAGGAATTATACATCAACACACGAGCAGAGAAACATATATCTTGGAATATGTTTTTGACAGGATTTTGGGGGGTTTCGGGTGATTGGGTTTTCGCATTTTGTGGTTTGAACCTTCCTCATTTTTCTTTTTTTTCTTCCGCTGTCTCTTTCTCTTTCCGCTCATTTTTTTCTATTTTTCAATCTAAACATTTTTGATTTCAGGGTTCATTCTAGCCATCAGCTTGGTTAACTAGTGCAAATCGTTGTGTGTCTACCTAGTCTACAGTCAGTACCTGGATCTACTCTTCAGCCGTTCAGCATCAACATCGTCTGTGTCACGTCTCCATCGGACGTCTGATCGACATCGTCATGGATTACCATGCGAATGGAAACGGGACAAACGGAACGAATGGGTCCAGTCGTCACTCGGCTGAAGCGTCTTCCACTCCAACTCATAATGGCAATGGTAACGGTTCAACTGAGCCAACCAGGTACCAAAGATATATTTACCGTGTGAACGGTCTCTCACCAACTAAAGCTATGTATGGAGAGGAGACACCAACTCCTTCCACTCCTAAAGCTAGATCCTCTGCACTTCTTTCCGCATGTACTAATTCGCCTGTTGTGTCGTTTACGCGTGGTGTGCTTCGCGCTAGTCGCAAGAAAATTCGCCCGCTGTTCGCCAATCCGCCACAACATCAGAGCACCAGTTTCTTCCATTTCGAAAGTCCAAAAGTGTACAGTGGTGGACCGGACACAAGCTTCAATCACTATCCAGATTCACCATTCTTTGGACCGATTCTCCCACTCGAAGTCAGAGAATCACCACCATCAAAGACGTTGGATGTTCTCAACGAAAGGTTTTAGTTTGCTGCTTTTTTTTTGGTTGGGCGTTCCACTTTCCTTATCCCTTGTGTTACCGCTTCTCTATCCACACCCCCTTTTTTTGTATCACAGCAAAAATTGTGTTCACTTGCCAAAACTGCTTTTGGGTTCTTTTCTATTATTGCAATGCTTGACGCTAACTTTCGCCTTCACCCATCGATTTTTCGGTAACTAATCTTTTTGATAAATCAACCACATTAAAAATTGATGAAAAAGAGGAATTTCACTCATCATAGAAAAAATTTAGTGCATGTACACTTTAATTAACAATTCATCTTTTTCATCAGTTTTTTTTAGAGACCACTTCACATTGGGGGGTTCCATTTTTCTTTAATCTTTTAGAACCTAACCTGTTTCAGTACCTACTGGGAGACAGCTCCAGCGGAGATGGTTGAACTTGCTGCCAAGTACAACTTCACAATTGACGAGGAGAGTAGTATTCAAAAGGAGGCTTTGGAACTTCGTGCGGTCATACGGAAGGATTTGAAGAAGAAACTCAAGATCAAAAGTGGCTACAGTCGTATCAAGTTGATCACTTCGGATCGCCGTCAGAGTGAATTCTTGCGTTTTGAACTGTCCGACTTGAATGAACAAATCGCTGATCTTCAGGAGGATCTTCAGGCTTTGGAGATGTACAACAGTGGTGCATTTGGTAAGTTAACGCTCTCAACTTTATCATTAGCAACTGTAAACTTTCAGACGAAGATGTCATGTACATGGAGAATTTGGAGGATTGTGATCTCGAAAACGGTCCGCCAAGCAAATTGCTCATTTTGCAATTGGAATTGGAGAAAGAGCTCAAAGTGAAGAGAGGGTTGGAGCAGTTCTTGCGTGGAGCACCAGACAAGTCAAAAGTCCATGGGGACTCTCAAAGTCTTCTCGATGACAGTCGTGCTAAAATTGCAATGCTTCGTATGCAGATTGATCGTCTTTCTCAAGACAGCCCAGCTATTGACGGAGAGCCGAAATCCAAGATTGAGGTGGCAATTGAAGATCTTGTCATTCGATTCCACAAGGAGAAGTTGATCATGGATGGATCTCGTAACATGATTCAGATTCTTCGTTGCCAAAAGAAGCTTGACAATAAAGCTATTGAGGAGGCAATGAACAGTTTGATTCTTGCTGCTGAGAAGACAGATCTCATCAAATTGGCTCTTCTAAAGTATGCTTCAAGTCTTCCAATTGATCATCACAATAGATTGTCTCTCATCCGAGATGTCTCCTCTGGTAACATTCCACAGCCGCAATCACTCAGTCAGGATCGTCATAGTCCATCAAGTGAAGAAGGAAGCTCTACTGGACCTTCTTCATCCAACACTTTCCCGATTCGTCGTTGCAGCTTCATGCCGCATTCTCTCCAAATCAGTGGTTGTCTTGAGGTAACCTTATTCCACAATCATTCAAATTTTAATATTCGTTCCTTCAGGTGACTATCAATGGATGCTCTTCAATCCTCTACGAGCCATTTGAGCGTAGAATCCGTACTGATTGTCCTGGAATTGCTGGATACACATCAGTTTATGGATTCGATGCATCTGGAAAGAAGAAGAAGTCTGCCAAGGGGCCGGCTACCCAGGAAGAGGTTTTCTGTGTTCTTCGCGTGGATAATCGCTTCATTGGATCAACTGAGCTCCGAAGAATTGCTGATCGCAATTGGGATCAAAAGATTGATGTGACCTTGGATCGCGTAAGTAGAAATTATTTCAGGGATAGTTATAAAGTTATAATTTCAGTCTCGTGAACTTCAAATCGAGTTGTTCTACCACGACAACCGATCAATGTGCGGATTCGCTGCCGTCAAGCTCTCGAATCTCATTGAGACTGCTTCCAAAGTGGGAATCATCGTTCCAGTTGAGCCACAAGGAAACATCTTTGTCCAGTTCAAGTACATGAACCCGGTAGTGAGCCGTAAGCCGAAATTGGAGCGTCAGAGACGTCTGTTCCGCGTGAAAGGTGATTAGAAAAACAAGGTGACGTCATCATTACCCTATTTTCGAATTTGCAGAATCGAATGACGGAGCTCGTCAAAAACTTGGCGTTTTTGCATTCTCGCGCCTCATCAAGAGCAGAGGAAATGAGCCTAGCGAGAAGTTCGCCGCTTTCACTGGTATGTTGTCATCATCGGCCCCCTCCTTTTCAATAGTTCACATTCACTTTTCGTTTTCTGATTGCAAAAGCATTCATGCAAAGAGAGAGCTACGAAATAGAAATCAACAGCTTTTTTTCGATTCTCACGGTCTTTCCTCCAAAAATTTTTTGTTAGATCTATAGAGAGATACTCAAATACGGTTTATCTTTTTATGCTGAACATGAATAACAAGGGTTGTTTTTGTGTGTCTCTTGTTATTCTATTTGCCTATTTGCGAAATCGAATAGGATGATCTCTCGTCAAGCTCATATCATCTCTGTTAAAATGATTTCATAACAATAACAATCAATTCATTTCCTTCAGGATTCACCCCGGTTGCCTCGATGTCTTCCTACCAACAACAGGGCCCATCGTCTTCGTCTGGACCATCCGCGTCAGCGTCGATCAATTCGGCTCCGGCACCATCTACGTCGAACTCGCTTTTCGACAAGGTCAGTAATCATTTGCCTGTGAGTGTTTTTGGTTTTCTAATCGTGTTCGTACAACTTGTCCATAACCAGCTCATTTAATTTTGCCAAGTTTTTTCATTTCGCTTGCCTTTTTGCATTTTGCTTTTTTGAGTGGTTTTTTGGAGTGTTGTTCTAACATTCACACGTCTGAACATGTTTCTAAACCCTCTAATTTTCAGGGCTTTAATCCACGTAAGTCAGCCAAGAAGCGTGAGGCTAGAGAAGCAGCTGCCGCTGCCACCGCTTCCTCTGCCTCCAGTTCGACTCCAGCTTACTCGATGCAAACCCCAACTCGTGAGCGTAATTTGGTTGTCGATGATATTCCTGGCCCAAGTCGTCCTGGTCCAAGTGAACCTGCACCAGTTCCTGCAACTCGTCACATCGACTTCTTCTCGACTAGTGATGGAGCTCCATTGGCTGTTGATCAATTCCGTTTGATCAGTGTTCTTGGACGTGGTCACTTTGGAAAGGTTATTCTTTCTCAGCATAACCCAACATCCAATTACTATGCTCTCAAAGTGCTCAAGAAGGGAGATATCCTTGGAAGAGATGAGGTGGAGTCCCTTATGGTCGAGAAGCGTATCTTCGAGGTCTCTTCTCGTGCTCGTCATCCATTCCTTGTCAACCTTCATGGATGCTTCCAAACCAATGAACACGTGTTCTTCTGTATGGAGTACAGTATGGGAGGAGACTTGATGCGTCACATTCATGATGACGTTTTCGACGAGGTTCGCGGATGTTTCTACGCCGCTTGCGTTGTTCTCGGATTGGATTTCCTCCACAAACACAATATCATCTATCGTGACATCAAGTTGGACAACTTGCTCCTCGATCGTGAAGGATATGTCAAGATTGCTGACTTTGGATTGTGCAAAGAGAATATGGGACCGTTCGACAAGACGACTACTTTCTGTGGTACTCCGGAGTTCCTTGCTCGTAAGTTTTATTATCAAGATAAAAGTTTCAAATGTTTGAATTTTCAGCTGAGGTCTTGTCTGACTCAACCTACACTCGTGCTATCGATTGGTGGGGTCTTGGTGTCCTCATTTTCGAAATGCTTGTTGGAGAACCTCCATTCAGCGGAGACGACGAAGAGGAGATATTTGATTCAATCATCTCGGAAGATGTTCGTTATCCAAGATATCTTTCCGTTGAGTCAATTGCAATCATGAGAAGAGTGAGTTCACGTGATTCTATGAATCATATAATGATTTCATCCATTTTCAGCTGCTTCGTAAGGTGCCTGATAAGCGTCTCGGTTATGGAGAGCGTGATGCGGAAGACATCAAAATCCAAAGATTCTTCCGTCATATTTCATGGGAATGGGACAAATTGTTGAATCGCGAGATCCGTCCACCATTCCAGCCACAAATTGTGAGTTTCAGTTGAATAGTCATTATAAAACCAATCGAATAGTTACAGAGAAACCCAGAGGATGTTTCCAACTTTGATCTGGAATTCACTCAAGAGCGAGCTCGTTTCTCGGCTGCTTCGTGCTCTCGCCCGATCACTGAGGCTGATCAACGTCTCTTCAACAATTTTGACTTCTCCATCATTCCATGATTCTACTAACATACGGGTTCCCTTTTGCTTGTTCCATGAGATATAATTTTTCTCTGCCACACTGTCAAGTATTTTTTTTGTCTTCTTGAACTCTGCTTACCATTTTTATATTATTGTCGTATTATTTTCGTTCAACGAACTCTCTTGCTCCATAGCTCCTATTTTTGTGAACTGTTCTGTGATCAGCTCATCATTCTTTCCCTTCGTTCTACTTACAACTAACCCTCTTATGTTTCCTCATCCCATTTCATGTCGTATTGTCATTGCATACCCTTCTATCCCATTCTCACCATCAACTTTGTGAGTATTCTGTCATTTTCTCTATGTACCCTAGAAAACTATTCTTGTGCTTTTTAAAATCTTAAAGCACATTGTCTTCCCTCTCCCTAAAAAGAGAATATTTTTGATTATTTACTGGCACACTTATCCTCCCACATTTACTCTCAACGCCTTATTTTGTAGCGGCCTACTATCGCTTTGAAAACCTTTTATTGTTTTATAATCCTGACGAACAAATGAATGTGTTTTCAATAATTGCTTTGTATATTTTCAGAACAGATGCTTTTATGAAGCCGAAGGTTTTCAGTGTTTATTTATGAATTCAGATTAAGCAAACGTCATTTACAATTCAATTTCAGGTGAAAAAATAGTTTACAATCAGTTTTTAATCAAGAAGAACAAGATATTCATGGAAAATTTTTACATGGGTGGTTGAACAATAAGCACCCTGGATTGATTGTTGCACTCTCCGGCTCTTTCTTTTTCCGCGTCGAATTGCACCAGAATGAGGAAATATGTGAAAATCGCCGAGAATAACTGAAATTCATATTAAATTTACACCAAGAAGTTGCCGATACTTACACTAATCATAATCTTGCGATTCATCATGAAGAAATTACCAGCAGTAAGAGTCAATTTAGTGGCATGCATTTGGAAGGAGAGAAAACTCATTTGAGACTGAAAAAGAGTTTTTATTTTGAATTATTCAGCTATAAACTCACCAGAACTAATAAATCTCGTTCTTCACAAAGAGTTTCATGGTACATTTTGAAAGAAGCAGTGAGAAGTTTATCACCCTGAATTCATAAGTTTGTTGGGAGCTCTTATTTAAATTCCCACCTCCTCAGCTATCATGAAAGCTGGAATAGAAAACAGCATAAGCGCGAGCATAGTGTTAGTGAGCCAAATAACCACCGAGAACGTTTCAGCCATATCAGCTTGGATTCCATTACGGAAAGCAATATAACCCAAAAGACAAGTCAATGGAATACAACATCCGTACGTGTAGAATAATGAAAACGAAAAATTCTGTTCAATGTACAACTTTGCATTTGAGATCTCTTGATAATGGATTTGAACATCATGAATTTGTTGAAGTGATTGTTCTGGTAATGGACATTCCTCTTTTTCCTTTGGAACCATTTCTTCTATGAGTTGTTGTATTGAAAATTGGAGAATACGACATAATTGGAAGAATAAGATAGCGACAAGTGAAATACAGCTTGATGCGATGAAAATCTAAATAAACTTTCATAATTGTTTATTTCAATGGAATTCCAGCTCACCACATAACCTTCTAGTATTATAAAATAAAGTTTTCGATTGATGAGATCTGGTGTATCCGGTAAATCCAAATATTTCAATTTCGTAGCTAAAAGTTATCAAATTATCATTTTTCTTTTTTCCGATTTCTGGTTTTTACCAATTTGCACAAAAGACAATGCCGCAGCAAATGAGAAACTGATTGATATAAATAACTTGTTCAACTTAAAATGATGACTATCGTGTTCTTCATTTCGATTCCTTCCCAAACCCTGATCGAGGACCTGCAAAATCATGTGACCACTTGTTTTTTTGTTCTTTCTCTCGTTTTTAATTTCACTCACGTGATACATTTTCTCTCGTTGCTTTTGCAGCTTGAGCAGTAGGAAAGCGGCAGCAAGGCCACTGAAATTCAAACATGAAATGGGAGTTTATTTGATCAGAAGCATCCCAGTAAATGTCAATGATCATTAATATGTGTAGGTCAGTGCAGATGAACTCAGAATGTGTCGAGCTTTTACTTTATTGGGTATCATCATGGTACTCCAAAACAAGTAATTATCGTCCAACAATTTATCTATTCAAAGTGTGGATCATTGAAACCAAAAAAACAACTTCTGCTTTGACCTATGGTACCCAATCTTTACTATTGTATTCTGACCTAACAACACAATGGTTTAGAGTCAATCAAACACCGTGTTTAACCATGCGCAAAACCTCCTGTTTGTTTCTTTATTTTGTGTTTAACAACTACTGCGCAAAACATAACCTGAACATTAGCAGAGCATGACACAATGTGAGCACAAATGTCGGATTTAGGACATGGAAAGCAGCATCTTTTTCCTCGCTTGTCCCCGACTTTTGTTTGATTTGCGAAATGCGTCGGATTGTAGCGGCCGTCTAGAAAAGAGAAAATGTTCCACTTTATGGAGCACTAGTTGTATAAAAGGTTCAGATTACATAAATTGAAAAAGGACATAATGCGAAAATCTTCGAAAAACCAAAGATTGAGAAATTACTCACCAATACTGCAAGTGTTGCATAATTGTAGATTGTGAGAGGCCATTTGAACATTGTATTTCGAGCACTACTATGAGTATGATTGAGACCAAGTACCATCATATAAGAATACAGTGGTCCGAGTACCTAGAACATTATTTTGATATTTGGAACAATGGTGATAAAAATGGATACGGTACCTGATCACAATACGTGTTGCTCATATCAATTGATATTTTCTGATCCACATCGGTCGTTGTCCCTAAATTAAGTTTCAGATTTGATTTTTTAAAACTTTCTTGACAACTTACTGAACGAAGATCTTGAACTCCTTGGAGACGTCCATTTGAACTCCAGAGTATTCGACGCTGTTATCGTCATTTTTAATAAAAGTTTTAGAGATGGTTTTAGAGAATCTATTTTGGAAGTTAGATGAAATAGCAGGAAAGCGTGATGGCTGACTGACAAAAAGTTTTTAGTGGTATGCGAAATGCGCGGGACGAATTTTGGTGGGGGCTAAAAGTATTCTGTTACATTGTTCTATGCATGCTGAAGGCGAGCTTCAAGTATTTAATGACTCATGTAATTACGTAAAGTATTTTTCATATTTTTGAAAAAAGAAAGAAACGTGAAAGTTGGAAAAAATGGGGAAAAGAGGTTACCATAATTGTAAAGAGCTTCTCGACGGAATACATCATCTCGACGTCTTCGGAACCCGTTTGTCCTGTGAAGAGGAGAAGAATTCTCAAATTGGTTGAAACGAGTTGAGAAACAACTCATTCTTAGTTTATTTTTTCTGTGGAAACAAAAAAAAAACAGACAAAATGTGACACAAAAGTAAATTGAATTAATTTCTCCCATCCCACTTTACCTAATGAAAAATTTGTTTTTTTTATTCCAGCAATCAAATCTATAACATTCATATCGTTTTTCGACCAAATCCGTTCATGTGTTTTCCGTATGAATCGGTTACAATCTTCACGGCATTCTCATGCAGCTACTATTTGTATACCGTGCGTCTTCGATAATGTAAAATCGGTGTGCTATTATAAATATGATTTAAAAGTATATTCACACGCTCCTTGGCTGCCGCCGCTTGTTTGTGTATTTTCACAGTCATACCGCCCTCTTTTTCATTGACTACTTGTACCATCATCCGCAACTTCGTGATATCATTCTGATCATTTTTCTTCGATTTTCATTTTGCTCATGACGTTCTGTTATTCTGCATTTATTTTTGTTCTGCTATGGCATATTTGTCATTGTGAACGATATGGATCTTTTTCTGGTAAAAAATGGGTTCTTTTTATGTTCTAATTTCTTTAATCTTAGATACGTGTATTGATGGAACAGTAGCTGAAAAGTCAAAAACAGGTGTGATCAAGTGGTGTGAAACTACAGACGATTGTAGTGCCGGGTGGAAATGTGTCCCTTCTGGACAATATCATTTTTCCAAGCAGGTTAATTATTGCTGTCAGATGAGAGGTTCGGTTTTTAATTCAGTTATTATAATAAATATTCAATTTTGAGAGTCCATTTGTTCAATGCCTCCAAATCCTGGTTATGGTGATTGTTTTGAAGAACCAAAGACAATGTTTTATTTTGATTCAATGGATCTGAAGTAAGATTTACTCATCTTGTTTCAATATTTTATTTATACACTTAGATGTAAAAAGTTCAAAGTAATAAATTGCTTTGGCAAAAACCAGAACCAATTCGAAACCTATGAACTTTGCACTCGTTTCTGTCAATCCACAGCATGCCTTGCTGGTCAATCTTTACTTCTTGCTCGTGACAGTTCACCAGTTAGCTGTCGTGACTCTGGATGTCCAGCTGGTTATAGATGTGTTTATGACAAACTTTTCAATCGTCATGTCTGTTGTGGTCACTCTCCCACGGGTAAGAGATCCTTTTCGTATTTCCGCATTCTTGATCTTTTTCAGGTGTTTGTCCAATCGGGACAGTCTCTTACTCACACGTCCGATCAAATCAACCAATGCGGTGTACACCGTCAGCATATCGAGATGCGTGTCCTTCAGATTACGTCTGTACAACTCAGGGATTACATAGTTTTTGTTGTTCTCCTCATGATGGTAATTGATTGAGCCTTTATTCCATTATACTCTTGCTTCTAGCAATTTGTCCTGCTGGTCAACAACCATACAACCATGTTGTATCAAAACATAGCATGAAATGTAATCCACTTGAAACATCATCGTGTCCGGAAACCTATTACTGTTCTCCAGCAGTTCCAGGAGCTCATTGGGGTTTCTGTTGTAGTGTGCATATTGAAGCAACTTGTCCTGCTGAAACAGAACCTTATCTTGATTTTATAAGTTCTACACCAGTTAGGTGTACTGTAGGTGTCACACAGTGCAAGTAAGTGGAATCTTTCAAATCTTCAAGATTATATGAATTCAGCGTGGGATATTCATGTCAAAGTTCACAGTCGGGATCACTAATCGGTTTTTGTTGTACTATTCCTAAATTGAACTACCGTACTCCGTCGCGTTCTTCAGTAGACTATGAACCTCCACTCAGTCATAGTACTGATCATCACTTCTTCATTCACAACGAAGGACTCGTCGGACCTTCAGTTCAATCTCGTACGTCACAATCTGTCACAAGTTGTGTTTTACTCTTCTCAACCTTTGACCAATTTTGAAAAGTTCAGGCCATCGAAAACCTGCTAAGAAATACCAAAAAGTGACAAAGTCAACATCCACCTATGGAGTCGCATCGAGTTACAAGCCTGCAACGTGCCCTCCAAGAGCGACTTCTGTTTTCTATACGAACACTCAAATTAATGTCGAATGTACTCCTGCTGAGGGATACAGTTTTAATTGTCCAGGTACAAAGAGAATGAAAATATTTTTTGAAGAGAATATATTTCAGACAACTCATCATGTGTGGAAGCGTATATGGATTTAGCCGGGAGAAAAGTTTGTTGTCAAATGCCAAAAACCACTCCAACACCAACGTTTATATATTTTGTAACTTCCACACCGAGAATGGTTAGGTATAAAACTACAGGTATGATTTTTCCATTTCATGACAAAAATAGGAATTTATTTCTTGTTTCACATACTAATACTCATTTTCCCACGTTCATGTATCATTGAGTATTTACATTTTTACTTATGTATTTTGTCTGAGATTTCTGAATTTTCAATTAAAATGTAATTATTTCCCAGATAAATACTGCCCATACGCAATTCGACACTTACAATGCCAACCGTCAGCCTCAACTTGTCCGATGGGATATTTTTGTCAATACCTCTTTGAAATCTCTTCCTTCTCTTGTTGTTCTCTGTATTAATTAGAGTGGTCTCTAAGTGAATTCACTTCCTTGCTCTCCTTTGTCATTACTTCCAGTTCACTGATTTGACAATGTTTTTGTGTGTATTTGTGTAAGTCAGTTGTTGAAATTCTTTGAGTAGTTTGGAGCAGAAAAGAGGATTATCCAAAACCTTTCTCGCTTATTCCCATGTCCATCTTTCTATACTCCCCTTCAATTTGTTCCACTTCTTCTGATCTCTTATCTGGGATATTTACTTAATGAGCATGCTATTATTTTTTAAGAGTTTCATTTACTTTTTATTATTATTTAGACCTATCAAACTATTATTTTCAAACAGCGGGTTCAATTTTTTCACAATAGAACTTTTTTGAAAACAATAAAGTACCAACCACAAAATGATGATTGATAACTACTAATTGACAGACAGAAAACATCAAAAACCAAAAAAGTTTGGCATTTGTTGCAATACTCCAATGCCCACCCCTGCTTTTTTCACACGCATTTCAAGCAACTCTTCAAAACTGATAGTGACAGCTCTCAAAAGTCCACATAAAATCAATAGATCCACCTTCCATCCAACTCATCCATCACTTTGGTGTCCTCTCTCCGTCAGACTATCTCTTTATCAAATTCTCTATCATACGTCGAATTAAAGACGTGAGAGTCGCTGGTGTGTGTGTGTCTTATCGGATGTGTATGTTTTTGTTGTGAGACAGAGAGATAAAAAGGTGGAGAGGGCTACGGGTCCACAATGAACAATAGGTGCCGGCAACTGAGCACTCAATTGAAAATCGGTCCAGGCAGAGGAGTCCCCCCCAGAGAAGCCACCAGCCGATCGACGAGAGAGGCGCCGAGACTCCACATTACAATCATCTCCCCCCACTTCCACTTCCACCGTGCCCGTCATTATGCTTGCTCCTCTCTCATTCACACTTTTACATCTAAACAATTTTTAATTTTTTTTCTTTCACGATATAGCCACTATAATTTACTTGGTGTGTCAATTTACTCATTTCAAACTTTTTTTTAGAAATTATTTGGTCTAGGGGGTGTTTATGTTCTAGATATAAAGAAGCTAGTAGTTCAAAAAATGAGTTAACGTTGAAATACACGAACATTTTTTAAAAATTAAAGGTTGAGTTCCAATTAACAAAAAATTGTCCTGATAATAGAGGCTTGTGAATTGGTATTAACATTTATTTTGAAAAAAACCAAGAAAAAAAAATGTTTTTCCTGGTTACACTGTGTCACTATCATCCTCAAAACTCTTCCTCTGACTTTTCTTTTTGACATTTGTTGGCAAGAAAAGTGGCAATGTTATCTTAAGAGTGATTAACACTATCAATCTTTATCTCTCTTTTTCCCTCAGCTTCATCCAACCCTATCCAAACAATATCTGATAAGAAAAAAAGTCGATCGTCGAATTGACGCTGAAACGCCATCCGCACGCAATGAAACCAACAATACCATGAACTTTGCATTTCTGCTCAGGATTTTTGTATACGGTGAGAAGCAGTTTTTGATTAAGTTTTAATATATTCTTATAGCGGGACTGTTTTTCTATGTGAATCCAAATCGATATGCGGACCAAATGTACGAAGATCTCCTGTATTACTATAATAAGAACGTACGACCTGTAAAGAATGCAAGTGAAAGTGTCAAAGTCAAGTTTGGCTCATCTCTCATCAGAATCATCGATGTCGTAAGTTTTGAATTAATCTCTTAAAAAAAATAATAGGAAACAGTCTTCGTAATAAAAAAAAACAAATATTTTTCCCAGTTATTCTTTATGTGTATTTCATTTCACATACCCTGAGCCAGGTAGTTTACACAAGTTCTCAAAACAAAAAATTTTTACGTTCTCCATTTTATTGTCTCCTCTTACCTACACATCCAAACACGTTCCACACCGACTTCTCACACTTTGAAAAATATGAGCTCATTTTACCCCGGTGGGTTCGTTAGTGTCAGCTAGCACACGACTAATGAGCTCGTTCAGATTTATGTGGGGAGAAGGTTTTAAGAGCAACAATAACTTTTTTTAGGACGAGGTGAATCAGGTTCTGACTACGAATCTCTGGCTGGAGATGCAATGGTTCGACTATCGGTTGATGTGGGATCCAGGGCGATGGGGGAAGATAAGGAAGTTACATGTGCCGGTTGATCAAATATGGATTCCTGATATATTGTTGTATAATAAGTAAGGTCTTTGCGAAATATAATTTGGTGTAGAAACTGTCATTCCCTAATTTAAAGAACTTTTCGAATCTATCACTTCAAACAGATATAATCTTTACATTTTAAAACTTTTTATTTTTCAGTGCCGATGGAGAACCTCATATCACAATCATGAGCGATGCAATAGTTTATTACAACGGATTAGTGGTATGTTTTACTCATGTTTTTCCGCTATCATCAAATCGTTTGTAATTCGATGTCTCTATCACTTTTTCGCATCTTCTCTCTCTCTCTCTCTCTCTCTCTTGATTGCACAATTCACTTGCTGCCCCATCAAACTGACCTACTTCCGCCCTCTCTCTCTCTCTCTCTCTTTTTTTTTCCCATTCTCAATTGAACAAATGTCGCGCTCGAAAATTTATGTTTCATCGTTTCTCGATTGCAATTGAGAAATTGGTGGAAAAATGATGATACGTCGAGATACAAAAAAAAATAATCGGACTTTTCATCATACCGCTTTTTGAAACAGGTCTGGAAGCCGCCATCAATTTATAAAAGTTTCTGCTCAATTGATATCGAGTATTTTCCCTACGATACACAGACATGTCGGATGAAGTTTGGTGGTTGGACCTACAACGGATTTCTTCTCGATGTCAGGCAGCTTCCTGTAAGATTTTATGATTAGAGAAAGCAAGAAATCGTTATAGTAAAATTATAAAAGTTTCACAGTAATTCGTGAAGCTCGTTCAATATTCATCTTGAATATCGAAAAAAAATATTCTAATTATCAGACAACTGGATGCGAAGTTGTAAATAAAGCGGATGATGAAGGAGAATTTCAATTTCTAGGAAGAGGAATGGATTTGAGTGGTTACTATCCGTAAGTTTAAAATTAAGCCGTATGCCCCAATTTTGGAAATATTCAGAAGTTTGGAATGGGATTTGATGGAATTGAATTCTGCAAGACATGAAAAAATCTACGCCGGATGTTGTGGTCAAGATTTTTATATTGATATTACTTTCAAAATCGAGATTCGACGGAAGACGTTGTTCTACACTGTTAATCTGATGATTCCATGCATGATGTTTGGTAAGTCTATCCAATGGGACATTCCCCTCAAGTAATAAAATTATTTTCAGCGATTCTCACGTCAATTGTTTTCTATGTTCCTCCGATTGAGCACAAAATGACATTCTCCATTTCTATTCTGGTCACACTTACTGTATTCTACCTCATTTTAATTGATCTCGTTCCACCCACTTCACTGGTCATTCCACTTATTGGTATGTTGAAAGCTAGAAAAAGTTATGACTGAAATCAAGTAATTGCAGGAAAATATCTATTATTCACGATGTTTTTAGTCTCTATTTCAATTATGTTATCTGTTATTTCATTGAACTTCTATCGACGCGATGGATCATCATTTCCAATGCCACATTGGATGAAAGTGGTTTTTATCCATACACTTCCAAAATACATTTGTATTAAAACAGCCGAAGAAGATGATGGAAGTGATCGAGGATCCAGTATATCAGGTAACTCCTAGTTGAATTCATTCATTTACTAAATCATGATTCTACAGATATTGGACCATTCATGGATTCTCGAAGACCATCTCCATTTTTCATCACTGTGAACGAGCGTCAATTGAATGGTCGATTATCAGAGCTGAAGAAAAAGGGAATGCATCCGGATCTCATTAGAAATATGATTCAGAATGTCGAATTTATTGCAGAGTATTTCAGTTCATTGAAAAAAGAAGACAAGGTTAGTTTGTTATTAACAAATTTCTTTTAAATATTTGACAATTTAGATCTCCGAAGATTGGTCATATGTCGCCAATGTAATCGACAGAATTTTCCTGATCATTTTCTCTATTATGAATGTTGTGGGTACATGGGTGATCCTGTTGAATTCACCAGCAATGTTCGATAACCGAACTCCTTTAGCAATTGTAAGTTATCTTTGGAATTCATTGAAATTATGTTTTATTTTCTAGAATTCGGTTGCTCGACCATTATCTGGTGATACTTTCGAACACTTCATCAATGAAAACTTTACTCAAATTGCCTGGTGGGCCAGCACTATACAAAACAGCACAGCTGATTTGACTGATAATGAGCTTTGTCCGATATTGTATCAATGATTGTCTTTCATACTATTTTGAACTCAATAAATATATGATCTTTTTTATCTGTGGCACTTTTCATTTAACAAGAACTCGTAACAATTGGAAATAATAAATATGAATATATAAAACTGGTCTGAACAAAAGATCATGGCAATGTGTGATAATAATGACATCAATATACTTTAAAAATTAAAACTTTCTAAAACTTCAGTTGGAAGTCACTAGTTTTAACTTGATCAGCTTTGACATTAAACTGGCGGAGGAGAGCAGCTCTTTCAGGATCTTCCTCAGCAAGCAACGCTTCCAGTCGATTTTTCTTCTTTTGTTGTGGTGGAGCAACATTCAATTCACTTTTTGCTGGATATGTGGGAAGTTCATCACATGGCACTGCTACTGGGTGTTCACTGAGAAAATAATATTATTGCAGTTTTGACTATTTTTTGTAAAACTTACTCAAACCACTTGTGATTCAATGCTTCCGTTGCAGTCAGTCGCTTTTTTGGATCCAAAGTAATCAACCTGAAATAATAGAATCTCAATAATTAGTATTTTTTTAGTTTCTTACCCTTCCAAAAGCTCAAATCCAGACTCATTCAAGAGTTTCTCTCCACGGAACAGTTTCTTAAGGCCTCCAGATTTCCATTTTGGGAATTCGACAGTATTCCAAACTTTTAATTGGTTGATCTCAGGCCATGTATTTTCATTTGGGGTTCCCAACATTTGGAATATCAGATCCACTTGATTTGGTTCATTTGTTCCACGGAAAAGAGGACTCATAAGAACAAACTCAGCCATAATGCATCCGACAGACCACATATCAACTGGTGTTGAATAGGTTTTTGGTTCAAGAAGAAGCTCAATCGACCGATACCATAAAGTGACAACAACTGGTGTGAGTTTCATTCTAGTTTCAATATTTGAAGCTTCACCGAATTCACGAGCAAGGCCAAAATCGGCGATTTTCAAAACTCCAGAATGAGAAATCAGAAGATTTGATGTTTTGAGATCACGGTGAAGAATCCATAGGTTATGCATGTATTCCATTCCGGAAAGAAGTTGAAGCATCAATCTTTTCTGCTGTCCGGTTCTGAATCGCTGATTCTTCGCCTTCATCTTATCAATCAATCCCTTAATATCATGTTCCACATACTCCATGGCCATATAAACATCCGTTTCCTTTCTTCCAAGTAGAATTTCTCTCACATTGACAACATTTTCATGAGATCCTGCTTTGAGAAGCATATTGATCTCACGAAGAGCAGTGATCGGGAATCCTTCTCTCTCTTTTTCAATTTTAAAGCGCTTCAAAGCAACAATCTCATCAGTTCGGGTATTCCTTCCACGAAACACTTCTCCATATGTACCTTCGGCAATCACATTAAGAATCGCATACTCGGCAATATGTTGACATCCACGGAGTCCCGGATAGTAAACAGGAAGTTTTGACACTGCATCATCATGTCTTTGCTTCTTACGCTTCTTCATGGCTTCCTTGTGTAACTGAAAAATAAGGTTTTGTAACTAATGCGGGATAAATTAAAAACTTACGATTTTCTCGTCATCCGGTATCTGATCCCACGTTTCCGGTTCTGGAGTCACATCGTATTTGTGTGGATCATATTGTGTTTCTTCGTGGTCAGAGATTGTATCGTCAATTGCTTGGACTGGTTCTGAAAATATTAGATATTGCATTCAAAATGCTGTGATAAACTTTAGAGATCCAACGAGTTATCCGTGGCTAGCAACTTTTGTGGTTAATCTTCGACATACCTGATTCTTCTTCTGGAGTCATTGGTGTTGGTGGAGTATCCGGCCTTTCTCCTTCTGACAATGTTTCTGGACTTTCTAATGGATTTTCTGCTTTCATTGGACGCGCTGGCCCACAATCATCATCAAAAGTGAAAGTGGAAATCTCAGCTTCCTCTTTCAACTCTACTGGAGACATCTCGAGATCTTCGATTTCTAGTACTCGGTTGCTGGTCTTTTTGTAGTTTGGGTCCAAGACTAAAATAAGCAATATTATACAAACTGATTGAACTTTAAAAAACTTACTTCTGTCAAAAAGACGAGCATCTTCCGGAAGAACATCTTTCGGTGAGTTTGACTTTTTAGAAGATCTACTCGAAGTAGTTGGTGATCTTGATCTGGATCTTTCGCGTTTTCCGAATAGACGATCGTCTTTCTTTCTGTCTCGATCATCCACACGTCTTCGGTCTTTCTGAAATACAAAAGTTATGAAACAACTTATTAATGGTTTACAATCATACGTTATTTTTGTCATAACGGTCATTGCGGCCAGGGGATCTTCTCGATTTGTCGTATCTTTCGGTGGAACCTGTAATAAAAATATTATTGTTGAAGAATAATGTATTGAATAAACCTTTTGAATAGTCCCCACGATATCGATCATCTCTTCGGTCTTTGTCATATCCTTTTCCACTTTCCCGAGGTCTTTCATCTCTTGATCTTTGCTGAAACAGAAAAATATGGAAAAATTAGATTAAAAAATCAATAAACTCACTGAATCTCTTGACTTTGACCCATATTTTGAGTCTTTTCTTTTGTCATCGTAGTCATAATTTCGTTTTCGATCACCACGACTTGAACTCATTCTTCACTAAAACAAAAACACGTTGGTATTAAGAAAAACTAGTCAAAGAAATTAATGCGACCACAAATAAGTCGAAAAAAGACAACTAATAACTAAACGAAAGTAAATGAGTGTGAGTGTGTTACAAGGGGTAAAGACATACGAATGTGTCTGCAAACACTCCACGTCATCATTGCGGACCAGAAAAAGGGGGAGACACTAAGAATCGGGCATTAATCTATGTATTATTCGACCAAACAAGAAGAGGACTTACTTTGAATAAAAAACAGCCCGTGGGAAAACTGTTTATCATTTAATGTTGAAAAATGGAAGAAATAAAAATGAGAAAATTCAAAAACAGACTTTGACAAGTCTCAATATTGATTTGACAATTACTTCTGTTGGTTAAGAGGTTTGTTGGCTAAGAAATGTTATGAAAATAATTTCTATTGATAGAAAATGACCAGAAGTACTTGAGAAAAAGAAAAAAGCTACTAGATTTAAATAGTTTCTGAATTTGTTTAATCAACAGAAGAATAGTTGTTTGTTTTGTTTACTTCATTTGATCCTATTAGGCTGAGTTGACTATTCGTACAATGATCTTAAATTCACGGAAGCACATGACAGTTCACAATCCTAGTTCTGAATAGTCTTTTGTTTTGTTTGAATAGACGAAAAATTTGAATTCCTTTTAATAGACAATCTATGAAAACCTCGAGAAGGCACACATCGGTCGAAGTGTTAGGATTCATCTGATATGCAGTTAATAGCTAGCCTACGGTAGTCGCATACCAAAACCCCTAAGTTTATCCGGATTCTTCTTTCCCCGGGAGAGTTGACGTCATCTGAAGGCAACGATTGTCAGTTTTGAAGATAGAGTTCTGATCTCTTCACTTTGGGCACGTTTTTCCTTCCCTTTTTCCTCTCTCTTTTTTTACTTTGGACGTGGCATTAGAAATGCATACAAGATACCTTAGAAATTTTTTTTTCATCACGACTAGTTACTATCTCTTTTTGTTCGGACAGAAAAACAATATTTTAAACTCGTTTTTCAGTTTTTTGTGTGTCCTTTCAATGTTTAGTACTTTGGTCTAAAAACGACTGTAGAATATAAGATTTCAGAGGTTGTCTTTTAGATGAGTATCAGTCGTGCTGTCACAAGCCTGAGCGTGAAACTGTGTTTATTTGGATCAACATTTAAAAACATGTTTTAAATTAAATAAATTTTGCACAGCTTAGCTATCCACGTGGCGGAGTAGGAGTCTTCGGGGGGGAGCTCCATCTTTTCGAGCTTCTTTGCTTCACGACTTTTTTTTTGTCTTTTGTTTCCTCCCGATAACGACAAACACCTTCCATGCAGACATCTTTTTTGAGAACTGAAAATTAGAATTAAAAGTGTTTAGAGTACAACGTTTCTTTTTGAACATACCAGCCGAATCGGCTTGTCCGGTTAGGACAACGAATAAAATCAGAAAGCTAATATATTTAAACATCTTTCTAGTTTCCAGAGGAACTCCTAGAACTGATATCGAGAAAGCTTACCCCACCCTTTTTATACTAGCTAAAACTATAACTTTCCGATGTGGATTTTTTTTCCAAGTTTTTATTATTCGTTTCCTAGAGCTTTTTTTTCTCTCGTTTTATGACCGATTTTTGCAAGTTTTGAAACCGATGTTTGGTTTCACTTTGCAGAAGTTTGGGCTTGATCTTTTGCTGAAATTTGTTTCTAATTATTAAAACATGAAAGATTTTTTCATTACTGATAAAGTGGTTTCCAGTTCCAATGAGCTAATGTGACAACCAGCCATCTACAACACAGAATTTTCTGCGTACGATGCGCGGAGATGGGGCAGCCGCGCAGTCATTGGGGCAATTCGCCCCATCACCTTGATGGCGCGGAGCTGCGCGGAAATGTGCGACAATGGGCAATGAAGAAAAAAAAACTGAAATGCGCTGATCGTTTCGGGCCGCTCATTCGAAAACAATAAAATCAATTGTTTTTTTTTCGAAATTTATCATTTTCTGGCAATTTGCTGCTTGAATTGCTTATCGTTGTCATTCTTCCTTATTTTCATAAATTAATTCGAATATCGACGTTTCAGTTCCCTTTTCCACGATTCATGCAACTTTCTATGGTATAAATTACGAATACCGTATAATTCGTTTAATTTTTGTTTTTCAGAGGAATCCGACGCACATGAACTTGTGAATTCGTCCGCGTCGCTTCTAAAATTGGTTCATTTTTGTCTACATCGAACTGAGACGCAATCGGTTTTTCCAGTGGATTCAATAACTGCTCGTTTAAAATTCTGAGAAAACATCAATTCTTGGATTTTTTAAAAGTTTTCACTTACCAAGTTTTCCTTTCGGTTTGGATTTTCTTTATTTTCGAGTTCCGTCCGTTGAGAACCACCAACTATGAAAAACACAATTTTTGAAATGACTTAAAACAGCTAAATAAATCAAAAACTAAGTTCGAATTGCACGAAAATAAAAAAATAATTCAGCACGCTACGCGGCACGCAATGCCCAAAGTTAGCCAAAACTTCGAGCTCGGAAATAGGTATGTGAAACCAAGATCAGCAGAAAGTTCGTGCAACCTTCGCCCAGATTCTGTCTAATCTCCGCTCATAGTCTGACAGAGCATGACTTTCTCCTTGAGTCTGTCCAACCTTCGCCCAAAGTTTGTAAACGCTATATCTTCGCCCAAAGTCTGGCTAGCCTTCGCCGGAAGTCTGTATGAGCTAGATCTTCGCCCAAAGTCTGACCCACCTTCGCCCTATGGCAGGCGGAATATACCGAGATCCTTTATTTTTCTTGCTTTCAATATTTTCATTCTATATATCGTTAATTCGGCAAGCCTTTTTCTTGTCGAATTAACTTCCGCTTACAAAATGTCGTACTCAGTTATTATGAAACTTCAAGATCCTATACATACAATAAAGTTTCCTTCCTTATTCTAATAAAGAAAAATAAAGGATGTTCGTCGAAAAAGAAGAAGTCAAAACAATTATAATTGGATATGAGAAAAGTTTTAGATGGCTGGTTGTCACATTAGCTCATTGAAACTGGAAACCACTTTATCAGTAATAAAAAAATCTTTCATGTTTTAATAATTAGAAACAAGTTTCAGCAAAAGATCAAGCCCAAACTTCTGCAAAGTGAAACCAAACATCGGTTTCAAAACTTGCAAAAATCGGCCATAAAACGAGAGAAAAAAGCTCAAGGAAACGAATAATAAAAACTTGGAAAAAAAATCCACATCGGAAAGTTATAGTTTAGCTAGTATAAAAAGGGTGGGGTAAGCTTTCTCGATATCAGTTCTAGGAGTTCCTCTGGAAACTAGAAAGATGTTTAAATATATTAGCTTTCTGATTTTATTCGTTGTCCTAACCGGACAAGCCGATTCGGCTGGTATGTTCAAAAAGAAACGTTGTACTCTAAACATTTTTAATTCTAATTTTCAGTTCTCAAAAAAGATGTCTGCATGGAAGGTGTTTGTCGTTATCGGGAGGAAACAAAAGACAAAAAAAAAGTCGTGAAGCAAAGAAGCTCGAAAAGATGGAGCTCCCCCCCGAAGACTCCTACTCCGCCACGTGGATAGCTAAGCTGTGCAAAATTTATTTAATTTAAAACATGTTTTTAAATGTTGATCCAAATAAACACAGTTTCACGCTCAGGCTTGTGACAGCACGACTGATACTCATCTAAAAGACAACCTCTGAAATCTTATATTCTACAGTCGTTTTTAGACCAAAGTACTAAACATTGAAAGGACACACAAAAAACTGAAGAACGAGTTTAAAATATTGTTTTTCTGTCCGAACAAAAAGAGATAGTAACTAGTCGTGATGAAAAAAAAAATTCTAAGGTATCTTGTATGCATTTCTAATGCAGCGTCCAAAGTAAAAAAGAGAGAGGAAAAAGGGAAGGAAAAACGTGCCCAAAGTAACGAAGAAAATTCTACTTCCACACACGATTTACGTGGAGCATTTTTGTTTTAAAAATTTTGCGTGGCCTCCTTTTTCGAAGAATTTTAATTTTTGTCAATTTTTTTTGCAAAAAATTTGAAATTCTTTTTTGAAAATGCTACACGTATTATAAATCGACTGTGGAAGTAGAATTTCCTTCGTTACTTCGAACGTTTTTCCTTCACTTTTTCTCTTTTTATTCACACTTTAGACATTTTTTTTCATCATGACTAGTTACCATCTCTCTTTGTTCCTGATAACAGGCGTTTTTTGAAGTTTTATAAAACTTCAAAATAAATAGTCTTGAGTTACGTTAGTTTCAAGTGCAATCCCTGGGGCTCTCATTTCGTTCTGGGATCATTTCAAAAATCCAATCTGCAACTTGTACGAGGCCACCATTATGAGCCAGGCAATTCAGTATATTTTTTAAATCTGATAAAATTTAAGTTTCAGTTTGAACAAGATTGGAAGGAAACTGACCTGCCTTTTTGCAATTTTCATGATTCACATTTGTCTCTTCTTCATGTTCTGTTTCAGATGCTTTAATAGTTCTTCCATTATCAGCTCTCTCAGCTATATTATTTATTATCTTTTATAATTTACATTTCAACTATCATTTATTATTACGTTCCCATTATAGTGTCCAGTGGAGTAGCTTTGCTACCAAACGTAACAATTTCATTTTGAAAAAGTATTGTAAAAAATCTCATATTTATAAACATTTGTTTCCAACAAATTTTTTATTAACAGCACAAAACAAAAAAGGTCAAAATGGAGCTCCAAAAAAGGAAAGAGAAAGAACAGGAACAAAAGGAAAAAACAACAAAAATGATAGTTTGCATTGGAGAGTTTCATAATTTCACTTTTCCGTTGCTCTGGTGTTTTCCTCAATTCTTCTTCGCGGATCATCTGATTTTTCATCACTTCATAATTTTTCAAAATAATCTTTTTTTTTTGTGCCACTCGACTTCTTCTTGAGCCACTTCGACCCTTATTCTTTCAAGGATAAACTGAAAAATGCAATTTTTCAAATAATGTGAAAATAATAAATTACCTTTTGAATGGGTATCAATTTTTGAAGGAATGATGCACGACTTTCTTTAATTAAACTCTCCAGCTCTTCATCAGATCTTCCCCGTTTTCTTCACTACTTCTTACTTTTCTTCGCACACAAGTGGTTCTCCCAGTATAGTACATCACTATTGCACATTTCTTTTGGAACAACTTGTGCCGCTTCAGCTGGGAAGAGGATATTCGGAGAATCCTTCCTTTGACATTTGTAACAGATGCATGTCAATAGCTCACACCTTGAGACTTGCACTGAAACATTATGTTTTATTTTTTTAATTCACAGAGCTCATTAATTCTTAACTTATTGGCATTCAATTCGAAGTGAATAATAATCAAAAATCCAATGTTTCATGTTGAAATTTAATACTAATAATAAAGTAGAATAATAATAAATTTAGAAAAATCAATGTAACAGGTCACCTATTCACAAGGCAACTAGAGGAGACGAATGACAAGTTAGGCAGCAAAGGTGAGAGGGAGAAGGGACGACATTGATTGTTACCACTATTTGGATCTAACTAAGGGATGAGTGACCTTTGGAGAGAAAGAGAGTGTTGAGTGACAGGAGAGGTTTTTTATCAGTCTTTGCGCACATCTTTCCTCGAGGGCAAATGATATGGCTGATGGTATCTGAAAGGATAAAAAGTGGGGTGGCAGGTGTCGAAGATATACATCCCTGTCGTAATTATGAGCTGTTAGAATCTTATTGGACTATGAGATTAGTAGAAGCAAACGATTATTTTCACTCAAAACATCACCAACTAGACAAATGAATGAGGTGTTTCCATAGGATTTTATTTTGCAACAGATACAATATCATTCAAACATTTCTTGTTTAATATTTTCTATATATTTTTAAATTCTACCGTACACATTCTAATGGTGTTGAGAACTTCTTTGAAAGATGGGAATTAGAAAATAAGAAAGTGATTAACATGATTTTATTAACTGTTCCCTTTATAAAACAAAAAAAAATTATCAAAATGACACTGTTCAAGTGTGTTCGATGACGAAATCCGAGTACTTTTTCATCAATTTGCTCAATTCTTCTTTTAATCTGAAGTTTATTATTGGAAAAATGAAGCATATCATCACACTACTTAATGAGCAACGCTCTTTTAGAAGATTTTGTTGAACAAAGGTTTGAGTCTCTCAATTTCTTTCTGGTCGGCTTCTGCCTTCAGTGCGTCCTCAAAAGTTGCTGAAAATTGGTTCGTTTCCAATTTTTTCACAAAAATTATCGGTAACCTTCGCCAAGTCCTGACGGATTTGATGAATTCTGTAGATTCGGTTTGGCCTTTTGTTGCCATCAAATCATCGAATCATCAAACGACGCGTCATATACTTCGATGACTGAATCGCCGTCAGAAACTTCGTCGACACCTGAAAATCTATATGTTGAATTGTTTTCTAAAATATCAATGTTCTTAGAGGAAACATTTTAAAATACGAAACATGACAATTTTTGAAAATTTGTGCCCGAATTCAAAATCATGGCTCTCTGGGTCACTCTTGCAAGTTAAAATAAGAATATCTCAGTTCAAGAATGAGATATCAAAAAAGTGTCAACTAATGAAATAATGCTCATAATATGGGCTACATTTTATCAGTAGACACTTTTCAGATATCTCTTCTCTAAACTAAGATGTACGCGGTTGAAGTTCGAGGAGGAAAACCAAATAATAGACTGTCTGCGTCTCCGAGCGTGCAAATCCTCAAAAACCGATTTGCATGGCTTTTCAAATGCGTATATCTCAATTTAGAGAAGAAATAACAACAAGGTGTCAACTAATAAAATGTATCTCTTATCATTAGCTACATTTCATTGGTCCAAACAAGAATGGCTACAAAGTAAGAGCACATTATTTTTTGAAACAATACCCGAATACCGGAAAAGAGGAAGTGGTCCCACTAAGGAAACAGAAACTTAGTGTCGTTGAGTCAGATGGTTGAGCAATTGCAGAGGAACAGTCGAGGATGTACGAGAGACTCTCCCTGTCGATTCTTCGAAAGAAAAGAAGAAATCGATTTAAAGTTAATATTGAATAATATGTAGTATGTTTTATACAAGTTTGTTTTATACAAATTTGTTTTGTACATTCACTATGTTTTATAATATACTCACTATATAAGCCTCTCCAATTGTATATATTTTATTCCTTTCGATATTCCTTGTACTATTGTTATTTATCTTCTATAAAGAAATAATACTAACGAAGAAATGTTTTTCTTTTACATGGTGACCCAGGCATTGGCCCCTTGTTCACCTAAACCCAAAACTATAGAATAAATCTATCTAAGCCTGAACCACCACGTGCACTCTTTATTCTCTTAATCACATCTCTACTGGAACCAGATCATAAACATAAGCCCTTCGACCTGTTAGCCTTTCACTGGGGCTTTAATCATAAGGTGGCGGTGGACAATGATTGATTACTGATTTTTTTTTCATAAAAGAAAAAGAGAAGAGCAATTTGTCTTTTCATAATTTATTTCAAATAATTATAATATGAAAAAGGCGTTCCAAGATTAAACTTCAGAACTAGAAAATATAAAAAACAATGAATGGGCAAATTTGACGAGGAATTCAAAAGAAAATGATGGGATTTTTTGAGTGAAAATTGTAAGACTTATGAGTGTATGAGCACATTTTGAGGAGAGTTGTTGTTAGAAGTGTACATGAAATGCCTAAAAAGCAGTTTAATCACAAAGTGAGCAATTTTTCTGGTTTTTGATTTTTCGTAGCGATAATTACAATATTGAAGCACGAGAAAACGGGGAGAAGTTAAAAATTGGCTAATTGAAATCCTGGATGGTTGAAAATACAGTTGCGGAAAGTAAAATGAATCGAGATGTTGGAAAGGGGGTTCGGGTTAAAAATGACCTAAAAAGCGGGAGAGAATCCAAGTTCTCATGACGAGGTGTTAAAATCACAAATAAAAATTATTACTAGACTGAGACGGAAGTTTTACAGGTATAAAAATATTTCAATAATAATAATTAGAATAATATCGACTCGGAGACCATCTACCAATTCATTCCTGGTTTATTCAAGGTCATGAAGTAGATTTGGCATGATCCTCCACCCTTTGCCGACGAGAAGAACACCTAAAAATTATTTATTAGAAGAAGATTCGAGTTGGATTCCGGCATACCTTATCATTCCTCTCACACAAGAATTTCAGCTTTTGAGCCTTTTTATGCATAAAAACTCCATCCAAATGACCAGTATCCACAGATCGAATCTCGATCGCTTTGTTACCCCAACCCATTATTTGACCAGTTGAGATGTATGCAACACTGCTTGGCATTTCTCCCCATTGCAAAACTACATTCTTTGTCATTTTTCCGTAGGTACTAACGTATACTCCCTCATCTGAAAATGAATATGATATTTGAACGTTTTGACTAACATGATACTTACTGTCATAACAAAGAAGGAGTTGTAATCCCTGTGAATTCGGAAGAACAACGATGCAATGTGGAGTGGTTGATTGACTGCCCTGAAAACCACACTATGTGTTTATTTTCAGAAAATAAACTTTTTTTCTTACCTGTGCTGGCGTATAAATATCGTATACGTTTGCAGAATCCAAATCGATTGCGTGGAAACCACCAGTTGAACCATACAGAACCTTCAATCTCGCATTCTCTTCGACAGTCAAGTCAACAATCAATGGAACATGTTTCAATTGACCAAATGACTTGAAACTCATGAACTTGTGGTATGGTTTTGGGGCCCAGGCGTAGATCTCGATGGAGGATTCAAGTCCGACAACCAAAAATTTGATTCTTTCGTATCTGACGATTTTGAAATGAATGGCTCCTTGTAAGTCACCGACGTTAACCCATCCGTTTCTTTTCTCGGTGGTATTCGCACTTCCGGCTCCCTGAAATAAATCGAATTTCTTATAATTTATTAAATGAAGTTATCAAACCTCAGTACGAAGAATTTTCTGGCGCAACCAACTCAAATAATACACACGAATTCTTCTCTTCCGACCGGAAATTGTTACGAGAATATTTTGGCCTTCGAGCACAGTCATTTGATCAAATCGCCGACGGCTAATAAGCGGATATACTTTTCCTTGGCCACTTCGATCGAGAAGCATGAGTCCGCTGTCAGTTCCAATCAACAAATTGACTCCCCACAAAGCTGCACAGAGAATCTCTCCACTGAACTTCTTCTTATATTTTCGGATTTCTGGAGCATCATTTTCAGCTGGAGTTCCATTTGAATTTGGTGTCACGTTGACTTGTACTTGATTCACATCTTGTGGTCGACCTGGTCGATTGACGGTTCCACCACCAGCTCCAGCACCTCCTCCAAAGTATCCAACAAACGATTTCTCACGATCACGATTGGAAAATGAGTGTTGAATTGATGATCTGCTATCCGCACTTTGGAATCCGCTCGACAGCTAAAAAAGTTAACATTCTTTCAGCTCTCAACTCAATCGTCACTTCAAAACCACCGATTTTTTTCTCTCCAAATATAAAAAATCAAGAAAACAAAGAAACGGCAACGTAGGAAGGCTAATTTGATAAAATAGAACAAAAGAGCCCATGAAAAATAGGGAAACAGAGGGATATTTATTATATAATTTTTTTTTGCTTGACAAATCAAAAATGAATAAAATCAGCTAACTCAATTCCAGAATCACAATTTTAACTTACGTAGAAACTTCCAAACAGAGACGCGCTCTACATAATTACTTTTATAATATTATAAAAACTTGAATTTTCTTTAAAATATTGATAAAAACTCACTTCATCTGAACGATCGTCACTCATTTGTCTAGCCTGGTCGTTTATCTGACGGCGAAGCTGTGGAGATTTTGGCAGAAGGTCTGGGAGAGCTCCGCGCGAGCTTGAGGCGTTCTGGAACAAAATAACATATTGTCATGAGGCAAGTCGGAAGTAACGAGAGAAAAATACGGGAGATGTGAAAAAGAAGCGACAACGTACAATTGGCTTGAACATAAGTGGTTCGTTGCCTTCCTCGTTGTCCGAATCGCTGTCATCGTCGTCAAGTGAGATGATTCCTGGGCGGACCTGAAGTAAAAAAATATAAGGAAATGAGGAATTTTACAGGGACATATAATATGATAAACTTTTAATTAAATGAGGAATCTCTAAATGAGATCTAGCAAATAAACCATTAAATGATTTGAAGTTTTTTCGTGATTTTTAAAAATTATTTTGTTTTATACCAACCTCTGGAATATGTTTCCCTCTATACACTCCATGACCATTACTTCCATTTCCATTTCGTCGCGCATCTGACACAAGCGTATTTTCACCATCTGTCGGCGTCGGTGGAAGGGGTTTATTCGGTCCCCGAAGTGTCTCCTCTCCGCTCATCAAAATGTCCTTCAAATCATCCCATTCAGCATCTGCTCCATTATCCACATCGCCCAAACCAACTGTATCCGTAATAGAAGAGATCGAGGCCTCACGTGGTGGTGGCGCCGGTGGTGGTGGACTCATACTCTCTTCACGACTACGACCATTACGGTGTCCACCGATTTTCGAGAGTTCACTTGCAAGAGCGTCGAGGTCTTCTGGCTTAGCATGATGGCTAATCAAAAGTGGCTCTGACATTTTTCGGGATTGTTGTGGAGCAGGTACACTTGCAGATACACGAGCAATTGGCATTGCATGATGAGCAGCTCTTTCTCGTTCCCGACGTTCTTCACGTTCCGATCGTCGTCGTTTCTCATAATTAGCCAAATCAGCAAGATGTGGTGCAGCTGGATGGGATTGTTGTGGAGAACGCTGAAATAATATGGGTAAGTTTGATATTCCAACGAACTAATCACAAAAATATTAGTATTTCATTCGGTCCCTATTTTATTCCCTTTTTCTGTCACACATTGTTTAAAAATTAATTGAAACGACCACACCCAATGGACACCTTTGATTAATGTTTGTTATTATTAGTATTGGCATTCAATTCGATTGTTTATGTTTTAGAAAGGAAAGGTCAAAACAAAACCTGATGGTGACTCACTGGCCGTGGCCTTGATGCAGGTGAATGGCGAGGACCATCGGCGGCTCCACGTGATGAGACAGCACGCAGCTTGACATCAGCTTCACGGCGTGGCTCCCCATATCTGGAAGATTTCAAGTATATTGTAAAGAATTTCAGAAAGAATGCGCTTACCTTGATGGTGGATATTGAGATGGAGCAGGTACTGGTTGTTGTGGAAGTCTTCTCAGCTGCGGTGGTGGTCCAGGATCAACAAATCTACTACCGTTCTCTTGAATCTTCTGGAATCCTTTTCGGAGAGTGTTATCCATTGGAATCATTGAACAGCTTTCGGTATCTTCCCGGATTCCCATTGACGGTCCACGATGATTCGGACCTGGCTCATCTTCCTCACTTCCAGAATATTCATAATCTGCATCATCTTTCTTAACCCGTCGATTTCTATCAATGTGTTCTTTGATAGAATGTCTAATTGTTCTTTCATGTGGTTGCTCTTTGATAAATTGATGACGAAGAAGTTGCTCAGTATAAGGCCGATGATGGTAATCCTTCACAAGTACCGTTTCTGAAATCAAATCTTTGCTCAAATTGCTCTTTTCTCAATAGCTTACCGATAAAAGCTTCAAACTTTCTTGTCCATTTCTTATTCTTTTTCAACTTGGGCGGTTGGTTTCTCGGAATCAAAAACAACGCTCTCATTGGATGCATATCGCACAACGGCGGATGACCTTCGGCCATTTCCAACGCCGTGATTCCTAAATTTGATAACATTGTGTTCCATGGATCTTTTTTGGCGAGACAACGAGTCATTTTTTAATCGTTTTTTTTGTTCATATCCATTTTTCTCCCTTTTCAGCTTATAATGGTTGTTTCTAGTAGGCAATTTGGCGACCCCGTTTACACATAAATGCAAATAGTGAAAGGAAGCAGATATAAACACGACTAATGTTCGGGCTGAGGAGGGAGAATGGAAAGAGAAGGAGCAAATATTGGAACAACGAAAAAACATCAAAATAGTACAAGATCTTGTATTGCTTGACTAGAAAATTGTTGGCTAACAAGAGTCTTATCAAGAATACAAGACTATAGCCTCAATTTTTGTTTTTTAAAATCAGAAATCTTACCTAATGACCATAAATCTGAACGTGAATCGTATGTCGCTTCTGGATTCTCATCACAAGCGATTACTTCTGGTGCCATCCAATATGGTGTTCCAATGAAAGTGTTTCTTCGTCCAACGGTTTTATCAAGTTGAGCTGAGACTCCGAAATCGACAAGTTTCACTTCAGCAGAATCAGTCAATAACACATTTTGTCCTTTGATATCTCTGTGGATCACTTTGCTCTGATGTAAGTGATAGAGACCCTGGAAAAACAGAGATTTAGTTTCAAAAATCAGTTTTAGTTCCCTTACTCTCAGAATTTCTCTGCAAATATACGCAATCCATTCTTCTTTCAATGAGCCTCCTTTTGTGTTTTTGACCAAATCGGTGATAGAACCACTTCCGCAGAACTCCATTACCAGCCATAATTGATCGTGTTTTCCGGTCGACGAGGGCAGCTTTTTGATGAATGCACCATAATAAGTGGCGACGTTCCGGTGATGTGAGTGCTTTTTGAGCATATTAATTTCTAATTTGATCTCGTCTTCTTCTTCTTCATTGATATTCATAATTTTGATTGCAGCTAACTGTGCTGTTTTAACATGTCGACCCTTATATACTTGCCCGTAAGTTCCATTTCCAACAACCTCAATTAGCTCGAAGATTCCAGCCGGGTCCTGAAATAAATTCAAGTTTTTGCGGTTTATGTTGTTGTTGTTTTCATTTTTATCTTTTTCTCCACTAACTATTCAGATCTTTTAGAAAAAGAGGAAGAGCAACATGATTTTTGAAAATGTTACACACTATGCTTCTGCTCAATGTGTCAGCGTTTTGTTTTGTGTATGTTAGAGAATGGGATCAACAAAATGTAGACAAGTGAGTTGCGAAATCTATTCCATTTCCTTGTTCCATTCAAAAGCACATCATCAGAAAAATGATCAAAGGAAAGGGGAAAGTTCAAAAAGGAGGGGTAACATTTCCATCGGAATGCCCTCTTTTGTCGTTGCGGACAATAAAGCAGGATAAAAAGTGTCGCATTTTTGTCTCAATTCATTGTCTGTGTGTTTCGGGTACTCAATGGGTGGCCTTTGATGATGGAACACTTACCCTTAGAGAATTCAAATCAATCTCGTCGAGTCCTGATGACGACATGGTTCTTGTAGTTGTGGGCGGCTTGAAACAAGCCGGAGCTCAAACTACGAAGACACCTCGGAATTTATTTGAACCTAAAAATTAAACCACTTGATAAAAGATCAGAAGAAAAACAAGCATTTCATAAGAATGAGGAAAATGTGAAATATGAGTACAAAAAGTGAATTAACATTAGAGCGACATTTCGAAGAATCGCATTGATAAACAAAAAAATGTTCTGGAAATTTGTGATAATAAAGAGATCGATAAAGAGTGCATCACATCATAGGCGTCAGAGAAAAAGTTTAGTGGACGGCACAGAGGGACGCGTCCAGCATTATTACACCCCTTGAAGCTAGAGCAAAAGTGAGAATGCACAAATTTTTCACATGCGTTTTGTGAAACACCGACAAATTGTTTCAAGATATCAAAAGATGATCTGAACAACTGGAACTTTCTAGAAAAATATATAGATTCATAGGTCAATATCAATGAGTCACCATATCTATCAACCACGTGAATCTGTTTTTGGTGGTTGAATTCAAGAATGACTAGATTGCCGAAATCTGATACAGATCAAAACGTGCGAAAATGAGATGACAAGCGGTCAAAAGGGCCCACCACACCAGTCCAGGTTGAAATGGAAGTGAGTGTGATTGAAGGAAGGACGCAAAGAAAAAGTCGCCTTGATTCCGAACAGAAGACCCTCGCTTTCTTCTCCCGGGTGTCTCTCTTTCTTCTTCCCCCTTTTTCCCGAATAATGATGAAGGACGAAGAATGAAGACTGTGTGAAGAAGAATGGAAACAGCATCCCTAAAAAGGCAACAGCATCACATATAGCTGCTTCCTCCGACTGAGTGTGTGAGAATTGTGGGAGGAAGGGGGCAAGATAGAAAATAAGTCGTCTCTGTTTGGTGATCTACATTTATTATATTGATTTGGAATGAGGCGATGCTTATCTTCCAAATAGATATTAATGATGGTCGTGGAAGGGGGGAGACTTTGAGGATATGTTTCATTTTATGGAATTAGTTCTCTTCAAGTCTCCGAAGACCGATTAACCATGATTTAGTGGTAATCGTCTGTCGAAAAACGAAATTTCTGACCATTATATCCAGTGACGCAAGTGGTCTTCTTTTTCAATGCAAGGTTATGACACTTTTGAAATTTGAGAATACCGTCAGACGACGTAGAGGATATTTATGGAAAAAGAGGAAGTTTTTCGGAAAGTGTATCTAGTAATAACATGCTCAGTTCTGTTTTCAAGATGAAAAACCAAAAAAAAAAGCAGAAGAATGAAAAAAAACGTGCATCAGGTTTTTAACAATGGATCGGAAACCCCCCCCCCCCCCCCCCCCCCTTCCTTTCTCATGAGCTTGACCTCATGTTGTTCTAGAAGTGTACTACTGCTCAAAAAGTAGCACAAGGAAAAAAGAGAGTCAAAATTATTCTTGCTCCTTTTCCTTTTTCCTTTTAGCTCTATTGTTTAGGAGAAAAATGGGAGAAAAAGGAGAAAGGGCTCAGAATACATTCCTCTGATAAATCGAAAAAGTGAAGAAAAGTCATAAATGGAACGAAAGAAAAAAAAGTAAAAAGAAAAAGAGAATCTAGAGTTGAAAAAGTAAAAATGAGGAAACAAAAAGAGAGAAAAAGATAAGAAAAAGTGTAGAAAAACGACCAGTGGCGCCAGAGTGTGTGTAGTGAAACAGCAATTAGTCAGCGTTCCCAAAGGTCTAGTGATGACACCTGAAGGGGCGTAATCTCAAAAACCTTCCATCTTTCTCTCTTCAATTCACATTTTATTCAATTGACAAGGAAAAAGAAAAGAAAGAGACTGGTCTATTTTTTTTATCATCAGGACTTGATAACCATGACCTCCAACACAATACGCGTCTAGGAACAGAATGGGTAAAAAGGGGTACATATGGTGATAGTGTCGATTTTATCACCGCATTAGAGAAAATCAGATAAAAACGAAAAAAGAAGAGGAAGAAGATGAACATTCCTTTTGTTTTTTTTTTGTTGAACGTGTACTAGTTGTTCGTGTAGAGAAAGAGAAAAATGCAAATTAACTTGTTGTGAATATCAATATGTTTATTGGTTTCAAATGAGTTGGCCAACACATTGACGGAAATGAAATCAGAGTCTTTTCCTCTCTTCCTTTCTTTTTTGTCTGATTTTCTTATCAGCTGTTGAGTTCTATAACACAAAAGTGATTGAGGACTTGTGGGAAGGGGCGTAGGTGTACCGCAATACCTCAATCCGCATAACAAAAGTCAAGTTCCGAAAAACTTCTCAGGACAGCTGTCAAGTTTTTTTGAGAAGTGCAATGGTTCAAGTTGAAACCTTTCTAGAAACTTGCTATTTTTCACAGTTTAGAAAAAAGGGTTATTTTTTGTAGTTAAGAAATTAAAAGGATGTTCGAAAAACTTTTCAAGACAATGAAAAATGAAATCCCTAGCATGTTCCTTTTCGAAAATTCCTTAAAATCCTGTCAAAATCCTAAAAACTGCAAAGATATTGTAAAAGACAAGTTCTCATAGTCTATAACATAGCTAACCAGTTGGAAAAAACTCCTCTGGGACCAGAAAGATCAACACTTTGGCTCTAAGAGCCGCAAAGCAGAGCAATGTGTCCCAGAAACAGCAGCTTTTCCTTCCCAAACACACACACACACATTTTTTGGTTAGAGCCCATTCTCTTTTTCTTCTTCTTTTTTCTTCTTCTCGTACCAGAATAATAAATCAAAAAAGTGTGAGAGCAGCAGCATTTACAAAATGGGACCACCGAACTTTTCCGGCTTCCGAGTTGCTTCCAATTCTTTTTTCATTAATTTTTAAAGTGGTAAAGAGGTTTTTAGCAAACGCATGACTGAATTACATATAAAAAGAAGAAGATCCAGGGAAAAATGTCAAAACGAATGATGGGATAACACGCAATTTGTAGATGTGGTCACTTTAATTAAGTAGTAAGAGTAATCATCAAAAATTCAAATCTAGATTTGAATTCACTGAAAATTGGTGTTGGGAAATCATTTCTAGGAAAATAAGAAGTTGAAAATGTCAAATCAAAAATAGAAAAAGTCAAGTTCCAAGAAAGGCAAGCCTTGGAGCAGAATTGTACCCAAAGGAGCAGTTTGAAAGCACAAACTTCGAAACTCTTTTGTCACATCACAAATATCTCAGTATCAAACTAAATTCAAAGAACGAAAAATTTCAAAGCGATTGAAAAAAACCGGGAATGGAACAGGTGAGCCAGATAGGATTCGATAAGTAGAAAAAGAGGTAAAGGTATTGAGAGAGAGAGACTGTGTGGGGGTATAAGGCGAGCAAACAATCGGCTAATATTGCAATCTTATGATCATTATTGATTTTGGTGAGAGGCAAGTTTTTCCGCGCATTTGATCCGGATATTTTATGCGGAAAAGAATTATGTGAACCTATGAATTGGGTGGGAAAGTGAGAAAAACCCCCATCGGATTAAAAGTTTTCGATGGAAGTTGTGGTGGCACTCAAACAGTTGTGTGTTGTCTCTCCTGTCTCATTCAATCTGCTCATCAAACCTGAATAGGTAAGCGAGAACACTGGTTCTCATGTATTCAAAACCTATCGATTCTACTATTGTTCAATAAGGGGAGGTCACCGACATTCGTCACTACATGCGGTACAGGCGACCGGTCCAAAAGAGAGAAAAGATGAAAGTGGGAGGAACGAAATGGGGAGGTGGAAGAGGGGGGGGGGGTTGTGATTGTGTCGGTGTACCTGATAATTACATGTCATTGTGGATAATGGAGGGAAACAGCTATAAAATGTGAAAATAATGGTTTATGCTTCAAATTATCACCTTACTACTCTTCTACCGTAGTCAAATACGCCAAAAAATTATATCCTAGACCAAAGAAATATACAGAAGTTTGAGAAAATTCTTTTCTAAAATATTTCACAGAGTTTCACAAAGTGAAAATTTCTCAAATAACTTAACGGAAACGAAAAACGAAAGTTCAAGGGAACGACCTTCAAGTATAGTTCAAATTAGGAGCGTGAGAACCTAAAGAAATGGAACATGACGCATTGAAAGTCTCCATTACGTAAAAAGAGCGTCCCTCTCCGGCTATAACAATGAAAAAGTACATACTACTCCATTCAATGAATTATAGGGAAAGAAGGGCGGGACAAGAGACTCGCATCCGAATTGAACTCAGACGATGTTGGACGTCGTCAAAAAGAGGCAAAAGGACTAGCGAAATGGACGAGTGAGAGTGGAAAAAGGAGCGAGCGAATCGGGAAATTGAAGATTATTCATGTCAGAGGAAAAGATGGAAGGAAGGAGAAGAAGAGAAATGAACGGTGAATGGATGTTCTTGCTATGTATAGTGGTTTTGGTTTATGATACAAATGGATGGATCTGTTTGTATACTTTTTTTGGTCCTCGATTTCTGAACACCTTGGATTTCAGATTAATCTCTAGAAAATCCATTAAACCTATATTACTTGTTGCAGGAAAGCTAGATACACAAAATAAGCGCTTTCCTACGTCCTCTTCATTTAGAATATTGGGTTACGCCGTCTGTCCCAAGGAAAATGATACAAGGTCACGTCAATACCGAAGTTTTCTATTATTATTATTTATTCATAGCAGAAAAGAACGGAGAATTGAAAATATCTCACTAATAATGTTCAGTTTCTCTTTCCATCCGTATTACGTGTTATTTTTCTAAGAAAAAAAAAGAATATTCAAATCAAGAAGGCAGAAAACAACAACAAAAATCTTACTGAAGATTTGAATTAGCTCATGGAAATAAATAGAATAGAAAAACTGACATTTTTGTCATTCATTCTCATTGGACAGCCTTTAGTCCAGATGTTCAACTGGTATACTGTAATGAACGAAAAATGGCTCTTTAAAAGCCGGGGTTTTAAGATGAGCGGTGAGATTCCTTTTTTTTTTGTAAAATGAGCGGAAATGTCAAATAAAAATTGGCTTGGTACCGTAGGAAAAAAGAGGGACATTTTATGACTACATCAAGACAGCATCATAAAATCTGAAGGCAAAGGATAATTGTCTATACAATTTTGGCATTTTTGAAATGAAGGATGACATGATCGTAGAAGGACCCTTACAAATCCCTGAAAATGGATTTTTCTAGAATTTTACGGCACCGGACTAGAAAAATCATTTGAAACAATACGAAGTTTTCAACAAAATTAATTTTGTCAGAGTAAATGTTATTTCAGTTCGGTTAGAGTAATAAAAAACAAAAAAGATCCATCGTCGCCAAAATGACTTCTTATTTAGCCAATTTACGTAACAATTAGCTGGATTACTTCAAAAGAAATAATTTTTTTCACCATTGTGAAAAAAATATTGGTATGAAATAAATAGGAAAACGTTTCGTGTGGGCTAAGGGTACATATTGGACTAGTAAGTAGTCGAAATCCTACGGACCCTTCAAAACCTAACTAAAAAACGCAACACTTCTTTAGCACAAAAAATATGTCTTGTTGCAAAGAAGACACAAGATAGTAAAATAAAAACTCAAAAGGTGAACCGTAATGGGATAATCGGCAAAAAAAACGCAGCAAAAAAACCGAGTGATTCCGGACTGAGGCGGAGAAAAGTGCGCTATCCGCGCGGAGTACATAGAGAATGGTCCGCACATTTACGATAGAGCTCGTGAGATGAAGAGACGCAGACATGACAAGCAACTCTCGGACTTGGGAAAACGGGGGGAGAAAGAGGAGAGAAAGAGGAGATGGCTAGTGGAGGGAGGAGGGCTAGTGTCCAAGAAAATAGAAGAAGACCACCCCGAATCGCGCGAACATGCTGGGGCTGACGATGGAAAATAAGGAGGCTGGGATGGACTCTTTTTCTCTCATCCTCCCGTTACCCTCTCGTTCCGCTCAGCCTTCCGCTCGGTTATTTTGTCGTCCTCCTCCTCCTCTCCCAATTGTCTCCGACACAAGCCAAATTGTGCAGCAAGTGAGTCCTTTCACTCTGCGACTCTTCCATTATGTGCATTGTCTGCACAATCAATGATTGAGTGACCAGCAGTAGAGAGAACGAATGAGCAGAAGCTGGACGGACAGGCACTGCGCGGCGGGGCAGCTATCGGATAGCTCTCAGAGTCTGTCCGCACTTCAACCTTTTGCTTTCACTCTCGAAAAAAAAACTTCTTCATGAAAACAAAAAATGAGTAGGAACTGAGAAATGAGAGGCTAGTCAGTCGGAAGTGACCTCTTTTCCCACGGATCATTTGTACCCACGTAATCTAGTCATTCATTTTGTTTTGAGTTGAAAATTTGTTTTGAGAAATGCAATACCTTGGCGAAGTTTGGGAGTTTTTGTTATTATAATAATTCAAGGAACTCCCTGTTCAGTTTCTCTCAAAATTTTTTTGAACATTGTGGGGACCTAAAATTTCAATAATCGTTGATTCCAAAATTTATTTTGTTTTCTTTGGAAATCCTAGGGAATTAGTTATTATTTTTGACCAAACACAAAAATTTTTGACTTGAAATCCGCGGTGGTTAATACCTACTTATTTTATCTAATAATCATCTTATGAACAACACTAACACAATTGATAAGCTCTCACATTGAAACAAATTCCCAAAAAATGCAATATTTCTCTAGAAAAAAAGATTCTCAAAAACGTAGAAAATTTACGAGCCGAATTGTGAAATAAACGTTTCGGGGACAAGAGAATTGATAGATATTGAGAAACCTCGATGGGAAAAGAGAGAAAGGTGAATCGGCGGCTTCTTTTATGAATCACAAGAAAACTTGTGTCAGTGCACTCACAATTTTCTACCAATGGTGCTGGTCAGTAACAGTTGAGAATTTTGGAGCTCTTTGGATATATTTCTGAAGTGAATTGTACACAGATGCAAACTTCTTAAGAAAATGCCGCTACTGTAGAGACAACTGATAGAATGACAATTGAAAGGTTTTGTTGAATTAGGTACATAAAAATTTCTGAAGGAGAACAATTGAATTATCAGGTTCTCAATGAATAAGACAACTAAAATCAAATAACAATTCAACTTTCTTCTAGAATATAACTTCATTCTAATTCATCCAATAACAAAGTAATAAGAAAGAAAAAATCTAATTCAAAAACGTAAGAATAGCGGAAGAAGTGTCAGGTTTCACAGGTGTACTGTGTTTGAGACCACCACAAAACCGCTCTTAACCTCATCTTCCCTCTCTTTTTCGGCTGATCATCCATCTTCCCTACAAACCCTTCCAAGGTTACATTCCAAGCCAATCGGCACCTTGTATCCGACTGGCACTCACTCACTCGCTCCTCATTCCATTGTTAGAATGACTTGACCGGTTATAAATTCGAAACTCGGAAGAAAAGACGGACAGCCGGCATGTGTCCTGACCCAAAGATTTACAGCTTTCTATAAAATCAAATCGGATGCGAAACAGAGACCAGCAGAGGGTTGAGGGGCAAGAAATAACTGACAGGAAAGATCGCAGAGATTAGAAAAGGGTAATTTTGAAAATAAAAGTTTTGGAAAAAAAAAGTTTTATCAAAACTACATTAGAAAACTAGTAACAAACGTTATCTATTCTGCAGAAACGAACAAAACTTTGTTCCATGAGAACATGATTAAACGACCTCTTTCTGATCTACTTTCTCGCGCAAAAATGGATTATCGTCGAGACGACCTACTATAGAGAATGGCTGATAAAAACTTTGAAAACATCCTCATGTTTGATGTTTTACAAGGTGTTTCAATGAATTGTGAAACTTAGGAGTATGTTTGAAGAAGTGACACAGAGATGAAACATAAAAGAAGACGTTTGCCTAATCGAGCATACCAATAACACGGAACACAATCGACATGATCTAATGTGGTAGTTTTGAATGAGAAAACCGAAAGTGAGGTGGCATTTGATCGACACCACCGTTATTCAAATTATTGGGAAGATTAAGTCATCAAATGTATTGAAAAAAATAAAAAAGCGAAAATCTGAATTTTTGAAGAAACTCAATTACGGTCAAATATTTTTGAGGGATTTTCCGAACAAATATTACAAAAATCGTTTATGACAAATGTGTATTTAGTATTACACAGAAATGACATCATTTGTGACATACTGTATAACAGATGAGTCAATGATCTTGAAATTCTGATCTACGTCCATATGTCTGAATGATTTCTGAGGTGTTACATCGGACAAACGGAGGGACCACTGGCCACGGATCTATTGAAGAAAAATCATAGTGTATGGATGTGTATGTGTGGCACCAAATGACTTCATAAAATCTATACACCTCCCTTTTCTCTCTTTTCTTCTTTTCTCCCCCCTTTCTATTTTTTCCAATCAGCATCTGTCATCGTTGGCGTCAAAAAGCGTTTTCGCATAAATTCACGCAAAATGTGTATACATTCCGGTGCCGTCACCTCCTTAGAGCTCATTTTCTTTCCAGAAGAGGAACACTTTCAAGCTTAAATGAGAAAAAAATGTGTTTGTTTTGTTGGTTCTTGACACAAAAATGTTGATGAAAGGGTAAAAAATAGAATGAGATCATATCACGAGAAAAAAGTTGTAACCTGAATGCGTTGTTTAATGTGAATGTGTGCACAAAGTTCTTGTAAGAACGCACCTCTCTATCTAAACAGAGTTCGATCAACCTTCACGCTGGAAGGCACTTTTTAGGAGAAAAATAAAAAGCGGTACCTAAAAGCTCCAAGATTTGAATTATTCAAATTTTACTAAAATGAACAAGAAATGCGAGTGTGGAGAGCGGGGTGGGCTTTGCTCTCGCTCTTTTTGCCGCGAACAATAGGAATTAGTAATCAAGAATGCAAGGCTTGGGAAAAAAATAGGGCAGCGCAAGTTGAATTGAAAAATAATTCTGAGCCATAGAAATTATTTTTAGTAAGTTTAAGGAACGAACAGTTTTTTAGAAATTATTCTCGAGAATTAAAAAGTAATAAAGATTTAACCATATTTACAGTTGTACATAAGCATAATTGCATGTACCACGAAAAAAAACTAAGAAATTCTGAGAAAGCAGACGACCTCCCTGAAAAAGGAAGATTGCAAAACAATTTCAAATTATTTTTGAGGAAAAGAAGCGGCGGGGTGTAGGGTAGGGCAAAAGCCAATTAGCAGAACGACATCAGGACGACATGGAAGCTGAACAAGCATGAAGAAGAGAAAGAAGAAGAAAAGAAACGAGAGTTTGGAAAGAAGAATGAAAACTAAGATGTTGTAACTAGAAGTGGTATGAATAAATTTTGAATTGGAACTTCGAACAGAGAACATTGAAACAAAGTATTACAAAAGAATGGGCGAAACTAAACGATGATGAAACGAAAGTGAGAAAAGTTTGAGTTGAAAATAGTGAAACTATTATAAGAAATAAGATTTTTGTTTGCCTTCATTTCTATCTGAACGTCATCTACTTTACAAAATGCCATAGGTGAGAAAAGAAGGGGAGAAGTGTTCGAGAAGTGAAGAGAACAAATGTAAATAAAATATGTTGTATGTAGTTATGGTAATAATACTAGTTGATCCGTCTCAGGTACTTTGTCTCATTCTGTTGGAAGAATAATAACAAACAGACTGCCTAGTAGCAGTAATAAGTTAATCGGCAGTGGGAACACGATGACCTTCGTTATTGTACAAATGTCACGGTAATTATGTTTGTTTGCAGTTTATTAGAATCTACGGGGGTTGATTTATTGGCACAATTTGAGTTTTTCCGTAGAAAAAAGTAGTTCAGTTTCGTTAAGTTTCAATCAAAATTTTCAAACCTTTTATATACTTTATTTACATTTCAAGGTCTGAATGGCTAAGAAAATTAATCACTTCCGTTCCCTAATTTTCTTTAAATTCAGTTCTTTAAAATATGAAAAATAAGGAAACTAATCAAAAGTGTTATGTTTGAAACACTTAGTCTATAGATAATTACGCGTAAAAATAGGAAAAGGAACATGATATGGACAATGAATGGAGTGACCAGCGGATTAAAAAGACAAAAAAATGTGTATGCAATACCAAAAACAGGAATTCTAAGGTGCACAATGTTCTTTTGAGGACTTACAAAGAGGAAAGACTGTCTGTCCCGCGCACCAATTTGTGTGCTGGTCTTGTTTATTTTTCAAATTACTTTGAAAGTTCTAATCGACACTGGGAAAGTAGAAACTAATTATGAACGTGTTGTAAATGTTTCAAGCAAAATATGGAAAATTTTCGAGCAAAAAAATCGTCCTAATTTTTTTTTGGAAAAATTAGATTGATTATCAAGAATAACATGGGTAGAATTTAGAATTCATTTTGAGGTCTTTGGCAGTTTTGATAACGTTTGAAAAAGTCAAATTTCTGCGAATATACAGCCAAATATAAAAAGAAAAACTATTCAAAAAAGAGACGAATCCGGGCGCATAGTTTCCGTTCCCAAAACAATCGGTAAAACACAGTGTTTTATTATGGTGTCACTGGAATGATAATGAGCAGATAAGCAGAGCAACTGTCTTACATGTCTAGAAATGTTTAATTGATATTAATGGTAATGTTCTCTTTTATTTCCGATTCTTTCATACGAGATTGCTGTCGACGCACTGCCTGTTCTCCCACATTCGATCTTCCTTCCCAGGAGGTAATTGAGAGACTACCACATCTACGTTTGTTATTGTTTTTCTGAACCCTCATGTTCCTCCTTTTTGTGAGAATACAAGGAATTGTTTCCTTTTATTACTGTTAGTGCATCTACGCTCTATTGAGACTAATTGACACAAACTGTTCTTTTCCAGAACCCTATTAGTCTGTCCGACTTACCAAAGGATCTTTAAACCCTTTTTTATTTGAATTGCGTTCTATTCTTCATACCGAAACTACTCCTTGTTCTGAAATTTTATTTTTCAGTAGTTATGGCCCATAACGATGATAATCGTAATCAACCAATTCCACCAATTCCGCCGATTCCACCTATACCGCCTATACCACCGATGCCAGGAGGAGGGCCACCGATGCCGATGCCAGGAAGAGGGCCGCCGAACTTCAACTTCTGGCCGCAGCCTGCATTCTTTCCTGTACTTCCATATTTCCCGACAGGTCAGAATATGGCTCAACCAAATGACTTTGCACAGCCTCCTGATCCTCGACCGTTATTCCATCCCGGAGTAGCCTTCTACGTTCCGGTTATTCCTGTCTTTCACATGCCAGTACCACTTATGGGTCAACAACTTCAACCATTCCCTCAGATGCCCATTGCTCCAAACCCGCACCAAGTTGCAGACTATCATGGTATGCCCCATGCAGGACAAGTAAGGCACTCGTTTCCTGATTTAATTAATTATTGACTTATATTTCAGCGGAGAAGAACACATACGGAAGTTCCATTACAAAGACAGAATCAACAGCAATTCACGGTTCAGCAACGTCTCAGACGAGTCCAGGAAAAAAGGAACTCTCAAAGTGCATCGAGGTATTTTCGCCCTGTTGTTTGTTTGATATTCATTTTTGAAAATCAGGAGCTTCACCGCCGCCCAGACTCCAAGACCGACAGCGAGGGTCCATGAGGCAAATTATACAATCGCTGGGGAAATGCCATCAAACTCCAGTAATGTTCAAGATCAATCTGCGACCAACGCTCCAATGCCACCAACACTCCCGGCTCTTGCATGTCATCCCAATAATACAATTGGTGATCGAATGATGAATGACAATCTTCAAGTCATCCCACCGCTGCACGCTCTTGGCCTAGACGATGTCTTTGATGACAGAGAAGCTGAAACTGGTACTCGAAGACCATCCAGGTATCTTTTTCCTGTATATTTGTTCAATGTTTATTTTATTTTATTTCAGATTAGTCGCTGAAGAGAATATTCCAACGAGATCGACGCTTTCTGCCGCCAATTCGGACGACATCATGGACGACGCATTAGACAGAGATGCATCTGGAATTACCTTTGGAAATCGCAGCGACGAGGAGGAAGAATATGAGGAAGACTTTAATCAGCCTTCATCTTCTACGAGAACTCTAGTAGCCCGGTTTGTCTACCAATTAGTTTTTATTTCGTCGTTTTTAATTTCTATTTTTCCAGAGTCAGATCGAGAACTCAAGCTCGACAGAGAATGACCGCTCCTTTCAATCCCATCCCACCCGAGGAGTCTGATCATCTTCAGTGGGACGATCAAGAATCCGCGAATATCAAATGTGAAGATTGCGATTCCATTTTCCGTTCGTTCACGGACAAAAGCCGCCACTGTCGAGATCAACATCGCTAAATGTTTCATCTGTTTTCCTGTAAATATATATTTTTCCTGTAAAATATACATAGTCTTTAGATATTTTGATTATTTTGACACATAAACTGTTTTCCCTTTCTTGTTTTTCAAGTTTTTTTATGCGAATAATGTCGGCGAACCTCCGTTGTAATATATTAACATATACTTAATCCGTGTCTGCAAGGGGAAAATGAACAATTTAAAATTGATATCATAATATGTGTTTTTGAAAATGGAATTTTTCATTTCAAAAGCTTTTAAAATTGTTGTTCGAAGTAATATTCATCTTCACTTTCAATCATATGATTATACTCTCGAGAGACATATCGCTGGTGGGAGGATTGTAGTTCAGAGAACAAACAACGCATGTCTCCATAGCAACCCGCGTTTTCATCCTCTTCTTTCATATAAATCTTCTCAATTCGTACCTTTTCCATTCGATTTTTCTTTACAACTACCATAAAACTTTACTATTTGCAAATGAAAAAGACACTGTACAGTTAAAGGGAAGCGGTAACAAAGTGTTAGTCTTGAATTTAATTAAAGACTGACACGATATTATTCAACACGTATTTTTTGAATCGTGAATTTATTTGCTCGGTTTCTTTTTAACCCATTATTTTCAATGTCACGGTAATGCCAACTCGCGGAAATAAAAAAAATAAATTTATTAGTGTTTCAGCTAGCCTCATCTTCTCTTTACTTGTTGAATTTGTCAGGTTGGCTTTTTCAATGTAAAATCCAAGTTCATATTACTTACTAAAAAATTACATATACTCTCAATACAACTTTTGATGAAGAGCGTTTAGTATTACACCGCAAGCATCATACTTCTCCATAGCAACTCGCATTTTCATCTTCAGTTGTCATGTGGAAATTCTCAATTCGTACTTCTTTTCTTCACTAAATTTTTTGTTATCTAACATCCATTTCTATAAATACTTTACATGCTTAATTTCAATCTCTGTTTTCGCATGATTTTTGAGTTTTGTTATTGAATTTATTTTCAGTATCTTGAAGATGAATGAAATAGAAACAATGGAAAGAGCCATTCTTCCAATGATACGCGATCTTCAAGCCAATGAAACAAGAATCCAACTTAGCGATAGACTGATTACTTCAAAATTTGAATTAATCGAAACGTTGAAGGAGAGCCTGGAAAATTTGGAGAACCAAATTATAATCAAGAGAAAGTTCATCGAGGCACGCAATGATACCAACCATGAAAGAGATCGATTGATTGAAGCACGTAAGTATATGATTAACAATTTAATCTTAGAGGAATGAAGCTTTCGTAGTAACACTAAATGATTTTATGCTACATAATTTTTTTCGTGTAAATAATACATTTTTCAGTAACCGCTATGGATACAAACAACAAACGTATTGCCGAGCTCGGAAAAATGATCACCGACATGAGAGCTCAGAATGCAAATGCAGAGAGATTGTCAGGAAAAGAATCAGCAGCGGATGATCAAATTTCGGAAACAACGCCCATGGAACAGTAGCTGCAATAAATATTCAACTTCTCTTCGATTATGTTGTTTGTATCTGCATTTAACATAAAATTTATTTTGTTATTGCTTTTTTCTTAAACTTCTTCAGTCGTTTTCACGATCATTTACCTCTATTTTTGGCGTTTCATAGCCAATATTCTTATCACTCTAACTTCATCTAATATCTTCAATCAAATTTTCCTTCTTTTTTTCGTATTGATTATTCTTTTCAATTACCTTTCTAACTACACAGAATGGGATACAAGAGTTTCATTCACACCTACACCTATGGAATTTATGTCATTTCTAATAACTTAAATTTGTATTTGTTACTAGGTTTAAGAATTGCCGAATAAGAACCCCAAAAATTGAGTAATATTCAATTCCACCAGATTATATTAGGTTGGCAACTATATACATACTTGTGCACTTTTTAAAAATCTTCCCATTCAATGAGGAAATGTTATAAGGGTTAGTAGTGCTGACTATTATGGCTAGCTATACCCCTATGTCTATTCTGCAAATCGAGGGTTCTAGTTCTCAACAACTCCGGTAGTTCCGATACAATATATAATGACCCTCATTTTCTGATTTTGATAAGTTTCGAAGTATATCTTCTTAACCGATGGAAGCACCTCTGAGAAAAAGTACTAACAAGATAGGACAATGTCCGAACTCCATATTAAGTAAGCAAGAGTGGTCTAGTGTCACAGGACCAGGTAGACTTTGTTGATTTCAAGATATATCAAAATCCGCGATAATGGAAATTTCTGAGATTTTCCTTTTTTGTCTTTCGCAACATATTCAGCCTACATTGGATAGTGGTTTGAGTAGTCCTGAAAGTGGTTGATATGTCACATATAGAATGGAGCAGATCCAGTTATTGTTCAAATTCAGTTTGATGAGTTGTTCGTTTCATTGTTGAACAACGCTGGTCCTTGAATATTTTTACTCAACGACTTATGGTAATTTTATGAGAAGTGTTTCTCCATAAAATAGTACTTTGCACTGATGAATATCGTATTGTTTCAGTACAGAAAGATGTAGGAATAAAAATTCATCATGTAGGTATTCTACGGGGAAGAAGAGTATTGTTACGTGAGAAGAGAGCTGAGGAAATAAGAGTGATAGTCAACACTCTAGTCGTCTTAGGTACAGTTTAGAAAACTATCATGAAACAATTCTATTTCTGAACGCGATGGAAAGAAAACTAAAAATGCACAAAGATATAGTTGCCAACCTAATAAATTGTTTCTGGACTCCATCTTGCTATTTTTAACCCATCAAACATTCTCACTTCACATAATTTTTTGGATTGCAGAAAATGGATGCGGTTTTCAATGCTATGGAAGTCTATGAAGTTATAAGGGAAAATCAACAAGAGAAACAGGCCGAACAAAATGAATTGATACAACAATTGGAAGAAACGGAGAGAGAGTTGAATGAGAAAATACAAGAGAAACGGCAAATTTTGCTCGAGCTTGACGCGGTTTTTGAGAAGCAATCCGAAGAAATTCAAGAAAAAGAGCAGCGATTGGAAGCGCGTAAGTTGTTTTTTCATATTATTGATCTCAAAATCTGTTTAAATTTTTGTTTTACAGTGCAAAAAGTCGACGAAGATTTTGCTGCTCTGGAAGAACAATGGTATGAAAAATTAACTGGATCCAGCGAAGAATGAATTACCTCAACCTCGACAAAATCAGAATATTTCATGTGCTATTCATTTATTGTGTGTTTCCTTCTTCTTTTTTTAATTCAAGCGTTCCCAATTTATTTGTGTTCTCTATATACTAAACTGTCTTTAACTTAACATTTTCAAGAATTAAAGCATAGTTTTATTGACATCTGATTGGAGGTATTATATTTTGACAAGGAAAATGAATAAAATTGCTTATATTTTTACTATTGAATACGACCTTTTTTCGTTTTTGTTACTAATAACAGCTCTAATTTAATCACATTAAATCTATGTTCATCCGGAAATACCACATACTTCTCTGTTTCCATAACTTTCTTTCACACAGTCTTCCCATTCTCTTCTCACACAGTCTTCCCATTCTGTAACGTAGAGAATGTTATTGCGCATCTTTTAAGCTACCTTCCAGAAAGTTTGACCATAGCTTTCCTGAGAAAAGGCGAAAAAACTGATTTCCAAAACTTTTACAATGACTTTTGGCATAAACAAAGACGTAACTTTAAAACCAATTCATGAGCAACATATATTGAAAATAGTCTCGTGTAGAGAAATTGTTGACGTATCTTTTGAGCCGTCTTCCAATCATTTTGACCATACCGTTTCTGAGAAATGTTTTTTTAAAAGTCATTTTTATCTAACTTTTCAAATGAAATGTCATTTTTCTCGAAAACGAGGCCCTGAAGGGAGTTTAACCAAAGCGTGGAGTGATAGAGAATTCAATTGCGCATCTTTTGAGCTATAAAAAACTAATTTTTCAGCGACTTTTCACTATTTTTTACAGAAACGAAAATGTAACTTCAAAATGAGGTGATGATCGGTAATATACAAATTTGTACATTGAAGAGAATACTATTCTGCATATCTTCGTTTATTATCAGCTTATTTATGCACGATGTTTTCGAGAAATGATTTTTTGAAACCATCAAAACGCTTTTATTGCTTTCCGAGACCGTTGTTGCTGAATTTACGCCGCCGATTCCAATATTGTTACTTTAATTGTATAACATTCAATTAATTAAACAATAAAAACATGTAAAAATAGGAAAAATCAGCAAAAAATGAGCCGAATGAGAAGCAACACAGCGCAGTGTTGAAGGGCAACGCGATGGTCGAACACTTGGTTTTTCTAGTCCGCGTTATCTTCACTGGGTCGTGTGCTCTCTAGCGGCACAGTAAATGCGCTCCATTGACACGCGTTCAAACCACGTTTGAGAATAGTAGCTGTGGTGGTGGTTCATGAGTGGATAGCTAGGAATAACAGCTTGGGGGAACAATCATAAGGAGTGGAGCCCTCAACTTGCGTTGGACATGACGAACATCACACGAGAGTGTCATCTCGGTGGTGATCGTCAAGAGACTCTGTGAGAATCACAAGAGAAGTGAATCACAACTGAGTGCTGAGGGAATAATGCTTAGGGAAAGTTCTAGCAATAGGAGAGAAATAGTGTGTAAACGTGAGAGAGCACGCGTAAAGGCGGGAGATAAGTTGGCGGGTGATAACATTATTTGAACCTCCTTGGCGGTTGTCCGTGGCGCGCACTTGCATCTCTCGTCCCTCGCATAGTTGCAGGCGTGATGATTGTGTGTAGACACGTTGGTGTATTAGGAGGGAATCCCAACAGATAGTAACCAAAGAAGGTCGTGGTGATAACCAGAGGTTAGCGCCGCGACATACACTGTCTTCAGTTTAACTTTCGAATTTTGAAGAATGGAAGACGATCTCATGGATGCCAAATAATATTCTACTTTCCTTGCGGATCTACAGAAGCGCATTGATAAACAAAATCTGCAAGAGCAAAATTAAAAATTAAAAAATGATATAATATAATAGCGGTTTTTGAATTTTGCATTTTTCATTTCGAAAGCTTTCAAAAATGTTGTTCAAAATTATATTTACCATCACTTTCAATTTCGAATTCAATTAGGGACTGACACAATATCATTCAACCCGTATGTTTTTTCCAACGTGAATTCATTTTTTTGGTTTCTATTCAATTCATTGTTTTCAATGCCGCGGTAATGGCAATTTTTGGAAAACTTCAAAAAAAAAAAGAATTTCTTACTTTTCCTGTTAATTTTTTGTTTTTCCTGTTCGCAAATCTTTACTTCAACTGTTGAATTTGTCATCGATACTTTTTCAATTTAAAATTTTAGTCTGTTTTACTTCAACTATAGATATATACTCTAGATACAATTTTTGATGGAGAGCATTTAGTATTAAACCGCAAGAATCATAATTCTCTATAGCAACTCGCATTTTCATCGTCAGTTGTCATGTGGAAATTTTCAATTCGTACTTCTTTTCTTTACTAAATTTTTTGTTATGTAACCTCGATTTCTATAAATAATTTACTTTCTCAAATTCAACTTTCTTTGTTATTACAATATTTTTGAGTTTTGTTATTTAATTTCTTTCCAGTATCTTGAAAATGAATGAAATAGAAACAATGGAAAGAGCAACTCTTTCAATGATACGCATTCTTGAAGAAGGTGAAATAAAAATTCAACATAAAGATAGACTGATTGCATCGCAATTTGAATCAATCAAAATGTTGGAGAAGCACCTGGAAATTTTGGACGAGCAAATTAAAATGAAGAGGGAAATCATTGAGTCACGAAATGATACCAATCGTCTTAGAGATCAACTGATTGAAAAACGTAAGTATATGATCAATAATATAATCTTAGAGGAACGAAGTTTTTGTAGTAACACTAAATGATTTTATGCTACATTTTTTTTTCGTGTAAATAATACATTTTTCAGTAACCTTTATCAATACAAACAAGAAAAAAATTTCCGAGCACAAGAAAATGATCACCGACGTTAGAGCTCAGAATGCAAATGCAGAGAGATTGTCAGAAAAAAAATCAGCAGCGGATGATCAAACTCCGGAAACTACACCCACGGAACATTAGCTGCAATAAATATTCAACTTCTCTTCGATTATGTTGTTTGTATCTGCATTTAACATAAAATGTATTTTGTTATTGCTTTTTTCTTATACTTCTTTAGTCGTTTTAACGATCATTTATCTCTATTTTTTGGCGTTTCATAGCCAATATCCAGTTGGGGAATATTCAATTCCACCAGATTATAAAATATGCCATTGTTTCTGGTCTCCATCTTGCTATTTTTAACCCATCAAACCTTTTTCTCACTTCACATAATTTTTTGGATTGCAGAAAATGGATGCGGTTTTCAATGCTATGGAAGTCTATGAAGTTATAAGGGAAAATCAACAAGAGAAACAGGCCGAACAAAATGAATTTTTACAACAATTGGAAGAAACGGAAAGAGAGAGTTGAATGAGAAAATACAAGAGCAAAAGCGAATTTCGCTTGAACTTAACGCGGCTCTTGAGAAGCAATCCAAAGAAATTGAAGAAAAAGATCAACAATTGGAAGAACGTGAGTTTCTTTTTCATGTTATTAATCTTAGGATTGTTTGAATTTTTGTTTTACAGTGGAAAAAGTCTACAAAAGTAATGCTGCCCTGGAAGAACAGCTGGATAATCAATCAGCTGGATCAAGCGAAGAATGAATTATCTCAACCTCGACAAAATCAGAATATTTCATGCGCTATTCATTATTTGAGTTTTTCCTTCTCCTTTTTTTAAAATTAAAACGTTCCCAATTTATTTGTGTTCTCTATGTACTAAACCATCTTCAACTTCACATTTTTAAGAATCGAAGTATATTTATTTAACTGTCTGAATACAACCGCTTTTTCATTCTTGTTACTAATTACAACTTTAATTTAGTCACATTAATTATTTTCTCATCCCGAAATATTACATATAATATTTCTCTGTTTCCATAACTTTCTTTTTCACAGTAATCGTGTTCTTCAGCCACACTGCAAGTTCGCTCTATTGAGACGCGTTTGAACTACATTTCCTCCCTTTCCATAAATTATTTTTCTAATCATACCAATTGAAGTATCAGAAGTATAAGAAAAATCCCTTTTTTTTTTCTTTTTTCAGTTTTCCTATTTTGTTTACTACGCCAAGCGAGTTTTTTAAATTTTACCTCATCAGTTTAGCAATTGCTAAAAGTGGTGTAATCTTGATTGTTAGCAGAATTTAAAAAGCTGTTGAAAAGCTGTCAGAACTTAAAAAGCTGTTGAAAAGCTGTCAGAATTTAAAAAGCTGTTTCTCTGCTTTACAGTACTCATGAATAGCATTATAATTTCATCAAATAAATCCTAAATAAAATGGATAAAGTAACGTGAACATTGATTCAGTGGATATTTAGATTGAAACAAAAGCATATATGAAATCGTTCGATAAGGGGCAGAATAACAATTAAAATTACATTTGTTCCACTCGCCTCGTGAAGTTAATTGCATCATTCCTCATAAGAATTGTAAACTTAGTTTCAAAAACGGATTTGGTATTTGGTATGGTAAATACAGCACGTGTAATTGAATCAACGTCCGGAGGATTTTGTGGTTTCAGTATCTCAATATCTTCATGGGAAAGCTTACAAAATTCATTAACCTCTGTCATCGTGGGAATTGACAAGTAATTGAGATTTGTAAGAGTTTTGAGCATCTGTAAACAACCTTCTTTATTCTCAGTTATTCAAAAAGTATTTTTTAACCTATGTATATACAGAAAGTTATAAAAAACAAAGAATATTTACCTGAGTAATGAATGTGAACTCCAGCCCAATATCCATTTTGTCCAGAATATGAATACTCGAGAAATTTTGAAAACAGTCGTATGGAAGTTCCTTACAGCCAAAAAATTGAATTTTCAATTGTTCCAATGTCTTCCACTGATCCAGTTCAGACATTTCTTTGAGTAGACCAATTAGCTTGATATCATTTTTCTCATCGATTTGCTCAATGTGCAAACATTTCAAAACTTTCGCTTTGAAAAATGGTAGAATAATAAGCACATGTTCCAGATGAATCCCTCTAATTTGTAAATCTTCCGTTTGAACTTGATGTTTCATTGAATGGAAAATATTTCGTAATCGAGGAAATCCCATAGCTCCCTGCCAATTCCCGAATTTGTCGCAAGGCGGAACGGAAATAGTTATGGATAGGGAATCTAATCTGAGTTCTTCCTTTTTCATTGTATATTCCAAGTCACCTAGCACTTTATCAACGTAATGTGCTTCCGGTAGTAAAAATGTCTTGTAACTATCGATTACTTTTTTACAGCCTTGTTTTTCCTCATAATATAAAATATTTTTGGAATCAACATCTAGAGAGGCGTGTTTTGAGGCAATTAATAATTTTATGTTTTTAGGTGTTCTGTCTTTAGATTCAGTAGATTCGGATCTATTGTTTGCTTTTCGATGGTTTAGCCGGATATCAATTGGTAGTTTGTCATTTGTCTTTCTGGAATTGTCGCCGGATGTCGCCGGGCCACCAAGAACTTGTAAAGATTGCGTATTCAGCGTGACAGAAGAATTATTAGAACTGAAAACTTCTGAATTTTAAGAAATAACAAAGATGGTAACATTTAACTAACCTGTTATCACTCTCCGTTTTATGTTCTTTGTTGTAAAATGTTTGGTACCAAAGTTCCAATTCCGAATACTCAATAGCCTTTTTTCCAAATTCTTTACATATTTGTTCATACAGTTCATTGAGTGGTTTTTGTTGTTTCACAGCACTGAGAATAGTAAAACGTAGAACAATTGGACTGACTTCCATTTTGAAAAAAAAATGAAAAAATGAGACGAATATTTAGTCTTCACGCGCAAGTAGTCATGACAACCACTGCTGATAAATGTAACTAAAACTTGTCAACATCATGAAAATTAAATTAGAGAGTATTCCAAATGCCACGATAATGCGAGCAGAAATATATGCAGAAAAAACACTAGGTTCTGAAGTAGGAACGAAGTAAGGATTCATCAAAAGATGACTGAATTTAAACAAAGCAAGAAGCTCAACGCGGAAGAATTATACTATGATTCTTTTTGTCAAAATGAAACAATTTTCAAGCGACACAGAATTTTTTTGTGTTTTTCAAATCTTACTAGCACATATAAAATATATCAGTTAATTGTTCGAAGAAATATCAATTCAGTTACCGTAAATATCATGAAATCACGTTCTTTCTATTTACTGCGTTGATTGTTTAGAATAGTTTAGGTAATACATTTTTTGGTTTCATTTTTCAAGCATACTTTTAGTCGAACCTCGCAGATAAAACATATCATTGTATGTCGGTTTATACAGGTTATTGAGAAATAAGATGAGTTTTACTATCATATCAATCTTTGTGGCACGTCAAATAATTGTTTCCTGCAGGAAAACTTGTCACTTTGGAACAAAATGACCAGAATGATACCGAAAAAGTTGTCACCGGAGGCATTTGCTACTCCTAGAATCCATCCCCCTCCACATCCTCATTCCCCCCACTTGACCTACAGGACTATTGCTGGTCCAAGCAGTCAATTTACATATTTTTGCTCTAATCTTTGTTGTTATTGTTCTTCTTTTTATCCCTGTGATTACAATTAGCAATAAATAAATAAAGTACAGTGTAAAGTATATGCAGACTAAGTAAGAGTCAAGTCCATCAGTTTTTGGTCTATATAAGTCATTGTGTTTGATGTTCTCAGTGGTTACCGTTACGATGTCTCTCTTCAATCTTGTTCCTGTCGGTCGAACAAATTATTTTACAAAACAGTTGTTTTCATATTTAAATTGTAATCTCTTTTCTCCTCATTCGATTACTCTTTCTAATGAGGCTGCAATTCTTTATACTTCTTTGATTTCAGAAAATGAACAACGCTCGTGCAAATTTCACCGCTATCACAGACCCATTTTGAACTATAGACGAAACAAAATAATTGTTGAAAAAAAGGTCCAAGAAATTGAGATAAACTGAAGAAAACGCGGAAATTGGTGACTTCCTTTTCAATGTCTTTAGGTTTTTCAAAACTATTCGATTTTCATATTTCAGCGAAAAAGCTTCTCGAAGAACTGGAAGATCAGAAGGAAGAACTAAAAGAAAACTGAGGAGTCAAATGAAAAAAAAAACAAAATTTGAATGACATTTTGTCACCTACCAATTTCCTACCAAGTTAAGAACTGTTCGGGTTTATTGGCCTTACATCCTCAGTACATTAGAATGACTTCCACCGTACACGTTGCCAAGCAGGCAGCCTAATGGATAAAGGATTCACCATTTTTCTCAGCCGATTCTCTCAGAAACCAGATCGTTCTTATAGGGACCTCTATGTAAGTGACCGACATCTAATGAGTTCCATGTGTCACTATGTTTCGTACAAACACCAATTATCTACACATTTGTAGTATTCTCTTTGAGGTGTGTACAAGGGTGGAGAAAGACGATCCAACATAATTTGTCTTTGTAACGGCTGATTTCTTTTTACCTTATCCCTACTAATTTATCCCGTAACATAGGTTTTTTCTCGACACTTTGTGAAAAATCTAACTGCGAACCAGATTTAGTTATAATTTCTCATTTCATTTTTTAAAGTTGATCTTGCACTTTCTATTTCTTCTTTCAAATATTATTCCATTTCACTTTCATCCATATGATTATACTCTCTCTCGAGAGAGAGAGAGCTTCAATAATAAGAAGAATTCGCTTTATACGACAGACAACACAAGTATCCATAGTAACCTATGCTCAACTGGCAGTAGATGATCATGTGAATTCTCTCTTTACTTTTTCTTTCTACTGAGTTTCGCTTTCGAAATTGAAGTTTACAGGAAACGATGCCCGCTAAAAACGATGATGCCCTTAAGGAAGTGAAGAAACAAGTTGAGGTTCAAGAGAAGCTCATCAAAGGGTTGAAAGAGAGCATCCAAATTCACGAGAAGATTTTTGAATCGACCACTGTCAACACTACTCTTTTGATGCTTTTTTCGGGACTCAAAGTGGATGAACTCAATCAAGTCATCAAGAATAGTAAGTTGTATTTTTTAACTTTGATGATATTTCATTCATGATTTATTTTTTCAGAAGACGAAGAACTCAAGGAGAAGGAAGAGGAGATCGCTGCACTCAAAGCAAAACTTGCTGGCCAAAAAGGAGGAGCTCGTGGGGAAGGCACCTCAAAAGACAATGATGACTTGGACTAAAGCAATTTCGAGAATTCAACTTTAAATCATTTATCTTTCCTGGCAGAACTAATTCATATAATTCTTCCTTATTTATCCAAGCATATTTTTTCACCTGAAAATGCAAATAAATCAAACGGAAAGTACAAGTCTTCGGGATTTTTGTGATGTTTTTCAACAGGTGCACTTTTCAAATATCTGGTCTTGATGATGAAAAATCATTTCTATCTTTTGTTTCTGAGATACAAAGTCGCGTTGGCATTACACTCGATCTTTAGTAATCATTCAGATTCAACTTTTCAATTTTCCTATCCAATCTCAATTCAAAAGTTGTTTTTTTTTCTGTGAGAAGTCTCATTTTTAGTTCTGCCATTCTTTTTCTTAAACGTGCCAGCGCTGATTTTCAACAAAAGTATCACGTATCATCTCAGAAGATCAGAGGTGTCGAATGAGACACAAAACTAAACTCTTGCACAAAGTTCATTCGTCACTGATTGATTGTCGCTAATAGACCAGTGAGGACGTTTTGCTGCTCAGCTTTTGAAAAAACAGAAAAAAGGTGGATTGAGAGGAAGAACTTTACTCCTTTCAATTTATGTGTAATTATGCGGGGAGCATTGAATCACGTACATCTATCCCGTCCTCCTGCAAATGCAATAACTTTTTACTTGAATTGTTTGTGTTTTGTTTCTCAACACATTTTGACAATGGATATTATTCGTTTCTTTTATGTGGGTTCTGATTTTTCAAATTTTAAAAGAAATATTAGATGGTAGGAAAACTTAGATCTTACAGAAAAATAGACATGAGCATGTTAGTTAATTCAATAAGAGTAAGTAATTCAGTGATAACTAAATTTTTAATTGTTAGGATAATCCGATTTCTGCTAAGATATCAAACTTTTTTTAAACATCAAGTCTTAATCAAAAGACTTTAGTTACAAAAGTCCACTTCTTGAAAGTATCTCTCAAAAAACGACTCGTGATTCATCTTCCCAGGTCAAAACGTGTCAAACTGACACATTTGCCACCCCGTCAATGTTTTCGTCCAAAAAGTTTAAAGCCGCCGAACAATCATCATCTTTCGTGAAGATCATGAATCATATACACTATCTCCCACTCATAGAGCACCCATGGGAATTCGGCTCTTTGCCCCAATTTCGTTATCTTTGAACGTGATTCTAAAAAAAGAGACCTCATTTCTTTTATTTTTCCCTTCTTCTGTTTCTGCCCTATAGTCTTGTCGTTCTTCTTTTTTTATCCGGATAACCTTTAGTTTCAAGTTTCAGTTTTCTGAGTATTTTTTTCTGCAAAGAAATGTTTTTTCTGCAAGCATGTCACCACTCTACCCTGTCACTGAAACCCCTGAAATTAGATTTCCACTCCAGATTTGTGAAAAAAGTGTTCAGCGATCAGGATGGAACCGGAGAGAAGTGTGTATGCTCGGGGAGATGTATCCTAGTATCGGAGTCTCCTTGACAGCGATTTCACACATTTTCTGTCACTCTTCTCATTTCTCTTTTGTTGTTTTTTTTTCTGCCTTGTGTCTGTTGTGTGTTCAGTCTTTCCCATATCCCATGAATAAGGTATTATAGGTTGAACTCGTCTTGTTTAAGAGATATAAGGAAACATTGGATATATTCCTAATGGTTTCTAGATTTTATGTTTCATTGATTTCGATATTTTCAATACATCGAGACAAAGTTTTTGTGAATTTTCTGTAATCTAATGAGTTAATCTATTTGAATTTTGACACCAGAAAATAATAAATCAGTCATTTTTTATTCATGAAAATTGAATGTAAACTAGATTTTCTGGGAAATGACATCAAGAAAATGACTGTTTTTCAGACTTTTGAAACGATAATAACTCTGAAAAAGTAGCTAAGACTAAGAATCACAAAACAAACGATTTCTATTCTACCACGATTCTAATATTTCAACTGCCAAGCTTTGTCTGTTTTTATTAGTCACATTCAACAAATCCTCTTCTGACTGAAGAAAGACAAATTGTGGGTTCCATTGGTTCTTTTTAATTTAAAAACCAGGAAGCCAGTCTCGTATATCCCTATCACCCTGTCTATATATTCAAAGTCCAATAGGAGAACAATAAGCTCCCGAAGCTTCCCCTTCTCTACTCCTTTTTTGTTCTTCTCCAATAGTGCGTGTTTGATGATCCATCTCCTGTTTCCCTTTTATTTTCTTCAGTTTCGGTTCTCCGGCTCCCGCTTTTTTTCTTCTTCTTCACACCTAGAATTTCGGCTCAAGCTCAAATAACAAATTGTTAGCTTCCGTCCCATCTTGAAGCAGTATTCAGACAAATAGAGATATTTGGGGAGAAAGAAAGAGGTTGAGTGTCTATTTCAACATAGAAGTACCATGGAAACAAAAAGAAGTTTGAAGTTGCATTTTGAATTCTGAGAAATTGGAATTTTGGGATATAATTTTTAACATTAGGAGACTGAATGTTTGATTGACTTCTAGCTGGTTCCGTATAACCAGAATATCAGTAAATATCGTGTAATTTTAACATGTGAATCTGAAAAAGAATTGTTTCTACAGACGGTTTTATTAATTGTATTCAGATTATGATTCTTTACATTGAACGCATAAAAAATTAAATTTTTTATTTTTGTTTTTCATTCCGAACTTAAAACTTTTTTTCTTCAACATTTCTATACTCCACTTATTGAATTGGTTCTCTTCATAAATTGTTAGAACATTAATCTTTACCACAAGCGAAAAATGTTCTGTTCAATAGGTTATCCAATTTATAACCACAAACTTTGTTAGTTTCCGTGCGAATAAACTCTTAGAAAAAAAGACCTCCCGCTGTTTACATCCTTATAAGAGTAGGGAATGAGTGCATGAAAAGAGGAAAAGTTGCGAATGAGAGTAAACAACAAATGGTCCGATGAGCGTAAAAAAGTGAAAAAAAGAATATCTATCTTTCCTTCCTTGTTTCCTGTCCTTTTTTTCTGTCATTCAAGATGCAACACGTTATCCATCGTGACATTTCATGTTTCTTTATTTCCGTTCTTGACCTAATGTTTCTTCGTGTTTTGGTTTACCTCAATTTGTATGTTTTCAAAAAAGACATTTCTGGTAACCGATTTTCCATAATATCACATTTCCGAATTAATTTCATGTTTTCGGTTTTCCTTGATCATATTTTTCATCATTCCAATTTTTCAAAAATCTCTTTTTTTTTCCTACAATCCACCGTCTCTTCAACATATAATTTTTTTCTCGAGCTGCATTGTCCGAGATTATATATAAATGCAGTTTTTTCGTGTCCGAACCTTTCGCTACTGCGCTCTTGACTTATAATTCTTAATCTTTGTCGACGGCACCGCATTTCCGATGCATCGCTTTCCACTTTTTTGTCTCATTTCATTTCTAAGCTCTCATTTTATTTTTGTTTCATTTTATCATGAGGAAAAGTACAAAAACCGGGAATGGGGGATTTAGAGGAAAAGGATGTAGTGTGTTCTAGATGCTGTCATTTTGAAGTTTGTTTCGGAAATTTATTTTTGGAAATGAAAATACAAAGGTTGTATCAAACTTCCAAGATAAATTTTATTAACATCATCCATCAATTTATTTCAATTATTTAACACTAAAAGGTCTAAATTAATGGGATCATGCTGATATCATTAGTTATCATTTATTACCAAAGTATATATCCCATGTTGTATATTTTCCTGAAACTCTCTTTTATTTACAATCCTTGTGTTCTGTGCTTCCTAGATAGATATATTGTGACTCCTGGTAGTCTTCCTGTAATTAGAAAAGTAGTCGTTCGCCCATCAACTACTTCCACTATATAAACATTTCGAAGACTACAACGATGACCAAAGAAACTCCAAACGAAGAAAATCAAATTTCAAACTTTTTGCATCCGTTCACATTTGATTCCATTATATAAAAGTTGACGCTTCAAAAAAAATGCTCCAAAAATTTTTGCTCTCATTTTTTCTTGGTTATATAGTTTTCTTAACCGATGACTCAACTGAATCTTAGACAAACAAAAGCAAACTCACCTGTGTTCACCTTCCGACTTATAGAATAATAGAATGCTTCAAGACTTTTTACTCTCTCTGTTTTTATTTCTCTTGTTCAATAGTTATTCTCTGAATCCAAAAAAACTGAAAGACCATAAAGTATTCTATGTTTTATGAACTTGAAAATGCAAATATCTTTTGGGAATTGCTACAAAAAATTGGGCTTTTTCCTACAAACTTGGAGAAATAGCGAGTGTTTCAAAAACGTTCTTTGAGCCTTGTCCTTTTATATTTTTGATGCAAATCTAGTATCCAAAGTTGTCCAGTAACCCTCCCGGATGCTTTTTGTTTTCCTTTTTTCCTAAAAAAAAAACGAAAGATTCGGTTCCAATTGCAATAAAAACTCGAGCGACCTCCAACAAAAAAGTGTCTATTCACATTCAGTAGAAAAAAGGGAACCCTTCCTCCCGTAATGAAATCGTGCGCTTTTTGAAGGAATAATTGATGGTATTTACTTCCACCTCTATACTGCTTTATTGTTTTGAATATGATTTCATAACCTCTCTTTTTGCATTTTCAGTTAGTACTACGACCCCTACGTCTTGTAATAGGCGATGAAGAAACATCATTTGAACTTCATTCATTTTCGAATAGCACTGATTTTGTAAGTTGTTATCTGTTTTGTATTTTCCATTGTTTTTCTAATAATTTCAGATGTTTTCTACCCATTTCTGCTCCATTAACACAACCAAATATCTATAATCTCTTACAACAAGCAAATACTCGACCACCAACTGCAAATGCATCTATACCACTTGGTGTCAAACTTGGAATGTATCTTGAAAGTTTAGGAAATTTCAAATCATCTGAAATGGTAACATTTATTTCATTTCATATTCTCCTCATATGTCATCATGTTTCAGTCGTTTGACGTTGATTTATATGTTTACATGTCGTGGCAGGACACTCGTCTGGCGCATAATTTTTCCGACTATGTGCTCATCAACAATGATGAGATACGAAAGCAAATTTGGTGAGTCAAGATTAGAAAATTTCAGAGGTCAAGAATTGAAAAAAATTTTAAGGCTTCCCGATTTATACTTTGCCAATGCTAGACAGGCTAGCTTCCAGGAAGTTACAGTACCCAATTTCAATATGTTTGTTGCACCAGATGGAACTGTTGCATACTCTTGCAGATGTACACTTACAGTCGCATGTAGTTTGAATTTGAGGTACTATTACAAAGTGAATAGAACTAGGAATAAGAAAAATTTAAGGTATTACCCAATGGACCAGCAACTATGTTCGATTCGAGTTTTGAGTTGTAAGTATAGGGTCAGTAACTGATTTTGATAAATAAATTTAGATGCATATATTGCAAAACAAGTTAATGTGACCTGGTTTGACAAGAATCCAGTGAGATTCAATGAAGAGATTGGATTACCCGAATTTCAAATTGAACATGTTTCAAATGCATACTGTAATGGATCTTATCAGTATGCATTAACTGCAGACTCCTTTAAATCAGGCAAGCTTATTCGATAAATAATTTAATACATTCATTAAAACTTTTCAGACGACTTCAGTTGTTTGACTGGAAATTTATATCTTTCTCGATCTATCGGTTACAATCTTGTTCAGTCATACATTCCAACTGGTTTAATTGTTATGATTTCCTGGGTTTCATTTTGGATTGACAGACGAGGTGGGCCAAAAAACATAGTATTATGAAAATGTCATTCTTTAGCTGTTCCGGCTCGTGTTACTCTCAGTTTCACTACTCTTGTTTCTCTGACAACTCTTGTAAGTTTTCTAAAGTTTCTGACTTGTCATGAAATATCACTTTTAAGGGAAACGGACTCCGATTTGGACTCCCACAAGTGAGCTATGCAAAAGCTATCGACTTGTGGTACGGAGGTATCAAAGAACACATTCCACCCACTTGGGAATCCGACATTTTTCAAAGTTTCTTTCAGCGTGTATGTTCTTCGTCTTTTGTGCACTTTTGGAGTTTGCAACTATAAATAGCTATATGCGAAAATCGGAGAAGTTTGATAGTATGGCGAAAAAGATGCAAAGTGTGGTATTGACGGGAAGAAGTAAGATTACAGAGTGAATAGATTGAATGAACCAATTACGGATAGCATGATCACTGTTTTGTAGTACTTCTATTCTTTCAATTAGTTCTTATTTTCAGATCTGTGTTCAATCCTATTTTCCAGAAAATGCATTTGCACGAACCAAATAGTTTCTTGCACCCCAACCCGTACTTTCTGTTTCCACTTCTATACCTATCACTTCGGAGTGTGCACCAATCAGCACTCGAAACCGTTTTTTCAGAGTCTAAATATATTTAGTTTTGCCCCCAGAAATCATAAATTCCAGCAAGGGACTATTTGGTTCGCGGCATCAAAGAGAGCATGCGGATTGCAGGAGGCGCTGCAGGAAATGTTGTCGACGCGCTCAACGACGATTGGTGTACTTACTCAACCGAGAACGGACGTAAGAGCTTCTCCGCAATGTTCGGAGACATTTTTGAAGGGGCCGGCAATGCGATTTCTCCCCGTAGAAACAGATACAGAGGTGTAGATCGTGTTGATGAGTGTCATTTCTCAACAAGACTAATAATTTTTGAAGCATTCAAATTACATCAAGTTTTTTTCATAAAAACACTCATCCACCAGTAAATTCATATTCCGTTTGATACTAACCCGAAAGTCAAATTGTTGTCTAACTATCTGTAACAGTGTTGTGGTCCCATCTAACCCACTAACGCCTCATTTTCCTATATTTGATTCTTTAATCTCTTACCTCGGTTTATCCACTAACCACCCACCCCCTGCAAACGTTCTTTAGTTCTCTAATCCCTCATTAAAGCAGAATATATCATATTTCTATATAGATATTCATAGAATAATCTGATCACTAATATCCTAACTAGAAAATTTTTGACTAATTGGGATTTTCGACTAATGCGTGCGGAGAGACTTCTCGAAAATTTCGAAATTCGAATTCGTAATTTTTCAGGTCTGAAAACGGAAAAAAGTCCAAGAAGCTTTGGGAAGCCAGACACTGTCCAGGATATTTTGAGTGAAAGAATCAAATTCATTGATAATGAGTTCGATTTCGATGCAGCAAAAGAGGACGATGGTGAATAATGCGGGATTAAAATTGAATTTCAATCTCTTAAAATTTTCCAGGAATGGCGATGTCGATCTACGATAATGTCTCTTGTCGCAAAGATGACGCCGATTCAAGTTCAGGTATTATTTTGAATTGTGATTTGATCGAATAACAATGAAACGGTTCAGAGGAAACAAAGTTCAGTATAAAACCAAAACCAAAACGAAATGGAACAAACGGAACACGGAAGTATATTGATAAAAGTCTAAATCAGTCAAGTCAAAATGAAAGTTTGATGGCTGCCACTTATTTCCAGGTATGAATATTACCATTTCAAAATTGGAATTCATTAAAATTCTAGAACAAATCGTATTTCAAAGAATCAGGTATTCGAGAAATGTTTGGATACCATGGAAACGAAAACATCAAAATCCAACTGTAGTCCTGTCTTTTTTTCATTAAAAAACAAAAATGTGTAAGAAAAGTCCCTTTTCCATTTTCAAAAAAAAACTGGATATCAACATTGTAGGAACGGCTGTCAAAATAACAGTTTTATTCTTAATCTTGTCGCGACATTTACATTTTGTCAAACAATTCATAGAGCACATCAAATACGCAAACAAATCTCAAGTTGTTTATCTGTCATGTTTCTGATAACAATCCAAAGATTTTGACGAATTGCGTAACAAGTATTAATATTTGTACATTTCAACAATGACAATTTTCCTGGCAAATCCTGTCAAATCCGCTGGCTCGCGGAACGAATTCATCGAATTGCAGTAAACAATGATGATGGTGTTTGGAAGCGGTCATTTGTAGTGTAACGAGATGCTACGGCATTTCGAAGATTATCAGGAGTTCACCGAAAGAGATTAGGTGTTTTTGTTAGGAACTAATAGATCTGTCATGCATCATATCTTATTCAAAACAAGCCTAGGGAAGAGGAAGTGATTTTTTTAGCTTTCTTTTTTTTGAAGAATTCAAAAATAGTACTGTAAGAAGATTGAAGAATGTGATCGAAAATGTTCTTGTCTCATCTTATCATAATACATTTAAAATGTATTCATTAGTCATCTGAAAAATAGATTTTGTATAGTAAGTTCATTATCCAGATTGAAATTTTGATAAACAACACTTAAATGCATTTTAATACAAATCGCTTCTGGTTTGTGCTCTAACATTTTAAGCCAATCTTGTTTTTGATATAAAAGTACAAGCGATAAAAATCTGATGATTTTTGGTTTTATTCGCAGAAATCACAAAATTAAAAGTCTATGAAATTTCTCAAGGTTTTTCGGAATATCAATTTCCGACTCCCACAATTAAATATTTCTCAAAAAGTATTTTCGATCAGCGAAAGATAAGAAAAGGTCTAAACCCGACTTCCTCATCTTTCGCCGAAACCACAAAAATAAACTGTGTAAAAGTACAAACAAATCATACGAAACAAATGTTGATTAGGAAGAGATGCCATATCGTGTCAACTTGATGATTTTGTTGCAGATCTCCGCCAATCATTCTCGGCACGCACTAAAAATCGACAAGGCATGTCGATACTTGTTCCCGTTTGCGTTTTTCGTGTGGAACGTTTTCTACTGGTGGTACTATCTCGTGTACACCAAAACACCCGTTGATAAGAGCAAATAAACAACAAAACAATTATTTCCTGTTTCTTTTTCTTTCAAAATCCACTATTTGTGATCTCTTCCCGATTGACTCTTGAATTTATGTGTCTCCTTTATTTTGTGAAATTTATCTCTTTTCTCCTCATAAAAATTTGTCACACATTTATTATACTTGTTAACGGAACTCCAAATGTTGTTGAAGTTTAGTCGGGCAGAAGAATGAAAGGGTCAATGGAATGGTATTAAAAGTACATACTAAGAAATATATAGATACATTCGGGGGTAAATGGGAATAAGAGAATGGTAACCCATCGGATAAAAGTTTTGTATAATTGCAGTAGGCAATAATTTTCTAAAGCATACATATACCGGGTGAAACAAAAATTAAAATACAAAATAAATTTAGACCTTATGAATCAAGGTTTGCTGCTCACAGAGCTGTACACTGTCTACCGAAGTAGAATATTGGAATCTCATTGAGACTGAATGAGATTTTCTTGGTGGTTCCCTGAAGATTGGCATTGCAGTGGTGGTCGAGTTTGATCGGATGAAACGTTCAGCTCTCGCCTGAAATAGAAAATAATAGATTTAGTCATGAGGAAGTTGTCCTCTCACTTTTTGTTTCTCCTCAACATTTGCACATAACGCCACATTTTTCATTTCGCTGAGAACTTGATTGAATACCCTGGTTGCACATTCTTCAATTTCATTTTTCGAATAGATGGCTCCTTTGCTGTTGTTTTCTTTTGCATGGGCAGCCAAATGAGTTACTATCATATCCACAACAGTTGTTCTGATTGTTTTCCATTCTGGTGCTTTGAAGTTAATCTTTGCTTTAATGGCTGCATCCGAATATTGCTTGTAAATGACTTTTCTAGAGACTCGTCGATTACGGTCTCCAAACCATCTAAAGACATCTCTGATGAAATGCCCGAATTCAAGACCGACAAGCATTTCCTGTTCTTGTTGCTCATTTTCTTTTTCCAATCGTCCGTGGATAATTCCTTTGACCTCCGGAATATCTTCACAAAGCTATAAAAATAAAAGAATTCAATGTGAAATTGATAACAAAGACTGAATATTACTCATTCTCAAACTCACTTTATGAATAATATCCGTTCCGAGAGCTGGAGCCAATGGGCTCACTTGCTTGCTTATATGTTCCGCCACGCGATGTTTAATTGAACTGTACTTGATGGAAGTCGAGAGAGTCATGCTAACCGAATCCTTCTTCTAGAATGTTGGTTTTGATTATCAATGAGTGGGCGATTGTATTTTTTCATTGCTACATGCTATCTTTGCCTATTATTCTAACATCTCCGACGTCATGAATCACCGAAGTTCCCAGAATAATTGTCCGCCGCGAAACTACATCTTTCTAGACACGTTATAAACCAAAAAACAGAAATTAAGGAGAAGAGACAAAAAATGTCCCGTCATCCATAAAATGAAGCCTCACAAAGTCTAATAATTAAAGTGTTAGATCATATTTCGTATCTAGTTATAGAATTGAGACCAAAAATATTCTCATTAAGTTGTGATCTCATGTTGATACTTGAACTTACTCTGCAGCCAGGGAATCTATAGAAGAGAAGCCAGTTGGTAGCACTGTGAACGACCAGAAGCATGTTGGATGCATCGGTGAGATAGAAAGAATTGATGTATCCATCGTAATCTCCGTTTCTAGAAAATTAATTTAATAATGTATGTTTCTTTCGAATAAAACATACTCCATGTTTCCATATTCTAGAAGTTCAAGAAGAATTGTGTTGAACATATAGAGAGTGTTGCATAGAATGAATTTAAAATTCAGCAGCTGGAAAATTTTTTACATATTTTCACAAATTATGGACTTTGAACTAACCGAAAGACGCAATGGCATGTTTCTATTGAAACGCATTCCAATTTGGAATGTTCCGACACTTCGTTGGCTACATGCTTGAATAGTTCTAACTGTCAATGTTCCAATAACAATGATAGGGGTTGGAGCACGGAATAGCAAGTCAGGGAAGAAATGGACCACTAAAAATCAAATTCATTGTTATTTAGGTTAGGTTAACTTACAGAAACGGTAAACGCGAATTTTATCATCAAAGTATGGTTTCATCATAGTATGGTTTCTGATTGTTGGTGCTCCGTTCGCATCAAGATTGATTTCGAAACAATCGACCTGGAACAATGAAACAAATAAAATGAATTCCCAGAAATCAGAGATTTAATCTCGCATTCACAAAAGATTAATAAAACTCTTACAAGCTCATTTTCAAAAGGGACCGGCAGAAGATTGAGAATGAATGCACAAATGGTAATCGCTAAGCAAATCCATCCGACTCCAAACTTTGCTTTCCGAGTACGTTGTTCCAAAGGAGAAGACACAGCCAGATAACGTTCCAAAGTAATTGCAAACACCTGCCATATTGTGCACGAAACACAAAATGATGCGAATGGTTGCAAGAAGAAAAGAATGTATGAAAACGGTCCATATATCGGAGTCACGCTATAGATTAGAGATGGGATACAATATGTTGCTGAAAACAAAAAACAACGAGATCGTGAGATAAGAATCCAAAATATTCTTACAGAGACAACAAAGCAGATATAACATATCCCAGATGCAAATCATCCCTAAATGTACTGCCAATCGTTTCGAAAACACACGTGATCCGTAGATCTAAATAGATAAACAAAATGAATGAGTCACTCTAAATGTATCACGTACTTGTTTCACCAATAATGAACTTCCAGTTAGTCCGAGAAGTATCAGCAATAAAGTGAGAAGTCCATTATAACGATAACTGAAAAAAACACAAACAAATTATACTCGTTTCCCTCATTGATAATATGTTTTGATGGTTCATGGAGACGCAATTTGGTTACAAACAGGTCACTTCCTATACGAATTTGTCTTTCTGACTTTTTGACGGAAATAAGAATGATTCACGCATCCCGTCAAACTTCCGAGTTTTAATCCGTGGGTTTATAGATTCAACTTTTCAACTTTTCCCCCTCTGTCTAAACCCGAAAACTTTGCTCTTACCTAAAAACTTTGTAGTGTGCATATTTGGTACGCATTTGTTGTGAGATGTTCTGGGTAGCCATTGTATGCAACCACATTTCCATATTGAAACACCAGTCAATGGATGGCCAACTAATAGTTGTTCCATTACCTTCATCCATTATGCTAGAATTAAAATATAATTGAGGAAAAGTTCAAAAAGTTTAATAAAGAAATGAAAAGTATAAAATGGAAAGGTTGAGTGTGAAAGAAGAAAGGAATGAGTCTCAAAGTGCTGAAAAGGGGCGGAGGACGCACCATTAATTGGGGTGGAGCAAGTTGGATTAGCTCGAGAGCAAAAGTGGGGCGGAGCTTATTTTCTTCAACATGGATTGAACTATGGAAGACGTGGGATTTAGAGAGGGAGGAGAGATGAGAAGATGAAAAACGAGAGGGTGAAGCATTACATCATTAAGAAAGTGGAGTTCGAGGTTTTCAAATTTCAAGGGTTTCAGTGCTTTCTTTGTGAACTAAGAAGGAAATAAACAAAAGAATGATAAACTTTACCATAAAGTTCCGATAAGTTCAAAACACAACTGAGGAAACTGTGATCTAAGAAAGGATGGTACTAGAAAGTTACGATTGTAATCATCAACAACATTAAATACTGATGAAACCTTGCTTATCACAATCTTCAACACAAACCTATCAAACAAGAAAACAGATTACACTAAGCAATACGGTAGAGGAGAAAGGCGCCCTTACACAATACTAAGAAAGTGGGTTTGACCTGTTCAATACCCAGAACATTTATAGTGAAAAGATACTGTAGCTGATATCAATTCTCTCACGAGATTGCCCCCTGGTCGACTTGGTCTTCTTCACCTGTCAACCAACATTTGGATCACCTAAAAACGAGGTTTTTCTTTGGTAGAAATTGCAACAAAAGACCGTTTTCCGTTCCGGTGAAAGCGCGCACTTCTCCCCTTTGAATCTTTGTTCTTCCTCTTTTCATCTTTGATGGTTAGTAAAAACTAAGAATCGTATTGGAAATTTGGGAGAAAATTGGTGATTGATAGTCTAGTTAGAATAAAAGAAACGAAATTGAAAGGATTCAATAGTAGATTGCTTCCTTGCAAGTACAATAAAAAGAGTGTTCTGGATAACAAGACACTCAGAGAGTCGAAAGAAATTTCTGGGAAATTCCGAGTTATTCACTTCTGTGGGTGGCTTCACCAAATTTTTTTTTTTTGAAAAAATGTGTCTGAGATGAAGGAGTACGTGACAGAATATAAGAGTTCCGTGGTTGAAAACACGATTTTGGAACATTAATCGGGAGAATGATAGATTTAGTAAACGGATGATGGCATTTACGAAAATTATCTAAAAAAAGTTATTCTAAACCCAAAAAGCATTAGAAATAAAGTTTTGAACTCATTGATTCCGGTATAAAATTTTCATCTTTTAGTACGAGCTGTCTGAGCTCGTTCTAAAAGTAGCTGAGTCCCTGAAATCCGTATTGAACTTAATATTAGCACCATTCGGGAATAGTATTTGTAGCTTATCGTAGTTGAAATGGTGATTGTTCTACTCATAAGTGCAGTTAAAGTACGTTCTTTGAGCGCACGTGAGAATGATGAGCTTCCGTTTCAAACTTTTAATTGAACTGAAACAATGAGCCCCAATAAAGAGGATGCGTCAAAACAATTTCGATCACGAGATGAAACTAGTTTTTTTTTCTAGATGAAATTTATTTGAAAACTGATCAAACCGGTTTAAAGAATTCTGGAAAATTATCCATTTTCCAGACATAATTTGATTTCCGGAAAACGAACGCAGGTGCAAATGAATCTCTGACGTCTACTGTTTTCGAACTCTCATTCCAGAAGATTCAAAAACAGAATTTGATTAGAAGGGTCAAGTTCAGAAGAAAAAATATCTTCTTTTTACGAAAAAGAGATAAATATTGGTTCATATCAACTGTTGATGAATTCGTACTTTTTTCCACTGGGAGAAAACGTGTAACTAAAGTTACTATGATAAATAAGTTGTTTTTGGGTCAAAATGTTTTGGGAACACCAGACGTTTTTTCAGCTCATTTTCTAAATCAGTCGACACTCGATTTATGATTTTGGAGGTTTGGTTAACAGTTTGTCTATGTTAACTGCTGAAAAATTACTTAAAGCTTAAAAAACAACACAGTATCTAGTTTGCTGATCCATTTGGTTATATGGTAATTTGCCTTATTAGACTCGAATATCATAAAAGAAAACTGATCCAAAACGAAGAAGAGACTATATGAGTAATAGAAATAACTATGCTCATATTCAGCCTTCAAGTTAGTGTCAGATTGCACTGATTTATGTCCCCCTCCTACGCGTTTTTTTCTGCACAAAAGTAGGTTGTTTTGACTTAAGGCAATGAAGAAAAAGCAATCTGAAAAAAAACGAGAGAATTGCAGAGAAGGACTCGAATCGTATCACGTAGCTTATACAAATCGAGCCAATTATCTTTTCTTTGCTCATGACACACATACAATTTGAGAAGGAGATTAAGGAAAAAGGAAGAAACAAATATTCTACTGTTTTTTCTGACTCGTATCATGTATGAGATTATGTCAAAAGTACAAAACGGTCTTGTTTGTGTGTTGTTATCAACTCATTTCAATTCGGTACGAAAACTGAAACCAAACGTCCAAGGACAGGGAAACAAGGTCACTGCTGCAAAAAAGGAGAGAATTTCAAAAATCAACAGTGATGGCTGCTTCTCTCTTTTATTTACCCATTCCATTTTTAATTAAAAATTTTGGGGCTAAACCCTTTAGCTTTTCCAGAATATGAGCAAAAAGGAAAAAGAAATTGAGCCTTTCGTTACGTTCAAGCAAGAAAAAAAACCTTAGAGAAGATAATTCGATCCTTTCGCTCTGCTATTTTACGATAATTACTCACGCTGTCTATACGAGAAGAAGGCATGAGTCAAGCGGGGGGAATAGTCAAGTTGCGAATTTCAAATGAATTCATCTTGCTTAAACGTCTATTTTCAATTTCTGTGATCACTACCGTGATCTTCTGTGTCATGCTTGAATTTCGAATTTACTACTCAAGAGAGTCTTAATGAACAAAAACAGAAATAGTGTTTCAAATAGTACAAATCGCAAACTTGAGAACTTTCTTGGAATCATAATCCACTTACTCACCAAACCGGAATTGAAATTTCCAAACGGATAAAAACTACACTAAAAATATTTTGAATTTTCGGAGCACTATAAATAAATAAGTGTTGTATCAAGTTCAGTTTTCTAGGAAAACATCCTCAGTGAGGAGGGTCCCTTAAATTCAAGTTGTTTTTGTGATCCCTCAAAATGAACTTTAAAAATGTTGAATATCAAAAGGACATTTTACACGGTGTGTGTTTTTTGAATCATTAACTATTGATGAAACTAATCAAGTGAGATTTCCCCGAAAATATTTGAGGAGGATATGAATAAAGACGGAAATGTTCTTAAAATGTCACTCCTAGAAATTTGAAATTCAGGAAAAAAGTCTATATTAACGGGTAAAAAGAAGATATGGGAAATATTACAACATCTCTAGACATTTGCACCAAAAACATTAGAAGGCGGAATGTTTTGAACATTTTAGATCATTTCAAATTCAATGTGATAGATGAGTCAACCCAAGAATCGGAAGTACTTTACTTCCTTGAACTTGTTGTTCTTTTTTCAAAATCATAACCATAGTTAAAACGTATTGTAGATTATGAAACTTATTGGAGCATAAGTGAAATCACGTTTTTCGTACTAAAACCAAAGAATAAGAAAAGAATATCAGAGCAAGGGTTGAAGACAATATTTTTAGCAATCTAAAGAACTGCGTTAAGTATTATTATTGTAGTGACACAAACGTTAGATTTGAACAGATTTTCCTAGGAATTTAAAATTGTTAATAGAAAAATAGAAAACATCGGATTCGCCAACGCAATGATGAATTTCTATCCGACAACCACCTGTGCATGTACAATTTTCTCTTATTTCCAGCAAATCTGGGTATCATCCGCTCTTATAAAGATTCGTTGACTCACATAGTCGAAAAAAAGAGCAAGCTGTGCACAAACTGTTGTCAATTTATAACCCTAGTCATGTTATTTATACGCACATCTACAAATGTATTGCACGCTTTTTGTGGATGTGAGAAAGTTTGGAGAAAAAACACATCATTACGTGCATTTCCGTGAAATGATGTTAGTGGGAACGGAAATGGAAACAATAGAAAATTCTAAAAAAAAAAGTATTATAGATTATAGAAGAAATCTCTAATCTCCTTTTGTAATCTTATCATTAGAATACCAGTCTGTGCCTCTAGAAGTAATACGTGTATTAAACGTTTCTATGTTTTGAAGAAAATGTTACCAATTTAAACCAAGGATTTCTCCAAACTTAAGAGAAATCTTATTTCTAATTTATATATTGGTGAATCAGATTTGAATTCAATTTTCTCGAATTAACCACTTCAGCTCGCCGCACTTTTAGCTAAATTTGTCCTTAAATTCAAAACGAGAAGTTTAGGGTGGAAATGAAGTAAGTCAGTTGAACAACATGTAAGCCTTCCACAAATTCATATTTTCAACAAACAAGTTTTATAGTTGGCATATCCGTCTGCTTGGTTTAATTATGAATCGTGGAAAGACGGAAGCAGAAAAAAGTAAGAGAATGTAGACCACAATATATTAAAAAATTTTGGAATCGCGTGGGCCAAACTTATACTAGAGTTTGATGTTTGTTTTTTTTCTTTGGAGCAAACAGATGATACACAAATCCAGAAATGATGAGTTGGCAAAACAAATTTCATGAAATGAGCAACTGTGGAACCAAGTTGAATTGAGCCCAAAAAGAGCAGACGGAGCAAAAAAATGGCTTCTTGGGTGGGTGGAATGTCAATTCCTCAGTTCAATTGTTTTTTGCATGTTCTCAGGCTGCTAAGAATAAATGGGATTGAATTGAATGGCGTGTGCGGGTGGGAACGATGCGTGGGTTACTAATTAGTGAGATTTTTGTGATAGAAATAGTTTTGTTGTGTCAAAAAACAATATAATCAAAAATTCATATCCAGACTTGTATCTTGAACATCTAATAACCTGTATCTTGACAAGACACCACAAATCCTATTAATTTGTTTTTTTTTTCTCTTCTGTATTACAAAACAGGCTTCACTACACGTTATACGACAACTAGAATAACATAAGGTCAAAATGGTGCTTTGAACAAGAATATAATCATTAGCCCCTCATATTGAAACTATATTAAAATAAATTAAAACCTTCAATTCTTTGAAAAACATAGTGATGACACAACATGGACCTTATTAATTTTTGGCTGGGAATATTTTGATCAAGAGTACAATCATAAGCAACACATCAACTATTTCTAATGATCTCTTGATATCACAGCATCATTGTTTATTCTTGAGCTTGAATACAATTTTTTATTTTTAGTATGCGTTACATCTTCTTCTCAACCACAAGTTTTCATTTTTGCATCACCCACTACGTCAGAGTACAAATCTCACGCTCTGATCGGTTTGATGATAGAACATTTATTTGAATAATTTAACACAACTTTCAAATTCCTGATGAGAAAATGAAGTAATCTGGTTGGCATTTTAAGTTAGAAATTTTGTATTTGTGGTGCTGGACAGCCAAATAAGTTCGAGAAGGGAGTGAATAACAAGGATTTAGTAAAAGGGGGGGGGGGGGGAATAAACGAATCTTGAGTTTATGAGCATGTCTAGATATCAACAAAACAAAGGCAACAAACAATTTTTTTCCAGGGTTATCCCCAGATTAGAAATGCACAGAACTAAAAATATCCGAGAAAGATTGGAATACATCTCAATGTGCGTTAGTCAATGAACCAAAAAAGATCTCTGAGGTTTCTGAATTTTATGGATTGAGCGTAGACAGAGACCTAATGCCATCAATTATGTCTGCACTATTTTAGGAGATTCCCAGTCAAATATGGAACTTTATATCGCTCAGACCTATTTAAATATGTCTACAAGTCACAGACAGAGACCTAATGCCATCAATTATGTCTGCACTATTTTAGGAGATTCCCAGTCAAATATGGAACTTTATATCGCTCAGACCTATTTAAATATGTCTACAAGTCACAAAAATCACGGAGTCGCGACTGGACAAGTTATTACCGATTATAAGACCCCAAACACATACCAGACCATGAACAGACACCAATCGGAGGAAATGAGACGGCATTCAAAACTGAATGATGACTATTAGATGCTAGTCAAAAACGTAAATAAGAACACGAAATCTAAGTTTTAGGAGAGATGCTCAACGATACACACTTAATATGAGAAATTGGATATTTATTTTCTCAATGTGTTCCTTTTGCTTTTCACCATGTCGACGAACAGCGAAACGAGCAAGCTTTTATATGGAAGAATATTCAAAGACCAATTCTTTTTGCAAAATATTGCAATGAATATTCTAATATATTCAGAAGAACTCGGATTTTATTGATAAAAAATTTTGAAATGGGCTGAATAAAATTTTGAAGCAAAGTGCATTGTCAATCCGGCTAGACTAACTATTATTCCAAGAATAATAGACGGATATTCGGTTTTTGAAATTGATATCGTCACACTCCAGACAACCAAAAAACTCTATTGTAGTCCATTAAACCCATTATCGAATGTTGCCATTTCTATTAAAACTTCACAGCACGACCTCAACATTCATCTACTGACAATGAAAAAAAAAACTGAAAAGAGAAGAAGCACTTTAGTGTTCCTCTTGTCTAGTCCCAATTTCGAACAAGAATTGGATCATTTCAAAAATTGTTTTTTTCTAGGATAAAACAAAACGGAAACTCCACGAAACGTCTAATGGGGAAGTATGCGAAGGGTATGGGAATCAGAGAAACTTGGTGTGAAGTCATGTGTGTATAGGTTTTCTTCACATGTCACAATTTCAAACTTTTCATAATTTTTTCCTTTGAAAACTCACAGGTGTAAAATTGCTATGCAGAATATTCAGATGGTTATTATCACATGAAACATTCTGACATCAGGCACTATTAACAGTGAGGTCACATTATCAGAGCTCAATTTTTTTGTAATTCCAGAATATTTCATAATGTTTTTCTATAGAGAAACTAGACTTTAAAAAACTCTTAGTAATTAATTATAAAGTGTAATAGAACGTTTTATAGACTGCAGACCTTTGACTTTTGTCCCTTTTCTCTCGAATTGAGCAAAAAGCCTAATGCAATTAAAAAGTGGCTCCAAAGTATTTATCCTATTCCAGCTTAAAGAACCATAATTGTTTTCACATCAGTTCAGCTGTAACTACTTTATTCTGGATCTTAATAGTACTTGGAAATTGAAAATTAGTTCGGGGAAGACAAAAACGAGTCAAACTGATGAACCATGTTCTGCTTGAAATGTCATGTCGGATTCAAATACAAAGTGAAGCAAGTACGAAATGAGAAGGAACTTGGAAGAGAACACTTTTTGAAAAAAACTTTGTTCGGTTTACGCACTTCCTTAGAAAACTGACAATAATACGAGTTGAACGGTTTGTTGTGCTCGGAAGCTGCTCACATCATCTACGACTTCTTGCACAAAACTAAAATACATTAAAAACCATAAAGTGCATTCTTTCATATGAGCTTCAGAACTGAAATCAAGAAAATCACGCTAATCTTGAGTATGACTATTGCCGATATGAAAATACACTCTGTTTTTATATTTCACGAAAAGAATGAAAAATAAATGACAAATAATGCTGATGAGCCGAATTTTTTAGGTAATAGGCCTCGTTTATTCTTTTCTCGTTTTTTAAAAGAATTTTTCTGTTGCTTTTTTCAATCAGGGTGCCTTCGATATATAAATTGTTTGTTGATGAGAACGAAAAGGATCATGAATGATATCAATCGCTACGAACAATTTTATTTTTATAATATCATAAAGTTTGGGAAATAACTGTTAAATTTGAGATATTCCGTAAAATGAAAAATTGTGTTTCAGTGAATACTTTGAAAGTGTATGTTTTCAAATATCGCAGACCAAAATAGCAAGTCAAAACAATAGAATATCGTCATAACTCTAATAATGCGGCGTATAGCGCTATTTTTTGACCACCCAGTCTTTCATACTACAAAATTGAACGCTGTTAATTCTTGAAAAATTATACGGTTGGAACGCTTTTTAAAAAATTGAACCAACCAGAGTTTGATAACGAAATTTATTTATTTCTTTAAATTATTAAAAATCTTATCATTTTTCAGTGTTTCAGCGATATCGATGGTCTCTTCTTATCGATGACGACAATATTTCTTCATTATTTTTTTCCAAGTAACTTCGATATCTATTCATATCCCTGGAATGAGCGACGATGTCTCCAAACAACTTCTTAGTTTTCATTACGAATCAAGACCTCAAATCCGATCAGGATAACAAAATCCTTGTATACGGGACCTAAGTCGGATAAAGGCCGGTTGAGACATGGCAAAGAGCATTTGAAATGCGTCACAATCTGCATAAAATGGGCTCTCAGGCAAGCCAGAGGCTCATTCCGAATCTGGATTCTTCTTCGTATCATCTTCATCGGAATTTTTCCTATTTCTCAATTAAAACTCTATTATGGTTGAACTCAAGAGTCTTTCTTCTCCGAAAGTTGCTGTCCCAATTGTTGGAATTGTGGTTTTGATAGTGGCCTCATCGTTGGTCGCTGTTTTTTATATTAGGTAATCATTCAGTAAGACAAATAAAGATGATAAATATGTATTACAGAAACCCGAGGGTGACCGATAACCTATTCGGTGGTGGGAATACCGAGGATAATAGTACGAACGCTGGAGAAAGTACACTTGATCATGTCACACAATCGGCTGTTAGTTTGATTAGGTCTTTTGAGAGTTATTACTCATTTTCAGATGGGATCTTCATCACACTTGTTACAAACTACAACTCCGGGAAGTCATGAACGTGAGTAATATAAAAATAGTTAGTTGATAAACATGATGAGTCACAATGTACGTATCAGTTTTGAAATTTTTTGGAGAGAGCAATAATTTTGAAATTTAATATGATAATGAAACGCGACAAACAAAAATATAATGATATCAGAATCGAGTTCAACTGCATCTGCTACTTCAACTTCTGCTTCACCTGCAACACTTCCAGTGACACCGTCCCCCGATCAAACCTCCACTCCAATGCACGCCATCGAGCCCGTCCAACACCTTTGAAAAATTCGTCTCTTTCCCTTTCTCTCTTCTTCCCAAATAGCCCTCTCTTTCTCTCTTCTTTACCACTTTTCAACTCCATGATGATAATGATCCTATTACCCTTCTTTCTCCCCCCATCCATATATTCTTTCGTTTCTTCCTTACCCAACACCCAACTAATAAATGCAGACATATAGCAAAAGTGAGAGAATCAGAAATGTGTGTAAACATTTTATTGCCTGTCGTTTTGTACCATCTAGTGTCTTGTGTGCATCTACTGATAAGAAGACTAATGTGAAAGACCCAATAAATGCTTGGAAGGTATTATACACATTAAGACGACGAAGACCAAGACTTGTGGGTCTCAAAAATTCAAATAGTAAAGTGCTCATAAATGTCAAAAGGAATGTTCGATCTTGATTAACAGGGGACAAAAGTTTAATCTGTTACTAATACTATATTACTATAGTTTAAAACAAAATATGAAAGAGTTTGAAATCACTTTTGAGTATTGAAAATTGTAAGACAGGAATAAGGTCTGGGAAATGGAACAGAGGGGTTTTCATTGAAAGTACGTAGAGAACATGCATACAATCGTGAAAATACAAGAAACTGAAGTATCATATTTTGTGTGAGATCTGAAATATTTGTAAACTTTGAGCCAGATGTGACGTCAATTTTCAGTCAAGCTGTTCATATGTCGTCATAAATCCGGAACTTAGCACTGAAATCAAAATAACTTGGTCTAAAACAAATCCAGCATGAAGAGATGTAACGAATTCTGACAAAACAAGTAAATAACTGAATTTCAAAATAGAAACAGTTACAGGATCAGGAACACCTAAAATTCAAAATTAAGAAAAAAGATATGATACAATGGTGTATTAAATGTGTGGTATCAAAACTTGTATTTCCTTTTTATATAGAATTGATAATGTTATCTTCAATTGATTTCCACTTCTGAGCCACGGCGATATGGACGCATTCTCCTCGATAATGTTGCCATTTTTCTCCTGATAATTATTAACTGATAGTTTCAGAACGTTTTAATCATTTCAGTATTTTTAGTTGTTCTACATCCCCTTCCTCCGCAATTTGCTGGTTGAATATAGAATTGGGAAAGGTATAGAGTGAAAAGTAAGACTCGAGTCGATCGTCATCCGACTGATAAGACGACCGTACTTGATTCAAAAAGCTCAATTCTTGAGCGCAAACATTAGGAAATGAGAAAATGAGGACGAGAATGAAATAATTTTACAACATTCTAATGTTTTGGACCTTGTACTTTATCTGCTTGTGTTACGGTAGTTTTTGAATAATTGGGTCAGAATTAAAATTCATACGATTACGTTATCGACAAAAAAGATATAGTTTATCATCAATTGATTAGATTCTTGTCTGATACAGAGGTGTGAAGTAATATTATGTGCGTGTGTGGCTGATTATCAAAAAAACTGAAATTTATCAATTTTCAGTTTATCTTATTGTTTGAAATATGTTTCTGATTGTCACTAACTCTCGTTAGACAATTCATTCTTTGGTAGAAAACCAAGATGAAAGTTGAACAGCTCTCGGAAATCTTATGGTTTTGAAATGTTCGTTAACATCACTTAGAATTCTTATGAAAATAAAAGCTTTCGTAAAAAAGTGTTCCATTTAATAATAAAAAAGAGATGTTTCATTTTGTTGAATTTTTTGGGATGATGCTGCAACTTTTCTTTTATTTGTTATTGAAATGCTCTGAAAATTTCAGCAAAGAGATTCATTTTGATCAATAAATTGTTTTTCTTTCAAAGTATGAAGAATTGCCAATTTATTTTCTTTATTTCAATGAACAATATAACTTGATCTTTAATTTTCAAAAACCAGGGATTTGAAAACTTCCTGTGATAGTATTTATGTGTTTTATATAATGTAGGAGAAAAAGTGTACCAGTTATCTTATCTGCGTGACCTAGCAACATTGGTTCATTGCAGTTTCCCATTAGTCGTTTGCAAATAATATCCACATTTTTGTTCTCCACGGAAATTTTAAAAAAAGAAGATTATTGTATTGAAAAACAATGGAAAAATCATCCCCCAAAAGATTTTCTCATTTTTTTCCAACGTATTTTTACAGTCGCCTTTGCTCTACAAGTGCAAAATCTTTTCTACTCTTTTCAAAACATTCAGGTTCTAATTTTGAATACAGTACTCTTAGAGGCGGTTCCGGACTCTCTGAATGGCTGAAAATGGGTTGTCTGTGTACAATGGGTTGGAGAAACGACTGATAAGGATAGTCGACTCTAACGGCATAATAGCCAACACATCATTCACGTCAGGCGAGCGGTATGCCTCTCATTTGCACACCACCTTCATTCACAACCATTACTCCTTGTCTCTTCTCCACTTTCCTTTTTTGATAAAATCAACCTATCTATACTTCCCAATCATTTTAGTCTTATCGTTTCGAAGTTATCTTTTAGCTACTAATTGAACTGATATATTCCAGATATTACTTTTTTATATTAACTATCATCAGAATGTGTTGAGTTTCCATTAGATTTCGAAATTTCGAGAATTAGGAAGATTTGAAATGTTTTGCATAAAGATAATGTTTTCAGAAACTATTATTTAAAACTACTACTTTTCAAGAATGGTTTCGTTTATAGTAATAATCACGTCATATTAGCCTTTGTTTTTAGAGTAGCAACTCACTCTTTCTGTGAATCAAGAATTCATTTCACTGATAAGGCGCCGATTTTCAAAATTTCTCTTTCGTTGACCATCTCTTCAGTCTTATATTTAAATTACTGTATTTTCCAGAATGGATAGCAATTACGTGGAGAATGTGTCTGAATGGACCGAAATGGAACCTGTTCAACCAGCTCCATTGGGAGGACTACGCTTACCAACTCAAAATATGGACAGACCTGAGCAAAGCGAAGAGCCACAGATAAGCGAATTACCAAGAAGTGACGCTATATATACCTTTATTAGTCAATATTCTTGATTTTTCAGTGAAACTTGAAAATGAGTATACCACGACGATGGCAAGGGAGAGTGTGATTACAAACAATACAATAAGTTATGAAACAAAAGTTGAACCAGTTGCAAACCCACGTAAGCACTTCTTCCCCTCTTTAACACCATAATAAAATACTTTAGAACCACTTTATTATGGCTTTGAATATCCAACTCATACTTTTGGAATGATTGACCCAACACAGTACTATAATCTATATGCTTCTATGCCCCCAATTCCAACCTTGAGCTCATTTTCTAATCCGTAAGTTTGTATTTCAACTGCAATAGCACATATAAATTAGTTTAGGTCTCTTTATGATCCTAACGTGTCTACTATTAATATTCAATCGGTTTATACTCCCGTCGCTCCAACTTATGAATGCGTCAAGTGTTCTCAAAGTTGTGGAGCTGGATCGAAAGCTGTCAATGGAGGGTAAGCCTAGTTTTCGAATTTGATCACTTCATGAACTGAGTTACAGAATGATGTGTGCAAATTGCTCAAAGCCGACAGAATACGCTTCTCCTGTTGTATATCCTTCCACTATTGGACAACCTCCAATTTTAGAAGTTCCCGCTGAACAACCTCCTGTTGTCAAGGTTCAAAAACCGTCTGTCAAAAAATCAGGTGGCAGTGCAACTAGAGGTGGAAATGTAAGATGTCGAAACGATCCTTGTTTATCATTAAATTTGTTTTCAGACTTCCAATTCAAGACGTCAGGGGTTAGTGTGCTCTAATTGTAATGGGACCAACACAACTCTGTGGAGAAGAAACGCTGAAGGAGATCCGGTTTGCAAGTATGTCAAAAAATGAAGCATTCCGTTTATAATATCTAAAATATTACAGTGCTTGCGGACTTTACTTCAAACTTCATCACATTGCTCGTCCAAACACAATGAAGAAAGAGGGAGCCCTCCAAACCCGGAAGAGAAAGTCCAAGAATGGTGATGGATCTGCTCCAGCTTCAAGAAATCGAGAAAGGAAATATGAGAGATCGTCGTCTGAAAAAGCACAACGTGCATCAACTCGTCGTGCTGGAAGTGCTAAAGCAGAGTTGAGCACCGCTGCAGTGGCGGCTGCAACTGCCACCTACGCATCTCATGCTGATTTGTATCCAGTATCATCTGCCGCTGTTAGCTTACAAGAGCCAACGTACAATTATTACCCATGGCAAACCTCAACTGGTATTATGATGGGTTCGTGTCTTTGAACTTCCAACATTGGATTCAAAACATACAATTTTCAGTTCCAAGTGATCCAGCACAGGTTTACGCATCTAGCTACCAAAATGGTTTTCTGCGACCTGCCGATGTGAGTATGAAGCTGTTTGCCACTTCCTCGCTTCCCCCACCGGTTGAGTTGCTTTCCCAATCATTTTCCCCCGATAATCATCAACACTTACCTATTTCACCCTATCCTAATTGTTCAAAACGGGGTGTTTCTTAACAAGATTAATTGCAGAACATCCAAGTTCATGTGATGCCTGTTCAAGATGATGAAACAAAAGCAGCAGCAAGAGATTTGGAAGCAGTTGATGGAGACTCCTAAATATGAAATTGCATATATATTTATATTAACTTTCACGCATAGTTTTTCTTAACAAAAGAATTCTTACCTTCTTATTTTTATTGTAATTTCAACTGCCTGATACTAATTCATTCCAAATCATTTCAGCTCACAAGTGTCGAGTATTTTCCAATGTGTTTGTAAAATGTCCACCCAACTACACTAATTTTTTCTTGTAATGATAAATCAATTTTTACTCAATATTTTATTATTATTGTCATAAAGTAATTGATTTCAAATAAATAATTTTTGAACAATAACTGTTATTTATGCTCGAGCTTTAGCTTGCAAGATTGCTAGTTATAATATAAAATGATTTCTTCTTTGTAAAAATTCTTCTTGTGTTTGATCATTAATTAGAGAAAACAACATGTTAATCTTCATTGAAAATCGTGGGACATTCAGTATCCGAAAATAGCATTTCAAGCAAAAAATGGGGACGAAACTTACGACAGTGACGGAGAAAGAAAAACTGTACGGAGAAAGAAAAACTGTTAGATATTAATTTCGATGAGAGAATTTCCCAATTGGCCATTTATTTTGAAACACTTGTCGAGAAGTTCCTTTTTACTCTCTCCTTTTAGATAGTCCAACTAACCCATTTTGAAACTATTTATAGTTTTGTAAAACCCAGTCAATTGTAACTTACATAATCACATCATCATTTTCCTGACGATCTATAAGGTTTTCAAAAAATATATATTACACTTTTTTGAAATTGGAGCATTTCTTTAAAAAAAACTTCCCATTTTATTTCAAAGTCTTACAATACGCATAAGTATTTATTTACAGTAGAGAATTTCAAATCTTCACGATGTCATCTAAAAATTGCATTAAATGTGAAGTTTGTAAAACATTAAAATCAAATGCTTGGTATCGAATGAAGGAATCGAAGGGTGGCGTAGTTTGCAAGTGAGTTCGTTCTCTATTAAAAACAAAACCATCTATTTCAGTAAGTGTTGTGATTCTTCGGCAGATACTGATCCTGTAAGTTTTAGATGTTATTCTGATGCATAACAACGCTCTCAAAGTTTTAGAAAAAGTGGATGGCGTTTTGTGTCCGATGTATGATGGCCGAAGCTGCTTATCCTATACATATCAACGGGTACAAACAATTTGCATGCTGGTAAAGTGGGTATCATAAGAAGAAGTTAACCAAGTGAATTCAGTAGCTGTTTTCTACGAGTTCGAGAATATTTAACACGGGTTCGAGGCGAAATCCCCAGTAAAAAATGGGCAAAACTTGATAAAAACTCATCAACCTATAAAAAATAGTAAGTTTGGAATGTTCTTTGAACTCAAATGAATGTTTTTTGTTTCCAGAGTATAATAAAAACAACTTCTTACATCGAAAACTACTAAGTCTTGATATCATCCAATTAATTATCCGCTAGTCATACTACATTTTTCGAAACATCTGAATAAATTTTTTTCAAATAATTTTGTTTGTGACTTTCATTCTTTAATCAGCCCAAATTTTATATATTTATACATTTCGCTTGCGATAACTCACAAGTATGATATCTTCTGCCGTCTGCTAAAAAGAGAGAGTATGTGGCAGCACCACCACGACTCCATTCTTTCACTATTGCCCTTCTTTTCCCTCTCTTCGTATTTAACACTCTCTTTCTTCTTTTCTTGCGTGTTCATCGATCTATTTCTTTTCCTCGCTTCATAACTGACAGAGACGTTTTCGGGAGAAGTGTCGTCAGCTTTGATGCATGCACAATTCGTTAGTTTTGATGCTTACACGCAACATGAAACGAATCAATAGATATACTGATATCATTTCAAAAATGTTTCCGATCAATTGCAATAATATACATTTATATATTTTTTCTTTTTATTTTTAATTTTTCATTACCCTTTTTCCTTTTTTTAGCAATGTTATTCCACTCGATTAAAACTATCATTACAGACATGAATCCTATTGAACAAACAACTCAAATGAGATTTGTTATTTTAAACTATTTCACTGCCGGAATAAGTGAATCGAATGCTCTTGCCAATCTTCGGAAATCTCATTTTAAGCAACCCAATTTGATTCCAAAGATTGATATCGAAGAAGTGAAATTTTGGTACTCCTCGTTTGCTGCCGGTAATTACGACTTGAGTCAGAATGTCGAGTAAGTTTTAAGGACTCAATCACGTACAAAAAATTACATTTGGATACAAAAAAGTGACAAGTTTATTCTATTCACGAAACATTTCAATCAATTTTTCTGTATTAAAATACACGTCGGCGTCGATGAATTTGAACAATTTGTAAATGAATTATTTTTGTTTTTTTTTTGCCTTTGAAACTATTGGAATTAACCTACACTGACGTGTAATCAGTTATGTATTTTAATGCGGAACAATTAATCACAACGCATTAGTGAATAGAATAAACCTGACACTTTTCTTATTTTAATGCAAGTTTTTTGTACGTGAATATTCAGTGACGAAATCAAATGATTATTTCTTTTTAATTATTTTTAATTTCTTTATCTTTTCTCATTAAATGATTTTTAGGGATCACCGCCTCTTTGCCGCCAGTTACTCCAGTGAACAGGATAGCACAGCTCGATAAGATTCCAATATTACCAAAAATTATTCATTTATTGGAAATTAAAGAGTTGTAAGTAATCTTTCACTAAAAACATTATGTAATGTATACTTTATAGGAAAGCACTGCGTTCAACCTGTTTTGACATAAAATCAATGATTGATAAAGAAAAACGCGCCTTCAATTCAGTCGCGCTTGATGTAAGAAGCAGTTTGGTTAAATTCACCAGATATTATATTACGGATAAGCAAAAAGTTGATAAGATCTTCAGAAGAACAAATGAAACATGTTTACAAACAAAAAATGGGATTTCAAAAGAATTGCAAATGGATTTTATTGATGCAGCAATCATGGACTTCCAAAAAAAAATATGCAAGATTCATGCTAAAATCGAAAAGTTAAGAATCAGACTAGGACGGGATAATCTTTCAAGAGAAGATCGAATTCGTTTTTTTAACGGAATAGCTGCTGGACTGGCATCACTGAAATCCAACATTCATGTTGAATCGATTTTTATCTCTTTTTATGAGACTGAGGATGTTAATTCCATCTTATCAAAAGTTCAAAAAGATACTCTCAATACTGTCGAATTGAAACATTTAGGGCGTGGTTTTCCCGAGATTTCCCCTAGTGATTTTCCCAGTTTGGTTGAAATGTGGCATACTTTGAAAAAATTGGATACCTCATCGTTTGTATTGACCTGTCCACTGGAATCTTTCGCTCATTTTCCAAAAATAAACGTGTCGGTAAAATTTACTTCAGAAGACGTTCAAAACTATATGAATGTAAGTGAAACTAGAAAAGATACTGAAATACTTTAAATAAAAATGATTTTTGTATTTGTTTCCAGGTTCTTCGAAATTCGTCTAGCTTTATAGCTCACTCACTCGATATGAATATGACTGATCAGGAAATATTCATGCAAGTGATGGAGCCATTCCCACTTGTTGAAGATGTGGAAGGACAACTATGGAGTCCTAGCATTGTAAGGGAAGTAAGGGCGATTCCATTTTTTAATGATGCGGAGGGAAACATATTGGTTATTTTTAAACTTTTTGGAATTACTTTGAAACCGCAATCAAATTTTGGTTATGTCGATAATAGGTTATACTGTCCAGGGAGATAATTATTTAGGTGATAAAGTATTTTGCCTGTCTAGCTTTTTCATGTGATTTTAATTGAATTGTAATAATATTTTAATATGCTCAATGCAAAATTTCTAACAATATGTTTCTTCATTTTCCTCTCTCAGAATTTTTTTAAATTGTTCTCCATAAATTATTGCACTGAACGAGATCAAGATAAAATTGTTCAGTCGACTGTAATCACTTTCAGTTCTGCTCATACCTTCTTCAGAACTAACAGAATTCATAATGGAGCTTGGTTCTATTCCGAGAAATTTTCAAAAAAAAAAGAGAGTTCATTATTGCTGATGATAAATGTCGAACCTTATAATAAATTGGGCTCTATCCGGTTTATACGGTCCAACGATATTTATACGGTCCCGTAGGAATTATAAGGTCCAAAAATAGTTGTACGGTCCCTAAGTCAATAGTACTGTTATGTGTTCATAATTTAAAAAAATTGCAATTTAGGAAACAAAAAGTCTAAATAGACTCTATATATTCAGTACTAGCTGAAAAAGTTTTCCATCGGTGCAAACCCACTAAAAGCTGTAGTGAACTAAAATGCACAGTATATTTAACTACATAACTCTGAATATTACGAAACTTCGGTACTTCATACGTAAATGCTGATTTGTACAACCTAAGCCTAAATACAGGTAGACTTGGTACATTTTATAGGCTCAGGTGGTTTGTTTAGTAGTAAGGTAAGCAATGGAGAACAGGCCAGTTTCTATTTTCAAATCAATTACATATGTTTTGGGAGTCCCGCGGCAGATTATCAACTTACTTTATGAAATGTTTCCATTCTAATTTAGGCTTAGGCTGCTGATTTAGTAATTTTATTGCTTTCACATTGCTGTATACTATGAGTTCAGATGTTACTTACAGCCAGAAAACTATTCAGTTAACTAGAAATAGTTCTAGCATATGCCGAACAATTTTTTTTTACATTTGAAAAATTTTCAAGTTTTGGTACTATTGGTGTTGGGACCGTATAATTCCTACGTGACCGTATAAACCGGATAGAGCCATAAATTGAAAGAAACTTTTCAAAGAAGACAGTTTTTTTTTTCATTTTGAATAATCATGTTTCGCTTGATTATCCAGAAAATATCAATTGAAAACCGCAACGCTAATGGTGTCGCAACATCGCCACAGAACACTTTCACTTCTAAACGCAACAAAGCGCATGCCTCGAACTGGCCTGACTGGCAACGACGCATTTTTCTAAGAAAGGTGTCGTCAGTTTTAATGCATGCACAATTCGTCGTTTTTAGTGCATGCACGTGAAAATAAATCAATGTATGAGTTCTATTAATTTCAATAATATACATTAATGTTTTCTTCTTTTTAATCACTTTGCGTAATTTTTCATTACCCTTTTTTCCTTTTTTAAGCAATGTTATTTCACTCGATTGAACGTATTATTACAGACATGAATCCTATTGAACAAACAACTCAAATGAGATTTGTTATTTTAAACTATTTCACTGCCGGAATAAGTGAATCGGATGCTTTTGTCTATATTCAGAAATCTCATTCCAAACAACCCAGTCTGATTCCCCAGATTGATCTCGAAGAAGTGAAATTTTGGTACTTCTCGTTTGCTTCCGGTAATTACGACTTGAGTCAGAATTTCGAGTAAGTTTTAATAAAATCAAATGATTGTTTCTAACTATTTTTAATTTCTGTATCTTTTCTCATTAAATAAGTTTTCAGAATTTCTGCCTCTTTGCCGCTAGTTGCTCCAGTCAACAAGCTAGCACAGCTACACGAACTGCCCGTTCTACCAGATGTTATTCATTTATTGGGAACAAAGGAGCAGTAAGTGATCTTTCAGTAAAAAACATTATCTGTTATAATGCTTTATAGTAAAGCTCTTCGCGCAACTTGCTTCAATACCAGATCTTTAATAGACGAAGAGAAAAGAACATTTAATGCAGTGGAACTTGATCTAAGAAGAAATATCGTTATATTCACCAGAAATTATATAACGGATAATGAAGAAATGGTGAAGTTCTTTAGAAAAAGAAACGAGACATGTGTACTAACAAAAAATGGGATTTCAAAAGAATTGGAAATCGATTATATCGATGGGGCAGTCAGTGATTTCCAAAAAAAAATATGCAGGATTCATACAAAAATCAAGAAATTGAACATCAAAACGGATAGGATGATTCTTCATAGAGAAGATCGAATTCGTTTTCTTAACGGAATATCTGCTGGACTGGCATCAATGAAGTCAAAACTTCATGTTGAATCGCTATTTATCTCTTTTTATGAGACTGAGGATGTTAATTCCATCTTATCAGATGTTCAAAAAGATACTCTCAATACTGTCGTCTTGCAATATTCAGGGGATGCTTTTCTCCAAGTTACCCCTAGTGATTTTCCCAGTTTGATTGAAATGTGGCATACTTTGATGGAATTAAGGGCTTCGAGATTTCAGTTGATCTGTAAACTGGAATCCCTCATGCACTTCCAAAAAACAGAAGTGACGATTGAAGGTACTTTAGAAGAAGTCCGAAACTATAAAAATGTGAGTAAATGTAAAAAAAATCCAAAAAATATTTTTCAAAATGTTTTTCTAAGAAACTAATTAAATATACGGTACCGACCGAAAATATATAGTATGTCGGTATTTTCAGTGCATGTATGTTGACTTTGAGTGTCTACCACATTGTCAGAATTTATGCGATGATTCTGAAAAATTTAAGTGCACTGAAAAAAAACCGAAAGATGTTATCTTTCTGACCGGTACTGTATTTTTTCCAGAAGCTTCAACATTGTGCTAATTTTATGAGCCACTCATTTGTTCTGGTTTCGGAAAACTTAGAAAATTTCAAAAACGGGATTGAACCATTTACACGTATTGAAGATGTCGCAGGCTTAAGCGAAGAAATTAATATGCCTGTGCAGGAAGCAGGGACAATTCCATTTTTGAATGCTGCTGAAGGAGAAATCCTGGTTATTTTCAATAACAGTGGAGTTACTTTGAAACGGCGATTGAATACGGTTTGAATCTCTCTCGCAATCATTGTATTTTGAACCTTTTGAAAATTTTTGCAATCGAATCAATTTCAATTCTCAGGTTGTTCCAATTATTTGATGTCGTATTTGGCAAAATCCTGCATGGTTTTTTGGATTATACAAAATGAGAAAACGTAAAAAGGTAAGATGTTTACTTCCTGGCAGTATTGATTTGTTATTTGATTCCTTAATTTGATAATACATTAAATCAGTCTATTTCTCAAAATGAAGTTTCTAATGTTGTTTTCTTTATTTTGAACATTTACAGAATGAAAATTTTCAATTTGCAGCGAATAATGTCAGTTTTGTTTAAATCATTCCCACAACTTTCAGAATTTCTCACAAACATTGAGCTTCAAGAGCCAAACAAATAAAAAAATAAGATTTTTCCGAAATTAGTTTTTTTTTTCATAAAATTTATCTATTCTTCAATAAAATGCTGTTTCATTTTATTGATTGTTTGTGAATTATATTTGATGATTTTTTCTCTTGATCCACTGCTTCAGTAGTGTCATAATCTCGACCTCCCTTCTGTTTTTTCTTTTTTGGATACCTTCTAATTGCTGATATGATGAAACTTCAACCTCTCGAACTGTAAATACAGCCTAGCTAAAATATATGCGTTGAACAAAGTAGCAGCATATTATTATATAATCGTATTATACTAACGTTGAAAACGTGTCAAAAGCCATTTCTAAATGATAATTTTGGATTTTATTAAAAAGTAAAATTTTCAAAAAAAAAAGTGCAAATTCTGACTTTACTGGACCAATAGGTGACAACTCGCGAACTCGGCGCGTGGCCGCGGCAGCCAAATACAAAAAGGGCTGAAGAGTGGTATCTCGAATACTGAGCCGCTGTATTTTCTAAAAATTGCTTAAATATTCGGCCAGACCTGTTAAACATTCCCAGGAAGTTTCAAGTTGATCGAAATCCCCTAACCTGGTCAAAAATGGACAAATGTGCGAAAAACCGTGAAAAAACGCCTAAAAACACCGAAAAACAGCCGCATTTCGCTGCCTTTGAAGCTGAGTTTCCCGAAATCTGAACCGCTGTTTTTCCTAAAATTTTGCCAGAGCCTTTGAAATGGTCTGAACTACACGCTCAAAAATTTTGGTGTTGATTGAAACATTTTCATTTCTTCGACAGTGTATCAAATGCGAAATTTTCTAGGCCACGCGTCGAGTTCGTCGCACCGTGATGAGTGAGATTGATATTTAACTGATACAAAGAATGATTATGTATCAACATAATGACAATTTAGCAACTTATAACTGAAATATAGACAACAATATACAAGAAAAGCAACTTCCGACAAATCTTAAGTTCTGAAGTACGGAAAGCCATACAAAGCCCAAATATTTTTCAAATATTTATTACAACAAAGTTTGCTTTTGAACTGAGAGAAAAATCTCAGTGAAACATTTAAATTAGCAGATTCAAACGAACTCTCGTGGAAGTTGGTCGATTCGATTACCAGCTGGTGCTATTTTGTCGTTTCTCCATCCACAAATCCATGGGCTGGCCAGAAGGAACAAAATGCAGAGAAAGAAGAGTGTGGTCATTTGTGGATCTTGAACAACTGACCAAAACAGATTCATGTCTGTAATAAGCTCCTATGTTTATTGAAAAAAAAATGTAAAAATGATCGGAACAAAGCCCTTCCCTCAACGGAAACGATCAAGTAAGAAAGAGATAGCTACTGATTCAAAAAGACCATATATATAGTGAAGAATGAATAAAGGGCGTATAAGATTTGAATACCCATTGTGCTCTCTGATGCCTCCACAAAGATTCAACGAGGTGATCAAAATGCAAATATCATATCGATAAAACACAAAGGGAATCCCACAGTCCCTCATAGAGTTTTATGGGTTGGCATTTTGTAATACCGCGGTATATCTCTTTGATCAAAAGTACCGTGATGCTACAGATTTGAACTCTCTTCATTTTTCATTTACAGTTAATTCCATTTTTAATAAATAAATGGTAGTAATCCAAAACAACAAAAAAGAACTAATTCTGATTTTGTTGTAAAAAAAACTAATTTGTAAAACTTTTCCAATTTTGAAACTTTTCCGAATGCACTTTTTTTAATGAATTAATAAAACATATTGGTTCCAATTATTCCCTCTTACCTAGTCCTAGGAACACACGACGATTCTCCGATTGACATACGATTCCAAAACAAACGACCTTCCACAACAAACGATGCTCCTAAACTGTCCACTTTTATTCGAAATGACAGAATATCATTCTCGCCATATACGATGTACCAATCCATTTGCGAGAGCCTAAAAAAGTGGTAGTAGCGTTCATGTGGCTGTCATTGAAAATGAATATATGTGAAGAAGAAAGAAAAACTACATCTTGTGTTCACCGGTGCGTACTAAAAACTCTAAAAACATTTGTTCATATTCACTTTTGTTTTTATAGCTGTTTCAAGTTTGAACACTTATTTATTGATTTTGCAGAATTCATAAAGTTGTTTATTACTATTAGATCCATTTTAAAGAATGATGATCAAAAAAAATCTGTTAAAGTTCGATGATTATTATACAATCATATCTTAGTAGTTGTTTTAAAAAAACATCAATTTATTGGAACAACGAGCATTTGAGTTTAATCTGTATATTCAACAAAATCTGGTATTCCAGTACCTACCAACTAGAACTGAGTCTTGAAGCGGAATAATTCGTTATTTGACTTCCGAGTCCTCGAATTCTGTTGGAGGTCCGACAAGAAGGCACCCTATTCACTTTGCTATTTGTCGACGACTTCATTGTTGGATGCGAAGACTCAAATACCGTAGTCCCTGAAAAAGAAAAACGGAGAATCTAACAATGAAATGAAAAACAGAGTGGAACAGGGAATAAAGGAAAACAATGGGAGAAGAAATCATTCTAATGTTGTGATATTCAAAATGAAGAAAAAATGTAACAAAAAATTGAATTATATTGCGTGAATATTCAAATATTTGCAAAAAAAAAGTAAATGAAAAAATAATTTTGTAGAATTATGTCGTTTTCTTTCAAAATCACATACAGATGCAAAAGAGTAAAAATGCAGCGGTACAATAAATATTTCATTTTGTCAAAAGTTACAGTAACCCAAAGAATCTTAATTTAAAGACATTCCGTTTGATCACCAAAACTCTGAATATCATCTGTTTCAGCACATGTCTGTAAAAATAGAGGTTAATAAAGTCAACGAGGCAGAAAGTATGTAACAGCTCGATGGTCAGATGCTGAAATGAAATCATGAGATATCGCGGTTTTGTAGTCCGCCAGAACAATGCGACTAATACCTTCAGCAGGTGTTCGAGAGAGAAGTTAATTTCCTGAACCGACATGCACTTCTCGTTTCCACCTCAATTGATTCGACTCAGAAACAATGTGTTCGAGCCATTCAGTGTCCATCTGTTCTAAAAGTTGAATAGAAGCGTAGGCTCAGGATGGTGGAATGTATTATCCAGGAAAAATGTGAAGCTCCGCCTTTTTCCGAAGAAGACGATTGGCCCGAGAGTCGAAGGAAAAAGTCAACGGTGGCTAGGTGAGACGAGGAAAACGTGTCCGGGCGCGGCTCTTTTCAATTGTGGCCCTCCGATAGACGTCGTCTTCTTCTTCTCCTGTCACACTATATTGTCTGAATAGTTGGGCGGTTTTTTTCGCCATCCTATCCTCTTGTCCTCAGAAACTTTTTTGCTTTGGACAGTGAGAATTCTCCTATTTCTAACACATCCACATACACACATACACGCGCACATCCATTCATACATACGCTGAATTTCACGCTACACGACACCGGAATCCGCGAGCGATAACTTTGTGACGCTCGAGTCAACAAAACGAACGGCGGGTGAGTTCTGACAAAAATTTCGGTAATAAGTCTAAGAGTTCAAAGCCAGAAATGAGAGAAAATCGATTCGAGACAGAGGCAGCACTTTTCAGACATATGCTAATGAGGTGTGCACGCAAGCATTGTAGATATTTAGAACTACCCACATCTCATTTCTACGCTCATTTTATTTTTCAGTCTGTTGCGTTTTTCTGTTCTTATTAGACTTTCTTGTTGAGTACCTCATTTTTATGCTCGATCGAATATTGTCTACCGACCGAGAACTGTAATCTTGGTTCTCAAATTTCACGGATTTGAGTTTTGTTTATTGGAATTTTGATTTTTTTTTCCTGAAATTATTAACGTGAGATTCAATGTTTTAAATTTCAATAATATCCACTCAAGTTAACTTTCAAATAGTTTTTGATTTTCTAGAAATATTTTCTGAAAACAATCTAGATCAAAAATCAGTGTGTTCCTATTTTTTTTGTTATTCTTCACAATCTTTCTCAAAAACCTCCAGGAGCCACCATAGCCAACAAATTCATTGTATATGTACATGTGTCCATGATGAATCCAAATTCCATTAGCCATCCACCGTATCTGTATATCCGGTGTGTGGCGACAGCTGACTCCACTACCAAATCATAGTACTCGTTGCCCTCACTTCTACCCTGTTTTCCCCCTTTCGCACATTGTTGCGATTTCGAATTTCAAACAAAGTTTCTTCTTTTCCAAATTATTTCCCACCCGTTCCTATCCGTTTTTCAATGTTCGCTCACATTTTGTCGACACCAAGCGTTTTTGTAATTGGCTTGAATTGACACCCATTAACCGGCACACCCGCTGTTCAGAAGATGTCATAACGAAAAACGTCGCTTGATGGGAGGTCTTTGTCTGCGCCTTGTCTATCCAATAGTTGAAGGTGTTCGCCAAAGCACCACTACTTTTTGGCGCCCTTTTCGTTTCTGTGTCAGTGTCAAAAAGTGTTGGGAATTGTGCTTTGCCAAATTACATGGAGCAGTGCTAGAGCCTATCCATCAAACGTTCCTTTTTTCTCTTTTCAACTTGTCATTACGACCCTCATTTAGTAGTTGAAAATAGGAAAGTGTTAGACTAGAGGACATGGGGAGAAAGAGAGAATCGAACGGAAGTGGTTAGCCAATTGATAGTGGCAGTCGATAGATTATTATATGCGTTATCAAGAATGAGAATCAGACACTTACCGTAATCGTCACCTCGTTCACGGATTTATCCGGTTGTCACCATCTCTACGCCTGTTTCTCACTTGCATAATGGTCCTTATCTGAGAATACTGGTTGTTTTGTTTCATTTTTCAAGATTTTCCTTTCAAGAATACTATAACTTTTTACTTTCCTTTTTCTTCAGACATAAGATTTGAATCTCCTCCCATAATGAGCATTTCTTGAAAAAAAGTTTATGAGTTCAGATGAAGTCTGAGATACTGAACATTCCAAAAGAGTCATAAGCCCTTTAAGATGTCACCAAGATCAAAATCTTCTGCTCATCCACCCTCTCGATTTCTTCTTCCCATTGTCCTATTTTGTCAAATTAGCTTCTTTGAACCTTTCTTACCGGTCGGCTCACTTCAACCGTTTCTTTGTTACCTTTCGGTCAACCTTCCCTCCCCTTTTCTCGATAGTCCCTTCTTACTTGGTACTAATTATGCCTTGTACATAGTCGGCTCGAGGGCCGGATTAACTTTGACTACAAAACATATGTCGCTTGTGTTGTGTTGCTGCATCAATTCTGGGTCAATAATTCGTGATTAGGTTCAACGTCCGGTTTAATTAGGGACCTACAGGTGGATGTTACGCTGTGTACCTTATGTTATTCTTGTTAAGCAACTGAATAAGCAATGAGTTTTGAGATATACCAAGAATGAACTTTTAGGAGACTATGAAAAGTACAGATATACTTTGACGTTGCTAAAAATTCAGAAATGAAATGACAGTAGTTTTAAAATATAAAAATTTCTAATTAGAGCACGGTTCGACGAGTTGGCCACTGATAATGAATCACATGAACCTCAACATCTTCCCCCGCTAGTGCATCTACCCTTTTCGAGGTTTCATATCCATTTGGTTCGCGTTTCCTTCTGTAGGTTATTCTTTTTAGTTTTTCACTCAAAACCGCTCATTACCACATTACTACCTCCGCTATGCATTTGATATTAGACACCAACTATTGTGAGCGGTGTCTTCAGTCGTTTCCCGCAATGGAATCGGTGACTGTCATTATTGTAATTTTGTGTGTATATAGAGATGTAGGTCCATTTTCTAATTAACACACACAAAAATTGTTATGGATGCGCCGGGTTCCGCCAGTAGCGGCGGCGTGACAGGTTATAAAAGAACAAATAGGTGGACGACGGTATACTGTAATACACTACCTCTACACGCACTTTAGACACCGGATGCTTTTTTCTCGATTTGATTATTAAATTTTATTTTTCTAGGTTTTATTTCCATCCGGGTTAATAGATTACCTAATCCTTACTGTCATAATATTGTATCACTTGACTTTCAACCCTTCTCATATTTTTTCCCTCATCCAACTTCTACTTCTCAACCAATTAATCACAATTGAAGAGTCCACAAGTGTTATTTTTCTCAGAAGTGTCTCCAACAAGACCATCTGTTATCTTGTGTCATTCATACCCTCATTGAGTCAGTCACTTAGCAGAGAAGAGAGCACATTCTGTCATAGGACGTAACTCTATTAAGAGCTTATTGTTTGATTGATTACAAATGAATAAACTAGTAGTAGTAATAGTTGAGGTACAAAATTATTCAGAAATTAAGTTGTTTCATAATTTTTCGCGAGTTTTACTTTAAAATTGGATGCTGAGAATAGGATGAGAAAGGGAAGAATTGGGGACAGCTGTGTAAAGAAATTCGTTTTTTTTTAATCTAAGAATTTTCTCTCATTGCCCAAAATTTTCTAAAATTTTCATTTGATTCAAAGAAAATGGTAAGTTTTTAATTTTATATTAGTAAAGTGATATTATCCAGAAAATTTTTTGATGTTTTTTGAAGTCATTATGTTTGATACTTTGAGATTATGTAGAAACAACTAAGATATATTAGCATCAAATTGAAAATGTTCATCATAGAATTGAAAAGGATTAAACCAAAGCTCACAAAAACTTTAAAATTTGAAAATCCTAGTACGCGTATAGTTTGTCACCTCTAAGTATTACTCAATAAAACATCGCATTGCACAAGTGACTTGTCTGTTCTCGTCAAGAACTGTCAACCGGAAGACATTTATCGTGTTTCTATCAGTACAACACCCACTTTTCGGACAAGATAACGACATATTATGAGTGACGATGCTGTGTTGGTCCATAACATAAAGAGGAGGGGAAGGCATAATCTACATATATTTCGATGGGTTATGGTAGTTTAAGTTGTTTCTGAAAATGTCAAAGGTACTTTAATGTTATTGATTAGTATTTAAACACTAGCAATATAACGTGAAGCCAGAAAATGTATTGAATGTTAGTGTACTACAGAATCTTTTTTCGAATGAAAGATCAACGAGTTTGGTTCTTTTCGATTCTCTGTTGTCATCCCATCTTAAAGCAAATCAATGAATCACATGAAACACGTGACCAGTGGGTTTCCTACTGTAGCTAGCTTTCTATTTTTGATTCACCAGTCATTTGTTCTTTCGAAACATCCGTTTGGAGTCAGGTCAGACAGAAGAAGCATGTGAACAGTTGGAACTTTACTCGTCTGGTAATGAAAGTGAAAATGAAGAGCTTGAACATGTGTTAGAATGTCATTTTGTACTTCAGAGTCTATCAAGTTCACTTTCTCCTTTTCTTTCTGTTAGAAATATTTCAATTATTATACGTTATTAACTTATTTTTAAAAGTTATTAAAAAAGTTAGTATAATAGTCAGTGGGTTAGTTGAAATAAAAGTTTGTCGAGAAAAACACACAAAAACTGCGGGAAATCCAGAAAAGGGAACAGAATTTCAACATTAGGCGGAATTGAAGTGAAACGGAGCGCAAAGCTAGGAAGAACATTAGCTCATCGAACCGCATGTATATTGCGCGTGTTTCTTCTCCGCTCAGTCTTTTTCGGTGTAAATTTACTAGACACCCAGCCCTACTTTGAATCGATATTTATATTCGTGGCTCTACTGTTAATATTAGGTGATTGAAAATGTTAAGGTATGTTTCAAAACATTCTCCCCTTCTCTCCAGAAGCGCCCACTGACCATAGGGAGAGGGCGGAGCGTTGGACTACGGTGCGTGTGACGTATGAACCAATAGTCGAAGGCGTGCGATTGAATGACACACACATACACCGATTGCAAAGCACTTTCTATGGTTTAACTACCTTTTGATCCCAGCTTATGAATTTTGTTATTACTAAGCTCATAAACTTAATTCTCATCTCGCACTTTTTCGAATTTTCTCATTAGCTCACTTTTTCTTGAAAAGGTCATTTTTGGGTTGCATTTTTGATGATATCACTGAAATCTCACCAATCAGGTCCTGAATTCCTCTTATCAGGTCGATATCAAAAAAGGTGCGACGTTTTGACACGCTCGTCAAATCAAGTGTATCGACCGTGAAAATAGAAAAACGCTCCAACGTCGAGATTGCCTTGGGATTGCCTCCTAAGTTTTCGCTTCATTGAACCTTGTTAGCTAAACTGACAATTATTGTAAGATATCTTCTTCCCCCCAACTTTTCCCACCTTTTCAAGTGATTATCCATTGCACTGGGTAAACATTATGAATCAGCTTATCCTTTGAATTTCAGATTTGCTCGTGTCGAGATTGGGACGTTAGGGCGTTATCCCCGAAATTCTGATGACAGTCGAAGACGATCAGAATTGCTCCGGCAAAATGTCAGGTGAGTATTTTTTAGAATTGATAATCACTTGATTCTGAAGATACTTTTTTTCAAATGATATTTCAACTTTCAAAATCCTTCATGTCTCTTCAAAAATTTTTCTTTTTTTTCATTTGTTTCTTTCCATTTTCATAAATCTCGGAATTTTCTTAACCATTTCAAAAATCGTTCATTTTTCAATGCTAATTTATAAATATCCATTTTCTGATCAACCTGATATTCTTTAACTCAGTATTTGTCATTTTTCCAACATCTTTAAAGTTTTTAGTTTCAATACCTTACACTTCTTTCAAAACTATCTTAATTGTCATCGAATACATCATTGAACACTGATCTCTACCAATTAATGTTCCGAATTCAACCTTTATTCGTTGAGAACTCTCTCAATTCGCCTTCTGAAACCGATTTGATTAATCAAATTGTTTTTCATTTACTTTTTTTATTCGTCTTTCTAATTCTACAGTATTGATTTCTATCACACTTTTTCTTCCATCGTCTTCACCATCTTCTTCTTATTCCTACCATCCTTGTCTTCGTTCATCTCGTTTTTCGTTGTCGACAACGTCTTCAGCCTCTTCTTCTCCACTCCCACCTCCTACAGTATTTCTATTTCGATTTCGAAATTCGTAACAAGAAAAATCTTCGCGCTTTTTCTATCGCCTACATCCTATATGTCTTCTGATTCACTTTATATCTAGAAAATATTGCTTCTCGATCTAAGCAATTAGTCGGGGAGGGACTGGAGGGACTTGAAAATTAAAATTGCATTTGCATTCACATTCGACGTCGACAAAAAGGATGAACAAGATAGCTACAAGAGATTGGTGGGAGTCTAGAGCAACAAGTCTCTCTTTTTTTTTGGGACAAAGAAGTGAAACAAAATATAATGATGTCGAATTCGATAGTTGATGACTTTTTTTTTCATTTCGATTCCTCAATTCACCACGCTCTGACCTCGAACGTAAAACGCGTTGAAGGCACACCGCAACGACTTTCTTTTTTTTTGCCCCTCATAAAAATAAACGGTTATTGTGGTGGTCATGACAAGTTTTCTGTTGAATTGAGAGGGGTTGGGATAGAAGATTTGAAGAGTAAAGGATAGAAAATGTAAGTAACTAAGTGTTAGGAAAAAAAAGGGATTAGTATTCTTGGGTCAGTAACGGTGCAGTTTTTTTTTAATTGGGATTCTGAAAACAGAATAGACCTACAATTTTCAGTAAATGTTTTGAAAATGTTGCTTGCAAAGAGCAATTGACTATTCTTTCGAGCTAACTAAATTGAAAAAATTACTAAACAAATATGGTTAGTTTCGATTTTGTATCTTAGTTCCGATTTTTGGAACGAGATAGTTAATTCCACATGTGTTCTCTGTTATTCATCTGCTCAGACCACACAATCTCAATTTCACACCTCCATAGACACATTCACTCAGGAAGCGCACTACCGCTTATAATTCGGTTGTTCAATATATGTATGTACATATTTGGGTAGAGGCCTCCGGGACCGGCGAGCCCAAGAATTGTTAGAGAAAAAGAGTTTGAGGGATACAACTTTTTCTTTTTTTCTATTTCTCTTTTTTGTTGCCAAAATAACGACTATTGAATCATAGTAGATATACAAAAGAATCAGAGAGGAAACAACTCAAAAGTTAGGTTGTGCAATCAAATAATTAGTCAGATGCGTTGTTATTGGTCCCATCAAGATACAGATCTGACATCGTTTACCCCATATAACGAGATAAAGTGGCTGGCAGCACTATGACGCAACCATCAAATTGGTCCCTGGGAAGCTCTCGAAACCTGTTGACGGATATATGTGGACCACTCGGAAACAGTCACCATATGGGGAGCTTTTCTGCGCTGTCGGGGAGTCCCTTTAAAAACACACAATGCTGTCATCAATATGTTAATACAGTGTCGGCGAGTAACATATGAGGTGACAGAAAATGGGGTTAGGGGATTAGCTAAAATCACAATTGCGCAATTTAGAAAAACAGGTAGAGGATGAGTCGGCAGGAAAGGGACTTCTTATTTTAATTAGAAGGTCCGGAAAGAACATTTGCCGGAAGAGGAACAGGTTGCCACTAATACCTACAACATGTGTTGAGCAACTAAAGAAAAAATATGGTGGTTCATGCAACGAAAAATATTACAAGAATGTTTATAAGAGAGAAAAGAGATGAGAGTTTGCAAAATTGTGAACACTGAATGAAATCTAAACATAAGGGACTTTAGCTGTACTAATAAAATCTTATCTCAAAACTATATCTAATAATAGGAAATAGTAGTAAAATTAGAAATGGGAGCTCATAATCTATTTATGCATTCTGTTGAACATTTTAATGTCCTAAACCTAAATTCATTATTATTTCTGAATATTTTGCTTTTTTATCGAAGTTTCTTCAAATGCTCTTTTCACTTATGTTTTTGATGATTCTATCCAATTCTTAGTCAAAATGTTCAGGATGTCCTTCTTTTTGTCAGTACTTGAATATTTAGTGTAATCAACCGGTTAGACTCCATGACTCATTTCCAAACATTGTAGCTTTTCAGTATAAGCTGAATATTTGTAATGAGAATATCAAAATTGTCTTCAAAAAACAATTTCTACTACAATTGAATCATTTGTCGTTTAAATCTGAAGCTCTACAAATTCAGACTTCTATTCAGCTTTATTATTCTTCCTCATTTCCTCTTTCAAGCATTTCAACCCATTGCTATTGTTTTCATCAAGTGTCAGAAATCATATTAAATGCCTCTAACTCAATTGTTTTCTCAACTTCCTGTATCATTCCTACAGCCTATCTCATTATTTCTCCTCCTGCTCTTCCAAATTTGAATCTTTTCTTTGTTCCAAACTATAATTAAAGGTTTGAGGCTCGCTTCCGGCACCGGCCTCTCGTTAGCCAGTTGCGCGAGTCGTCCGGCTCACTGACCCGTAGTCAATTACTCCAGTCTCGGAGAGCACTCATTTACCTTCTGTTTTGTAATAATAATGTCAATCTAATAATGATGTTATTGTTTCAAAAACATACCAAAAGACAATAGAGATTTGGAATGAAAAAAAGAAAGATTCCAGCAAAAATGGGATATATTTCTACTTTCAGAATTAAAAGTAAGAAAACTTTTGAAGAATCAATAAAAAATGCTCAATAATATGATATTTATATCGAAACATTTTACTTCTAAAATAACATGTCCTGAAAATTGAAGTTTTGGAACTTATCGAATTGTTTTATTTGAATCTAGTCTTCCTCAAAATTACTCGATTTGATTTTTTTCACTCAAATTCATCTAAAACTGTTTTGTTGTCCGTTTACATGTTCTCTAGCAATTATTTTTCAAAAATGAAATTCTGAATTTCAACTATGTGATACTATCAGAACAAGTCTTCAATTCTATTTTTACGTTCACTGTACACCACTTATTTTGGTTTAGAAATATCATCTTCTATTCCAAATTCATTCATTAATTGCCATTAAAACAAATTTATTGAAAAAAAACACAAAGAAAAAACTGATAAACCGAACATCCATTTTACAGATGCTGGACATACTGGTGTGAATCAACTTGGAGGCGTATTTGTTAATGGACGTCCACTTCCGGATGCAACGCGTCAAAAAATTGTGGCTTTAGCCCATCAAGGACGCCGCCCTTGTGATATCAGTCGTATTTTGCAGGTTTCGAACGGGTATGTCTTCAGTTTTCGAAATTTAAAATTACCTAAAAACCGGGGTGGTTCTATAGGAAAAATTGCCATAAAACGATTTTCATGTTTACGGCATGCTTTCGTTTTATGTTTTGCTCTTTCTTTCAATTTTTTTTCGAAACCAGTGCTCCTTTTTTAGTTATTCTTTTTGTGAAAGCCAGGTTTTTCGGTTCAGAAATTGTTCATTTAGCTAGTCTAGGTAGAATAATACTTTACATGATATTTTCTTCACTAGACCTTGAAACATAACGTATTTCATATTATGGATACGGAGCCTCATTAGTATTCTGTTCTTGATCTAAGCCGACTTCCAAATCTGGAGGTCTCATTAGTGCACCAACTCAAACTTTGCGTATCCATGCAAAAGGCGTAGTACTATGTTATAATTATCAAAATGCGGGAAGTTGACTGAGATTCGGATCACTAGTCTATGATAAAAATGGAAATAATATGGGTGTCGAACATTTTCAGGACCAGCCATCTGGAAATTCATACATTTTTTGTAGTGATGTTTTTCTTATGATTTACAATTCTTTCAAAAACCCGATTCTCATTTTGATTCAATTAACTTCCCTACCGAATAACTGTCTGGCGCCTTTTACCTTATAGTCTTCTTCGAGAAGAGACAGAAAAAACAGACACCTTTGTTTGAATTTAGTTCTTTTTGCGACATCTTGACGAATAGGTGACAGCTGTTAGATTGAAGGAGAAGGTGTTAAGAAGAATTGGTACGGTAGCGTCGACTCCTTAATCCTTACCTTTGTGGGCCCTAGTAACTAATCTTCTGCAGGTGCGTCTCCAAAATTTTGTGCCGGTATTACGAGTCAGGCACAATTCGACCAAGAGCAATCGGCGGCTCCAAACCACGGTATTTTTCACTTGTTTTTTGTATCTTTCATTTGTACTATGATTCATTTTCAGAGTGGCCACATCAGACGTAGTTGAGAAAATTGAAGAGTATAAAAGAGATCAGCCGAGTATATTTGCTTGGGAAATCAGAGATAAATTATTACAAGATAGTATTTGCAATAACGAAACTATTCCCAGTGTAAGTTCGAGTATTTTATTTCAAATTTAATTAAAATTTTCAGGTTTCCTCAATAAATAGGGTGCTTCGAAATTTAGCGGCAAAGAAAGAACAACACACAATGCAGTCAGAAATCTATGATAGGATAAGGATAGTGGAAAATAATTTTACGTAAGTATTACTTTGAAAGAATTGTCTATTGGCTTTCAATTTCCCAAAACCCAATCTGAAACATATTTTCTCTTCAGAATGAGGAAAAATCGAACAAGCAATTATTTCGAAGTTTTAAAGTTATAGTTTCACAAATTTATTTAACAAAATAATCTTTATTAATAAAAATAACAATTTCAAATCTTTATTGTAACAAAACTAATATTCCAGATACAATCCCAGTTGGTACAATCAATGGCCAATTCAAATGAATGGAACAGTTGGTATAAACCCATTTGTTCAAGCACCACAATTAGAAACCAAAAAAGAAGAGGAAGACTATGAGAAAGGTAGGCTATTTGAGCTTCAGTCTCTGAGACTAATCGGTAATTGCTCCGAAACTATTTAGTCAGTCACTTCGACTTATTTTTTCTGTCAAATAGAAATCCCTCATGACTTCCTCAGCTCTAATTGAACACTAATAGCAGCGCGTGTGAAAGATAGATTGAATCAGATTCAAATGAGTGGTATCCTATTGGGACATAAACTTTTTTATGAGGTGCGTACAACAAGAACATCTGCTGGTAAGGGCCGCGAAGGCGATAGTTGGACGGTTTGATGGTTCATTAAGTTGACACTATCGTTGCATTTTATCTAGTCCTCAATGTCTCGGGGTGCCCCCCTCTCCTCACTACCTTTTATTCGCGCATTCACCCTCATTATTCGCACTCATTATTCACCTCATTCATTAGAATCTTGATACATTCATTTGATTTTAAAGATTTTTAGCCATTTCGAGCTTCCTTTTCCCGATTTCTCAAAGTAGTTTGGTTTCGGAAATGTGATAACGTAACCGGAAGTTTTAATTCTTGCTTTTCTGGTAACTCATCCTAAAATACTAATTCAACCCCTCATATTTTATATTTATTAGGAATAGAAAAAATAGGACGATAACACTTTTTCGATCTATAGTGAGAAACCTGTTTTGCTCTAGCTGTCACCACTTGCCATCAGTCCGTCATGTTCAGTCTACAGTAAGAAAAGACTAAGCGCCTGACCATCCTCCCATACGTCTTATTCCAAACAAAACTGGAGGGATACTGTAGCCCAAAAGACAGTGTAAGATGTTGAAAAAAACGGCGTAGAATGAAAGAAGAAAGAAGTCAACACTCCCTTCTAGTACACATGCTTATCAAATTTGGAGTGAATGAAAATTTTTGAACATCAAATTTTTTTGAGAACATTTGACAATCCGTCAATCAATCGACATGCGCAGGAACTTAACACCGTATCCAATTTCAAATTGGTGGTCATAGGGAGACTCTAAAGACGCCCATAGCTAAGAAAATCAGAAAAAATGATTGTAATAAAGTGGTATCTAGAGTCATCCGAAAGAATCTATACTGTAATCAATAGTTAGAAAATATCTAATGAAAAAATGTTCTGTAACCATAAGCTTCAACAAAACTCCAAAGTTACTGAAAAAATTGCTTGAAAAACTCAGTCAGAAAAGAGGAAACTTTTTGAAAAGGAGAGAAACAATCGAATGTCAGCTGTTTCGACATCCCGACATGCTTTCTTTAAATAGCATTCATCATCGAATTAGGAAAAGCCAAGACATAAATCAATACAGCAAATATACGGGACATAATTTTTAATTTATGTGACACCCGCCCCTCTAATCGAGAATAATGGCGGAAATGAGGTGCGAGCTTTTCTCTTTAGAAACTGCCCCAAACCATATTTTTGTTGAAAAAATAATTTGTTTAGTATTTTTCTTGACAAGAACACTTAACGACTTTTTTGGAAAATTCGTAGTCTTCAATAGAAGTAGCGAAAGATAATGAGACCTAATTTGAAAGTTTGTAACAGGTTTTCTAATTTTCAATTTATGCAAAAAAAAAAACTGGGAAACCAAAAAATCACCATGAAAAATCAACTAGAAACACCGCAAAAGTCGATCCTAGAAACTAAACGCTTATAAACAGTTTGAAGGCGACCATAAATGAAGAATGAATCAAAGAGAGTGTCAATGACAGTATAAGTTCTCCTCGGCGAGTGACTTTTTACTAAACGAATTATCGAGCGACTAATTTAATTTATTCACTAAGACAACAACCATAATCGCAATTTTGCCTTCCATTCCCTCTCACTTTAGTCGTTTAGTTTCTGTGAGGCACTCTGATGCGCTCTTTTTAGTCCTCTTTTCTGATTTTTTCTGTTGCTTTTCTTGATTTAACTGTATATTTTTGTGGATTTCAAGAATAGTAGAGTGTCCGAATCTTGAATTAATTCATTTAAATTGAAACTCAATTCCATCATTTTCCCTTTGAAATTCATTTAATTTCTCGAATTTCTTAGATTTTTCATCAAAAATGTTTTGCCATTGTTCTTGCAAAAACCATTTTGTTCAACAATAATCAATGGTTTTCGGTTTTTTCATCCAATATTACAGTTTCATACAACCACACACACTCCTACCATTAATTTAAAAATTGACGTTTCATGAGGAGCGAAAAATGAATTAACGCTTGACTGAATACCTTTTATCAGATAACCTCTTTTTGTCTTCACCTCTAGTTTTGTCTTATCACATCTCACCGAAATACCATACCCAGTAGACCACGAAAAAATGGATGTAACTCTTGTATTTGAATCGAACCTCTAGAAAAACGACTCGTCTTCTCCCCAAGAGGCGAATTAGACTCGGCGCGGCGGGCCTCAGAAAGCTCGGTCATAAATATATGAGACTTTGGCGTTCTTGAGTACGGCAAAGAAATATGGGTGGAAGAAGCTTCTGGTGTCCAGAGTTAGGAATATATCAATAATTGGGTGGTGTACGGTAGTTGGGCGTGGCCCCAGCGCCATCTTGGATGCTGGTTGACGCGCGACCGCCGGTGTCTCTCCGACGATTGGTCTATCTGGGCAAGCCGAGGCTGTTTGCTTACTGCGCCTTCCGACGACGTCGTTCAATCTGAGTCTCCACATATTTCTGAATTCATCGGACGCCCTCTAACATCAACGCCGTCGCCAACACCACTCCAAACATACTCCTCACATCACTCCCTTTTTATCTGATTTTGATTGCTTCTGACAACCCCGACAGTTGGCGCCTCCGACCGTAATTCGGAACGAACTCCTAAGAAACTGTGCTCCAAACCGATATTCCCTGGCTCACCGCTCCTCTACTACTGTATTCCATCGTCATCGACTGAGGAAATGCAACGAGCCGAGCTGTACACAATAGGCGAAATCATTCCGAGATGCGATCAATCGCTAATACGAGTTAAGGAAACACTTTAATTTATCAAATTATGAAAGAGAAAACACCACACTCGAATAGTTAGAGATGACCTAGTGCCTAATTCGAATTCATACGTTTCGGAAACTGAAGTGGTCAAATGTGTTCGATGGGAAAATTCGATTTTCGCAATTTCACAAAAGCAGATAATCGCATTCAGTCTGTTCACATTTAAGTGTGAAAGATGGTCGCTCCTTCATTTTCTCTCATTTTTCTGAAACCTATGTGTTCTTAACTTTTTGTTTCTTTCTATTGAATATCACTTCATATAAGAACGATACCGTATACCTTGCTTACTCTAGTTGATACCATTTACTATCAGCACGTGCAGAATTTTTTCTCATCATTTGTTTTATCAATGAGTCAACTCAAAAAAAATGGCGATCCTTTCTGACACATCTGATATCTGCGTCTCGTGTTCCTACGGTGTTGCGTGATTCTCTGACGACAACTTTCCAAACCATCCACATAGGACGGTGACCCGCCCATCGACTATCAGTCGGTGGTCATACAGTCTCTGTCAAGAGATGATATCAGCCCACGCTCCCTTAGTGTCTATTATGACAACACTTCCAACTCGCCGAGCTTCCACTATACGTAAGACCGCCCGTATTGGCAAATTCTCACCGTGTACGTTTATTTTTTCTCTTTTTTCCTGAAATCACAAGCCTTATTTTCACATTTTTCGATGTATAAATGCGCGTGTCTATGTAAGAGTCATCTTGTATCGAGCAGGTTCTTATGCTCACCCCATCTCTCATTAAAAGCGGATATCCGACCATTTCCAACGGATGTTGAGAGTGTTAGGAAACCACCACCATCAAACACATTAGCGCCATTTCCGGCACTTCTCCACTTAATTCCCAAAGACATTTCGCATAATAACCTTTTTCAGATGAGGACCAAAAACCTCAGGTGGAGCCAGATGATGATGCGGCAGCCAGGATGCGATTGAAACGGAAGTTGCAGAGGAATAGAACGTCTTTCTCACAAGTCCAAATTGAGAGTCTTGAAAAAGGTACTCATAGCATTTTTGGGGAAAGTGAAAAACGAATTAATTTCAGAATTTGAAAGGACTCATTATCCAGACGTGTTTGCAAGGGAGCGACTCGCTCAGAAAATCTCCCTTCCAGAAGCCAGAATTCAGGTATGTTTGGTAGATCGTTAAACGATTAGTGATGAGAGATCAGATAGGAAAGTGCAACGAGCCGTACACGTAATACTTATCTAATCCTCTGACTGATACCAATCACATGTCAGCCCAAAAATCATTTCCGTCTCGTCCGTGGCCGGGTTATAATGTCACCTAATCAACTCTTACCCTGTCATCAAAAACGCGCAACTAGAAATCAACTAAAATGTCAGGAGTGTCACAAAACTATGCCATCATAGCAGCCATTCTTTTCTTCAAGAGGCTCTCTTGTCACTTTGTCTTCAACACACTTGAACTGTCCTGCCAATACTTTCTAAACCTGTTCTCATCGTCCCTTCCACCGTTTTCACCATTCTTGAAAAGTGTAGAAGACGAGAATTGTGGACGCAAAAAATGGACAAAAAACATAGTTACTGAAAAACGAAGAAGTTGAGGAATTTTCAAATGAACCATTTTTAGTGCCCGGGGGTTGGTTTTTAGGATCGAAAGATGGGCAAAAGAAGGGCATTCGCCATTTATCTTTATTAGCGATTTTTCCTCCTCGTCTTTTTCTGTTCCTCTTTTTGTTGGACATATGGACATAGACTCGCACATTCATCTTTTTGTTAGTTCTGCCAGCTGAGAAACGGCGAAGAAGTGGGTGGTCTGTCGCATTTTGAAATTGAGTTGAAGTTGAGTATCGATTATGGACGTTTCAGGTGTGGTTCTCTAATAGACGGGCAAAATGGAGGAGGGAAGAGAAAATGCGGAATAAACGCTCATCCGGAACCATGGATTCATCATTATCCAATGGAACACCAACACCGACACCGGGATCAGTGACTGGAAGTAACATGTCGAATCCGATTGGATCTCCAGCCAGTACGCCGAATCGATTCCCATCTAACAATTCTGCAAATCTTCCGACTTCAAACTTTGTTCCACCAGCTAGCCAGATGTATCAAGGGCTGAGTCAGCAGGCAATGGATCCTTATGCGTAAGTAGCTCTCAGATAATTCAGATTGCTCATATCGAAATTTCAGATTTGGTTTCGCTAACCCTGCACTGTCCATGGCACCATATCAGCCTCCAACTGATTTCCAACCCCATCACATGTTCCAACCGGGAAGATCGCCTTATGAGACATTCAACGTATGTCGTTGATGAAAACATTCTTTAATAATATTTTTGTTTTTCAGTATGCCCGAATGCCAACCAATGGACATAATTTCCAGCAATCGATGAGTCCAGCGACGACGTCCATCGGAGGTAAGTCTCGATTAGGTTTAGGTTAGAAGAGAGACTGCGGTTAGAGAGAAACCTATAAATTTAAGTGAAATTGATTGAGAGGTGATAAAAAAAAGCGGGCGGAGGTCTAACTAATTGCTTTAATGTGTTGAAAGGTGTAGACGAAATGATAACAAGAAATCGTTTTGTTTTGAATTCCGCATTTTCAAATCCGTTTGAATCCGGCCCGGATTCTCTTTCTACCTGCACCTACACATTCCTACCGTAATCCTTCTCTCACCACACGGTCTTCTTTTCCTCCAACCATCGACTGTATCGGCCTTCCTTCCCTCACTATTTCTTTGTCTGTTGTGTGACATATGCCTCTGTTGGCTGTCACCTCACATTTATGTCTAATACAATATGCGTTGGGATCAGCACTCTACGTTTACCTATACATTTTTTGGAGAGAGCGCGCACACACGCCAACGCACCAAGAGGGGGGAGGGAAGGAGTGTGATGATACGAGGGCCATTGAGAAGAGATCAAGAAAAGTGCAAATGAATCATCAATTACATATATATTTCAGATATTCCATCCCTGACTTCCGGTATGAGTCTACCAGTTTCTGCAGTGCTCAACTCAATTGATCAATCATTGAGCCACAGTCAAATGCACGAGCTCAGTGATCTTGCACAATCACATGAGCACTATTCATGGAGAACTTAAAACTCATTTCATAATTGTTTTTTCTGTCATCCCATTCAAAATTCCAGTCCACATCATCATCATCTCGTTCAATTTTTTTTGTTCATTGTCTTTTCATGGCCATACATTTCTGGGTTCAAAATTGACTTCGAATAACATTTCTGAAAGTCAATAATTATGGTTTTTCTAGAATTATTTTCTTTTTTATTGTCTCTGTCCCAAATAATTTTTCTATGAGCTTTTTATTATATTTCTCCCCGTGTTCCGTTTTTCATGAGCTGTCACATATATCCCCACCCCTGTTTTTGCTTGATTCTGTAGACCACCAGCTTTTCGCTCTAAAAATGAGCATTTAGAGTTGTGCTCTACAGAATGTTGTGCACAAAATGACATTTGCCCCCTACAGTCCCCTTCCCACATTCCCATTCAATTATCCATTTATTCTCAGTTGTTTTTGAAATTATTGAAATCAACAATTTTTCAAAATTTTTACCTGTTCTGAAACCTCATTCCTAGGTTCTACTATACAATTCAATTGATTATGACAACGAAAAAAACGCCCTTGTTCTCTCCTGTTCTCTCCCATTTTCTTTGCCAACATTTCTTTGGAATTTATCAAACAACCCAAATTTTAGAATTATACCGTTTTCTATGTAGAGTGTCATTTAGAAATTACAGAAGTTCGTTTCGTTTGGAGTGAGCGATTTTGGAACTGAAAAAAAAGAAAAGAAGTTTCAATTGTTTCATATCATACATTCTATCTGGTTGTTTTCCATGTTTTTTCCATTTTGACTTTCTTCTCAATGTTTTCGAAATGGTCCTTTACCAATGATAATAAAATATTGGATACTAAGAGTTGAGTATTACTGTAGAATAAAAAAACACATGGCTAAGCTTTTCAATTTTCAAATTGAGTCATAAAAAGTGTGAAAAGATTCGACTTGTAGATATTATTTAATGACACTTCATCAATCAATGTTACACGGTGAGGAATAGAGCGTACGGAGAATAATTACCGGTGCGTTCCTCCATTCCACCCGGCCATTTCCCGATCCGGATTCGGTTTATCTCGACCCAATCTATCGCACTTCTGTATCATTTTATAGTCAGTCGTTACGCAATTATGGCACTTATCTCCCATATTCTTCTGTTCTTCTCAAATGGATTTAGTTGTCATGAACATTCAGGGTTCAACCTTCGAGCTTTCAAATAAAACACCGAAAAACCTTCAGGCTGCCAAAACGGGTGTTCGTCAGTTTTATGGTGCCATTACGTCTGTTGAGAAGTATATTCGACATGTGAGCAGTCATAAGAAAGATGAAAGGAAATGGAATGAAAAAGGGAAGAACCCTTTTAATACACATCCGTTCATCGGAAGTCGTTATTAGGTCATTTGGCTATCAAGGCGGTGTTACGGTAATTGCAAACGACAAATCGGCGACCAGGTGTTTTCATGATGACATTGAAGAAAAAATCTTTTTGAAAGTGGTTATATTTATTGGATTTCAAGAAAATTGATTGTGATTATTTATGGTTTTCAGGTAGAAAGTATGAATGACCGTATTGGATTCCATATTTTAGACGTTGTTGTTGTAGCAATGTCCTTGGTGACAGAAAGCATCTCCTGGGCAGAGATAATTGATACATGGTCCAATAGCAGCGCCTGTAATTTCAAATCAGTATGTAGAAAATTATGAAGTCTTACTTTTGTCGAGAGATGGCATAGCTGGAGCAATTCCTTCTGGGACACATTGACCGTAGTAACAAGTATGTCGAGATTGACATTTGTCAGCAATGCATGGTCCGACAGCGCGAGCGAAAATGTCTTCTAAAGTTGTCATGATAAGTTTTAAATCCACAAGTGATAAAAAGTCACTTACCTCTTCTCTGAGCAGCTACCACTGAAATAATAGCCAAGAAAAGAGCGATAAGGGCAATTTTAGAGTTCATTTTAGCGTAAGACATCAGATGATGCCTTAATCGAGACACGATAGCCTTTTTATAGTAACCTCGTTTTGTTTATTTTGATCGGTTTACGAAAACAAGGAAGAGGAGGAACGAGTGCATTGAGTACACAATTAGTGATGGGGGGAGGGGTGAAAACGAGGAGAAAGCTGACGGTATCGTGATTTTTGATAGGGATAAAAGCCTTTGCGCAGACAGTTTTCATTCACAAGTATATATCGTTCTCACATTCCATTAAGAAGTTTTTTTGTTTATTCAAGAAAGGAAACGAACACCCGAATGGTCAAAGCACGTGGGAACCATTTCTGTAGTGAACAACACGCTTGTTCAAATTTCTGTTCCTTGTACGCCACACAAAACAAGATTGAGAACATATTCATTTCAAAAGAACGGGACGGGTATAACAACAAATATTGAGTGAACGGGTCATTTGACTAGTCGAAAATGAGATTGGTTGGAATGAGGATATAAAATATAGAGCAACAATCATATAAATTACTAAAAAATAATAGATGCCTATTCTGCTTTTTGAGATCGTTTTGGTTTTGGAGTGGCAGTTTTGACACTGTAGATGTAAAATGGAATGCACAAAAGAGGTAACCAGTAGTAGATTGAGAACCAGAAGTGATGGACATCCGAAGCGTTTTTGAGCAAGAAACCGGTGGCGAGCATTTCGAATCCACGGCAACGGATTGTGTGAGTATACCTGAAACAATTGTTTGTTCAATGGAATAGCGGAGAGATCAAATATAACTGAATGATTTTCCTTCAAAAACTTTTTGAAAAATCCCATTACTGTTGGACTTTTGAATTATTGAACCACAAAATATCAGCACTTTCCTAAGGATCTTTTTAGTTATGAAAATTTCTTTAAAAATGTTTGAAAAAACTTACAAAATACGGAACCATTGTGGTCTCACACCAGTAGTCGGATCAACTGGAACCAATTTGAAAATGACGTCTTCCAGGATAGCACACATTGCGACAACTCCAAATGACATGAAATATCCAGCATATGTTCCATGCCAAATCGCCGAGACCAGCATTGTCGTCTCAACTCTCATCACCTTCACACGAGAATGAACGTAGAGAGCCAACCATGTCTGAACTGATCTATTCCATGCTTTCATTCCATCACGGAATCCATCGGAGAATTCAACCTGAACATATCCATGTTGAAAAATCTTTCTATCAGAAGTATTGTTCTATCTACTTTTGGAATATCCAAATTGACAATAGCATCACTGCTCATCTCAACATTTTCCTTGTTTTCAAGTTCTCCGAACACCTTAAGGTCACTTGGTCCCACGATAATTTTTGGATTCGATGCAGCTGGGTAAATTCCGATTCCCAGAATAACGCAAATTGATTCGGCGATTGCCCACGCACTGTAAAAAACAGAAGGTCAAGCCTGTGGGTTGTTTTTCAAAACCCAACCTGTACACTCTTGTTTTGAACACAACAAATATGAGAGCAGCGTAGACAAGGCGAGTGAAAAATGAGACCTCCCAAATCGCATCCGAACGGAGGGTCTGAAAAATAATAATTTACTCTCAGATATAACATGATAAAAAGTGAACTCACATCCAATGGGAAGTAGTGATTTGTGATGACGAATACTGGAACCGACCATAAAAGTCGCTGGAATCGAGATTTCACTTCTGGAGTTGGATCCCATGCTTGGAGCACTGGATTCTGAGAGTCGATCAACATTTGGTAGGTGTAGTATGGACCTGAAATAGAAACATTTTGTCATTTTAAATCAGAAACAGAGAACTTGCCAGTGAAAAGACCGCAAAAATGATAGAAATAAGCGAATTTCTCCAGAATAGTTGGAAGTTGGGTCAAATATCGTTTTGCTGGAGCCTCGTCGTTTTTATGGACCCATGCGTCGTTCTCTTCAAAAGTGATACCAATAATCTGAAAGGAAAAGTATTCTGCAGAGTTATCAGTATTTCTACCTCTGACAGATCAATAATAGTGATAAAAATAACGTCGGTCTTATCTTGTTTTGACTGAATACCACGCAATGAACTAGTATTTATAACTAATTCGTTCTTGAATACTACATGTATTTCTATCAACCTTGAGTTCATATTCATTATGCCGTGTAAAATCTTGGCTATATCTTGATGCATTTTTGTCCATTATCATTTTATCTCATACAGGTTCGAGTCGGACCGCATCAGGTATGCTCCTTTTCTAAATACTTACTCTAAGAGTGATGATCAGCTGAATGACATTGGTGTGACTGGCAACTTCGTTCACTGGCAGGAAGTAATGAGCGAATCGGACAAACATCAGGTAGGTAAATGTAGTCAAAAAGACGTAGAAAGGGGTTTGCCTGAAAAAGGATTACGTTTTTGTCGAAAAAACCTATGAAGGACTTACTTTTTGTTGGCAAATTGTTGAATCAACACGGCGATTGCACATATTCCAAGAGAATAGGCGATTTTTGGGCCTGCAAATCACTGTTTTATGCTTTCAATCCGATTTCTGTTGATACCAATGATGAAAAGGGCCATTGTGAATCCTAGAACTCCAGAAGGGATGATATTATTCCCAATCTTGCGTACGTAGCATGAGGCGACAAACGAAAAGAGTAGTAATCCCGTATAAATCCAGTCATCTTTTGACATCAAACCGATTAATTTATCCATTTTAATTACCTGAAACAAGAAAAATTAGGAAAATCCAGAGAAAAGGTAAGAAAAGGTAATTTGTGGCAGAATAGAAAATGAGTGCGGAGTGTGCGTCATCCGTCCGCAAACACGCCAAGCGAGAGGTTGACACATTTCCCGTCTTTATTACTACGAACACTTGGAATGCAGCGCGCCGATGATGAGATCCGAAACGGCCTTGTTCGCAACTTTCATCGCCAAAATGATACAATCACTTAGTAGTCTTTAGTCGTATCTTTTTTTTCGTTGTAATTTTATATCACTTTTTTCTCATATCTTTTCATTCTTTTCTTCTTTTTTGCAGGTAGTATAGTAGGTGTCAAAAGAAAAAATGTATACGGCAGAGGCCCTCGACTGTGAGTTTTTTTTTCATGTTATAAATAACTATAAATAAAATTGAAATTTTCCAGTGATCACGTCGTTGGAGCAGAAGGAATGCGATGATTGTGGGAAGAAAGAAGTTGAATGGGCGTCTGTCAAAAAAGGAACTGTAATTTGTTCGGAATGTTTTTGCTTTCACAGTTATCTTGGTAATTTTTTCCCCGTTCATTTTTAGAAAGGTTATTTTGTCATGTAATGAGATTTGCGTGTCGGCTCGCGCGCACACGTGACCCCTCAACAATCAATAAATAGTACACTCACACAGGCCCATCGGTTAGCTATCTCCGTCATCTGCGCAAGAGTGCTTGGGATGAGGAACACATTCGTCTCGTTCACGCTCTCAACACGTGGGTTTTGCCTAGGAGAGATAGACGGAAAACAGAGAATTGATATTTAGATCGAATACGAATATGATTTGGGAACATGCATTGTATGAAGGATCAACCAAATGTCAGAAACCATTGCCACAGTAAGAAGAACAAGAGAAATTTGTTATGAATTATAGTTTTTGTAGAGATCCATCGCATATCAAAGAACAGTTTGTAAAGGAAAAATATGAAAAGATGACGTTTCAACCCAAAAGAGGGAAGGATGAAGATTTGGAGAATAGTTTGAACAATCAACTCATCGCGTGTGTTCGAAGTGATTATGCACATCTTTCATTGAGGTAACAGCAGTTCAACGATGGAATTCGCATAGAAATAAAATCTCTTTTTTCAGACTAATCGCTCTTGGAGCAGATGTCAACTTCGCCGATCCACAAACTGGTGATACTGCTCTTCATGTTGCTGCCAGAGAAGGAAACTCAAATCAAATTGAACTTCTTTTTCTCTATGGAGCCGATATCATGGCACAAAACAAAGATGGACTTTTTCCATATCTTGTTGCAAAAGATGCAGGACATGTTAGTTTTCCCCCTCTCCTTAATCAAAAAATGGAGATTTTTCCAGGCTCATCTCTCTCAACGAATCTATGAATTCTTCTTCTACGTCTTTGACCGATTCTCGTTCTTCATGTGCAATAGAAAAGCTGACCACAGAAACAATCAGGATTTCTTCATCCCAGAAGTCACTGAAAAGCAGTTTCTCACTAAAACAAAAGATTCAAGATCAGCTATCTCAGCTCTTCCAAAAGGTCAATTCTTCGATCTTTGTGAAGATGCATTTGATGAAACAGTTCGTAGAGAGAACGAAGTTAACTGGAGTATGACTAAATGGGCAAAAACTGCCAAAGGACCAACTAACCTTTTCTTGCCGGTAAAATTCAAGTCTAAAATGATAAGGTTAATTATATTTTTTCAGTCAACTACACAAATGTCCGCTGCTCGTAATCAAAGAAGACAAAAACTTGCCAAATTCACCCCAATCCAGTTCACAATTCTACTTATCGACCTCATCAAGGACCAAAAACGCAGAATCACTGGAGACAATCCACTTCCACCACAAGAAATGCCAAAATCAACCAGAAAATCTAATGATACTCCTTTGAGAATCATGAAGTGAGTAACTAGCATGAAATTTCATCATCATAGTGTATTACAGGAGAAGTGAGTATGCTGATTATGATGAAGTTGCTGGAATCTCTTGTTCTCCAATTTCCGGTTGCATGCCCAATTCTCAATCAAACACTTTGGACGAATCAAACAGTCGTGTTTGGGATGAACTCTTGGAAATGAAGGAGAGATTAGTGAATGCTGAGAACATGGTTCTGACAGTCACAAAACAAAATGAAGATCTCACAAAGTAAGTGATAACCACTTTCATCGCTTGTACTATGCATAAACATTTCAGATTGGTGCATAGTATTCAAGCGCAAAACATCAATTTGAACTCCGAGCTTATCTCCCTTCGTGACGATTTGTACAACTTGAAAAGAACAAACATGACAAGAAGAATGCCATCACCATTGGCTATCGTTGAAACACCGGAGAGAGTGCTTCCACCACCCGGTATTCAACAGAGCTTCTCGAGAAGGTATGCGTTTCGTAATTTTATTGATTCATTGGGTTAACGTATTTTCATATAGCAATTCGCATTTAAGCAATCCGCTCGCCATTTTTATTACGCTAATTAAACTCATTTTAATCATTATGTTGAATACTAGCTGGTATAGCTGTCGGGTCACTTTGCACTATACGATTTTTAGAAGAACACTCAATTTCTTGATTAGAACAACTTTCGCACATTTTATCAAGTCATGAAAATGATTTTTTTTATAAATACTGACCTTTCATCCGTAATCCATCAATACTTGTTTTAAGGGATAGCGAAGACAGAATCGACGGAGGAGGTGCACGTTGGAGATCGAACTCAAGTGACCGTAGGAATTCAAACGATCACAAACTGGAGAAAAAAGTGGAAAGACGACAAGACTCCATGATGGAAAGCTCTTCTTCCCTCTCTCGCTCATCACAAAACCCTGGGTCATTGAACAGAGAAGGTAGGATTAACTTCTTTCCTTCTTTCCAACAACTCATTTTCTGTTTCAGAAGTGAAGAATAGAGTGATTCAACAAAGCGAGAAAATCACGCGTCACATCAAAACCCTTCTCCAACACGGACATAATGGAAATTTGGACATGAACGCCAGTCACGGTGCTCACGAGGTATAATAACCCCCGTTTTGAGAGAAAACAAGTACAAGAAGGTGAAATTATTGCAGATTGCGTGCGCCATCAACAGTCTTATCGCCATCCTGTTGCCCTACGTGAGACATGAAAAAATCGATTCGCTGACAGATGCAGTAGTTGTAAGTAAAAAGTTCAAGTTTTAATTTGGACTGCGATGCGTATAAATATAGAATTCATTGGTGAATCCCGTGATTCCCAACTTTTGAAAAAAAAATCAGCAAACTATCAGTTCAAAATTTCAATGCATGCACTTTTCAAACGAGCCACATGTGTACTTTTATTAACACCAAATCTCAAACTATAATATTTAGTTTTCTGGTTACCAATCCTCCCTATTTTCAGCTCCTCAACGCAAAATGTAACAGTCCTCTTCTGAACCCAATGGATATTGTAGATGCCGCGCAAACGATCGCTGAAAAACTTCGTCTCATCATTATGGAGTTTTGCTGAACGCTTCTCAATATAGTTTTTTCTTAATTTTTTTCTAGCTATCATCCTTGTTTGATTATTCAGTTGTTTGCACCTTGCTCAAATGTTTCCTAATTTTATTAAAAGTAATATTTATCGAATTCGACCCCTTCTCCATTTTGAAATTCTCATTTGTTGGCATATTTCATGACCTTTTCCTCTCACCCATTTCCTTTTCGGAACAACTCTTAAACATAATATATTTGAAACAACAAAAATTTCGTTTTACAGACGTCACGTAGTCAATTTCTGATGAGAAAAAGACAAGCGTGAACGTGATATATAGGATAAGAAGGCTTTATTGTTATCAAAAAATGATCAATGTACATGACACGTTAAGGAAATAAGGTATCAAAGTAGAAATAAAGCACATGGAGCGTTAGTGACTAAAGTAACTTTTCTGATGACTATACTTAGAGCTGGTAAAGCATGGTCAAAGATTAAAGGAAAAGGCTGTTAGTTTTCTTTTTGAAGTGGTGTATAGTTCAAAGGTAAAAAATCAAAATTGCACACAGTGGCCTCGTTGTTCTTCGTATCATTACAGATTACCTCTTTCCTACCACTGACAACCACTCTCTTCTGTTTCGACAGCTCTCGTTTTCCATGGAATCATCTTTTTTCTCTTTTTTTTCTGGACACTGATAAGGAAGGGTTGATAATGTCGGTGTTAAGGGTGTTAAGGAAAAACTGAAGGGAAAGCGAGCACTGAGCAAAGCAATTAAATTTTAGGAGTCGACGACAGGCATAGGTGTGCGATCTCACAGTTTAGTCGAGAGATTGATCACAGTCAAACGTTTTTGATGGAAGGCGAAGGCGAGTAACGCCAGAAAAAAGTCATAAAGGTGAATATGCAAAGAAGGAAAAGCGGTGATAAGAAACAGAGCGCTGTTGAAACTCATTTGCCTTTTTTTCTTCTCTGTTTGCTGCAATTTTTCTTGTCTCACACATCGTCAACTGGTACACTCTCGACTTTCGATTTCATTTTCTGAGAAATTATGGCTATTGAAAGAGCCACTCGGCCGAATGGTCGTCGTGCACGACCTCCTGGACAACGGAGAGCAGTAGTATTTGATGATACTCCAGCACCGTCTGAATGGAAAAATATTTGGGTCGCGTTTTTCGGATTTTATATTTTATTTGCAGAAACTGGCGTCAGGCAGGTGAGATTTCATTGAATTTAAAGTTTTTGGTTCAGAATACAATAGTATGACAGGAAAAACCATATTATTCTATACTATCGTCATATTCATTCTCTTATGAACTATGATGAATGTACTTTGTCTGGTCTTTTTTGAACTCTTTATCTGTTTTGAATTTTAATTTTAAGAAATCGATTCAAGGAGTTAGATCGATCAATTGTTGTTTGAATATGGAATTTTGAAAAGAAAACAAAATTGTTGCATTATTATTAAGATCTGATTCACATGAATTTAAGAGGTAGCAAACTTATCAAAACACATTTTTTCAGGTTATGAATGGTTTTGTTGATCCTGTTATTAAAACCTACAATTGCACAAAAGATGAAGCAGATACAGCTGTTTTGGTGGTACCAATGGCTTCCAGTCTTATTCTTGGTAAAGTTTTGTTTCACTTGTTAAATACGCTATTCGTTCTTTTCAGGACCGTTCTGTTCAATATTTTACCAACGAACAGGAGCCAGAATCAGTATTATTGTGGGAGCAGTGTTAACTGGTGGAAGTTTTGTTGTCGGACCATTTTGTAAATCTATCTACTTGCTGATGCTGGATACATTTGGAATGGGTGAGCAATTACAAAAAATACAAAAATTGTGGTGATAACTTTTTAAAAATCTTAGGAATTGGATGCGGTTTGATGAGGAATTCAATCATTTCAATTCAATGTGAATATTTCAAAAAGAAAAGAAACACAGTGATGGCCGGTATTTCGATTGGACCAGGATTAGGTATCTTTGTTTTACCAAAAACACTGAAGTGGATAATGGTCTATGTAAGTCATAGGGTTTAGCAGAATTCTGATAAAATATGTTTTTAGTACAACAGCTGGGGACCCGCGTGGTGGTTCTTGTCATCTTTTTATGTTGTTTCTGCGATCATGGCTTTGTTCATCACTAAGAAACCATCTGAGCAGACTAGCACGTTTTCATTCAGTTCAGCCATCAAAGTAAGTTTTAAAATAATTGTACAAGTGAAAAATTTTTTTCTAGGTCTGCAAAAGAGTTGAATTCGATCTTCATCTAATTGCGTGCTTTTTTGCATCTTCTGTCACATTCATTTATTTGGCGAATATTTTGATTCTTATGGACGCTGAGAAAATTGAAGAGTCAGTTACCCAAAAAAAGATTCATTTTAAAAGTGATTTTTCCAGCAAAGAAGGAATTTACGGGTTTCAAGGATTGGCAAGTATAGCTGGAAAGTTTGTATTAGCATTTGTGATGAATTTGAATATTGTAAGCTTTTAATTCAACAATTTCTTTAAACCTATATGTGAACTTGTGTTACCTAATCAGTAGTTTAGTTTCTAAAATATATTTCAGGTGCATAATGGTATAATAATGATAATCAGTTACGTGATTGCTCAATTATCACTTTCTTCTGCCGCGTTTTGCTACAAATTCTGGCAGTTCAGGATACAAAACGCTTTTGCCGGAATTGGAATCGGTATGTTTTGAAGTATTTATTGAGCAATATTCAGTTTTCTTCCAGGACTCTTTCAAGCTTGTCTTGCCCCATTTTTGGTTGCCATAGTGGGACCATCCCAACTTGCTTATGCGCTCGGGTTCACCAATTTAATCAACGGAATTTCAATTATTTCTGGAGTTTGGATTTCTGGTTTTGCAAGTAAAGGAACGTCTGGTGAAGACGCGAGAAGCGCATTTTTCATTTCTATTTGGCTTGGAGTAGCTGCAATCGTTATGTCACTTGTTACCTCATTCCTTCTTATGGCAAGAGAAAAACACAAGAGAAAGCCGTCGATGAAGCAAATGAAGCACTCTTCTGAATTAAATACTCTTACCAACATCACTTCTGTGGAGAACTCATAAGTACATGTAATCCACTTAGCCTTCTGTCCAACTATCTTATCATCTCTGGTTTTCCAGATCACATCGTCACGAGCAGCCACTTTCACCCTCAATTCGTATCGTATCATGCATTTCTTATCAATCGATGATGTTAGAGCACGCGTTCAAAGTTAAAAAGTCACCGGCAAAATAGATTCAAGTAGGAGAAAAAGTTCCTACTTGATTTTGATTTCGATTCCCAATTGACGTCATATATACCATCTTCTGTCTCATTTATTTCTGATAATGTTGAAGTATGAGCGTCAATTGTAATGTACAAAGTTGTAAAATATGATTATGATAACTGATCGGGAAAAAAAAACTAGAAGAAAAAAAAAGTCGAAAACGTGCCGGAAGTAAAATGAAAGTACACATCATAATCAAAAGCATTTTGAGCACGCAGAAGTCAGAAAACAGAAAATACAGTCATGTGTTTGTTATCAATAATTGAGACAAAAGACAATGCTGACAATGCTCATTACATCTCATTGTCTTTCTTTTCTTCCCAAACAGTTATCCTTTTTATGTTTTACTTTTACATTTCTCTTTTATGTGGTAATACCTGTATCTTTGGTGTTTTTTTTTGGGCAGACTCGTAAACCAATTGATAAGTCATAATCATTCCGGCCCCTTTTCTCTTTATTACTCCTGTTTTTTCTCATTTTTTTCTGTCATCCTGATCTAATCATTACCATTGTCTCCCTTAATATTGACATTATGTCTTTCTCTTTCTATACCATTCCCATCCATCTTATCATTTGTATTTTTGTGTTCTTTCGATCTCAAATGGTGTGCATTGAGAATAAAGTTATTGATTGATCTGGAATAAAGGTCATATGATAAGACAAGACATTACTGTGTGTACGTACTATTGGTTTTGAATTTGTTTGTTTAGAATATGAACTAACAGAATAGGAAATTTTTCGCGGATCCAAGAAATTGATGATAAGAACGAAAACAATTAAAACAAAAAAAAAATGAAATGAAATTTTTTGAGTATCACATAAAAATTTGAAAAAAGTCTGAATGATAGGGAGATTAGAATCATGAGATTCGATGTGCCAATTGAAATCATCATGTGAACCTGAACTATGTAAGAATAATAACCCGGAGTTAGTTGATAGAGACACTGTACTCTTAACACAGTTCTGAGTTTTGATTGAATTCAATTTTGATAAGCTTGTCGCGACTCTTCACCCTTTTTCAAACCCCCGTTTACTTCGTAACTACATTATTTTTTCAGATAATTTTGTTTTCTTGTTGAAAATGTTTGGTTATGTTGTTGTTAATGAACAAAATTCCATTGTTTTTCTTGACGGAAATGATGAATTTAAAGTGAGTTTTTTGATGTGTGGTTATAAATGAAAGATTAAATTCAGGCAAATTTTCAAAGTTTAATACATACTGAGATTACTAGTAAGAAATCTGAATTGGATTCTGCATCCAGTGGTGTCGGAAGTTCCACATGTACAGAAGGTAAACCATTTCCAATTAGAAACAACTAAATTTTATTTTTCAGAACCTGAATCATCTGTGGTGTCACTTAAAAAAGCAGTCAACAATATTGTTTTTGATTCTTCTGAAATTTCGCATATCCTACTGCCGCTCATCCTTCTATATCGATCCACTAGTGAAAAGACAAAAGATCCAATCGACCAAATGTCGTCACCGTTTGGGACGATATCGATTTCGAAATTCTACCACAACTATCTTGTGTTGGTGTTTGCCAAAGAGTGAGTTATCATAAACATTTTAAAACTCCCGCCGAGTTCATAATGTTTTAGTGATCGAAAACGACTGGAAATTTCACAAACAGTTGAACACACTATAGCGACATTGTTCGGACCGTTGATCGCATTTTGTCATACAGATCTCACAACAGTCAAAAAACCAAAAGAACATCTTGCCGCAGTTTTAACAAAGAAGTTGACAGTTAGTCCAAAAGGTAGGTTATATCGAGGAAATCTATGAAGAATTCGTATTTTACAGCATTCATCGATATACGAAGGAAATTGTTTTATTCTGAAAAAATAGCGAAGTTGAGAGAGTCCTTCCAGAAAATTTCTTCTCAGTTAAATGTTTTTGTTGGTAATAACAGGTAATCCTTGTAAACATTAGTTTTGATCTATCAAGGTTCTTCAGATGTTTGTTATTGTGCCATGGTGACATCATTGCTACCTATAACTCTGTTGAAGGTAACGATGATGTGTTGAAGGGACTCAACTCTAATGATCTTCTTAACATTGTGTCTAACTCTTCGAAATGTGATGCAACCAATCGAATTGAGCAGGTTTGTGAAGTTTGTATCTGTCAATCATAAAATGTTCTCTGTTTTAGTTCTGGCTGCGATCGACGACTGGCCTTATACCATATTATGTCAATGTTATCAGTGCGACCATATTCAAAAATATGACATTAGTCTGTCTGGTCGAATCATCAGAAAACACATTAATTAGATACTTGTACCTTTTCTCAAAACAACTCGATCAGTTAAGAATCAGTGGAGATTTGAATAAGTGAGATAATACACAAAGGACTATTTAACATATTTCACTTACAGAGATTTGAAAGAAGTTCGAAAGACCATAAATGACATTCACATTTTACTTCTCAATAGAAAACCACTCCCAGAGACGTATTGTGCTGCTTTTATGAGAAATCCAATTAGAGCATCTTCATTTTTCAAAGTAAGTTGACGAGAGAAGAGGAAAGGTCATTATAGATAAAACTGAACATGACGTTGTTTGATTAGAAAGCAAACTGGAAACATTCCAAAGAACTGAAAAGACAGTCACGTAGAAAGAATTTTAATTTTTAGTCTATCTGGAATCAAATTGAAACCGAAGTCCTCCAAATTAATCGGGACTCTATAACACCAAAACCAAGATCGGAATCAAGATTTTCCATAAGTTCGTGGAGAAGTGCCCTGTCAACAATGTCAATGAATACTTCAGTTTTTTCAAAGATAACTATGAATGAGAAGGTAAATTGAATTATCGATTACATACAATCATCCAATTATTCAGACTATGACGCAGAAAATGGATATATTATTATCTTACGGCAAGAAACAAATTAACTCATTGATACAAGAACTGTGTTCAATAAGTATAGTGAATTCACGTATAACAACTTTACCACTTTTTAACCAGTGTTTGGAAAAAATTGTGAAGCCTAATTCAGTTAAAGCTGTTGAATCACTTGAAATAGGTAGTTTTATAATAATAATAAGGATTCACAATATAACTTTGAATTTTAGGTTCAAACAACCAAGAAGAAAAGCTAACACGATTCTTGAAACCTTCGGAATTCTTCTTAGAAATGTATGCTTATAGAATACAATTCGATGATGTTCAAAAAGAAATTACTTATATTTCTGGTAAGTTTCCTTCTCTTCTCAACGCCGTTATAATAATGTCTTTTTATTTTAGAAGAGTACAAAAGCAATGTCAATTGGATAAGACAACTAAAAGGTGCAAATCGCTTCAGCTGTGACTATCTTAGTTCGTCTGGAGAAAAATTCATGATTTACCACGTAAGATTTTTCTTCCAAATATAATTCATGAAAAATACATTTAGATGACCTTCCCGAGTTCAAATCAAAAAGGATCATCTCTAGAATGCCGGTCGACAATCAAAATGACAGCAGTGTTCCCGGAATATATGAATAAAAATTTGGCAGAAAAGCAGACGAATAAATTGTTAGAATGTGTTTTAAAGCAATTGAAATAAATTTTATTTGATAGTAATTTTTCTGAGCAGAGCATCGAAATGATGAGATAGGGGAATATGAATGACATAATCAAGTGAGCACATAAAAGTGTATATACAGTATCGTTCAAAAGTTTATAGAAAAAAGTATTTTTCAGTTGATTTTCGGCCATTTTGGCCATTTTCAGGGGTCTGGAGCTCGGCTCTCAAGTTTCCGATCATTCTGAACATTTTTGGGGGTATAAAACAAACCTAAATTAACAACTTTGCATTTACAGAATTTCTTGAAAATGCCTAGTTTTTCATCAATTTCGCGTTTTCTGACGCATACAGTACCGTTCAAAAGTTTATAGAAAAAAGTATTTTCCAGTTGATTTTCGCCCATTTTGGCCATTTTCAGGGGTCTGGAGCTCGGCTCTCAAGTTTCCGATCACTCTGAAAATTTTTGTGGGTATAGAACAAACCTAAATTAACAACTTTGCATTCACAGAATTTTTTGAAAATGTCTAGTTTTTCAGCTATGCGGCGTTTTCTGACGCATACCCCTTTTTCGGTCGTTTTTGGCCGTTTTTGCACTGAAAACGTGAAAAAAACAGGTCTGTCTCAGAAAACGCCGCATAGCTGAAAAACTAGGCATTTTCAAAAAATTCTGTGAATGCAAAGTTGTTAATTTAGGTTTGTTTTATACCCACAAAAATTTTCAGAGTGATCGGAAACTTGAGAGCCGAGCGTCAGACGCCTGAAAATGGCCAAAATGGCCGAAAATCAACTGAAAAACACTTTTTTCTATAAACTTTTGAACGGTACTGTACCTCTTTTTCGGCCTTTTTTGGCCATTTTTGCACTGAAAACGTGAAAAAAAGAGGTTTGTTCCAGAACTCGCCGCATAGCTGAAAAACTAGGCATTTTCAAAAAATTCTGTGAATGCAAAGTTGTTAATTTAGGTTTGTTTTATACCCCCAAAAATTTTCAGAGTGATCGGAAGCATGAGATCCGAGCTCCAGCTGCCTGAAAATGGCCAAAATGGCCGAAAATCAACTGAAAAATACTTTTTTCTATAAACTTTTGAACGGTACTGTACATGAATGAGATCTGAGAGTAGCTGAGTTTTAAGCAGAGATACGATTCAAAAACAGAAAAGATGGTGGTGGGTCATAGTTACTCTCCAATTCAGTCAGGAAATCACGTGTTTTTTCTTTTGACAGGCCAACTTTGAGATTCATAAATTTCTGAAAATGGATATCATTAGCAGCTATGAACAAATGTTAAAAGTTACTGATTTATTTTTGGTTTCTGCAATAGTAGACAATTTGACGACACAATCGTTAATACTAATTCGCTCTTTTCTATTTGATTTCAAACATTCGTGGATCAAATCATTTCTGAAATAATTGAAAATTGATTATGACACCATTCCTATTCTTACATATTATTTGGACAGTAATGCGGTTGTTTGGGATTTGATTGTTTGACTGGTTCAAGTGGTTTCATAAAACTAAACATTTCCAGAAGAAGAAGACCAAAGCAATAGACTTCTGTCTGGAATTATAATAACTGAATTTTTTATAAATGAAATGAATTATAGACCTCGTAATAGTATGCTCCTTTTTTGCATTCTTCTGGATACATTGAAGGAATATCTTTATTCTGTCTGTTTCGAAGTTTTACCATGAAGAATTTGAAAAGATTCGTTCCGAAATTGCCATCTTGAGATTCGCCTTTTTCGGCACGTTCGAAATCACTCAGTTTACAGTATAATTCATTTGTGATCAGAACGTTTCTCATGGCAACGTCCCTGTGTGTTATCTGAACAGAAATTATTCATTAAAAAATCATTTTCAAAAACAAGTACCCCAGCTTCTTTTAAGTATTGTAAGGCACGTGCTATTTGCCATCCAAACGAAATCATATCAAATATCGATATAGTCAAATTTTGTTCCAAATCGTCCTGAATTCTCGAAGTTTCTTTAAAACTCAAATTGCTTTGCTAACCTTTCCAAGAAACACATCAGGATCTTCAGACGGGCATCCCGGATAGAACTTCCCCATGTAATTTTCCAGACTAGTTTTCTCGTAATATACTAGTACAAGGTTCCTCATTTTTGATGAGAAGAATCCACTGAAATTTTTGTATGAATTTTCTTATGAAAAATAACGTTTTTTTCTGGAATTACTTGTTTTGTGTGCATTTTGCTGTTCCATAGGTTGTTATTATATTTTCATGATGCAGTACTTCTAACATTTTCATTTCTTTTTTGCACTGCCATGCGTATTGTGAATCTGAAAATTAACTTTATAAAAGTAAAGAAAACTATTTGTATCCACCCACACTTAATAATTACTGGTTTTCCGGATTTGACATATTTAGTCTTGTAAATTTTCGACGAGTTTCCTTCAGCGATTTTTTCTTTCTGAAAAACAAACTCATGTAGCTGTAATGATATGATTCACTTACTTCTGACAATGACAAATTATGCTCATTGAATTTTTTAAACGCCGGCCTGAAAATGAAAAAATCACTTAAAAGTTGATGCAAAAAGTTAAAACTAACAAAAGAACATAATTCCAGCTCGTAACTTTGTACGCTATTAGAGCTATCACCAGAACAATAATTCCGAATCCAAATAAAAATTTCAACGTCGAGGTGACCTGAAAATTAATTTTCCTATGATGTTGAATAAAGTTACTTACCGGAAAATCTTCTCCTGAATAATAAGCAATTGCTTCAACTTCTCCGTTTCTTATAAAAACACAACTGTATTCTTTTGAATAAACGTCCAAGTTTTTAGATAATGATGCGGTGTAAACCATTTTACTTTTCGAATTTTGTCGAATAGTCAGCTAAAATAGATTTCTCTCACATCAAAATTATTGAAAGAAAGTACTTACTTCGGGACATTCAGAGGTATTTGGACACACGAGAATTGTTTTCATTTTGGCGTCATCTGGGATTTCTCCTTCAGTTATACATTGTATTTCATATTTAATAGTAAATGGTATAACCAGCATCTTGAATTGTACATCATTTTTGTAGGTATTTTGATTCGAATAATGTGAGAAACTGATTTTTTCTTTGTCATGTTCACACTGGTAAAATGTACGATTCGAAAATTTTTTGGAGTCCATCAAGAAACCATTTCTGAATTATGAAACTTGTAAAAATTAATTTTGAAATTACTTACAATGGATCATAAGGAACATCAATTCGTTTCTCACTGTCTCGCAAATGAACATTTTCAGAATAATATCCACCTAAACACTTCAATAGAAATGAGGAATCGTTGCGATTAACGATTTCAGTCGTGGTGAAGAATGAGTTCTTTTCTGAAGTAATAATTTAGTCAGATGGTCCTAAAGTAACTGATATACCTTGAACAAACAAATTAAATTTCAAGTAATCTTTTGAAAATCTTCTACAATTTACGTAATTCTGACCCTTCTGAAAAAATTAACTGATTACGAAATTTGAACTCAATTTAATACTTCGACAATGATTGTGTGAGGGTCATTTGAATCCGTTTTAAGTCTATTCAAATAATATCCGTTCTTGAAAATGACACACTTGATTTCTTTAAAAAGTTTAGTTAGTTATAGACCAAGAATAAAGGAGTTTACCTCTGTCACATGACTCGCTTGTAATCAATCGTAAATAATCATCAACAATTGTATTCAAATAATATTCTCCATGACTTGTTTTCTAAATAAAATTTCATTTTCTAGATAATTTATCAATTCAAACACCCCCTTACGTTCAATTTAATTGGTACGTTTCCGAGCCGAATACTCAAACAGGACGAGTAATCCTGATTTAATGAATGCAACTGAGCCAAGCCATGATCCAGTTTTGATAAGCCAAGTGCGAGACTTTCAAATAAACTAAGCAATACGAAAACAAAAATATATTGCATGAAATCCATACACACAGAGTATTGGTTAAAGAGACGTGATGGTAAGGAAATGATAAAGTTATTTGCTCAACAGACCCAGCCAGTGATAAAATTTGACATTGTTGCGTGAAAGAATTTTGTTTTTCGGTGCATTCTTAACTTCTTTTAATGATGTATTCTAATTTTCATTTTACTTTTATCAGTTCTTCCGCGACTAGAATCATTTACAAATGATCTCTAACTTTTATTTCCGGTTAATTAGTTAATCTTCAATTTGATTTTATTTTCGAATGTAAATTATTTTAGACTAATTTTGTTTATTTTGTTGTTTGTGTTTCCTTCCCATGGTTTCTGCCGATCTCCCCTTTAAATTTTTTTAGACAAACACTCAAATAAAACTACAACCACCGCATCACTACAGAAATAATATCCATATGTAAATTATCAAACGGTTCAGCTACGAATTCAAAATTGGATTTGATTCATTCGGCTTTATCATCTACTCTTTAAGAGACAATCTCTGAGTTTATCGAGTATTAGCCCGTAGGCGATGTCACACATCGGTCAAACTGTTAGGATTCATCTGATATTCAGTGTATGGATACCTTATGGTAGTCTCATAACAAATCCACTTTATTTATCCGGATTCCTCCTTCCACAGGGGAGGTGACGTCATCTGAAGGCAAAAAGTCAAAATCGTCAGTTTTGAAGATAGAGTCCTAATCTCTTCAGAAATGAATTAAGGGCACTTTAGTGACTATTTTTGTAGTACATGACTTGATTCCATCTATTTCCGTTCTCGCGAAAAAATCACTTTTTCACCTCAATTTTCAGTATATCGAGTGTCTTGAAAAATTTTAGTACTTTTGTCCGACGAGACATGTCGGTATTATGAAACTTCATGTTAGTATACATCAGAAAAAAAATGGGGAAAAGTTTGGCTAGGGGTGCGCAATACAATATTTTTCATCATCTTCTTGGCTTACCATAGAAAATTAAATCGGTAAAAAAATTTCTCGTTTTAAATCAAAAAATTCCAACTCTTTTTCAAAAACGTGACACATGATACCTGAAACTTGTATGTGTTGTTTCAGGTTAATCATTTGAAGATTCGAAATTTTTTCTAATGATGTAGGAAGCAAAGAAATTACCTGCTAAATTTCTACGTAACTAAGAGAGACTATTGCGTTTTAGAGAGTAATTCAACTTTTGGAGCATGATTTGAGTCATTTTGAACTAAATCAGACACTTTCTAAAAATTTTCAAAAAAAAAAAAATTTTTCGAAATTTTCATGGGGGGTACCACATGAAAAATTTTGAAATTTGTCAAAAATTGAAAATTTGTGGAAACTGTGCGAATATCTTTTTTAAGTGCCAAAAAGTCAAAAAAATTTGTTCAGTCCGTTCAAAATGATTTTAAAATGATATTTTTCCGAAATGATATGAATGTCATTAGAATCATTATCTCTCCGGAAATCATATAAAATCTCGAAGAAAAACGTTGAACTGTTTTCTAAAACTTCCCAAAAAGAAAAATAACTTTATTTTAAATGTTTTTTAACATTGGTTGTAATTTCGTCAGTGAAAAATTTTCGTACCACATATGTGTATCTTATGGTTCTAGTACGAATAAATAAGATGATGAAAAATATTGTATTGCGCACCCCTAGCCAAACTTTTCCCTATTTTTTTCTGATGTATACTAGCATGAAGTTTCACCTCCTCCATGGAAGGGAGAATCAGGATAAATAAAGTGGATTTGTTCTGAGACTATCATAAGGTAATCATACACTGAATATCAAATGATTCCTAACAGTTTGGCCGATGTGTGACATCGCCTTCTCGATGATTTCAGAGATCGTCTCTTAATACTTTGATTTTGATTAAGTACATAATAAATTGATATAACGTAAATACTGTAATAAAAGCACACTTTTAATAGAAGCACGCCCTCCAATAAAAACACACTCTTCAATAGAAGCACATCCAGGGCTTGTGGTGTTGCGTCTTAAAGAGCAGAAAATACTTTAATTATCGCTAAAGTTTTCCGCCTGAACCCGTAAAATTATTCTCGATCACTGAAATCCGGGCCCTTACAAGTTTTTGAAAGCTTTTTCCATAAAATTTCGATGTGCCATTTTTCAAAAATCACAGTTGAAAAATAGAAGCACATCCTCTAGTAGAAGCACCTTTAATAAAAGCACACCACGAGGGGACCTTTGAAAAATAGAAGCACATGTGCTTCTATTACAGTATTATATGTAGAACAGCATTGTTTCGTTGAAAGTTTTATTCAAGTTTTATAGAAATTAAACTAGCAATTGATAAAATAAAGACGCGACTAAAACGTTATGTAAAACATAAGTAAGACAAGTGAAGCCAAAAACGCCGCTCTTTTCAAACGCTCTTTTCGTTTTTTAAGAAATTCCAATGTTATCCCAGTCTCCTCTGGTCCAAGTCAACTTAAAAGTGCTACCATCATTCAGGTTTTGTCAAAAGCTGAAAACAAATTTTGGACCAATCAGTTCTAATATGTTGGTTCTTTGCTTCCAATGCATCATGCATTTTGTTTCAAAAGTTTCCAATGCGAGAAGGTCAACATGTTTCTGAAGTTATGAGAATGTTGGATAGGCTGATCAACACCGTTAACTTCAAATTTGGATTGGTACAATTTGTTTATCTAGTGGGAATGTAGACATCCGTGGATGGTTCCACAACTTTCAGCTTTCGTTCCATTCATTTTTCAGACTCTCAATGGTGACGAAAGAACCCTTGCAAACAATAAATTCATTATTTCCATGAAAATCGTGTTTCTCACCAATTGCACATGTGCAATTAAAGGTTAAAGATTAATGAAAACGGTGTTTGGATAACATTGTTAACTGTTTAGGTGGTTACTGGTGTATACTGAAAAACTTCTATAATATGTTTCAAATCAAAGTTCTGTTTTCAAAATATCGGTCATCGAAAATAGCGTTCTTATGATTTTTCAAGGTATAGAACATTCCATGATGTATTCCATGATGTATTAAAAAATCAGAATTTAATCGTCTGCAGTTAGGTTGTAAATGTCTAATAAAAAATATGAAGATAAAAAAAACCTCGTTTTTCAGTGCACCCAAGTTTTCACTCATTTTTCAGAAGTCGACTTTTTTTCTCTTTCATTTTCACTCATAATTTATTAAAACTGATAATATTGACAAGTGCCAATCAAACAGTAATAGATGATGTTCCATTATTTGTTTTCAGTTTTATTAATTACTCCTTCAATTCGGAATTCAAAGTACACTAGGAGATGATAACGGCGTCTAATTTCATAATCATGCGATTAACAGGTGACATCTCCCTTCACGCTCCGCCCCTTTTTTCTAGCTCCTTAAGATATTTCGAGGTAATCTTTCTTCATTCTTTCATTTCTTCTTCATTCTCCCAGTTGTCAGAATGATATCTCTCCAACTATTGGCTTCCTTTATTTTCACAACTACTATTTTATTAGCTTTGTTTAAGAAAAACTGGGGTGAGTGTGTGTAAGTGATAGATATTTTTTGCTGCGGAAGTTATTTTGATATCTCTTCTTTTCTCTCAGTTGTACATCAGCTGGTCTAAATTTTTTACGCTCGAAGAAAAAAAAGATGATAGAGAACGAAGTACAAGGAAGATTTCAAAAAAAAATCTCCTCATTTCGATCGGATGATCTGATATTTTTAGGATGGATTCCTATGATTCTCGTGAGGATATTGGAGGAAGTTCTTGGAAGTCTTGTTGGATGGAAGAAAGAACGGGAAAATTGTAAAAGAGCTAAACATAAGACTTTCTTAACAATAGATCACGTTAGGAACAGTACGTGCTCAAATCCATTCGAAGCTTCAGCAGAGCTTACTTGTTTGGGAATTCAGTCAATTTTACAGGTTAGTTTTTTAGTTGATTCATTCTTTTCTTATTAACCCCCGTTGTATTATAGGACGATTTGACACGACCATTTGAAATAGAGGAAGAGGAAGCATCACTGTTACATTTTCCAAAAGAAAAATTGAACCTACCATTTTATATTTGTGGCTTAGGATTTCGATGGGGATTTTTGTTCCCATTGAGAATATGCCTCTTGATTTTCACTTTGATATTCCTCACAATTTCTTCTGGATTGTGTGTGATGATTGATGCGAAGAAAAAATATTGTGAGTTTATTGAGAATTGAGTGATTGACACCGATTCATTTAAGTTCGTTATTGTGGAATCACGTTTGCAAAACTGTTCAATATGTCTACCGGCCTTCTTGTCAATTTTCACGATAAGAAAAATCGTCCTCGATTCCCAGGTAATCAGTTTCCCGAATTTTGACAGTTTAATGACCTGTACTTACAGGAGTGGCAGTCGCAAACCATTTGAGCGCCAACGATGTGATGACAATTTACTCGGGGTGTGATTATGATGGAGTTGGGTATACTGTAACTGGTCAATCACATGGTGGAATTGTAAAGTATTTGTATAAATATGGAGGAAAACTTACTCCACTTTTATTGGTTAACCGTGAATGCGACAAAAACCGAAATGCACTTCATAAAGCAATTGTGGAGCATTCAAAGAGCAAAGATGAGGATGCATATCCAGTTCTTTTGTTTCCAGAAGGATACTGTTCCAATAACAAGTCGGTTTTGCAGTTTAGGAAAGCAATTTTTGATGGGCAAACTACAATTTATCCAATGGCCATGAAACAGAATTCCAGGTTGGACTTCTATTTATAATTTCATAACAAAAAATGATAATTTTTCAAGGTTTGGTGATGCTTTTTGGCATGAACATACTTTCTTACCGTATCTGGTAAGAATTATGACATCTTGGTGCACAATTATTGATATTTATTATCTACCACCAATGTACAAAAAAACTTCTGGTAGGTTAACACTTTCTCTTTTTTTACAATACCTTGTGACCTTTTCAGAAACCGAAGAACAATTCGCCAAACGTGTTCAGAATGTGATTGCGGCGAAAATATCAGTAGATGCATTGCCCTATGATGGGAAGCTAAAAAGTGAAAAGGAACGGCTGAAGTACAAAGAGAAATTGCAAACGTGTTTGGCAACTAAACTGTTGACATCAATTTGAATATGTATTGATTTGAATTCGTTTTATATGTATTTAGACAGTATTCTTATGTAATTGTCATTGTGAAATGTCACTGTATTCAAGAAAATTTGCTTATCAAACTGTCTTGGTTATTGCAGGTATTTCTATTTATTTTTTAGATAAATGTATGCCTTATGAGGTGTAAATTGAGATTTTCAGCAACTATATCCATCCTTTCCGTTATCATGATTTTCATGACGTTTCCATTCTTCTATGAATATTTCGCCAGAGTAAAAATGGAAATGTTTTATGAAATGAAACTTTGCAAGGTATAATTAAGCTTATTTTCTAATTAATGCCAGTATATTCAGAAATCTGCAAAAAGTGTGTTCAACTTTGTCAATGAAGTTGGCTATTATGACCCGAAGCGAGAGACATTTCTGGATATTTCACAATGCCGAGAGAGAAATGAGAGAAGTTTTTTACTTCAATGATTCTTTGTGATACTTGAAAATAAATATTCCTACTACGTTTTTCACACAAAAAGAACACTAAGTGAATGTCATGAATAACTTATATGCTTCAATTTTTTAAAAAGTTCATTTCGGCATGTACTTTTCTCTGAACATAGTGCTTCTTTCGCTTCAAATGTTTTTATAAAGTCCAAGAAGCAATTCTTAATAACACAGCTTATTCCATTTTTGGGTCTCCTTAGAAACGAGATTGAGATGTATTATAGAATGAAAAACGAGAGTTTCACTTGTCATCATCTTTTCAAAAAGACTATCGACGTCAAGAATCTCTTTATCCATTTGACTTCGCTCTGCCAGAGATTGACATAAACTCCCGACATTGGGACCCCCTTTCTCTTCTTTTTCCTTCTTATTTGTAAAGATTTGGGCAGACGATGCACCAAAGATAGATGTCTCACTATGCAATAAAACGAATCTCATGCCACACCCCGAGCGGCGACCCGCGGACTTATCCGCTTTGCCACAAAAAGTATTATATCTGTGCATCCACAAACTACTAGACATGTGTTCAACTTTTTTGTTCTTGAGAGAGACCACCCAATGTAATAAATATAAAAATATATATCACAGGCTGAATTTGCCAACATTTTCGACAAGTTCCGCGGCACTCGCAATCTGGAAATGACACTTTTTATGTATCGCTTTTTCCAATCCAATTTCTTGAAGCAAGCAAAAACTAATACTACTTCCACCTTTCCATTTTAATCCTCTCTTGCTTTCTTCAGTCTGCCCCCCTCTCGCATTTCTTACCGAAAAGATCTCCTAGAGCAAGTGTTTCGGACAACAATGGAGGATCGTCTTGCTCGTTTTCCGCCCCGTTTCGTCTTAGTTCGGAGACAGACTCCTGCCCCCGGACATGAGGAAATGAGACGTACGCGTGTTACCCCATTTGACTCTTTTCTTCATCGTTTTCTTCGTCGTAATCTTTCATGTTTATGTTCTCTACGTCTTCAGTGTTTCAATTTTAAACGAGCCCCCCCCCCTTACTCTCAACCCAAAAACACTAGTACCCACAAGTAGGAATTGAAATGTTTTTGTACTGGTCGGGGTTTGAGAAGGGAAAAGACGACACTAACTCATGATATATGTTTTTTCTTAGCGCGTACATATAAGAAATATTGCCGTGGTTTACATTTTTACTTTCATTTTATTATCTATGTTTATATGAAGCCTAGTAGGGTCAGAGAGTACTCAAAAAGCTTTCACAAAGATGGAAAGCCGATAACCTCAACCTCTTCTTTATTTTCTTCGTTTTTCTATATGAAGAGGTTATATCAATTTCAACCATCTTGCTTTTCGTACTTTTTCGGATTAATTTCAGTGTAAGAGTATTTTTTGATGGGCCCAAAAGGTAGTTATTGAAAAATGGCTAATTGAGCTGAAACTTTTTCAACTATTAAGGAAAAATAAAAACTACGAAATGTTTTTCTACAAACAGATCATTTTTTGCATAATGAATCTCTTTCTACTACTATACTAAATACGGAATTCTTATTTTATTTCTAGTTTTCTGCATATCAAAAGAAAATGGCATTTCTATTCAAAATGATCAGGTAGTCAGAGAGAGATGGTTTAAGAAACGGTGATTCGGTTGCCCGTTAAGCCAATTGATGCCCCCCTCATTTCCACATGAATAGTTCTTCTCATCTTTTTCTTTTTTCATTTCATGTCAGTTTTTGTTTCCTTATTTTCTGTCATTGATCGTTGAATTCCACTTTTCAAGTCTCCTGTATCTGTCAGAATCCCCAAAAAGTGCATCCCTGTCGGTTTTTTCGGCTTTCCAATTTTCAATTTAATTGCTTCTCTTCTCACTTTTTTGCAACTCACCAACTCTAACGAACTAACACATTTATTGCGTCGCTTCGTCTTTCCTACTCGTCGCTTCTTCAGAATTTTTGATCATTTTGTCTATTTGCAATTAATATTTAAGAAGAGGTCCTTCGATTCATCATCAATTATTCAATACTGACCTCCTCGTTTCTTCATTCTTGACAATTATATTCTGTGTTTTATTCTTCTTTTTTCCAGAATAAAAACATGATTCTATATTATTTTGTTGCAATAGCAACAATTCCAACTGTGTATTCGATCAAATGTCACTCTTGCTTAACTTATTGCAAAACTATCAACGATAAAGTGAGTCAATATAATTTCTTTACGGTTTTTATTTATAAATGGATTTCCAGGTTGATCCAGTAAACTGTGACTGCAAGTCGCCACCAAATGAGCAATGCACTGGAAATGCGTGTTTTGCAAAAGTGGAACTGTTCGGTGATGAATCAACAGCTATTGTTCAGGTATGAGCACTCAAGAGCTCTTTTTTATGCTCATGAACAGACAATGTTGTAGAAAGGTTGCATATCGGATTTCCCGGCTGGACAGAGAGGCTGTCAATATGCGAGCAATAAGGACACGATACATTGCTTTTGTGATCAAGACCAATGTAATACTAGACACAAGGTAACTTCAAGGATTAGAAATTACTTGGAAATGTTAAATTGGCGTTCAAAGAGGGACCGAATTTTCGAGGAATTTCGTTCAGTTCATTACTCTTGATTAAACTATTTTAAACTCTTTATTCCTCTTCTTTCCACAAAAACAAGCCGAGAAGTCTTGCAACAACATTTTCCCATTTTTTCCAAGTTAATTATAGAACATTCAGTGACTTGGAACTTTTCGACAGCGAAGAGACCAAACTAATTGAATTTGCAGTTGGGCAGCTACATTCCGTCGCGACTTCCGTCCATCGACTGCTGTCTATGCACTTCCCAAGATGGTGAAGATTGTGATTCGGGATGTTCAAAAAAGTGTCGTGGAAACTATTGCGTAGTTGATTTTGATGGGAAAGAGCAGGTTATTGAAATTTGATAAAACACCGAAGATTATAATTTGAATACAGGGGTGTGGATTAGGATATCCAAGGCTTCCATCATTCCTTCGTGTCGACGATTATCTGGATTATGAAGGAGATTATTTATGTACAAGGTATGTCTTCATAATCTCTCCCCTCTTATACTCAAAAACCTTTCTTAGATATGAATCGAGCGCATCGAATGTGATGAATGGTTGCGTGTGCACACACCCATCTGGCCTCTGCAATGAGTTCAATAAAACCTTCAATTACCAGGTCCACTAGCCCTTTTTTGTGAATAGGTCTCATCTGGCGCATTTTTTCAGAAGAAACATGTTATAGAGCGAAAAAATGAGAACCTTCACTATTGTTACGCATTGATGCACAAGGCTTATAAACCATTTGGCCAAGAAGTTTTCAAAAAGTAAAATTTTAAGAAATGAATTGAAATTGAGAATTGCCATTTTAGATCATCTACATGCGAAGGACACTATTGTTTCATTTCTTTGACAACATCCGAAATAGTGCTAGAGAGCGCAGATTTCAGACATAACTACGAAGACCATGACGAATTTGTTGGTGCAGCACGTCCACGGTTTGAATTACAAGCTGGATGCGTCAAAGTAAATGGAGAAGATGTACGTTTAGTGAATCTTCAATGATTTCTAATTTTTGATATTTAGAAGGTTCAAACAGGGTGTACAGTTGAAACTCAAGGGAACAGTTCAGAAATCTTGGCTAAACATTGTATATGTGATAGTCATTTGTGTAATTTCCATCATTTGGTTAGGGGGACTGAGGATCCAAGACCTAAAGCTGTGGCACCTGGAGTTAAACAGGTACTGTTTATTTCCATTATTTCATGCATTTAGTCCCGATATGAACTTCTTCCTCCTTTCTCTTTCTTTAAACATAGCAGAAAACGGAAAAATGAAGTAAAATAGAAAAAGTGGAATTAGTGGGAAACAAGAAATGTTCTTACTTCTATCTTTTGAGTACTTCATTTTAGTCATCTCATAAATCATCGTAACTTCTTTTTACCCGTTTCCCAAAGGGACCAACAACCAAACATGATTACAGACGACGAGCCAGTTGAATCCAGTCAGATTGTACACTTCAAATAAGGAAATTGATGAGAATGACATTTTGTCTGTCATGAACGGAGGAGCGAGTAGAACCATCTTTGGAGCAATTATTCTCGTAATCTTCTTTTTATAGTCTTCAAATATTCCCACGTTTTCAATTTTGATTGATATTTCCCGATTACTGATCCCCAATTCCAGATCCAAAAGCTTTACGGTTATGACTTCTATACTTCGAAGATTCTATATTTCCAATATTATTATAATTTGTATCCAAACCGGTCGAAATGAATGAAAAAAATAAAATGTTTATTGAGAAAATTGTACGAGGAATGTTGTTTGTCAAGAATCAAAAACAATGAGATTGAATCAAAACTAGAATTAAGTTATAATAAAGAAATAAGTTAAAGGTATACAAAACCTGATAACTTTCTTGCACACATGTGAATGCTGATAACTGGATATTTAGAAAGAATAAGACAGAAACTGAGAAAGGGAATAACACGCAAGTGAATAGAGAAAATTAGAAAGAAATCAGATTTTTTGATAGAAAGAAAATAACAGAAAAGCTATCAGCAAAGCATGTAGATGCAAAAGAGAGAATTGAATAAAAAGATATGATCAATAATAAACAATTTTCAGTAAAACAATTGAGAAGCGGGGTTTACAAATTTACAAGGCATTCATCGACTAGTAGCACAAAATGACAGGAAAGACATGGAGAAATGAGAAGAAAAATTAAATTTGAAAAAAAAGAAGCTAAGTGTATAAATGAAACTCGTAAGATTTTGCAATGGAATCGCTTTTACGAGAGCTTCCACTTCTCTGTAAAATAGTTTGCACATTAACAAAAATGAATGAGATCAGAAAAATACTGCAAAGAAAACAGTTAGAGCAAACACACCAAATTATACCAGTATGAAGAGTAAATGAATTATGACATGAACTGACTTTTTTTGATTTTTGTTTTTTTGGAGCAAATTGCAAAATGCGATAGTTAATGTGAAAAATTGAAAAATTAAAAGGAAACACTCGAAAACATGTTATTTGTGATTGTTAATCAATGCAATTACAGCATCCTTATTGCATTACCGGATGAGGATCTGATTGTTGACGATGGTCGTTGACAAGTGCAATAAACTTCTTTTCCAGTAGCTGAAAAATGTTTTCTTATTGAAAATAATGATTTTTCCAGAAATACCTGTCTATTCGGTACATCTTGAGATCCAATCTGTAAAGCATAGGCGAACGCGGAACCATCAAATGTTTCATCTAATGCAATTAAGGCACCATGGATTCCACTATCCGCAAGATTTCTGGAAAACGCCCCCAATCCAATTTCCTCAACCCATCGTTGGACTCTTTCATTTGACCATACAAGCAAATCTATAAAACCATGCTATCTTAACAACTTTTTCCTTTGATACGACTCGATTACCTGTGTTAATACTATCGCACGCCTTTCTTCTCTCCGCCAACACTTTCTTATCATAATTGACTTTCTTGAGACACATTATTCCGTATTGGAGACTTGTACGATGAAAAGTGTCGACCATTCGGAGGTGTGTACGCAGGTCACGTTTCGAAAGATGTTCTAACATACGCGCATCCAATAGACATTCCATAAATGCCGATCGGTATTGCGCAAGTCCGAGACTTGGCAGCCAATCGTTACCGATGTATTCGTGGTTCATATCTCCGAAAGCGAGAGTGAGACGGGCAGTCCGCGGGGCAGATGGTGATGTTAATGAAACCATTTCCTAGAAAAATTGATAATTTATAAATCAAAAACTAAAAAATATTTACCTGGATAGCTAATCGAAGTTTCAGTCTATGCAATGGATTTGAAATTCCGATTTCTTTCTGGATCTCTTGATCACTTAATGCAGACATAATGGCTCCTGATTTGACATTGGCTCTACAGGCAGCCACGTACCATGCTGGCATACCAACCCATAATTCCAACCAAGCAACTACAGTGGGACCATTCCATAATGCAAATGGCGTCCTTGCCTTCATCGCTTCTTCCAGGAGCTCATGTTTCTTTTTCTTCCTCCTATCATAATCTGCTTTTTGGTTTCCTTCTGTCCCTGATTGTTCACCATCCGAATATTCTCCATTTCTCCTAAAAAAAATAATTATTTTTGTGAGTCTTCTTCAAAGGAAATAAATTACTTGAATAAATCACTGGATGAATTCTTTTTCTTATTAAAAAATCTTCCGAGTGTCTTCAATCCACTTGAGCTATTCGATCTTTTCTTCTTTCCGCCAAGAATACCATCTGTCGAGGAAGCAACCGACGATGCCGGGCTCATTCGATCTCTTTCATATTGCATCTGCAAAAAAGAAAAACCGCCATTCATTATTCTCATCTGTCTTCTTATGTCACTTACGTCGTCGAATTGGTTATATCCGCGTCCGCGTGGCTCGTAGTCTAAATCCCGTACCATACGGTCATCCACAAATTGAGGATTACCATAGATGTCATAACGACGGTCACCAGTCACATTGGCAGGCAGCTAAAGAATTTGTTACGTAAATTACAATCATTTAAATAATAGGCACTTACTGTATTGTACTTATGTTGACGCATTGGATCTAATTGGGGACTTGCACGAGGGGAACTCCTTGTTGAGATTCCTTGATCATCATAGAATTCTCGACTAGATCGCTCTAATTGCTCTGCTACACGTTCTGCATGATGTTTCTCTTGTTGAATCAATCTAATTTCTGTGTTAATTGCATCTAATCGATCCTGTAGCATTGACGCAAGCATATGAGCATCTTGTCCTCCACCCATTTGTGGCTGCATGTTACCATTTGGCATTCCCATTTGACTGTTTATCATTTCATCTTGCTGAAGTGGAACTGCTGTGTTTGGACGTGGAAGTGTTGATTGTCCAACGTCAGCAAGAGATGGGGATGAAGAAAACGCTTGCTGAACATTTGCTAACACATGGGCCTGTTGGAGACGGTCCCATTCTTGTTCATTGAGAGTCTGAACTTTATTCGGATCATCTTGCAATGCTGATATCCGTCCTTTGTTTGTTCTTCTCATGCCAACTGTTTGATATCCAGGATTTGGTTGCTTGTAATATGCAGATTGTTGAGCAATCGATGTTGGAGGAGCCACTTGTTGCATTGTTTGCGAATGAGTGAATGGAATTGCGTGCATTCTGAATAGAAATATGAAATTCATTTTGAATAATAGTTATATGTTACCTTGATTGGAATTGTGCAGTTCTGGCATTGTATAATTGTTGCCGGAGTGCTTCAATCTCTTGACGAAGAGATTCGTTATCCCTTTGAAGACGATCCTTGATACGTTCCGCTTGGTCATAGATTTTCTTAGTGCCATCAAGCTGCTGTGTAAGCCTATTTTTGTCGTCAAGAGCTTGCATTCGTTCTTTGAGATGAAGTTGGAGACGATCATTTGATTCCGATAGTAACTATAAATTATGAGTTTTGATTGTGAGGATCTCATATACTAACCTTATCAACAGTGCTACTTAATCGTTGACTATGCTCCTCATTCATTCGTTCCCTTTGTACTGCCCGTTCCAATTCAGCTGTCAACTCTTGAATGTTCCTATCTAGCCTTTGAATACGCTCTTCAGCAGAAACACTCTTCTGAAAAACAACAACGCGTATTTGCATAGTTTTTATGTCATAACAAACCTGTTCAGCAGCTGTAAGTGCCTCCATCCTTTGTTGCAATTCGGCCTCCACTGACGGAAGTGACTCTGCTTTTTTGAGACTCTGCGCAAGTTGCTTCTCTGCCAATTCCAATCTTTCTTGAAGTGAATGCACCTTTTCTTCATTCAACCTGACAGCCGCATCCTTATTGGCGAGCTAAACGAGAATGGGTTTTCAATTGTTATTCACCGCGAGGCGGCTAACCTGATGCTCCAATTTGTCATTTAGATCCCGGATACAAGTTGACTCTCTTTGTGCAGTCAGGAAACGCGACTCAAGCGTTGTTATCCGCGTCTCTTGATCGGTGCGTTGGGCATCAAGCTGAAGAGTGAAAAGGGTATACTTGAATTATATAAGGGGCGACACTCATTCATCATCATACAAGTACCTACCTCACAGATTTGATTCTTCAAACGAGCGATTGATTCTTGTGCTGCATGCTTTTCACGGGCATCTTCAGTTAATGTGTCCTCAAGTTCAGCATTTCTGGAATAAAATTACTTGGAAAAGAATGACTACCACAAAATTTTCCCCTTTATTTTACAGATAATTTCTGACGCTCCACAAAATTCATTCTTTTTTAATCTTTTCATATATTCCATTCTGGATAATGGTAATTACCTCTTAGTGACCTCAGCTGACTGTTTCAGAGAATTGGCCAGTTCCGTTTTCATTCTCTCCAATGCTTCCTGCATCTCAATGAGTCGGTTTGCACTTTCGCTACTAATTGAACCATTGGTGCGCGCGTTGGACGCCTGAAATAGTCGAGATAACGTTTTTTTGAGATGCAAGCTTTTTCAATGAATAATTACCATTGCTTCTTCTGCTTCAGCCGCAAAAGTGGCAATACGGGCTTTCAGCGATGAATTCTCTTCTCCTTTTGTGCTCAGCTCTTCCTCAAGTGTTGCCACACGCTCCATCGCTACACGAAGACGTTCTCGGACCTGAATAAAAGATAAATTAGGAACAATTCAAAGAGGGAATCACCTTCTCATCCAATGCTTTATGATGTTCGAACAAACTTTTGAGAGCTTTCAAGACTTCGACTTCAGAAGAAACGCCAGCGTGATTTTGAGCTTGTCTCTGAAAAGAATGGGAGTTACTTGACAACCGCCTACTAATAAACCTTCATAACTGTCATTCGAAGTGATCGTTCATGACGGGAAACAAGACATTCAAGGTGTTCAAGAAGTAGACGAGTGTTATTCCTTTCTGCTTTCAGCTCAACGATTTCTTCATCTTTTTCTAATAACTGCTCTTTATGAAGACATAATTCCCGAGTCATTGTTTGTAGTTCCTGAAAATTTCATGAATTAAGAAAAATAAAAATAATTTCACATTACCTGAGGTAAATTCTGAGTGTGAACTTCAAATTGCCGCTTCATTATATCCCGTTCTTTCTCCACTTCTTTCGTTCGAAGTGCCGCATTTTCCAGCTGAACTTTATAAGTTTCGAGCTGTTCCTGCAACTTATCTCGATCTTCCAACATGTTCATCATCAACTGAAATGCAAATCACGGTAAAGTCACGACACGAGCTCTCAAATCCACAAAATACCTGCTCAATATTGTCCCGATCGGTTTGCTCATCCAACGGACCGCAATTATCGACGCCATCCTCGGAGATTGTCGGCATCACGTCGCAGTTTATGTTTCCATTGAGGTAGCTCATATTTCTGGAAGATAAGGAAATGCAATGTGATGTTCGAAAAAAAAATGTATGAGAGATAATCTTCTTTGTGCGCGTGGGTGGTCAAAACGCAAATGGGAAAACCAATAAGGAAATCAACATCAAAATGAAAATTTTGTGGTTTGAAAAAATAGGAGAAAAAGTAAGAGAAAGCAAAAAATACGCGCGAGAAACAAGAAATTTGATACAATCTTTTTGAACGTGGCCCTCAAAATTCTAAATATATGTTAGTATAGTTGTACACTTTTAAAAGTACTCACCAAGCATAAAGATGAATCAGGCCCTCCTTGTCAATTGATTTGTCATAACTTGTAGGAAATAAGTCACCTGGAATTTCATCATTTCTAAATTGGTTTAAAAAAAAACAATTTTGAAAAAAGGACAATGAAAGAAAACTCTTGCAACAAAGTAAGAAGTAAGTAAGTTTCCGTTGAAAGTGTTTTTATTTCTCCCTTCTCTTCTCTTCCCGGTTTCTCTCTTTGTGTGTGTGTGTGTGTGTGTTATAAGTAATATGACTGCAACAACCAACTCGCAAAGCTAAAGAGTTGAGAAGATGGAAAAAGAGACAGAAAGAAAAAGAGACAATAGAGACAGGACGATAAAGAGAAAGAGCACCGAATTACACACGACGGTCAGTAGTGCTCGCCATCTTCCACCCCTCTCTTTCTCCTTTTCGTCCTCTTTCGCGTTTCGTCCTCCGTCGGACGGACGTAGGCCCGAATCGATGCTAGGGCAATGGGTGCAAACGAAAGATGAGACAGGCCAGAGCCAGAGAACACAGGGTCACACATCTATCGGGCGTTTGGCTGCGCGCGGGAGAGACCCCTCGTCCGTCTCTCCGGCTACCTCCCGCTATTTTCTCATCAATTGGTTCCTATATGAGAGTACTAGATAGAATAAAGAATTAAGAGAAGGAGAGAAGCACAGAAAGAAATACTTCAGGAAAGATAGTACAAGCGTAAGAAGTTCAGAGAAGCAGATAAGATAGGAAAATCCCGATTACGCTGAAAATAGTACAACGCATTGAAAGATTATATGAAAATTGAAAATTTAACTATTCGGATTATTTTTAGTAATATTAAAAACGAAATAACATGGTAATTTGAAGAAATGTTTAGTTTGAATTTCCTTATGCTTACTCCGAGAGAAAAGAAAAGAATTTCCTACGGAAACATTAAAATGAAATTCTTTTCATCAAAACAACCGAATCTTAAAAAACGAGGAAGTTTATCTTAAACGAAAGAGTAGAAAAAACTAAAAAAAAAACAAGATAACTTCTTCAATTCCAAGTTTTAGCCCTCCAAATGCTTTTCTTTCAGACAAGTAGAAAACAGACAGAAAACACAATGTTGTATAAAAATTGTGACTCATCCGACCGACGCTATTCAGTTCTACATAAATCAGTGCAAAAGAGAATCGTACAGCCTGGAAAATGAAGAGCAGAAGCAGGACATGGGTTCAATTTAGGAGAGTGGCAATGAAAGCCTTTTCTGGTTTTAGTAGTATTTTAGGAATGATTAAAGGAAAGATTCAAATTTTAAAAGAATAATTCTACAAGCTTGAAATGACCACCGAGAACAACAACGAGAATGAAGGTCGAGAAAAGAAAGATGAATATTCGAAGAGAGAGAAAACGGGTCGTTTCGATCCTACGGAGACACCTGCTTCAACAGATGGATGAATATCTCTGAGGTAGTTGACTAGGAGTGGTGGGCCTAGTGGCACGCAGCTGCATAAATTTAGAGCTTCCGATGGCAGCAAAAACTTTCACACATCTAGTTAGTGAAGCGTTTCACAAAAAATATATAGCTGATGTTATTGGCAGAGAAAAGAATGATGTAATAAGAGTTTCTATATATTGTTCTTTATGCATTAGACATGCATGAGCTGATTGTTTCTTTTCATAATTGAAGCGAAATTCTCGATTTTATGTGTTTTCTACGAATTGAGAATATTTTCATAATAAAAAAAGACTAGAAGTCATACAATTTCAATTTTGGACTTTTTTCTAATATTTCAAAAATAAAGTTAATTTCCCAAAAAAAGAATTTTTGATAAAAGAAGTAGCAGAACCAAGTTCAATTTGACGACAAGTAGTGCTGTATATTTCTCATACTCTCCGCATGTTAGTAGAACCCGAAGAAGATGTGCGCATGCATTCGTCTGTTGAATCGGTTAGCCCACACACACACACATCGTAATTACTCAAGATGACGTTGCAAAAAAGAAAAGAAACAGAGAGAAAACAAGGGGGACACGCCAGTTGTTCATGCTTTTGACATTGTGAGTGTTTATAGCAGGAGGGTGTGTGTTCAGAGATAACAAGAACATGTAGGTATTTGAGTGTTTGGTTTTTTTCTTGTTTTGTTGCAGAGGAACGCGGAAAAAAAATCACAAGATCTAGAAAGAATCTGAAAAATTTATGAGTTTTAAAAAATACCGTATACAAAACCCGAATTTTGAGCTTTGAAGAAGTTTATTGATGAGTATATATTTGTGTTTCTATGAAGCTCGCACAAACTCAGAATCACTCTCAGCTCGAAAATAGAAACTAAATTGAGTTTCAAACTCAGAGAGCAACCCTCATCAAAATAGTGCGCTTCTCCTTTTAGATAGGCGTGACCAAAAGGCGTGAAGAGGGAGGAATATTTCTATCTTTCGTCCGAGTAGGGGGACATTTAATGACCTGGGGTGTATTATGAATGCATACACAGTTGGAAACTATTTCCAGATTCAGGATTAACAATTCACAACTCGAAATGCTGATCATAGGCTTATAATTATTGTATTTTACACTGTTATTTGTTAATGAATCAGTATTGAATTTAATCCGACTTGTAACCCTTCGAATTCCTTTCTCAGTCGTAAACAGTCACCAAGTCTCCAACTGTTTCATTTTAATTGAGAAGTATCCGATCGAAATCAAGTACATACAGACACACAGTTATCCGGTTTTCCCAAACGAGTGACCGCAAAAAATGGCAGCGTGATTGTTAGCTCGACACAGTCGGTCGACGCTTAAAAGTTGTCGAAAAGTTTTCGGCCAGTGTGTGTTCCGCATCGTTTACTGCACCTGTCAGCCTGGGGGGCGACGATGAGGACGACGACGACGTCGATGGTAGGCGGAAAAGAGAACACTGAAGCGGCGGTGAAAATGGGAGTCCGGTGGAAGCATACACACTTGCGCACACCGTGTCCAGATCATCTGCCGTATCCGCCCATCTTTGCGCGGCGTCCGCTCGTTTTAGTGCATTTTAATCCTGGTCATTGCTACTGGTTGCGAAGCTTGTCATATTCAACCAACTAGATTTCTATCTTGACAGTTTTTTGGCAACATTTACTACTTCGACAATGCTGTTGAGCAGAATTCAGCTCGTTCAGTTCTTATTGGTCACTTTCTTTATTCTGAGTAAGTTTTCAAATTTTCATTATCTAGACAGGTCCTAATCTTGTTAAGAAACCAATTTAGTCCGTCCCAAGTTTTCTTAGAAAATCAAACGTTTTTAGAATAAACTGTAAATTATTATTATTCTGAAAAAACTCAATCTAAAACTGTCTTTGGAAAGTTTAAAACAGACAACGTTTTCTCTCATATCTAGTATCCAGAATAAACAAAACGGAATTCGGATCAAGGACAACAAATATCCTCCGTTCTCCCTCATATTTTCCATTTCCATATACAATTAGAGCGCAACAAAAGGGTTATGACAAGTGTTATGAATATATTAATCGAGTTCAAACAAAACCGTTACGGGGTCAAGATAACCGAAAGTGACATCATGCATAGAATTTTCAGTTTACATAACAAACGTTTCGGGAGATGAGCAATTACGTCCCGCTGCAATTATTCCATGGTCACAATATCAAAGAAGGCTAGGAAAATTGAAAGAAGGATCTCTTGGATTTCAAGTAAGAAAAACATTTCTGAGTTTGAATTACTGGAAAATTGATTCTAGAAAGAAACTGATCCGTTCAAAACTACCGACACTTCGGGTGCATCAAATTCATTTTTCGGCAGTTACGAGAAAGAAGATCTGTCACTGAAGCAGCTGCCGCGTTTTGATGAAAATGAGCCGAGGTAATTACGGAAGTACATAAAAGCAGAGCTCTCTTTCTCTATTTTAATGTCGTGTCAAATGAAATAAATTTCGAAAACATTTTCCGCTCTCCGGAACTTTAATTTATGAGATTTTAGTGGCGGTTCAAAAACACGTGCTCAGTATGGGAACGTTATTCGGCCACAATTAAGGGGAAGATTGCCAGCTGATCCATCCGATTTCATGAAGATACCCAAAACTAATCAAGTCGAATTTCTGATGCAAAGAGGTTAGATTCTGATGGAGAAACTAAAAAAAAACAGTGGAAATTTTTAGAACTGAATAGAGAATCGTTGGTACCACCGGAAAGGCCACATCCATTGTCAAAAACAAGTAGTCTTCCATCTAGAATTCCATTGAGAATGGAACAGACACCGACACATAAAGAAATGAATAAAATTCCAGTAAGTCTTTTTGTCAAACACACACACACACACACACACTAATCCCATTTCCATTTTTCGTAATCCTATCCGTTCTTCTATTATATTGTTAATTTCGTAACTTTTTTCCAGTCGCTGGCAATTCCAAATGGAGTACCAATGACCGCTGGTAGTTGGGAAACCGGTCAACCCCATTATACAGGTGAACGTAAACTTCACGCAGCAAATACGTTTGCCGGATCTCCAGCATTTCTAAATCCACTAAATGCAAATACTGTAAGCTTTGTGATCTTTTGAATTCAAACCGTCACATTTGGTTACAGTTGATTGGAAATGAACTTCCCTCTGCGCCGATATATCAGAAAGTTGCTGATTCGAATATAGTCAGTTCAATTTTCTCTCAAAGTCAAGCAAGACCAGGTGCCATTCCAACAATGGTACAAACATCTCAACCACAAGCATATCTAGAAAAGTTCTTAGCCAACGAAGCATCGTTAGACCAGTTCTCAAAACTTGCCAAGAATCTACTCGGAGTTGGAACTGGAGGAACTGGAGAAGTAAGCAATAGTATGATTATCTCGATTAATGCTTTAATTGTGTCTAGACCAGTGGTGGAAGCGGTGGTTTATTGGAGACAATGACGTCAGTTTTAAGTGGTGGAAACCGAAATCTACCGACAAGTTCTGCCGCTCATGATGACTTATCCCAGTATACACCCTCGTCGGCAGGGAGACCACAGACTTCAGTATTCCAGAAATTGTTGAGTCAAGGTAGCGTTCTGAATTTGAGAATTATTGGGAAATGTAACTAATTTCAGCAACTGACGCTCTCAAAGATTCATGGAACAAGAAAACAGAAAATAAAGATAATCTAGATGCAATTGCTAAGAAAAACGATCTCTTCGCTCTCCCAACACCAGAACCACCAAAAAAAGAGAAAATTAGTAAAGACAAGGAAAACTCAATAAAAGTGAGCCCTGAATTTGGAAATCTCATCAACTGATATTTTCAGCTTCTGGAAAACATGCCAGCTGAACAGAGAAAAATGCTCGAAGCGGCTATAATGTCAGGGGAAATCGATGCTGATTCACCTGCTATCAAGTGAGCTCAAGTTAATCAGTAATGATTAATAACTTATATTTTTAGAACTTTGGTGAAAAATGATGTGACAGAAGAATCAAAGAAGGAGAAAGAAAACAGACTTATTGAATGGATTCGTGCAAATCGTCCATCTAAAACACCTGAAAATACAATTCCGAAAAATGTCCCTTACTATGGAAAATATTTAGGAAGTTTGGCGGAAACGGTGAGTGAAAACGAGAACAAAGAAAATATTTTATCGAAAATAGTACTAGTTCTTGTTTTTTTTTACAGCCGACCACTAAAAAACAAAAAAGTCCAGCTGGTGCGTTGTGGCTAGTCGACGAGAGAAGAATCATTGTGACTCGATTTGTTTTTGAATCAAGATCGTTACTTAACGGTAAGTCACTAATTGTTCAACTTCACACTAACTTCAAATTTTAGAAAATGTGACCTTCTGGCTTGGACCAAAAACTCCTACCGGAAATTTCGTCGAAGATTTCATGCCATCAGAGAATGGATTCTATATTAAACCAAAACCAATCGAAATGTCTGCATTTGCCACAAGAGAACTACCAGTAAGACATTCTAACATACATAGTATTACATAAATACTGCTATAATTTCAGCCAATTGAAGCAAAACCACGGCCCAATGTGGCAGCTGTCAAATTATTTGAAGGCATCCCGCCCATCGTTGCCAACGTGACTAGGGTGAAACGTGATGGAAACTCAACAAATGCGGATGTGACTGCTAAGCCGATTGAGCTATTTGTTGAAGTAGGAAATTGAAGTTATTCTCTGTTTCATATTTTTGTTTTGTAGGGAGGAATTATGAAAGTTCGACCTGGAAATGGGAATTTGAGATTGGAAACTCAACCAGAGACTGTCACAAGTATACCAGATGGATTCAGATTGAAACAGCCAGAGTTTGATACTGTTGATGATATGGTACTTATCTATGATAATAACACTGAAACAACGAGTATTTGTTTATATCTATTAGCATTATGAAACAAATTCTCATGCTTAGTTTAGAATAATATTCAATTTTTCAGGCACCCCAACCATTACAATGGTTCGAAGGTTTCCAACCATTGATGTTAACTCTCCCTCCATCCAAAGTGTTTAGTGATATCCATTGGGTGTCTCTCCGAGACCATAAACGTAAAGTGAGTTTTCATCCATTGTTATTATTTATTCAGACACTTTATTATTCCAGACAAACGTAGCTTCCGTTATACTCCCTAATGGACCACTCGTACAAATCCCAAAAGTGATACGACTACGGACGTTATCTCCAAATAGTCTCGCTTTTAATATAAGCTCAGGACCAATTGAAGTAAGCTGAAAAAAACAAGTCAACACACAAAACAATGTTCTTCAGGTACTTGATGTGAAAACAATCAGAATCAACAATTTCGCATTCCAACATGATGATGATTCTGTGTGGTTGATGGTCGGAAGCGAACTGTTCCCTAATATGGGCGGAAAAATAGTTCCGCTTTACGATGGGTATAAATTAACTAATTGGTCAATAAATAATCCATTTTTCATTTCAGAAAAGAATTTGATTGTCAAGCTCTTCGAAGTTACCACAATGAAACAATCACTTTTAGGCTTCCAGGAGAGCTTACATGGAAAGACGTTTTCTGGTTTTCATGTAAGTTTTACGGCTTTTCGTCCCTCTTAATATTCAGAATAAAGCCGTCAAGTTGTCAGATCCCTCTTTAAAATTCAAAAAAGTTAATGCACTCGTCGTCATGTGAGAAAGTCGATTTTCTGAACTTGCACTCTTTCTGTTTTTAATCATTGCCCAAAGCAGTGATTAAGTTTTATATGGAAGCAAAGATCGCACGAATCAAAAGTCTCTGAAAGCGACCAATTTATGTAAAAAAAAAGTTGTTTCTGATTAAAATGGTTTATGAAATTACTTTTCCGCGTGATATTCGTAGAGAAAATTGTATAGTTTTTGAACCTGGAAAAAGTGAAAACAAAGGATGAAATGATGAAATATGTTTCAGTTTACTCCATGAAAAGATTGGTATCTTATTCCGAAATTTATCTACCAATCAACGAAATGCACTTGCTTCCCGATTTCTCATCAATTGCTGTAAGTTTATCAGTCTGGAGTGCAAACACGCACAAAAAAGTGAAAGATTACAACGACAGAACATTGCCCTTTTCCAGTCATATTTCTCTCATGAGAACCCAAACATGCCGACAGATGTGAAAAAGAGAGATGCGAAGAACAGGGTGTGGGAACATTACCTGTATATTTTTTTGGCAAACAGCCATGAGATGATCGCTATAAAGCCCCCTTGTAATCTCTCTATCTAACTACATCAACAAATCAAAAACTTTTTATTGGGTTGAACGTAAAATGGGGTTGAGAGAACATTAAAGACCCCCGTTTCTTCCGATTCCAATTTTTGAAAATAAAAGGAAATCTGCGGTTTTTAAGAGAGTGAATACTTCTATTCTTTCACGTCAGCCCATAAAATGAAATTGCTCTTGGATTAGTACGACTTTCATGACTTTTCGGCACCGCGCAAAAAAGAAAATGGATCTAATTGAGAAACCCATTTCGTTACCCAATTCTTAACTTCTCAATCAAAAAAGCGTTCTATTTTCAGACTCCGACGTGCAAGTATACTCCGGCATTGTGAAGAGAGCAAGGGGAAACATCAAAAAAATATGGGAATTCATGATACAATCTCATTAATTTATAATTGATACGAGTGGTGCTCCGACTCCATATTAATCACTTATTTCTTGCAACACAAATGTTATCTTGTTAATAGAATTTTTCATGTAACGATTAGAAAAAAGTTTGAAAGTTGTAAAACTTCCAAACTAATCTATAATATTTACGGAACATTATGAAAAAAATCTATTAAAATTTTTAATGATCTCATCACTTGTAACTTCCTTAATAAATTTTTTTATGTTCGCAAATACATATAACACCATACTCGTATACCTATAATTAAACAATACCTTATCAATCAACGGATCTTCAATGGCAACATGACCAGTCTGACCATATGCCATCTTGACGATTTTTCCTGGTGCAGACACTTTCACGTAATATTGCGGACTATTCAAAACAACAAAATTTGGCGCGTTCATATTGTTTTCGTATTCTTTCAGATGTGTGTCATAATTGTTGTTTACAGTGTCTCATATTACTGGGTATACTCATTTCTTTGGAGTTTGTTATGATTTAACGAAAAAACTTAATCGAATATAGCAACTAACAGAGAATTAGTCGTTTTAAAGTTTTTAGAGAGCAAAACTGAGATTCGTTTAGAAATTTTTGTTTTATCCAGATGTGAGTTTTTAACCATTTGTTTATTTTCTCTATATTTCTACTATTTCAGAGTTCAACATGCAAAATCACTTTTTGCAATCAAATCGGCCCTTTTCCGCCGCTCGGCGGCATGTAATTGCACCGAAATCGGCAAAATAAACAGTGATGGCTGTTCTTTTGCACCATTGTTTATTGGTACAATCGTATGACATCAATTGTATCAAAACATTGACGGTTTGTTGCAGGTTCTTTTTAGTACCTGAAAAGGGGGCAAAGAATAATAGGTCGAGTGTTTCTGATGAATCAGTTCGCTTTTATCATCTTATCAATACCCCATTATGCTCTTTTGTTTCTGATTTTCTACCAACACAATCGGTTCTTTCATGAAAGGACATACTTTTTTTTATTCCTTTCTTTTTTCAGTCCGAGCACCTGTTTGTACTTTTACAGTTCTTTTTACAACAGACAACGTGACCCTTTGACAGAGTACAAAAGAGCGAGATAGGTCCAACGCCAGATGTTTCACAGTTGTCATGCATCTGGAGACGAAGACTTATTCGTTTCCATAGCAGGGTCACGAGCTCAATTCTCCAGTGGTTTTTCTAAGATTTCCATGACAACATCAAAACGTTTATGCGCATTTTCTGACAAGCCAATCGGGGGGATTTGAGCCATTCTTTCTTTTCGATCATCACGTTTTGGTGGTTGATCTGAAAAAGAGCTCCCTTTTTCTGTATTAGATGGATCTTGGTTATAATCGAATTCTGTGATGATGTGAAGGTAGAACGTCAGAAGAAGCAGGTGGTACAACATCTTGAGTGCCTTCTCGGATCAGCAGATGGATATGCTTCACAAACAAATGGTGAGAATGCATAGGAGATTAAATGGTATGGGTTGTCGAATACTCCGAGAACAGGTCGGGAAGCCCCTGTTGCAACTACGGAACATCTGGATAACACCTTCAATATGGTCTTCTCTACAAAGGATTCTTCACATGGACTCTATTCAGTAATCCTTCTGTTGTTTCTTTGTTTTACTTCAATTACTGTTCCATTTTATATCGGTTCTTTGTTTTATTTGAGTTCTTGAGCAAGTGGAAAAAGAAGACATTTTGCCCTGTATTTCATTCATTATCAATGGTTTATATGTGGAATTAGTTCTCTCTGTGCTTGCGAGTTTTTTTTTTCTACACTCTAACTCTCGCTCACAAAAATTTCACTCACAAATTGTAGATGCGGTGGCACACACATACACACACTATTTTCAACTGCCCGCACGCTACGCGGTCTTCTCGTATTTTTGACCAACAGGCAAAAGCGAATGTTAGAAAGAAGGCGGATGAGGGAGAGGTCACCTCCTTTTTTCCTCAATTCTTTTCATTCACTCTGTCCCTCGCTCATTGAAGGCGATGTACGCTCTCTCCCTCTGTATCTCCCTCATTTTCTTTCCCTCTCTCTTTCTCTCCCTTTTTCATCCGTGGTTTGTGCGAGAAGGCCGCCGAGCGAGGCGAGCGGGTAAGGCGTTTGGTGAGCGTCGATGTGCGTGTATGAGCGCACGCGTGTGTGTGTTTTTGTGTGGTGTGTGCGCGCTGTGAGTGTGTGCTGCGTTGATGCGAGACCGAGGACGAGGGGCCGGCCAAAGCTGCGGCCAAGCCCCACCCACTATTTCTCTGTTTCTTTTCTTTGCCTCACAAGACCTCTCCTCTCCCTTCACGTCCGTCATTCATTTCTCCATCTCGTCCGTGCTAGGCACTCGCTAGCCTGCCCCTCCACTCTCTGGCAGGCAGCCAAGCCACTACACGGAGGGCGTCTTTCTTTTCTCTCTACTACCGACTACACTCTCTCTCATCTTTTTGTTCAACCATCTGCGTATCTCATTTTATTGATTGACCCATCCTTCCCCTTTTTCTATTTGAACTTGCGTACGCTCTAGCCCTCTTTCTCTAACACTCTCTCCTCCTCTAGTATACGTCATCTTAGTCCAATGGGGCGCGTTTGCATGTTCGTTGTGGTTAGTAAGAGATTAACATAAACCAGATCGAAAGTTCAAATTGGGTCCAATATATATATAAATGATCAATGACCTCTAGAATACAAAACTAATCATACTCTTGTATTTATTTCTCGTTATTTACGCTGAAAATAATAATAGAAACAGAAACAAGATATAATTTCAGATGTCAAAGATTAATGAGAAAGCGTCAGGCAGTTTGGCTCTTATCAGTGATTACGACTCCGATCAAAATGAAGATAATGATTCGGCAGTCCCTTCTCCAACAAAACCGGATGATGTGATTGCAGAAGCAACGACTGAATCATCTGCAGCTGAAGTTCATGTACTGCCAAGTGCTAGTCCAGAATCGGGTCCTGGGCCATCGTCTTCAACAGTTGATGAGAAAAAGAGTGAAGAAGAGTGCAATATTGAGGCTAGCAGCATTGAAGACAAGCCGAGAAGACCTACTGGACCTTGTCTGTCTGAATCTTCATCAGATGATTCTGATGATGAGGAAACAAGCAATAGGAGGAGTCCCCGACGTCAGAAGAGTGAGGATAGGGAAAATGACCAAGAGCCGAAGGAAGAAGTTAAGGAGGAGGTAAGTGGAAACAAGGATTTTTCTGAATTAATGAATGGCTTTGATTATAGGTCCGTGATGAGACGGCAGTTGTCAGCATAAACAAATCACCAACTCCGGAACCCATGGAAGTTGAAGAAGCTGACGAAAAGCCGGAAGAATCAAAGCCATCTCCAGAAAGTATTTCCGAAGCTAAAGAAAAATCACCGGAACCAGAAATCAGAGAAGACACGCCTAAAGTTGAATTGATTCCAAATGAAGAAGAACAACAAAAAAGTCAGGAAAGTCGAGATAACAGCCCTGTTAAGCGACCGGAAAGCCCAAAACCAGCTGATCCAATGGATTTGGGTGACAGTCCAAACAGCTCTGATAGTTTGGAAGGAAGCCCAAATAATTTCAGTCCACCAAGGATTCCAAGTCATGAAGCTTCTCCAAAACAACCGCAGGCTTCCCAAAGCCCAAAAAGTCTTGGAGCAAGTCCATCTAAACGAGCGGAAGGCTCACAGAGCCCAAATAGTTCTGAACCAAGTCCCGCGGAAAAAATTGACAGCCCAAAAAGCGCCGGAAGCCCCGCATCAAGCACTTCGAAGAAAGCTGAAAGTCACGGAAGTCCAAGTCCTGCTACGAGTCCTGTAAGGAAGTCAGAGAGCCCACAAAATCCAGATACACCAGGGATGGCTATGGAAACCAATTCACCAAGAGCATCAATGTCTCCTGCGAAAGCTGAATCTCCAAAAAGTCCTAGCCCTGAAAAGAAGGATGACATTGTAAGAAGTGTATCTGTAGAAAAGGAAGATGCCAAGAATTCGAGTGGTTCTGATTCTGACGACAGTGACAATGACGACGACGAGGCTGAAAAAATGGATACAAGCGAAAAGCCGGAGGAAAATACTGACGACGAGGCTGGAACATCAATTGCCGGATCGGAAGTACCAGAAGATCCAGCTACTAAGAGTCAGACAAATCCATGGGAGACACCTCGTCAGGTATGTAATCTTATCAGTTATTTTGTGTATGGTGTTTGTATTCTAGGAACCAATTGATGGTGTTGTTCAACCACGTACGGACCCTCCAGCTGGCAAACCAACACGTCATACGAACTGCCTTGATTATGTGCTCTTCACTGTTCTCAAGGATGCAATGAAACACAAACACTCATGGCCTTTTATGTATCCAGTCGATGCCAATAAGCTTGAGATCCCAGAATACCACAATTTGATCACTAAACCAATGGATTTGCGTACAATTGAAAAACGTATTCGTAGTCTCTATTATTGGAGTGCTAAGGATGCTATCGCGGTAAGTAGTAACCGGTGAACTTGGTGGTGGTAATGAATGTCACTGAACTTGTTCAATGAGCTTTCTGGATTGGAAAAGGGGTGGAGAAACATGTGGGCGTATGATCAGTGTGTGAATGACAGATGAGAGTTACCGTGAGAAAATTAATGAGGGAAGCAAGGCTAAAACACCGGAAGTCGCCGGAAATTAGAGCATAGAAGCATGTGTGCCTACTAAGATCCAATTATTTATATACGATTTTTTGTTCTTGAAGCATCTTAACCAAATATATACACCAGTTTTTTCGGAAGCGAAATTTCATTAGGGTTGAGTGCATCTTGCGTGACATATTATGGCCCCCACTTTTTATTCCTGACCTTTTTCTTTTTCTTCCTCTACCAACGATTCTTTATATCTATACGATACATGCACACGCTCTTCTCTTCCAAATAAAGAAAAGGAAATGAAAACCGCCCTTTTCATCACCTTCTTTCTTTTTCTTCTTTTCTCTCGCTTCATCTTACTTGCCCATTCTGGCGAGCCAGTTTCAGCTTCAAGAGCTCCATGAGCTCCATTTTCTTTCTTGAGCTCTGCTTTTTTCTGCGCTTTCACATTTCACACGTTCTACTTTTTTCTATTGGCGTTACACTGTAGAGCCTAGTTCCATTATAAAGGGATATGAAGTTACAACATTAATCATTGTTTTTGAAAGTTAATAAACTGTATTTTACAATATATGAGTAAGCAACAAACAAATGATATTACAAAGAGAGATATAGACAGTCAGAGAAAGAGACCGGTGACAGAGATCAAAAGATATCATGAAATAAAAGGTGAATTAAAATTCGAGAGTTTTAGCCATCTAGTATCATTGACAGTTTGATTGCGTGTACAACATTGATGAAACTTTCAACTCTTTTGCCTTTGATTACAACTTTCAATTCAATTTTTGACAATATCACAGACTCCCTTCATTGTCGCATGAATATCGCAATGTTTTCCTGTTCCATAATCTATTTTTGTCAATATAACAAGGAAAACGACCCATGCATGACTCACAAAAACAACAAAAAATCGTACCATTTCGCAATAACCTTTTTTATATCTCGCTTCTGCTTGCAACTCTGATCAGCGGAATCATGAACAATGAAATATAAATTTTTTGCAACACACATCACCAAAGAACAGAAACATATGTCTCTTCATAAGAATGAATGCATAATGAATTTAGAACGTGTACAGCATAAGTGTTCTATGTCCCAATATCAAAAATTGTGCTTTTTCTCCTCCCTCCCTCACTAAGCTCAATCACCACTTGAAAATCCAATTCAAAATTATAAGGCAAAAGAGTTGATGGTTTCAGGATATCACTCAATTGTTCAACAATTGTTACGCGTTCAATCCACCTGAGTATGATGTATACAAGATGGCTAAAAGTCTGGAGAAACAAATAACGACCCAACTGCAGAACGATCTTCCGCGCTCTGTAAGTTTCAATTAATCATGGGATCACATTTCAGGACTTGAACACGATGATCGGAAACTGCAAGACGTTCAATGATCGTAACGATGACATTTATATTATGTGCGAGAATATCGAGGGTGTTGTTCAGAGAGACATGGAGTATATGCCAACTGAGGTTCATTATCATAAATGCAAATGAAGAAACACATCAGCAATTCCATCACTTTGACTATTCGAGAGAATTCTCATGTGGCTTTTTTTCAGGAGAAACCTCAAGAACTTTCTGAGAACCATCGTCGCACAATGTTCAACGTTGGCACTCCAAATGGAAAGACCAAGGCTCCGAAGCAACGTGGCCGCAAAAGTGCTCGTGGACGTAAGAAGGCTCCTCTTCCTCGTACACTTTCTTCATTCAAAGAGGAATCAATTGATGATCAAGATGATGCATCATCCAAAGTCGACTCTGTTCATTTTGATGATGATGATGAGACAATTACGGAAAAGGATGAAAGTCGTGCACCATCAATTCAACCAGAAGAAGAACCAAAACCAGCTGCTTCACAACCACCTGCAAAGAAACGGAAAGTTGAAAATGGAGACAATGGAGTTGTTACCAAGGAAGCTGCTCCAGTCCCATCTCCGGTTGTTGCTCCTGCACCACCACCAACTCCTCGCAAGAACCCAAATACTATGATTGAGTGGAAGAGTCTTGTTCCACGTTGGCATGGAAAGCAAGCGGAATGGCAGAAATTCTGTTCCCGACTGCTTACTGAGATTCATAGTGTCAAGAACAAAGGATTTGCTCAAGTATTCTACCTTCCTGTGGATCCCATCAAATTGAAGATTTTTGATTATTTGGATATCATCAAAAACCCAATGGATTTGCAAACAATCAAGAAGAAACTTGATCATAAGCAGTATGCTGAGCCAGAGGAGTTTGTTGCAGATATGAATTTGGTAAGCAACATTCCAAAGCTGGTCCATTTTAACTTTCTTCCTTATTTCAGATGATTGATAACTGTTGCAAATATAATCCAAAAGGATCTGCCGTTCATCAAAATGCTTTGGATTTGAAAGCATTGTTCGAAGAACGTTGGAAGTTATTCCCTCGTCCAGGTGTTGATCCAATTGTCTCCGACTCGTACATCAATCAGAGTCTTGTTGTCAATACTGATCTCATCGAGGAAGAGCGGATTAACAGTTATCTGAGTGCTGTCAAGGCTGAAGAGAAGAAATGTGCTGAGAAACTGGAACAACTTCGTAATATGAGTGAGAGTCTGTACACCATCACAATGCAGCGCCGAGAAGCAAAACTGGCTGGAAGTATTGCTCCTGTTCTAGCAAACAATCAATTGAACCAATTGGAGAAGCTTGGAATTAGCATCAGAAACACCCCACTTATGGTTCCTGAGCTTATTTCTCCTGCTCTTTCTATCCGCTCTTCTACTCGTGCTCCTGTTCCTAAAATTATTGATGATATTGGTCCTTCTCCAATTAAAGCTAGAAAAATGTAAGGATTCAGAGTGAACACACCAAAACTCAAATATTTCTTTCAGTTCTAAACCACGTGCCTCAATAGCATCAAATGCTTCTATCTCAATTGCTCCACCAACTAGCGCCCGCGGAAGGAAACCAAAGTCAGGGCGTCCAAAGAAGAATTTGTATTCTCCGGCGACAAGCTCTCCACGTAGTGCCGTTCAAGCTCCAATTCATCGTCCACATTATGAAAATACAAATACTATCAAAAAGAAGCTTAATCCAGCTGCAAAGAGAGATCTTTCTGATCGGATGAATGGTCTTCCAGAAGAGCATATCCATCCAGTTCTTCGTATCATCCAGATTGGACAACATATAGCTAACAAGAGTGTTCTATCACTTCGATCACTCTGTGATGAAGAAATTGACTTTAATGAGGCATCAGATGACACCATGTATGAATTGTGGAAGTATATGGATGCATTGGATTCTGATAAGGCTAAAGCAGCAAGAATCAAGCAGGAACTAGAAGTGAAATCAAAATTCTATGGATTAGATGCTTATGGTTTGTATCTCAACATATTGGAAAGAATAAAAACCGTTATTTTTAGATGACCGATTTGGACCGATCCCTAAGAACGCATTGAAGCCGGCTCAGATCCAGAACCGTATGCGATCCGACTCTCCATCACCATCCGCTTCTCGTTCCGGAGATCGTTCTTCGGACTCTGATTCGGATTCAGAAGACTCGTCGGATTCTGATTCTGAGCCACAGCCGAGTCGCGTAAACAACGCTGCTCAGCCACCGCGTCGCCGTGCTATTGAGATAAGCGCGTCTTCATCGAGAGCATCGACTCCGGCTGGTCCGTCGACCTCCCGATCATCAAAAGGAGGACCTGGTTACGGCAATCGAACGTTGTCGGAGAGTTCGAGCTCCTCGGATAGCAACGGTTCTTCGTCAGACTCGTCTGATTCGGATTCTGAGCCTGGTTAGTTATCCAACGTCCCTCGTCCAAGTAAACAAACTATCAAATGTGCACGAATCTCAAACGTCTCTCATCAAGTCGTCCCATTACAAAAAATACTCACCTACCTTGCTAATTATCCCAGTTATATAACTTCGTGTCAATCGTCTTCTCATTATCTATATATGTCTCGGCGCGTCAGCTCCAGTTTCATTCTAATTTATACGTTCATGGTCTCTTGTTTCATTAATGATAATCATCTTACAATGTCAAACTTGCTTTAAAGAATAAGTTGTTTGATTTTTCTGGCTTCTTCCTGTGTTATAACAGCAGACCATAGAGAAAAGAAAATAATGTGAAAACCCTCAACAACCAACAAAAATGAAAGTAACAACAAACAAACAAGTGTTTTTCAGCCACACAGGGCAAGAAATCTGACCCATCAAAAAACAACACTGGGGAAAAGAAATCTTCTGAGCAAACGAAAAAATCATCTCCTCCATCTGCCAGAGAACAGACTCCGCCAGTTGCGAAAAAAGCACCGCAACCCAAAAAACCATCTGAGTCTGTTAACAAAAGTGGAAAAGGACCTGCTCAAACGAAACGAGCTCCATCAGATAGGAAGACTTCACCGCCACCAGCCAAAAAGCCCCTTTCAATTCTTGATGAACTTCTTCCATCTTCATCTGAAAAGAAATCAGTTCCACCTCCATCAGCCAGCTCGGGACCATGGAAGTCTAACTATAAGCATTCCGCACCTGCACAACCAAGAATGACAGAAGCGGAGATGAAAGCTCAAAAAGAAAAAGATCATGCAGAAGCTTTAAGGAGACAAGCTGAGGTATATTAATAAACTTGTATTTTAGATAAAAAATTACATTTTCCAGGCTCGCCGCCGCAAACGTCAACAAGAAGAGGAACCTCAATTCTTGAATCAATCTGAAGTGATGCGCGAGTTCGAGAGCCATTTCTCCTACTAAATCGACATTTCCTGTCAAAAATGTTTTGTTCCGTTCAATGGAATCCATTTACTTCAATTGTTTCAGTTGTTTAACTTATTTTTTTATTTCTATTTAGATTAAGGGTTTATTTAAACAATTTGTCATGTTTGTAGTCACTGCATCACTACCTTCCATTCACTTTCATCCCAGTTTACTATAAATGCTCTTTAACTTTTCAATCCCTAACTGAATCTCAATTTAAGTGTAGAGTTTTTATGAGTATTAGAATTATTTTCCATGTTTCACATTTTTATTTAAAATTCTCTCCCCACAGTGGGTTGCTTTTGGTCTCTATAACTCCCATACTGTTTTAAATGTTGGACTCTTTTTAACTCTACCTCAACAGTTTTAATTTTTTCCTCTATTCTAATTATGCTTAAGTGGCAATAAAAATTGAAAATCCCAATTTCATAAGTTTTTTTCGTTCGTGGTAACAGTCGGTTAAGACAATCTTCTTGCAAAATTTATTCACTAAAAATAGAATAAACTCAGAAGTTATGGTAACTCTATTTCAACAAATCACAGAAAGAATCACGAACAAATTATAACGGATTTATGGTTTTTGAAGAAGTGAATAATTAAATAATCATTTCCAGCAGACTCTACGATTTTCAATGGCCAAAGCATGACACCCGCATCAAAATAATGTAAACGATTCAGCTCTCTTGACCGATTGAAACTTTTGTCGAGTACTAATGAAGTCATTGAAAGTCTGATGGTTTTTCTTCCGTGGCTTAACTGAAAATAAAATATTTCAAATCATCGTTTGCACATGAAACAAGTAACTGAAAAGTTTCAAGCATACCGTCAGTTAAATTCAAAAACTCAACAGCAGCATTAATTGTCTTTGAAGCATCAGATATATTTGAGAAACATTTGTTAATCACACTTATTTGTGTGCTAATAAGAAAAATACCAGTTCCAGCCAATAGCAATGAAATAAAAATTGGGAAACGCATTGGTGCAAGAATGAAATGATATAAATCGAAACGACTGTAGTTTTTGTAGGGGCCATGATGGGAATCCAAGATCGTTCCCATCAGAAATTCTTTTTTATCTTACCGCTTCCGCCATAACAATGCAGCCAAATGGAAGTTTTAGACACTTGGAAGATTTTTGTTTGAGGATTTCTGTAAAATGAAAGTCAGTCGGAATCATTGCTGGATACAAATATTTCATTAACTCACAAACTTTTAACTCTTATATTTTTATTGCAATTTGCGATACTACAGTGTCTTCCAGTGGTTCAATAATGTGTTTTTCTTCCCAAAAACGGCTGGAATCTTTCTTACCTAGTGTTCCAACATTCGCCTTCACAATATGAAGAAGGGTTTTTTAAATGTAACAATCCAGAAGAAAATGCTAGTTTGAACACATAGCAGATCCTTCCACATTTCTAAATTAATTTAAGCGAAATTGTTATGCAAATTAGAAGACGAGCTCATGCTGGAACAAATAGAGAACATAAGTCGGAAGAGAAACCCAAAAAGTCTTTCGTTGGTCAACAATCGGAACGTCTTGCTCCTTCTCTTACTTTCAGAAACCAACCGATTGTCAAAAGCGATTCACATTCAAACCAAGGAAGGACAATTAGATGTTCAGTTTATATTCATGTTCATGAGCTGAACTTGAGCGCGCTCATGTTCATGTTCATGATTCGATCATTAAAATGAGCGCGTTCATGTTCATGAACATGAACATGCTCAACTCATGAACACGCTCAATGAGATGAGCACTCAAAGCTAATTGTGTTCGAGAAATTCCAGTTCGAGTGCACACACTGGATGAGACTCATCTTCCGTGGATTCTTGACAACTGATTCATACACAATTTTATTTCATCTTAATCTTATAATCTGGTATCTTTTCTCGGCGCTTGGTTCACCAACCATGTAGCGCCGAGACACTCTCTATGATATCTCTTGATCCTATATGTATTGTGAAGATCACTTATAAAATTATTCCAAAGCTAGGATTGAATTCTCTGATTTATGTTTGATACTCTCCTGGAGTTACGCTTTCGTATTAGCACAGTCATATCCCTATCCCTCGTCACAGATAAACTGGGAATTTCATGCTCATTTTTTTTTATTAAATGGTCCCTGATCTATTTTGGTAGCAATTTTCGTCAAGTAGGTGTAAACATTGATAGTATAAGTGGCAATTCTCTTCTTTTTCAATAAATAAAAATAAAAATAAAGTTTCACGATTATTTACAAAAATTCATTTTGGATTTTTTATTTAAAAGTGAAATAACTTCTCAACAATATTTTTGAGAGCGACGAATAGATTCCGTTATTATCATATCAATGCAACAGATCTCTAAATGTTTTGTTTCATATAAGATCAATTATAAGTTAAATTATCGTGAAAACTCTATTAAATGACCATCTTTAATTGAATGCCAGCCTCTAATAGAGTGTCACCCCCGAGCCTCTTCTGAACAATAAAGTGCCATGGCCAGAGTTTCTACAGTATTTTTCTAATCTTAAAAAAAACTGTCAGATGAAATAATTTTGATTCCTAGACCTACCTTTTACCGTGTCTCGCCCCTTCTTTTTCTAGACTTACTACCCTAGGTATGTCTCCCCCTTTTTCTATTTGGACCATTCAGTGAGTCTGTCTGCGTCTCTCCTTCTATTATAGTCTCTGTGTCACCTGTGTAACAGTGCCCCAATGAGAACAAAGATCACAACCGCTAAAAATCAACCTGTTTTCCTATGCCCTTCACAATAAGGACCAACTCATTTAGGTTTTCTTTTTCTATCCCAGTCAGTTCTCTATTTCAAGTTATTTCATTTGTTTAACAGTGCGCTTTTTTCTCTTACTTTTTCCTCAACCATTCTTCAACAATTTCGTTTCAGGACAAGCTTCTCTTTGGGTTACCAAAATGGTTAAACAAGCTAATAGAGCGTCAGTTGTATCTTCCGATTCTTTGGATGAGGATTGTGTAGCGAAAGATCGAGTCATTTCTTCCGGAGATGGGGTCAAGGCGCGGATGTCTTCATCAAAAAAGTAAGGTTTCAAGAATTAATTTGAATTCTGATTGTTTTTTTTTCAGATACCAGAAACTCGGTCAAAAGAAAAGAGAATTTACTGCGTTCAAGGTCGAGCCCGTTGGAGACGATAACGTATCATTATCGATTGAGTGCACTGATCCATTTGCAATGGAACCACTTGCTAAGAAGAAAAAAATTGATGATCGGGAGAAACCACTTGCCAAGAAGCAAAAAATTGATGATACGGATCTTGATGATCGAGAGAAACCACTTGCCAAGAAGCAAAAAATTGATGATCGGGATACTGGCGACGGTACCGAAAAAACAGTTTCAATCTCTTCATCGGTTGTTTCAGACACGCCACCACAAACTGTTCGCGAAAATCCAAACAAATTTATTGACTGGGAGTCCCTTGTTCCACGTTGGCATGGAAAAAAGTCGGAGTGGCAGAAGTTTTGCGATCGGTTTCTTACTAAGATTCACCGTCCCAAGAACAGACGATTTGCTCAAATTTTCTACCTGCCCGTGGATCCCATCGAATCGAATTTTCTCGATTACTGGGATGTTGTCAAAACACCTATGGACTTGCAAACCATCAAAAAGAAACTGGATTACAAACAGTATGTTAAGCCGGGGGAGTTTGCATCGGACATGAATTTGGTGAGTGAATTCATAAAGTCTGTCGAATCTTTAATGTTTCATTTCAGATGATTGATAATTGCTGCAAATACGTCCCAGACCTATTTGTGTATCATCAAAATGCATTAGAGTTGAAGGCACTTTTTGATGAGTATTGGAAAGATTTGCCTCTGCATCTGCCCTATCCTTCTGCCATTCACTCAAGTTCACCTCAGCTTCCGGAGGCTGCGCCAGCCAATGTCATTGATGAATCGTCTAAAAAGGAATCTTTTGATGCCGAAGTTTCAATTATTACACAGGCTTTCGACAAGGCTGTCAAGGTCACAACTCTTCGTGATGGTCCTAAAGCTTGGAATGAATGGGAATCGTTTGCTTCACGTTGGCACGGGGAAAAACCGAAATGGCACGAGTTTTGCGAACGACTTCTTACTGAGATTTGCAATATTCATAACAAAATATTTGCTCAAGTTTTCTACTGGCCCTTGGACCCCTTCAAGTTCGATTTATTGGGTTTCTGGGATTCTGAAAGTTCTCTCGTTAAAACACCAATGGACTTGTATACCATCAAGGAGAAACTCAATCACATGCAATACATTAAGCCTGAGGAATTTGCAGCAGATATGAATTTGGTGAGCGGATTGATAATGTCGAATCTTTAATGTTTTATTTCAGCTGATTGGTAACTGCTTCAGAAACGTCCCTGATCCGTTCTGGCTTTATGAATGTGCATTTGATTTGAAATCTTTGTTCGATAACCGATGGAAGTTCTGCCCTAAAATTCCAGTTCAACGTCCTCAGCAAACTGTCTCAGAAGTGATTGGAAAGAAAGAGCTTAGTCTAACTGCTCAAAAAGATCAGAACGTTTCTAACGTGAACCATCTTGTTCCAACTGATTCTCTTGTTAGAGTTGAATGTCCACGCCAGTATAAGCCAAGATTGCCTTCAAAGGCGAATTCTTCAGTGCAATCTCTTCTCAAGAATACAAGCCCTTTTCAAAATCAAACGAGAAACATGGCGCTCAATGCTTCTGGTTCTGTTCACTGCTCTTCAAACGGCTCAAGTGATCCACGTCAGTTTTATCCTCTCTTTGATTTGATCTACTATATGTGTTTTCAGATGGCAAATTCGTTAACAAGAAAGTCACCACGCCAGTTATGAGTTGTCTTACTGCAGCGAGAATGAATCAGAAGCTAGATAATAAACAAAATATGTTTGCTGTTGTTCAACAATCTGGAAGTTCTGCTTCATCACTCGGAACCCAGTAAATTGTCTACACAGCGTCTCATTTCCATGTTTATATGTGAATTAAAATCATTTAAACGAATATTAAAATAGTTTAGAAGAATTTTATATTTATGATATTTTCCCTTTTGTCAAATGACCCAGCTCCGTCCAATTAGATAGAATAATTATCAATTTGTTTCCCCATTTCATTGATTCTCCCAATATTAAAAATTACTCTTTCGCCCCCTTCCCCCTGATTAAATAATTATTTACTGGTCCTAATTTATTAATATCTTGATATCCCAACAATAATAAATAGCCAACACAAAATTAGAAAAAAACAACAAATGAGGGAAAATCAACAATAAATTTCTTTGTTTTAATGTGAAGATGTTACATTTATTATCTGATGATAATTTGATTTAATGAAAAATAAGAATGCATGCAATTGCACGCAATTCAATTAAAGGGTTCACAGTAAATCAAGGAAATTTGATTGCTTGTTCGCCACGATACTTTTTTTGAGCTTCAAGTAAATTTTTCAAATTAAACTTTGTTCGATTTATTGAGACAGTTTATGTCAATCTAAGCTCATGTCCTAATCGACCCAAAGGATGCGATTACAACAGCGACGATTCCTGAAGGTCCGCTTCAAACAACAATCTAAACATCCATTTACCAAGTATTATATTTTTATTAAATTTTCATTTTTTTAGATTAAAAATTGTGTTCGTACTTGTGTCTTTGAATCTGTATTACAAAAAATATCTCAAATTGTTTAAACAATTTATTGAATCGATGTTGAAAAGTTGAAGGGTCCTCAAAAAAACAATGTGGTTGCAATTGTATCCTACCTCCCCCACTCTTGCGGGACGACTGTTTTTTTTGTATGAACCATAAAAAATGAAAATTCTTACGAATCCGAAAAGTTTATGGGAGATAGAAATTTAAGAAAATATTTTTAATTTAATTAAATGATTATTTCAGTAGTGCATACTCAAAGGATATTACATTAGATCTGAAGGAAGATCAGATTTGAAAGAAACAATGTGCGCTCTAATGGTGGATCAGAATTCAATATTTGATGATAAAATTCAAAGCCGTCCGGGCTGAAAAGGAAAAAAATTTAATTTTTGTTCACGAGAAACATTTAGGATCTTATTCTGGCCATGAAATACAAACGTTCATGTGTCTCAAAACTTGAACTTCAAGTGTACAGTGGTACGATTGAGTCGCACGATGAAAAAATGTATTTTTTATAAGAAATATGAGTTAGTTAAAGAATATCAGACAGAAAAAGCAAAAAGGACATAACACGAGGACTAATAATATATTGTATACGGTTAAACAGGTTTCCATTTACCGGAATTTTGGAATTCACAGTAAATGGCGAAGCATAGATTTATCGTTGAAACGAGACGCTGTGTAGGCAATTTACTGGGTTCCGAGAGATGGAGAAGAACTTCCCGATTGTTGAACAACAGCAAACCCATTTTGTTTGACATCTAGCTTCTAGCTTGACCGCATCAAGGAGAGGATAAAACTGACGTAGATCATTTGAACCGGTTGAAGAGCTGTGAACAGAACCAGAAGATGTCGCCTTGAGCTCAATGTTTTTTTGTTTGATTTCGAGTAGTTATTGCATTGCAGAAATCGCTTGTGAACTGGAATTTCGGGCAGAACTTTCAACGGTTATCGAAGAAGGGTTTCAAATAAAATGCGCATTCATAAAGCCAAAACGGATAAGAAATGTTGTTATCGATGATCTGAAATGAAACATTAAAGATTCACCATTATCAATCTGCTCACCAAATTCATATCTGCTACAAATCCCTCAGCTTAATGTATTGCATGTGATTGAGTTGCTTCTTGGTGGTATACAAGTCCATTGGTGTTTTAACGAGAGAATTTCCAGAATCTCAGTAACCCAATAAATCAAACTTATCATCACGAAGCTTCGGGACCATTGCGGTAAAATCGTTCCTAGTGCTTTTGTTTTCATTTGAACACTCTTGTAATCATGTATTATATAACTATCAGTCGTGCTGTCAAAATTCTGAGTTTGAAAATGTACTCTTTCGAACGAATCTTTCGAAAATTTGAATGCTCAACATTTATTAAATTAAAAAACACCCGTAGTTATCTGGGAGGGGTGGGAGTCTTTGGTGGCGAGCTTGCCCGTTTTTTTGTTTGGAGCCCTCCTACAGTTTTTGTTGGAGTGGCGGTGTTCGCTTTGGACGACGAACGGGAGGCATCTCCTGTGAATTTTGAAATTTGAAGTTGAAAAGGCTCATACTACAACGTTTCTTTTTTAACATACCATTATTTTGGGTAAGGTTGATGACAACCATTACAGTGATGAGAATATTTACCGGTTTCAGATTCCAAAGGAAGAATAGAACTGATATCGAGAAAGCTTACCCCACCCTTTTTATACTAGCTAAAACTATAACTTTCCGATGTGGATTTTTTTTCCAAGTTTTTATTATTCGTTTCCTTGAGCTTTTTTTTCTCTCGTTCTATGACCGATTTTTGCAAGTTTTGAAACCGATGTTTGGTTACATTTTGCAGAAGTTTCGGCTTGATCTTTTGGTGAATATTGCTTTTAATTGTAAATATCTGAAAGATTAGAAAAGAATACAGACAAAGCATGTCAGTGGTTTTTATTTCCAATGAGGTAGAGTAACAAACAGTCGACTAAAACAGTTTCTCATATCCAATTAATATTATTTCGACTTCTTTATGTCGCGTCCAAATTTTAAAAAAAAGAGAGGAAAAAGGGAAGAAAAAACGTGTCCAAATCAACAAGGAATGTTCTACTTCCACAGTCAAATTACGTGAAGCATTTTTGTTTTAAAAAATTTGCGTGGCCTGCTTTTTTGAAGAATTTCAATTCCCTGCCAAGAGTATTAATTTTAGCGCAAAGTTTGAGCTAACATTAAAAAAGAATGCCACGCCAAAAAATTTTTTTAATTGAAATTTTCATTTGAAAATGCTCCACGTAAATATTGCGTGAAAATAAAACGATTTGTTCGACCGTTTTATTTGCCGGTGGATGCAAGAAGATTGGATTTATCTGACTACTGGGATATTGTCAAAACACCGGTGGACTTGCAAACAATTGAGATGAAACTGAAACATAAACAGTATGTTGCTCCGGAGGAATTTGCATCAGATATGCATTTAGTGAGTCAATTCATATCGTTTTTCATTTTTCATCTTTTTACTGCTTTTTTTAGATTATTAATAACTGTTGTCAATACGGCATAAAGTCGAAATAATATTAATTGGATATGAGAAACTGTTTTAGTCGACTGTTTGTTACTCTACCTCATTGGAAATAAAAACCACTGACATGCTTTGTCTGTATTCTTTTCTAATCTTTCAGATGTTTACAATTAAAAACAATATTCACCAAAAGATCAAGCCTAAACTTCTGCAAAATGTAACCAAATATCGGTTTCAAAACTTGCAAAAATCGGTCATAAAACGAGAGAAAAAAAGCTCAAAGAAACGAATAATAAAAACTTGGAAAAAAAATCCATATCGGAAAGTTATAGTTTTAGCTAGTATAAAAAGGGTGGTAAACTCTTTTGACATCAGTTCTATTCTTCCTTTGGAATCTGAAACCGGTAAATATTCTCATCACTGTAATGGTTGTCATCAACCTTACCCAAAATAATGGTATGTTAAAAAAGAAACGTTGTAGTATGAGCCTTTTCAACTTCAAATTTCAAAATTCACAGGAGATGCCTCCCGTTCGTCGTCCAAAGCGAACACCGCCACTCCAACAAAAACTGTCGGAGGGCTCCAAACAAAAAAACGGGCAAGCTCGCCACCAAAGACTCCCACCCCTCCCAGATAACTACGGGTGTTTTTTAATTTAATAAATGTTGAGCATTCAAATTTTCGAAAGATTCGTTCGAAAGAGTACATTTTCAAAATCAGAATTTTGACAGCACGACTGATAGTTATATAATACATGATTACAAGAGTGTTCAAATGAAAACAAAAGCACTAGGAACGATTTTACCGCAATGGTCCCAAAGCTTCGTGATGAAAAGTTTGATTTATTGGGTTACTGAGATTCTGGAAATTCTCTCGTTAAAACACCAATGGACTTGTATACCACCAAGAAGCAACTCAATCACATGCAATACATCAAGCCGGAGGACTTTGTAGCAGATATGAATTTGGTGAGCGGATTTATAATGGTGAATCTTTAATGTTTCATTTCAGATCATTGATAACAACATTTCTTATCCGTTCTGGCTTTATGAATGCGCATTTCATTTGAAACCCTTCTTCGATAACCGTTGAAAGTTCTGCCCGAAATTCCAGTTCACAAGCGATTTCTGCAATGCAATAACTACTCGAAATCAAACAAAAAACATTGAGCTCAAGGCCACTTCTTCTGGTTCTGTTCACAGCTCTTCAAGCGGTTCAAATGATCTACGTCAGTTTTATCCTCTTCTTGATGCGGTAAAGCTAGAAGCTAGATGATAACAAAATGGGTTTGCTGTTGTTCAACAATCGGCTTTTCGTTTGAGTTTGTGTCTCTATCTTTGTTCTGAACAAAGCTACCAATTTGCCCTATTTTACTACTCAACTCCTATTAAAAGGGGCGGAGCCTGCTGAAATTCTCACAAAATGCTTAGAATTATCTGGGTATCCAATAGTTGAAATTAAACAAAATCGAAGAGCAAAAATTTTTTTTTCTCGTGCCAACGGGGATTCTGTTTTGCTCCAGTCTCTCAGAGAATTACTCTCAACTAGCTAATCTTTATTAAATGAAAGTCCGTTTTGACTGCTTATTTTATAATGAAATAATTCCTCGAAAACATTTTTTGAGAAAAACAATCAGATTTTGTCACCATAATAACAACGCAACAATTCTCTAAATGCTTGGTATGGAATAACCATATTTTGATTCCTAGACCCACCTTTTTCCGTGTCTCCCCCTTCTTTTTCTAGACTTACTACCCTAGGTATGTCTCCCCCTTTTTCTATTTGGACCATTCAGTGAGTCTGTCTGCGTCTCTCCTTCTATTATAGTCTCTGTGTCACCTGTGCAACAGTGCCCCAATGAGAACAAAGAACCGCTAAAAATCAACCTGTTTTCCTGTGCCTAGGGACCACCACTCAAATTTCAAACTCGTTTTTTTAACTGATATTCATTGTTATAGAAATGTTAAGAACAGTTTAGAGGGTACGCTCAAAAATTTTTTTTCAAAAATGTGCGCTAGTTTTAGGTATTGCCAATTTTGCGCGATTTTCAATGCACTGAGTTTCGGACAGGGGGCGGAGCCGGCGACTTTGAGTGTTTTTTCGAACTCCGGTGTGTCGTTTATCAATCGCGCCCTTTACCACTACGGCACCCACGCGTGAACGCTGCCGACCGTCAGAGATTATCAAAAGGAAGCGGTTGGAAAGCCGTCAGCAATCAGTGGTCCACCCTTCTCTTCACAGATTTTACTGTGAAAAATGAAGGTTTTTTTGATAAAACCGATATTTTCACATCCTTCCCACCGTTAAAATGTTTTGGCATCAACAGATGATTTGTCCGAAATGTTATGAGGAGTCGTGTCAGATAGTTATTTCGAGTGAGACCGGCAAGGATCATAGAGAAATAACAGAAAAAGTGTAAATTTTCCAGAAGATGCTGTACTTGACGAAGTACGAATTCACTATTTCTTATCCAAATGATCCAAAAATTTTTTTATGGGGTTTTTAGAGACCTTCTTGATCGATTCAAAAATAATATTAATATGTGATCTATGAAATTTTCTCACAATTTCGAGTTGAAGTTTGACTGAAAATTTCAGATACTTTCCATCGTTCGATTTTC